>OX276381.1:41339022-42690990 GCA_946251855.1 Alsophila aescularia
AAATTTTTTCTAACAGGTAAACGACGATTACTCGGTGTAAGGACATGCTGCCCTGGAAAGGAATTAACAACAAATCTGTCAAAAAGCACCACGATAGTTGCTGCCAAAGATTTTGAATTACAATTTGAATTGGCATATTTTTTTTAGATGTTACGACACTGTAAGAAAATGCCGCGGTGTGGAAGCCGGGGCGATTCACTAGTCGTAGATACGATGAAACACTTATTATTGTTGATATGAGATTGACACAGTACTTATTTGATTATTGCCTAGGAGGATATAATATTTGGTCTGAGATTATTGCATATGTGCAAATATTTAGGTATGTTGAAATGTAAGATTGTGGTAAATACTCAGATTATGTTGGTATACTTGTGATTGCTTTTTGATAAGACAGGATAACTAATTACTTGATTAATATATATACTATATATAGTTACTTACCTACATATAATGGTTTTGGTATAGCCGTACCTACTCCCCAATTTCGCTTCTCGTTAATGCCACCATCATACTTAATTGAGCTCGAGAAGTCACCCAACTCAACTCCGATAGGGAGAAAAGAGTGCCTTTTTTCAGACAAGTAGTCGCCTTACAAAGTCAACTACAGTAATCAACAACAACAGAAAATTTGACAGTTTGTTGACAACTGTGTTGTGTTGTTGTTTGTTGTCATGTTTATAAAAAAAAACAAGGCTTGTTATGAAATTCGGGGGCAGGAAGTTCAAAGATACGCATTTTTAGATCAACAGTGGTAGTCGGCGAATGGGATATCGGTCGCAGCCCAGACTGTAACGACTTTTTCTGCGCCCCGCCCACCCAGGCCATCAAAGTGGACAACGTCATCGTGCACCCCGGCTACGAACAGAAGATATTCCGCCATGACATAGCTCTTATTATGCTGAAGGATGAAATCAAGTATTCAGGTAAAACTAGAGTCATAATACCTACTATAATACCTACCTACCTTTGTGTCGGAATCACAAATCTATATCTATACATCCTCTATTACACATACATACTTACATACATACTACATACATACTATACATACAAATAAATAAAAATGAAGTGTCTGTTTGTAATATACATGTATATACATAAATACGAATAAATAAAATTGTAGTATCTGTTTGTAATGTTTTTTTACTAAATGCATGAAACTATACACGGTACTCATAACAAAAAAGACATATTTTTTGTCGATCTCTCTGTCTCTCTGTCTGTCTGTTTGTTCCCGCTAATCTCCGAAACGCCTGGACCAATTTTGACGGGACCTTCAATGGAAGATAGCTGATGTTACAAGGAGTAACATAAGCTACTTTTATTTTCGAAAAATAATTAGGGTTCCGCGCAAAAAAGCCCACTAAGTTTGAACACGCGGGCAAAGCCGCAGGCACAGCTAGTCATAAATATAGTTGAAAGTGCTGGACTAGATAAAACTACAGGCAAACACGACCACCCAGCTTTATTCTCACCGTCGTACTTCATGTGCATCAACAACAAAGATAGAGAGACATACGCAGACTGTAGCGCGAATGAGAGACACTGCTAAAACGTGCTACACAAATGCCACTCCGGTTGTGACTAATGCCAAAGAAGACCAATAGTGTGCGTTGGACCAAAGTGGTCTACACCCGAGGAGCTGGTACCTAATTTATGTCACAAATCAAATGAGTGTTTACGTCCATGAATATTCCTCGAAAATTCTTATGTTTTTTTTTCACTAGGCACAAGTTTTTCTGCAACCTATAAAAGGTCAAGGTAACCAATATTATATTAATATCCATATGATATATTTACAGATAGGAAACTTTATCAAGTTAAAGACTTCGCTATATGACTAGCTATAAGACAGCTATATGACTTCGAGCAGAAGCTATTCATCTAAGAAATGGAAATTTTGCTGGTGCTCCAAATATTCTTACAAGCTGATGACTTATCTGAAACATTCCTTCTCACCTCTGAAACCAGGAACACCCATGATTTTCTATACTAGGCAATAATAAGAATAGAATAAGTATAAAAACGTTTTTTTTTACAAGAAACTATAATAACAGTAATAATAAAAACAAAATAAAAAACTAAGTACCTACTAAAATAATATTAAGTACATGAATGATTTTATAGCTTGTACCAAAAGAGGGTTTTTTTCTAACAAACTTTAATACACTATGAACTGTTTGTCGTGGTTGACCGTTAATTCAAACAATTAGCAAATGAGCAATGTATGTGCTAGTCAGTTAAGCTATTTCAGTATTTTCAACAAAAAGGTAGGTAGAAACGAACCTGTGACCTTCAGCTGCAGAACTCAAAATATTTTAGACTTACTCTGTTTAACCTTGGCCATGCCCTATCAAACGCCCAACAAAAGCGTGAGTTGACTGACAGGCTATATCTGCCTCTAAAGACTGTAGTTTGTTGACTGACTATTGTGCTCTAATTATGCCCATTTTGATTCCAGTGACAGCGGCGCCGATTTGCCTCAACGATAAGCCGGAAATCATCATAAATCAACGCGCCACGCTTGTCGGCTGGGGGAAGTTGTCCGGACAAAATAACGTGGTAGGATAGAAAAAAACTGATAATAGTTTTGTAGTTTCGTATTTAATCCAGGGCCTGCAGTCTCGACATCGATTGAGATTGCTTTACAACCTAAATTGGTGGTAAAGTCCGAAACGGTATTTGATAGTCTCTAACGGTCTCTACCAAATATCGATGTCAATCATGATGAATGTCAGTACAGATACCCATGGCATTCGATAGCTTTTGACAATAACTGTGAAAGCTAACGATTATCACGGTATATGTTCCGATTTTGGTTGTAAAACAATCACTATCTATGTCGAGACTGCAGACCTTGGCCTCTTATTCGCTATACCAAACGCATTTCCTTGCAGAAAACGTCCGACTTCATTACGACAATGCACGATCAATTTAACGAAGATATCGTAACACGAAGCGTTACGTGTAGCGAATAAGGGCCCCTATTTACTTTCTTTGGCATTTTAAGAATGTGCAACAGTTATTTTTATTTCTAATGCTAACTACTTAGGCTGGATTCGACCAACCGTCATATGTCTATTCTAAGAATAAAGTTGACTCTCTTTGGTCGAATCCAGTCATAGTAATTTACCTATTGTGAATAATTCGTTAATAAGGTAAGTGAATAAATGACGGGCTTAACGCGCGTAGTTTAATTTTCTTTATGACTGTAAGAGGAAGATGTGTTCTTCGAAATCCATCTAGAGGTTTTCAAACGTATTAAAATTACATCAAAGGTTTTTTAAGATCGTGTTTTTATACCTAGAATCGGTTAGGTAAATGTATTCTTTTTCCGCGAAATTATATTTTACTGCTTCTGACAAAAAGTTGAAAATGTTTACGAAAGTTGGTACAACTTCATAGAAATCCTCTTTTTATTTTCATGTAGTATGTCTGTCGGAGACAAATATCTTAATCCACCGTTCAATTAAAAGGCTAGCCTTTTTACTAAACAGCACCGTTCTATTAAACGGCATGCTTTTTTAATAAACGGTGCCGTTAAATTAAACTGCCTGAATGATATCCAGTCGTAGCCACAGAAATAATAGCAGAAGATGGACTTCGCGCAACAATCAATAGAAATTGCGACTCTTGCTACAAAGCAACAAAGTGCAATTCAGCTCGCATAAGCGCTCAGTGCCTAACGCGATATTCACCTAAACGTTGCCGCTCTCATCTAACGCGTAACTATGTCGCTGTGTGGCCTCTGGCGCGGAGTGACGTGCTAGCTGTGGCACTAGGGTTGTCGGCTTGCCGCTGCTACTATAATATTCATCGCCTATCTACCTAATTGACCACGTAATCTATCTTCTGTTTGATGCGTATGATGACACGGCCAATTAGGTTCATAGAAAATTAATATTAAAGTCCGTCTTTTGTAATTAACAAATGAAAACAAACCTTCAATCTTTACCTAGATACCTCTTTATTTAACATTCCTCATTAACTTACAATAATAATAACCTAGACCTTTAATTTGACACCAAAATCTTAAGATATCTCAACAAACAAAAAAACACATTTTCAAGTTGCTCTCGTAATTATCTAACATGTAACAAAACGCGTTCTTTCAAAAACTATCTTATGAAACGTTAAACGTTAAATTTATTTTAACCTGGGTCTAATTCAATAAAAAATGAATCAAATTTTATTTGAGAACCAAAAGATAATCTAAAACAATTACGTAGGTAGGTAGTTCTAAAATACAACGCAAAAATGTGGGTGACATGACTCATTGAAATAAAAATTAGTTTTTAAGTACTCTTTTTTTTATTTCTTTTATGATGAATGTTAGTAAAACACACAGATATAAGAAGCACTCGCAATTGCAAAACTTTGAGTTTTTTTGTCTACTAAGGCATCCCTTCACACAACAATTGTTATTATTGTTACGTTTCGCCATTACTAGCGAAAGTTTAAACAAGCGACACGGTAAGCGTCTGAATGCAAGCGCGCGGCGGCCTCACCTGATTTGTGGCGCCGGGGTGCAGTGATCTGTAGGTAATTAGCTCGCGTAAGTAGGTAGAGTGCCGGATGCCTGTCGTAGCGTCTAATACAACATTAAATGAACTGGATGGCTGATTGCTTAGGCCATTCATATGTGACAACAAAATACGCAATTCTATCAAACATACTATAGTATGTTTGATAGAATTGCGTATTTTGTACTATATAGTTTGCAAACTGACAAATGTTTATTAACAGGTTTCATGTTCAACATAACTAACCTACCTATTTTTTTAGGCGTAATTCTATCAAACATAGTGGTTTGGATACAGACGCATATTTATAAATTTGATTGAAAGGCTGAATATCATTTAGGCCGCATGTTGAACGGTACCTAAGGCTAGACAAATAGGTAAACGTTATCGATCCAAGTCATTTGCCTAGCTGTTTGATTGAATGGCTGAATATCATTCAGAAGCTAATTGAAAGCACCGTTTAGTAAACAGGATAGGATTGAATGGTGGATTTAGCTGTCTGCCTGCGACAAAAGATGCAAGTTTTTGTATATCATAAAAACCAGATAATATTTTTACGATTACGGACAGTAAAATCCAAGTTTTGAAAAATCTTTTCTGCTACTTTTAATGCACAAAAAGTTGTATAAACACATTTTCTAAAGATGTTACAACTTCATGAAAGTTTTTGATCAACTTGACTTTTTTTTTTTAACAGAATGTTTAAAAAGTTTAATTTTAATGTAGTTGTAATTAAAAAACAAAAACAACTTTTTGTTTGCTGTATATAATAAGCAGCAGAATCAAATATCACGAAAAATCGAAAAACCATCTAATCAATTCCAGGTAAAAATTACAAATAAAAAAAGCCTTTAGCAGTTTTAATACGTTTGAAAACCTCTAGATTAATTTCTAACAACACATCTTTTTATGTTTTACGGTTAGCATATCTGCCACAGAGATCCCTAGGCCCTAATTCGCTATGACCGTGCAGACAAATACGGTAGTCGCAGCGGATGTTTGTAGTAGTGAAGTTAGGCTTTGTGAACTATTGCGCAGGTAGCTCTTACTTTATGCTCTTACAGCATAAAGTAAGAGCGCCCTGATAAATAGCAGTTTGCGCAGCGACTTGCAGACAACTTCCGAGCTACAAAGATGCGCTGCGACTACTGTAACTGTTTTCGCAATATGATATCTTCTTTGAATTTCACTTGTCGTATTGACGTCATAGTTTTCTGCAAGGAATTGCGTTTGGGATAGCGAATAAGCGCCCTGTTAAAAAACACTCTTTAAACAGATTTAAATAATATATTAGGTAGGTATACCTATAATAAGTTGGTTTTGTTTACATTGGAAATCACCGGTATGATCTATGTCGAATGTCAAACTTAATTATATTGACCTTAGCCGCTGTCACTTGTTTTCAATAGAGCGGATACGATGTCACATAAATTATGTGGTCGGATTTACTACCTACTCTACGTGACCACTAAAAACTTAATGATGATGGATAAAACACACGCTCATTTAGAGGAACAGTGGTGTCCAAACGGTAACTATAGTGCCCTGTAAAATTTGAACCTTAGTGCCTTGCACCAATTAGGTCCAAGAACTTCAATCCAAGATGTTAAAATCCGCTGCAATGGGTCAACGAAGTGGAGCATGTTTCATGCTCTCTACTTGACGAGAAAAAGCTTCATCATCATTAACAGCTCAATCCACTAATTGCAGGGCATAAGCCTCCTCCCGCTTACTTATGTAAATAGGCTGGTGATGAAGACAACTGTTATAATAATATTTATTTTCTGTATATATATTTATTAATATATCGAGGGTTTACTGTGAAAACTAGTTAAAAGCAGTGAAATTCGGTTTGAGACAATCACTTTCGAATGTATTCCGCGAGCCGCAACGCAATCTTGAAAAAAAAACAAGATGGCGGATGAACTCATGCCATCCAAAGAAAAATCTTCTAAGCCCGCACCCTCTTAGGGGTGGAATTTTTAAAAATGCCTCATTTGAGCATCGCTAGGGTATTCATGGATATTTCCACCAAATTCAAATCTCTAGGTCCACCTGTTTAGATTGTACGTTGTCTGACTGTCAGAATGTCACGGTACTGTTTTATATATGTATGGAAAATTATTCTGTATAGGTATTTATGGCATATTATTATTTTATTTGTTACTAGCTGTGCCCGCGGCTTCGCTCGCGTGGTCTTTTCTCTAGGTTAAAAGTACTCTATGTGCTATTCGAAGACCTACAATAAACATTTGATCAAAATTCCTTCAGCCGTTTAAAAGTTTTTTATCAATTGCTCGGAATCTAATCATTGGATTACGATACTAAGTACGCTAGGTCTTGGTCAAACCCTAAGCTGTCCAACACTAAAAACTGCATCGCAATCGGTCTAATAGTTTTTACGTGATGCGCGAACAAACATACAGACAAACAAACAGACAGACACGAATTTTAAAAATGTTTTATTCTTGTTCAGTAGCTCAGACCGATTTTTTAAAATTATCTTCTTTGTACAGACTTTTACGTTATTATTGCCTATAGCTGTGCCCGCAGCGTTGCTCGCGTGGTAGTTTTTCTGGGATATAATGATCCTATGAATTATTCCAGTACCAAAAGTACTAATATAGGTACCTACCTACCTGTGTTAACAACCTTCAGTGGCAATCCGACATGGTCGTAATAGGTTAGAAGACCAAGGCGGGAGCGAAGCGTAGCGAGCATAAAGCCCCATTATAGCTAAATTGGTCGATTCGTTTGAAAGGTACGATTCTCACCCCTTTTTTCTCGAAACTCCCCCTTTTCTCCCCCCCCCCCATATAGTTAAGAACCATCTCGATCACATCAGTTTCAAACATAAAAAATCGAATCAAAATCTGTCCATTTGTTGGAGATCAACGATCCTAACCCCCATCCCCATCCCCCCCCCTCCTCCCTTCCATTACAGCTATGAACCATCTCGTTTACCTCAGCTTTCAGATATAAAAAACTCGCAGCTAAATCGGAGCATTCGTTTGTACGCTACGATTCTCACCCCCTTTTCTCCCCCCCCTTTTCTCCCCCCCCCTCCACCCCATATAGCTAAGCTAAGAACCATCTCGATCACATTAGCTTTCAAACAAAAAAACCGCATCAAAATCGGTCCATTCGTTTGGGAGCTTTTTTATGAGGATGCCACAAACAGACACACACACATACACACACACACACACACACACACACACACACACACACACACACACACACACACACACACCCTCTCACACACCCTCTCACACAGTGATTCACACCCTAAACTTATAACACCCGTCTCTTGTCTCTTTGTTCGGGGGTTAAAAATGTAAAAAAGTAAGCAGTTTAGTTAACAATAAAAAAGCCGATTGACAGAATTCTTTTCTGTTTTTGAGTTTTTTCTAAATTATCTGAATTTGAATGATTGTGACCTATTTTGTTGTAACAATTTGACGTAAACCGTCAAATTCAAGAAAAAAAACATTGAAATTGTAAAAATAATGCATAAAATATGTAAATGCATAAAAATACGGAACAAAACATTTCAATAAGTACGTGATTTCAATCCACGCACGTCTGGGTTGGCAGGCAGAAATACTCCCGCTAAACCAGATAGTATAGTGGCGAGTGGTTCGAAATTTAATGTTTTATTTATATTACATTTAAATTACCATAACTTTGAATACCTATCCCGCAGGAACCCTATATTTTTTGGGGATAAAAAGAATCCATAATTTTAATACATAATATGTACTTTGACTGTGCCAAGTTACATCAAACTCTGACCAGTAGTTTCAGCGTAATATGTGTTCTTTTAAATAACTTTTAACCCCTATCTTGCGGGAACTCATGATTTTTTCGGGATAAAAAGTATTTTAAATGTTAATCCATAACATAAGCTATGATTGTGCCAAGT
Organism: Alsophila aescularia; assembly: GCA_946251855.1. Classification (NCBI taxonomy): domain Eukaryota; kingdom Metazoa; phylum Arthropoda; class Insecta; order Lepidoptera; family Geometridae; genus Alsophila; species Alsophila aescularia. Next base: position 41,347,474 of record OX276381.1, read on the forward strand.
TGCATCAAAATCCATCTGGTAGTTTCAACGTGATGCGTGTTCAAAGAGACAGACAGACAGACAGACAGATAGACAGACAAAAATTAAAAAAAAGAACCTTTTTGCACTCTATATCGATTTTGAAGTTTATCTCAATTATAATTTTCAAAAAATATTTAATGTACAGATTTAGCCCAGTTACAGTTTTATTATAGTATAGATAGATTATATTATTAATCATGTTCTTTATATATTACTGTACCGTTGTTATTATGGTCGTTGTGTGCTAAGTAAATAATAAATGAATTATATTTTTGTTGGAACTGATAATAACCTGCAGAGTTCGATGCCTGAACCTTATCTGTTTTCATCTCTGTTCATCAAAATTAAGGGTTACAGGTACTTTAGTGGTGGTATTATCTTTATTGACTTCTTAAAACATCCTACTTTGCAGGTGAGTCGCCAGCAGCAGCTGGAAGTACCGCTGGTGTCGATAGAGACCTGCGAGCGTATCTTCGGGGAGTCGGTGCCGGTGCACGAAGGACAGCTGTGCGCGGGCGGCGAGGAGGGCAAGGACGCCTGCTCGGGCTTCGGTGGTGCACCACTGCTGATCACCAGAGATGGACAGTTTGTGCAGGTACCAGATATGGACAGTTACAATGGATCGACAGTTTATGTGCCGCTGGTTTTGAGAAAGACCACAGACTTGCGAGCGTATTTTTTCCAAGTCAACCTGAGTACGAGGAATAAATATGCGCGGACAGCAAGGAAAACAAGGATATCGTACGGCAGTTACCAGAGATGGCTAGTTTTAATGCCAGTAGTGTCGATAGAGTACTGTAAGCGTATCTTATCCGGATGCACAATGGAAGAGAGCATATTTATACTAGCTCCTTGGCGTCTCGCCTTGTCACGTCGATGGGTTCCTATTATACTTCTCAAAAACGCACTAAATTACTTCACAAAATATAAACTTGCCTCAACGTCAAGCTTAATAAAATTCAACTGAATTACCACGTTTACATTCAGATCCACGGCAGTGAGTAGGAAAGTAGGCAGGAAACTGGGCAGGACGACAATGTAAACACGATACTACTCATGCTGCTGCCACTGCTACTCGCGCTGCCCGGCGCGGCGTTCTCCAATGGTTTTTGTGCGGAAGTCAAAGAAACGGCAGCGCGAGCGGCAGTGCATGCTTACTTTCAGTCAGCTCCGTCGCCGTCATTCACTTCAAGCCGAGCGCCTTGACGAATCGGACGTGCGTGCTGCCTTATTTTTTTACGATCTGCAAAAATTCTCTTCAAGTGGAGTAAAGCAAACACTATAAAATTTTCAGATCTGCTGGGATGCAAGGAATCCACTTTATTGAATTTGATAATCTTTTTATATAATGAAAATAATTATGTATTGAAAAAAAGTCGAAAGCTATTGGAGTGGTAGGGCAGTATGTAAACACACACTTCTCTCGATCCTGCTACTGCAGTATTTAGGGAATTATGACCGGCAGCGGAAGGAGTAGCGGCAGGGCCAGAATGTAAATGAGGCATATGTCTTTTCAGCTTGGCATCGTCTCATTCGGGTCTGAAAACTGCGGAAGCGAGGGCGTTCCTAGCGTCTACACCAACATCGCACACTACTACAGATGGATCGTCGAGAACTCACCCTCCTAACGTCTAGATAATAATTATAATACGTCATAGTCATTATGAAGAAAAATAATAAAACTCAATCTTAAAATTATATTATTATTTTTTCGCTTGGGCACACGGCAAGCGGTCTCAAGTTCAGAGTTCAGAGTTGAGTTCTAGACCGCTCTCTGTATGCCCGGGGCAGCGTGCTTTTTCATCAATAATATTAACTCCTTGCTTGTAACATTTTCTTTTTAACGTGGAACGTCTTTTTAATTACTTGCATACGAGGTACAAAAATGTAACGGAAATGGTTGTGACAGGGCGACGGATTCTAGACTTCCTAGTCCACCTAATTCCATTTAATCCTTATTTCCTACCTTATCTCCTTTCCAATCTTCCCTTGTGGCAGCCCGTGGCCAGCGTGTTGATGGAGAGGAAGCCGTCGCTTGTTTCTCGGGATGACTTCTTCGCCATCAATGTGCGAAAGACGGTAGGGAATGTAGTGTGGGCTACTACTTCCTCCATCACTGTACGCCCACTAATATCACCTTAGTTCCACAGAGCTATTCGTATATAAATAATTTAAAAAAATGGAGTACAATAAGATTGAGAACGTTGTGCCATGCGACCCGGCTAGCGCCCGGCGCCCTCTGGTATCCGGGCTGGACGGTGTGAAGTTGGTGACCGAAGGCGACGGCGGGGTGGAGTCCCAGGCCTCGCTGGCCGCGACTACTACTGGACCGATGACGACTACGGGATCTGGACCAGCGCAGAAGACGGTCCCAGGACACGGAGCGCGCTTCAACACGCGCAAGAGGTGGCAGCAGAAGCGGCTGCGCGAGCGCGAGGCAGCCATGTCATCTGGCGCTGTGCTGGATGGAGGTAACGGGCGAGGTAGCGGAAAGCCCACAAGGCCCAACGTTGCCTCGCCAAATAAAAATCAAGACGGCGGTAAAAACCGCCGAAAAAATATAAAAGAGCGTATGAGACGGGAGGAGGAGCGCGTAAACGCCTTTTACAGTCAGGAGCGGGAAGGCGTGCTACAGCTGCCCGGCGTATCGGCACTTGCGCCAGCCGTGGTGGCATGTTTGGCTCGCGTTGATCCAAACGGCGCGACTGTCGTAAACGAGGGAGAGGGTCCTTGTTCGACAGCAACCCTTCCGTATGCGACCGCCCCTGCAAGGGAGAGCGGGTCGCGCGGAGGGGAGGAGTCACACGTCGGGTCCATCGCCGCCTCCGTAATGGAGCGCGGGCGTCAGCCGGTGTCGACGAATGCTGGAGGACAGGGCTCGGTACCGAGTGAGCGGCAGAAGTGCCCAGATACGGCAAAGGCCGAAAACAAACAATACCTCGCAAAGAGGAAACAAAATAATGCCGAATTTGAGATGGCGAAGGTTTCGGCAGGGCCGTGCACGGTGCCTCCCCCGATTAGACCCCAACTGGCGACCGACCTGTCAAAGGGTAAAGGTGTAGGGAAGGGTCGAAAGGAGAGTGAGGGCACCGGTGTCGGTACTGAAGGAGCAACCGCCGCCGAAGAGGATGGGCATAATAGAGGACAGGGAGAGGATGCCATTCGAGGCGCGAAGCGGCAGCGTAGCTCCGACCAGGTGTCGCCCACTGGCTGCATAGCAGCGGATAAGAAGCTGCGCTTGGAAGGAGGGACCGCTGCGGCTGTTGCAAAATCGAATGCGCAGAATCGCAGACCTGTGGTAGAGAAGGGCGAAGGTGGTCCGTCCTCGTACGCCGACGCGGCCAAAACTTACTGCATTTTGGACAAAGGAGGCGCTCAGATGGACGAGCACCGGGCGACCGTTTTACGTAAGACTCTGGACGATATCCAATGGGAACAATACGTGAGTAATCGCGGTAAGCCTAGGGAAGAGAAGCGAAGGCTGTCCGCGTTTACACAGTTACCAAGGTTGACTCGCGGTGGTCTCAGAATGTGCTCCCTGGATGGCTATTCACTTGCCTGGCTATCTTCCACGGTTGAGCAGCTGCCTGACCTGTGGGAAGGGTCGGAAGGGTACAGAGTCATCCCGGAGAGCGAGTTGCCTAGGTACCATACCGGCATCATATATGTCCCGGACTTCGGCAAAGAAAAAGAAGACCTCGTCAAATGGCCTTTCGTCCTGAGAGACTATTTGGCTGAGCAAAATGAGTTCAGGGGCCTGGACATGACACTTTGGCCCATCTTTAAACATTTGGTGCGCCAAAGAGGCCAATGTTACAACCATGTCCTGGTGATGGGAATCCCGCCGGAGGACATAGAAAAGCTAAAACGCATAGACTTTCGCCTGCACTACACGTCAGCGACGGTCTACGTCAAGATAAAGGGATTTAAATCGAGGGGTGCGGGGGTTATGGCGGTGTCGGGGGAGTTGGAGGTCGTTGACTCCGCAGTGTGCGGTGCGAGCGAGCCTGTGACACCCATGGACGTCAACCCAGTGCACCTTGATAACACGGATTGGACGAAGGAGGAGATGGACCGTCTGTTGGAAGTGGGCGATGACGGCGTGGAGGATATTGCAGGGGACATTACGGGCCTCAATATCTTCTCGCCGGCGTCGTCCATGGACGCGGACCGGGCTGGACCCTCCTCCGTCGAAACCGTAATCGAGTAAGGTGGGCGGGTCTTTCAGACCACCCGTACTAAACACATAGTAGTAAGTAGTTAGGAATACAAAAATGGATGGACTAAAAAATAAAAACTGTAATCGCAAGTCCTCAAAAAAAACCGCCACCGAGGTTGGTAATAATCATAGGCTACGTAGTAATAATAATATAATAATCAAAATTAAAATTAACATCATACAAGCCAACATCCAACACAGCGTCACAGGTTTCGCTGCCCTGCGTAGAACCCTGGAAGAGCAACCAAACACAATAGCGCTGGTCCAGGAACCCTATTTAACTCGTACAAAGGTGGGTGGTTTCAACGCCCTTCGGGGCACTGTCTTTGCTCCCCCCGTGCAAAGCAAAACACGGACTTTTATATATGTACCAAATCCTTTTAAAGCGTCGTTGGTGACACATTTGTGCACCGACGACCTTACGGTAGTAAAACTGGAGACAGGTCTGCTGGGGAAACTCAGCACTATCATTTTAGCATCGGCGTATATGGACATTACGGCCGAGGTGCCTCCTCCGGCACTTGAAGAGTTAATGCATTTTTGCATGCTGAACAACATGGAATGTGTGATAGGTTGCGATTCAAACGCCCATTGCACGGTATGGGGATGTCCAGACTCAAACGAAAGAGGAAGGGATTTACTGGACTTCAGTCTAAGACACAACCTCAATATACTAAATCGAGGCTCAGAGCCAACGTTTGTGACGTCTTGGGCCAAGACAATAGTAGATATTACAATAGCCACCAGCGAAATTGCCGAGACAATCAGCGACTGGCGAGTGGCGACGGATGAGATCTCTTGTGCAGATCACAGAAGAATCAGGTTCAGATTGGATGCGGGAGAGCAAGAACCTCGGACCTACAGAAATCCAAAGAAGACTGACAAGACTCTATTCAGAGAAACTCTTGATAGGAGTTTGTCAGAAGCATCACAAGTAGAAGCAACTAAAGAGCTTATACCACAGGAGATAGAAGACACCATACAGTGTGTAGTAAGCATTCTGAAAGGCTACTGAAAGCTACGAACGATCATGTCCTTTAAAAACGGAAACCAGCAAAATATTGCTTAAAAAAGATAGATGGTGGAACAAAGAACTCAGTAAACTGAGGAAGAAAACGAGACACCATTTCAACAGAGCTATGAACACCGACCTGGAGGTAGATTGGCAAGAGTACAGGAAAACTCGACACCAACTCAAAGTAGAGATAAGCAAAAGTCGGAACAGTTCGTGGAAAAAATACAGTAGCTCGATCCAATCGGAGAGCGAGACCGCAAGATTACGAAAACTGGTTTCCAATGATACAAAGGTAAGACTTGGTACTCTAAAGAAACCAGATGGTACATATACCACATCAGATCAGGAGCAATTTGAACTCCTACTTAAAACCCATTTCCCAGACTGTATACTAGACAATGAAGTCGTTTGGGAAACTCCGACATCAAGTGAACCTTCAAGAAGTGACTGGAACTTTGCAAATTCAATCGTCACGGAAGAAGCACTTCTGTGGGCGGTTAGCACCTTCCAACCATTCAAAGCCGCGGGGCTTGACGGGATCTTTCCAGCTCTCCTGCATTGGAGTCTAATGAAGATCAAGTCTCATCTTGCTGCTATTTTTAGATCATGCCTTGCCTGGAAGTATATACCAAAGGCTTGGCGGGAAGTTAAAGTAGTATTTCTGCCTAAACCAGGCAAATCAGATTACACAAATCCAAAGTCGTTTAGGCCAATAAGCCTTAGCTCGTTTCTCCTAAAAACACTAGAGAGACTATGCGACAAATACATTCGCAGTGGGCCACTGGTTGACAAACCAGTACACAAAAATCAACACGCCTATCAATCAGGTAAATCTACAGAAACGGCCCTCCACCAGGTGGTTCACAAGATAGAATCCGCACTGGAAAGCAAGCAATCTTGCCTTGTAACCTTTATCGATATAGAGGGAGCGTTTGATAAAACAACGTTCCCCAGTATTGAAGGTGGGCTGAGGAATCAAGGCGTGGACGAAAGAGTGAATAAATGGGTCACAACAATGCTGTCTAATAGAGCAGCTAGCATAGAGACTGCCAAATCATCGCGATGTGTGGTCACGAGAGGCTGTCCGCAGGGAGGCGTATTATCTCCGCTGCTATGGGTAGTAGTGGCGAACGAAATTCTCGAACTATTAAACAGGGATGGTATAGTAACCATAGGATATGCAGACGATCTGGCTATCATGGTCTCCGGACTTTTCGAAGCAACCCTATGCGAAAAAATGCAGAAGGCGCTTCGGGAGGTCGAGAGATGGTGTGAACGCCACACTCTATCTGTAAATCCACAAAAAACTGAGATGGTTTTATTCACTCGAAAGATGAAAACAGCTAATGTACGACTTCCTACACTGTTTGGAACAAAACTTTCACTCAGCAAGGAAGTGAAATATCTTGGCGTATGGCTGGATAGTAAGATGTTGTGGGCGAAACAACTAGACCATATAACCACAAAGGCAATAAATATTTTATGGCAATGCACCCGAGCAGTGGGTAAGGACTGGGGTCTGAAACCTAAACTGTGTCGTTGGTTGTATACTGTGATAGTACGACCGGTCCTCACATATGGATGCGTAGTGTGGTGGCCGAGAACAAATCTGGTGACTACAATCACCAAACTACAGCAAGTCCAAAGATTGGCATGCTCTCTAATCAGCGGCTGTACGAAATCAACTCCATCAGCCGCTTTAGACATTATTCTGGGTCTGACCCCGCTGCATTTACATATCCAGCAGGAGGCGATGGCTTCAGCACTAAGGATCAAATCTACAAATCAGTGGAAAGGCACCGGGCCCGTTACGAACCACTCAAAAGTATTAGACAAAGCAACGAGAATAATCTCAGAAGCATGTCAGGGAACGGACAAGGTAGCTAGCATATACCTAGATAAAAAGATGTATGAGCTGGTTACGGAAGACAATGCTTCAGAGGATCTCTCGTGTTCACATAACATTTACAATATTTTCACCGATGGTGCTAAAAACAAGACGGTGGTTGGTTGTGGTTTTTACTCTCCGGAGCTAGAAATCGCACAATCGGAAGCCCTTAACAAAACCACATCAGTATTTCAGGCAGAAGCTATGGGACTACTGTTGGCGGTAAGAGCAATATCTACGCTTGATGTACCTTCACCTAGTACAAATAGTGACTGTGAACTCCTTACTTTCATCACAGATAGTGCAGCCATCATCTATGCACTAAGGAAACCTATAACTAGGTCGAGGGTAGTTTCAGAATGTCATGAGACCCTACAAAACTTGTCTGAAAGGTATAAAATTAAAGTCAAGTGGACGAAAAGCCACGGCTCATGTCCAGGAAATACCAAGGCAGACATGCTTGCCAAGGAAGGAGCTAAGAAACATATCGGAAAAGATACGGTAAAGCTCTGTAAACCCACCGCAATGGAGGTGAGAAACCTACTTGTTCAATACACAGAGAGAGAGCATCAAAATTGGTGGAACAAGAAAACGGATTGCAGAAATGCAAAAGTGATGTTTCCATCCCGTAACAGGAAAATTACCAACAATCTGCTAAGGCTGACTAGGCAAGACCTTCGTTTCATGGTAGGTCTCATCACGGGTCATTGCAACCTAAATTACCACCTGCACAAAACTGGAGCTACAGACAGTCCTCTGTGCCGTGGATGTATGCAGGAGGAGGAGACTGTGGAGCATGTGCTTTTGCATTGTGCAGCCACGGAAGAGATAAGACAAAAATCTGGTCTTTTACAACAGGGTAAAGTGTATTCACAGGCCCAACGAAATTCAAACTCCAATAATAGTAAATTAACACCATCTACAGCGACATCACTGGAACAGCTGTGCCAGCGACCTAAAGCCGTGCTCCGGTATATAAAGGAGCTTGGTTGGCTTGGGTAGAGGCTGGCAGGGGGAAATGCACAATACACCCCAAGCGGGACGTCAGTGCAGGCCTTATCGCCCCCATCTCGAATAAGAATAAGAAGGGCGACGGATATGACGGACCTACCATATTATGACGCTCTCGTACTATCATAATAAAATTCAATAGGTAATTGAAAAAGATTTAAGGCTGAACTTACACTTGTAAGTTTTACTCACTTAAGTAACTTACGTAATTAACTTATGTTAAATTTGTATTGTTTACATTTGCAATTACAATTTATCGTACGTTAATTAAGTAAGATTACTTAGGTGAGTACAACTTACATATGTAAGTCCAGCCAAAAGGTGGCTGCCGAACAAAAGTTCAGGTTGGCATAAAAATTGTACTTCTGATAGTAAAACAAATGATTGTCAGAAAACATATGAATATCAGAAAAGCAATTGAATGTCGGGGAAATGTCATTGCTTGCCATTTCTGACATCAACTATACAATACTTGATATTTTGACGTTTGACAGCTGTCGCCTGTCAATTTGACAGATGTCGACAATTTATCTCTGCATTAATTACTAGAAAACCAAAAAGTACGGAAGAGTTAAGACGTTAGTCTGTGGATAGAATGTGTGGGGATGGATAGGGATAGGTGAGGTTGGGTGGGGGTAGTTGGGGATTTGTGGAAATGTGTAAGGATAAGTAGGGCAATTCAACAATAACTTGCGAACAATAATTTTGCAATATAATATAATTTGGGATGGACAGGAATAGGTGAGGTTGGGTGGGGGTAGTTGGGGATTGGTGGAAATGTGTAAGTATAAGTGAGGCAATTCTGTATAACTTGTGTATAACTTGCGATTTGTACCTGGCCACAGAATAAATAATAGTACAAGTACAGAAGGGTAACTGAGTAAAGTCATTTAAATACATAGCAACTCTCGCTACAACGCAATAAAGTGCAATTTAAGCCTCCGTCCACTTGGCTCCCATAACATTGATCCCCTGGGGGATTCATTTGGATTATTTGTCCACACGGATCCCCTGGGGGACGGCCAAGAATTATTACTGCAAGATCCCCTGGGGGATTTATTTGGACTGGGAAATATATAATAAACAAAATAAAATAAAAACAACAGAGGGCTTCCTCATGGTCTTAGCATAGAATATAACCTGCCTCGTCTATTCCCCTTGTCCCCCAGTGGTGGATATCAAAACTAAACATGTGGCATTGTCTCTCACTACCTCAGTGACAGGTGTCAAAGTGACTGGTGTCAAAGTGACTGTGTCAAAGTAACAAGTGACAGATGTCAAAGTGACATGTTAAACGTCAAAGTCATACGTCAACACCTGTCAAAATCTTATCAATGTCTTCGTTTTGGATGACAGATGTCAAACTTAAAAGGGCTATAACTCGGAAACTATTGATCCTAGACTAGCATTTTCTTTACAAAAGTGATAGATCTCATCGATATCTTCGTTTTGGATGACAGCTGTCAAACTTAGAAAGACTATAACTCCGAAACTATTGATCCTAGACTAGCATTTTCTTTACAAAAGTGATAGATCTCATCGATATCTTCGTTTTGGATGACAGCTGTCAAACTTAGAAAGACTATAACTCAGAAACTATTGATCCTAGACTAGTATTTTCTTTACAGAAGTGATAGATCTCATCGATATCTTCGTTTTAGATGACAACTATAATTCAATGTGGGGATTATAGGAATAATCAGATCATTTAGTCCAAACACGTTAACAACAACACACACACACCCCACTCTCCCTGTACAATGCACATCCCCTACTCACCCCTCATTTTCTGCACTCCCCGTTCCCTCCACTCTCTGCTCACTTTTCCCCAAACTGTCACTTGACATAAATTAATTAATTGTTGCCTATAATTATATCGATAAGTAATTAGTCTTTTGGTTTTGCAAACGGTGTGACTACGAGTCTTATATTTTGTAGCTTATTAGTTGCCCCACGAAACAGTGTGACCACGAGCATAAATAATTCCTCGTGGTCACACCAGAGTGACAAAACTGTGTGACCACGAGTCCGTCGCTGGGGAACCACGTGGACAAAAAATCCAAATAAATCCCCCAGGGGATCCATGTGGATAAAAAATCCAAATAAATCCCCCAGGGGATCCGTGTGGACAAATAATCCAAATGAATCCCCCAGGGGATCCATGTTAGGAGAGCCAAGTGAATGGAGGCCAATTTAACTCGCACAGCGCTGCGAGCTTTCAATTATATTTACCTAGAAGGCGCTCACACATTGCGTGCAGGCTAGAATGTACCGTATCACAACGTGCGAGAGCTTCCATTGCTCTAACCGTTTCAGAATCACTCTGTCACTTTTTCGCTCGGCAGGGTTGTAACAAGATATAACTAGATACTTGTACTAGTAATTATTCTGTGATATGATATGACTTAGATATTGTCACAGAATAAACAATTATGTAATAATGTGTTATTTTTTTACTTATTATTATGAATGTTGATAGTTCTATTAGTATAGAATGTCATTATCTACAGATAATGACATTCTTATCAGAATAGACCTAGTACCTCATTATTTGATTATAATTTAATAGGTATTGCACTTGATGAATAAAAGGTGCCTGTCTGAATTCCATTAATAAAATGTTAATGGAATTCAGACAGTATGTAGGTATTTTACGAGACTTGTCAGACCGAATGCTATGCAGTACATTCTAGGTTTCTTCATGGTACTCATAATTAAGAAAAGAATAAAATTTGCCAAAAACTTTACCTAAGTAGGTACTTTATCGTAAGCACACGGCGCGCGACTCATCGAGCGCACGCTCGACACTACTGAATTGACCGCAATATTGCAGCCGTAAAGTGTAGGTATAATATATGTACTTGTAGCGGAGTGCGACTGGCCTGCCCTGGCGTAGACGTTTCACGACAAACAAACGGCCGTGTGCCCCGATACATCCTCACACACTTTCTTGATTGCTTAGCTTAGCTGGCGTTTGACCAGACGATTTGATAGTAAATAATAAAAACGCTCAGTTTAAAACTGGACTATATGTTTAAAGAAAAAGCTCAAAACTGTTGTCAATCTATTGTATTTCCTTAGGTTTTGTGTACTGAATGTATGAATCACTACAATAAAACGTCTTTCAAAGCCTGTCGATTGTAGCAAGCGGCACAACGTGGTACTGTTTCTTTCAGCAACGAACACAGCATGCCAGTGAGATCCTCCATAGCCTGGTCTTGGATTTGCTGGTTGAACACCTGAAACAGTGGACAAAATATGGAATAGAGAGAAAGTTGATAAAAATCTATTTACTTCGGCAAAGAAAATTAGACAACTAATTATATTAATATGGCTACTTGTTAAAATACCTACTTAGTTATGTTAATTAGCAATAATATACATTCTTGGTCATTAGGTACTCATTATAGCGTGCAATTAATATTTGGTTTCGTTATTTACGCATGCATACCTATGTAATAATATGAACTAGCTGTACCCGTGACTGCCCGCGCGAATTCTTTCCTATGGATAAAATATCCTATGTGACATTCCAGGAGCAAAAGTGCCTATAAAGTTCAATATGCCAAATTTTGTTCAGGCGTATCAGTTACTCCGCTTCTACTCAGCGGATTGAGATACAAAGTATAACAGAATATTCATCAAAACTTAAGGCTATCTAACAGTGAACACCAAATTTCAATCGGGCTATAGTCGATTTTACGTGATGCACGAACAGACAGACAAACATACAGACACCATTTAAAAAAGGTTCACTCTTGATAGTAGCTTAAAAAAATCCTAAATAAATCTTTAATCCTCAATACAACTTTTTCATTAGTACTCAAATTTAAAATAGTGACTTTTGGCTGGACCAATTTTGTTGAAACATTGCAAGGGTTTTTTTAATGTAAAACATAGACGAATTATGAAAAAAAAATGGTTATTTATATGCAATGTTCCACAGTATAAAAATGCCATTGACAACCGGAAACCCCGAGTGACAATCAAAATGCGGCTCCAGACAGTTCTCACACGCCAGTAAGCGTAATTCAAAATCTTTGGTTCTCACATTGTTAAGGACGACAGTTGGTATGAATTTCGGACTGAATTGTTTGGTAGCTTGTTCTGCAAACAGTTGGCGTACTGTTCCCTCGTATGACTTCACGCATTCGCGTATAGGGTCCTCTCGTACGTTCGCGTTCCGGACGCACTGGAATAAAACATAGTAGATTTATGTGTTGTTTATGTCAGTTCTCAAAAGATTAGGTTCATATTATAGACTATCACATATTGTGGTAACTCCACCGTTTCCGATCACAAGATGTGAAAGCCTGTGGATGTGAAAGGAGGACATGCCCAACGGTAAAACTTCTACGCCGAGCATCGGGCGGCGTTAAAAAACCTTACGGCTCCATGACTTTTTCAGAGCAGCTATCAATGGCCATGAGTGGAATAAAACCTCTAACGACCTGTATAAGGATTTGAGAGCTGTGTCGAAGAGCCCACCACACTTATTTCTCAAGAATATCCATCATGGGATCAGATTATAATATGAAATGCAAGTTTGTCGAGCGATCCGACTCACCTTCGGCACTCCTCAGTATCCGGGTGTAAAATTGGCCCGATGACAATACGGTAGATCTTGGGTCCATATGGGGGACGTTTTGGAAGTGACCATACGCATAGGTCTCCGATTTAATTAATGTTGCAGAAAGTCGAAACAGGGGTAGAAATATTATTATCATCAAGGAGAAAGTGATACCCTGATGTGATCACGACCCCCATCATTATCTAATTAAGGAGGAGGGATTATATAGTTCTTATCTTTAAATTATACTAGCAGGAGCGTGAAACTTAAATTAATGGTAACTATATAATATCCATTAAAGTGGTATAATGTTTCCCCATCAGATTCGCATTCTTACCTCTGCCAAAACAGCATACCCCAAGGCTATGTATAGTTTTAGGGTCTCAGGTTTAAGAGCTCGGGATCTAAATGCTCACTTACTGTCAAGTTGCCAGTGGTGCCTGCCAATGTGTTCATTTCACACGCGACGTAAGACACCTTCTCGGAGTCGGTTGCGCCGGTTGCGGTCATGTAATGTAAAGTACAGTCTTGCACCAGGTTGCCGAGACATTCCGTTGATCCGTGCTGGCATTCAAAGCCGTCAAAACCGTCGTTTATACTCTGAAAATTATGTACTTTATTCAGTTGTGCTTTTTTAATTTTGCATTAACATTAGGACTGCGAAGTTGAATGGGAAAATCAAGAAGAGACTGTAATTTTTAATTCAAAATCAGCAGATACTCAACTGATTGTCTCTTTGTAAAAGACGTTGAGTCATTACTCTGTGTGCAAAATGCAGTCTCGACATAGAAAACGATTGTTTTACAAACGAAATCGGTCGCAAAGCCCTAAAGATCCGATGTTTGCTAGTCTCTCCAATACATACACCGATGACAATCGATAGTTTCTGTCAGTAACTGAGAAAGCTAACCGATTGTAAAGCAATGACTACAAGTCAAGGTACTTGCTGAGTTTGTCCTTCTCGGCCTTCACGAGGTTCTCATCGTGTGGGATGGTAATGTCGACGAGCACTGCCTGGCGTCGGGGCAGGTCTAACAGCATGATATCAGGCTATTGGCAACAATAGTCCTGTCCGTGATGATAGAGCGGTCCCAATAGAGCAATGCACAAGCATTTTTGAGAACTGGCGCCGGTAAGTTTTTGTTATATACAGAATTAATGATTCATTATAGGAACCTACCTATATTATTGTTTAAATTAATCTTTTCCTAGAGTGCACGCGCTTAAAATACTCCTTGAGCAAACTCGTGGACTACATGTAGTGTAGCCCATATACCTAGACAAAAATGAGTAAATCACAGTTATAATTTAACAACAATTGCGACAAAGTATGACTTTGGTTCCAACTGCCACCTGTGGTTTCTGTAGTCCCTGCCATATGGGGATCGTAATGGCATAGTGATTGTTGTCTAGTCCCATTGGGGACTACACGTAACGCAGAAATTCTCCTTATCAATGTATTATTTTCCTTACAAAATGGGAATATACACGTCTCCACAACATCCATACTTACACGCGCCTTTCCGAACGGCACTAGGCGTAGTATGAGGTGGTCTTCCAACAGGTTAACTGCTGGCAGCAGCTGATCAACTATGAAATCGACGCTGTCCGAGCATTTGCTCTCATAGTACACGGAGATTGAAATCTGAAAAACAATATATAAATTTACGATTAATTAGGTATACCGAGTTTCTTACCGATATTATAATTAATGTTTGTCTATTGAGATAGTGCCGTCCTCTGGTGTCAGAATTTGTCAGGTAGCCCAAGGGACTCTAACGTGTCCAATAATTATCGGGACTGGTTTCCCAATAATTATTTTGCGGTGCGAGCATGGATCTTATCGATCGATAAATTTACCGAATTTACCGAATTTCAAAGTCAAATTTGACGTAAATATTCGATAAAACGAGATCGGTAGCACAAAACGCACTTTATCGACAACGACATAAATTCGATAAGTAAATCATATCGAATAGGTATATCGATTTATATCGAGAATAGGAAGCATGGATCTTATTCTTGACAATTGTAGTCGGTATAATTACGTTAATCTTACCGAATGTATCGATTTTTTATCGGCTTTCCAAAGTTACACGACAAACTTTTTATTTTTGTAAAATTGATTTCGGCAATATTGTTACATTGGAAGCCGAAAAGAGGAGTTGTCAAAACGTTGCGGCCGTGAGGATTAATAGGCAACGTACGAGTATAAGGGATCCTTAAAAAATATGAAAATGCTTTTCTTCCAGATTCTTGCGATCTGGAAGAATAGCATATTATAATTAATAAGGAAATAGCCCTCGCTATCTTTCAGGTGTTGAGGGTGATTTGACAAGGAGTCGATCTAATGGACTACCTGTGCATGTTGTAGTAAGTATCTACTTACATGATAATACAAAAATACTTAGAAACGTTTTACCTTTTTCTAGAAATTATCATTTTTAGTAATTGAGACTAATGTTCTAATTATTATGATACGTAGGTACTCAGTACTCAGTCTAAGCACCTACCTGGAAAATCATTGTTGTAGGTCCTAACCTTTGATCACAAAAAGAAATAAAGATTCACTAAGTTCACCCGATTCATGACCCACCAAAACTCCAAAAACAATAAAAATAGCAATATGAAAACTTTGCGTAATTTAAAAACTCCGCGCATCGTCCGCTTATAGTGGAGGAAGACGGCTTCTTTAATATATATTTTACGTTAACAACTTTAAAAGTGATTTTTTCAGAATACGAATTTTAAAATAATATAATACAGTATAGTCCTTTCTTCACGCCTGTGTATTTTGTTTGTTAAATTCTACTACTGGGGTTTTTAAATTTTAAAATAAAGACGCCAATTTGAGACGCAACGATTAAGTCAACAAAATACCAGAATTTCGAAACAATTATTTAATTTGTATATTATGTATATAGTTTTTTATTACAGTTTTTGTTCTTCGATCACCTTATTGCATCTGAAACAAATTAGTTAGTGGAATAAAGTTTTCATTGTTAATTTATTTTCCTATAGATTTCCACGATCTGTAGAGATGCGAGAATAATGGATCAGTTTTTTTTTATGAGAGGTCCCGATTGGAGACCATCAATAAGTTCTCTATTAGTTCTCTACATTTTCATGAATTGGATTTTTACAAAACAAACTATCTACTATATCGAGATATTGTTACAGTATCTTCAATAAAAAACATAATTGGCAAATAGTTAAATAAATTGAATCATTATTAAATGTTATAAGCCGCTATCCATAGTTTTGAGCCGGGGCAGCACACAAAACTAATCGACTACGCGCTCCGACACACGATTTTGTGAGTAACTCAAATGTTTGCGTTGAGCGAACAGAAAGCGATACGGGTTAATGCGGTTTTTTTTTTTTTTTTGTCAGAGTTGCAATTATTTAAATCGATAAACTCACAACATGTTATAGAATCGATAAAATTTACCGAGGCTAGATCCATGCTACCGAATTTCGTTAAAATCTTGCAATAACTGTTTACCGATCGATAAATTTATCGATCTTTATCGATCGGTAAGATCCATGCTCGCACTGCTATCGATGGCGTAACATGCCCTCCGAATTGACTTAATCCACACCAATATATAAAAGTGAAACGTTGACTGTTTGTTTGGGGAGCTTTCATGCCAAAATGGCTAATCCAATTTTAGTGAAACTTTGTAAATAATAAAACTAATAATAAACTAAACTAATACTAATAATAATATAAACTAATAATAAGTAATAATATAACTGTACAATATAGAGACCAACTTAGTTTTTATCCCGGAAAATGGTAAGTTGCCACGGGAAAACTGGAAAATGTCGATAACTCACTGTAAGGAACGAAATGACATGTTGCCGTGAAACGTTTGCATTGTTTTTTTAATATCCTACATGAACATAAGATGTTTTTTTCGCGATAAAATGTGGTTCGTGCGAGAGAAGTCTCGGGCGAAAGCTAGTATTATATGAGCGAAGGTCACTCAGCTGTGTCTGTTAAATTTTCACAGCTAAACGGCAGAACCAAACTTGATGACGCGTGACGGCAAAAACCGGCAGAAGAAAAGCGACAAATGTATAACATTATTTTACCAAAATGAGCGATCATTTTGTTCAACGCTGTTTAAATTTTTCGGTCATTTAATATAGTAATCTGCCATGAACATTTACGATTGGAACGAAGAATGGATGTCAAATTAAACGCTGCTGTACATAATTATTAAGTCAGGAAAACCGATTTCAAATAAAAACTACCGACAAACTATTATACTAACTATTATTTTAACTAACTATTATTTATAACAAAATCTGAGAATTTCTAAATTGAGATGCATGAGGGGTATATCGCCAGGTTCTAGCTGATCCGTCAAAGGAGAAAAGCTTGTTTCTTCTATTTAGTTTTATTCGCAGTTGGTTTAATTTTTTTTTTATTTTTTTTTATTAAAAGACTCAGGCCACGCCGACAACTTTTTGAATTTCGTCTTTTTGTCATTCGGCATAATTAGAAAACTGACTTATTGAAATGTTTTGTCTTGAAAAAAAAATAGCATGAAATAGTATTTTTTATGAGCGCGTGTAATTTTGGAACGACTTATATAATTTAACGACATTGATTGATAAACTAAATGCTTAGTTTCTAGATAGTTGGGATAGGTTTCCCGCAGGATAGGGGTTGAAAATTATTTCAACGAATACTTATCACGCTGAAACTACTAGACGGATTTTGATGCAACTTGGCGCAGTCATACATTTTATGATGTATGAAAATTGAGAATACTTTTCATCCCGAAAAAATAAAGGGTTCTTACAGGATAGGGGTCCCAATTCTGTACATTGAAGATATTTTGTAACTTTTTGTGGAGGCTGTTCTATTATTCGTACTGAAGCCAAAACTGTATTTTATTTTTTCATTTTTGTCTTTTGTTTGTCTGTTTGTCTGTATCTTGGACGCGCACCACGCCAAAACTACTGATAGAATTCAAATTATATTAAGCTGACATTTTGCATACGAGGTAGGGCATTGGATACTTTTCATACCGGTAAATTAAAGGGTCCCCGCAGGATACGGGTATTTCATTTGGAGTTGGTATTCATGTTTTACGGTTAATAGTTATTTTCGTAGTTCACCTCTAGCATAATCAAGGAATATTCCTCCAAATTTCAAATACCTAGGTCCCCTAGGTCCACCGGTTTAGGCTGGGCGTTGTCTGTCAGTCAGTTATTTTTATTATAATGCCCAAAAGTGAAGGGCATCTATACTTTTAATAAAGCAGTAAGTACCAAAAGTCTGTAAAACGAAGTAATTTAAAAAAAAACTAGGGTACTAAAAATAACCTACTGAAAATGAATAAAACTTTTAAAGTTTGTGTCTGTCTGTTTGTCTGTTAGTCTGTTCACGCATCACGTAAAAACTACTGGACCGATTGCAATGCGGTTTTCACTGTTGGATAGCTTAGACTTTGAAAACTGGCGTACTTATTATCTCAATCTAATTAGTAGAAGCCGAGCAATCGATAAAAACTTTTTGACGGCTGAAGGAACTTTGTTTATTTTTTGGTATATTGGTATTTTAGGTCTAGGAATAGTAATAGAGTTCTTTTAACCTAGAGAAATGGCCACGCGTGCGAAGCCGCGGGTACAGCTAGACATGTATATAATTGTATAAAGGTTTCCTAAGCTATTAGGAAACCTAGTAAAAATACTAGTATTTTTTAAATAAGTTTTCATTTTAACTTTAACTTTTCCACAGCTGAGCAAATAAAGGTCTCCGCCAATGAACTTACCTAAATAATATTATATCCATCCAAAGTAAATAAACGCTCAGTTGCACAAGTCAGGATTTACTGACCTAAACACACATTTACATCACTATTAAAATATCAATAGGTATAAAGGAACAATAAAGAGATCTAAAAAACTCACCTTTGACGGAACATAACTTCTTCCATACTGACAAACTGACAAAACCAAAACTATCAAAAAGCCTTTCATGGTGTCTAACAGCTGATTGGTGTTTTTTTTTAATATATATATATATATATATATAACTGTGTATGTAATGTTTACTTCACATACAAGTGTACTAACATGACGAGTTTTATTTAAAGACTGGTGGCAGTATCATTTGTACAAACATTAGTAAACGCTACAATTACCCGCGATAAGCGGGACAATTCTAGATTATACGCCATAATATCTATGACAAAATTTATCGACAATGTATGAAAATTTAGTGAGTTTAGTCTGACAATCTGGTGTCTTTAAGACCAGCTGGCCTAGATAAGTAGGTTTTCTATTCCTTCAATGCAAGTGGACAAGAACAAAAATGTATGGAACTGACATTAGCGAGCGAAAACTCTAATGTCAGTCCCGTACATTTTCGTTCTATTCCATTACATTGAAAGAATAAAAAGCCTAGTTGTTTTGGGCCCCAGGTTCAATAGTCACGTCACACACATAGATTTCATCCAAATATAAGTTATTTATAATTTGTCGCAAAGAGACCAATATTATCATAAATTGTAAAAATAAAAAAACTATCCTAATCAAACAATTAGGTAGGTACTTAATGTTTGTCAAAGAGATTTTATAGTAAACGCGAGAATTGCGCCCAGGTTTTTCGAGATCGACAACCTCATAGATTAACACAGCAGCTGTAACATTGAAAACCATGGCTATTATTATCATAATTATTATATTTTCATGGTATTTAACTTGTATCACACGTGCACACGATGTACCTTATTAGCTTTCCCACCCGCGACTTCGTCTGCGCGGACTAAAAAAAACTAATGCAAAAGTAGGTATAGCACCAATGCTCTTGAAGTTTTTTGACAGACTTGTAATTTCGTTTCCATGGCAACCGTTAACTACAGCGAGTAATCAACATATTCCAGTTTTCCCGTGAAACTTACAATTTTTCGGAATAAAAAGTATCCCATATTTTATTCTAGGCTATCTCCATTCCAAATTTCATCAAAATCCGTTCAGCCGTTATCGCGTGAAAGCTCCCCAAACAAACAAACATATAAACAAATAAAGAAACAGATGGTATGGATGATAATATAGCCGCCGTCATAATATCAATGTTTATGCTTGGTAAAGTTTTCTTTTTCTTATAAGGTACAATGTTTACGCAAATGAATAGCTCGTACCTATTATATTATTATTTATTCTGGGCTATTGTTTTAAATGTTCTTTATGCGTACATCAAAAGCAAATTACGTACGTACATGTTGCAATTGTTACAATTATTGCAACATGTAGACGCACGCAATTTGCTTCTAAATACGTAAATTTGATAAAAATCTTAATACATTTACGATTTAAAGTTAAGGCGGGGTAGGCTCTCAATTGTTTGTCCTACTCGTCCAGGTGCAGTGTGAGCGGGAGAGGTGATGCAGCTCAGGAGTCGATTTTACATATTTTTTGTGCTTTTCTATCGATACCTCGATACATAAAACTTAATTAAAAAATGTGTTCTGTTATTTGTCTACTTTAATATGGCAGCAATATAATTATATAAAAAAAGTATGTTGTTGTCGCTGAAAATAACGAGAACTGCGATGAAACAAGTTATTTGCATGCGTCAGTTCGTGATTTTTTTCCAAGGACACCAAGGCATTTCTGAAAATTCTGTTCGGTTATTTGTTTAGGTAGTATAATTTTCTATCCACAGTATTTTTTGGTTCGCATAAAGTTGTTTCATTACGCCATTCTCGACGTTTTGCTATTCGTCTTTTTGCTTGTTTCGGGACTGACCCCGCCTTAAAACAAATTAACAAATTAGTCCATTCGTTTGGGTGCTACGATCCTCAAACTTTATAGCTAAGAACTATATCGATCAACTCAGCTTTCAAACATAAAAACCGCATCAAAATCTGTCCATTCGTTTAGGAGCTACGATGCCACAGACATACATAACCTGACATATAATACATAACCTAAACTTATAACACCCCTCTGGTTGAATTTTGGGGCTTATAAATAATTAAATAGTGAATCATAAAATATTTCTATTTAGGCAATAGACTGCAGCGTGACCAAATATATAATACCATTTTGTACAAGACCCTTCTTAAAATTTCATTAGACGAAGCTTATAAATTTTGTTGATTACCTTATTGTTTGTTACCTACAGTGGTATCATCGCTTTTAGCAAATGGACCGTTGCACCACCTCGTTTGAAACCAAGTTCTCGGTGTCGTCAGAGGTCCAGTTTCTGTATCTCAAGTGCTCTAATTGAAACAACTACGATTGCCATAAACAGGAGACTATGTCAAGCTGGCGACATTGGTAGCGATTCGGACATCCCCTGAACTAAACTTAATTTCTTTAACCCTTATTTAACAAGGTATTCGTAACAAGGTAATTTTTCCTCTGGCATCTAATCCTGACTCATTAAACTATCACTAAAGCCTGTCAGCGTAAAATCAACTTTGTTTCCACGCTTGTCAGTCTTTGAAAACCGCATTTCAATCGGTTCAGTAGTTTTTACGTGATACGAAAACACAGCCACCGTTACCTTCTGAAGCAAGCCTTAGCCAAGTGCCTACCTACCATATTTTAAGTTTACTAGACATTTATTTAAATTATCTGAATTGTAAGTAGTCTTTTTGTTACTTACTGCTTTATAGGTAACTTGTAGTAGTGTTTAAGTAGTTATAAATGGTATATTTAGTACATAGGAATGGAATTAAAAAAAAACACTTATTGACGTGCCTAGGTGGAAATATTCCTAGGGCACAGGAATATTTCCACCTTTCAAATCTATAAGTCTATCGGCTTATGTGCGTTATTAGTCAGTGTTTCAGTATATCACGGTACTGTTTTATTCACCGAGCGAGCGTGAAGCACGAGGGAAGCGTCTCCGTTTCAGTTTGGGCAAAAAATATTTTGTATGTGCGGATGTCTGTCCGGATGTCCGGCTGCTCTCCTCGGGGGGCGAAAGTAACTAGTAACTTTAAATTGGTATCATAAAAATTTAGTGAAGATTTGATGAGGATCTTCGGCGTTATGAGCAGAATACCTACCTCAAAATGAAGTAAATTGCTCACAAAGACAATAAAATAAGAATCCTAAAGATACGAATTATTTAGGTTTCTACCAGTGGAATCAGCCCTTTACCCACTAGGTAGGCATTGATGGAGCACCCTGGCTACTAATGTTAGTTTTACAATAAGGTAACTACTGTGCACCGCTAGATTGTTTGCAAAAAAGTTTGTGCTCGCGAAGTCTACAGCTCACAGAGAGAGTGTTCTATTATTTAATAAATATTAGCTACGTTCGGATGGTCAGTTCAGAATACTACCATCCCCGATGGCGGTACCGTCCCGTAAGACGTGTTGAGAAAAATAAGGGACAAATTTGGATTATGATGCATCCAAATATATATATATACTGCCAATAGATGAGACAGAGATGATCACAGAGCCACTAGTAATATGTGTATTTACCCATAAATAAAATACCTTAGTGTCCTCGCAAACAACTCCTATTGTCCTAATATTAAATCATCATCATCAGCTTATATCTGTCCACTGCTGGACGTAGGCCTCTATTAAGACCAGGCTCTGCTTTTCAAAGGTTTTTCCATAAATATGCTGGGTCAACCACAAACCAGATAAATGTGAAACTCAACATACATGTTTTTGAGATCTTTATCTCTCTAAGACTAAGACAGAAATATGATTAACAGAATTTCATTGGATACATTTTCTTATCAAAAATTACGTTATTTTCTGTAATGTTTACATTTTTCTACTCAACAGCTTAAGTTTTATTTCTAAAATTAATCTCACAGCAAGAAAATATAGTTTATCATCTAAGATTAAGACAAAATTTACACATTTAAATAACTAAATTATTAGCCTGACATTAAAATAAATAACTTTTGAGACATACGTCATTTAGTTCCGAGCTAAATTGTGTGTTCAAACAGCGCTCGTGATATTCAACCTTGTTACGCAGGCACTTCAGTGCTTATTGCGGGTAGCGGGTGGCAGAGTGCAGGGTAGGTGGCAGGGGAGTGCGGAGTGGGAAAATGTAACCTTGGAGCCTCGCCTTAATGCACGCCACTGAGCTCCGTCTTCAGCTGTCCTCATATACTTTCCTCCAGCCGCTTTTCGCAGGTCGTCACTCCACCTGGCTACAGGGCATCCTACACTACGTTTGCCAAAACGTGGTCTCCACTCGAGGACACGTCTACCCCAACTGTTATCGGTCCTTCGGGAATGTGACCAGCCCTCTGCCACTTTAGCTTGCTTATCCTTTGGGCTTTGTCGGATACCTTGGTTCTCCGTCGGATACCTTCAATACGAATCTTGTCCTTCAGAGTAACTCAAAGCATAACTCGCGGAGCGATATTAAATTTTCGATCAAAATTAGAGGATAAGGAGGTTCTTTAAAAGGAATCAATGAGTACAAAAAAGATCTATCTGATAAATAGGAAGAACCAGAGACGTTAAGGACTAGGTAGTATAATTAATCTAGTATATACTGTAGTCTTTGTGATGAATTTCGTGTGTGATTTCCTCGTTTATATTGAGAAAAACTTACTCATTCTTTGTTTTTGGTCTTCATGATTCAAAATATGAGGCCTGACTAGTGTATACAATGTAAATGATAGCACAAGTTAGTATAAGTACCCAGTATGGTTGTATCAGGTATACGAAGTAGCATAGTAGTAAAAGAATTATAAGAAAATAAACTATTTCCATTTATTTTTTGAAAACATTTTGTGGCCTACTGGTTTGTTGTTACGGAATTGACTCATGTCAGATTGACATCTGATCTGTGGATTGATCCTTGCGTAGCGGTTGTATTCTCTTTGAATTGATCAAAGATCAGAAAGTTTACGTTGATAATCTCTTTATTGACATTTCTTACGTCTTTGATAATCTGCTTTGTCTTCTTCTTCTTCTTTTTTATTTTAATGGCTTCTGCGGAGGCACTGGCCTACTAGCAATTTCGCCAATGTCAAGTTTAGTTTATTAAAGTATTGTCAAGTCACAGTCAATAATTGTCAAAGTCACAAATCAGTAAAATGGTGTACGTTTTACTGAAACTTCCTGGATAGTTTTGAAAACATCACAATTAGTCACGTTTTTTGTTTTTTTATCCTTTGTCCACACTCGTGCACGTTAACAAACACATAATGATTAATATTACACCAATATTACTCATTAACACTCGAAAAAACACTCAAATGAAGATATAATAAAAATTTACAACATGACAGCTTGAATACTTTCAAAAAACTCCCTGCTTTGTCTCCTTTATAAGTAGGTCCACGTGACATTGTCGAAATGGTGTCACAATCAATAAAAAAAATAAATAAAAAAAAAACATGCCAAGTGCGTGTCGGATATGTATAGAGTTAAGGAACTTGTACTATTATATATTCTGTGGTTAAGGTTTCGTAGTCAGGATCTTAAACTACAATCATAGTACTCATATTATACATACACATAGCTACTGACTGGATAGTACTGTGCTGTGCTAGAACTATGAAAACTGCATTGCAATCAGTCCAGTAGTATTTACGTGATTAGCTAAAACAAAGTTGGTCTAACATGGTCAGCTATGTCTCTAAATTTATTGAATTCTAGCCAAACGGAATAATTTTGTTAGTAAATTCATATTATGCGCTAGTACCTTGTTTATTTTTAAACTGTACTTGATGAGTTAAAAAAAATAAAAAATTTAAAGCACAATTTAATATAATATTCCAGTCTAATATTTTATAAACGAAACAAATTAGAAAAACTACCGAATATACCTAATTATAATTTTAAAATTACTTCTATCAAGCCAACCAACATCCAACTATTTCCACTATCCAATGAGACCCCACACAATAATTTATAAAAATTTAACCGATAAATATCTACACATGTGCTCTGACAATGTCCCTCTTTCAACAAAATTATAAAACCTCATTTGATAGTTTGTCTATACCTAGTTTATTCTAAAATCCCAATATTTACTTGTCATTGGAATGGATTTTGCAAAACTCGATATTTTACAAAATATTATTTGAAAAATGTGTAAATAAGTTGGTTGGTGGCCTATGCTCTAAAGAGAAAAAATATATACTGGGAACACTGCTCTGTACCACCGATGCTACTAATGGGAAATTGCATTCTAACACTAGTGTACTAACCTAACATAATTTATTTATTTCACTAGTAAGGTATATAGTTCAGTGGTGACACTAGTGAAAATTACATCTGGAATCCCTTAAATATATTATATGATAGTATTTATATTCATGGTTGTTTAGGTCCGTATTGTTGAAGAACGAAGTCTGTGATAATAACAATACAAGAGCCCCAAGGGTACACTCTGACCACATATATTAAATAGGAGAAGCCTGAATAATCGAGTACAAGATCTTCAAGTTACTTCAGTTGTGAGCCTATTGTCTTTTACGAGAGATACATAGAAGATGTATCACATGAAGTGTATCGAAAGCTAAAAGTACGGCTCGCACCACGAAGTTTTCCCTGTACCTACTTCATAATGTTGTCCGCTGAGCGTTGGTCCCTGGGTTTGTAGAACAAACCCTAGAAGCAACTCGCGACAGTGCCAAATTTCAACCTTGTAGTGACTTAGTGAGTCGGGATAGAACAGCTATGATATACAGACAGACGGACAGACGAACAGGCTTGCGACCTCACTTGACCTCTCTCGCTAGAAGCCGAAGCCTCGAGCTGATACTTCACAGAACTGTACCAAAGGTTACAGTACTCCATTCAAGATCAGATCATACAGCGCTACGTCCACTGCCGCGAGAATATATTATGACGTCATCTCCTATGGTGTTTCATCTCACGTGCCCGAGAATCACCCCAATACCTACTACGTACTATTATTTATTCTGTGAATGAATTTACATGGCGACATGTGTGCAGTAGTGTGCACCCATTACTGCACACATGTGGGGTTCCTTGTTTGACTAGGCAATCTTAAAAAATAGGCCAGTCATCGGAGAAGACTAAGTATGGAGAACCCGGACATAATTAAATACTGAACTTTTAAATGGTTATTGGTACCATTTGCTGACAAAAAAAACAGTATAAAATAAAATTAAACGAAAACTTTATCAGTAACATAAAAAAAAAACTCCCGGAATGCTTTCAACTCATATCTAAAAATACTAATGGGCTGATTTTTATTTGAACTATAGCTATTATTTAACTATCTAAATTGACATAGAAATTAAAAATATTCCATTATTCCAAATATTCCATTAATCATTAAATAATAATAATGTGTTTTTCATTGTTTTCTAAGTAGCTAAAAATATTGAATCCTTAAATAAAGTGTGATTAGTCTCAAAAATAATAATATTATTATTTATTATCATTATTAAAATGATTTATTAAGGAATTCAGCCGTAGTAATTAAAATAGCAATCACCATTTAGCCATTATTACTTATGGATGATTCTTAGTTTAATTATACATAGCATTATGTAACGGAATTACATGATACAAAGTTAAAACAATTTAACGATGGGAATTACCTAATTATTAATAAAATGACGAGCATGAGACGGAAATGACGGACCAAATTCATAAAATTCAATAATTGAAAAAGATTAAAAGATGGCGGCCGAACAAAAGTTCAGGTTGGCATAGAAATCGTACTTCTGATAGGATTTTGAATATTACGTTTTATATAGGTATGACACGGAAAAGAAGAAAAAAGTAGACATTTGACCTGGACCTGGATGTGGAATGGTTATTTAGAAGTACCACAACAGATCTCGAAAAGTATAAATCGCAGTGAGGTGGTTCTTGAAATAAATATATCGAGGGTCCTTAGCTCTTCCAGAATCTGGTAAAAAAAGATGGGTGCCGAGCAAAAAAATACATTGATAATTTCCAAGCTAAAGTTCATATTTGCATAGAAACCAAATAACAATAGTAAAACAAGTGAATGTCCGAAAACAAATGAATATCAGAATAATGATTGAGTGTCGGGAGAAGTGACTGGTATCTAAGTGACAGTTGGGGGTAAGGGTGGGGAAAGAGCGGAGAGAAAGTGAGGAAAGATGAGGGAACGTGGGGTAAGGATGGGGGATGAGGTGGGGGATGGGTGAACGATGGTGGGGGGAAGATGGTGATGAGTGGGGGGGGGGAAGTTGGGGGAAGTGAAGAGAAGACTAGTAGTTTGATATCATCGATATCTTTGTTTTGGATGACAGCTGTCAAATTTAAAAGGGCTATAACTCGGAAACTATTGATCCTAGACTAGTAGTTTGCTTCCAGAAGTGATAGATGATATCGATATCTTCGTTTTGGATGCCAGCTGTCAAACTTAAAAAGCTATTAATCGGAAACTATCGACCGTTGACTAATAGTTTATTTACAGAAGTGATAGACCTCATCGATATCTTAGTTTTGGATGACAGCTGTCAAACTAAAAATAGCTATTACTTGGAAACTATCGATCTTTGACTAGTAGTTTATTTACAGAAGTGATAGACCTTGTCGATATCTTTGTTTTGGATGACAGCTGTCAAACATAAAAAAGGCATTACTCGGAAACTATTGAACGTTTACTAGTAGTTTCTTTACAGAAGTGATCGATCTCATCTATATCTTCGTTTTGGATGACAGCTGTTAAACTTAAAAGGGCTACAACTCTAAAACTATTGATCCTAGACTGGGAGTTTCTGTACAGAAGTGATAGATCTCATAGATGTCTTCATTTTAGATGACAGCTGTCAAACTTAAAAGCCCTTTTCTGTTTGAAAACTACTAGTCTAGGATCAATAGTTTCAGAGTTATAGCCCTATAACTCTGAACCTATTGATCCTAGACTAGTAGTTTTTTTACAGAAGTGATAGATGTCATCGATATCTTTGTTTTGAATGACAGGTGTCAAACTTAAAATAGCTATTAATCGGAAAATATCGATCGTTGACTAGTAGTTTCTTTACAGAAGTGATAGACCTCATTGATATCTTAGTTTTGTTTTAGACAGCTGTCAAACTTAAAACAGGTATTACACGGAAAGTATTGAACGTTGAATAGTAGTTTATTTACAGAAGTGATCGATATCATCGATATATTTGCGTTAAATGACAGCTGTCAAACTTAAATTAATTGATCCTAGACTAGTTGTTTCTTTACAGGAGTGATAGATCTCATCGAGATTTTCATTACATATTTCAGCTGTCAAATTGATAGGTGACAGCGGCTGTCAAACGCCAAAACATTCAGTATTGACTGCTGATGACAAAAATGACAGACAATTTCTAAAATTACATAGTACACGGATTTATCTGAAACTATTCGTAGTTTAGGAAGCTGTGATGTGACTTTACACTTTATTAAAGGGAGATTCCAAAAATAAAAATGGAATCGGCCTAATAAAAATGGAATCTGACGTAGAAGGAATTCCGTTTTCGTCAGAAAAATAACAGCCTTATATTTATTCTCACAAAAACGGAATCTGTCCTAAGTGAATCAAATCCGTGGATACGGGTGCGGATAGGTGGGGATTTATGGGAATGTATAAGGATTGGTGGGGGCCATTCGCTGTAACTCTCGATTTGTACATGGCGTAGACGTTTCACGATAAACAAACGGCCGTGCATCTCGAGACAGCCCCACCCACTAAATTAGCCTACATGAATAAAACGATGTTATTCTACGTCCACACCAATGTATAAAAGTTAGTATAATTACAATATTCCCTGGAGTATACTTACTTACTTACTTAATAATTGGGATTAGTCGTGGATACTAAGCTCAACTGGTCCGAAAATACTTCAAAATTGCACCTTAAGGAATAAAAGCAATTAATCCTCAATAGAAGATCTTGTCTTAGTAGTCGAACTAAAATTAACATATATGGCACACTGGTCCGTCCATAAACTTAGAATGTAGCGAAAAAATCCTAAGCCTATGGGTCCGTCACAGTATAACATTATGCTTGTCCAATATGGAGTGGCACTTGCATCACAAATATATACAAACTCCAAGTTATTCAAAATAAGGCCGTCAAATATGCATTTAACACTCCATTATAATATACTAATCTTATTAAACTTCATATAGAAATTGACTTACCGAACTTAAATTCATTTATATACAAATTGTCGAAAAAGTTTTATTTGCATAGTAATCCTGTCAATAAAAACAATATTATCAAAAATATTTGTAAAACTCGTAAGCGTAACTTGTACAACTTATACATCGATAAGTACAACCGATACAAACTAATACCTCATCACCTATTCCTCGAGCCCGATGAATAGGCACAGTCAATAGGCAATAGGTACAACGTGCGCGCACGCTTGTCACGTAGATACTTTTGCTTGAGTTGTAACGTCAAGAGCGTAATAGTGGTACGGGAATAGCGCGCGCGACGCGCGCGCTATGGGTAGAGTCCGACTTATGAAAAAAGTCTCATAGACGCGGCGCTAGTTTCCTTGTAAAAGCGAAAAATGTTTAACCGTTTAACCTCTTATCGCCGCTACTTCTTTCGTGAGACGGATTCTCAGTTTGCATGTTTTTGGTATTATGGGTCACTATTTCTATAATGGCTATCGTCAGTTAATGCTGCTGCAGTAGTTATGTCACTCACTGCCATTTATCATCGTGAGTGAGCGGAGTGGGGTTACATTATTACAATTTTCGTAGGGATTGATATGTTTTTGTAAAATAAAATATAGACACCCATGTTATTAGTTGATAATGTCGCTTTATATAGGTGAAAGAATGTTTAAAATCGGTTTAGTATGTTTTGAGTTAAACCATTATATTTTAGTCACTATAATCGTATTTTACTTTATTTAAACAGATTTGAATATTTTTTGACAAAAAAAAAACTCTAAAATGGAAAACACAATCGCTTGCTCGATGAAGGCTCTTACAACACCATCTAGCTGGATCCGGGTGAACCAAAATGACAATGCATTTGCTAGCCGCTGTTTTTTCTCTATCTTTTTCATATATTTAGAAAAAGACAAATGCTTAGAAGGCGCCAGCATGACGGCGTAAAATCTACAGTTCTTCACTTATTGTCTATTTCTATTGAAGTTGAGTAAGCCGAACTCGTAATAGAGCTATAGATTTATAGTGACAAATAGTTCCGCTAGTTGCGCTGCGCTGGATTACATACACAAAATGTTACGATACTCGATAGCGAGTACAGATTTTAGCGTTTGATTGAACTCATAATAGAGGTACAGGCCGTATTATCTAGTCATATGAGGAACGGTATGGCGTGAGAGACATGCAATAGAGCGCGCGCGCTTGTGCGGGAGATTAACATGTTTGCTAGTCTTGTTCTTGCTGCTAACTGCCTACAGCTCATGCTTTGCACTTGTATTTTATTTATCAACTACCGCGCTTGGCTGATTACTTATTAATTAATTCTTTAAATTCAATTAATTATTTATTAATTAATTGATTGATTAATTGTTTTTTTATTATTTGGCTATTTTTAAAGCCATATTAGTTATTACTTCATAATTTAAATATACATTTGAAACAATAATCTAAGTACATGTAATATGTTTATTAAAAGCGTTACAGCTTGCAAAATAAACACAATTTAATTATTTTGAAGCTTCTATTTTGAGCGAAAAGAATGCCAACTGTGACACTTTATATAAAGATATATATTTTTATAGTTCAAAGTATTTGTTGCTAATATTCAGCATAATATCAAAAAGGTACATTATATAGCACTTTAACAAGTTCGAGTAAAAGTACTCCTTACTTTGACTACCACCTAATGAGTCTTGATTTGAAAAAAACACTACTTCTGCTATCAATATATGCTAGCTTGGTACTTTTTGTTGTTTTTGTACGTGTAATCTAAAAGCTAACAGGTAAGTACAACTTTAGATATAAACAGGACTAAAATATGTAGAAAGTATTAGCTCGTTTATTAGAATATTCAAGCAAACGACCCTTCGCAGGAATAAACCTTCGCAGTTTTGATTATTCAAGCAAACGTACTTTTCCCAGTTATGACCATTCGCAGAAACGACTCTTTGAGGATGTAAGCATTCAATGAATAGACGTCAAGGAATATATTATATTCGCAAAAACGTCATTATAAATTTCGTACGTATCCTGCCCGCTACCCGTGGTTCCACAGCGCTCGTGTCATTATTCCAAAGATTTTCGAATTTCGAAGGTGCGATATTTTGATTACAAAAATGGAATTTCAAAGTTACCAGATAAGTAAATGCGCGCTAAGCTTTAATACAGTGAATAATATATCGGTATGTATAGAAATCGTTCGCCTAATGTTCGAAAACGGCCCTAGGGTGGTTTTCCACTAGACGTTACGATGACACGATTTGTCGTCCACGGACGGGTCAGGGTAGGGCCGGTAGGGTCGGGGGTATTTATGAACGAATTTATCGTTAGGTATAAAAATTGTTTGTCTAGGCTTGTAATATTATTTATTCTGTGGTCTAGTGTAAAACCGCCCGTTGTTAGGTACTAACTTCAGCCTCATAAAAATATGGATATTATCTATCCGTATATATAGGTACAAGCAAGATCGGATCGAGCAACTGCTTGTATTCTAAAATAGACACTATTACCGCACGTATGCAGATGATATTGCTGTGCATACGTTTGGTTGCATGTATGATATTTTTTTATTCGTTATTTCCTCAATGTATTTGTTTTTAATTTTATTGTAAAATATCATAAAATGTATGAAATAAATCTATTAAACTAAGAACTTCTCATAAGCATTTATGCTCGTGCCATAAAACAAAGAACTCTAAAATTGAGGTAATACGTGAGATCCGTATTACTGGATTAGTCCCATCGGCCCCAATTTAATAGTAATGTTGATAATACTATTTTTTTTTTAGAATTTGGTACTATATAATAAAGACTGATTGTTATTTACAAATTAGGTAATAAAAAGATTTTAGGACATTCACACACATCAGTGCCGTAAACCCCTAACATAATAAGGCACTACCACTTCCACACTTCCATACCACTGCAGTGATGTGTGTAAATAGTTCTTTATACTGCTATCTAGTGACAATAATTTTATGATGTTGATTTTTTATATTTTATTGCACCTATATCTACTATACAAAACCTGTTTATTTTGTTCTAAACTTTTTATTTATTTGCCTTGCTTCTTTGTTTCCTAATTTTATTTCGTAATAAGTAATATACACTGTTAATTTTAACAATACTTAGCTCTCCTTTTATTTATTACTATCGGCTATAATATTAATATCACCGGGACGATGCTACTTTTTTTCCCAACCGCCCCGGTACCGGGGCAGAATCCGGAGAGCGTCTGCTTCCGGGGCCGATGAATCAAAATTAGTGCCACCCGCCCTGGTGATCATATCACCGGGGCCAATGGAACTTTTTTCCCCATCCGTCGGTACCGGGGCTGGGCCACCGGGGCCGATGGGACTAATCCGTAATACTTTGGTGTAGACATTTGAATTTTGAATGGCTTGTGTTCCAGTTGTAATTAAATAAATAAATCACTAAATATATTTCCATTAGCTATTATAGCCTGTACACCATTTTAAGTTGAACAAATTTGATACTACAATCGTTTGCAATTGGTGAAAGTTTTTAATTTTTAGTTAATTACTTAGCTATTATTCCATTAAATGTGTTAAACAGTTTAGTCCATAATCATTTTTATATCGGAATTATTACAATAAAATGCAAAATGTTAAATTTGGGGCTGATCCGGACTTCTATTTTGTTAAAGTTTTTACGATAGGTTGGTTCTATAATAATATACCGAAAAAATATTGCCGTACTATTTTAGTTCTGGGTCAAACCCTAACTTTCCTGACCTAAAAGTTTTCTTTTTTAATTGTGGCTTCTGCGGCGGCAATGCTACTGTCAGATTTTTAGATTTACAAAAGTCGTATTGTTACGTCTCAGTCAATAGTCAAAGTCATGAATCGGTACCCCGTATCTCCTTTAGGATATGTGAGTTAAGTAATGGACGTTTTACTTAAACTTCATAGAGAGTAATGAATTGACTGTGACGTGACAATACTTAAAATAAACTTTATAAACTTGACAGTGGTAGCGATTCGGACATCCCCTATACTAAACTTAATTTCTTCAAATGAAATTTAAATCTCGTTGGCTTCGTAACAAGGTATTTTTGCCCCTGGCAAATTGCCTATTGACCTATTGATACCTATTTTTTGATATTTTTTATCCTTTGCCTATATAGTGCTCGTTAACGAACACTTAATGGTTAATATTCCACCAAAGTTACACATTAACACTCGAAATAACACAAGTATGAGGAAAGATAAAAATTAACAACTGTTTGTAATAAAACTGTTTAAATTACGTTATTTTAAGCAGTGCAGCTTAAATTGACGTAAGTTTAGAAAAGATGCCAGGGGCAAAAATACTTTGTTACGAAGTTGACATGTAAATTACATTTGAAGAAATTTAGTCTAGTTTAGTAAGGAGTAAAATGTCCGTATAGCTACCATTGGCAAAATTACTAGTACGGCAGTGCCACGCGCCGAATCTTATTAAAAATGAAGAAGAGTTTTGAAGACATCAGTTTTTTGATATTTTTTATCCTTTGCCTATATAGTGCTCGTTAACGAACACCTAATGGTTAATATTCCACCAAAGTTACACAAATCCTATAGGTTTCAAGATGCTATGTTGTTAATTTTTATTATTTTTATAATTTATATAGCCCTTCAAAAAACTCGCCTAAAATATTGACTCCAAAGTTTTGAGACAAATATACAAAAGAATACTTTCTAATAAATTATATATTAAAATTATTAGTATGCTTATAATTCATAAAACACATTACAAATTATATAACACAATATGCACTCAAAATGCGCTACTATCCAATTTTCATGTTCTTGCTATCCAATCTTTTATTTTTCTCAATATATTGATCAAGAATTGAACATAAAGGACTTCTAGAGCCGATTGCAGTTCCCTCCGTAGTATATCTTTTTAAAACAGTAGAATGCTCTTCCGGTTCGTTTGTCTTTAAGTTGGCTAAAGAGCGCTCGTAGAGAGTTCTGACTTCCTCCTCAAAGTTGTGGATCTGGGCCTCAGGCCGCGATGTTTGCTGTGCGTAGTTGTCTCTTGATTCTGTTCTGAAGGATCTGAAACCAATAATTTTTAATACTTTATCTACACTCATATCGTAAAATCCGGATTATAAACTCAAAAATGGTGGCACTATTTTAAATGTTACATTACATTAACTATTAACAATATAATACGGCCCGTATATAATACATTACATTACATACATTACATACATACATTACAACACTGTTTTTTAAACTATACAGTGCTATAATAAAACTTTTTTCCCATAAAAGCACCGGGTTGGCTCTGCACTACGAGAGTTTCCGCCATAATATCTATGGTGCTGTGTGTAAGTCCGTGTGCGCGCGAATTTATTGTGAACTCGATTTTGGAGTCATAATTTACTTTACATTAGTACCTAACCAATTTAATGTGTTACCTATGTAAAAAAAAAAGTTAAAAAAAGTGAAAAAAAAAGAATCCTGATTAAAAATGTCCGACAGCAATGTTAGTAAAGAGAATTTGACTCCACCTGACATCACGAAAACAGCAACGAACATGACGACAAGCTTTTACCAGCAAAATCAAGAAAATATGACGGTATGTTTTTTTGGCATTAAAAGTAATTTTCTATATCATGAGTGTAGATAAAGTAGTGTATGAAACGGCACTTAACTAGGTATTAAAACACTCGAGTGTTATAATACCTAGTTTTTATACCTGACTCGTGGTCACACTGTTTTGTCACACTACTGTGACCACGAGGAATTTTATTTACTCGTAACAAATACCTAGTGTAAAAAGTTGTAAGCAAATCGTTCAATTCGATTTACATGAAAAGTGAAGTAGGTATTAGCACAGGGAACAGTTCGTCATTAAAGTGCAGGTGTGTGGATTAATTTTGCTCACCTAAGCGTTTAAGCACTTTTGACACTTTTGGCTTTCTTATTTTCACTTTTCTTTTAATAAGGCTATAAAAAGTAATTTTATTGAAACTTTAAATAGCTGTTAATTGATTACAAGGATGTTAGTGAAGGAATAGCTACAGATAAATAATAAATAATAGTAGTTACAGAGTTGTAACATCATAGGTGCCTAATTCATCATAATCATCATCATCATCATCATCATTTACAGCCACTACTCTACCCACTGCTGCGTATAATCCATCAATCCATCCATCCATGTCTTTCCAACCTTAACGAAGATCATCGACTTATCGTGCCGCTGGGCGTCCGACTTTCCTCTTGCCAGTTCTTGGCTTCCACTCGGTCAGAGACTTGCTCCATCTGCCATCACCAAATCCCCCAATTCCATTTAAGTTCCATGACACTTTCGACATTAGGAATACCGTGTAATTTGATGCTGAGCATGGCTCTCTCCATGACCCTTTGTGCAACTCCTAGTCTGTACACAGCTTTCTTTGAGAGCATCTATGTCTCGGTTCAATAACGTAATGTCATATTGGTAGGACACAATGGTAGGAGGTGGATCTTCAGGCATTACGGAATGTTCTTCGATTTGAGGACGTCGTCCGCATATCATGCATACCTAATTACCTATAAGTAAAAGGACTTCCACGGTTCACTTCTTCTTTCTAATCTATGTTTATTTTTATTTTTTAACAACAAGTGTAGACAAGAAAACTCAGCCCCATTTACACCATTAGCAGTGGCTTTGCGTAAGTCATCTATGGTACAGAATTTGGGGCACACAGTATAAAAAAAGTGCACAGCTGTTGAGCAAATTTTTGTTTAAATTCGCCAAAGAGGCATTTCGGCTCTGAATAGTTAATATAAGCCCATTAAATCGTGCTGCCCCTGCAGTGGCTTACCTGAATTAGAAGTCTGTTGAGTGTTTACCGCCAGTGGTAAACATCCGTGGCCCAGTCTTCTGTGAGGTCAGCGGTGGTGGGTTCTCCATTTCTTGCCACATTTGAAAACGGGCGGCCTGCATCTGAATAGTAGACAAACGGAACTCACCCTGGTACCCATCTCAATTTGTTATGAGTCCGTATTTCTCTGCAGTCTTCTTTGAATTTCTCTCGGTCATACATCGATTTTGGTCTGCTAAGAGGTAACCACCATTCGCCGATTTTCTGTTTTGGTGTTCGAGTCTGCATGCATAAACAAGGGAAATCTATACTAATACTTATACTAATTATACTATTACTAATAATAATAATAATAATCTATACTGATATTAAAAAGTGGTAAATTTTGTGAGTTTGTGAGGTTGTAGGGGGTAATCTCTGGATCTACTGAACCAATTTTTATTTTTTTTACCAATGGAAGGCCACGTTATTTGTGAGTGTCAAAGGCTATATATAGAAATGACCACGCGTGCGAAGCCGTGGAAATCAGCTAGTAGTATATAAATATATAGGTATAGGTATAAGTGTTTATATTTAAACACGGGCACGCTAGCCTGCGCCATTTGCTCGCATGTTAATATCTGGGTTAAATGTAACCTATGTGTTATTCCAGTACCAAAAGTGTAATATACTACATGTCATCAAAATTAATTAAATAACGTACAATATACAACATGTCATCAAAATTTGTTCATATTTTTTAACTATTGCTAGGCTTATGCTCATCGTATGGAGATACCAAGTACACCAGCTTTTAAGTCAAAACCTAAGCTATATCAGCAAGCTAAACCGCATTGCAATCAGTCCAGTAGATTTTACGTGATGCGCGATCAGACATACAGACAGACACGTTTTTTTATATCCACTATACTTTTTTGTTTTAATTATCTTCTTTATACAGTCGTTTCGTTACTAATTTATTATAAGTATAGCCTTGCCATAGTTAAAAGCGAAGCAATCAGTATGTATGAAAATAATAAATAGTTATACGGAATATACGGATATATTAAACGGATAGTTATATTAGCTATAGTTTATATGGAATAAAGTACTTTCACCATATACGAAGTTAGGAACTTAACCGATTGTGATGTGACCAAAGCCAATTTGCATTTCACCTAATCTTTCCACCTTTAATAAGATTTAAGGATCTATCTTCATTAAATTAGGGATCAAGATGGGGAAACTTCTGCAGAGCCTAAAGGAAACAAGTAACCCAAACAAAAACATACCCAAGGCATATCCTTGTAGGTATAATAGGTAACAGCATCCTTCGAGTTGGACATGTTTTCCAGCTGATCAGCGGTGAACGGTCGATGGTGCAAGCGGCTGGTTGTCAGGTATGGGTCCAGGTACTTCTCGTAGCCATCGTGGGTCGTGTCCAATGGCTCTAACTCTCTGTGCCAGCTCGGTTCTGGAGGCTTGCAAAAATGTGTGAAATGGGCATCCCAGCAATCGCTGAGGTGGTCCCTGGACAAATGTAAACTTCATACTTTTGCATGGCAAGAAGTTGCGCAAGACAAATAGCACCTTTCGATATTGAAAGCCAAGGCCAAGGGCATTTTGGGCCAAATATCCAGTGAATTACTATAATTTGAGGATCAAATATCTTTATCTATTTATAGTTGTCCCTGATGGCTAAAATGATACAGATGATCTAATAGCACTTGTTGGGTGCCTAAAAAAATGGTAAGAAAGGCGGAAGAATGGGACTTAAAAAAAATGACCCGTCGCGGAATGTCTACTGGCAGATGTGAAACATCGAATATCACCGAGCTGAGGCGGAAACAGCCAACGAGCCACGAGCGGCGCGTCGATTGCCACTTCAAGAGTCGGCTTTACTCCCGTACCGCGCCATTAGATGTTTCACATCAAAAACATCGTAACAAAACATGATAGAATAGCATTGCTGATTGTATTTCCACGGTGGATACCTACAAACGTCGGGTGAAGGCTCTCACTTGATTCAATATTATTTCCACCTGGGTCAATATTATTATTTATTCTGGGTACCACGTTTCAGACAAGGGTTTTGTTTTAAGAACACGTGTGACGCAGCCCCTGTTTATACACCCATAGAGCGGTTTTACTACTTACTGGATTAACGAAGAGACTAGCCGGGTGCTTGTACTGGTCTTTGCCAGTGACCAGTCTAGGTGGAACTGCTGGTGGATTATAGGCATGTTTCATTTCGGTCGTGCCGTGGGCATGCAATTGTGGTATTCTTTCTGCAAGCTACAACAATCCATATTTGTCGTAAACAGATAGATGAAATGTTTTCTCAAGAAGGGCAATATAATCATGCATACCAATATATAAAATGTTTGTTTGGGGCGCTTTCACGCTATAATACCTTGACGGATTTTGATAAAATTTGGAATGGAGATAGCTTATACTCTAGAATAAAACATATGACAGTTTTTATCCCGGAAAATTGTAAGTTTCCACGGGAAAACTGGAAAATGTTGATTACTCGCCGTAAGGAACGGTTACCATGGAAACGAAATAACAAGTCTGTCATAAAACTTCAAGAGCATTGGTTTTTAATATCCTAAAAGAACATAAGATGCGTTTTTTCGCGATAAGCAGTAGTCCACGCGGATGCAGTCGCGGGCGAGAAAGCTAGTAAGTAATATATATATAAATTATTATAGGTACTCACATAATAGAATATAGCCCTTGCATATAGGTACCTAAGATAATAATTATGAACTGTGTGTGTAGGTATATATGTAATATATATAATAGTTTGACATAAGTCCTCAAATTATTTTGTTAAATATTTTTTATTTTATCCCTTAAAATATACATAATAGGTACTTACATTTCTACTTGGCGGGTATATGTATTCATTCTCAAGGCACGAGGTGTGTTTATTGTGTCTCTTAGTTTCTGGGTGTTTGAAGCCATAGTCTTCAGCGGTCTGTGATCGAGTCAGTTGTTTGGTAATTTTATAGTCTCGTAGATAGTCTTTTAACTGTTCCACAGGTTCTTTCTGCAATTAATTATGTAAAGGTCACCCTGAGAAGTGAAAACCTGTTATGTTGACAACTAGTCCGGTTGATCTGTGACCTCAAGAAAGTTTTCTTTCTTGGCATACGAGGCAGCTTAATGCTGGCCTCTGTTGTCAGTTTTCAGACCGCCCGCCCTAGGGCCTCTGACATGGCTTAACGACTTAATCAATAATAACCGGGACCGATAACTTAACTTACCCTCCGAAGCATATGAAGCTATTAAAAACCGCATAAAATTTCGTAAAGTAATTGTTGCGGAGCCGAGGACGAACCAAGTATCGCTGGATTCTATCTAACGCGCATTAAAGTATTCCGCTCGGCTGTAAGCTTCTATTGAATTTGATTTGATACATTAAATTCGAAAGCATCATTAAAAATATCATCCTAAAATACTTAATCACACTAATATTATTAAGGCGAAAGTTTGTATATATGTATGTGTGTGTGTATGTTTGTTACTCCTTCATTGCTGAACGGATTTGTATGATATTTGGTACCAATATAGCTTATATCCTGGATTAACTCATTAATGAGGGTTTTCTGTAATAAGGTGGCAGCACTTTAGCGTAAGGTCTAATTATCTGTCAAAATACACGAGTGTCTTGTAGTTATTATTGTTTTATTTACTTACTTATATTTTAAATCAAACTTATGAATATTGTTTCATAAAATGCCACTGTATTGTGCAGTGCCTGTGTGTGCAAATAAAACAGGAGGGCATTAAGTTGCCCTCTGCTTTTGAGCTCAATCTTTTGTTCAGCTGTTTATTTTTTGTCTGTAATTCATATTTATATTGTAAAACAGTGCAAATACAATGAATTTTCGGTAGAAAGTTTCACTGGCATAAAATTCAGTACAAATTGACAGTAGTTTAGACACCTAAGTAGCGACATATGTAAGAAAAACTATCAAAAACCCTCATTACATATTGATCCCGATATAGTAAAAAGTATATTTTTTTGTATGGGAATTGCCACTTTGATGTCAAAGTGAAAAGTGTCAAAGTGTCAGGTTTTAAAGTTACAGATATTAACCGGGTGCAACAAGCCCTGCGTTTGAGATGATGAGATGGCGTTGTGGGCAGTTTCGAAATGTACATTTTTAACAAGCGGTTTTCTTTGAACATTTTCGACACTATTGTAATTTTTGCAACTTTTGACACTACCGATCCTTTTCCAAACTGAATGAAAAACTACTTTATCCCTGACGGAATAAAGTCGATTATCCTATGTCAACATGTCATCGAAATTTGCAAAACGAACGGTGATCGAAAACGTTTAGAACGCTAATTTCGCCCACAAATGACCAAAGGGAACGCCAATTGTGATCATACTTAGCGGTTTTACCAGTTATTTTTGCCAATTGTTACAAAACGAAAGGCCCCAAGAAGCGACTTTTTGAATTTTATTTTTTCTATTGGGGACAGGAGTGGCATATAAATTATTATAAATGAGAAACTTTGCGTATGTTAGTATGTTTGTTAGAGCGCAGTTTTATTATCACCATCATCATCAATCCACGTAGCTAGTATTCATATAATTATTTGAACATACCGTAATATATTATTTATTTGCAGTCTGCATGGTTAATTTGGTCACCAAAATATTTAACCGAAGCCTATCTACAGCTGAATCATTAAAACATCGGCACGAAATAAAGAGATAGCGTGGGTAGGCTTGGGTAGTATCATTTCTCTTACCAAACTCCGTAACACCTCCGGCTGGGGTACCCAGTGCCTTCCAGTGGTCTCGCTTGATACTCCAGTGATCGGGAACTTCCTTACTGGGTACGTGTTGTGCACATGGTCCCAAACTTGTCTATCTAACTTCTTGGGATAGTTTGCTTGCATTTTGCGTTTATCTTGAGCATTCGTAGTTATTCAAAAATCACAAAATATGTTTATCTTATTAGGTACAAGATCATAATATTTAATTCATAACTTACCTATTACTAATAATAAAACTACCTGTGTTGCTTAGCAATATGGTAGGTATGTGATCGATAAAGCGCGCTATAGGCTATAGCCATATTGAAAGGTTATGCATTGATTCTAAGTTTAGTACCGAATACTTCCGTGTATAATACGATTAATGTATTTTTGTTACTCCTTTACGATTAAACTAAGTACATAGATTTGACAACACGCTGCTCTCAGAATGATACTGAATCAATTTGGTAGCCTTTAAACTATGAAAAATCGACGGCAAGTTGAGTATTATTACGCGTTTATTTCAGGTAAAACGCTGCTGCTTTAAAATTGTGTTAAGAGTTTTTTTTTACTGCCAGACCTTAGTACCATCGATTGTACAAATGGCACTCTTTTGTATTGCGCACTGCCCGTGGTCCACCTACATAGTTCACCTGGTAATGGTACCATAAATAAGGAGAAAAGGGGACCCTATTAGTGAAATAGCGTTTTTGACCTCCAGGGGATCCAGTTAGGAAATTTTAGTGAAGTAAATGGCATAGATTTGTGTCATTTACCCAAGGGATTTTGGTTGCGTTGTCTCCCACTGGTGGACATTGCAACATTTTTCCGATTTCCACCAGTGGTGGCAGTAGAACCACGAGAAATAGCATCGATACTCTCGTAGTCATACTAGTAGGAGAAACATTAGGACAAGAAAAAACAGGAAATATTATGTCCTGTCAGTTCTGATGGAAACCATAACGGGTGCTATTTGACGAATTGAGAAAATATTTTCTCAATTCGTTTGGTTTAGTATCACTTTGTCTGGTAAACCAAATGCAATTTAAAGATTACCTATCT
The DNA here is from genome assembly GCA_946251855.1 of Alsophila aescularia. Classification (NCBI taxonomy): domain Eukaryota; kingdom Metazoa; phylum Arthropoda; class Insecta; order Lepidoptera; family Geometridae; genus Alsophila; species Alsophila aescularia. The sequence continues at coordinate 41,388,923 of OX276381.1, forward strand.
ATTTGTCTGGAAGACCAACTCTGAAATAAAAATTTATTGTTTCTCGTTTGTCTGGTTCACATTTCATCTGGCATATGAATTAAGAAAATATGTTCTCCATCAGTTTGGCGTGTTATCACTTATTCTGGAATATCAAAAGCAAATTAAAAGATATATAATTTGCTTTTGGTCTCTATTATATATATATATATAGAGTGCCATTATATATATATATATATATATATATATATATATATATATATATCAATCGGTACTATCTGATATATCTACATTCATTCATACATAGCCTATGAGATCATTTCTCATTCCATTAGAATTATTAACAAAAAAAGCGTAGTTTGTTTGGTAGAGGATTTGCGATATTAACGACGTAATATTCTCAGCTAGCCTGGTTCTCAATTCGTCTTAAAGTACCTATTTAAATATTATATGAGACGAATTACTACTTAAAAATGATACACCAGACAAATTGCGGAAATCAGACGAATCGGTAATCAGACAAACCGCGAAACAACTATTTGAATCAACTGTACCTATTATAACTGTCCGCAATTTGGTTATTCAATTTATAATTGAGTCAAAATGGGAGCCATTCGGGTGGGATTCGAATTTATTATATTTAACAGAATATCTCCATTTACTACGAATTATTGGCTACGTAGACTTGGCTCCCCTCATATTTCCTTGGGGGAGACAAGGTGATTCTGCTTGTAGTCTTCGTCTCCCACGGGCGGGGAGACAAAATAATCGTGGACTGGCTGCCCAGGTGTGGGGACAAGATTTTGCTCGTTGAAATTATGCCTCTGGGTTGGGTAGATTAGTTATTCGGCAGAAATAAGCCATTAGGAATAAGTAAAAATATATTACAGGGCGAGGTGTGTTTATGAGAATAACCTTGCCTATAAATATTGCACTTAGGATAAGAATCCTAAGAGTGACTTTGGGGTTTCTAAGAAACGAAATTTTGATACAAAAAAACACAACATTTTTGTTTGGTAAAAATTTCTTTATTCTTCACAAATGACTAAAAATGTTATAAAAACATATACGCGTTACACAACTAACGTTAAGGTACGATAATACAATAAATAGTAAACGGCTTGCATTGCTCCTCACACATTCAAAATCACTCGCACCTCATTTTACACAAGTTAGGCCATTTTAATTAAAATATATACTTGTAAGAATAATTATTAAAAATGGTTGCTCGATTTATTTTATGAACGAAGATAATTTAATAGACTACTAAATTATATGCTTGCTGTTTAATTTAGCAAATAAATTAGTTTGCACCTTGTTTGCACACAATTTTGTATTATTAGTTCCAATATAAGCAAGCTTTAAATTAAATTAGAAACATCTAAAATCCTCGTGCAAAATGATACGGGTTTAGTTATTTTCCTGTTACCTACTTCACAAAGATCGAGTTAAAATACTTCGACTTAAAATTACATATAAATAAATTATATTAAAACACTTCTACTAATATACAAAATCAATAAAAAAACTTACAGAATACTAATACGAAATACATCACAGTTCATAAACAATTTAGCAGGTAAGTGTTACAATACCGATACTTCAAAAGTAAATTAAAATGTTAGCACTAGACAATTTAAAAGAAATACTTAAGATGTAACTAAAACAACAATTTGGTGAGTTTAATTAATGTACGTTTCGAAATTTAGGAACAATACAAACGCACACTACGAAACGTGAGTCCCTTTTAAAGGTAATCGTTCTAGCTGTTAACTTAAAACCTAGAAAATTAACACCATGAAAGTACAATCAGTAATAAGGGCGAAGACCACAGATCTACTCTGTACTCGAGGACGCCTAAAGTAGGTAAAGTAAACTCTGGGCTTTTCCTTGGACTTTCTCAAGGCTTGTCACTATCAATTGTCACTATCAATTTTACAAACATATTTGCACACTTTAAAATAGGTATGGTAGAAATGCGTATCAACTTATTGATGTATAACATCTTTCCGCTCGCTTTTCTGCAATCTATGGCAGTGATTTCGTGAAAAGCGTAACCAATGTGTAAACGGAAGTGTAACGGGAAGCCGGGGAAGCGCGCACTATTTGATTTTACCATTGAGCACTCGCGGTGCTACCAAGGTAGAAGCCATCACATAAAATGTTTAAAGTGCATAATGTAAACACTTCAGTCGGGAATAGAACTCCGGTACGTCTGATTAGTAGCCGAGCATTCGCAAGCTCATCAGCTATCCAGACATACGGTTTTTTGAGGAAAAGTAAGATGTATAGATCAGATGTAGTAGTTGATGTTGCTTATTACCAAGATGAGATGTCAGAATGTTACACATCATAGGCGACTACTAAGGCTCACTCGTTTTTTTTTTGTTCTAAGATCCCTAGATCCTGACACCCCACTGTTTGTACCTACACCGTGAAAATTGAGAATATTCCGAACACTCATCACTTCCACACAAATAAAACGCACACGTGATACAAAATGTACAAAAGGGAGTGAAGACCCCGAAACAATCAGTCAGATTACATTTCATTATAAAAAACGTTACTAATTATTGAGTAAAAAAGCTACGTTACATGACATACGCTCGAAATAGTAGCAATGTTTAAAAATACTGCTTAATTTTAAGCTAATGAAAAGATAGCACTTAGAAATCGGGTAATATCGTAGAAAATATCACTTTATTTTATTGTAATTGTGATAAAAATATAGCTATTTTCCGTCGAAGTTGTAATACCGTGATTGATACTGAGCAGGATAGACAACCTTTCTGTTTTGTCACTCTGAGATTTCTCGAAGAAATATAATAATTTGGGTAACTTCATGCTGAATAAGACTTAGGGTTATTAAAGAACACGTCAAGAATGTTATAAGAAAAGTGAAAGGCATTTTCTACTACAAACACGTTTCCTGAACCCATGGCAACCTCAGCTTTATGACGAAGTTACCTTTTAAGAAAGAGTAAAATAAGGACTGCGAGGTAAAATCCAATAAGTACTATAGGATTTTTAAATGGAAAGGAAAACGTACATGCAAATTCACTTTTGTTCATTTTAAGACCTATTTAAAAGAGCGATATCATATCGGCCAAAATCAAAGGGTTTTTTTGCAAAAGTTGTGGCCAGCACACATTATGTAGATTTACGAAATGGAGCTATGGTAGCGTTCAGTTGTGTAACTGAGAATCCAGCGATACCGGGTTCGGACCTAGGCTCCACGCCAATGACTTTTCTGAGTGATGTGCGGTTTTTCATCGCTTCGTTCTTTCACGTTGTTTCTTTCTTTCAAGCTATGGATCCCGGCTGTCATTGATTAATAAGTCGTTAAGTCATATCAGAGGCCCTCGGGAAGCCTGAAAAAGTCCGTTATCAGAGGCCAACACTAGGTACCTCATACGACAAAAAACAAACTAAATTAAAAATTGTTCGTGGATAAGTATCTGATTGTTAAATCTTTTCACCACATATATTCCAGGCTTAAAACTTGAGGACCGCGCTCGGTACAATATTGAACTTAATTAGATTTACCTCGCATTCCTAAAATTAGCACTAGCTATATTGTATTTCATATAACCTTATCAAACAAACAGCGAAACAAGCGCGACTTTTAGAACGTAAAGACGACTGAAGAACCTTCGCTTCACCTTCGCTACAACTTTGCTTCGCTGCCTGTTTACGAAGACTTTCAAGGGTAAGACAGCATCGCCTGTTGCGGCCACGCTATCTTCGCGTCTATTCTCCTGTACGCCAGCGTAAAGTTCTGTCCACTTATCTCCGACATTACTTCTTGGGGACAATCGTTCTCGTTCAACATTGTCTCTGGAAAAGAAATAATTTAATTGAGATTACGTTCACAAAATTTGATCCTATATCAATCAATCTTATCTACACTAATATTATAACGAGAAATTAAATGATTTTTGTGTTTGTTTGTAATGGATAAACTCAAAATATACTAAACCGATTTCAAAAATTCTTTCACCTTTAAAAATCTACATAATCAGTTAGTAATATGGGCTATATTTTATTTATAAAAAGTAGAGTTCCCTACGTAATTCGCAATAATGTTATCCAAGGTATTAAAATTTGCCTACAAAAATGACAATTACTCGCTGAAAGGAACGGAATGACATGTAGCCGTGGAAACAAAATATTAACAAGTCCGTCAGAAATCAGTAATAATGCAGTTGTCTATGGTCAAAAAGCACCACGAGCGTTTCTGCCAAAGATTTTGAATGACGCTTACTGGCGTATTTTTTAGAAGTTAAGACGGGTGTAAAAATGCTAATAGTAAGAAAAATGCAGTGGTGTGAGTGCTACTCGTGAGAATCCGGGGCGAGTTTCTAGTCTTAAATAACTTGTACATTATGAAGGTTTGTGGCTGCACAAGATGTGGTTGAGCAAAGGGGGGCAACCCCCTGTGTTGCGTGTGTAGTCATAAACGAGTGTCTTTCGCAGAAATCAGATTAGTGCTAAGGGCGACTGTACAATACTTATAGACATCCTATTTTAAGTGAGTTTTTTTTTGTGTGTTACACAATATTTAGTTTGTTTTTACTGCAGTTTGTCCATTATCATGGCGTTTGCAACAGTCAAAAGAAAGAAATTACGTTGTTTTGCAATTTATAATGTGTGATCGCTCGCTCGTCATGCCTGCCCATAACAGTTGCAGTGCCATCCCGAACTATGTATTTCAAAATCTTGCGCGTCACTGCAATCACCCTGCGCTCGTCACCCTGAGATATTTGTTTATGAGTCTCATTGCCCAATAATTTCCCCCCTTTAATACGAAATACAGTATTTTTTGCACTCTACTGTTTCGTGGTTGAATATCTGGCAAAGATGTGGTACTACCCCAGGCGAACTCATGCAGCAGTGGCCTACCAAAACAAAATGAAATGTTGAATTTCGTATTTTGGTAACACTGTCTCACATTACTAATTTTATAATGAGGTAAAATCAACTTTGATTATAACAAACCCCAGGTAAACTGGTTTACGTATACAAACCGATGTGCATTATTTATCGCCGGGTACTGTAATTGGTATTATTCCATTATCAAGATAGCCGAAAACGTGCTGTGCAATAAATTAGTGTGTGCTTCACCATGAAATCTACCATACTTATAATAAAGCTGTAACAAAAAGTTTGAACATAGAAGATAAAAATAAGTTCTATGGGACTTAAAATAAGCTACTAAATAAGAATATAAAGAATATAACGTTTTAAACAATGTATTCTGGCTGTTAGTCCGTTTGTTCGTGCATTACCTAAATAAAGGACCGATTGAAATGCAGTTTTCAATTTTGGATGCTTAGGTTTTGTCTTAAAATCTGGTGTACTTGTATCTCAATCTGATAGGTAAAGTACGGCCTCGATAGAGAGATAAATTCGTACGATGACCCATAACTACTTGTCTCTCTCGCTCGCGCTTAAATGTGTATTGCTTTCGCTCTCGCACAACACACATATCTGTCTATCGCGGCCGTACTATAAAAGCCAAGCAGTCGATAAAAAACTATCTGACGCCTGAACGAATTTTGAGGAAATACTAAATATTGTACTTATTAGGTACTGTTTTGTTTAGGCAATAACATATAGGTTACTTTTAACTTCGAAAAATTACCACGCGGAACCCCTTCAGTATAATCCGTAAATATTTACTGAGTTATTAGCTAACATTAGTGTGCCTCAAAATATATTTTGGACAATAGTTCAGTGGAATGTTAATTGCCTTTGTCATCGGAGTTATTTCAATTAAGTAATTACCTAAGTATTGCAACAAATGTTTTTCTGATAGATTAGGAATAGTACACATAATACATAATCGATAATTGTAGTCTGTCATTGTTTAACTACGTAAGTTATCACAAAAGAATTTGTAAGACAAGTCTTCAACTTTAATTAGTTAATTAGGCAAAGAAACAAAATATTTGGGTTGAATGATTGAATGGCTACATACCTGAGTTCATAATAGGGACGTAAGAAAAAAAATAACCTCTTGTCTGTGGTTAAAACGTTTTTCTTAGGTATTTGAAAGGAATCTAGCGACTTTAGACTCTAACAACTGCGGTACAAAATACCATTGTACAAAAAATAGACTTCAATTGAATTAATACTATAAAAAACTGCTTATTCAATTTCGATACAATTAATATGGGAGTGACCTGGAAGTTAACTCATTAAAATAAAATAAAAAAGAATTCAAAAAAATCGGTCCGCAATTGATGGAGAAATAGGTAAACACAAATTAAAAAAACAGTACTTCCTCCCTTTGTTAAGTCGATTAAAACAGGTTCCTGCAAAATTTAGGGAGACTCCTTTTTTTTTACTTCTTGTACACTACTCGCGGGCGCGCGCTTCTTGCAATCCACCAGCGCTAGGTGCAGGTACGCACCATGTCCGTCGTGCAGGGCGAACAGCGCGTAGTCCTGCGGGTTGGTGATGGCGGCGGCGTGCGCCAGCGCCCGGCACAGATCCCGCGCGCGCGCGCCGGGCCGGCACGGGACCGGCACGCGCCGGATGGACCCGCGGCACTCGTCCGGCAGCACCACGCGCACCACCGCTACGGGGCACTGCTCCCGTCCGTTGTCGAACGAACCGCGTCGCCACTGCTAGGAAAAACTTTAGGTTACACTTTCGGTAGATTTAATTAAAAGTGTCAAGATAAGGTACCAGCTCTAGCGCGTGGGCCGTAAAAATGAGGCGCAATAAACATAATTGGCGTTCTTTGGCCTTAGTCACAAATGGAATGGCGTTTGTGTTAGCTGTGAATTTCATTCGCACTACAGTCTGAGTATAACTGTCGCATACGGGACAATTATACAAATATAAACCGCTGTTCCGTACCGTGCTGTTGGTGTCCGGGCCCGTGTCCGGAGCGAGCCGCTTCAGCACGGCGACGGCTGAGAAGAGCGCGGTGAGGTAGTACCCGCCTTCGCCCGCCAGTAGCGCAGCTGGCAGCAGCCCCGCCATCAGCTCCGCCTCCAGCTCGGCGCACACCAGCCGGCTCCGCGCCACTGTCCACGCCAGCACCGGCAGCAAGTCGTCGGCGCCGAGGCCGCGCTCACCCCGGATCTGAAATAAAGAAAAAAATAGTTATTGGCACAGAACTCTATAAAAAAACCCAAAAAATAAGTAAATATATACAAAATATATTATGACTTCTATAGCTGCAATTGTAGTAAAGGGGCATTATACACACCGCAAAAATGATCAGCGCTGGTTTTAAGAAAAGGTGATTTAAGAAAAGTGCCATTAATTTACATATACAAATAAAAATAATATAAAATAAGAAAAAACATAATACTTAATACATAAAAACCATTAAAATACAATATATAAATAAACATAGAAATCTGGAAAGGATCTGAACAGATCTGAATTTAGAACAGGTGCATTACTCTTGACACTCGAAATCAATCGTAATTTGGGATTGGGATCGAAATCATGCCATTTGGTACTCTTGAATTTTAAACTAGCGCACGATTGGAATCGATAATGGTGGAATTTTATGGAACTAAATGAAATCGACTTATCTCGACGCTATGCTCTTTTCGGTACTCTTGACACGATTTTAGCGTTAACAGATTGAATTGGAATAGAGTTTGCGATAGAATCTAAACAGTTTTTAAAAGTTAACTTTTTTGTGATCGAGTGTTTTGTTTTTAGTGATTATCAATGAAAAAATGGTACGTTTAGCTCTCATGTTTAGTATTGTGGGCAATGCTCATAGAGTAGTACCTTTTTATGTTTGAAATCTATAGAGTAGGCTTAGCAAAGGCGAAACATGAGAAGAATGGTGCGCTATTATAGTAAGAAAGCTTTTGCCATGAACGACGAACGAGTTCAAAAAATGCTACAGAGTCACTAAAGATCTTTTTGAGGTCATAAGTGGCGATTTGGAGCCTTTAATGCCAAAGTCTACTCGTCGTAGTGATATATCCACGAGATACACGGTTTGTACCTAAACTTATTTTTTATATTTTGAAAAGAGTTTTATATATATATATTTACAAAATTATTATCATCGACGATACCTTTGCCCAACCTTTTCCATCTTTTTGTGCACCGCCTAGCGCATTGATATTGCTTGCTATCTCGTCCCATTTCTTATTCGTTTCTTGCAAGATCTCTTGCGCTCTGCCCACGGCAGAGACCTTTGGCAATTCCTGGGTTTTCCATCAGGAAATCAGCGAGAGCCTCAAGTTGTTGGTAGGTTGGCCGACTCATTATATAAGAAAATAAGTATAGGTAACCAAACCACTACAAAATTTGTTTGAAAAATTGAGACAGCTGAGCATAAGAGCGTAGGTTGGCCGACTCATTATTTAAGAAAATATAGGTAACCAAACGCTTCAGACCCACCGCCAAACCACTACAAAGTTTGTTTGAAAAATTGAGACAGCTGAGTATAAAAGCGGGAACTTTTTTTCAATTCATTTTTTTTATACAGGTACACATTCAGCCATTGTTACTGTACTTTCGTCGTCAAACTAACGCTGTTAATTTTTTTATAATGACAATGAATATTGGATCGTCAAAAAAGTGTCAACAAAAATAAATGGTCTAGCCATAATTACAAAGAAGACCAAGCGAGGTAGTCGGCAATTCAGCGCTCTGACATTAAAAGATTACGAGAATTTTGTGTACCTTGGTTCCTAATTAATAACGAGGGCAACTGCGAGCCGGAAATTCAATGACGAATAGACATAGTAAACAGCTTTGAATCAACTGAACCGAGTATGGAGCAATATCAGTAGGAGGACTAAAATAAATACTTTCCGCACGCTTGTATTTTTGACGTGGATACGTCTATAAATTTGCTTCCATATGGAGGTAATCCAAAAACCGGATAATAAAAAAATCGGGATAGACAGTTTGATGTTCCAGCTCCATATCTATCATCGACATCCAAAATTTAATTACACCACTCGATAGCTAAAGGATCAAGGAATTTATTACATTGGGTGAAGACTGTGCCGCATCGCACGGTGGAGGGGGAAGACTGTGCCGCATCGCACGGTGGAGGGGGAAGACTGTGCCGCATCGCACGGTGGAGGGGGAAGACTGTGCCGCATCGCACGGTGGAGGGGGAAGACTGTGCCGCATCGCACGGTGGAGGGGGAAGCGCTGCCATTTTGATGTCGTTTCGTTGCGAGTATAAATTTTGACTTGCAGAAGCTACGACGTTCGAGTTAGATCGTTTGAGTTTCAATCGTTAGCTCTCGTCTATGTCTATCGATTGCGTACATAAAACATGATTGTGAAATATGTATAGTGAATATGTAAGGTGAATAAGTAAAAAAAAAAAAATTGTCGGCCTATACTAATCAAAAAGCTAAATGAATATATAGAGACCGTATACGGTGTGAAAGAACTTTTCAAAAGGTTCCCAAGAGCACTCAAGTGATACCAATCACCATTGAAGCTGTGCCGGGAACGTAAAATAATGAAGGCGTCCGAGCGGATACGTACATTATTTACGTAAAACACACGGCCGTGTCCACTTTTTTTTTATCTATCTGCATGGCTCGGAAGCTTGGATCTTAAAAGCAAACAAAGACAGACAAAGTATAGACGCGTTTGAAATGTGATGCAGCAATTTTCGCTGAGAATATCTTGCTAAACGTTAGTCCTTGAGCTTGAGTCGTATGTGGCTGGGCTTGAGTCAAAGTCACGCTGCGATGGTGCACTATGGCTAAAGGTACCGTAACTTATCAAACGTGATGTGGCAATAACTGGGAGAACTGTGATGGTGTAAAGGAGGTACTCGTAATAACCTAGTAAAAACAGTTTAGTTTATGTACTTACAGCATTAAACATAACCGATATTGCAGCTAAGAGATTCTCAAGTTTGTCCAGTGGCGAGTCGGCTTCCTGCATCTTGAGGAAATGCTTTGAGATCACTGCCAACACCGCCGATGATGGTACTTTTGTGGACTCCTGAAAAATACAGCAAATCTTAAAATATATAATATATGCAACAATACACTTTGTTTAAGCTTTGTACAGACGTGTTAATCTTTTTGACAGCACTGTTTAAATTATAATGAAGAATTTGGTGATGGAAGCATATGTGGTGAAGACAAGTATGATCGTGGTAATTATGAACATATGATGATGCCGATGAAAATGTTTACCTTGATGCCGAGCTGCAGCGGCGTGGCGTGGTGCGCGCGCTCTATGGCGGCGTGCAGGCGGCGCACGTCGGGCGCGTGCCACGCCGCGAGCCGCGCGTACAGACGCGCGCGCAGCGGCCGCACCACCAACCGGTGCATCACGCCTTCCAGGATCGCATCCAGGTTCAGGAACTCTGTGGGCCTCAGCTGAAACATCACCGCAAATATTACTTTCACTTGTTTTGAGGCCTTCTGGGATGGGTTTTGAGAAAACGATGAAATTTCACGTTTCAATTTTAGTATTCAGCCCAACTCATCTTTACGGTTAGATGTTTATGTCGTACACATGTCGCCATTTATAGCTGGTATAAATTGCATGAGAAGGGCCGAAGATCAGACTCAGTGAGGAGACCTGTGTTCTGTATTTTTGATGATGAAATTGTAGAAAATAACTTTTAACGGTAACTTTAACGATTTATCTAAACTATTTCAATAAAAGTGGAAAAAGGTAGGAAACCTTTGTGCTCAGCAGCAAGAAAGCCCGACTAAAAATAAACAGAAGACCTGCTTATATATATAACACTCATTTATGTGATCATAATGATACGCAGTTCATTCCGCCCCTAAGCCATCAGCTGGGCATAAGCCTATATTCTCCATTATAAGCTGATCTTGGTCAGGCCTGTCCTACTACTTTTTCAATGCCATCGACCAAAGTTCTTTCACGTCTGCGCTATCCTACGTGTGGCCACCATTATGTCAGGGACTTATTCCAGCGCAGCCACCACATCTTACTAAGTACTATGCCCTTAGCTTGAGTTTTATTATAAAGGATATAACTTCCTACTTAGTGCTTGTCAATTGGATTACCTACCTTATTTCGAGTATTGGTCAGAAAACTCAAATCTTACTATGAAGAAGAATCAATGACGAAAACGATTACGTCTGGCATAGCGCATGAAAAGGATAAGTAAGACTAAAACCCAGTTTCTGAAACGAAAATTAGCGCAAAAATTACTTAACAGGCTGTTAATTCTTTGTGCAACGCATTTTGAATTACCGGAAAGATTTTTCGCATGCCAAAGGCTTGTTAATTTGTAATTAGTTAATTGCACATGTTTGACCAATTAACCTAGTGTTAAGTGCTGGAATACGTTAATGAAAAGTATTAAATATCTACTGAGCTATAAAATATACCTAGGATTAATGAAACATCATATATATTTCAATCTTTTATCAAGCTATACATAATATATATATTTATTATTTTATTCACTTCAAGTGGTACGCGTTTCAGAAACCAGCTGTTGCACTTTGCGACAATCAAAAATTGATTTATGTAATGAAAGTAATGTCAATAACAAGAGAGACAAATATAGAGCTACACAGACACAAAATACTAAAGAGTAAATGAAAATTAACTATAAAGTGTGACAATGTAAATAAAATAATCTCTTGTTAACAATCAATTAGCAAATGTTTAGATAAATTTGGTTTCATAATTAGCAATTAGCATTAATTTATTAATTAGCAATCTAAGAAAAATTTATCCGTTCAGTACCTATTAAACATATCACGCGACTCGGCTTGCGAGCAGACTCTAAACAAGTTAACAGACTGACAAATGTGGCAGCCTATTGGCTGATTCTTGATGTGACATGCGTTTCAGAAACCGGGTATAACAATACTATAATCTATTGCATACCTTGAGCCTCTCTTTTTCAACTTCCTTTTCGAACTCTCGCTCGCCGTGCTTCACGAGGTAGTTCTTCATTCCGGACATGAATTGTCTCATGTTCCGCATCATCACCTACAATGGATGTAAATGTTCTTCATTAATAAGGTTTAGCTTTATTAAAGTACGGACAAAGATTGACGAAACTGATGAGAGGATCTGTTTTAAGCTTGGATAACTTATTTTAACTGAATATGTCCAGGAAGCATATTTTTGCTCTTAGGGTAATAAGGTACCTACTTATTTCTATAAACAGTGCAACGGACTGCTGCAAATGTTAAACCTGGTGCTGTGCAGCCAGAGTTGTTGATATTGCTGCAAATAACCAATTAAATTTAGTAAGTTATAATTTCCCCCAAGACAACCGATGGGGAATAAAGGTTCCCGAATGGCGACCACGAACGAGTAAGCGAAGTGTGGGGAGACCCCCCACACGATGGACCGACGACATTGTAGCCATCGCAGGAAGTCGGTGGATGGAGGTGGCACAAGATCGCTCGTCATGGCGCTCTTTGGGGAGGCCTATGTTCAGCAGTGGACTTCTAAAGGCTGACATGATGAAGTTATAATGGACCTACCTAGAGCGATGGTGGCCTAACGGTTCTATAGTGCAATTTAGAATCAAACGATACCGGGTTCAAATACCTAGGCCACCAATTACTTTTCTAAGTTATGTGCGGTTTTCCATCGCTCCGTGCTTCGGAGGGCACGTTAAGCTGTCGGTCCCGGCTGTTATTAATTACGGTCCGGCAGTTGTTAAGCCATGTCAGAGGCCCTCGGGCGGCTTGACAAACTCTGACATCAGAGGCAAGCACTACCTCATACGATAAACAAACAAACATGGTTAATTCAGTTCATAATACAGTCATCCAAAAACAACCTACAACAAATAATGGAATGGAATAAAAATAAAGTATTATTAAAAAACAAAAACCCGTCTGCGAATAATAAATAATTTATTTTAATTTCAAACTTTATATATTTTTGGAATGGTCTTTATATGACCTCCAGTTAGATATCTCATGCGATAGGATTTACTATAAATACTATATCGGAAATACTATAAGGCCACCATATTCGTTTTCTTGACACTCCATATATCCTGTCACTCTCGTGATTAAGACGAATCCAATAGGATTCGTCTTAATCACGAGAGTGACATACCTCATTTATCAAATCCATCAGCTATTTAGGCAGTAGGAAGTGCTAGAGGAACATACAAACACAAATACAGTCATCCAAAAACAATCCTCACTCCTAAAAAAACACATTTTTTGTAATGAAAAGAGGTAAAAAAAATATGTTACCTGTGGGCAAGTCTCTTTCGAATCCAGCGTGCAAGCGATGAAGTTGTCTATGTTCTGTGCAAACGTTGTGCTCTTGTCCTGAGCGAGGTGCAGTGCGTACGCACGTAGAGCTGCGCCTGCGCCGCGCGACGTGCGCCCGCCGCGCAGCGCCCGCACGCGCCCCGCTGCTGGTGACAAACGTTGATAATAAACATCAAACTCCTTTTGCATCTAAAGAGGAAAATTTCGTATATATTATACTAGCTGCGCCCCGCGGTGTAACTCGCGTTAATGATGATGAAGACGATGAAAAGTATCCTAAGTGTTATTCCAGGTTATAAGCTATCTCCATTACAAATTTCATCAAAATCCTTTCAGGGGTTTTATGTGAAGGAGTTACAAACATACATACAAACTTCGCCTTTATATTATTAGTATATAGTACATTAATTTGGTATTTAGATTGTACTGGTATAGTTGGTAGGTGTAGGCAGTTTTATTTTATACTAGCGGCGACACGCGGTTTCACCTGCGGTTGACGATGATGATGAAAAGTACGAGTATCCATCGTTCGAAACTTTATTAACCCCAGAATTCGAACATAGAGGGGTGTTATGTTATAAGTGTGGTGTATCATTGTATGTATCCGTGTATCTGTCTGTAGCATCGCAGCTCCCAAAATGGATCCCCCCCCCCTATTATAGATAAGAACCATCTTGATAACATCAGCTTTCAAACCGAAAAGCCACATCAAAATTTGGTCCATTGGTTTGGGAGCTGTGATGCCTCAGATTCCCCTCTCTTTTCGCGTTCGGGGACTAAAAATAGGTATTGTTACGTACAACATGCTAGAATGTGCACCTATAATTTAGCTGAACATGTAGCCATCCATTCTCATGTTCTAAGGTTTTTAGTTTCGGGGATACTGCCGTATCGCCACTCGTTGACAGCTAAGATGCCACAAAGCCGGTCCTCCAACTACGGTACTAAACCTACGGGTTTTTTCTTTTAGTATTGTTGTATACTTCTTGAATCGGGGATTTCTAGACAATAGAGTCTTTGTCCTCATTGTTGCACGGTCATTATAGTCTTTAGTTGAGGGATTAAGTTTGGTTTTGATGTCTTACCATTGTTCATTCGTTCCTAAGAATTTTAATTGATGGGAAGTTTAATAAAAATATACTATTTAAAGTTTGTAGTTTGAGGTAGTGGTAGTAACTATTTAGTAATCTGTGCCTCTGATGTCAGAGTTTGTAAAGCCGCCTGAATCTTTCAAGGCTTAACGATAGCTATTAATCAATAATTAATTTAAAGTTTGCATTAAATACCTCACCTGATGATGCGGTCGTTTTTTTGCGGTTAAGCTTTAAACTAGCGAGCCGCTGTTTATATCTGACCACCAACAAGATAAGGCAGGTAACAATGGTTATATAATAAATAATAATATAAATAAATAATAATAGTTATGAATAGTGTGCATTATATACACATTTCTCCAATAGAGCTTGTGTACTTAGCATACTTAGCATATTATAAATAGTAATCTATGCAGAACAAGCTACGCTTACGTCTCGTGTCCACACGTGCATTCTTAACTCTCTGCTATTATAGTATCTGATAGCAAAGGCCGCTGATAGCACAATACATATTACGTGATGTACCTACTTGCTGATATTTTCACGTTACTATGTGCTGGGCGTTAAATTGTTCAAATGAAAGGAAGACCTCGAATTATGGAAACAACTATTCGTGCTGAGATATCCCACCATCCATCAGATTGAGCACTTTTAAGATTTTCCTGGCAAAAAATTGTCTAGATTTTGAAAATTTACGACCCGCTGAATTATCTAGCGAATTCAGCATAAAACCATCGTACCTATGAAAGGAAATTCTTCTATTATAAAATCATGTAGGTATAGGAAGAACATTTTTATTGTTATATTGAGAACTCATTATGCACATAATTATTCAAGTACTCAGTTAATTAATTAGGTTATATCATTTCAAGTGATAAAATTTACTCTATCGCGTATGTACTGTGATCCTAAATAGGCAATTATTATTGAACTAGCAAAGCATATACTAGTTTCAATTATGTATATGAGCTGACATAATTATTAATCTAATGAGAGCAGATCTATAAGTACTTTTGTAATAGCATTGAAATAGGTAATTGTTCGTTATTACCTACGTAATTGTCCATGACTGTGAATGAACATGTTGGTCCTTCTTCAGTTTTCGGTACTATATCTTTTTTGAAAAAACACTGTTTCAGTTTTCGCCGGAAACGGCGCCAGATCCTAGAAAATGAGTCGAAGAAGCGTCGAAGTATATTTCGGCGTTTTCTGTTATCGCAATCTTCAGGATCTCGATCACTGCATTGGCAACTTGGTGGTTTGGCTACTACTTCCACTCGTCTAATATCAACGTTCTTCTTTGTCATCGACTTGCAGAGCGACGTCAAAGAATCCGCTTTGTCCAAGTGTTGTTGCATCTTGGGCTCTTCGACTTGCTTTCGCGATAACAACACCCACTCGCTCTCATACACGAACTCTTCCAATGTGTCACTGCGGAAGTTCCGGATCGTACTCAATGCGATCACTTCACTGGGTACCGGCACTGGCGGACGCTCCACATCCAAAGAACTGTGATTCTTCGGATCCTTGAAGCGTCTAGTGATTTCAAAGCGATACCATGACTCAGTCTTGCTGGTGCTCGCCTTCTGATCGATTTGTTTCGCGCACTTTCCTCGGAACAATTTTTTGAACCACTTCATGGCTGATTACCCTGCGGTTTTTACCCGCGTGAACGAATGACTTGAAGCGATAGTTTCTCATTCAAACGGGGGAGGGTCGCGAAACGATGCTCTCCACGCTAGCGTTGGAAAGGAACTGGAGCTAGCGCGGCATTTGGGAATCAGCTGACAGAGAATTTACTACTGTGTCTGAGTTCTGGCGTACTGTCGGCTGCCAATGACTAAGAAATTTGCAGCACGCGCAGACCTTTGCTCTTTAACAGTCATTAATAATATTTACTGAACTAATGAAGTAATAGATAAGCCTTGTGCGCCGCGGTCCCATTCCGTATGTTCCCTAAAATTTAAGTAATTATTTGATATTGATGCGTAATGAACAACGATGCACCAACTGAGTGTCAATATCAGTTTAAATCAGACATATTGTGATGAACAATTGAACATCTGCAATTTGAATTTATGACGTCATAATATCAAAACGGACACTTCATCGACTTTGTTATTACGCCCACCTTAATATACGAATGAGATAAATCAATACAAAAACACACCTAGTTAACATTTAAAAAAATACGTAATGACAATTATTATGTTACAAAGTGTGAATTAACACACATCGTAACATGTAACACAACAATGTGTACATAGGTAATTCTATATGTACATGAACATTGAACATAAATAGAAACTACTTACAGATACAAATACTATAATGCTATGTAAAGAAAGACAACCTTCCACTATTTCCGTTGCAATCTAAATTTTTATTAAAGCAGTACTACTTGTACTATTAATTATTCTGTGGCAGCAGGTACCAAAAAGTCTGTACAATGAAGATAATTAAACAAAAATTGGTCAAGGGAACTTAAAATAAGATACTGAACATGTTATTTTTTTATTGGTGTCTGTCTTTCTGTCCGTGTGTCTATTCGAGCATCACGTAAAAAACCTGAACCGGTTGCGATGTGGTTTTCACTGTTGTATAGCTTAGGGTTTGACTTACAAACTGGGGTACTTGGTATCTCCGATAATTAGATAGCGAGCAATCAATAAAAAACTATATGACGGCTGAACGAAATTTGGTATTTTGTATTGTAAAGGTACTTTTGGTGTTGGAATAAAACATAGGTTACTTTTAACCCAGAGAAATGACCACGCGGGCAAAGCCACGGGCACAGCTAGTATTACAATAATAAACAATGTATGCAAGCGGAAGTTAGATTGATGGGTACAATGATTCGCCATTAATTTTTTCATACTTGGGTCCCGTAGCTAGCGAGCAAAAAAATCAGGTAGAGATACTGCTCCACCACAGAGCATCTGCCATCTGCGTGCTCGCTAGGTAAAAGGTGTGCAATAACTTACCTGATAGTTTTATTATTTGCGAGTAGATAGACAAATAATGGGTCCATCAAATAATGACCTACTGTAGTAATGACACAGAATAACGAAGAGTCTTTGGTAAGTAAATATTTAAAAATGTAGCTGATTTGTGCACACGTAAGTGATCGTAAGGAACATGTAAGATAACATTATTAGGTACACAAATAAAAAAATATATAAAAAAACCGACTGCATACAAAAATAAACAAGATTTAGAGGGAAACAAGATTAAGATTCTTGATTTTGAAATTTAAGATCCAGTCGGAGACATCATGCATTTCATTTTTCCTTTGACGGGATCAGCTAGAAACTGGCCATTCGTTTTTTTATACTTTTTATTTTCCCTTATATATTTTTGTAATGGTCTTTTATAGATCTTCATTTTGATACCTCACTCGATAGGTTTTGGTATTTTTTTGTTCCGTATGAAATGCAATATGGCAGCTGTAAGCCGCCATATTAGTTTTCTTAACATTTCATAATATATCCTATGTCTCTCTTGCGATTAAGACGAATCCAAGGTTTTTTGTAATCAAAATCCATTAATCTGTTTAGGCTGGTAGAACTTTCCAAAGGAACATACAAACATACATACATACAGCTCAAATACATATTTCTCCGCAGTCGAGCAAAAAAAACGATATCTTTCAAAAAACTGTATGTTTAGTAGTAGTAATTACAAGTATGTACCGCCAGGCACCAACCAACCAGTAGTGTGAATACGTTATGGCGTTCAGGAATGTTCATGTTAGAAGGACAACTTTTCCAGATAAATTACAGGGCATGAGACTTAAAAACAAATATCTAATAATTTTCTATAGGACAAAAATTAAGTGAATCATCTTAATTTTTCCTCCCACCTTACGGGGACGGTACATAAAAACAAATCTTTGTTTTTAGCATCAAAGAAGCGGTGTGGTCGTATCCTCACTCAAATGAAAATAAAATAACGAACTAACCAAGTAATGGGTCGAGCCGGTCCCTAAAGCTTTTAGCTCTCGTGGAGACAGTCACTCCTCTCCTAGGTAGAGGGGACTCCCATTCTGATGGCTCCTCCTGTACAAAACAAGCAAAGAAATTAGGACAACATCGTTAGAAACCTAGGTGGAAGGTGGGGCACCTGTGTGTGTGTTCGCACGTGAGGCTGTGAGCGTGGGCGTGGTGTGGTTTGTGTATCGATGTGTAATTAGCTACCACCCTGAAGCAGAAAATCTGTCACCAACCCTTGCCCTGACATCAGGGGTTTGTGGTTATTCCGGTGGTAGTCCTTGAAAGCTAGAATCATTCCAAGCTTAGCTTGTTTACCACATCTATCTGATTATACCATCATCATCATCATCATCATCATTAACAGCCTACATTAGTCCATTGCTAGACATAGGCCTCTCCTAATGCACGCCACTGAGCCCGATCTTAAGCTCTCCTCATTATGTTCCTGCCAGCAGTTTCGCAAGTAGTCTCCGTCCATAATGTCACTACAAAATTAAAAACTTGTGAACGTATAACTCGAAGTCGTATAAGCCTTTAATTTGTCGGCCAACCAAATTAATACATTTTAATGTAGTAGCGAAGAATAAATAGTATACTGCTACGTAGGAAGTAGGTAAAATGACAATTTGGGATAGGATATAGGATATTATTCTGCGAAAGGATAGTTTTGAACCACGTTACATTTTGTAGGGCATTTTGAACAGAAATAACAATTGCATTATTATTCTGTGGTGCTAAATAACTTACCGCATCGTAAAGTTGTTGGTCAATAGGTGGTGGTATCAGCCCATCCCACTGAGAACTGTCCCAAGGCTCAGAGAAAACCGTTCCGTCATCGCTTGCCTAAAACAAATATAAAATCAAACGTTTATTTAGGTACAACTTGGAAACGAGCAATAAACTTAAAAAGTTTTGACATTAGCATGTTATCAGGACTGAAAAGTTAGAATGTAAAATGATAAAGTCTCTGTTGGACACCCACAATCCTCAATCAAAATCAGCAGATCCTCAAGTGTCTCGGTTTAGGCAGGCATTATTCCTGTAGAATCAAGATTTGAGAATGGAAGATAGAAGGTTGAAATAATTATCAAAATGCGAGTTGGGGTCTGAATTCGTGTACAAAGCCTCATGAAAATTGGTTATGTACTTGGTCATCAGCGTATTCATGTCCACTGCTGGACGTAGGCCTCTTGTGCACGCCACTGAGCTCGGTCTTCAACCCTCCGCATCCAGTTTCTGACAGCCGCTTTTCGCAGGTCGTCACTCCACTTGGCCATAGGGTGTCCGACACTACGTTTGCCTAAGCGCGGTCTCCACTCGAGAACTCGCGTATCTCAACGGTTATCGGATCTTCGGAAAAGTGACCAGCCCACTGCCATTTTAGATAGCATATCCTTAAAGCTATATCGGTTACTTTGGTTCTCTGTCACAACTCGGATCACTTCATTTCATGAAATCTGACGCACGAAGTATAGAAATTTCAGCAAGTACCAACAGAAAAAGATAAACAAAATCATTTAAAATAGCCATAGTGGGGTTATCCATTAATAATTAGGAGCACGATATTTGGGGGCGTTAAGTATCGACCACATACGACTAGAGAAACAAAGTTGTTCACTGTTCAGTGTGTGCAAAAAAAGTTGATCGTAGTCGGTGACGGCAGTAAAGCAGCAGTTTCCTCACAGTTGAGGGTTAGTTCGATAACAGATGGAAGAGATGTACCTACTTGTTCAGATAAAGGGCGCAGATCATACACGTTGTCATAGCACGACGCTCGCGGCGGCGACCTCACTTCCTCCGGCAGAGCTGCTGGCTCCGCATTCAGTCTTAGATCAGGAAACCTACCACAAAGTGATAGGTTAATAAACTGCCCTACAAGTTCTTCAAGAAAAAATACTATGGAATACCGTTAAGATAACCTAAAATTAGGTGATAAGGTTACAAGTTAAAAAGTTTACATGTTTTTGCTTTTGCGTAGACAGATTTTATGCATTATTCTACGGCTGCATTAAGCTTTGCGTCACACATTCAAAGAATACCTATGAATATTTTATTAAAAATATTTCTCGCATATATGATGTTCGAAGAATATAATACGTTAACATCATATCATTGCATATAATATCACAAATACATACAAATATATGTAACACTATCATATCACGGCTCTAACAAGCACATATTATAAATTATTTATATAACTCCCGACCCTCCTATTATATCCAAGGACCATCTCGATCACATCAACTTTCAAATAGAAAAAAAAAACCTATCAAAATTTGGGAGCTACAATGCCACAGAGACGTTGTTCGCGTTCGGGGGTTAGTAAATTAAATAATTGAACAGGAGTATAATAGTTATTCTGTGGCATAACTGAAATAAGGACGACGTGAAATGCCGTGGTTTGAGCAACAACTCCCTACCTCTGAGCAACAACTTGGTGAACAGTCAAGTGTTGAGCGCCGTCGTCGACTCCACTGAGCCGGCTCTCCTGCTCGGCCAGCGACGGGAACGTGCCGCTCTCGCTGTTTGAGCCCTCCTCGTGTTTATCTACAAGGTATTAAGTAAGATATAAGATTCGGAAAATTGATTGTTAGCTATACCTAGCGGCACGTAAGTCTGTGCCAAGATCCCCGCCACGTTTCGTTCACCGCTAGATTTACGTGCCGCTAGCTATATGAGGACCGTATTGGGATGGTTTTATTACGTGCACATTGCTAAAACATTCTGCTTGCTTGTGCCTGTAGGATTTGACCCATTTAGTAAACAAAATATTATGTGTTCTTCTAGCTAGAGAGTAACATTAAATACTCTGATAATTATAATTGTTTGTTTGTATGAAGACAAACAAACAAACCTCTGCGTCTGTCTCTCGTCTGCTGACATCTGGTGTCAGAGTTTGTCAAACTGCCCGGCCGCCCGAGGACCTCTGACGTGGCTTAAAGACTACTAATATTAAAATATATTAATATAAATAATTATAATAATTAAACAAGTTTAAAAACTATTATTTCACCCTACTTTATGAGTGACGAGTAATTTTGGAAGTTTGTGAGGAATATAGTTTGTAATGATTTAGAGTTGTGCAAATTACTTGGAAACTTGGTCAAATTACCTAATATTAGTGACATGACAGGAAAATGGTCAACATCTTTAAGTGCTACTGCTACCGAATTAAACATTACCATAGAATAACACTTATAATTACATTACCAAAGAACCGAAACTAGTATTTTGTAATTGAATATTAGAATTGGATGTATACAGTTATCACTTTGTGCCGAAATTGATGAGTGAAATTAGCGTTAGTTTGTGGAATATCTTATTAGTGACAAGAACTTAATAGTTAAGGAGTTTTAAAGTGCAACTTCTACCAAATAAAACATTGCTAAAGAACCAAAAATATTTGAAGCGCTACGTTTTATTGTAGTTACACTGACTTATAAACTCCCAACTGGAATCAACGGTCCAAGGTTCATTCTTGCCTGTTGGCTTGTTGGCGACTCGAGGAGGCTGCACCGGTTTCATCTTGGGCTTCGATCGGAGCACCAGGTTGTCCACCGACGATGACGTGTTTGGTGATGACGCTGCAATTGTTAAAGAAAAGTATGTATGGATGATGACAGTGGTTATACTAGTGATGCCTTTGTCCATTATCTACTGCGGAAAAATTAAAACGCTGGGAAATGGTTGTAGATATATAGGTAATTAAACTGGCCTACATTGATTAGTCTAATATTAACAAATGAATAATTCTGTCAATTTTATTAGTATTAGAACAATTAAACAAAATAAAAAATCATATTCAACAGCCTATATTTGTCCACTGCTGGACGTAGGCCTCTTCTAATGCACGTCACTGAGCTCCGTCTTCAGCTCTCTGCATGAATTCTGCGTGAATTTGATTCTCTACCGGATCACTTTATTTTGAATATTGTCCTTCAGAGTAACTCCAAGCATAGCTTTCTTCATAGCTCGCTGAGTGACTTTAAATTTGTGGACTAGTCTGACTGTAAGTGTCCTAGTTTTGGCTCTATTATTAGCAAATTGGTATAGAATATTTTGTTCAATCTTTTTGGAATTCTCAAAACTTGTTCGGATGTTAATATCAAATAGGAAAATATATTATCAGACTCTGTGTATAAGTAGTGTGCTTACGAGAGAGTTCTTCAATGCTGTGCATGTCTCTTAGAGGATGGTAGGGATGGTTTTGGCTTGGTGGTTCAGAGTAGCGCTGTGAAAGATTTACTCCTACTCGGAGTAGCTTTCTTCGTTGTACTGGTGGCAAGGCAGCCTGAAATAAAATTATTGTTAGCAGATAAAAAAACAGACAAGTGTGAGTTAAACTTGCGTGGAGAGGGTTCCGTATGATGAATATATTATCTCACAATGTTTAGAGTTTTACCATTTTATTGTAGGACCATAGACTCCTTATAGATTTTCCTTAAAACCATCTAAAATCCTATCCATCCTTTAAAAAAAAGTCTATGGTCTATCTGTAAAGAACAAATTTAAATATTTAAAAAAAATGTGCTCAGTTGTTTTGGATATATACGGCGAATGGTCAATTATCATCAATTTTCATTGATATCTTTAAAACGATTTATAATAAAATTTAAAAAAATAATGGACTTTCACTGCTTTCCCTTTCATTTGATATTTCACACGGTACAGTTTGAAAATATCTTTTTATTATTTTTCTATTTTGCCCCCATAAGTGATTCATTTATTTACGTTACACGTCCATGTTTGGGTCACATAAACACCAAATTTCAACTTAAGCAGTCCAATAAATTCGGAGCGAATTGGCTGGTGACAGGCGGACAGATACACAGACACACCGAATGATTCTATAAGGGTTAATTCTTTTTCATACGTACGGAACCACAAAAAGACAACAAAAAACCGTTCGTATTGCCATACCTCTTTGAGGGCATCTACAGGATCAGCGTAGAATGGGCTGCCGGTATTATCTTTTTCCGATTCTTCCTCGTCATTCTGAACATCTTCAAGTTTTACTGTTTCCATACTCTCAGTATTAAAATTCTCTCTACTCCTAAAAGTAGCTTCGATCTCTTCTGTCAACTTCTTATTCATATTCATAGCAATATTAAGTTTGTCTGGTCTCTTTGGCACTATTTCACCTTTGCTATTAGTTGTAGCGACCATTTCATTGGAGCTATTGAAACTCTTCTTCAGAGAGTTGTCAGAGAAGTTCTTTTGATCGTTCAGACTTTCTGTTGAGTTAACAATGTGTATGTTTTCTTTTTCTATTATAGATAGTGTGCTTTTGGCTGCGTTGAGTTTTGCTGTAATATATAAACCGTTCAGTATTAAAAAAATACGAAAAATAAAATGTAGCTTAGTACTTCCTGCTTCCGCCTAACTGTAAGTCAAACTAAAGACTAGTGGCTCTGTGAGCTATAGACCTCGCGAGCACAAACTATTTGCAAACAATTTTAGCGGTGCACAGTAGCCATCTAGTTACCCAATTGTAAAACTAACATTAATAACCAAGGTGCTCCATCAATCCCTACCTAGTAGGTAAAGGGCTGATTCCACTGGAAGAAACCTAAAAGTGAGCAATTCACAGCATTGGAGCTATTCTGCTCATCACGCTGAAGATCTTCATCAGATCTTCACAAAAAAGTTATGAGACCAACGTAAAGTACGTACTACCTTTCAAACAAAAAAATAACCATTGAAATCGGATTTAATAAGGCGGAGATATTCAGTAGCCCCCTTTTTTCCCCTAATAATTCGTTTAACCTGTATACCAAGTTTCGTCTAGATCGGTTGAGAAATGTGAACTGTAGAGGAGAACAGCCGGATATCGGAACACATACAAATTAACTTTTGGCCAAGCTAAAACGGAGACACTTTGCTCGCACTTCGTGCTCGCTCTTTCAATAAATAGAAAAATGAAAATAATATAAAACATAAACAACTCAACAACCCCTTATCAAAATAGAATTAACGTAAAATAAAAAGATTTGGCCAACCAGGCCTTATCTACCCTATTTTACTTCCTACCCAATATATATGGAACCCAACTACAAAAAAATATTATCCAAGTATCCAACACTCGACAAGACATCTCCTGAGGATGCCTCGTACAGAGGCAAAACACGTGTCGTTATTGCTGTCAAACTGTGGTTTATGGAAACTTGATAGAGGTTATGTTTTTTATTATTGTAACATAATTTGGATTTTTAAATTGAGTAGGAAGTAAAAAGATAGATAAGGCCTGATGAACATATCTTTTCATTTTACGTTAGTTCAATTTTGATAAAGGGTTGGCTAACGTGGGTTGTAAAGAAAAATACAAATTAATGGAAAAATAGAAAGCATAACTTTTTATTTTTCCATTAATTTTTATTTTTCTTTTCTTTTTATTTAGCTATTTTTCCATATTTCAGTTTGACTTACAGTTTGGCGAAAGTAACCTACATATATTTTCTTCGTTTATTTTAAAATAGATTTTTGCAAAGTAACGCCTGGGTCTACTTTGCAAACTATTAATGTGTGAATTACTTTACTTACGTAGAGTGTCTGGTAAAAGATCAGGTCTCTTACTCTTCATTAGGCCGTTGTTAATATTGTTCTCGTTGTCAGGCTTCATAGGTTTAAATGTGGAACAGCTGTTGCTCTCTGGTCCCCAAACATCTTCGTAGTCTGATATCTTGTCCGTCAATGAACTCCTATAATACACGCCTGGAGATTCTAAAATGTCTGATTCCTGAAATATAAAAATAAAAAGTTTCAGAACACAAACACATTAGGGTAACAAAACAACTCTCAAAATATATATTTAAATATATATTATGTGTCGTAAAAAATTCACGGACAAAATGACATGCGGTTAGTCATGACATGATCGTACAATATGCAGACAACATTTTCAAATATATATGTCGCAGCCAACTAGCTTGATTAGCAATTAACAGCCTAGACATTTTCAGTTTTCATGTTCATCCTAACTAACCTACCTATTTTTTGGGCGCAATACTATCAAACATAGTAGTTTGGAAACAGACGAATATTTATAATTTGATTTGAAGACTGAATATCATTAATTGAACGGCTAATTAAGCTAGTTGGCTGCGACATATACACTAGGTAAGCATCCTACCTGGTAATGTCTGGACTCCTTTCGATGGGAGTGCTTACTCCTCCTCGATCTACCAGATGGTGTGCTTGCTGTATTCGTGTTGGGAGACAGAAGCTTGTCCCTGTCCTTTCCCATCATAGGAGATACTATTGATTGATTGGATGTGGGAGAAAACACGTTTTTGCTCGATATCGGAGAGCTTCTCGATACCGGAGAAAATATTTCACTCTTATTGGTTTGACTTAGAGGAGAGAATACTCCACTTTTAGAGGAAATTGTGTCGTTGGACACAGGGGAGTTGATCTGACTTGTTGGTGAGAAAATGCCACTGGTGACAGAATTGGTGCCATTGGGGGAAACCATTTGATTAGCAGCAAAACTGCTATTTGATTTGGTCAGACTGTTAACCGCAGGGTCAGCAGATTCAGATGTATTGGTTTGGGATTGTTGTTCTGCCGGTGATCCGGGATCAGCAGAGTTCTGCTCCATTACTTGTCGTTTGAAGCTTCCGTGCAAATTAGCCGTCATTGTGTTGATGCACTCTCCTTCTGGTGACATTCGGTGCATCATGTTCTATACGGGAATAAGAATTATTTTGGTAAGTATCGTTAACCGATATGGAGTTAGAAACATTCAACATGTATTTTCCATTCAGAACCTCCGACCAATGTAAAGTGAATGGACGGGCCTTGTCCTTACAATTTGCTCAAAAATAACGAGACAACAAAAAAGAAGAAAACAATATAATTCATAAGTGAAAAAAAGAGATGGCCTTTATTTATTCGTTGCTAACGTGTCACTCCTCTCACGGGTAGTTGTACAGAGACCATTTTTTTTTTTTACTAAGTATGGTGCTGTCTATCTCTACTGACCTCTACAGCTTCACCAGACTGGGGGGCGGACGCGAGAGCGCTCCGCCGCAATGCATGACGCAGAAGGCGTACGCCAAAGTTTCATTTTTGGCGACCTGCTCAAAAGAACCCGAGTGGTACGAACCTTTGCTTAGGCGGTCGCCTAGATTACGGGGATCGGACTTAACACCCCTGGATCGCTAGTGTTAGTAGTGACCCAGGGTGCCCTGACGAAATGATTAGGAGCCATTTAATTAATTAAACTTGACCACTGATTCGGAATACAACCTTCGAGAAGAATTTGGCAAGAAACTCGAAGGCGAATAACTAATTATTTCACAATAACGGGACCTTTGACCTCGCTGGCGAGGTTGGTGTCTATGTCAAGTATGTGATCGCCTGACGAGTTATCAGAGGAGTTAAGATTGGGCGAGTCCATCGCCGCCACTACTATGGCTGCGGCGCTCACTCCATAGTCTTCACAAATCAGCCGCTTAGAGGCCTATCCATTCATTTATATTGATCGAATTTCATAACACCCAAAACATGCATCAAACTATACTTAAAGAGAAGTGTAAGCATTCTGCAAATGCAATGCAAAACAAAAATTGCTCACCTGTAAATCACCGTTGGAGTCCGTATTACATTTCGGAACATCCATAATTTCAAATACAGTTTCTGCGCTACTGTTATTGTTGTTAGATGCAAGCGTTAGTTGCAGCCGGTCGCTTTGTATGCTCTCATTGATTTGATGATTGTGGATTTGAGTGTTATTAACGCAGAATGTTACAGTGGTCGTTACTGTGATGTTTCCATTCTGATTGGCCTTGTTAATTGGACTGAATGCTGTCTCAGATTTGGGAGACAAAGATGCCTTTGAGACAGGAGGCTTAGCCCATCTTGGTGGTGGTGGAGGTGGGGTAGTTTTAACACTATGCGTTTGGGTGGGAGAGTGATGTGTGTTGGCGATCGGAAATGTGTGAGGCTGTGTTATATGCGCCTGAAAACAGGTTTAGCGATTAACATCAATTGTAACAACACCGATAAGCAAGAGCAGAATCTAAAGTAGCAAAACGAATCATACCGTGCTAGACATAAGGTTCAAAGTGTTTGGTGGGGTCGGTCTCGGAGCTCTGATGAAGGTCCCGCTTGGTTTTGCCGGTGGCGACGGGGCAGTTCTGCCTTTGAATGTGCTGAGGTTCTGGCTTTGACTCGGTGGGGATCCTGATGTTTCTATTGGGGACATCTTTAGCACTACATTTTGTTCTTTGTCTGGACTGAGAATGTGCTCTCTTGAATTCGTCCTTGTACCTAAAACATACAAAGTAAGCATAATCTATAACTATCTATCTTAGTTATAATAAACATGTAAGTAACACAAGTCTGTACAGAGAAGATAATAAAAAAATGGTCTAAGGGGCTTTAAATAAACTACTAAACAAGTTTTTTTTAATTGTCTGTCTGTTTATCTATTCACGCATCATGTAAAAACTGCTGGACCAATTGCGATGCGGTTAGATGTTGGAGAGCTAATCTCAATCCGATTAATAGAAGCCACGAGCAATCGGTAAAAACTATTTGGCACCTGATCAAAATTCGGTGTATTATAGGGCCTTTTGGAACACTTGGGGTAATTTTTCCCCACAAACGCGTGCAAAGGCGCGACATTTCCTATTTTTTTTCTTTAAGTTCCGACGGTCAACGGAAACTTACTGGTATTAAAACTGCTAAGACTAGATCCAGTATCAGACGGGGTAACTGCCATCGGTACAACTGCAATGGCCTGAGACGGTGACAGTACGCTAGTCGGGTTGTTCTTTGGGTTCGCCATGGGATAACCCCAGAACTCCTGGCCGAGGAGTGTTAGAGAACTTAGCTGGTGCCGACTTTTTGCTTCTCGAAGGGCACGAGGCAGTTGCAGTTGAACTGGTAACTCGTCACTGGAAACAGTAGAAAGAATAACGTTATTTGAATAATTATTAAGTATCTACATTAATATTATAAAGAGTAAAGTTTTTTAATGAATAAACTCAAAAAATACAGAACCGATATAAAAAATATTTCACCTATAGAAAGCTACATTATCAGCGAGTAACACGAGCAGAATTTTATTTAAAAAATATGACATCCTTATGAAAATTGCAATAATGTAACCCAAAGTATCCAAAATTTGCCAAAATGACGATTACTCGCTGTAGGGAACGGATTGACATGTTGCCGCGGAAACGAAATAATAACAAGTCTGTCATGTATGTGAGTAATAATGCAGTTGTCTATGGTCAAAACGCACAACGATCGTTCCTGCCAAAGATTTAGAATTACGCTTACTGGTGTTCTGTTTAAAGTTACGATGGATATTAAAATGCTAAAAATAAGAAAAATGCCGCGGTGTGAGCGCTACCCGTGCGAAGCCTGGGCATTTTTGACAGCACAGAAATATTTATTGATATCCTCAAGATCGTGACACAGCAATTGTTGTCAGGTATTGACAGGCTTTGACAATATTCTAGTCTCAACACACCTACTACTATACTTATTGTGTGGTCTCGTATAGAAAAATCAACGAGGGTTGCCTTCTTACTTTAAACTTAACAAATAACTTGTGGACACGCGATAGCCCGAACGGGCAACTGCTTTTTTTATTATTAAAAGCTTTTTTTAACTTCACTTGCACAAGTGAAGTTAACTATAAGCTTATGTATCTATGTATCTATGTATTTCTGTCCGTCTTGAATCTTGCAATTCAAATTTCGAGCACTTCCCGATTAGCTATCAGGCTGAAACTATTAGGGCAGCTCACAAACCGATGACAATTATGAAATAAAAAAACTAAAAAAAAACGCATATAAATTGACAATGCATTAAAAAAAAATAAGAAAAAATGAGAAAGAAAAACTTATAAAAACTATGTTTTTTTAAATTATACCAATCTATACTTATAACAAAGCAATAAAAACGACAAAGAAGATAATTAGAAAAGAAATGGTCTGGGGTACTTAAAATAAGCTACTGAATAAGAATATAACTTTATTAAAATCGTGTCTGTCTGTTTGTCTGCATGTTTGTTCATGCATCCCGTAAAAACTACTGGACCAATTGCGATTCGGTTTTCACTGTTGGATAGCTTAGGGTTTGACTTTAAAACTGGAGTACTTGGTATCTTAATCCGATGATTAGATGCTGAGCAATCGATAAAAACTATTGACGGCTGAATGAATTTTGAAGAAATTTAGTATATTGTACTTTAGAGGTACTTTTAGCCCTGGAATAACACTGGTTATAAAAAAAGCAAATATAAATTGAAAGGAAGATTGTTTTTTTTTTTGCAAATATTCCAAAATACTCCTCGCAGATGTTTAAAAGAAAATGTTTTTAGTTCTTTCTCTTTTCCTTACCAGCATTGGGAATAATGAGCAATCAGCTCGGGTATGTTGTCGAACCGGTTGTGGGAGGTCTCTAGCCCGATGCGTCCGCCAGCAGCCTGGATCAGGTAGTGCTCGATGTAGGGCCCCTTGTCAGCTGGGAGGCGCACGCTGATCGCCATTGTGTCTGGTTGACTTGATTGACGGACTACGAAATTCTGTAATGAAACAGGCAGCAAATGTAGATTCAAAAACTTTTTATTTTTATATGCCTTGTCATCTATTTGTAAGCTACCGTGAAAGTTTCAGCCGGATGGCTAATCGGCAAGTGCTTGGAATTTGTCAAGAAAGTGACTTAATAAAAACGTGGTAAAATATTTTTGTTATGTCCAAAGAATCATGGCGGAACAATTTGAAGAAATCAGCGGTTTCTAATTACCAACTGATGGACCCTTCGAGTTAGCAACCTTTTTTGTGACTAGTTGTGCCCGCGGCGTTGCCTGCATGGTAATGTTTCTGGGATGTAAGGATATAAGGATGCTATGAATATTCTAGAACCAAAATTACCAATATACCTCAATATACTTCGTTCAGACTTCAAATCGTTTTTTTGTCGATTGCTCGGCTTCTACTTGTCGGATTGAGATAATAAGTACAACAGTTTTTTAAGTCGAACCCTAAGCTATCAAACAGTGAAAACCGCATCGCAATCGGTACAGTAGATTTTCCGTGATGCGCGAACAAATAGATAGACAAACAAACAAACAGACAGACAGACACGATTCAAAAAAAAGTTATATTTTTGTTCAGTAGATTATTTTAAGTAACCTAAACCAATTATTTATTCTGTGCCTAAACCAATTTATTTTATTGTCTTCTTTGTACAGACTTTTTGGGACTTTCCTACTGCTTTATTGTATGTATGGAACATATAGATTATCCTCAAATTCTAGTATATACTAGTTCGCTTTAGAATCCTAAGATACAGGGTTCGCTCCGCACCAACGACTGCTCAGATAAGTATGTGCAGATTTCCATCGCTCCGTGCTACTGAGGATACGTTCAGCTGTCTTTTCTGGCTATCATTGATAAATAGGATTCGTTAAGCCAAGGCTCACTGGAGGCTTGACAAACCCTGTCACCAAAGGTCAGCACTATATCATTCGACAAGCAAGCAAGCAAGTATTTGCCAAAAGATGCTCATCATTACCCTGAAGGTAGATCCCATGCCTTCATTATATCTAGCGCTGTTCCTCGGTAAAGCGCTGTAAATCGGTGCTGCCCAACTATACTATAATTCCATTCAATCCCGTTTGTCCTTAACTACAAGCCTTTATTTTATATTGCAGCTACCCATCTAAATATAGCTACGGTTATCTTATTATAGCCGATGTATTTGTGTACAATGGCATGTATGGATATATTTTTAATTATTTATTACTTTATATATATTATATATGTTTTGATTGTTAACGCCGTCTCGTCTTCCTCTTTCACTCCATTATTTCTTTCCATCCAAAGGTTGACTGGAAGAGATAGCTTTTAGCAATAAGTCCGCCCGCTTTTAGCTATGATATTGTTTCTGTGTACTTTATATTTTTGTAAATTGGTGTTTAATAAACTATTATCTATCTACTTACGCCTTCCTCTTTCCCTTGCAGCAAATGGAACGCTCCAGCTCTCTGTATCCCCGGCAGAAACCATACTGGATGTGTCCTGATGAGCCTCTCCAGTAATCCGATGTCACATGGAGGCTGCTCCTCAGAGCTCGACCCTGAAGAGTCGACTGACGAGCAATCGCCACGAGCGCCTTCTCCGTCAGACGAGAGGCTTTCACGGCTCTGAAAATGGACAAATTACTTATTAGACAGTGTCAATTTTGTCAATCACAAGAATCATTTCAGATTACTGTAGTAACGTGTACGATTGCCCAAAAGAAGACTGTACTGTTTTAAGGATTCATGTACGAGTATGTTTGTATGTATGTGAATTTCTTTATTACACCATTGCTTTTGAAAAAACGCGGTGAACAGATTTAGACGTAGGTATGGGGTATCGTTAGAATCTTTACATCCCCCCGAGTAACATAGGCTACATCTTAATTTGAACATATTGAATATGTCTGCAGTGTAATATGGCTCGCTCTTCAAATGCAAAATAATATTTTTTTCTTCTAATTTTACAATATGGGTATCAAATTGAAGGCCTTGATAAGCACACTCTAACTATATATAATTTATTGGCATAAGTTTACGTTGGCAGGGCAGGCGTGTTTGTTAGCGTTTAAGCTAGTTATTGTTTATTAACTTTGGTACTCTAGGTACCTATTGTAGATACTAAAAACCCGGTCAAGGAGTTTCGCTCGGAAAGTCAGACTCCCGCACCGAGGGTTCAGTACGTTTGTAAGGAACCCTCGGATACAGATTTTCCCCTTACTTGTGCTATAAGACATTGCTTCTGGCCAAATTTCATGATTCTAGGTCAACGGAAGTACCTTATAGGGTTTGATTCCCTTGCGAGTGTTAAAATATGCAACTTACGGACGTAACTTTTGATTGCGTTGACATTAGAAGTTTGTTTTTTTTCACAGCTCCAAGGGATTGCAGACTTTTTTCATTAAATATTAATTTCAACTTGATATCCCCACGCGTTCCTGAGAAAGAGGCCTTGACAGACAGACATACAGACGGACAGCGAAGTGATCCTATAAGGGTTCCTTCTTTCCTTTTCATGTATGGAACCCTAAAAACAATGTGATAATTATGAAGTAACAGTGTGGTTATAATTGTAACTTTAAATTGAAAATATAACATAAAACAACGCCTAAATGGATTCAAGCCATTTTCATAATTGTTTTTATTACACCCTACCCTACAGCAATATAATGAGTAAGGGTTTACACTTAAACAGGTCACGTACATGGTTATTATTTTAAACGTAAATAGGAGCTAGAAAGTGAAAATGTTGCGCTAATTGGGGTGGTCTCCCATGGCTCGTGAAATAACATAATGGGCATCGACGACGCAATCCAAGGAGGCACACCGACAGGGCAGCTCATATTCTGTCAGCATTAATATCAGTGAAAAATCCCTTATTGGCCAATTTGCAAGCGAAATTGTCCTTAGGTCAATAATTGTGTACCAGTCATAAAATATTCCACAACAATACATAATCGAAAGTGCTACAAACCAGACTACGAATAAACTAAAAAGAGGCAAAAATTTAAGTAAGGATGGTTATTAACCACCTCTATAAATCGTTAGAGATTCTTAATGGTCATTCAAAATGAAAAATCATAAGAGAAACCTAAAGATGATTTTCAAATACCTATTCAATGATACCCACATAGCATAGTTCATAGACATATTTTTTTCCTTTTCATAATTGGCGTCTGGTTGTCGCCACATTGAATTTTGATTATTGTCAATCGTCAAATGCACAAAGTAACAGTCATACATATATAGCATACGCTGATGAACGAACACATTACCCGGCCTTTGCGTTGCGCAGTCTGGTAAAAAGGTCGATTAAATAACCGAGCTTACTCAGCATGTCCTTTGTATGCCCATTCAGTGCGAAGCTGGTAAGTAGACATTGCATTATTTTGCACTTAAAATGTTACTTTGTTATTGTTAATGCTATTTTGTGACCACTCGGTGCACATTGGTACTCATCCGCACAAGCAAACATTGTACAGATGGAAGAAAAACTACTCAGTCTAACATTGCATTATTTTCTAATCCGAGCACATTTCTCGTCTTTCGGCTGTGTACTCTATGATATTAGGTAGGTAAATATTAGTAAGTCCCTTTACCAAGGTAAGGGCCGGGGTATAACCGACTATACAATAGTATGAGGGGCTTATGGGCTCCGCAGAGAAGCTGTCTGCGGTGCGGCTTTTATGGCTTACTACCTAAATGTGTACACACTGTCTATTAAGATTAAAAGCAGCTTTGATGATGTTCTGCTAAAGAAGATTTAATCTATACTAGCTGCACCCGGTTTCACCAGCGTAAGGGATGATGATGATGATGATGATGATGATGAAAAGTATTCTGTGTGTTATTCGAGGCTATAAGCAATCTCCATTCCAAATTTCATCAAAATCCATTCCGCCGTTTGAGAATGAAGGATGATGATGATGAAAAGAATCCTATATGTTATTCCAGGGTATAAGATATCTCCATTCTAAATTTAATCAAAATCTATTCAGCCGTTTGAGAGTGAAGGATGATGATGCTGATGATGATGAAAAGTATCAAATGTATTATTCCAGGGTATAAGCTATCTCCATTCCAAATTTTATCAAAATCCATCAAGCCGTTATCGCATGAAAGCTCCCCAAATAAGCAAACAAGCAATGTTTCACTTTTATATATTGGTGTGGATGCTGCTTAACTTCCTGCCTGTCAATTATTAACATCAAGTTTTAAGGAAAGTGGAGGAGGTTAAAGAATAGCGAAAGAATTTTCATTAGAACGGGCAAAGAAAATGATTGGCCCATAAAGGATAACCAGCGGTCATCTAAGTCAACCCAAGTCTGAAATTGATGTCTCAAATAAACGTAAGTTACAAATAGTGGTAAGGGACAAATATCCAAGCGATGTTCACTTCAAACAGAACGGTGACTCTTTGTTCACCAACTCGGAAATAATATTACTCGATTTTCTCTCAAAAGGTTCGGTTGTCGTCGCAGACGGGCAAGCAATCTCATCTATGGTCATACTTTCTCGTTATAGTTGCATTTTGTTGTTTATATGTAAAACTGTGATCCTTTTTTTGGTCGCGGTCATCATTCTGATACGCAGCATCAACATAAGTTCGCCAAAATATGCTCGCTTTAATTTTCCGCTGATGTTTTTATGAATTTGAAATAGCCAGAGGGCAAACCCTTGGCGTACATACTTACAGTTATTTTATAGACAAAATTATTATAAAATATTTGGACGACTTTGAAGTGGGCGGTGAGGGGAGGAGTGAGCAGGAAATGTTGTGGAAGCTAACAGATGAGAACTTTGGACTGGCGAAATTCAACAAAAGTTTACGACACGACTTACGGGGATAGCACACCCACGCGGATTTTACAGGTTTTGCTTTACATTTTCCGTGAAATTATGATAAAAATAAAAAGCTATAAACGTAGTTCATTCGGTGATTACTAAAAACGACCAGAATTATTGGATTTGGTTCTGGTTTAGTATGGTACAAACGTTTTCTCCCAAAACACAAATTTCACGGAAAATGTAAAGCAAAACCTGTAAAATCCGCGTGGGTGTGCTATCCTCGTAAGTCGTGTCGTAAACTTTTGTTGAATTTCGCCAGTCCAAAGTTCTCATCTGTTACTCTACTCCCCCTTACCCCTCCCTTGTCCTCTTTTACTTATCTTTGTCCCTGTACTCTTGAATCTTCTTAGTTCTTATTTGCATCGGTAATAGGAATCTCGAAATCTACAAAATTTCCTTCAGGTAAGTACTTATCTTGCAAGCAAAACTTCTCATTACAGCAAAGTAATTGTTAGAAAGTTAGTCGTTTTTCTTACTCGTTACATTACGTTTCCCTGCGCAATTTTATACAGCTCTGGTAGTCTAAGTGGCGCACTGAGCTAAGAAAACTGGCCGTTTTATTTTGGTTTGCAGTTGTGTGCAGTTATTTAAGTTAGATTTGTGTTATGTAATAAAACATAACACAAACATAAATATAAACAGGTAAGAACACAAACAACATTGAAGGAGATCAGAAACATTTTAAATATACAAGAAATGTTATAATACAGAAACACTCGTAATTTTGAAGCTAAGCGACTCCAAAAGAAATAAATTATTAGGAACCATGGTCTATAGAGAAGACTTTTTTAAGGCGTGTTTCTGCGCTTTAAACGTGCAAATCGTGAAACGAGATATTTTTTTGGATATTACCTGTTTAAATATATAAATTTGAAAGAAGAACTACTTTTTCATGAAGACTAAAGAAATACTTAACTTAATGAAAAGAAAAACTCAAGAGGTTCTAATCGGATATGACGTCGGCTTAGCGGATTATTTTAGCGAGGCTTCATCTTACAAGGTGAAGATGAGACGACTGCGCCTTTGTAGCGTAAATTAGAGTTTTGTAAAGGCGCTTTAATCTGGATTACGACTTCAACGGGAATCTTGGAGATTTTGATTAAGGTTTATGTGTGGTAAAGTTAGCTTGTTGATGTTTCGAGATCAATGAATTCGCAGGAAAATAATAATTCATTATATTATATTTCAGGGATCCTTTTTCCGTTGTATAAAGCTACCTATAGGTAGAAGTGAACTTCCCTCGCGTTCGTTATGTAGGTCCAAGATGCGAGCCATGCAAGTAAGACCAAATATTCTTGCTATGTTATAGAAGTGCCTATATAAAAATGTGTTAACACACCTAAGTGTATTAACAGATATGTCCGGTTTTGGTGCACAATATTTTACCGGGCGTTACAAGAATAGACTGTTGACTTAATCTTCGCAATATATGTATTGAGTAAATATATTGCTATCAGACCTCCTCCCCCCGATCCCCTATACAGCGATAGAGAGAGTGTGATATTTAGTAGTGTGTTCAGTTTTTGATAGAAATGGTATTTTGGAGGAAAGCACTTTCCATCCCCTAAATTGTGGTGAAATCTTTTGTCATTAGTGTCAGTCGCTTGAACATAATATAATCTACACTTATACTGTACGATCCAGGGATCTGCAGGAATCTACCGTGATTCACAGTCTAAAGCAGTTTTCCTGGACTGCACGGTCGGCGCCGAGCGTTTCTAAGGTTAGAACTCACCCTAAGTCCTGTTCGTCGTGCTTTGAACCAAGTAAGCTGGATTAAACGATTGGTTTCGAACATATACGTTTCATTATTTTAAAGAAAACTTTAATAATTTTAAAGAAAGCTTTTAAGGAAACAATAGCATTTTCAAATTGACATAGTTCCAGCGCAAAAAAAATAACACCAGTTAAGATGCTTTATAACAAAAAAGTTTTGAAAAAAATTAGAAAAACATTAAAAAAGTCGTATCAGCGTATTTAATTAAAGAAACAACTTTATGTAAAAAATATATATTTGAAAATAGATAATATTTAGGGATGGTTAGGTGTTTTTTCTCTTTATATGGACAATGGCGCTACATACTCTCTCCTAAACATCGATCAAAACCAACAAAACAAGGAGTTGCGGGATTTAATTCCCTTTGTGTCTAAAACACATGCAATACTTTGTATGGGCACAGAATAAATAATAGTGCTCCAGTATGAGTGGCAAACCCATTACAGAACTAAAACACACTCCATAAATCCAGCTATAACGGTGTAATCATGGCTTTTGTGCAAGTATCCAAAGCCAGGCATTCCGCAACACGACCACCTCTCACACCGAACGAGACTAATTGCAATCCAACTTTCCGCATAAATCCTGAAGCACATAGGCGCCTCGCGGGACGGTGTGAACGGAGCGATATTTGGAAACGCTATTGTGAGAGGTAAAATTTAACACCTTAATCGACGACAGGGGGCTTTGTGTCGCATGATTCATAACTGTTATTATTGTTACCGATCGTCGAATTAATTTCGTAGACTGTCGCGTTCCGACGGTAACAAGCGCGTTTGTACGCCACAAATTGCTGCGGAATTAATATCGCAGAGTCGTTTGTTTGAAACGGAGTTATGAAATCCGCGGCTTGCGGTTTTAAATATTTTAATTACATTTTATTCGGTGCCGTCCGCGTCCTTTAGATGTGCATGATTTATTTCTGTTTAATTTATGGATTTGAGGTCTTGGTAGTTTATTTATATTTTATTTATTGTTGCCCGCGTAGTATTTTTTCTGTGATTTATGGATGCTATGAGTTATTCCAGAACCAAAATTACCAATATACCTAATTTCATCAAACTTTTTTCAGACGTCAAAACCTTTTTATCGATTTATCGGCTTCTACTCATCGGATTTAAATATAAGTACACCAGTTTGTAAGTCAAACCCTAAGCTATCCAACAGTGAAAACCGCATCGCAATCGGTCATGTAGTTTTTACGTGATGCGCGGACAAACAGGCAGACACAATTAAAAAAAAAAACATGTGTTCTTGTTCAGTAGCTTATTTTAAGTACCCTAGATCATTACCTACTTATGTACAAATTGTTCAAAAGGAAATGAAATGGGGAGATTTCTTTATATATCTATCTAGTTTTCTCTAGCTGAAAACGCACAATATAAACTGGTAAAAATAAACATTTGAACAATATGTTTATACTTTCAACATATCGCAGGTAGAGTATTCTCAAAGCACTTTACACCATCGCAATCTCTTAAGAACCAGCTGTGTCACACTAAAAGTCATTTCGCGGAGCGCTCATCTGTCGCATAACACTTCAGTTTTACAAGTTCCTGAACTAAGTGCGAAGAGTAGCACGTGTTCTCGCACTGCAAATGGAAGTCCCGTTTTAGGGAGTCTCGTAGGCCACCTGCGACCGATGTCGAATGACTTTGGGAATAGGGTGCGGTAATTAGGTAAAACGTTATGTGGGTGGTAATGAGGTTAGTCCACCGAAGTGGAACAGGATCGGAAGGCTACGAAGTAAATTTCGTATGAAACCTAGTGACGCCAATTGATTTTTCGCTCGATATATTGTCTTAGTTGACGCATAAATTGCGCAAAAATATGATTCTCCTAATAGTCACGTTTATTTTTAAAAGCTTTTACTTAACTTTACATGTATCTTTGTACATTTCTATGTATTTTGCCTGTCCTGGAATCTTGCAATTCAAATTTCGAGCACTTTCCGATTAGCTATCTGGCTGTAATTTTCAGGGTAGCTCACAAACCTATGACACAGCCATAAAAAAAAAACAACCTTTAAAGTGAAAAGGCAACAAAAAAAAGAAAAAACTTAAACCGTAATAAGTTACAAAGCAACAAAAAAATATGTAAAAAGACAAGTTTTTTTTTAGGTATTCTTTTTAAAGACTATAAACGCCTCCGTAACTCTTAGTTCCTTGCATCTTGCCTTGGTGGGATCACCAAGTCACAATGAAATTTCACATCACGTTAAACATCCGATACGTAAAGTTGTTATTGTTGTTCATGTAACATCGAGTGTGAGCTTGGTAAACTAAAAATTAATAAGTATGACTGAAAAAAAACGGAATAGTCTGGCTAAACTCGCAAGTATAAATGCACAAATGACTTCTTCCGGCATCTCAGCCACTTGCTAAGAACTTTTAACGAGCTGCGATCGAAGTTAGACGACATTAAAAACGGAAGTCCAGGGCACACAGTTATTGCAAATAAACTTAAGCTTGTTCTTCAAGTCCAATCAAAGAGGGTCAACATTGTTTGTGGTCCGTGGGGATGCAGAGGGGTTGCAGTGAGTCATGCCGGGTTGAAATCAATAAGTCGTGTCGTTGAGATCTATTTCTCGGGTTTTATAATGAAAAGATAGATAGAAAATACTTTTTGGGAGATGCATGACCAATTTCATTTTTATATTGAAAAGCTGCTATGGTTTGTGCAGTTTATTTTCTTGGACTGAAGAGAGTTTCTTGTTCTCTTAGGTACCAACTTTATTTTGGATATAGATGCATCTAAATACTTTATATTTCAATTTAGATCATCGTCAGCCAATTATGTTGCCACGGAACAAAAAAGCCGTATCATATATAAAAAACAAGTTAGGGTGACATGCAGAATAAATGTACCGTAACAAAATTGTTCCTAAACTGAGGTTGCAACGATACTGAGAAATCGTCACGAAACCGATAATTTTCTATACACAAATCATGGCCTGTTTGTTCACCATTAGACCCTCCAAAAGACAAGATAAATGGCTAACTAGAAAAAAACACGCGAGTGAAACCGCTGGCAAGCCACCAGTCGAAAATATTCTTCATTTTGAAACATGCTTTAGCGTAACTCAGTTTTGTTTCGTAACGAAACTGAGAAAAAGCCCTGAGAATATATAATCTTAACAAAATCTGGTGACCAAGTCTCTTACAAATCTGTATCTCACTGAACAAGGACCACGTCCTTACCAATTTTCATGCGAAACAAGATGGCTGCTTACGTAGCTATCTTTAGACTCAAATCATTGTCTCAATGTTGCCAGTTTATCGAAATAGTATTTTGCTAAATCAAGTTCCGTTTACGCAGAAATGTCGTTACTAAACCTGAGTAACGAATTTATAAAAAAATCGGACATTTCTAAATTTGATAATAGTTATTTAAATAGGATATATTTTTACAAAAACCTATTTAATTTCGTTAAACTGAGTATAAGCGATAATTTTTATAACAATATTTTTTTTTAACATTTTCATTAAAAAAAAACATTTTATATTGAACACACTTAAATTTGTATGGAAGTTAATATTGCAATTTTGGAAAAATATATGACTTAGTAATACAGCACTAATTTAAGAAACTAAAAATCTCGTGTATTTCATGAGATTATTAACAGAGAGTTTTTATTGAATTTTATTATTTTTGTAAGAAAATTACATACTTACAGTAACTTTAAGACATTTTTTGAGACACCATAAGCTAAACCAATGTACATCAATTCTGCATTTCACCCATTAATCATCAAAGTAAGATAAAAATACGACTGACTAGATATAAAACTAAATTTAAAAAAAACTTTGTAGGATGATGATGATGATGATGATGATGTAAGGATTCTTCCGATAACTCATACATCCAAATCTGTTCACGTATTTAAAAGTTATGGTAGACTAAATAAACTCACATACACACGAACCCTGAAAACAATACATTCCTTTTTTGGGCAATCGTGCAATAAATATGCTATGGTGCATATTTATTAAAGTAAAATAACAGAATAAAGAAAATAACTTATCATTGTAAAAGACAACCCGTGATAAGTAAAATGATTTCAGAATTCTGTATTCCGTGCCTGTCACAAGATCTCGGAAACCAGCAGAGAGGGTGAGCTCCGGGTAGCCGCTCGGGTATTGACTTGACATCTGACTTATGCGGTCGTCTGCGTCCCTTTATTGGTCGCCTAATCGCCTCGGCACGGGTTTGTTACAAATTAGTCATTAGCTAAGGAATGGCTGATTGAAGGCCTCTGCTTTCTATGAAATTGTGTTCACTCTGCTAGTAAAAATATATATTTTTTTTTTGACATTTAAAAATAACGTGAATACATACTAATCCCACTTAATATTATAAATGCGAATAGCTGTTAGTTTGTTACGCTTTCGCGCCTTACCCACTCAACAGATAATCACGAAATTTTGCAAACACGTAGTCAGGTGTATAGAAAAGGTCATAGGGTTACATCCCGAACTAGGATGATAAAAACGAAAAAACAAAATTGATAATTTTGTATGAAAATTGTCACTACGATATCAAAGTGAAAGGTGTAAAAGTGATATGTGTGAAAGTGGCAGGTGTCATGGAGTCAGGTGTCAACGTGACAGGTGTCAACGCGATAGGTGTCAACGTGACAGGTGTCAACGCGATAGGTGTTAACGTGAGAGGTGTCAACCCTAAGAGTGCAATAGGGAGGGATTTTTTAAAATTTCATTCCTAAAGGGGTGACAGGGTGGCAAAGATTGCAAACGGGCGAAGCTGCGGGGCGAAGTTAGTATTATGTAAGCGAAATTAACTACATATGTCTGTCTGTTGTTACCTTTTCATGACTAAACAGCTGATCCGATCTTAATGAAATATAGTATAGTATTGATCCTATTTTTTAAATTAAAACCTTTTATTTAACTTCACTTCACTTGTATGTAGTATGTATCTATGCATTTCTGTGTCTAAAGAGAAATGGTAAAAAATATATGAAAAAATTAAAAATTACATTCATAAAAAAATCCGTAAATGTTTTTTTATTAATACTTTTTAGCGTTAGGCTGTAATCCACGCGTGAGTTGGTGCAGGTGCCCAGGATTATAAAGTCCTTGAACTCGTAACCCTCCCCAGCACTGATTCTAACTTTACTCTGATTCTAACTACGATCAAAAACGTAGAATTGAAAGAAAATCACCAAACCATTA
Source organism: Alsophila aescularia (assembly GCA_946251855.1). Classification (NCBI taxonomy): domain Eukaryota; kingdom Metazoa; phylum Arthropoda; class Insecta; order Lepidoptera; family Geometridae; genus Alsophila; species Alsophila aescularia. Next base: position 41,430,546 of record OX276381.1, read on the forward strand.
AATAAACCCCAGGAATGGGCGCACTATCTGTATTGTTGCACAGAATCGATGCTGGTGCATGCAAATTGAACTAGGGACGGGGCAGGAGCATTGGTTAGGATTCCATAGGCGAAGGGTATCTCTGATTGCAAGGGGCCTATTCGCGTCGTCAGTCTTATAAATATAAGGTGTTCAAGTAAAGTGATTTAAATAAAGTAATGTTAAGGTTTAGTAAGGTTTTAATAAAGAGTTATCTATCTATTTAAGGGCCGTTGGTAATTCCTCATACCTTCCACGATGTTAGAATTTTATAACATACTTAGGCGTAACAAGACGTTTTGTGGCGTTCATAAATTACGTGTGACGTTTTTGGCTAATTTTCGACCCCTACCCCCTTGGTGAGTTAATGCGAGATTCAAAAACACGCGAGGTTTTGGAAATAAATGTTTTCACGCTAGGAATATAAATTAAACCTTATAGACATCATCAAATAAAACCTTTTCTCAAATTAAATCAGTAGGTTATATTTAACTAATAAGATTTAATTAACGTAGAACCCCATTTTCTACTAATGTACTGTATTTACAATGAATAAAAAAAGGTGTGATACATCAAAACCTCGTGAATTTTGGTGAGATTCGGCGAGACCCCTTCCAATCCTAAACGCTTCAAGTAATTTATGAATACCCCCTTTTCATTGTATCAAACTTTGATCACTATAAAAAGTAGAATAAAACCATTACTACAAAATATTCGAGCAAAAATTATCTCAATGAAAAAATATATATTTCTTAAAATACTAGGTACTAAACATATTTTTATGAAATTATATGAGATCACACTACCTACCACTTCAAAGAAAACAACGAAAGAAAAATAAATAATCATCCAAATGAATTTAAAGCATACCATATTGTTGTACATTTGAAAGTGTACCACAGAATGATTTTAATATTATAATACTCCTCTACAAATTCTATAAAATAAGCAAGTCCTATTACCAAGTGTAATAATAGTATAGAAAAATTAAACTTGCCTCAAATATTTTCTGCACAATTAGTGTGGAACTCAGACCATATATTACTAAAGTAGTGGAACCTATTCATTCGCTGCCATGGTTCAAGCTTGACTGCTTTATTTTTTAAATCTGCCCGGTCTGCACTGAATTAAAACGTCTAGGGCGGAACTGCCCCCACAGTTCCGATAATCGCTCGCTGTTGACAATGCTGCAATTATTGCTGAAAGTTTAACTTCCTAGTTTTAAGTGCGAACCCCTCGCTTGTTGGATTTTGTAGTTGTTTTTTATGGAAACATTGTTGAATTTGTATGTAAAACTTCAAGCCAATATGGTTTATGAAAGTACTGTTTGTTTGTTTGTCGTATGAGGTAGTGCTGGCCTCTGGTGTCAGAGTTTGTCAGGCCGCCTGAAGCCCTCTGAGATGGTTTAAAGACGTCTTCTAGCCTATCACGACCATGTCGGATCGCCACTGAAGGTTGTTAACACAGGTAGGTAGGTACCTATATTGGTACTTTTGGTACTGGAATAATTCAATGGATCATTATATCCCAGAAAAACTACCACGCGAGCAATGCTGCGGGCACAGCTATAGGCAATAATAACGTAAAAGTCTGTACAAAGAAGATAATTTTAAAAAATTGGTCACGAATAAATCATTTTTTAAATTCGTGTCTGTCTGTTTGTTTGTCTGTATGTTTGTTCGCGCATCACGTGAAAACTATTAGACTGATTGCGATGCAGTTTTCAGTGTTGGATAGCTTAGGGTTTGACCAAGACCTGGGGTACTTGGTATCGTAATCCAATGATTAGATGCCGAGCAATCGATAAAAAAACTTTGATCAAATGTTTATTGTAGGTTTTGGAATAGCACATAGAGTACTTTTAACCTAGAGAAATGACCAGGCGAGCGAAGTCGCGGGCACAGCTAGTGAAAAAATAAATTTGTTATTATGTAGCTACAAATTGACGGATTTTTTGCTTAACTTGTGCTGTAAAAACATTGATTTTTGTCAAATTTCATGATTCTAGGTGAATGGAAAAGTACCCTAAGAGTTTGATTCCCTTGCGAGTGTCAAAATATGCAGCATGAACGGCCGTATCTTTTGATTGCGTTGACTTAGAATTTATTGATTTCAACATGATACATTCACGCGTTCCTGAGTTGTTTTTTTTTATTTGGTTTACCAACAGGTTGATACAATAAACTTAGTCTAATTACATGTTTTTTTAGGGTGAAAGTAACAACCCAATAAGAGGCAAACACACCATGAATAAATAAAAATGTTATTTTTTACGACCAAACATCGACTAAAAAGAAATAATGACGTTAACTAAATAAGAAAAAAAAAATTGAATTAAAAAATTATAAAAATTTTGAAATAATATTATAATTAAAACAAAACAACTAGGATCTCTAATGAGACCCTCGAGTAGCTTTAAGGGTTTCGGCAACCCTTCTCTAAAAAAGTTCGAAGAGAACTGTCAAAAATATCTATCCCGCATTCTGACCACAATTGGTTACATAGTCTTAGCATTATTGTTATTGGGCTATGCTCGCCCATTTTAGTTCTATGTCGTTGGATGAACATAAATTTGTAAGTACTAGTACGGTAGCCAGAACGCGGGACAACAAATTTCTAAACGTCTTACCAGACAGACATGCAGACAGACAGACAACAAAGTGATCCTTTATTCCTGTTTTCCTTTTGAGGTACGGCCGGTGACCATTGTATGAGGTTTTTTCTAATTACAGTTAATAGCCACTGCCAGCGTTCCTGCCATTTGTACCAGAATACCTAAGTACCTATAACAAATGAAATACTACGAGTAAATTTGAAATAACGATATGAAAAAAACCCATCCAAAACGACCAAATACGTTCCCAAAAACGTTTTATTTTACGACGCCTTTTTTGAGCATAAATATTCACAATTAAATAAGAAGCAGGCCACATTTTTTAATGAAACTCCGCAACCCCATCTAATTGCTTCCCAGAAATTGCCCACAAAAATAATTAAAAAGTCCATTACAGACCGTATACATAACCCGAACGCGCGTATTCATCTGCGCTAAAATTCTCTTCCGCACATGTCATTTGGGCGCCACAAAAGGCAGTTAACTTCGAGTTTGGGGTCTAATTCGTAGCTTAATAGGTACTGTTAATAGTCGCCCTGTAAGTATAGTGTAATGAATATTATTACTCTTTGAATTCATCCCTTTTAAATGTTTGCCTCGCAGTGGTACCCGAAACAGCTTGGACTGTGAATATTAATGTTTCACATTTAGACTGAAATTAATATTGCAATTTGGTGTTTGGGTACCCTGGGCAAAACATTATAATGTTTGCAAATAGATGTTCATGCCGATAGTTAACGTAAATTTGTCAGTTCAAATGTAACGAAAACATTTAACTTGTTAGATAGATAGATACGAGTAGATAACACTTTATTGCACCAAAAGAAGACTTACAAATAAAAATAAACTTAAAAAAATTAGATAGTATCGTATACTAAGCCGAGCCCTGCGGCTTTGCATGCATACAAATTTTGCTCCTCCCCTTCCCTCTCCTCCCCTCACCCAAAACCCCCATCCGACCCCACTTACCCCCTACAAGGGTAGGGGGTAAGTGGGGGCGGATGATGGTGTTGTGTGAGGGGACAAGGGCCTCCCTCCCCACCCCGTCCCCACTAAAACCCCCACAAACAACCCCTAAACCTACCTTCCCACAACCCCCCCCCCCTCCATTCATTTTTCGAGATATCATCAAAAAAGCCGTTCCATTCAAAATGTATGAGAAAATTAATGTCCTTGATATATTTTGTTTTAATAGTTATTCTGCTATTTGAGGCGGAGGCAAATTCAACAAATCAAAGATCATAAAAATCAGTCCAGCCGTTCTTGAATGGTGCAACCTGGGGTGCAACTAGCCCGACTTTATTTGATATATTTAGATAAACATAAAATAATTGATTGTATCTGGATTACACTCATCCACGTACAAAAACTTGTTCTGTATCGATGAATTAGTAGCTCAAACCTACCTCAAAACAAAATGAAACGACTACGGTCGCGGTACCCTATATTTAACGGCACTGTTCGACTTGAACCCCTCCGAACACCCACTGTATTTACAATACACCTCCACAGTGTAACAAACACGACAATGCACCCGCGGCTGAACAATGCGAGGGTTCGGGAGGGCTTCACGTATGCACAAAGCAGAATGCCGCAATTGAGCCGGAGTTTTACCTCTATAGTGCACCTCGACAGCGCCTAGCCAGTCGAGTGGTCGGTGGCGTGGCGTAAATATTGTCGCAGGAACAAGAGCTAACTTCAAGAGCCGATAAATTGCATAAATCTATTTTCAAAAGGTTTTTTTTAAATTTTGTTTTTAATTTGGGGCTTTTACCATCACTGGCATGCCAGCCTCATCGTCCATACATATTAAACCTACATATTAACGTAAGCGGAAAAATCACTGAAGCAAAAACAACTTGTATAATGACATTGCAGCATATGTCGGTGGTTCTGCTAATATTTTAATGAACGATCCAATATAGTATTTGCTCAAATCGTATTTTTGCATCAGTGTCACCCTTTCTGTCTTATTCCCAACACAATCCATCAACAAGTGATGAACATCCTCAATAATACCACATGCTTCGCAATCCGGTGAGTTAAAAATGTATCGCAGCAAGAAGCATCTTGAAACTGATTTCCCGTTAGAAGGTTGCACCAAACATGACGATAGAACTTCTGTAGACATATTTCAAGTTTCTAAATTCACTTTCCATCTCGAATCATACAAATAGCACATCAAAGGGAACGCTTCCGCTTCTTCGCAAAACGCCTATTGACAGAACCACAAATCTGATTCAGAGACGTGAAATGAAAAATATTGCTTTCGGGTAACGTTACTCCCGGCATATTCACATGGTAATGGAAACGAAATGGAACGAGCGATGCTTTCTGCGATTGATGACTAAAATATAAGAAAATCTAATTTCATATCGACACAATATTTCACTAAAAGCTCGACAATATTCAGCTCCAGGCAATGCGATCTGGAATGCAAATAACTACTAACCATGTAAAACTGTAGACGAAGTTTCAGATGCAGTCTGCGGAACTAAAAACTGTAGGAACTCGGTTCGGTTCATTAAGCTCACGTCCGAATACACGATTCCTGATTTGAAAGTTTTGAAAGTTAGGGAGCCCCTTACCTGACTGAGACTGTCTCCGAGACTGCCGTCGAGGTCGACCGGTCGGAAGTGAGAGTCTTTTAGGGGCAAGTCTCTAGATCTGTGTTTGCGTTCTTGAGCCTCTCTCATCGCTTGACTCTGAAGTCTTTCGAAGAACTCTCGAGGTTTCAGCGGGGGAGGTTCGTCGTCGGGCGGTGGCGGTGGGGGCGGCGGCAGCCGGGTCCTGGGCGAGCAGCGCAGCAGTGACCGCTCGTCGTCCTCGGTGGACCGCTCATCGTGCTCCGAGTCAGAGCTCCGACTGTCTCGTCTCCTCACTCCCTGGAGGTGCGGCTCGAGGAACGTCGCATTTCTGGAACAAAGAATTTCTCCGATAAATATCAAGTTGCTCATGAATTTATTCATAGAGCTGCATACTTTAGTTACAGTATCTTTGTCTCGCTCGTGTACAATTTTAATCACATTATCAATAATCAGCAGTAAGAAGTTTACTACTGGCCTCCCCCTTTTTGTTTATGTAAATTTATGCCTTTTTTATTCTTTTTTTTATGTATGTATGTTCCTTTGTGATAGATCAACCGCGTAGACCGATTTTGATGATTGTTAAGTCAATCGATTTGTCTTAATCTTGCGAGTATTAATAAAGACACGACATTAATCAAAATTCAATATGGCGACAACCAGACGCCATATTGTAAAAAGGAAAAAAATTAAAGTCGACCAACTATATTAAGTGGGGTATTTGAAAATCTTTTATAGGTTTCTATTATCATTTTTCATTTCAAATGACCATTTAGGATCTATAAAGTTAAATCTTTTAGTTAGTTGGTTAGTGGCTTAATACGCATGGTACCTGCGGTTATAGCTCACGCAAATTATCTTGAGCTCTCGGAAGATAGCGTGAGTGGCTGCGCAGTACGCATATTTTAGGTGTCAGAGGGACGCGGAAGTGCACCGAGAAGGGCACCGCCCGCTCGCCCCGCGCCGCACACCCGCTTGTGTCTTGCAGCACCGCGCGTCTGTGTGAGTGTTACGTACGTAAACTGAACACATGCGCGTTGCCGTTCTAAAGTACAGTCGTGAGACGAGTGCGATAATCTTCTGTTATTTTTCGTTGCTGTTAATTTTTGTTCTCTATTTCCGTTATTTGTTTCTGTTATTGTTGTTTCTTACTGGTACTCGCAGTGTACTGTTACTGTTGTTATTTTCATTAATCATGCCCCCCGGACACTCCAATATGCATTAATATATTATGCTCAAGTTTTTATATGTACATTTTTTTTACTTTAGGTATTTATATACCTAAAGTAAAAAAAAAGGTAATTATCCTAATAGTTATCCTAATAATTAGTACTTGTAGGTTCGATTAATTCACCATCATAGTAACCATTTTCAAAATTTCTCTATAATCTGTATATACTTATTTGGCACATAGGAGTTCTCGTCGTGGATTACAAATGACTAAATCTAGCAGACTTTTTCAGCTCAGATATACTCCTGCGACTGGGTAGGTACTACACAAAAAAACTTTTTACAATAACGATTGTGCACTCAACTGTACCATGCGCTCGGACTAAGTTCAGAGAGCTCAAGATAATTTGCGACAATTATACCAAAACAGTTAATGCGCGCGCGGGCATGAACATAAAGAACACAGGCGAAATTGTAAGTGAGGCCTAGGCCTAGGCCTCTCCTAATGCACGTCGCTGAGCTCCTTATCCACCTTCTTCCAGCCGGTTTTCGCAGGTCATCACTCCACCTGGCCATAGGTGTCCTAAACTACGTTTGCCTAAACGTGGTCTCCACTCGAGAACTCGTCTACCCCAACGGTTATCGGTTCTTCGGGAAAATTCATAGGGCTTCCCATTTCCTTATTTCCCTTTGCTGGTTTTCACAACACCCGCAGTATCATAAGGGGTGGTGCTTTTATCCATACCAATATATAAACGTTGTCTGTTTGTTTGTTTGGGGAGCTTTCACGCGATAACGGCTAAACGGATTTTGATGAAATTCGGAATGGAGATAGCTTATAGCTTTTCACGAGAAAACTGGAAAATGTGCATTACTCGCTGTAAGCAACGGTTGACGTGGAAACGAAATAACAAGTCTGTCAAAAAACTTCAAGAATATTGGTGTTTTTTTTTCGCGATAAACAGTAGTCCGCGTGGACGAAGTCGCGGGCAGGAAAGCTAGTAACAAATAAACAAACAAACATTATAATACCGGTTACCACACGGTCAGTTCTTATCCTTGATTATTATTTATTTAGAATTAGCTGCAGCCCACGGTTTCACTCGCGTGAGTGATGATGATGTTTGTTTGTTTGTCGTATGAGGTAGTGCTGTCCTCTGGCGTCAGAATTTGTCAGGCCGCCCGAGGTCCTCTAACATGGCTTAACGACTGCTATTAATCAATAACAGCCGGGACCGACAGCTAACCTTGCCCTCCGAAGCACGGAGCGATGGAAAACCGCTCATAACTTAGAAAAGTCATTGGTGCGGAGCCTAGGATAGGATAGAACCGAACCCGGTATCATTGAATTCTAAGTTGCACTATTGAACCGTTATGCTACCACCGCTCTATGATGACGATGAAATGTATCCTATGTGTTATACCAGGATATCATAATATTCATTCCAAATTTCATCAAAATCCGCTCAGCCGTTTGAGCGTGAAGGTGTAACAAACATACACAAACACACATACAAACTTTCGCCTTTATAATATTAGTGTGATTCATAAGTGCTAATTAATCATTGGTACTAAATTGTTTAAGTAGCCGTTGCCCGTTCAGTCGTGGCCCCACTTCAGTTGCCCACTTCATTAGAGCAGCTCTACGCGATGCTGCGTCGATTCGTCATTGGCCACGTAATCGATTCCCGTACATCTAACTGCAGCTTACGAACACATGGGACCGCTGACCAGACTAGCATATACAGTGGTAACAGTAAGAATTCTGGCTAATTACAACGAAATTATCAACAAGAAAATTTACGCACACTGAATAAATCCAACTGCGAACTTTATATCTTTATGGATACTAAAAGGTCATTTGAAATGAAAAGTGATAAGAGAAATCTAAAGATGATTTTCAAATACCTATTCAATGATACCCCACTTAACATAGTTCGTCGACTTTCGGTTTTTCTTTTTCACAATATGGCGTCTGGTTGTCGCCATATTGAATTTTAATTAATGTCATGTCTTTGGTAGCACTCGTAAGATTAAGACAAATCGATTGACGTAATAATCATCAAAATTTGCATACGCGTTTGGTCTATATAGTGCCACAAAGGAACAGTTATACATTCATACATACATAGGTTGATAAACACAATACCCGCCTTTGCGTTGCGCAGTCTGGTACAGTTTATCTGCGGAGCGCAAAAAACAATCATGTAGCAGTTAAGATTAGCTAAAATAAAATTTTCGTTACCGTTTCTTTGGGTGAAAATGTCTACACGAAAGTGAAATATTTTTTATGAGTTACCTAAACCATGTTCTTGATAATTAAATATTTAACTATTATATGCTGATATTAACTTTAAAGCGTGAATAAGTATAATGAAAAAAAAATGAAGCTTTTACGGGTTTTTCTTAATGAACGTCTCTTTTTTTTGGCCTTTTAACTTTTAAGGTTTTTTAAGTTTTCTTCTTCTTTCTTTTTTGCTTTGTCATCGGTTTGTGAGCTACCCTGAAAGTTTCAGCTGGGTAGCTAATCGGGTAGTGCTCGAAATTTGAATTGCAAGATTTCAGGACAGATAAAATACATAGATACATACAAGTGAAGTTAAAACGCGGCTACTGCACCAATTCAGTGCGCAGCATCCATACCGTCAGTATTCCGCGCTCTGACCAGACTAAAGGGACATTAACCAAGATTTATTTCCCCAGCACGCCCGCTGTAGGTATTAATTAAAAACCTCTACACAACGCAACGAGTGCGTCGAACATTCTCGCCAATTACTTACCCAACAGTTAGAGGGATTTCAGGAATTTGCCGCGGCCACGTGCGTGTGCGTGCGTGTTGGCCAAGTTTTTTTGACAATAGCGCTTACAGCGATAAAGTAATACGTGCCCCTATGAATTATTTCGACGGTACATTTTTAGAACTTACTTATTCTTTCTTTAAGTTAGAAGTACTATTCCAAGACCTAAAACATCAATATACCAACATTTGATCAAAATTCTTCAGCCGTCAATAAGTTTTAATCGATTGCTCGGCTTCTACTTATCGGATTGAAATACCAGGTACACCAGTTTTTAAGTCAAATCCTAAGCTATCCAACAGTGAAACCGCATCGCAATCGGTTTAGTATTTATTACGTGATACGCGAACAAACATACAGACAAAATAACTAACTAACAAACAGACAGACACGAATTTTAAAAATAATAAATATATTCGGGACAAATCCACACCAATTACTTAGCCCCAAACTAGGATACCCTGTAATATGGGCATTAGATATCGGATAAACATACATAAATACGAATATCACATCCATGACTCGGAAACAAACATTTCTGCTCATCACACAAATGATTGCACCTTGCAGGATTCGAACCCGCGACCGCTTGATTTCGTTCCTAGGGTCACTAGCCACTAGACCAACCAGCCGTCAACTGATCTATTCTTGTTCAGTAGCTTATTTTAAATACCTTAAACCATATTTTTTCTTAATTATCTTCAATGTACATCGCTTTTCGTTCATATTGCTTTATTATAAGTATAGATTTTGAACATTGACAATTTGCGTAGTGGTGTTAAAATGATGATAGGACGAGACGTAGTCTTTCGGCCTAGTCATCAAAAAATAACAAAAAATCTAGGGCAATTGCAGTATTTTGAAATGTTAAGTACCTACTGTTATATTTTCCTAACTAATAATTACCATAATTCCATTTAAATTACCTACGAAATTACCTACTTGTACTTATAAGTTTTTACTCCTTTGAGTAACGACATCAATTGGTTAATGTCACTTCAGTGGTATTAAAGGCACTTTGAAATCAATTGAAATAATTTTAACCAGTCGTCTCACTTTAACACGATTAAGCTTTAGTCACACAATTTTTTAGCGACGTGGCGTCAAAATTGGTAGTTTGTCGCGCCCGTCGTGTCGGCCAGCGTCCGTTCGGCGACAAATTGAGTGTCACATCCGCGTCAACGCCGACACGATGTTATTATATCGTTTTTTAACGCCGGCGTTAGGAGACGGATTGAATTGCTTTAATGAAGGAAGCGTTTATTCGTTTAGGTGGAAAAAAAAAATTTTTAATGTGTGAACGATTTAAAAAACGGTTATCTTAACTTTTATTGAAACGTAACGTAACTCATTTAATTATACATATTTATTTTACATTATGCAGTAATAAAATTATTAAAAATTATGTTTATTGAAGATAATTGCAAAAATTAATTAATCGTGACCTAAAAAGAACTAAACGGGAATATAACAATAATAACATAGATTTCTGTTTGTTTGTGTTCTTATAACGTAAAAAACTACAGGAAATGCGACTTTCACATAGGATTTGACTTAAAATCTAATGTAAGTACCTTGTATCTTAATGCGACAAGAAGAAAAAGTGCAATCGATAAAAACTATTTGTTGTCTGAACCTACACCAGTTTTTAATTCAAAACTTATGCTATCCAACATTGAACCCGACGTCGCAATCGGTCCAGTACTTTAAATTGTGTTACTTTTTTGATGCGCGCACTGACATACATACACAATTTAAAAATGATGTGATATTCTTATACTAAATCTCACTGGATCAATCTCGCTCTTGAACTAAAACTCAATGGACCCAAATCTCAATATGACTACCGTTTGGTTTAGGCATAACGCGAGAAAACGTTAGAAGTAAATGGAAATTTATTTAATTACAGAAAGCCGGAGTTATTTAATATACACGCTACAGGAAAACTATAACAAACTCATAATTACACATTGAGCTAGTTTCCAACCGTGTACCAGAGACCAAACTTATTATCTCTGAGATATGTAGGTATTTGACCAACAAAATGTGACAGGTTATCAAACTTACGCAATTACGAAAGCTAATGACCAATTTCATCACATCATCCTTCACTAATGGTATCTACATGATACCGTACAACAAATCAGTACCGTGATACCGTCCACCACACATCGGTTAATGACCACGGGGATGACATCCACGGAATCGACCACGGGTTATTAATTAAAACATCATGTTGCAAACTTTGTCGCAGGTGCTATGAAAACCTTCATTAATTTTAATACGGTGTTGGTTAATGACGGTTATTTGTAAGGGAGTAATTATGCGATGAAATGAAAATGTAAAAACATCGGCCTTTATGAAATCTGTTTATGTTCATGTTTAAAAGCAAGAATACAGGCTGTAAGGCAGATGTTTTGTCCAAGGGATGGTGAACGGGTGCCGCTGTAAAAAATATCCTTTAACCTTGAGAACAAGATAACTCTTGCGGCTGTAGCAAAATAGCCTCACTTGTGCACTGTTTTCCTTTAGCAAACCATCTGCGAACATCCCTTTATAATAATGGCCAGTTCACGTCACTGTAATGTTTGTGTGCTCGTCTTATATTGACTCGTAGAAATATCTCAATATTGTCATTAACCCTATCAATTAATTAATTATAGATTTGGCTTAGTTAGAGGATTCGCTTCCGGTGAAATCTCATACAACAATCATAGTAGGTAAAACTTTAATGAATAACTAGCTAAAAAGCTAACAAAACACGCCTGACCTGCCTAAAATGAACTTATGCCAATAAATTATATACAGTTGGAATGTGCTTATCAAGACCTTCAATTTGATACCCATATTGTAAAATTCAAAGAACATTACTATTTTTGCATTTGAAAATGGAGCCATACTTCCGCAAAATAGAATGTTTTCAAAAAAAGTATAGCCTTTGTTACTCGGGGGGATGTAAGGATTCTAACGATACCCCGTACGTCTAAATCTGTTCAGGCATTTTAAAGTTATAGTGGAATAAATAAACATAGGTACAAACATACATACATACATACATGAATGCTAAAAACATAACACTACTTTTTTTGCGCAGTCGTGTAAAAAGCTACGATTAAAAATCAAAATAAAATTTCGTAAAAACGTACTTTAATTTAATTTTAATAGGCTAAAAGTATATACCATTTTGGCATACCATATTGTTTAAATAAATTCCTGAGATTTGAAAACAGATGTGGGACGCACCTAAGTCCGAGTAGTTATGCTTAATAATGTTTAGTGAAATGAAAATTCATTTCACTAAATATTATTTGGGTAGCTTTTACTTTTTTCTAATTGATTATATTAGAACAAACTTGCAAGAATGTTTAAACAAATACGGATTCCACACCGCCATATATCCGAGAGAGATCAAGTGAAGCATAACAAAAAGTAGTTGTGTATGTGTGCGTGAATGGAGCATTTGTGATGTTTTAAGGTTCATACACAATTTCATCACAAAAGTCTGCATTGTTTTTTGATATTTCGTAGAACTTGACAGAATTAACACCACCAATAAAGGACAAGATTTTGTTGCAATGTGGAAGCGGATTGGCATTGCATGGTGTAAATGTGTGCGTTAGGCATACGATGATTATAATCAGTCCATATCTCCTTGTGAACGCCGCTGAGCCCGATCGTTGGCTCTCCTCATCCAATTATAAATGAAAGAAAGAACGAAAGAAAAAAATCATTTATTTGACACACAATCACAATAAAAAACAAGAATAATAACAAAAACAGCAAAAATTTAAGTGCGGTGCCAAAAAGGCTGCGCCTCAGCATAATGCCGACTCAGCGCTGGTATTCTGGCACGACCCTGAGGGTGCGATTCGGGGGAAAATTAATAAGTTAAAAAAAAAACTTCACTAATGTCTAATATAACATATAATATTAAAAGAAATATAAATGTACATATGCGTTACATATATATTCTATATAAATAAATATATGTATAATATGTGCAATGTTTAAGTAAATAAATATATATTAATTTCAAAATAAGATAACGTAAAAATAAATGGAAATTAAACAATTTTTATAGGAACTAAATTAAAAACTAAACAATGAAAATGAAATGAAATACTTTTATTTTATAACCTTAAAATACATGTGAAATTAAGAACTACCTATAAAATATCAAAAATATAAGGCTATAAAAAGGACGCCACTCAGCATAATTGTGTTGTTCGCAAGCAAACAACACGCTGATTTTCAGTTACGACCTTTCCGCAGCGAATAGTTGCAGCAGTTTTTAATAGTAGCATACAGTTTAAAATAAAAATTAAAATAATAAATAGGTAAACAATCCAAAACAATACAAAGTCAGTATGTATGTGTCAATAACATATAAACAAATAGAAAATGCAACAAAATTACGTCTGGGCGAGTTTCCACTATCAGGTTAACATTTTTTTAGAGAGTAACATTAATTTAAGTTTTAATTGAAACGTAGCTTTTGACATTGGTTCCCGTAACGGTGGAGGTATATTGTTCCAGCATTTAGTTGCCTGATAGCGGAAACTTCCTCGAAATGCAGTGGTCTTATAATATTTTATTATTAAAAGATCAAGAAGCTCCTGGAGGCTCTAGTTTTGTAAACATGTTGAGAGAACGACCACTTTAACAGATCATAGACAAGAGTTGCCAAATGCAGTTCTCTGCGTGCGGACTAATTTAATGAACCAGCCTTGTTAAGAAATGGAGTTACATAACGAACGAGGAGGTATATAACAGAAACTAGGTACTATAACAGAAACGACTACACGCGTATTGGACTCGTTGTATTAAACTCGATGAAGTAGAGAGCAATCGAGGATCGTACATACAATACATCTCCATAGTTCAGCTTAGACAGAACAAGACTTTTCATTAAGAATGCAAATATTTGGATTAAGTGCTATGACTTTTTCAATTTGAAATAATAATTGAGAGCGTAACAAAAAATTTTTCACTATAGATATATATATAGATAGCGGACCGTGACACAAGCGAAACCAGGAAAGAAAAGTACAAAAAAAACAAGGATATTTCAATCTTTTTACAAAGTTTTCGATCCGTTATTGACAGTAACTAAAAATTGTGTGTTTAAAAAGGTGAAAATTCTCGATCGTAAATTCTACAAAGACAGATTGGATAATCTCTAAGCCGATTGCTGTGCTCTAGAAACTACAATCTGTACACTGTTATTTTTTAAGGTAAAAATAACCAACGTATCGTAGGAATGGCAAGGTGGTGAAAATAACGAGAGCACGACGCTACACGTTATTTACGCACACGACGAAAAATAAGATTCATTGCGAAATTCCTCACACGCAATGCTTCCTATTTTCTTTCGGTTAGGGTTGTCTCTCATACATAGTTTACTAACGTTTATTGTCTTATCCAAAGCATTATCATGGAACTTATTATAGTAAAGTCTATTCTATACTCTGTGGTATGTGCCTATATTTTTGTGGAAGTAAACTTTTTATTCGGTGCTAGTCTGATAGCCTTCATGAGGGTAGGCGTGATCTTATCTCCATAAAAACTTTATAAAACAATTTATTTTGCTTGGTACTCTCTATGAACTCGGTCTTATAACTTACTAGCTTTCGCCCGAGACTTCGTCCGCGCGAATTACAGTTTATCAAGGATATTAAAAACCATTACAAAGGTATATATAGCACCAACGCCTTTGATGCCTTTTGATTAGAGATTCATTAAAAGTTAAAAAAGATTAACAGTTAAGAAGTTAAAGTTAAAAGAATAAAACGTGTTAAATTAAACGTTATTAATTTAACGTATATGGAAGGATGTGATTTCACATTTTTGTTTTTTAATTTTATTCAAAATTAGTGTGTTAAAATTTATTAATCTGTTAAATTTGAATGTCTGTTTTTTGTTAAAAGTCTAACATTACAATAAAAAAATATAGTTGCTTTGTACGTCTCGATGACATTCTATGAGTTCTATTCCAGTTCACTCCCACTAAATTAAATAATAATAAGTCTTGTATGATAATACACACAATGCACAGATACACAGAATACACAGATACACAATATACACAGATTTTACACTTCACTCACTTTATTATACCTTTTAAACTGTTTTTAAATACGTATTAATATAAATTCAATGTAACACCGAAATCGCGCACGGATAAACTGTAGAAAGAAATTAATACATACCTACCTAACTTGTAGTTTCAGAGTGTTTACATTTGTCGAACATTAAAAGTTATTTAAATTTTGAATCAATAACAAAACCTATTCATATTGAAATAAGACTCACAATTCTATGCATTCGACTAGTTAAAAGTTATTTTTAAATGCCAAGTATTGCCAAACAATTAAAGTTTATAATTCTAGCATTCAAGATCTAATAATAATCATAATCGTTTGCTGTCAGACAACGCCAACGCCAACTGAGACACTGGGAGTCCCGAGAGAAAAATGCAAGGTGTACGCTTCTTTTCTATTTAAAGTCATAAGCTCTAGAGAGCGTTAGGATAAAACAATATTTGTCCGCTCGTTTAGTTGTATTAGATAGGAAGTTATAACTTTTAACGAACATCTCAATATTGATTAATGAAGTTATGAGTTATAAAAAAACAATGTGTTAAATTAATCGTTTAAACTTTTAATGATCACCTCTACTTTTGATAGACTTGTTATTATTTAGTTTCCATGGCAACCGTTCCTTTAAACGAGTAATCAATATTTTCCATTTTTCCGTGGAAACTTACCATTTTTCGGGATAGTATCTTAGTATTGTACAGTATACCTACCTATTGACAAAGTTTCATTAAAATCCCCCCGTAAAATCCGTCCGTTATGGCGTTAAAACTCTCCAAACAAACAAGCAAACAAACAGACAACGTTTCACTTTTATATATTGTAACATATAAAAACATTATTTTAAATTGGCAACCCTACTCAAAACCAAGTGTTTGGCATTGTCGTTGGAGGTAACAGCCCTAATGAACGGCTTTTGTTTTTCTTCATTACTGACCGCCTCTAGGGCCTCTCTGGTATTCAGCACAAAGGAATCTAATGTTTTCACCTAAACAACACCACTTAATTGGCTTAATGAAGACTTTGTTTATCGCTTTTGATTTTATTGCTGAGAGATTATTATATGAATTTGAGATAACTTTGTGGAAAGATGCTAATAACACAGAAAAAAATATTGAAAAAGTGAGCGTGAAATTATAGAAAAGTATATACCTACCTTCTATTGGTTTAGGCGTCGACACCAGCCTAAAAGGTGTTTATGTTTAGGAATGCCAATTTCATACTTCCAATTCAACGTAAATAAGAATAATTCAAGAATAAAAAAAATTAACGTCCTTTTTTTTTAATGAGTCAATTTTTTTTCTTTGTCATCGTTTTGTGAGCTACCCTAAAAACTCAGCCGCATCGGAATTGCAAGATTCCAGGACAGACAAATACATAGATACATAAATACATGCATACATACAAGTGAAGTTAAATAAAAGCTTTTAAAAAACTACAGACAATTATGAAAGAAATATCGGAATACCGACGTAGATGACGAACATTGATTCAGTGGCGTTATTTATCTTTGGTAAACACGTACAAATATTCTGTTAAGATATTCCTGTGCCCGCTGTTAAATTGAAAACCGTTAAATGTACCTTTAATTTGAAACTGAATACCGTTCCTTCAATTTAAAAACATCACAACCACGGCAAATTCTCGAGCGTTTGCATGCTCTTACTAGGTTTTCCTACTGGTAGGAGCAAGAGGACTTATATCGTATGCTCCTATTGTGATGTCAAATGCAATAAGTACACTCAAGAAAATAATAAAAATTATCCTTTATTTTTCTATCAAGGTGCAACCAACACGTTTTATTGTAGCACTATTTTGAACAATGAAAACAGTACCAATCTCAGCTCGCAGACGCCTACGCGGTCCTACGTAAATGGCATGCATTTATGCCACAGAGTAGGGCGTTGCAAGGTCGTGAATGGGAGGCCACGTCATAGAATAATTAATAGTAACTTGCGAGTTCTAAATGGGCGATGTTCGATTAGGAAAATTTGGTGATTCTTAAAGTGTATGAAATATTTTATTTTCTATTAATTTATTCTCGACTGTGATTTTGATTGTAAAGGCCATTTTTTAGCGTTAACTCCGACAATTTAGTTACATATTATTTTCGTTTATTAACCTTACCATGTTAATTTCTCATTGCTGGAACTTGTATTAAACTTTAGGATTTTAGACCTTAGGTTTCGCAGTAATCGAAAGACTGTGATCATAATAAATATACAAGGTAGGGCAAAAGTAATATGTCATAATGTGAATGTGCCATATTTTTTTAATATGGCATCATTTTTCATTGTGCTTTGTCATTTAGATTACAGGCAGATAGCTATTCAGCTCATCACGCCGAAGACCCTCACCAGATATTCACCAAATTTGTATGAGACCAACTTAAAGTTACTACCTTTCAAATTATAAAAGAACCATTGAAATCGGATACAATTTATGCCCCGTTTTGGAGGAAGTAATTTTGTCTAATTTTGGTGAAAACCTGAAGATGTTTCCTCATAAAGTGCAAACCGTTCACAATTGCTGCCTGCTGACTGTCAAGTGAGGATAACTTACTCCCATGCTCTGTTAAAGCTGGTGCACGAAGCAGATGATTTCGTATCCAAAATTATAATGAGCGACGAAGCCCATGTTATATGAACAAACAAAATTTGCGTTTCTGTGGCCGTAAATGCTGTATAACGATCCCAAATGAGCATCAACTCTAACATAATGTAATTAATTTTACACTTCAGATATATAATATAGTTTGTGTTTTACACACTCAAATAATCTTTCCGTGAAAACAGACCCAGTTTTTACACGACTGCCCAAAAAAGGAGTGTAATGTTTTTAGGATTCATGTATTTTTGATTGTATGTGAGTTTCTTTATTCCACTATAAGTTTTAAATGCCTGTACAGATTTAAACGTATGGGGTATCGTTAGAATCCTTACATCCCACCGAGAAACAGGCTATATTTTTTCAATAAATCAAGATGGCGGACGTACATGGCTCCATTTTCAAATACGAATAATATATTATTTTTCCTTCGAATTTTTTAATATGGATATTAAATAAAAGTCCTTAAGAAGCACATTCCCACAGTATGTAATTTATTGGCATAAGTAATTTTTTGGCAGCGCAGGCGTGTTTTTTTAGCTTTTAAGCTAGTTATTTTTCAAATATTGCAAAACGGCACCCAGTTCACATTATGACATTACTTTTGCCCACCTTGAATGTGGTCTGTACTTCTGTAGCAGTTTGGTGGATCTAAGTTATTTCTTTATTTTATATTTGAAGTCTGTTATTACAGTTTTCGTACGCTATCTAGTACCTATACAATATAGTTATGTAGCTGTATGATATCAAGAGTCAACAAAGTGCAGGCTCAGTACCTACAGAAGTGTGTGCCAGGGACGTCGAAGGGCGCTCGAGTCGCCCGCGATAACGGGCACTCCACACTTGAAGCACTTAGCCATGGACATTATCTGGCAATGAGTATCAATTCACTTGTTACTGATGTTCATATGATTTTAGCATTAACGCCTGTTTAGTGAAAACATATCTAGTAATTATCTAAACGAAAAATTATGAATTCATTTTTTTTCGAATTTTACGAAACCGCATCATTCTGTGCGTTACTGTATTGTTCAGATTTCAGTTGATGCGAATTAATTCTCGAATTTGAAAAGTCGAAGAATATGCCAAGGGTATGGAGTTTAAACTCCGAAAAGATGTAAACTGAAACTATTGTCTATGAATTTGTATTTTTTTTCTGATATAAATTCCTAGTGATTATTATACGAAAACGTTATTAGGAAAAACTAAAGTACTGCCCTTTATCAAGGAAGGAGTGTAACTGACTTCTCAGGGAGAAGTAATTGGTTTCAAATATTGTATCATATTATCAGCTACATTAGGACTCATTTTTTTTTTTTTTGGATTGAAAGCCAACGAAATAAGATCTTTTTTGAAGGGAAATAATTTGATACGGGACTTCTCGCGGCAAAACAAGAAGTTAAGTCAATATGCTTTACCTACTGAAAAAAAGCGAACTCACGTAAATACTTAAGCCAAATAAAGGGAAATCAATATAAGTCACTGATTAATATTATAACATCTAAAACGTTACATGGAGTAGGTATATAGAGATAATAATTCGGCAAAATTGCTTTCCAAAGCTTTCAAAATGCCAACCACGACGAGTCTTTAAGACCCAAGAAGAGATTAAATTCTCCTAAAACATCGCTTGAAGTTTACTAACTTTGCCTATAAGCTTCCCCAAAATTATGTTTCTGCATAAATTCCCCTCACCTGAATAAGGTAACCTAACTAGATTTAGGAGAGCGTGTAATATTAACACAGGCAGGTCTCGACACGGTAAAAAGCAGAGTTCTAACCTAAGCAAGAAAACAAGTAGTTCCTATTGAAACATATAGGCTTTGATGCGAGTGTTAAAATTTACTTATTGTTAGCGTTGTGCTTTTGAAGTTTTTTTTCTGAAATAAATTCTTAGTGATTATTGTACGAAAACTAACGCGAGTATTATTCATATTTAATTATTCATCAAATAAATAATTATAAATGCGAAACGGCTGAACAGATTAAAATAAAAGTTTTATTCACGAGGCAGTATGGGAAATACCTAATCCTATTTTTACCCGACTGCACGGCGGGTTATGTGTTTGGGTTGTATGTATGTTTGTTTGTACGTTTCTTAGACGCTTCCTAAAGCCTAAACGGCTTGATTTTGATAAATGAGGTATCCTTAGATTCGTCTTGATCACTTGAATACTACAGAATAATTATGAAGTGTCAAGAAAATTAAAGTGGTGGCTCACAGCTGCCATATTGTATTTCCGACGAAACAAAACTGACTAAACCCTATAGAGTGAGGTATTATAATGAAGGTCTTTAAAAATACATTTCAATAATATAATTATATTTCTTATAACTAAACAGTAGCAGTTGTCTTTTAAGATTCTTACTAAATTTTCAATTTTAGATTATTCATGCTAATGTAATGTGTAATGTAATAAATGTAGTCTAATGTTGTAATTGCAACTATCAAAGTAAAGTAAAATATAAAAAAGGAACATTAAATATATATAAATACTAGCTGCCCCGCGGTTTCTCCCGCATCCCTCCGGAACCGTACATTAAATAGTAGGGATAAAAAGTAGCCTATGTGTTAATCCATGGTATGAGCTACATCCATACCTTTTTAATATTAGTGTGATTATTTTTGCGGTTGGTCAGTTCGTATTCAATAATTTTGTTCGCAATGGGGTTTATTGTATTTTATAATAAATTTAATTGTTCCCTATTAGCTATTAGATTACGATCTTTGAGTATATATTACTAAAATTACGATATTCCCATACTGACAAAAAACGCGATTCTTAATCGATGCTCTCTTACAGTACAGCGTCATTGTATTGTAATGTAACTATTATTGTATTGTTACCACAACTACATCGTACATTAGCTAGAACTACTTAAGCTAACGTACTCCAGAACTTAGATAAATGTGCTGAGCTGTCGCCAGTAATGCGATTATAACTGCACCAAGCCTAAGCTCTCAGCCGCAATGTCACCCGCACCAACGACGGCTTTTACAAAACATTTTAGCGAATTTTAACTAGAATAACATTGTTGAAATATTAATTCACGTCAGTGACGGCGTGTTCAGCTTAAAATGCCATGGTTTTAATGAACGGCGAAGCAAGGAAAGGATATGTAATGAGTTTAATTGAAATTAAATTTATCTGACAATCTGATTGAAACCAAGTTCTGTAATACGGCCACAGTTGTGTTGAGCGGCAACACGTTTCACTTGTAGATGTCAACCATGCTAACATTGCTGGTTTTTCGTAAGAGAAACGCTGATTGAGCGCTAGGCATTCGTGTTAAAACAAATGGTATAGCAATCATAGGTGGAACGCGGCATATGTATGCATGTATGTCAGTATGTGGATGTTCAAGCAACGACCCTATTGGTCCGATTTTGTCAAGCGAGGTATCAATTGTTTCGAATTCATTTATAGAAATGTCAGATAGGCTATTTTTTTAACCAACTATGGCGAAGCAAAGGAATTGTTGTATGTGTTGAAACTAAAAACTTGGTCCATATTTTGACAAGCGAGGTATGGATCGATTCGTCTTCATCGCAAGAGTGTCATAGGCTTTTCTTTAACCGACCAGAGTCGGGTTTTTGTTTTTGAACGTATGTCTTGTTGAATAGACTGAACGTCTGCTGAGTTTATAGATGTTGTTCAAAAATAAATACGTCATCGTAGCCTTCTCAGAATCCGTGTCTTAATTATTATGACGCAGACTTTTAGGATCAGATACTCGGACGGACCAGTACATTTTCGTAATAAATTAAAACGTTTTGTTAAAGTCGTTCAAATTTCCAACTTTCCTCCCCATAGATCGTTTTAAAATTCAAGTCAAACGGTTATCTACGCGTTTACACTCGCCTGACCCGAAACAAAGGTGACGTGAACCCTTAAATTAACGTGGTCGGTGCTTGTCGGCCCGGAATGACCCGAGTCGTATCTCTGCTATTAGATAGTAAGCATTGCTTACTCATACCACAGAATTAATAATAGTACAAGCTCATACTCAGGAATTTGAGTATAATTCGTCAGTGAATAGTTTTTTTAATGGTAGTAATTGTACTTAGGTGAAGTCCTTTGAAATGATTGCTTAGATGAAAACTATTTTAAGAGCTTTTATTTAACTTCACTTGTATTTATGTATATATCTATGTATTTTGTCCTGGAATATTGCAATTCAAACGAGCACTTCCCAATTAACTATCCGGCTGAAACTTTCAGGGTAGCTCACAAACCGATGACAATGCAATAAAACAAAGAATAAAAGAAAAAAAAACGTATAAATGTAAATAGCAAAGATGCACAAAAAAAACAATAAATAAATAAGGGAAAAAGTGACATTCATTAAAAAATATGTCGTAAAAGCTCATTTTTTTTATTTATTATACCTATACTTTGATGCCGCTAAGGCAGTATCTCTTCTACGTAAACACAGAATAAATAATAGTTCTACGGTGTAATATTATTTTACAAGCTGCGCCCCACGGTGCCACCCGCATGTATGATGATGATTTTGATGAAAATTATCGCATATGCTATTCCAGGAGCTAAAGTATCTACATAGCAAGTTTCATCAAAATCCTTTCAGCCTTTTGAGTGACTGTAACAAACATACATACTAAATTATATAACATAATATAAAACCAAACTTTCCTATTCAATTGTATAGTTGACCGAGTAAGCGAAGCGAGCTGAAGTCTCTGCTTCAGGTACAATCAATTTGCTTTCATCTGTCAGTTTGTTGGTACTAATTTTCAAAGTTACAACCTACCAAACTTGGTATACCGGTTTAACGATTTTTTTGAATTTTTTAGTCTTCGTGTATTTTGATTGCAAGGGTCAAAAGGGTTCTTTGATCCTTCAAAACCGGGCAATAGGGGGCTACTGAATATCTCCGCTTTATTAGATCCGATTTCAATGGGCCTATTTTTTATTTGAAAGGTAGTAACTTTAAGTTGGTCTCATAAAAATATGGCAAATATCTGATGAGGATCTTCGGCGATCACGCCGAAGATAAGATACAATGCAATAAATTGCTCGTTTTAAGGCTTCTCCAGTGGATTCAGCCCTTCATCAGGGATAGATGGAGCACCTTGGTTATTAATGTTAGTTTTATAATAAGGTCACAGGATAGCGCTACTGTGCACTCCTAGATTTTTGCAAAAATGTTTGGGCTTGCGAGATCTACTGTTCGCAGAACTACTGGTGTTAGTAGGATCGCATTTTGAGTAGAATTTCTAGGGAAGCTATCTAACGTTATTATTATAAACACGTCTTGTGCAATAGAACCTGTCCGCAATCAAAGATGCTAATGCCTAGTTGACTGCAGTTTCTACAAACGTAGGAGGCAGGCCGCTTTCCACAGGAAGCTTGACATTTTACAATGACGGTTATGCGTATCTAAGTACGTACTCATTATCCAAGCCATATAATAATCCTTATTCAATGAGATTTTGATCTCTATACCATGGTGATAGAGTCAACAGTGTTAATTTAGCTTGGATATGTCTATCTAATGTCCATGGATGACCACAATTTTCTTAGTGAAAGTGAAGTAATTGCTAAACAGGACTTGCCGTGGTCATTAGTGTGTTTATAATAGTGCATGAACTGCGATATAGCTCAAATAAATTATAAGTTATTGTGGTAATATGATGTTTTTCTAAAGTTCTATGCATACCTACCTATAAACCTATCTACGTGAATGATTTATCGTTGAATAATTATGAATCAATTAATTATCACTTCATATTTAATTTTAATATGATACATTAGTACCTAGTTCAGATAATTGACGCTCTACTGTAATGTAACTGCTTATTTTGTATTCTGAACTAATTTTGATGATTTTTATGGGACCGTATTGAAGGTTTTTTTTTTCAAATCAAATGAAACATCCAAATCGATTCAGAAATCCCGGAGTGAACATTCACATAAAAATAACATACGGGGAAAACGGTATCTTCTCTTTTTGGATGTTGTTTAAATTTATTTGATAAGTATACCCATAAGTTTAACAGATCTGTGACATACTCACGACTGACTGACAGACAACGCACAACTTAGACCGATGGACCCAGAGATTTAAGTACCCTAGAGTTGCACTAAGGAGGAATTTATTGAAATTCCATCCCTGAAGGTAGTGAAATAAATAAAAAATAATGAATGATGTTTTTCTAAACATGACGATTTGACCATAAAATTATTAGTACCAATTCAGAAGCTATTAGTTTTTTTTTGTTTTCCAGTACTTTTAATAGTATTTCCGTGTTCACAATTTTACGTTCATCATCATCATCATCATCGGCCTATATTTTTCCACTGCTGGACGTAGGCCTCTCCTAATAATGCACGCCACTGAGCTCGGTCTTCAGCTCTCCTCATCTAATTTTACGCTAACGAGGTTTTATATTATTGTTTACAGTATCTTTGTTGACAATCAGATAATCACTTTTCTCTCCTTCCGAAGTTCCGACGCCACTACTGTTACCGAGCAGATGTCTTCCTTCCGCTCACAACACATACACTTATTACTTGACTGAAAACTGTACCATCCAGTAACGAACCCATAAACCTAGCACCCATTTACATAACACGAGCCGTTAGCTCTTACAAATTGTTTTTTTCCCGCTGATAAAGCGTATAATTATGCAAAAGTGAGACATCGTCAGAGCTTCTTAATCTAAGGATTAAGGGGGACTATCAAAGGGAAAACCCCTGATACTTTGGTTAATATATAATGAGGACGCCTAATTCCTCGTGTTTACATTAATTTAGTGAATATAAATGGTGAAATCTTACTTGCAGAGTTTGTTTCATGTTTGTTTGTGAGGGAACTTCAATCTGCTTGCCCATTTGTTTGCTTATTTCAAGAAGTTAATTTAAATGACGTTTATAAAATCTTTGATCTTATAGCTTCAGTCACAGATTTACTATGATTTTGTCGGATTTAAAAATAACTGCAGAGTTTATTTATTACTATCTGTGCCCGTGGCTTCACACGCGTGGTCATTTCTCTAGGTTAAAAGTACCTACTCTATGTACCAAGACCTAAAATACCAACATACCAACTTTTGATCAAAATTCCTTCAGCCGTAAAAAAGTTTTTGTCGATTACTCGGCTTCTACTCATTGGATTAAGATACCAAGTACACCAGTTTTTAAGTCGAACCCACGCTGTCCAACAGTGAAAACCACATCGTAATTGATCCAGTTGTTTTTACGTGATGCGAGAACAAAAATACAGACACGCAGACAAAAGCAAAGTACCCTCGACCATTATTTTTATTAATCTTCTTTGTACAGGCTTTTTCGTTCTTATTGCTTTATTATATGTATAGATAATAACAGAAAATAACATAAATTCATTTTAACAACTTTTTTTGCTGTGACCATACAACTGTTTCCGAGTTGTGAATAATAACAATATTTATTGATGTGGCAACTCGGACTACCATCTGACTTGGAAATTTAAATCAATTATTTTTGATGTGGCAACTCGGACACGAAATCCGATTTATGATAGTTAGAATTGCGAACAATTTCTTTTATATTCGTCAAATTTATGAAAATACTATTTTCAAACTCAAGTAACATCAAAGAGAAAGGAAAAAATACAGCGGACAAGTTCAAACATTTTGATTACAGGAAAACTTCCCGGATCTCATTCAACAATGAGACATGGGTAAGATCATTATCATCCAACTCATAGATAACAAATTCTCGAAGGTAAAGTTTAAGGTTAATTGACATTTTGGCTCACTCCCACTCGACTATTTGGCACAATCCCCAGTTGTTAGCACCGCAGACTAATAAACAGTTACTATGTGAACACCACAGATAATTACACATGTACTAAGACAAAACTACAGGGTAGATAACAGTTAGTATGGCGCCAACACTCTCGAAGTCTGCCACTAAATGCCAATGCCAAGTAATTGGTAAGGAGCCGCGGTAAGTGAATGTAATGTGGTAATAAAATAGTTGGCGCGATAATCGTAGATTAGCGAAGTCCCTTTGGATCGAAGTAAGTAATTGAGAGAAAGTTCCTTGCCAATTTCTAACTGCTTTGAAATATTCCACAATTCATTTGGAAGCTTGAATTTTACATCTAATACAAAATTATGGTTGTCGTAAACTTTGTGATAACTGATAAATTATACGCAGTTTGATGTAGATATTTTAAAATAGCTAGCTTTCGCCTGCGACTGTCGTCCGCACGGACTTCAGTTTATCGAGAAAAAAGCATCCTATGTTCTTCTAGGATATTAAAAATCAATGCAAAAGTATAGCACCAACGCTCTTGCTGCCTTTTGACGGACTTATTATTATTTCGTTTCCATGGCAACTGTTCCTTGAAGCAGTAGCATCATTTTCCAGTTTTCCCGTGGAAACTCTGCGTTCAAAATTTAATCAAAATCCGTCCAGCCGTTACCGCGTCAAAACTCCCCGAACAAACAAACCGACAACGTTTCACTTTTATGTATAAGTGTGGATACTGGATAGCAGTCGTTAAGACATGTCAGAGGCCCTCGAGCAGCCTGACAAACTCTGACACCAGAGGCCAGCACTACCTCATACGACAAACAAACAAACCATCTTGTAGTTTTAAAAAAAAACTATTGCTATGCTCGATTGTTAATTCTAAAAGAATTTAATTTATTTTTATTAACACGTTTTTATTAAGTCCCTTACTTATTTGTCTGTCTGTTTGTAATTCCGGGTGGAACCTTGCACCTTGAATTTCTAGCACTTCCCGATTAGCTTACCGGCTGAAACTTTCAAAGTAGCTCACAACACGACGAAAAAGCATTCTAAAAAAACGTGGTTTTTAGATTAGTTTTTTAATTTATTGTAATGGTTTGAATATCGGCAGGTTTCAATCAGAATAAAAGGCTGCTTTCTTGTCCATTTGTCCGATAACGACAATCGATTTGTCGGTCCGAGCCTTTGAGTATATATTATTACTCAAAGGTCCCAGCGTTTGTATGTCAGCTGTCGGAGGTCTCATGGACAGAAAACCATGCACAGGCCGCATTATCAGGCCGAGAATTTTTTTGAACAAACAGCCAAACACAAACCAAATGTTTTTTTTTTGGCAACAATAGTGTACATGCTTCGCTTTAAAAATAACTAACGCTAGGCTGCCGTTCTAAATTCTACAACTATATGTTTTTTGCTATGTATAGCACAAAAGTACTTGTTTTAATAATACACAGACATTATGTTATGGTGTATAGTGTGCAAGACAATACGGTGCAGTAATAGTGCAGCATGGGGCGCCTTGATTACAGCAATTTGTCAGTCTGCTGCAACCGCTAAGGTTCTTTGTTTAGATTACACGTCATAATGTATAGCATCAACTTGAATTTTGTCTCAAGCTGTTTACTGACATAAACTAGTAAGTTCTACAAACAGTAGACCTCGCGAGCACAAACTTTTTTGCAACAATTTTGCGGTGCACAGTAGCGTGAACTTATTGTTAAACTAACATTAATAACCCAGGTGCTCCATCAATAGGTAAAGAGCTAGGTAAAGAGCTGATTCCACTGGTAGAAACCTAAAACTGAGCAATTTACTGCATTTTGAGAAGCTATTCAGCTCATCACGCCGAAGATCCTCATCAGATCTTCACCAAATTTTTATGAGATCAACTTAAAGTTAGTACCTTATTAGTAGCCTCCTTTTTGCCTCTTTTTGGAGGAAGTACTGCAGTACCCAATCAAAACTCCCAGAAGAAAATTTTATAAAAAATCGTTAAACTTATATACCAAGTTTCCTTAAATTCGTAAAATACGCCTGTAGAGGAGTACCAACAAACTGACAGATGAAAGCAAAGTTGTACTACTTGAAGCTGAAACATGAGCTCGCTTCGCTCACTCGATCAATCAAATCATATTATGATCCATGCATCATTTATTTGCTAGAATAAATAATTGACATTATAAATATTGTATACGAGTATTACTGTATATTAAGTTGTCTCAAGACCTACCAATTTATTTTATGCTAAAAAATAAGTAGCTTAAATGTTCCTTAAATTTTAATCTGTATCTTGTCGAGCTACTTTATTTCGTCATGATATAAATAAAAAATAATTAGGAAACAGTGTAGGTAGTTTGATACTATAGTTAGCAAGGGGTACTTTATTTTTACTTATCATAGATTTTAGCTAAATTAAAAAATATTCTTATGGACATGGACGAATAACTCCACCGCCATGTTTAGAATACATTGTAAGGATTCTACGTCCGTATCTGTGTTTAACACAAAATACGCCAAGAAGATATTCTAACAAAATGGACTTTTAATTTTAAAATTAATTTGATGAACGTTTGTGACGACTGCGAAAAGTGGCAGGCAGAAACTGGATGCAAAGAGAGCTGGAGACCAAGCTCAGTGGCGTGCGTTAGGAGAGGCCTACGGCCATCAGTTGACATAAGCTGATGATGATGACAGTTTTTAATCGTCGATATGTACTGAAGTCTATTGGAACAGAATTGTTGTACTTTCATAATTTAATTTTATCAGTTTAAAGACAGTGTGAGTAGACAAAACTCCATATAAGGCCAAATGGTAGGTAACCGATTTCTTTTACCTAGGAACTTTCTTTGGAACACCAAGTATCATGTTTTTTTTGCTTCAAACTTTAACTGAACAATATTGGTTCAGCATTTCAAGGACAACTGAGAAAGACTGAGTTCAGCTGTCTGCCTACCTACCTACCTACCTGCTAAAAACTAAGTTATTATTACATTTCGTACTACTATTCATATTTCTTCTCAAAATATGTAATAGTCTAGGTTACATTGTCTAGTTCCCAAACATACAGCTACCTATTACATATCGGTGATTCACATTTCAGCTCTGAAAGCGTTCAATTCGGTTCAAGAATTACGACAAAATCCCGTCCAAAACCTGCACTTTTGTGCCCAGACCAATAGCTTCCCTTTCCATAGAATAATCTTATGCACTTGCTGCAAACCGTTTTCATTCCTACAACTTTAGAAATAAGGTTGAACATGCTGAATGTTATCTATAAGTTTGGCAAGGAGAAATGCACAAGAATAGGTCTGGGATACAAATGGAGAATTCCCGAAGCATTTTATTGATGCAATAAGCACTTGACGACGCGGCGTTCTAAAATGGAGTTCTTACCTATTTTAAAGTATTTTATAGATGAGACAGTGATGGAAAGTACGAAGTCCTTGTTGTATTTATGGCTGAAAAATCTTGGAACAACTACACATACAAAAACAGAGTAATTAGGCTGAAAACCTCAACATAATTTCTGTAGAAATAAAGAACACAAGAGATTATTGAAGCCAGTCCTGATTTTAATCAGAAGGCGTCTTAACCATACCCTGATAGTGTTGGCTATGTTGTTCGAAGATGTTACTCACCAGCCTAATTACGTAAAAAATCATCTCGACTTGAATTATTACTATTTAGTTTTATCCAGATACGTCCGTAGGTATATGTTTATAATTGTGTGTAAAATTAAGTCGTATTCAATCAAGCGATGATAGCCTAACGGGTTTATAGTGAAACTTCGCACCAATTGACTTTTCTAAGTTATGTGCGGTTTTCCATCGCTCCGTGCTTCGGAGGGCACGTAAGGTTGTTATTGATTAATAGCAGTCATTAAGCCATGTCAGAGGCCCTCAGGCGGCTTGATAAACTCTGACACCAGAGGCCAGCACTACTTCTTACGACAAACAAACAAACAAACAAACAAACATTCCATCACTCAAAGAAAACGTAAAAGCTGTTTAGTACCAGTCATCACAAATTAAACAAAACCAAAAACCGCACCAAACAACTTTTCCGTCGCATTTACAACTCAGCAAAATATTAAAGAAAGTAAACCCCAGAAGTATTGCTCTCCAGCATTTGCCTTATTAAAATATTCCTTGCAAAAGCACACTGTAGGTACTGTGTCATCCTCGTATACACTTATGTAAGCACTCCTTCATTTTCTGTGGTGCTTAGACGTTCAGAGGCAAAATGTATGCAGCATTTTGCATCCCAAATATAGCGAGATTCCGACATTATCCTTTATTAAATCGGACGAGATTTTTATTCTAATTTAGAATAATATATTTTAAGGGTCATTGAAATTCTGAGCGCACTGTGCGCTTTATCGTCAGTGATTAGAAGGTTTTATGCGCCACGTGATTCTAACAACATTTTTAATTAGACAGTGGCCTAAACGCAGCGCGGACGGCTGTTTACTAATTTTTATGCTGAGTTAGGATAGTTAAACTTTAATGTTATTGTTTTCTTAAGATTGTAATGATATTCGAGCTCTTCTTAAAATTTTAATTCTGGTCTGAAAATAAATTATTTACCACGTATTTTAGGTGTATTGAATTCTCTTTTATTTCGGCACCGTTGCAGACTACTTGTTCACAAATAAAACTGAAGTTCTTGCGGGTACTTTAATGAGTAGACATATTCTATCAGCATTATTACATATTTTTTTTATAATTTTAATAGTTAACTTAAGAGACACTTGACTAGTTAATCAAACAGCACAATAAAAAAAAATGCTCCTATCTTCCCTACCCTCAGTTATAGTTAAAAAGTATCTCGATCACATCAGCTTTCAAACATTAAAAATTGCATCAAAATCGGTCCGGTCCATTCGTTTGGAAGCCCCCATTATAGCTAAGAACCATCTCGATCACATCAGCTTTTAAACATATATAACCGCACCAAAATCGGTCTATTAGTTTGGTAGCCCCCATTATAGCTAAGAACCATCTCGATCACATCAGCTTTTAAACATAAAAAACCGCACCAAAATCGGTCCATTTGTTTGGGAGCTACAAACCTCATGCCCACTTCCCCCATTATAGCTAAACACCATCTCGATCACATCAGCTATCAAACAGAAAAAAACCGCATCAAAATTTATCCATTCGTTTGGAAGCTACGATGCCACAGACAGGCACATGGATACAGTGATACCTACAATTATACACTCTCTAAACTAGCAACACTCTTATGGAATTCGGGGTTTAATCATAAATAAGCTGTATTGAGGCAAAATTCATATTTAGATATATCAATTAAGAGGTAAGTTTATGTAAGTTTTTGTATGTTTATTTGTTATCGCTAATCTCTGAAACTACTGATCAGTTTCTGAAAATTCTTTCACAAGTGCTATAAGTTATGTTAAATACTGATAAAAATAAGTTTTCAATGGGAAATTACAATAATTCTAATCCAAGACAGAAACAGCAGGCCGTTAGGCTGGTTTATCGGCGTGTGATGCTGCTGAGCAAACGGTTTGATCTACAAAACAGTCCGCGACGCCTTAATGAGTGAATTTCAATTCATTCTGCACGACGCGTACTTCGTATCTAATATTAGTTAATTCTGTGGTGTAATAGTGCAAAGACGCACAAAGTGAGGGTGGGTGTTCAGTATAATATTTAGTACAAAGAAAATAAATATTTAAAGAAACTCGAGCGAAGCCGGTTAAGGTTAATAAGCAAGCTAAAGTGGCAGTGAGCTGGTCACATTTCCCGAAGAACCAATAACCGTTGGGGTAGACGAGTTCTCGAGTGGAGACCACTTTTATGCAAATGTAGTGTAGGACGCCCTGTGGCCAAGTGGAGTGATGACCTGCGAAAAGCGGCTGGATAAAAATGGATGAGGAGAGCTGAAGACCGAGCTAAGTGGCGTGCATTAGGAGAAGCCTACGTCCAGCAGACAAATCTACGCTGATGATGGACGAAGCCGGGGCGGTTCGCTAATAATTCAATAAGTACATGATCATCGGGTGGCGCTATTTCTAACATTGCGCAGCGTGCGCGCGTGGCAAGCAACTGAATAAACCTGTTCTCTGCAAAGAACATAAACACTCTTTCAAGTATGTACATACAGACAACAATTTGTTAAAGGTAGGGGACGAACCATATAATACCTTCGAAGTGCCGAAAGCTTCTTCCTAATAAACAGACATCTACCATTTACGGACATACATTGCTCTAGACCTATCACATTAAGCTGATTTATTGTTTGTGTATGTTAAAGTAGAGACCTAATTACGATAGCAGCTGGATCTATTTTGTGAGAATTTTGCATAATACTAAAATAGCTTTCAACATTTGGAGAACAGATGGTCAGCGTACCTAATTTGAGATTGTAACGGTCGAAGGAGATTTACATAAACGTCGATAAAGCGCCCGGACTTAAGATTATCCACACCAATATATAAAAGTGAAACGTTGTCTGTTTGTTTGGGAGCCTTCACGCGATAACGTCTGGACGGATTTTGATGAAATTTGGAATGGATATAGCTTTTACCCTGGAATAAAACATAGGATACTTTTATCCCGGAAAATGGTAAGTTTATCGGGATAATGTGTTGGTACTTTTGCATTGCTTTTTAATATACTTGAAGAACATAGGATGCTTTTTACGCGATAAACTGAAGTCCGTGCGTACGAAGTCGCGGGCAAAAGCTAGTAACAAATAAAGATGATAAAAAAACATTTAATCAAAAAATGAGGTCTATTTTTCAAACTTTACAGTCTTTGAGATACAGTACAATTGAGGGTACTACTGACATAACTCCGAAATGAGTTGCATTGTCCCCCACAATATTATAATATTACATTATTATAGTATTACTCTTTCATATCTAGTCACTATAGATATGAAAGAGTTGATATAAAATAATTAAGTAGTGGGGGACAATGCAACTCATTTCGGGGTTATGTCAGTAGTACCCTCAATTGTACTGATCAATGGTACTTCTGACATAAAGGATACATTCTGCATCGCTATTACCATTAATAGTACAAAGTGACGTAAAGGTGTGTCAGCTGTACCATCAATGGTACTTCTGATGTAAAGGGCTTATTCCAGATGCTGAAAGTTTCAAAACAGACACAGTATTGGACACTTTAAAAATAATCTCATCTGTCTGCTACAGGGCTATCCATTTTTATCGTTTCCAAATTCAACTTATTGGAAATCACATAGAAAATGTGAGCTATATTTTACATTTTTTAAATTGCTGCGAACGAAGTCAAATTGCTACTAACATATATATTAATATCAAAGAATTAGGGCCTTATTATTATTGCTTTAGGGCATCATTTGCCAGAATGTAATATCGAGAAGATAATGTAAACAAAAATCGCTCCATATTTTAAGATCAACATAAAATAATCCCTACGGAGAGCAGATGGGCAGTGAGGTACTTATCTTCAACATGGTCCGTTATAATATAAAGGGCCGATACTTCCTGTATAGGTACTGCGAACGGACGAAAAAGTAAAACAATTTTGTAATGCTGCATTCTTGTTGTAAATTATCTGAACGTTGTTTAATTTAATATGTTCTGCTTGCAATATAATAGGTGGTATTATTGGTGTAATTTCTGTTGAGAATACTGTTAAGTAGGTACTAGATAGTAGTTAAAAAGTTTACAAATAGAAGGCATTAGTTGTAAAATACTCGTTTATTATGTTATTCTTCTTATCTCAGTTTGAAACTTCGTCTTGAACATAGGTGGAGCTGTTATAGCCTGTAGTTAATCTGCAGTACGACAAACAAGCTGGCGTACAAACTCCCATTGTCACAACTGGGTCAAAGATAACACGAGGACACAGTACACATATTGTCCTTACGGACAGTAGAGTAACGAAGAGTAAACGGCTGAACTGACGCGCACGGTGTGCGGGGGCCGGGAGGCAAGTTCTCGGAACCGTTTTGTTCCGAAGGCTAATAGCGAGTACCGCGTATGAAGTATCTACATGTTTTTTTTTTTTTCTTTGATGCGTCTTTAGAAATTCAAGCACAAACTAAAGACGTCTGACATTTGTGCTTCTCTTCTTTAGCAGGCCTTCTGGAAAATAAAATTACCACAACATATTTTTATTCCAGTTTTTATGGATGTCTACAAAAAGCTCACAAAATATATTTTTAGTTTTTAAATTATAAGTTTCTAAACGGTCCACGGTCGCCATATTGGTTTAATGTATTTGTTTAATGTCACGCGGACAATCGAGACGAACACAAAGATATCTATCTATTTTAATTATTTAATTATAAATTATTAATGCTTCCTATCCACACCAGGGTTCCATGTTGTAAGAAACAAAGTTTATATATTATAAGACCTAATTATACATGTGGAAACAGAGAAATAAATAAATAAGTAGTGTAGGCAATAGACGAACATACAAACATATCGCTGAATACACTCAAAATACATAGGAACGCTGCTAAAATCATAACCCTCCTTTTTGTGGTCGTGTAAAAACTCACCAGTGGCATGGCAACCCTTGGTCTCCGACTCACAGTAGACTAGTCACAGTAAATGTCAGCTTGTGAAAAATATGTTTTATGTATCAGTATTGTTGTGGTGTCAATTAAGTTTATTGAACTGCAAACATCAACAAGCATGATTGTTTTTTTAATAATATTTTTGTAACATTTTTCAAACCACGTTTGTCGATAACAACTAGCTGTACCCGCAGCTTTGCACGCGTGGTCATTTCTATAGCTTAAAATAACTAACTATTCCAAGACCTATACCAATATACCAACATTTAAACAAAATTCCTTCAGACATCTAAAAGTTTTTATCGATTGCTCGGCTTCTACTCATCGGGTTGAGATAATAAGTAAACCAGTTCTTAAGTCAAACCCTAAGCTATCCAACAGTGAAAACCGCATTGCAATCTGTCCAGTAGTTTTTACGTGATGCGTGAACAGACTATTAGACAAACAGACAGACACGAATTTTAAAAATGTTTTTTCTTTTTCAGTAGCTTAAAAATGTTTTTTATTTTTAGTACCATAAATCTTTTTTTTAAATATCTTCCTTTTACAGTTTTATTTGGTACTTACTGCTTTATTATAAGTATAGATGCCCTTCACTTTTGGGCAGAGCAATAAAAATAATATGTGTTTTATTACATTATTTTAATCATACCTATAAAACAGTACTGTGACATACCTACTGACTGACAGACAGTGCCCAGCCTAAACCAGTGGACCTAGGTATTTGAAATTTGGAGGAATATTCCTTGAGTATCCTAGAGGTGAAGTAACTATAAACCGTAAAACATGAATACCAAACCCAAGTAAAATATCGCCCTATCCGGCGGGGAATCCTTTAATATACTGATATGAAAGTATCCAATATCGTATCTCGTAGTATGAACTCAAATCATGCCAATTTTTATTTGAATTCATTCAGAAGTTTATGCCTAGCCAAGATACAGACAGACAAAAATGAAAAAAAATACAGTTTTGGCTCAGTATGGAAAACAGAATACCCTCCAAAAAATTTTACGAAATATCTTCAATGTACGGAATTGGACCTGTTACAGTTTTATTATGAGTATAGATATTAACAATAAATTACCTAAGTTGTAAAATTACGGACCCAAGCCAGATTTTATGTGATTTCAAAGTAAACAACCTTGTTTCAACACTGATTATTATAAATACATTATGTGCTGAGAACGTACTTAAATAAAGTTAGCTGACTCTAGTATTGGATTTGGAATACAATCATGCGAAAAGAACCGACAATAAAGTCGACGGTGAACAAATTTGACTAGAAAAACATTCATAATATTATAACAAAATATAATGAACTTCTTCCGTATATCTCACCAGTAATCCAAAACTCCACCGAACCTGTACAATTAGAATGTTTTATACCTTTTCCAAAATCATTAGCACACCATTTCAAAGACAGATACGTTTTCCGACAGATGTCTCAATAGACAAATCGAAGGGTTGCATCCCCTTTACCTACCGTCAACGTTCACAGTACATAACCCTTCGTGCACCATTGCACCGGCGAAATGTCTTAGCTTCCTGAATCAAGGGGATTCTAAGGGTTGTTAAGGATTTGTTCCTCGATTTGTGTCATTTGATTTAGCTTGAAGGAGGATAAATCAGAATTGGAATTGTAGCGTTCCACATCGCAATCGGTTCAGTAGTTTTTACGTAATGCGCGAACAAACAGACATACAAACGGACTAAGAGACAAACACGTTTTTTTTTAAATATTACATTTTTGTTCTTAGCTTATTAACCCCCGAACAAAGAGATGGGTGCTATAAATTCAGGGTGTGTATCACTGTGTTACTGTGTGTGTCTGGCTGTGGCATCGTAGCTCCCAAACGAATGGACCGATTTGAATGCGTTTTTTAATGTTTAAAAGCTGTGGTAAACGAGACGGTCCTTGGCTATAATGGGGGGAAGGAGGGAAAGGGGGGGGGGGTGAGAATCGTAGCTCTCAAACGAATGGACCGATTTTGTTGCGGTTTTTTGTTTGAAAGCTGATTTGACCGAGATGGTTCTTAGATATATAGAGGATGGGGGGAAGAGGTGAGAAAAGGGGGGTAAGAATCGTAGCTTCCAAGCGAATGGACGGATTTAGCTGCTGTTTTTTTATGTTAGAAAACTGTTGTGATCGAGATGGTTCTTGGCTATAGGGGGGGGAGTTGAGAAAAGGGGGGTAAGAAAACGAATGGTCCGATTTAGCTGCGCTTTAAATGTTTCAAAGCTGAGGTAAACAAGATGGTTCTTAGCTATTATGGGGGGTGGGGGGTTGGGGGTTATATACTTTTTTTATTCGTGCTTTTTTAAGTTACCCAGACAATTTAAAAAAAAAAACTTCTTTGTGCAGATCTTGTTGGTACTTACTGCTTTTTATAAGTATAGACAGGTACTACGAATAAGTGATAACACCATGTTATTACTATGCTGAATACTTCATTGTATCGGTATACAAACATGAACACATTTGGACATATAACAATGCAGTTTATCTTCAGTCCCACCCCACCGTTAGCAGGAGAATAGAAAAACACTTTGCAGTCATTTCCTGTGGAAGATGTACTGTGGGAGGATTCATTATCAACCCTCTGCAAATCCCTGTTTTTGAGGGGACCTTACGTGAAGGTACGAAACATTGAAGACTATGAGTAGAAGTAGTATTGTTATGAGCAATTTTCTATGAGACTGATCTGACAAATTTAAGTATCTATATATATATATATATATATATATCATGAGCTTGACAATAACCAAAACAAAATATAACGTTATGATCAAGATTATTCAGATGTAAGTATATATGTACCTACTTAAGGCCCTGTTCTAGCAGTTTTAGCAATTTTCGATCATTTTTGAACGTCTGTATCTTGTTTTATAATTAACCCAGAACTATGAAATTGGTATCAAAACAAAATTTGCCATATTATCTCGTACTCTGTGAACACAGAAACATGATTAGTATGAATTCACTCGAAAGAAAATAAAATAAAAGGTAACACTACTTTATGCTTAGAATATTGATTGGAAAGAGACCCCGTCACTAACTGACATCAAAGATGTACCAAGAGAAAGAGCTTGATTGAGAAAATGGCTAGACACTTTTTAATTCAAAGCTTTAGTGTTCCTACAAATAAATAAAAACCTTAATTTTTACTCCCGAGACGTATCATCTTTCCTGCTCTACTTTATCGCGGATGAGAGGGACATACGATTCACTGACACCCGGTCTTAAGATACCACACTGGCCTTCAAACTTAGTACCTACCACACTTTAAAAATTGATACTTTTCTTAAACTATTTAAATCAGAGTTTTGAAATAAAAAACGTTATATAGCAAATTTCACGAACTTTCTTTGAAATTATAGTTTATTATTCACTACTTTTTTGTGTTTTTGACCATTTGAGAGTTTGTCATATTGCTTTTTTGACGTTTTGAGAGTTTGACATTTTGCGTGTTTGACGTTGTGCGTTTTTGACATTTTGCAAAAACTTATAGTCCTTTGACATTTTGCGTGTTTGACTTTCTGCGTGTTTGATATGCTGCGTATAATCCGTTTTACCGCCAGCGACTTCGTACGCCTACTACTACTACTACTACTAC
Organism: Alsophila aescularia; assembly: GCA_946251855.1. Lineage (NCBI taxonomy): Eukaryota > Metazoa > Arthropoda > Insecta > Lepidoptera > Geometridae > Alsophila > Alsophila aescularia. The sequence continues at coordinate 41,468,357 of OX276381.1, forward strand.
TACTACTGTTTATCTGTCTACTGTGTATCTGTTTATCGCGAAAAATGTATCCTATTTTCTTCTAGGATATTAAAAACCAATGCAAAAGTAGGTATAGCACCAATGCTCTGGATGCCTTTTGACAGACTTGTTATTTTATTTCCATGTCAACCGTTCCTTACAACGAGAATTCAACATTTTATATATTTCCCGTGAAAACTTATAATTTTCCGGGATAAAAAGTATTCTTTGTTTTATTCTAGAGTATAAGCTATCTCCAGTCCAAATTTCGTCAAAATTCGTCTAGCTGTTATCGCGTGAAAATTCCCCAAACAAACAAACAAACAGACAACGCTTCACTTTTATATAATGGTATGGATGGATAGACATAAAACAAAATTCTCATTAAAGTTACGTAGTAGGTACTTTTATTAATTATTTGCAGTAGAACTCAATACTTTTGTTGATAATTTACTTATTAAGTTGAGGTGCAATTAATTACGTCTCACACACACACAGACGTATGTGATTGTTAACTTAATAAACACCGCAATTTCATCCCGGACCCGATAGTCTCCTTCCTATGTCCGATATATTCAAAACTTTCCATTTCAGTTATTTTATTTCCATGTCAACCGTTCCTTACAGCGGGTAATGAACATTTTCCAGGTTTTCCGTGGAAAGTTACAATTTTTCGGGATAAAAAGCACCCTATGTTTTATTCCAGGGTATAAGCTACCTCCAGTCCAAATTACATCAAAATCCGTCCAGCCTTTATCGCGTGAAAGCTCCCCAAACAAACAAACAAACAGACAACGTTTCACTTTTATATATTGGTATGGATTAGCCAAATAAAACAAGTAACATCATTCAAATATTTAGGAAGACTTATCAGCAATGACTCCAGAATTCCAGATGCGCAGCTGATATTAAAGTTCGAATATCGATGGCAAAAAGAGCATTCAACAAAAAAAAAACATCTCCTTAAATCCAAAATTGCAAAACATCTTAGAAAAAGTTCAATAAAAATTTACATCTGGAGCATTGCTCTGTACGCAAGCGAAACGTAGACAATGACACAGAAAGACCGAGAAAGATTGGAGCATTTGAAATGTGGTGTTGGAGGCGCAACGAGCAAATAAACTGGACTGAAAGAAAGACGAACGAAGAAGTACTCACTCTCGTCCAAGAAAAACGTAACTTAATGGCGACTATAGAAAGCAGCAGAGGAAAGATGTTTGGTCACCTTAAACGACATGTCAATTTCTTATGAACCATCATAGAAGGAAAGGTAGAAGGAAAGAGAGGAAGAGGCAGACCTAGAAGGAAATTTACAGATCAGATTATGGACAAGATAAATATCATGTCGTAAATATCATGTCGTTCCCTATCTTCGGCCAAAGCTTTGCCGAAGATAGGGAACGCTGGAAATTACTCCACTGACAAGAGCAGAGCTCTTAAATAAGAAGAAGATACATAAGTAAACATTTTAACTTAATTGTCTACTTGGTATCTCAATCCGACAAGAAAGAGCCAAACAATTTAATAAAAAAAAAGTGTGATATTAAGTTTTGAAGGCCAGTGTAGTTGCCTCCCATACAAATACCAATACTAATATCCCTCCTAGATAATTGAAGGATAAGCAAGCTAAAGTGGCAGTGGGCTGGTCACATTTCTCGAAGAACCGATAACTTTTGGGGCCGACGAGTTCTCGAGTGGAGACCACGTTTACGCAAATGTAGTGTACGACGCGTTGTGGCCAGGTGGAGTGACGACATGCCAAAAGCGGCTGGCAAAAACTGGATGCAAAGAGCTGAGTACCAAGATCAATAGCGTGCATTAGGCTCTCCTAACCTACGACCAGCAGTGGACAAGTATAGGCTGATGATGATGATGATGACTTGATGACCCATTTAGGACAGGCAAGCTTGAATATAAGCGCGGGCTTTCCTAGGTCATTTTTATAGGCATTGACTAATCCGGTCAATTCGATTTATGAGCAGTTTGCCCATAATCTGCTAGAAATAGTAATAACATTTTTATAGGCTCACAATCACAATATCTGGTCAAATAGTCCATTAATTTACCCTTTCACTAACCATAAAATAAACATCACTCCAGTGGCCGCACAGTCATTACCACAAGTGTTTTCCAAAGGATCTGCTCTCCATAAGGATTTACTTGTTTACCCTTAGAAAAGGGGGAAATGTGCGGTGTGGAGATTTTAAAGGTGTACTCTAATAGGTACTAAGCTTTACAAAGAGCATTTTCTTCTCTATGGAAAGCAGGGAATGCCGTTTTAGGGTCCGTTGACTTAATGAAATGTTCCCGTAACCCATTTTTTATCCGGTACCATGTGTTTTGTTTTACGACCATTGTTTATTAACACACCCGACTGAAAAAAGACGATGGTGTCGTAGTTTGGTTTGGTGTTTGAGAGGGTGTGTGTTTCCCCCACGTTTCCCCGTTGTCACCTAGCTCTTTATTAGGGCTCAGATATCAACTGCAAAGCTCTTGGTCGTTTCTACAGATCAAACTACAAAACTGATTCCAAGCAATAGTTTTCTGTTAGACAAAATCTACATTGTTATAAATGTGTATAGACTATGTTTTATTCTATAGGTTTTCGTAAGAGCCAGTATAACTTTTTTAACCGATATTCATTAGTGGTGGCCAAAAAGTGTGGGACAACTGGAATAGACGTCCGTCGTAGGTCGTCTATGAAATAGACAAAATTGTTGGTTTAGCATAATTTAAAATACTACCTTAGATATTTTTTTACCTTCATGGGAAAGCTTGGTTATTGGACTTTATATTTATTATTAGAGACTCGCCCCAGCTTCGAAAAGGTAGAGCTCACACCGAGGCATTTTTCTTAGAATTAGAATATGTATACACATCGTAACTTCAAAAAAAAAAACGCCAGTAAGCGTAATTCAAAATCTTTGGCTGCAACGTTCGGTGGTGTTTTTTGATCAAAGACAACCGAATAATTTACTTACTTGACAACTCACGTACTTGACAGACTTGTTAGTATTTTGTTTCCAAGGCTACATGTCATTATAATTTCGTTTCCATGGCAACATGTCATTCCTTTCTGTATTTTTGATACATTGGGTAAATTGGGTTACATTAATGCAATTTTCGAAGGGATCTCTAATATTTTGATAAATAAAATCTTGCTCGTATTTCTCGCCGATAATGTAGATTTCTATAGGTGAAAGAATTATTAAAATCGGTTCTGTAGTTTTTGAGTTTATCCATAACAAAGAAACAAAAAAATTTTTTTATATATTTAATTTTTTAACTTATAGATACTTATTTATATTTACCTTTGACCATAAATCTCATAGGTAGATCAAGTTCAGCAATAGAACAGAACTTACTCAAGGTATACAGGTAGACCTTGAAATCGTTTTTCTTAAGACAACCTTTTAGGAAAAAACAAGGTCACTTATTGGAGAAACCTGTCAGTTTCAGATAGAGATCAGAAATGTTGTAATATACATTAATTAGATAAAAATTTACAAGATAAGTAATAAATCGTAGATAAAAAATAGTGCTATGGAATGATACTAAGTTTTCGAAAAGCAAAGTAGGAACATGACCTTACTTAACTAGTAAAATAAGTGTAAATCAGGTCGCCAAACCAAAATCCATAATGCTAGTTACGATGCCATAAATTGAATATCCATGAAGCATGGTTAATTGTATAGTTTGGAGACGTAATGGCGACGAGCATTATCTAGTAAGGGTATTTTTAGATTCCTTCCTCGTGTATGAAAATGTTATTCGCGTATTCTAGGTAGGTATAAGTCATGATAGGTTGATAAACTTTACTACTGTACTACTAAAATACTACAAACTGAACGAGATTCTTTAGTAAAGAAACTACTATTTATCTTTGTAGGTATCGTATAAGCTAATTGAGACTTCAAGGAGGTCGATACTGATTAATAATAAATTCTAGGATCAATTTGAACGCTAAAAGTCAATTTAAGAACTAAGGGTATACAAATAACAATTATTCAGTGGACTACATTTCACGTCAAAGATTGTGTGTTGAAGTAACAGATAACATAAATTGAAAGAGTTTAATGCAAAGTCATGAATCTGCGACGTCGTTTATTACGCCGCACCGTCGCTGTTCCAACCGCTTTCATTCAACCCATGAAGCGCCTATCCCGCCACTTGACAGAGTTTTATGCGACATTTTGTCACTCGCACGTGACTTTACTCTGTAGGTACCTGCATTCTCGCTCGCAACGTTCCCAGTGACACGGCAGTCTCGAAGCGACGTAAAAAATGCATGTGTCTCCACATTACTCTTTCCCAGCTTGGGTTTTTAGGGTACCGTACGTCTAAAGAAAAAAAAACGGAATCCTTATAGGATCACTCGTGTGTCTGTTTGTCCATCTGTCAACTCACAGCCAATTTACCCCGAATTGAATTTGAAAAGTTGATATGTGGTACACTTATGAATTTCGTGTCCCAAACACGGACGTAAAAGTAAATAAATTAATTTTGGGGTCACTTTTGGAGTAAAATAATAAAAAGAAAACGTTTTGCAAACTGTAAAAAGCAAAGTTATTTATGACTAGCTTTCCCGCCAGTGACTTCATCCGAGCGGACTAATGTTTATCGCGAGAAAAAAAACAGCCTATGTTCTCCTAGGATATTAAAAACTAATGCAAAAGTAGGTATATCATAAAATAAAAATTAAATAATTTCATTTCAAATCATTTCATTTCAGGTATAGCACCAATGCTCTTGATGGTTTTTGTCATTTTGGTAATTTCGTTTCCATGGCTACCGTTTCTTACAGCGAGTAATCAACATTTTTCCAGTTTACCCGTGTAACCTTGCAATTTTCCGGTATAAAAAGTATCCTATGTTTTATTCCAAATTTCATCAAAATCCGTCCAGCGGTTATCGCGTGAAAGCTCCCCAAATATACAAACAAACAGACAACGTTTCACTTTTATATTTTGGTATGGATAATAGATGAAAATTTACCATATCCCCAAGCTCCCCTTATCTCTAAAAACTATTAAACCTACAATTTTGAAAAAATACTGAAAAACCCTTTAAGATGTCAATGGCATTAAAATAACATGGTTAAATCTGTCGATATTGTGAGATAAAATTATATACATCATACGGAACCGTCTCCACGCGAGTTCAACTCGCATGTGTCCGAGTTTTTTAGGGTACCGTAGTCCAATGAGGAACACTTTCGATTGTGAGAAACCTTGTAATATCGTGTAGTTGTCTGTCTGTCCGTATGTCCGTCTGTCACAGCATCATAACTTCTAGAGTTATAAACCAAACTGCAAGAAAGATACAAGGATATTCTAAAGTTTGCGAGACATAATTCGACAAGGTCGTTAAATGTTCCCAATTGTAATTTCTAAACTGATTGACCTAGAACCTTGTAATAGTTCATGCTAGTGTTTTTTTAGGTTTGACTACTTGTAGTGTAAACTTCGAGTTCTGAAGAAAAACTGTGAACGGTACCTTATACTGTGCGTGGTCTGACACGCACTTGACCGCCACATACAACAAAGGATGCGAGTGAAAACGCGGCATGAAGGTAAGTATTTTCACGGGAATAGACACCCCCTGAATGTTTTAAAGCTATTTCACGAGACCCGAGAGTTACAAATTGGTGGCTAAATATGTGGAACATTTCGAAAGAACATTTTTCAGCCGAACATTTGGGCGATGTTTTTCGACTGGTTTCCGAAGCTTGTGAACCAAGTAAAAATCCCTTTCCCCACTAACTTATAAAAGTGAAACGTTGTCTGTTTGCTTGAGGAGCTTTCACGTGATAACGGCTGGACGGATTTTGATGAAATCTGCAATGGAGATAGGTTATTCCCTGGTATAGCACAAAGGATGCTTTACATCATTATCATCATCATCATAAAATCTCACGCGGGTGAAACCGCGGGGCGCAGCTATTAAATAACTAGCTTAAAAGCTAAAAAAACACGCCTGCCCTGCCAAAAAAGAGCTTTTGCAAATAAATTAAATACTGTTGGAATGTGCTTATCAAGGCCTTCAATTTGATACCAATATTTTAAAATTCAAAGTTTTTTTTATCGAATTTGAATTTTTTGCCGCACTGCCGACATATTGATTTTTTTCAAAAATAAATATAGCCTATGTTATTCGGGGATGTAAGGATTCTAACGATACCCCATACGTCTGAATTTATTCAGGCATTTAAAAGTTATGGTGGAAGAAAGAAACTCAAACATACATACAAACTTACATACATGAATGCTGAAAACATTACACTTTTTTTTTGGGCAGTCATGTAAAAATAGAGAAATTGTCCATCTAAATATAGAAGTGGTCGTTATTAATCGGAAGATAGTAAAGGCCGAGGCATTATCGGACCATGATTATCGTAACTATCTCTATACGGGGGGCCAAATGACCAAAACGGTCGACTTCCGCAATATCACATCAGGCGCGCGCGACCACAGTTTAGTCGGGGCAATAATGTCAAATGTTTATATTTAGCTTCCATATAAATAGTGGTAGAATTATGTCCGTGGCGGCACGCGGCTGGGCTCCAATGAATTGCCCTCAAAATATTTGTCTGTCGTGTCGCTGGCCGGCCGCCAATCGGATCACTTTCGGCAAGCTGGATAGAGATAATATAGCGGCATAGTCTGGATAGAAGGAATGCGCCTAGGCGTCGTTCGTGACTCACTGTTGGCTCGGTATTTGGGAATGTCCATTGAGTTCAGTTTGGGGACCAGAATAGGGACATGTCCATCGAGACCAATTAGCTTGAGCGTTGCTTTGCATAATATGAGTAATGGATCTGCAGAGCAGAGTTTGAGTTACATTCCTAATAGACTGTTTATGAGTAGTTGCTCAGTACTACCTTAAGTCTGAAGCTAGCTAGGTCTTGCAGTTGCACAAGCACTTTTAAGTCGTTCTTTACGACAATTCTCTGACAAAATTAGTTGACACCCGACATTTAGTTGTTGACAGATACATTTTTGACTTTTTAATGAGAACATAAATCGGGTTTTCAATACTATTCTATACTTTTGTGTATGATACGTTTTGAAAACATGAATACTCTCCTACATAAACAAACAGTTTCAAACCGACAGACAGACGTATAAAAGCATCTCCTGCCGCAAATACCAACACTAACCACAAAAGTGATAGTACGGGCCTAACGTACCAAGTTTTCATCCTGTACAAACTATTTTAACGCGGCATCCTCGAAACTATTTGCAGTAATTCAACTAGGGAAGCCATTTTACAGCATCCCAGAACCCAGGATTACGCGAAGAAAAGCTCCAAGATCGTGAACTTCTAGCTATCGAGAACTCAGGGTAATGGAATACAAATTTTATAGAGCGCTCTTCAGCCGTGTAAGGGAAAATTGGATGAAAAGTAATTTTCTTCCCGAATTTTATGGTTCTTATCATAAGCTCGTAACTGATGGCATTAGGACGAATAATGTTGTTTTTTATGAAGCAAAAAAAACATACGACCTTCCTAATGAAAAGCATTTTTTTGAAGTGACTGTACTTTGTAGCTTTGTAAGCTTTCAAAAAACAAGATTTCTTTAAAAACGTATATACCTGTAATGTTAAATTGCCTTTAATACTTTTGCACACATGCACACGATTTTAATTTAAACTTTAATGGCCATCAACAGATTAATGTTACTTAATGACAAATCAATAAATCTGAAACAGTTTAAAGGCAACCTAAAACTAATTTTATAAGCAGTTTAAATTAGGCTCAAAAATTGCAAAAAAAAACGTAGTCTATATGAGATTGGATATTAAATTATAATAATTAGTATCAAGTTCGATTATTAGCTAGCTTACGACCGCTACTCCATATACGAGTACGTGGACTCCAAATAGCTTAAAAATTGTTCTCAAAAGATGATAACAATATATATTTTATATTTATATTGTTGTTGTTTTGGTGCGTTATGCTTTTTCGGTGCAATATTTCTTTAATAATAGTGTTAATGGTGGGTACAATTACCTCGGTGAATGAACTCATGCGGTGAAACTCAGGTGAGAAAACGATTGAGGTTGGTTGGGAGACCAGTTGAGCTAGGATATGTGTTTTAATTGAATTCAATGAAGTTTCGATGAAAACAGGAGTTTCTTTGTATTACTTAACAGTTCAGTAATATATGTATTGTGTTAAGGCTGTCGAAGTATTTATCTGAACTCTTAATAATGTGGCTTTACTGTTTTTATCATAAGGTTATAATATAAACCGAACAAAATATTTCAGAACTCTACCAGTGGGAGTGACTTGAGAATAATTGCTCACCAGAGTCAAACTATTACTACGCCAGAGTCATAGAATAACTAATAATGTCCTAATTCCCAGGCAATTTTAATGTATGTAGTAATACCTACTAAACACGGTGTAGAATGTCACAGACACCGCGAGGCGGCCTTGCCACTCGTGGTTTTAATTTTTACATCTCACGTGTGCCTATCGCCTTTTTGTATGTGTGTGTGAGTACGTAAATATTTTTGTTCGAGAAGAGAAGATTAGGCAGGTATTCAGAGATAGCTCATAAAATACATGAGTGGGATCGTGGATGACCTGTAATAATATGTATGCTTTGCAATTTAACTATATTTTTTTTGTCTTTTAATAAGTTATGGGAGAGATGTATACAAATGTGGAAGAAGTTAAATTAAAGATGTTAGGAGATAGAATGACTGGATGTAAAATCCCAAAATCCCAAGGGATTTAGCTTGCCGACAGATAAAGTACACCAAGCAGAGATAGATGAAGATGGAAGAAAACTAACTCTACCTAGAAGCTAGATAATTACTTCATATTATCTTAGCTCTAGATAATATGAAGTTAGCTCCAGATATAACGCGAAATGAATAAATGTTTTTTTTAAATTCAAACTTAAAATGGAATAAATCCAAACCGAATCATTTGGTTACATTTAGGCCACATACTACGAGTAAGTATGTCGCGAGGCGGTCCCCGGGTTTGGGTTGCTCCCACTATTCCAGGACACAAACCTCTTTGACACAGAATTACAGGAACTTCCTTCCGCTTGATTCTAGCACACGGCGGGAGCAGACTCGGCAGGCCAGAGTCTGATATCAAGCAAGCCGCGCGAAGCCGTTCATTGAGTGCAACGCGATCGGGCGCTGCAACTCAATGATGTTCCTCAAACCAGAGCAGCAGACTTTTAGATTTTTATATTAGTGTTAGCGAAGGAAGGACGAAAGATATATTTTATAAATTAAATCAATGAAAACACTAAAGAAGAATATTTTTCTATTTTGACTAAAAATCAATATGAATGACAGGATATTTGTATTTGGAATGGATAATGAAAATCAAAATGAAAAGAAATGGATTATGAAAAGAGTATTGTTATGAAAGAGGTTTGGACCTCGTCACAATACCCCGCCTCCCCGGAGAATTTTTTTTTTTTTTTTTGTAATGTTTATTTAAAAAAAAAAAGAAAAAAAAATATGCTAAGAACAAAAGAAAAAAATAATAGTAGAAGTTAATAATAAAAATATATATAATATTGGTAATAAAGTTAAAATAGTAAAATAATTAATTAAAATAATGGAAATGCTGAGAAGTCTTTTTAATTTTTATATGAAAATGTTTATTAACAATGTCAATATACAATTGATTGGATTCCTAGATGCATTCAAATTCATAAATCACACATTCATAAATCATCATTCATAGTCCTAGATTCATTCAAATTCATAAATCACACATTCATTCATCATCATTCATAGTCTTATTCCCATTCTTTGGAAATAAAACTCATTTATAAGACAGAGGAACCTTATATAATATAAAGGTTACTCGTAAAACCAATACAATATAGTGTAGGCTTATTTAGACAGTCACTAGCCGCTGATTAGGGTGATTATGTGAGTGTATGTGTGTATGTGTATGTGTGGTGAGTGTGTGGTGTGTGATGTGTAAATGTATGTATGTGTATATTTATATACAATTAGTTTGCCAAAATGGCTAAACATACCTTAAGGTATTACGTGCCTGTAGCACGTGTATGCACATAATAAACGTTGTGTTAGAACGTTTAAATAATATGAGTAAGGTAAGTAGGTAATAGCATATTAACTATAAAATAATACAGGTTTTGTGACCTAGGCTTGGTTTATAGAGTAATCACATTTGCCGCTCTTTTCAGTGTTGGTACTTTTGTGTGTAGGTCTAGTAAATAATAATATATAGAACTTGTTTTCTTTTTAAACTGAACATTATGTTTGTAAAATATAAAAAATTACATAGCTAATAAGTAGGGTATTAGCTACCATAAGTACCAAATAATTAAAGTATGTAGTAAGTAAAATAGCACTGAATAGCAATACGTAGGGACTTGAAGTCAATATTCATAATGAATCCGAAAAGTTAATGAAGTGAATAAAAAAAATAGGCTAAAAATGTGGACATTACTCCGTAAAGGGAAATTATATTAAAATTACATTATTTACAACATAGATACAAGGTTATTTATAAGTAGGGAACCTACAATGGTCATAAGTAGGTATTTAAATATATGGTAAGGTACAGGAATATGAAAGCAACGTAACTTTCATAGTACATAATTATAATAAAGTATGTAAGTAGAGAAGTGATGGTTAAGGTTAAGACGTACGTGGTATAGGTTTAATGTCTTTGACATGCCAACGGCCTAAGGGATTACCAGATAAATCACTGAGGTCGTAAATTAGTGGTGAAATTTTAGCTGCTATGATGCATTTTACAAATTTAGGAGCTAATTTAGCTGAAAAATACTTGCCTGCTGAACTTATGGGATAATTACGTTTCCATATAATGTCACCTTGGTTAAATTCAAGGTGTTGATGATGTTTATTATAATATTTTGCGTTAGTTTCATGAGCGCGGAATAAACGTGCTTGAACTTCAGCAAATAAAGGGCTTAACTGACCTATGTTGTCAGCGTACTCATCGCGTGGAGCATAAATCAATTCTTCACTTAAATCCGAAGCATTATATACAGAACCACATGTTACAAGTTCGCGACCAAATACTAAGAAAGCTGGTGTGAATTTAGTAGTTTCATTAACAGCTGAATTTATTGCAAATTGGATTTGATTTAAATATAAATCCCAAGTACGATGGTCATTATCAACAAAAGAAGCAACTGCTGTTATAATTGTTTTGTTGTAACGTTCAACAGTATTGACTTGCGGACAGTAACGGGGGGTGTAATGAATTTTTGGTATATTATAATATTGAAATAAATCCTGGAGTTCATGACTAATTAGTTGAGGGCCATTATCTAGGATTATGGTCTCTGGAATACCATAAACCATAAAAACTAAGTTCTCAAGTATATGTTTGATTACAGAAGAGGTAGCTCGCTTCATGGGGAATATAAGACAATATTTAGAAAAACAACATGTGACTACAAAAATAAATCTATTAAGTTTACGCGTCATTGGAAGTGGACCAACAATATCAATAGATATGCATTGGAAAGGACGGGAACAGTTCTTGGGTTTACCCATCAGACCAATGGTATTTTGATTCTGATGCTTATAAGCGAGGCATGTTTCACATTTAGAAATATGGCTGGCAATGTCTTTGTACATTCCTGGCCAGAAATATTTTTCTTTAATACGATGGTATGTTTTGAAAGTGCCAAAATGAGCTGCTGTTGGTAACGAATGGTTTTCGTCGATAATAGCTGTACGAAATTCAGATGGGATTACTTCTTTCCAACTTAATTCTGAGTTTATGAGGGTATTAGAACGGGTGTACCTGTAGAGTTTATTGTGTCGTATCATATAATCAGGAGTTGATGTGGGATTTGTGCTACACTTGGAGTATACAGAAGTGTACCACGAATCAGAAGTCTGTATTGGATCATAATTAATCACATTAATTGGTTTAATACGAGACAATGTATCTGGGATCAAATGATCCTTGCCACGTTTATATTTAATGTCAAAATTAAACATTGATAAGCGTATACTCCAACGGGCAAGTCTACCTGTAGGATTATCTAAGTGTAAGAACCATTGAAGTGCAGAATGATCGGTATAGATAGTAAACTTTTGACCATTGTCTAGATAGCAACGCCAATACTCTAATGCTGTTATAACGCTTAAGAGTTCACGTTCAGTGATAGAATAGTTTCTTTGGGGACCTGTAAGTAATTTGCTCATGTAAGCTATGGGTTTTTCAACTCCATCGAAGTCTTGGGTAAGCATTGCTCCAAGTCCAAAAGCGGATGCGTCGCAATGAACAGCAAAGGGTTTAGAAAAGTCAGGGCAAGTTAGAATAGGAGTTGATATTAAAGCTTGTTTGATTTTATTAAAAGCTTTATCAACTTCAGAAGTCCACTTGAAAGCGGGAGCTTTCTTACTGGTAGACGTAAGTTTAGTGAGGGGAGCAGCTAATGTGCTAAGATTGGGTACAAAGCGTCTATACCAACTAGCTGTACCGAGAAACTTTTTCACCTCGCGACCAGACCTGGGTGCTGGTATTTCTAAGATTGCTTTGACTTTATCAGGGTCTGTGTGGAGACCTTGATCATCAATTACGTAGCCTAGGTATTTAAGTTCATTTCGGAAAAATGCACATTTTGGAAAATTTACTGTTATACCTGCTTTTGAAAGTTTTGCGTGTAATTTGTTAAGCAAACGTACGTGTTCCTCGTACGTTTTTGTGGCTATTATTATATCATCCAAATAATAAAAAAGAGAGTCGTTATTAGACTCATCAGAAAGAAGATTATCAATGAATCTTTGTTGCGTAGCTGGTGCGTTAGTAAGACCAAAAGGCATAACCTTAAATTGAAAAGATCCACGACCTGGAACGTGAAAAGCAGTCTTAGGTCTGTCTTCTAAACGTAAAGGCACTTCCCAAAAAGCTTTAGCAATGTCAATTGAACTCAGATATTTAGAATCTTTAAGGTTATCTATGATGTCTGATATGAATGGTAATTTATAAGCATCTTTTCTAGTTATGTCGTTAAGCTTACGACTGTCGACGCAAAATCTCCAAGTACCATCTTTCTTAGGGGTAATAATTACAGGATTTAGCCATGGGCTTTCACAAGGCTCTATAACATCAAGTTCTAGCATTTTATCAACTTCTGCTCGAAGAGCTTTCTGTTTTTCAGGGGATAATCGATAGCAACGTTGACGAATAGGTGGGTGGTCACCTGTATCAATACAGTGTTCAATAAGGTTTGTTCTTCCTAAAGGAAGTACGTCGGTAGAAATATTACAAAATTGTTCTACGACTGCATTAGCAAGAATCAATTGTGTATCTGTAAGTCTGTCATAAGACTGTAAGTAAGTATCATTATTATTGATGATAAACATGGGAGTATCTGAACTCTTGAGCATACTGACCGTATTAAGTATGTCTGGAGCCAGCTTAAAAGTTTTCCAGAAGTCGATACCTAATATGAAAGGTTGAGTAACAGCGGGTATTACATGGGCAGTAATTATAGCAAACTTATTTTTAAATAAAGTTGGAAGCTTAATAGTACCAATTGAATTGATTGTTTGACCATTAGCAACAGAACCTTTGATAATTTGGTCACGTTGTAGTTCCAAACCATGTTCAAGTAATAATTTATGTGAGTTATTACCTAAAATTGTAATGGCACTGCCACTATCCAGCAAACCGTTAAGGGTTAAATTCCCAACATTTACTCTAAGGTATGGACGTTCAGTGTCCGATGTATTATCAAAGAGGAGCGTAGAAACGTTGTATGTTTTGAAAAATATTGAAATAGTTTTAAGCCAATTGTTCCAATCATTTTGATCAAAGTTATTGTTAGTATTACAATTTTGTGTTTCTATATCCTCTCTAATTATTTTTTTTGAATTTTTTGTACATACAGGGCAATTGGTAAAAATTACGTCTTTTTTACCGCAACGAAAACAAACTTTATGTCTGTAGGGACATTGACATAAAGCATGACTGTCGTTTCGACAGCGAGGGCAAAATATAGGTAGTGCAGTTTTCTTAGAATCTGCAGCAATTGAATGTACAGGGTAAGGTTGAGGGTAAGGATGTGTTTGCACAAGTGGTTGTTGCAAGGTATTATACGGATAATGTGGTATGTTAGGTGTAGCAGTGACTTTGTGTTGGGTATTAGAAGTCGAAGGCTTCGCTAAGTCTTGTAATGTAGAAGGGGTATCAGAGTTGGAAATTTCAATGCAACTTTCGTACCATTTGCACGATTTTAATAATGTTGCGACCGAGTCGAGATCGTCTGGTGATAACCTTTGACCGAATTCGGGTCGCAAGTTACGCCTAAGAATATCAATTTTGGCTTTTTCTGAAATAGGCTCACGTAATTTCGCAAATAATGATTCTAATTCTGTAAAATAACAAATCACACGCTCATTTGTTTTTTGTTTGCGAGCATCTATGATTTTACGCAGTTTATAGTCGTAGTCTGTAATTTCAAATTCATTTAGTAATGTAATTTTAAAAGATTCCCAATCCGGGATTGTTTGTTTGTGAGCTCGAAACCAATCTAAAGGAGTTCCTTTCAGAATATCGTATATATGATTGTATAGTTCAGTATGTGAAATATTTCGAGCAACTGCGAATTCCTCTACTTTTTCAAGAAAATCTTTTGGACAACTATCCCCCTTGTAAATAAACCGTTTAATTTCGTGACTTGATCTGTTGATCGAAATATTTTGTAGCTTTTGTGTCAGTAGGTCAAAATATGGTAATTGAGTTTGTTGTTCTGGAAAATGATCGTGTGTAGAAGAATTTTCTGTAGAAGAGCTGCTAGGATTTTCTAATGTTTCGAAACGTTTTTGTAAATCGAAGAAATTCTCTGAAACATTTTTAAATGTTTCTAGTTGTACTGTCGTAAGTTCGGTGGTAATATCCATGTTATTCAATCTATTTTTAATGTGCAGAATATAGGACGCATTCTTCTCCTTTCGTACCGGGTAAGCTAGTAAACGTGCAGAAATAATGGTTAGACATTTTTGAATTTCGATTATATCCTGTTCAAATGTATACGGACTTTGAAAATCTTGTGTATTCGAGCTGTCAAGTAAGGTCGATAACCTTGAACGTAAATTTTCTGCAGTATCTGTTGTATGAACTTCAGCATTTCTACATTTTAATTCATAGATCAATTCTGGTTTATTTAGATGCGCAGGGTCCATTTTTATTTAATATGAGACCAGCAAATAAAACTAAGTGTTTACTTAGTAAGTAACGTGCGTTTAGTGCGTTTAGTGCGTTAGTAACGCTTTAAAAATATATAAAAAAATAGCGTTAATGTAACTACGCGTTTAAAGTTTAGAGTAATTCGGAACTAGGTAGGCCGATAGTGAAATTTGGAATAAAGTACGTATTAATGAAAATGTCTTACTTACATGAATGACTGGAATGCAAATATAAAATACACTTGAGTATAAAAAACTGTTCTGGGTTTGCCAAATAATTCAATCCAAATTTAAATCAAGATGGCCTAGTGCCTTTTAGAATTTTGTGGGGCGACTTAAAAATTGAACACTGATTAAAAAAAAAAAACACGAAGAAATCGGGAACTTGTAGGCAGGTAGAGCAGGCTGGGTACGGACACGTTGAGGGCGCCAGTGTCGCGAGGCGGTCCCCGGGTTTGGGTTGCTCCCACTATTCCAGGACACAAACCTCTTTGACACAGAATTACAGGAACTTCCTTCCGCTTGATTCTAGCACACGGCGGGAGCAGACTCGGCAGGCCAGAGTCTGATATCAAGCAAGCCGCGCGAAGCCGTTCATTGAGTGCAACGCGATCGGGCGCTGCAACTCAATGATGTTCCTCAAACCAGAGCAGCAGACTTTTAGATTTTTATATTAGTGTTAGCGAAGGAAGGACGAAAGATATATTTTATAAATTAAATCAATGAAAACACTAAAGAAGAATATTTTTCTATTTTGACTAAAAATCAATATGAATGACAGGATATTTGTATTTGGAATGGATAATGAAAATCAAAATGAAAAGAAATGGATTATGAAAAGAGTATTGTTATGAAAGAGGTTTGGACCTCGTCACAAGTATAATGTAACGAGCCTGAAGCAAATTACTTAACCAAAGGAATCGAAAAAGCAAATACTGTATAATATAACTCCTAACATTATTACACTTCTGACCTCATACTAGGACTACAAATGGGAAAAAGAACCTCTTGAATACAAAAAAGAACATTGAACTCGAAGAAATATAGACAAATATGTGCCAAAATAGGAACACCCACATGACTAATAAAACTGTTTGTCAGTGTCACAGTCCAACAAAGACAACATAACACAATAAAATAAAAAACGTAACGATAAAAGCAATTTGGTTAACTGTACTTTCATATTCTTTGACAAAGTTACGGAGGGAAATAAAGCATCTATAAAAATATATCGTTCTTCATTCGTTGATACAGTTCTGTTTGTTCTCTTTTGTTCGGGAAATTGAGTTATGGATCACAGAGATCTAATTTTTATAAGAGCATCTGCCAAGAGCGTTGAAGAATTGTCAGTATTGTCACAAAATAAATAATAGTACAAGTATTGTTTCAAACAAGGCAGATAAGTTCAGAAAACAAAAACCACTAAAACCTAACCTGCCTATGACACTCTTGCGACGAAGACGAATCGATTGATACCTCGGTTGTCAAAATCGGACCAAGTATTTAGTTTGAACACATAGCCCTTCCTTTGCTTTGCTGCCGGTTAACAAAATGCCTATGACACTATAAATGAAGACAAATCGATTGAGGCCTCGCTTGTCATAATCGGACGTATAAGGGCGATGCTATGGTGGAACATCCACATACCCACATACATACAAACATAGACTAAAATTACCCTTTGCTTCGCTGTACTCGGGTAATAAAAACTGGAACATACGAGTAAGTTCGAGAACTTTGGAGGTTGTAAAGAAATTCTGAACGTAAATTGAAAAGGTAATTTTTGCAAATTATACGTATGAAAGTTCGCAGACGGCAGAAGCCGTATTGTAAGGAAAAATGCGTATTGTCTGACTTGCACTGCGCTCATTCGCCGGTGGCGTCGCCGACAAAGAAAAAGTGCAAACGATACGTCAGTTCTCTCTTATATGCGGCTTTATGCACGGCGGTGCCACTAACTTGTATGAGACACGTCCATTATGATGACATTCATGACAGGCGAAGCTCATGGCTCGTGTTTCTGGCTGATGCAGTTACTTGAATTCTAGACTTCTGACATTTGATTAATTTGAGCAAAATTGTTGTTCTATATTTGAATGTGATACTTTCATCACAACTTTCAAGGAACGTAATTTTACCGAAGAAAATAGACGTTTCTATACTTAGACGGCCACTATCACTAGAGTCAACACCAGAAACGGGATAATTATCTACACTGAAACCACCCATGTTCATAGTTGTGGGCCATGCCATGAATGTGATACTATTTATTATAATGAATGATTGGAATCTCAGTTTGTTTGTTTGTCGTATGAGGTAGTGCTGGCCTCTGGTGTCAGAGTTTGTCAAGCTACCCGAGGGCCTCTGACATGGCTTAACGACTGCCATTAATCAATAACAGCCGGGACCGACAGCTTAACGTGCCCTCCGAAGCACAGGGCGATGGAAAACCGCACATAACTCAGAAAAGTCATTGGTGCGGAGCCTAGGATTTGAACCCGGTATTGTTGGATTCTAAATTGCACTATAGAATTAGGCCACCATCGCTCTAAATCTCAGTAATATGAGACACATTTAATCCGTTGTTGGAAAAATTAAGTCGAATAGAGACTTTTTGCGATTAAGAAAAATTGCCTTAACAGCATCGTAGTTTCATTGATTTGAGTCACGATCATTTAATTTAATAATCATATATTAAAGCTATGAAAAGATTCGTTCGTTCCAAAACACACTGGAGAACATTTGAAGCGTAACGAAAGAGGTATGTATCTTGCAAGTGCAGCGTTGTGTGAACATTGTGCAATATTTTATTTTGTCGAGAATTTATATTGTAAAGTCTGATTTGTTATCTGTCTGGTCGAGGCACCGAAAGTATTGCACAGTGTATTATATATTTTAAAATTCCACAGGTGAAAAATGACACTTGTTCCATAACAGGAAGACATAAACAACTAGGAAACATAAAAAAGCTGCTGTTGGGTTTCAGTTAATCAACATTTTTATGATGAAGAATAAATAATTAGTAAAGTTAAAAACTACGATAGGGAAGCCAACAGAAGAATTCAGTTGGTCTGGGCGGCATTCGGAAAACTTCGTCTGGTCTTTCCGTCGTCCATTCCACAGTGTCTGAAGATGAAAGTCTTAAATGCGTGCGTCCTACCAGTTATGACATACGGAGCCGAGACATGGACACAAGCAGTGGGACTTGTCCACAAATTTAAAGTGAGCAGCGAGCTATGGAGAGAGCTATGCTCGGGGTTTCTCTGAAGGATGAAATCAGAAATGAGGTAATCTACCAGAGAACCAAAGTCACCGACATAGCTCAAAGGATTAGCAAGCTGAAGTGGTAATGGGCTGGTCACATTTCTCGAAGGATGGACAACCGCTGGGGTAGACGTGTCCTCGAGTGTCTTGGCAAACGTAGTGTAGGACGCCCGCCGGCCAGGTGGAGTGACGACCTGCGAAAGGCGGCCGGTAGAAACTGGATGAGAGGAGCCGAAGATCGGGCTCTGTGGCGTTCATTGGCAGAGCCTATATCCAGCAGTGGACGACCACGGGCTGATGATGATGAAATTTAAAAGTTATGTATTCTTGTGTCCTGATTTCAGTGTAAAAATTGCTTGCCTCTGCAATAAAAACTTATTTTTGTAAATTACACACTTGAGGAAAATTTTAAGGCAAGCGTTCCTTTCATAGCTGATGTTATGGTTATGGTGAGAAATTACCGCTAGCTCTGACGGAAACATATCTAAGAAAATGTATATGCATCCGGGAAGGGTTGCAAGCATGAAAATATGAGAAACTCCGCGGGGGTAACGCTAAAAGCCACAGAGATGATGACAGGGGCCAACTGTAATAGTCCTCAGGCCTCTAATAAATAAGGATACGAGATGAGGGGCTACCTTCATTGTTATTTCCTTAACGGGCCGTCTTATGGCCCTCTTAATTAATTTGAAACTTTCTGAGGTCTCCTGTGGCGTGCAATTTGAATAATAGCCCGGATAGGGTGCTGAAGCTTAATTTTAATTGCAAATATTTATGTTAAACGAGTCTCGAGGCGGTCGAATGCCTTCTTAGAATATTGCAAAGTATGATATATTGTTGTGAAAAGTCTCGCTCCAATGGAAATAATGTAATTTATCATGTTTATCTTACGACGAGTTTCAAATAAATGATCCAATTAAAAGTTCGTAACATAAACATTTTGCTTCTGAGTTGTAGACTTACTGTAAACAGTGAAACCGCTAATATCTGACGTCAGCCATTACCTGAAAAAAAAGAAACCAGGTCATGAAAGAGGTAGGTACTTAACATGTGTTTTACAGCACACGCACACAGATGCACTCGTATATCTTTGTGACACCTCATTATCATCTGCAGGAGCAGAGAGATGGAAAGTAAGCAGCTATCTATACTTGCAACTATGCACTAAGGACGCAGACGTGTTATAATGAGATGTACTATTTTAACACGTTTTTATTATATCACTTTGTTGTTTATCGTTCCGGGTGAAATCTTGCAACTCAAATTTCAAGCACTTCCCGATTAGTTGTCCGGCTGACACTTTCAGGGTAGCTCACAACTCGATGACAATGCATTTAAAAAAGAAAAAAAAAGTAAAGCGTGGTGCCTCTGCAATAAAAAACATGGTAACAAATGTAGATTAAAAATCTAATGTAACAAGATTAGATTTTTAATCTACATTTGTTGCTTGTTCTACTTTTGTGACACGCCACACGAGTATGATAGTTTTAATTTTTAACCCCCGAACTCAAAAGAGAGGGGTGTTATAAGTTTAGGGTGTGTGTGTATGTATATGTATCACTGTATCATACTGTCTATTTGAGGCATCGTAGCTCCCAAATGAATGGATAGATTTTGTTGCGGTTCTTTGTTTTTATGCTGATGTGATCGAGATAGTTGTTAGCTATAATGGGGGGTAGAAGGGGGGGGGGATCGTAGCTCTCAAACGAATGTACCGATTTAGATGCGGTTTCTTATGTTTGAAAGCTGATGTCATCAAGATGGGTCTTAGCTATAATAGGGGGAGGGGAGAGGTATCAGTTTTTTTTAATTTGTCTTTATCTATAATTCAACGTGATGGTATTATTTTTATTCTTCTTTCACAGTTGCTGCATATCATGTATGCACACAGATAAGAACAGTATGGCCACAGATATGATTGAGATGGCATGTAGATTAATCATCCGCCTGTTACATTATCACTGCTGGGATACATACCAAAACCAAACCAATAACACTTTATTGACACACAGTTAAACAAATTACAAAATATAAATAACCTAAACAATAGGTACAATGGGCGGTCTTATCGCTCATAGCGATCTCTTCCAGACAACCTTAGGATGGAAAGAAGTTAATTTCTAATAAGGGCATACTTTCTCTCAAAGAGAGAGAGAGAGAGAGAGAGAGAGAGAGAGAGAGAGAGAGAGAGAGAGAGAGAGAGAGAGAGGAGATGGGCCATAACCCAACACGCTGGTTCGTAATGTGAGTTGATTGATGTAACATATCCTTTAGTTATGAGGTTCTCCGACATGCAGGTTAAATCAAGATGTTTTCATTCACTAATTCTGAGTCCATAGCTCATAAGTTGGCAATCAAACATCTAAAGGAAAACGAAATCTAGTATTTATAATATTGTTTTTCGAACTGAGGTGGAACCGTTGCTTGGGAAGCGCACATGTTAGCGCTATACCATCATCGCATTTTGTGATCATCTGCATACAGATAATTTAGTTATCAGAATGTGACTAGGAATAATAAGTATATATGCTATTAGAAGCGATGAAAAACAAAAAAAAAAACAGCCAAGTGCAAGTCGGACTCGCGCACCGAGGGTTCCCTGTTCCCTACAAACTTTTGTAGGTAGGTATGTAAATAATTCATCGACCACGGGTTTCGAATTTCGAAGATTTAAAAAAATAACTTTTTTTGTGATGTCACTACATATTACGGATTTGGATTTTTCATTCATTTGTGCTATAAGATATTGCTTCTTCAAATTTCATGATTGTAGGTCAATGGGAAGTATCGTATAGTTTTTTATAGTTTTTTGTAGTTGCGAGTGATGCGGCACAAACGGCCGTATCTTTTCCGTTGACTTATAAGTTTGTTTTTTCTCAGCTCCAAGGGATAGCACACCCGAGTATTTGATATTAATTTCAACTTCTACGCGTTCCAAGAATAGGTGTGACTTCAGTGCGCTTTAAAAATAATAATGTGTTACGCTTCTGAATTTTCTACTAAGCAACTAAAGTTAATCTTTTCTATAGAACTTGAACAAAAATAACACCAAACAGTGCTGGATAGAGCACGTCCGTACTATCTATTGTACTGCCAACAACACAAGGCGAACGGTGTCATCGGCTTGCTGTGACGACTGATGAATGGAGGAACGCCACGGACGGTCACAGCGGCGTCTAAAAATGACCTTGTGGACGCATGCCCTGCTATAACTTAATTAATTTACAGTTACATTATATTTTTACAAGTAGGCTAATAACTATGGACGTGGGAATATTGTGAAAACATGCGATTGCATAGACCATTTCCACGCAATCTATTATTTTGGTGCCGCCATCAGAATAAGTGCTATCGACATGGCTGTGATCTGATGACATGACTTGACAAATGGACCGGTGGTGATTGATAGCATGGGAAGTTTTTTTTTTTTTTAGGAATGAATAATGCTGTTGGCCTTATCGGCCTCTACAGCTTGAACCGGGCTTGGGGGCGGGCGCTCACAAGCACTCCGCCGCAATGCATGACGCAGAAGTCGCACGCTAAAGTTAAATTTGGACGACCCGCACGAGGGTACCCAGGGGGTACGGCCCTCGGCTTGGACGGCCTTCTGATTACGGGGGTATCGAACTAAACATCCCTGGATCGCACCTTCGAGAAGAATCGGCAAGAAATGGGACCTTCGACCTCGCCGGCGAGGTCGGTGTCTGTGTCTAAGTGGGTTGCCAGGGGTGGTCGGATTGGGCGAGGCCATCGCTGCCAGTACTTTGACTGCTTTGGCGTCGTCCGGATCGTCCGGGACATCGCCGGGACGTCTACGGAGGGCAATACTGTCTGTCGTATAGTCGGAGGCTTTAACTACGAGCGGGTTGGGATGATGGGGCGCCGCATCAAAGTAGCGGCGAGAGGCATCTTTCATGAATTGACTGATCGAGGGAAGCTCGATATCGCGGTGCAGGTCGGCGTTCCTCTGATACCATGGAGCGCCTACTGCATTTCGAAGGAATTTATTTTGGACTCTCTGGAGCGGTTCCAGGATTAACGGACCGGCGTGCGCGAATGCTATAGACGCGTAAGTCATGACGGGGCGGATGCAGGCTTTGTAAAGTGTCACCTTATTTCTAAGGGACATTTTACTTCGCTTGCCTAAGAGATGGTAAAGGCGGCCTTGGAAGAAGGACGCCCTGTCACGGACTACTTTTACGTGTTTGTCGAATCTCAGTCGATAATCAAGGGTAACTCCTAGGTAATTGGTTTGTTTCGCCCACGGGATGGGTTGATCGAACATCGTAAGACGACCGGATGGAAGGTACCGCTTGATGTCCTCAGTAAAGCGCATTGCTACGCTTTTCTCAGGGTTCACAAAGATGCGCCATCTTCGGAACCACTCTCCGAGGGCGACGAGCGCCCGTTGGATGTGTCTCCGAAGATGGGTTGGCTTCCATCCGGTCGTATAGATCGCGGTATTGTCGGCGAAGAGGGAAATCTCTACGTTTGGGGGGCACGGAAAATCGCTAGTGTACAGTGAGAACAGAAGCGGGGAAAGCGCGGAGCCCTGAGGGACTCCAGCTCTGATGGGGTGTGGGTTGGATTTGACTTCCTCGACACGATAACGAAAGCTGTGGTCTTTGAGGTAGTCTTGTACTATAAGCACAAGACGATCTGGCAATCCGATCTGATACAACTTGTATATCAGCCCGGCGTGCCAGACTTTGTCAAAAGCCTTAGCCACGTCTAGGAAGACGGCTATCGTGGTTTGGGGTTTCGGATATCTGTTGAAGCTAGCGAGAATGTGATCCGTGATGCGATGCACCTATTGGGGGCAAGAGTGTCTGGCTCTAAAGCCAAACTGTTCGTCTGGAATGAGATTTTTAGAATTTGCAATGAACCGGAGTCGACTCAGAATGAATCGCTCGTAGATCTTCCCCAGCGAGCTGAGGAGACTGATTGGACGGTAGCTAGATGCTAGCTAAGTTTGGGCACGGTAGATTTCTTGCCTGGTTTGTGAATGCTGATGACGTCGGCACTCTTCCAGGCGTCGGGGAACGAGTGATTGCTCATAGCAGCATTGAAGATGCTGACTAAGAGATAAACTAATGGGACAGAGAGGTGCTTGAGCACCCTGTTGCTGATACCGTCAGCACCAGGGGCCTTCCGCACCTTGAGACCTTTGATTATCGACTCGACCTCGGCCGCTTTCACGGGCTCGAGGGGTGGGTCAGTCGGAGGTTGGGCGTTTCTACATTCGATTTCGCGGTCCACCGCGGCGATGTGGACATGATCAACGTGATCGTCGGTGGGGGTACATTGGGCTTCGAGGCTCTCGGCAAAGCACTCGGCCTTTTCGTCGTCTTTGAACGCCGGAGGGAGGTCGAACCTTTCGAGGGGGGGGGGGGGATAGCTGATTGGGTATCAGACTTGAACTTTTTCGCCAGCTTCCAATACGCTAGCCGAGATGGCGAAATGTCAGTCATCTTATCGTCCCATTGATTATTACGCAAATCCTTTATGAGTTTCTTTACCGCGCGATGAAAGCCTTGCATAATGGATTTGGTTGTCGGGGTGGGTTCCGCGTCGTGGTGTCTGATGGCTGCGTTCCTTGCCGTTATCAGTCGCCTCACGCTCGCAGGCAGGTTCCAGAGGAGGTGATCCAACGCTGAGACCTGCCTGGAGCACTCACCGGCGACGGTGGTGAGGTGGCTGGTGATGGCATCGATCGAGCGTGTTACGTCGGTCGTGACAATGTCGTCGGGGATGAGGTCGAGGTCGGGTGAACTTATAGGTTTGAGGGCTTCCCCCAAATGCTTCCAGTCCACTATCGTCTTGGTCGGAGTAGGGGAGAGTCGATTGGCTGGGTCTGGGCCGAGGCGCATGATTACGGGACGATGTCCGAGTCTAAATCCTGATATACTTGAATCGAGCGGAACTTAAGGGAAACGTTCTTTAGTAGTGGTATGTCCAGTATGTCGGGTCTGTGGTTGACATTAAATGGATAATGAGTCGGTTCCAGTGGTGGGATGACGTCAAATCCAAGCGGGTCGACAAGGTCGTAAAGTGCCGTACCGTTAGGGTTGGTGGCTACGCACCCCCACATAACGTGTTTGGAATTGAAGTCACCCGCCAGGATGACCGAGCTACCTAGGGAAAGGAGCGCCTCGAGGTCGCTCCTGAGTAGTTCTTTACTGGGGGAGAGGTAGCACGAACCTATAACGACCGATTGATGATCGGTCATTGCTAATCGGCAAACTGAGGCTTCTAAGTTGCGTAGAGGAGGGGTTATTAACGGGACGCAGTGGAGAGACTTCTTATAGTAAATGAGAGTACCTCCGAGAGCGGAGGTGACTCTGTCGTTTCGAATGACCTGGTAGTTCTCAATCCCGGGGTTGCGCTTACTCGGCTTTATAGTATAACGATATGCTTTGACTAAAATATACTTACCTGCTTATTATATATGAAAGTATGTTTGTAGACTTTTAGTAAATATACTTGAAGTAATTTCAAAATGTTTATCGTATCTATAATACGAAAAATTGCTTTTTTACCCGACTACGGCGAAGGAAGGGAAGGGTAATGAGTTTAACAGTATATGTATGTATTGTAACTATGTATGTGGGTTTGTGGATGTTCCACCATAGCTTCACCCTATTGGTACGATTTTGACAAGCGAGGTGTCAATCGATTTGTCTTCAAGTATAGAGTGTCATAGGCTTTTTTTATACGACTACGGCGAAGCAATTGATGGGTTATGTGTTCAAACTAAAAACTTGGTTCGATTTTGACAAACGCGGTATCAATCGATTCGTCTTCATCGCAAGAAAGTCATAGGCAATAGGCATAGTTTTTGAACTTATGTCTCGTTATTAAGTCAGAAATGGCCTTACTGCAATCTTTTCTTGCGTCAAAAATTCCAAGACAAAGAAACGTTCATTCAAGAGATTTCATTCATTACAACAAGGAGAGTTTCAGAGTTTCAATGATATAAGAAATATTATACGGCGTTGTCTTACCTTCCGTAAATCCTTTCAAAACAAACACAAAAAAAGTGCGCCAGTGGCACAGAAACCAGTTGCAAAAGAAACGCCAAAATGTACTTAGCAAGCTGTTGTTAAGTAACTCCAATATTTTTTCAATTTCACTCCAATTGTAACATTTTTTAACATAAATGGCTTTAATACACAGTACTGTAGACCGACAGGTGATACAACTCAAAATCGTTACACTACTGAAACGGTAAGCGACGAAGATTTCATAGGAATTTCGCACGGCACGCTCTCATTCGTCACTGCCAAGTAATTAGACGAACTAGTGTACATGACGACCTTATCACGACGACATAAGGACCATTGTGAGGTAAAAAAGTGAAGCGTGAGACGACCGTACACGCAACGTCCACTGATATACTAACGTACTAACTATACTAATCAATTTGAAAATAATATGTGTGGTGCAGCCTTAATGGCAATGCCCGGGTGGCAATGATCGACAGATATACGATTGTTTGTCTACATCTACACTTATATTATAAAAAGGAAAGATTTGATTGTATGTCTGTTTGTTAGTTTGTATGGATAAACTCAAAAAATACTGAACCGAATTTAAAAAATCTTTCACCTATGGAAAGCTACATTATCAGCGAGTAACATGGGCAGAACTTTATTTAAAAAAAATAGAGGTACCTGCGAAAATTTCAATAATGTAACGCAAGGTATCAAAAATTTGTTGATTATGCGCTGTATAAGGAACGGAATGACATGTTGCCGTGGAAACGAAATAATATCAAGTCTGTAGATTACGTGAGTTGCAGTTGTCTATGGTCAAAAAGCACTGCTGAAAATGATTATGAATTACGTTTGCGTGCGTTTTCTTTTTTGAAACTTAAGACGGTTATAAAAATGCTACTAATAAGAAAATTGCCACGGGGTGAGCGCTACCCGTGCGAAACCAGGGCGAGTCACTAGTTGTTATTAAGTAGGTCAGTTATTTTTGTCGTTAAAGAAATAAAAGTACGATTAGCAGTGACAACGTTACGGCTTGCGACATTAGTAAGTACACATTATTTTTATGCTCGGCTATTTTAGTAGCTACCAATGAATATTTCGTTATGCGAGGCTGTTTGGATGAAGCGAGAATGATACGAGAACAATCATTATTTCTAAGGAATCGAGTACAATCATTATTTCTAAGGAATCCATACCAATATATAAAAGTGAAACGTTGTCTGTTTGTTTGGGGAGCTTTCACGCGATAACGGCTGGACGGATTTTGATGAAATTTGGAATGGAGATAGCTTATACCCTGGAATAAAACATAGGAAGATATTTAACTCAGAAAATTGTAAGTTTCCACGGGAAAACTGGAGAAACTGGAAAAATTTTGGTTACTCGCTGTAAGAAACGGTTGCCATGGAAACGAAATAACAAGTCTGTCAAAAAACATCTAAAGCATTGGTACTATACATACTTTTGCATTGGTTTTGATATCCTAGAGAAACATAGGATGTTTTTTTTCGCGATAAACAGTATTCCGCGCGGACGAAGTCGCGGGCGGGAAAAAATAATCTGGTAAATAGCTGGTTTAAAATAATCTTAACCTCACATTTAAAAGCTCGCTGATAATAAATCTAAAGAAGCTTTTCTGCTCCACGTAATCCACTCTACACCAACTTGTCCACTTGTTTTTCTTCTTTCTACTAATACAATCCTATTTTCACCAAAAAAATATGTAGCCCATAATTATGGTTTAACCACGTTTTATTTTGTTTTTGCGAAACCGCAACCTTTGTTAATTACCTTTTAACCAGCTGATTTGTGCCTGCGGCATACCTTTTGATCGTCAATATCCAATTAAAATACAAAGAACATTTTTTTCTGCAATTTCACAGATTATCTTGATTATAGGTAAATTACAAGTCTCCCAACATTAATTTAGCAGGTGACATACTAATAATCCAAGCGTATTCAGAAAAAAAAAACAATACCTACTTCCCCACCGACCACTAATTTCCTATTTCCATACAAAACAAACGACATCAATGAACATGTGTTAGTCGTTGATGCCAGGTGAGTGAGGCACCCCTGTTACAGTACTCGCAAGTGACACCCTTGCGGATACGGCACGAGCTATCCTACCGTGACGCACTCTATGGCTTTCGAATGTTGCGAGCTCGTCAGGGAGGAAACCGTGAGGAAACAAAACACGAATACGGTGATATTGAGTTACGAATGTGTTTGTATACTTGAATTTAGATAGAAACTTGAAAGGTTTTTGAATGAAACTGGTACTGGACAACAGGCAACTGGCATGCATGACTGATTTACATACTCAAATCAATAGCACACATCTATACCTACTTATAATAAAGCAATATGAACGACAAAGTCTGTACAAAGAAGATTAAAAAAAAAGTCTATTCTTGTTTAGTAGCTTATTTCACTTGAAATAAGCTATTAAACAACAATAGAACATTTAGAAAATTCGTGTCTGACCTTTTGTGTGTTAGTTTGTTTGTCTGTAGGTTTGTCGCGCATCACGTAAAAACTACTGGATTGATTGCGATGCGGTTACTGTAGGATAGTTTAGGTTTTGACTTAAAAACTGGTGTACTTGATATCTCAATCCAATTAGTAGAAGCCGAGCAATCGATAAAAACTTTTTGACGGCTGAAGGAATTTTGATGAAATGTTAGTATATTGGTATTTTAGGCTTACATAGAGTATTTTAACCTACAGAAATGACCACGCGTGCAAAGCCGCGGGTTCAGCTAGTGTAATAAATATATCAATAGACTATGTCAGTGGTATATGTAGACTATGATGATGATTATCTTACATGCAATACACATATTAGTCCCAGAAGGGCTGAGCGGGGGAGGCAAAGTTTGCACACGGGCGAAGCTGCGGGGAGCAAAGGCAGGTATCCGTCCTCAATGGAAGTCTTTGATAAGTTCAAAACCAACAAAACTTGATAAATCATTTTGAGAATACTGCCATTTCCGTAACGTATTTGCATGAGCTGGTACGATCAGCTTCAAAATGTCTAGCAAGAGTAACAAATTAAAGCAAAAAAAGTACCAGAAGATAACCCCGTTAAGTCTCCACCTCCACTTAATTTCTAGACTAGATAAGTCAAGAAGCCAGACTAGCTCACAGATTAAACTGCACTAAGCGTGCGGCGGGGAAGATAAATTTATCTCGAGCTATTTGGGCTTGAATCAAGTAAAAAGGAACTCCAAAAGATTCAGAGAAAATGTAGTTGTTCTTAAAGGTTACAAATAGTTTTCTGATAATAGAGAACCATCAAAATGCAGGTTTAACTTTAATGTTGTTTAAAACAAATACCTAGCTGTCAGGGTGTCTTGAATAATGACAATGAACCTGTTTAAATTTGTAAAGTGTTTTTTTTTATAAAGCTGCGGTAACTTTTGTCTTAACCAAGCCGCCACCTTGGTTGGCGGAAATGGCAGGGCATGGGGTGCGAAGAATTCCCGGGCTACCATAGGCCACCCCAAACATAGCTCTTAGGATAAGCAAACTAAAGTGGCAGTGGGCTGGTCAAATTTCCAGAAGAACCGATAACAGTTGGGGTAGACGAGTTCTCGAGTCGAGACCACGTTTAGGCAAACGAAGTGTATCCAGGTGGAGTGACGATCTGCGAAAAGCGGCTGGAAGAGAATGGATGAGGGGAGCTGAAGAACGAGCTCAGTGGCGTGCATTAGGAGAGGCCTACGTCCAGCAGTGGACAGATATAGGCTGATGATGATGATGATGATGAATGGAAACTTATAAAATTGAAAGACAAAAACCTATTGTTTAATTTCTATATCTGTGTGGAACTTACCTACGAAGTATACGTGCTAGCGCATACACGTTTACTTTTATAATGCATTTAAAGGAAAAGTAAACAGACTGTTAAAAACAAAGGCGCCATATGGGCGACGTGTAATAACGAAACAATGGTTACGAAACCTATACAAGGGTCAATGCACCAAATACTGAAATGTTTACTGTAGCGGAACTCAGCGGAACATGTGAAAAAAACAATCAATGAACATTCCAAGATTTCACTGTAAAAAGCGAATTGCCTACTGCGTTTTAATAATAATGCGGTTATGTAGGCTGCTAACTGTAACCGATAGGCGAAGCAATTTAAATTTTTGTTGTGAATGAAGAAAAGTAGGAACTAACTAGGGCATATAAATTGTTCTTCCTAGGTCAGACTTGGATAAGATTATAGAAAATGGATATTATTGGCGCTGTATACTCAAAGGAAGCAATACTTAGCAGTGGCAAGATAGGGGTGATGGTGTTGATGATACATTGGTTGGGATTCACTGCTTACTCGAACACAAAAATTGAAAAATTGTAGAAGATAGCTTTTAAGCAGCAGCCATATCATGGTGAAACTTAATACCAGCTATTATAATAAAAAGCGTATATACAATAAATTTAATGTCTGTGATGTTAACCGTTAAAGAGTTCCTTGATCTGGAGCTAATCCTGGAAGTCTATTAAGGTCATGCTCACCATAAAAATACATTGTCATCAGAACTGAACCAACTTGCAAAAATTCAACTACGTAGGATAAGAGGAAGTGGTTCTAATTCAGCTTGCAAGATTTGGCCAAAACATACATACATACATACAAACATTGCAAGTTATATAAAGTTTTTAATTTTAAAAAATGTCTTCAATTCTTTTCGATATCTCCTACACAAAGTAGGAGATATCTAGAGTGTAGAAAGATCAATATAGATCATGAAGCCATTTTACCAATGGCTGTAGCTTCTAGATGTTTATTATTAAAGCCTTCCTACGTTTTTATAGAATAAAAACTGTCTGTAAACACTGTCTGCTGCTAGATTTTGTGACAGAACCAAATGTTCATGTCGAGATAACGTGGAACGCGACAGCTTGAAAGATGGAGAGCGTCTTAAAAATTCATGTTTCATTCAGTTTATACAATTTTAAAGGTGGCAAGCTTTTTCCAATTTGTCTGTGTAACTTTGCGACGGTGATAGAAAGAATTTCTAATACATTTTAAATTTGTAATACGTCAAAAGCTGCTGGCAAGCATTTTATGGTTTGATTGTCGTATGGAGTCGTCCTGGTCTCTTGTGTCAGTTTGTCAGGCCGCCCGAGGGCCTCTGACATGGCTTAGCGACTGCTATTAATTAATAACAGCCGGGACCGACAGCTTAACGTGCCCTCCGAAGAAACCCGTGGTTAGATAAGTCTCTATGGAGCCTAAGACCGAACCCGGTATCGGTGGATGCTAATTAATTATGATTTAATTATGTTTTACCTTAATGCCTGTTTCAGATTTGGATCACAAACTGTAAAACCATTTCTATATTATCTATTCTAAAACACTTATACATTTTTGTTCATTTTGTTTTGAGTACAAGCACAAATAAAAAATATATAATAAGGCAGATAGTAAAAAAAAAACTAGGGGAATTAAAATAAGGTACCTACTGAACAGGAATCTAATATTTTAAGTAATGGTCTGTCTATCTGGCTGTCTATATATTCGCACATCACGTAAAAACTACTAGACCGATTGCGATGCTGTTTTCACTGTTAGTTTTGAATTGAAATCTGCTTTACTTTGTATCTCAATTTGGTAAGCAGAAGCCGAGCAATTGATAAAAAACTAATTGAATGCTGAATATTTGTGTTAGAATTTGGTATTTTGTACGTTATAGGTACTTTTATCCCAGACAAAAATGCGTACAGAGCACGGCTAAATTTTACTCAACTACGCGACAAACGGTAACATTTTCAAAACGCCCGGCACACGGTTTTTACTACTCTGCACAAAATTACATCTATACTTATAATAAAACAATGAGAACAAAAAAGTCTGTACAAAGAAGATAATTTAAAAAAAATGCTCTAGTGTACTTAAAATAAGCTACTGAACAATAATATAACATTTTTTTAAATCTTAATAAGTAGAATATGTCTGTTTGTCTGTATGTTCGCGCATCACGTAAAAACGACTACCGATTGCAATCACTACTGTATAGCTTAGGGTCTGACTTAAAAACGCAGCCGTAATTAGCCTTTTATGCGCCTGGTGCGAGCTGCTATAAATATTTTCTAATCATAACCAGTTGTGACAAAAAAATGGATTTTGCGCCCTGTGCCTGGGCACCGATGGCACCGCCCTAGTTACGGCACTGCTTAAAAACGAGGTACTTGGTATCTTAATCTGACAATTAGATGCCGAGCAATCGATAAAAAACTATTTGACGGCTGAAAGAACGTTGAAGAAATTTAGTAGGTATATTGTACTTTATAGGTACTTTATGTCCTGGAATAACACGTTTGGTACTTTTAAATTAAATGACCACGCGGGCAAAGCCGCGGGCACAGCTAGTATTGAATAAGTTAAGTGTGGATTACGACACCATAACTCAAAATCGTCGAAGAAAAAAATAGTTAGAATACCCACATAATCCAAGAAACTCAAATTTCAAGGACAAGTAACATTTAAAAGGCAGAACCAGCCGGGTGGATTATATTTTTATTATTGTTATGCCCCTTTTTACTCTGTCTTTTTCTTACTGAGGAGACCCATATCCCAGCCCAGAAGTGGGGATGTCGCATACCAAGAGTGCTGATACGAGGTGGCACAGGAAAAAGACCCTTAGAAGGATATGGGGAGCCCATGCCCAGCGGTGGGATAGACAGTAGTAAGAAACAAAAACTATAATGAGATGATTGTTTACGATTTTATTTACACGGGTGCTCGACAATCACCTTGGTGATTACTAGACCGGTGCGACCGCAAACCTGATGTTTGGCAACCGCACTCGAGGCCACTGCTGGTCATGAGAAAACTATATTATCTACTGATTTATGCCTATAATTTAATTTGTGCTTTATAATCCTGATAGTAGATTATTATCGAATGTTACTTTATTATCAGACCAGTTAATTAAAACAGATCTGATTAAAAAATCAGACATCAGTACATTTAATCAAATCAGATCTGATAGTTAAAATTATCTGCACTTTATTGTATCACAAATAATAACTAGTTGCTCCTTAATAACCACGGCCTATAATTATAATATAAGAATTTTATAATCAAGATATTCGGGAAAATTCTCACTAATTACCTAGCCCCTAACTAGGATACCCTGTTCTACGAGTACAAGACAACGGATAAACTGAGAGATGGTAGCCTATCGGTTCTATAGTGCAAATTAGAATCCTACGATACCAGGTTCAATCCTAGGCTCTACATCAATGACTTTTCTAAGTTGTGCGGTTTTCCATCGCTCCGTGCTTCGGAGGGCAAGTTAAGCTGTAGGTCCCGGCTATAACGAATTTGGACTGTGAACGGACATTGAACCTGCGACTATCTCTGTCTCGGGATTGTATTGCGGTGTCCGGCAGAAAATTATAATCCAACCTCTGTAGCATAGAGCCCAGCACTACCTCATACGACAAACAAAGTACCAACTACCACAGTCGCCATAACATACAATTTCCTCCTTTTTGATTCCTCAAACTAGGTCACCAAAAACATAGAGATTGAATCAAGGCGCATTTAGACTCAATCTCTCAACCACAGCAAACGTGAAAACATTACCGATCATTTTATGGCTCTAGTAAATCTCGAGTCCGTGAATTATAATGACAATTTCATGTCAAAACACCTCTACTTTCAAATGGATTTTGACGACTGTCCTCTTTCATCTGCCATATAAATTACGAGGGAATAAAACTTATGATTTATTATTAGACTAGCTGTGCCCGCATCTTTGCTCGCTTGATAATTTCTCTGGGCTAAAAGTATCCTATATGTTACATGTTTCAGTACCAGTTGGTATATTGTACCTATATGGTACAATATACCAAATTTGGTTCAGCCGTCACTTAGTTTTTTATTGATTGCTCGGCTTCTACTCATTGGATTGATATACTAAATTCACCAGATTTTAAGTTAAATTTTAGGCTATCCATTATTGAAAACCACATCGCAATCTGTCAAATACATTTTACGTGATGCTCGAACAGACAAAGAGAGAGACACAATTTTTTTTTAACTTGTTCTGTAGAGTATTTTAAGTAATATTTAAACCGCACATAGCTTAGAAAATACATTGGTGCGGAGCCTAGGACCGAACCCGGTATCGTTGGATTCTATGTTGCACTATTGAACCGTTATGTTACCATCGCTATAGTTATTAAGTGATACCTACTTAGGTACTGAGTAAGATAATAAGCATATCTTAGTAAAAAATAAACTAAATAACGGCTAAGAACTGTTCAACATTTAAGTAGCGTTTTTAGGTTAGGTTGATCATGTAAAAGTTCTAGTACATACGTTTATAAAACAACTGATAAGTGTTTAAATGTTAGAACTTCAAGCTTGATTTATTAATAATGTGCTTTATGAACAGATGTGTACCATCACAATATAAATATAAAACACCTTGATAGCCTTGAGGAAACGTAAGTATAACCAGTTTTTATGACAACTATTAAGGCCAGGCTCCAAGGTTACATTTTCCCAGTCCCCACTCCCCTGACACCTCCCGTGCACTCTGCCACCTGCTATCCGCAATAAGCACTGAAGTGCCTGCGTAACAAGGTTGAATATCGCGAGCGCTGTTTGAACACACAATTTAGCTCGGAACTAAATGACGTATGTCTCAAAAGTAATTTATTTTATTGGCAGGGTAATAATTTAGTAAGGTAAATTTTGTCTAAACATTAGATGATAAACTATATTTTCTTGCTGTGCGATTTATTTTATACATAAAACTTAAGCACTTGAGTAGAAACATTTTTGAATAGAAAAGGTATCGAATGAAATTTTGTTAGTCATGTCTTTGTCTTAGTATTAGAGAGATAAAGATCTCAAAAACATGTATGTTAAGTTTCACAATTATCAGGTTTGTGGTTGACCAGCATATTTACGGAAAAAATACCCTTAAAAAGCAGAGCAAGCATACAGCATACAGCCAACAGAGTACGTACTTAGTACTTAGTATCAATTTAAAAGTATCTCAAAGTAGTCTTGTAGCTATTCCGAAATAAATATTTAAACTGCACTCCGCCTCCTATTACTTTAAACTTAATTCAATTTAGTCTGGAAAATTTCCTGTCCAACGAAGTAAAATTCAGCTCCCGGCTACATTTGAAATGGTTGAACTATATAATAATATGCAAAACTAAAAATTTGATATTGCACAACTTTAAATGGCAGATATAACAGTTTTAAATTAAATCCACTAAGATACTATGCCTATACTTATCACTTTAAATTAGTTTTATCGGAGTAATCGAAATTGGTTCTTTAATTGATGTTATATTTTCAATTTTACATATTAATAAATAAAAAATGGCTACAATTTGCATCTGTCATTTTTTGTTTTATTTTATCGTATCGATTTTTTGTTTAACATTGATTTATATCGTACGTGTTTCGTTTCTATGAATTCTGTTTTTGATTCTGTGTTTAGGTGTATAATAAAGCAATTGGAACGAAACGTCTGTACAAAGAAAATAATTTTAAAATAATGATCTAATCTAAGCTACTGAACATGAATATAAAAATTTAATAAATCGTGTCTTTCTGTTTCGTGTACCTATAAAGTACAATATATACATATGTTCAGCCGACAAATAGATTTTTATCGATTGCTTGACTACTACTCATCGGATTGAGATACCAAGTACCCCAGTTTTTAAGTCAAATTCTAATCTATCCATTTGTAAAAACCGCATCGCAATCGGTCCAGTAGTTTTAACGTGACGCGCGATCAAACATACAGACAAATAAACAGACAGACACGATTTAAAAAAATGATATATTCTAGTTCAGTAGCTTATTTTAAGAGCATAGACCCTAGACCATTGTTTTTGTACAGACTTTTTCGAACTTAATGCTTTATTATAAGTATAGATTTTATCCATCCATAATAGGTAGGTAGGTGCATTACTATTGTTGCTTTTGAATAAAGTATATTCATATTTGGCTACATACTTTCTAATAGTACTATTATTTATTCTGTGCTAATACTTGTTTCTGTAGCAGAAATTGCAAAAAACGAAAGATTTAATCCTGAATCTTGTTTGCACTTGTCAAGTGTTTCTCCGAGAGCTGTTAGCACGGTTTTTGTATAAATCTTGCGAAAGTATGCGTAAACCCGACCGGGTCACGTCCGCGGCTGGAAAAACTTGCAGTTTATTTACTTTTAAATTATGGCTCGTTGCAATGTTTTGCAGGCTTTTTTGTTATATTTTGGAATCGCTAAAATTGCACAGATATTAGGATATTACATACACATTCGTAATTAATAATTTAACCGGAAATCAATCACTAAAATTAGAATATAACGACTAACGTACCGTCGAAGTGATTTAGAGAATCTACTGTCACCTAGATAATAATTTAAGGTACTGGCAAGAAGGTTTGGTATCAATTCTATTGTCACCTAGACAATAATTTAAGTTACTGGCAAGAACTGGTACTGGTATCAATTCTATTGTCACCTAGATAATAATTTAAGGTACTGGCAAGAACTGGTACTGGTATCAATTCTATTGTCACCTAGATAATAATTTAAGGTACTGGCAATAACTGGTACTGGTATCAATTCTATTGTCACCTAGATAATAATTTAAGGTAATGGCAAGAAGGTTTGGTATCAATTCTATTGGATACCAACTACAAACTGAATTAAAGCTTAATTTAACAAATAGATCTACCGACAAATCGTTTCACAGGGCTATAATTAAGACTATTTGAAAACAGAATGATATATTTGAAAATGTTCATTCTGAAGTGAAGTTGTGAACTCAACAATTTTTATTCCAATAACATTCTAAAATTCCAATAAAGTTAATAATTTAAAGTGAATGAGATGCGGCTCAATTTGGTTTCATGGATCTGGTGATGCTTGCCGGAGCGGTGTTGTTTTATGTTTCAAATATTGTAGTACGGTGAATTGTGAGCAGTATTCATCTATCTAATAAGTACGAAAAAGTCTGTAAAAAGAAGATAATTTAAAAAAATATGGTTTAGGGTATTTACAATAAGCTACTGAACAAGAATATAACATTTTTTTAAATCATGTCTGTCTGTTTGTTTGTTTGTCTTTATGTTTGTTCCCGTATCACGTAAAGACTACTGGACCGATTGTGATGCCGTTTTCACTGTTGGATAGCTTAGGGTTTGACTTAATAACTGGGGTACTTGGACGATTAATAAATGAAATAATTAGAAGACGAGCAATCGATAAAAAACTATTTGACGGATCAAGGAATTTTGATCAAATGTTGGTATATTGGTATTTTGGGTCCTGGAATAGCACATAGAGTACTTTTAATCTAGAGCAACGACACGCGTGCGAAGCCGCGGGCACAGCTAGTCATGAAATAAGTTTAAAAATAACATTGACTACAAATTCAAGAAAAACAGGGAAGTGAAAGCGCAAAGAATTAGTAACAGCAATTTCTATCCAGCTATTCTGTAAGAATAACAGCGTTATTTGATAACAAAACAAATAAATCAATCCACTCTAGTTTAGTTTAGCTTAACTCGTTATGTTCGGTGTTTATTTTGAACACGGCTCCACCAAAGCACAAGACCACAGACTGGATGATAGTATGTTAACCCAAGGCGGCAGGGAAAAACTGAGACCACTTCTTGCCTTATGAAATGTAAACATGCTGCTCTGTTAATTTAAACTTTTAAATAGTTACGATGAATTCCGAGTAATTTATTGATATTTTTCTAGGAGGTATCAGAGATGATCTTTATAATAATAGCCCAGTTTTCACTTTAGAAATACAGGAAGAGTTTTATTGTGGTGTAATAATATTTGTCAGAAAACGGAGTATAAGTACTCCGTTTTTAGTTCGTTTAGTTCTTTTTAGGAATATACTAGTTTTCCCGCCCGCGACTTTTTGCGCGCGGAATACTGTTTATCTCGAAAAAAGCACCTATGTTCTTTTAAGATATTAAAAATCAATGCAAAAGTAGATATAACACCAATGCTCTTGATATTTTTTGACATACTTGCTATTTCGTTTCCATGGCAACCTTTTCTTAAAGCGAGTAATCAAAATTTTTCCAGTTTTCCCGTAGAAACTTAAAATCTTCCGGGATAAAAAGTCTCCTATGTTTTATTCCAGGGTAATAAGCTAGCCAGTCCAAATTTTATCAAAATCCGTCCAGCAGTTATTGCGTGAAAGCTCCCCAAACAAACAAACAAAAAAACAAACAGACAACTTTTCACCTTTATATATGGAATAGATGGATGGTAAAAACTTGAACTAATTTTATAATACCTAATTTTGTCCTGTTCCAAATATAGCGGACGAGATCATAGATCTCTTGTAGTCTATTTTTAAAATATTTTCTTTTGCTTTCAAGTCGTTTAGGATTTTTTCAAATTATTTTTATTCTAGGGAAATACCCATGGGAAACGTGTAAAATGCAGGTTTAAACCCATCATCATCGTCATCAGCCTATATCTGTCCACTGTTAGACGCAGACCTCTCCTAATGCACGTTACTGAGCTCGGTCTTCAGCTCTCCTCATCCATTTTCTTCCAGCCGCTTTTCGCAGGTCGTCACTCACACTTAGACCCACTTAAGGTCTAAAAAAAATATTTATGCTTTCGAATAAAGATATTTTGAGAAGAAGGATTAATTTGCCATGCAGTGGATAGTGTGAGGTTTGAAATGGTTCTGATAACTGTAGGTAAACAGTATTTTATGCCTATCTCGGCGAACAGTGGCTCTACAATTATAGCGCCGTAAAACGGTACATAATTCGCACATGAGAGCGAATGACTAAACTATGCCCACAGATTACTCGTAGTTCCTCCAACTAGGCACAGATTGTTTGATAGTTAGTAAAGACGACCTAGTAAAGCAAGCACGAGCGCAATAATGGTGAATGACCGTGTGTAAGCAAAGTTGAGAATCTCAACGTTTGTTTTGGATAAAACTGCAGATAAAGTAGTAGTGTGTACTTTTGCTTGAACTAATAAATTTTTACCCGACTACAGCGAAGCAAGGGAAGGGTAATGAGCAGTGCCGGATTAACTACGTAGCAAGAGTAGCAATTGCTACGGGCCCCGCACGAATGGGGGCCCGGCACGAATGGGGGCCCCGCATAATTAATCCCACTCATCTCTGCCTGCAGCGTCGGACTGGCCATATAGTCGAGGTGGCGTTTGCCAGCCGGGCCGTAGCCTGCGCGGGCCCCTCACGGGTCTGGCTTGCGGGGCTTGCCACAAGCCGGTAGGGGGCCCACGCATGCTAGGGCCCAGCTCCCTTTTTTTCTTATACACTTTGTGGAAAAACTCAAAATTTTCGCGCCCGCTGCGCTCGCGCCATTCTTATATTAATTTCTTCTTTTACACTTTGTAGAAAATACTCAAAATTTTCGCGCTCGCTGCTCTCGCGGTATTATTATATTTCTATGTCGCATGACGACATACGGCAGATTTATTGAGCACTCAAAAGATCCTCTGTTTTCCTTACATAAGTTTTTAACAAACACTTCTAGAAGTAGCTTTAAATTATCACGCTTGCTACCCTCGCGCCATGTTGTTAATATTGTCTGTTTCCACTGACCTGCATTATAATAGTGTGATGCAACTCAGTGATTTTTTTCTAACATTTTCGTTCTTGCTACTCGGGCCTTCAATAAAAGGTACTATTGTTTCCTCATTCTCATAATGTACCAGAAATAGCTCCAAAAATTTCGCGCTCGCTTCGTTCGCGCGATTTCGTGTTATTAAGTAATGTGTTCGCAGTGTTGTAGATAATTCAATAAAATAATTAATTCTAAAACCTCAAGAGATAGGAGAGTGATTCTGAGAATTATATTTTACTAGATTATTATATCTTTCCACACGGAGATAAAATAATGGTAAAATAGTAATCATTATTAGGTTACATTGTATGTAAACATCATGTTGATTTTTATAAAAAAATATGTTAAAATCTAAAAAACATAAAATCAACAAAATATATATATATATATATATATATAAAAAGAAATGAAATATATATATATATATATATATATAAAAAGAAATGAAATATATATATATATATATATTATATATATATATATATATATATATATATAATTGGCCGGGTTTCAATATTTTTTTATACCTATTTTATATCTATTTATAAATTTTTTATGTATTTTTAATATATAAGTATTATCTATACTAAAAAAATATGTCTTTTAGAATTTAACATACATTTTTTGACGAGCCTGAATACATATTATTAATTTTATTTTAACTTTTGGCCAATTTTTAAGCGAGGAGAGCCACGAGTGTACTCCTGGAGAAGTGAGTTTCCTGCGAAAAAATGTTAGAATTGTGACAAAAATATGAGCGATAGCTCATTTGATACGAAATCTAATTTTGAGAGAGACGTATTTTTTTCGGATATTCAAAATTTTAATTTGTCATTTACAATAAACATACACAAACAAAAGGGTCTCAGTAGCTTTATCATAAAAACTCAATAACCATGAGCGATATCGAAAATCGGAAAAAATTGCTACGGGCCCCGCGCTTGCTTAATCCGGTACTGGTAATGAGTTTAACACTCTGTATGTATGTATGTATGTATGTATGTATGTGGATGTTCCACTATAGCGTCGCACCTTTTGGTTAGGATTTGACAAGCGAGGTATCAATCGATTCTTCTTCATTTATAGTGCCATAAGCATTTTTTACCCGACTACGGCGAAGCAAGGGAAGGGTAATATGCTCAAACTAAAAACTTGGTCCGATTTTGACAAGCGAGATATAATTAATCGATGATCGATCAATATATTATGTAACAATATTTAACATTTATACCTACCTTAACATCTTATGTTAAAATTAGAGTCGGAGGTTTTATCGCAAAACAGTGATCACTTAAGACAACCTACTTATTAATTTTTGTCGCATTTATCTTGATTATTTATTTATAGTTTTCGAATGAAAACTAAATAAATTAGCAATAAAAATACATGGTGCAGGAGTCAAAAGATAATAATATGCTAACACACTCCTTAACTTTATAACTATGTTTTTGGTGCTGAAATGTATAGTTTTTCAAATAATATACCAGTCACTTTATGTATTAGGAGATTTTATGGAGCTTTTGGGTGTCAACTCACATCGAACCTGGGGACCAATTCTACTAAAACAATTGTAGTGACAATTGTCAATAATTTTTGCAAATTTTTTACTTTTACCTCTTAATAGTAGTAAAAACATTATTTATGTGAAATTTAGTAAAAAAAAAGACCAAAAAAAAAAAAAAAAAACAATAAATGCGAAAATTTTCAAAATATACGGCTTCTACCTTTGAGAGGTAAAAGTGAAAATTTAGCGAAAATTGTAGACAATTTTCAATACAATACTTTTAGTAGAATCGGGGCCCAACTAAAACAAAGAAACTTGGTATTTTGTCTAAGGCTAATAAAACCGGGACAGCTTTTGAATCTTTATCAAACACATGTCCGATCTTCTATGGATTACTGCTGCCACCTCTGGGACGGTTCTGCCAAGTTATCAGCTCGAGGCTTTGAATTCAATTGAGAGACGTGCTATGAGGCCCATTGGGGATGACACTCTGGTAAATAGTAAGGTTCAATATCTGGCGCATCGACGTGAGGTCGCTAGCCTGTCGGTATTCTACAGATTATACACCCATCATCCTTTCCATCACCGTACGACTAGAAGATCGGCAAAGCACCACCCTTTTATGGTTGAAATACCTCACACAAGAACGAAGCGTTACGCTTCATCATTTATTATAAGAACTGCAAAGGAATGGAATGCCCTGCCCTCGTCAGTGTTTCCGGTAAAATATAACCTAGATGTGTTCAAGTCATGAGTGAATAGGTATAGCAAGCGAAAACCTTTGACCACATCATCGCATTCCATCAAGTGAGATCGTGGTCAAACGATTGCCTAGTCCGCAATAAAATAAAAACAAAATAGACTAGTTACCGCATTTAAACTTTCAAAGTATTAAACGTTCATTCATACCTACCAGTTTTATCAAAAGCCACTGTCCCACTTTACTGTTCCGATAACCAAATGAGGTATTGTAAACCGCGTGAGCCCAAATTATTTCGTCCAAACGACTACAATTGCACAACTGATGACATTTAAATTCGGCTTTAAAATGCAAATAAGTTTATTCAGCACACAATTACCGTTTTGCGCATGTTTCTACCTACTCCAAGTTACAATTTGCATGTTTTAGGAGAATAAAATGACAGCCTAGAGAGCTTATATTAAAACATTTTTGAGACATAAAGCATAAAGAAGAAAGAAGAAGAGCCTATAGCTAAAAGGTGGGGAAGGGTTTCCCTCACCATGCGTTTCTTAGCAGACTCTGTGGTATGCGCCAAAGTCTTCTCCCCACCTCCTCCTCAGTGTAAACTTCGTCACAATAAACATTATGCAATTCATATCATATGATTATACAAAGAAGCTTTATAATTCTTGTTACTTAATAAATACGGTAGGTATTTATAGTTTTAGTGGTTAATCATTTATTTTTTCATATCTATACTTATAAAATCATGTGTCTGTCTGTTTGTCCGTGCATCACGTAAAAGCTACTAGACCGATTGAAATACTGGATGTTGGATAGCCTAGGGTTCGACTTAAGAACTGGTGCACTTGGTGTCACAATCACAATCCGATGAGTAGAAGACGAGCAATCGATAAAAATCTATTTGACGGCTTAACGAAATTTGGTATATTGTACCTTATTGGTACTTTTGGTCCTGGAATAGCATATAAGATTATTTTATCCCAGAGAAATGACCACGCGGACAGAGTCACGGGTACAGCTAGTTAATAATAATGATGAATGTTTTACTGACGTTCCTTAAGTTTAACATACATTTGACTTAATTACGTCTATGATCAAAAGATAATCCAAAAAGCGTCAGTTCGTATGTGCATGTAAAATCAAGGGATACTTTTGCCTGGAGGCATTGTACAATGACTGGAGGGGATGAGATATGCCGCGTCGTAACTTGTCAGGGGTAAAATTATATACTCGTCTCCTCACAAATAGATCGTGAGGGTGTGTGCAGAAGCTCCTTGTCAAATGGATACAGGGGTTGCTGGCTCGGGGCTATCGGAGGAGTTACAAAGAAAATCTGACACGATCTCTCACCCGAAACTAATGTCCTGAGATGCTGACGGGTGTGCAGTGGAGTGTTTTGTTCGGATTTTATATTGTAATCGTAGTTTTTTTTTTGTGAATTTATATGATACTAGCTTTCCCGCCCACGACTTCGTCCGCGCGGACAACTGTTTACATAGTACAACTAAAAGTAAGTTTGTCACGAAACCATAAAGTTTCATAACAAACAAACAAATCAAACTAAACTTTCTAATGAAATATTCAATTTCCAAAACACTCGCGAACAATACTCTCATACTACGGCAGATAAATTCCGTCTGCCAAATTTACCATGAAAAATATTCGCCAGAAACTGTAGGTAATATTTCAGTGATACCCTTCACCAAACAGCGCGAGTAAATATTGAATGACGGCTCGAGTACAGTTTATATCTCTATGTTAAATGTCCGGTAGGCAAACGGAGCTTTTTTGTCCGAACGAGCCTTTCAAAGAAGGCCAGTGACTCATCCCTACGGATAAGGGGCACAATAAGATTTAACATAATAATGAAGAGATACGTATTGACCCGTCCCTATTGCGTTTCATATGCAATGAGTTTACGTTGTACTATGAAAAATAGTTTTGACATGAACCGTGACAAGCTTTGTATTTTTATATGTACGTAGAAACGAGGACTTTATTAGGGGTGTAGTATAGAGTGCAGGTTATTTCCTTTGTTATTGCATAGGATAAGTTTATGGTTAAGGTCTCTCTTTTGCAAAAGTCTACGTAGGGGAACTTTGCCAGATATTCAACC
The DNA here is from genome assembly GCA_946251855.1 of Alsophila aescularia. Lineage (NCBI taxonomy): Eukaryota > Metazoa > Arthropoda > Insecta > Lepidoptera > Geometridae > Alsophila > Alsophila aescularia. The sequence continues at coordinate 41,511,760 of OX276381.1, forward strand.
GCCAAGCAGTAGTGTGACTGCGTTACTGTGCTCCCGTTTGAAGAGCATGTTTCCAGCCAAATTACTAGGCATAGGTTTTAAAGTCTCAGGGTGACGAGCACAGTGCAGTTCCGCGTAAGGTTTGCAACCAAAGCTCTGGCACAGAATAACTAAAAGTACTGCTCTAGGCTTAGTACTATTGCTTATTCTGTGCTCTGGGTGTCACTGTAATTGATACGAGCAGGCGTGGCGCTTACCATAAAGGAAAAGACCTGCAAGTCTCGTCACTCAGTTTTATAATAAAATCTTATGCCCCTCATAAACCGGCTAGATAATTGCCGTAATGTACACTTAGTCTATAAGCTACTACAACTTACAGAGCAATGTTGAAAAAAGTTTGGGTACACCATTGAATTGAAGTATGTTAACGGGGTACACACTGCAAAAACTTTAGTACTGACTTAATGACTATATAATTGCCAAAAATCTCGCCCGTTTCTGAGAGAGCTTCCAATAATACTAATTGCACGATCTACTGTTACAGAAGAAGGGAGATGCTATTGGAACTTAAAGCTACTCAAAAATCTCTAAGTTATGTACCAGTTTAATGTTTCACTAGTCTAAAATCATATTAAGGTACTTACTATTCCTAGGAAGGGACATTATGGGAAAAGGACATTTTGAAACAAGGATAAATTTTGGGTTGGGACAATTTGAATCTAAACGTATATCAAGACTGCCAAAACTCGCAGCGACATCAGAAAATCATAATAAGATAATCAGACATGAATGTTATAGCTCTATAAAACAGATTCACTTCCTAGTATTCCTACATTTATAGTAGGTACGACATCAGAGGACTTATTTTAGACACTTTATGTGAACAGAGCCATGTCTGTGACATTCGATAGGCAAGTTGCGACACTTTCGAAGCAGACACCGTGACTTTTCATCACAATTTCAACCATATCTAGGTAGATCTAAAGTTGAAAATATACAAGTGAAGGATTGTTTAATTAAAAACAAATACTCTGACAATAAATTTAAGGTTGAGTTTGGGTTGCATTCAAAAATGCATCGAGTGTGGTGAAAATATTAGCGGTGATGGCTTCGTAAACACGGCTGCACTTGATAACTTTATTGTTAGGGCTTTAATCGAAGAACAGTGAGTGCAACGTTTAACTTTTAATTCATGTGTAAGCGTACACAACATAGATCTAGTTCATAAGATCTATTATAGTACACAGCGCTTAATACGTAGAGCAGGATTTTGTTAGTACTCTTCTTTAAAAAAGGGGATAAAACGCTTTTAAAGAACTACCGACCTATTTCACTCTTCAGCCACGTCTATAAGTTGTTTTCGAGGGTCATGTCAAATCGTTTTGCAAGAAGACTTGACGAATTCAAGCCTCATGAACAGGCCGGGTTTCGCGGAGAATTTAGCACCATAGCCATAGACCACATACACACAATAGGGCAGGTTATATAGAAGTCTGAAGAGTATAACCAGACCCTGTGTCTTGCTTTCATGGACTATGAGAAGGCCTTTGACTCCGTTGAAACCTGGGCAGTACTGGAGTCTTTACATCGTTGTCAAGTGGACTGGCTATAAATCAAAGTGCTGAGGTTTCTGTATGACGCCGCGACTATGAGTGTCCAAGTACAAAACCAGCCGTCTAATCATATCCAACTGCGCAGGAGAGAGAGACAGGGGGATAGTATATCCCCGAAACTGTTCACTAATGACCTAGAAGATAAATAAAATAAATAAAATAAATATATTCGGGACATTTCCACACCAATTATCTAGCCCCAAACTAGGATACCCTGTGCTATGGGCACTAGATAACGGATAAACATACATAGATAAGAATATTACATCCATGACTCGGAAACAAACATTTCTGCTCATCACACAAATGATTGCACCTTGCAGGATTCGAACCCGCGACCGTACGATTTCGTACCTAGGATCTCTAGCCACGAGACCAAAGTTGCTCGATTGGAACGGAATGGGCATTCATATCGATGGCGGATCTGTCTCGGAATGAACATAGATAAGACCAAGATCATGTTCAACGATCTTATTGACCCGGAACCGATTGCAGTTAATGGTGTGCCTCTTGAAGTTGTCTAACAATATGTTTACCTTTTGGCAAATATTGCAATTGTGTAGGAAAAACTTTGAAAAGGAAGCCAACAGAATAATTCAGCTGGGTTGGGCAGCATTCGGCAAGCTTCATCAAGTCTTCTCGACATCCATACCACAGTGCCTGAAGACAAAAGTCTTCAATCAGTGCGCCATACCAGTCATGACCTACGATGCCGAAACGTGGACACTCAGGGTCATACTAGTCCACAAATTTAAGGTCGCTCAGAGAGCTATGGAGAGAGATATGCTTGGAATTTCTCTGAAGGACAAGATTTATAATGAAGATATCCGACGGAGAACCAACGTAACCGACATATCTCAAAGGATAAGCAAGCTATAATGGTACCCATAAACGATAACCTTTTTTCTTTTTTTTTTAGAAAGGATATGTGCTGTTGGTCTATAACTGACCTCTACAGCGTCACCGGACGGTAGACGATAACCGTTGGGGTAGACGAGTTCTCAAGTAGAGACCACGTTTAGGCAAACCTAGTGCAGGACGCCTTGTTGTATAGTGACGACCTGCGAAAAGCGACTGGCATAAAATGAATAAAGAGAGAGCTGAAGACTGAGCTCAGTGGCGTGCATCAGGAAGAGACCTACGTCCAGCAATGGACATATAAAGGCTGATGATGTTTAAGTACCTACATATGAAATTATAGCCCTATAACATAATGAATACGTAAATATCTATGTATTTTAAGCCTAAGATTATAATGATGAATGATAATAGAAAGTAAACAAAGAAGAATCTAAGGTGATGTTGTTAAATATATGTATATATAATGTTTTTGGAACATTAAATATTATTAGATACAGACAAGCTATTCGAAGATTAAGGCACATTAAAACGTACTCACCAAGTTCAATTCTACTAATAAATATGCGATCATTACCTGAAAAGATAAAATCAAATTATTACTACGAACCACTATTAAAACATGAACAACAAATAAAACCGTAATATCAAAAAGTTCAACAGAACTGAATCAGTTTCCGTAACTAACAATCGAAATACGAGTACCAACAGATAGAATTTCTCAATAATTACCTACTGCATTATATTGTATAGTTAACGTAAAAAAAAACTTAACACTTTTTGAATATTTGAAATCATGATTTCAATAGAAGATTGTACAACATCATAGTAGATTGTACAACTTAAGCATAAAGCGTTGTTTTATAAAATAGTTAAGCTAAGAAAAAACGAGGGCTTCTTTCTCGTAACTTTTTTTAAACTTTCTTTCCGTAAAATTGAGGCTCGTGTCGGAGACTTGTAGAGAATTAGAGAAGTAAAATACTTGTATGCACTAGCTAGGGCATAAAGTGCAGTTTTATGTCGCCTACACTCAGCATAAAAAGGCACTTACGAACATGAGAAGCTCACCCAACACTGTCATAAAATCAGGGCTTATTCTAATCTAAATAGTTCTTCACTAGATAATCAAGTAACCTTCTGCTTAAACTACTAACTAATCATGACCTATAAAGCAGGTAACTGCCTCATAAAATTTGAAGTGACTATCATTTCTGTGCTAAGAAGCCGTAAAAACGGTAATTTGTAAACAGCAGTATTAGTAGCATGCAATAAAGTATTAGGAGTAAGCTTACAAGGCAATTTAAGAGGAGGAGTAAACAAATACAGCTAGCTACCAACCTATTTCATTCGCTCTGCCCTTTGATGTAGTTAGCTACTTAAGCAAGACAATTTAGATTCGTCCTAGTTACTTTGAGGGGCCCCTAGAGAGTTCCTCAACAGGTAACTTTATAGCTTGAATTAATGCGGTCAAAGCAATTTGGCAGTAATGCAGATTTGAAGTAGGTACTGACATTATTGTGTCTCTTTCGAGGGGGAATTGTAATTCAATTATGGTCGATTTTGCATTTGGTCGACATAGAATGGTCACGCATTCACGTCGTCGATGAAGGTAATAACATGAATATGTACCTATCCATTTTACAAGCAAATTTACGTAATTAAGAAATTATATATGCTCAGAGAAGTTAGATAGAAAATTATATATTGCACACATAAGATAGGTACACAGGCGAACTTAATGCTAGCAAGCATTATCATCCAGTTAATCTCGGTGTATTGTGATGTTTTTAATGCGGCATAGTGCCTTTTTTAAAATTGGAAACTAATAGATTCCTAATAATATTATCAATACTATTTCTATACTTAAATAATATACCTACGTGTATAATATAATACTACATAATAATATAATTTCATTTATACATAGTATACCTAATTAGGGTACATATATAACTAGATACAGTAATAAAACAGGTAATAAATAAGATATTCAATAATTTGCTCAGTTCATTGTATTATTTTGTAGTGCGAGATAGAGGTTGTAGACTTTGGATTTGAAAACGCCAATCGATGATGCCTGACGAATGTGGGAAGGTAGACCGTTCCAGAGACGGGTTGCAATCACAGTGAAAGAATCAGAATATGAAACTGAATTATGTTGAGGAATCATTATCTGTAGATGTTGTGAAGTGCGATGTGGTCGACCATGAGAAGAAAGATAAGTAAAACGATCTTTTAAATAACTAGGAGCATTTGGATTTTGGAGGATGTTATAAACAAGATTCACAATATGTGCATTCCTCCGGGATCTTATATCCAGCCACTTAAATTGGAGACGAAATTGAGATACGTGATCGTATTTTCGCAGTCCGTATAAAAATTGAGAGTCCGTATACAATACGTGCACAATTGAGAAGGCGCTCCAGCTTGTTAAGTTGCTCTTCAGTAGCGTCAGGGTAGCACACATCTGCATAGTCCAAAATAGGAAGGAGTAAGGAAGAAACCAAAGTTTTTCAACCTCTTTAAACTATGCATGGATCCATAGATCCTTTTGCTGATTTCAGTGATATGAGAGTCCCATGAGATATGTGTAGACCAAGATTTTTTACTTCATTACAGAACTTAAGTGATATACTATTATATTTAGCGGAAGGGATTGTCATTGAATCTAACTTGGACAACATTTTATTCCTACCAGCTATCATAACCTGGGTTTTGCTTGTATTAATAAGAAGCCCGAAATTTTGTGTCCATGCGTACACAGCATAAAGGTCTTCGTTAAGCTGATTTATAGCAGTGGCAATATCCTCAGGATTGAATGATAAATAAACTTGGACATCATCAGCGTAGAGATGAAAAGCGGAATAACGGATATGGGAAATCAAAATGTTTATAAAGATGGAGAAAAAAAGAGGGAAAGTACAACCCCCTGTGGCACTCCAGCGTCAATATCACACCAATCAGAGAACTTGTCATCAATACGTATACATTGTTTTCGTCCACCTAGATATGAAAGAAACCAATCAGAAGCAGATTGAGAGAGATTTAAAGAGCGCATAATAGCAAGCAAAATTTCGTGGTCAACACAATTAAAGGCGTTACTAAAGTCTAAGAGAGTGAGTAATGTGAGTTTACGCTCATCGATGAAAAATCTTATATCATCGATAATTTTTAAAAGAGCGGTACATGTACTGTGAGCTGACCGGAAACCTGACTGAAAAGAAGTGAGAAGATTATGAGATTGAAGATAGTTACAAAGTTGACGATGTACGACTCGCTCAAGCACCTTGGAAAAAAAAGAAGTATAGATATAGGACGGAAGTCTTTAAAATCGGAAGTAACAGATTTCTTGGGGATGGGGATAATGTGAGCATTTTTCCATGCATTAGGGTAATAGTTTGTAGTGATAGAAAAATTAATAATATGAGTTATGTATGGTAAAATGACGTTCAGAAGGGGATTTATCAATTCCCGTCCTATGCCATCATAACTTACCGCTTTGCTGTGAATACTAGTAATAATTCGCTGCACATCATTTTCGTTTACACTATCAAAAGAGAGAGTATCTACGTTTGTGCGAGTCCTCATATTTAATTGTGCAATAGTATAAGCTTTACCTGCAGTATTGACATAGCATGGAACTGCTGTAAAGTGGCGATTTAAAGCATTTATGTCAACTGATGGAGTCGATAATGTTTTACATTTCCTAAACCCTAGTTCACGAAGGATTTTCCAAATATTATTAGGAGTGCTATTGTTTATAGCACTAAAAATATGACGGCGTTTTGCATTTCTAACTACCTGGTTACAACGGTTTCTGGCTTTTTTAAATTGTATGAGGATATCTTCGTCTTTACTTTTCCGATATCTCCTGTAAAAATAATCTCGTCTCGCCATTAATTTCCTAATTTCATTAGTAAGCCATGAGGCAGGAGGCCTCTTCATACGACAAGGTTTTTTGGGCGCATGAGAATCATAAAGCTTTGTAAGAAAATTATTGAAAACTTCTACTTTATCATTAACATCAGAAGCATTGAGAAGTTGGGCCCAATCAAGAGCGCTGGCATGTCGATGGCCTAGTTTTACACATTTGGTAGTCTGCTAGCTAAATAATATACATGATCGTTCAGTGATTTTCCATCGAATTGCAATGGTGCTTATTTGGTATTCGGCTATTCCATGGATAATCAGTGACCTCTTGATAGTTTTTTAATCGGTAGTCTGCTTGTTACTTTGACATTTGTTTTAATGGCATTTTTTCATCGAACTACAATGGAGTAGTCATGGAACAAAAGTTACTTTTTAATCGACTTCACAAAAGGAGACGGTTATATGTTGGAATATATTATGTATGTTTTTTTGATATATATTTTATTTCTAAACGAACGGACCGTTTCGGAATTTTCATTCTTCTAGGGATGTGAAAAAAATAATCTATTTCCCCCATATAGCTAAGAACCATCACGATCACATCAGCTTACAAACATAAAAACCGCAGCTAAATCGGTCCATTCGTTTGGAAGCTATGATTGTCATACATGATCATGAACAGTCGCTGGAATGACATTTTGATGGCATTTTATTTAAAATTAGCGGAATCGGCCCCCAGAGCCTTTCCCTATCTACGGCTGCAAGATTTCGTTGCATTATAATCTTAGGTTTAATCTTAGGGACTTTTACGTTATAGGATGCATATATGAAGTCATGGTGAGAAAACCCCGGCGCTGAAAATTGACCATAAGTTGAAATTTGACTCGAGTCACGTGTAAGAATAAGGTCAAGCTTTGTATGACTTTCATTCATATGATAGGTGGGTTCTAGGTCTAACAGTGTAAGGTCAAGTGAGGATACAATATTTACTAGTTTTTTGGATCTATTGTCATTTCGTAATAAACATGTATTAAAATCACCCATAATCATAAAGTTGTCGTATTGCGGCACATGTAAGTCAAGAAGTTGCTCCAGTGTGTTAAAGTAATCTTCAGTGAGAGGAGAGTATATAACACCGAGTAGAAACTTCACTGTTGTTTTTAAGGTAACTTCAATGAGTAGTTCCATAGAACTAGAATAGGGAGAAGAAGAACTTGAAATTACCTTATACTTAAATTCTGAGCGAAGATATATAGCAACGCCTCCACCACCTTTCCCGGTTCGATCATTTCTGATAAGTTTAAAACCAGGGAGAACAAATGATCGGGACGGTAGTGTAGGCTTAAGAAAGCTCTCAGCAATTAGACAGGCATGAATATTGTTACTAGTAAAGGTTGCAAGAAGTTCGGAAAAATGAGCTGGTACGCTTTGGGCGTTAATATGACAGACATTGAGGTTCTTTTTAAAACTGGAAAACGACTTGTGTAAAAGATAATTGAGAGAAGTATCATCATCAAAGGTATCATCATCAAGAGCATCTGAAAAATTATCTGAATCCAAAGATAAAAATAAATCGGACGAGATTGAGCAATCCATTGAAAAATAATAATAAATAAATAAAATATGTAAAAATAAATACAATATATTTAATAATAAATAGGTAGATATAAGCTTAAAATAATAATATATTATTTTACAAGTTTAATTAGACTTTTAATTAGCATTAAGTACAGCCACAACCACCGCAGATAACTAGATTATTGAAAGCAATTTATAAGAAGGATTACAAAACAATATAACTGATAGATATGTCCGCCCCTGCAAACTCACGACAGATATATGAGAGAAAAAATAAAATAAAAAGAAATACATACTTAGAGAGGAATGCAGGGTGAAGCGAATTGTCGTCTTCAACACCTCCGCCATACTGGGGTATGGCGGAGGTGTTTGCAGGCCTTAGAAAGCACATAGTAAACTACCCATTATTATTTTAATAGCAATACAGTTTGCACAGCACGAGATATATAATAACAATAATAACGGAGAATAAATAGTACCCACCCATACATATAAACTAATGGAAAAATAACAATAAACAAAAAAGTAGGTATCAGATGGTCCATAGGTATAAACAAAGGTAAAACCCATGTCCACTCTCCGTTATCCCCAACGTAAATACATACCATGGTCTAATTTAGTAAATAATAGGTACGTCTATGGTAAAACCAGGATCAATACTCCATCTACGTCTAGATCTAGGTAAATACTTATAAAATTTCCCAAAGCTAAAACTACTGCAATACATGTAATCATTTCCTAAGTCTAAGATAGATTTATCTACGGAACATAATACTTTGTTAGTAGGTATAAACACAGATTACAATACTTCGTGTAAGTACGTAGGAAGAGAAAAATAAACAGAGTGATTGCCAGCCAGCAGGAAAAAGTAATTAATAAAATAATTCTGCAGATAAGAACTGCAGTTTCAAGATAGCTATTGACTGTGACAATCATCAATAATAAAAGTTGTCAGTTTGACAGGTAGATAGCCATCACACACAAATATTTATGTTTGAAAATTGCTAATTTATCCTACCCACACTATTAAGTTCCCACGCACCTACCGACATATCGAACTAAATACAAAAATAACCAATTCATTTGTAATTGTTAATACTTCGTGCAGCCCTCGAATGGGTCGTTGGAGCCAGCTTACTCCCTGCAACGGCCTCTTCCTTGGTCGGAGGAAACTTTTGAACTATTTCCTTCAATTGGACGATCGACACTAAACGATGCTTCACTCCGTCTTGTGCTTATCTAGTAACACAAGCCTTTTGTCGCCCTTTGTGTTGTCCTTGACAAGGCGATAACAGAAACGTATATAATCTGGGCTGAAATCGTGAATCTTAAGCTTGTTTACAATTATGTCAGTCAATAAGTTGCTTATGTTTTCGCCCTCGTTTTCACTGACTCCACGAAAAAGCAGAAATTTACGCCTGCTACGATTTTCAATGTTGTCCACAGCATATGAAACTTGAGTCACTTTTGAGCGTATGAGATCGATTGCCAGCTTCATGCATACCTTGAACTGTTTTAGGTCCATTGCTAACTGCTCCACAGAAGGGCTTGATGGTGAGGTTTTGTTCAGACGAGATTCGAAAGATGCCACACAGCTATCCAATATATTATCCAGCTCCCTGATAGCTGTCAAAGGATCAGTAGTGAAGATAACGGGCTTTCGCCCTCCCGAAGTCATGATGTGATACAAATAGTGCAGTGAATTAAGCAAAATGGTAGTGTGCTTGTGGCTGGTAGTGCAACGAGATTTTATATCATATCAGTGCAGTTATTTACGGTGCCTTTATGTATAGTGATACAGCACCTAGTTCTTTGTAAATTCACACCAGATTTAACACTTTTTATCACTTGTAAGTATTTTAATAATCATAATAAGATATTACAAAAAAAAAAAGATGTTGTACTTGCGACTACCCGCTTTTTTTTTAAGTTATATATTCTCTGAGGATATATGTGATATTTTTCTGATTTATTTAATAATTTGATTAATATTTTTCCTGGACTTATTATCCAAACCAATATATAAAAGTGCAACTTTGTCTGTTAGTTTGTTTGGGGAGCTGTCACGCGACAACGGCTAGACGGATTTTGATGAAATTCGGAATGGAAATAGCTTATACCCTGGAATAAACCAAATAATACTTTTTATCCCGGAAAATTGTTAAGTTTCCACGGAAAAACGGGGAAATGTTAATTACTCACTGTGAGGAACGGTTCCTATAGAAACGAAATAACAAGTCTGTCAAAAAAACATCAAGAGCACCAATGTGCTATACCTACTTTTGCATTAGTTTTTGATATCCTAGAAGAAAGTAGGATGCTTTTTTTTCCGCGATAAGCAAGAGTACGCGCGTACGAAGTCACGGGCGAGAAAGCTAGTAATAAATATAATAATGTTACTACAATATTGACATGACCCTGTTGATTTTGTTATATGTCTAGGTATAATAATGTGTCATTAGTGTTCATTTAATTTCAGTTAATAGAGTAGTGTAAATACTAAATCTAAGTTCGACACAAATTGCCTATTTGTGGTAAATTAGTAATTTTACCCGCTAGTATTAAATAGTACTTGGTTCTTAAATCTACTTTCTACGCAATGACGAAAGAAGAGCAATTGGGCGTGACCCGCGTAACAGATATTTGCGCCCATGCGTAAAATAAACGTTCCGGAGGCTTACTCCGAGATCAGTCTGATTTTTAGAAATCACTGGACTAGGAAGCTTGTCAAATCGATCCCTTAATCAGCTCTATCTAGCAGTTAAACTATGTAGCTAACTATGTAACTACTGGTTGTTGTTACTTTTTCTTTTTTTTTGCAACAAATAGTGTTCATAAAGTGACACCTACCATCATCTGGGTACTTACTATTATTAGACATTTTATTATCTGATACATAACGTTTTTCTTTATCTACACATATTATTTATAGGTAAAGTTAGTTGTAAGTTTGTTTGTTACCGCTAATCTCTGAAACTACTCATCCGATTCTGAAAATTCTTTCACAAATAGGAAGCTGCATTATCCCCTAGTGCCATATGCTATGTACTGATAAAGACTATCGTTTCTAACCCTTTCTAGCAACCAAGCAAACACAATTAACATGAACTCTATTGTCAACCTATTTAATTTTGGAAGAGTGAATTTTTGCGTGGAGTCAGTAAAAGCTAGCTCATAATGTAGGCGCTACCACAGAATAAGTTATAGCACTGCGTACGCAACGCAACGCGACAGATTCTTCTACAAAATAAACTCTCCGTTTGTCTCTTCTTCTAAGATCCAATTAGGATAGAAATAAGCAAACCTAAGTATATGCCCACATTCTTTGAAATTATAAGTTAAGTTGATGTTGAATTGTTAGTTGGTAAACTGTTTAAAAGAGAAAGTTTTCCAACTACATAGGTAAGTATACATTCAATCCCGTTACTGAACTTTACCAATGAAAAACGTCAACTTTTTCACCAAATCGAAGACTTGACGTCCGATTAATGTCCCCAAAGGCATCCGAATTTGGAGACATTTGGAGACGTTTAATCACATCGCTGCGAGGTCGCTGACCTCTCGTGCCGCATGCACACTGACTTTATCGACATTCGACACATGGTCTTTATCGATCTCAATTCGATATACTCGAAACATTCGAGTTTAATCGACTACCGTTTTAGAATTCCCAAATCGGTGGTCGGGAGCTAAATTCGAAGCGTTGATAAATAACTTGACGATGTTTTTATAACAACTTTCGTTTGTATCTAACGAAGAAACCGAAAATATCCTATTATCGATACATATTTATGTTATAAAGTAAATAAGTTTTTCTTGAAAGAAAAATGCCTTTTAACCTACTTTTAAAACATGTGTAAGTACATTGCGGCGGTGACGCCGTAGAGGTCAGATATAGACCAACCTTTCTAAAAAAAAAAAGTGTGAGTACAGCCTGAAAAAAGTAGGGGGTCTATCTATAATTTCAGTTTACTATTTGCACTTGCTCTAGTTACTTCCTCATTTTAATTAGCACACTGACTTCTAAAATCACAAAAACATTATTATAAAAAAAAAACTCACTACGAATTACAATCTACGGAATCTGATTAACGCGTAACCGCATAAAAAGAGACTTTACGCAAACAAACGGGTTTAAACACCAGAAAGGACAATCGCGATGCGCTACGATAAATCGTTTATCGTTGCGGCTCACCCCGCACCTTTATAAATTACTAGTTGCGCCCCGCAGCTTTTCCCGAGTGTACAATTTTCCGGGATAAAAAGTATTCTATGTTAGTTTCTATAAACAGTATCTACATACAACATTTCATCCATCCGTTATCGCGTAAAACAAAAAATAAACAGACAAAGTTTCACTATTATTATATTCGTGGGGACGGGGATTAGTGGCAAGTGGCATTCTGTAATCATAATCATTTTAAATGATGATGAATGAAATGATGTGACATCATTCATGATGTGAAATCAAGTACCACCAATCTAGATAATTTTACCAATTTTCCATTTTCCGGGATAATGTATCTTATGCTGATCTCTATATTGTACAGTACCTATATTCAAAACTTATCATAGCTGTTTTTGTGTGAAAGTGAGTAATCGTCATTTTCCCGTGACAACTTTCCATTTTCCGGGATAAAAAGTACCCTCGATTTGTCTCTGTTGTGTCAGTATCTAGGTACATGTATACAAATTTTAATTAAAATCAGTCCAGCCGTTTAGGCGTGAAATCGCCCCAAACAAACACACAGACAACGTTTCACTTTATATTAGTGGGGATAGGTATATTGATCTCCTCAATTGAAGCTTGAAGAATTAGGCCTTATTTTTCAAACTAATCTAGGTATCTCCTTTGATACCAATATCCTCTATCAGTAGGTAGGTATTCAATGTAATGTTTAATCGATTTTTTGCATCATAATTGCCTTGCGTACCTTTTTAGAGCATTGCAATAATAGTGGAGTTTATTGTTCAAATGAAATTCGGCTAAATTATAACAGAAATTATTTTCTAGACTAGAATATGATTTTGGAGTTCGGTTCTAAAACGAATAATACATTTTGTAAGTTTTATAGGTAGCGTCCGTCGTAGAGTAATTTTCATATATTTATTTGGGTGATAATAAAGTTAGGTATTTTCTTTCACCCAGCATAAGAACTTTAAAACAAGCCCAATTAACAAGGACATCATCAAAGTAACAGAAAAATCACGGCTGCCCGGCCAAAAATGAACTTTACAATATATTTGTAGATATAAATAATAATAATAATATATTCGGGACAATTCCACACTAATTACCTAGTCCCAAACTAGGATACCCTGTAATATGGGCACTAGATAACGGATAAACATACAAATATTACATCCATGACTCGGAAACAAACATTTCTGCTCATCATACAAATGATTGCACCTTGATTTTGAAAACTAACGCGAGTGATATTCATATTCAATATAAATAAAACGGCAAAAAATAACGGAGTATTTCCGATTTTCTTTTTCGTCAGTTTTTAGCCGTTTTATTTATATTTGATTGCACCTTGTAGGATTCGAACCCGCGACCGTTTGATTTCGTACCTAGCGTCACTAGCCACTAGCTAGACCAACCGGTTGTCAAACATGCCAATGGTTGACAATATGTTTATAGCCTATGTTACTCGGGATTATTCTAATGATACCCATACAACCAAATATTATGTTCAGGCATTTATTTATAACAAGAAAGAAGAGAAGAAGTGATGGTGGAACAAAGGAGCTCCCTTAAATGCCTACATGAACCCTGAAAACATTAAACTCATTTTTTGGGCAGTCATGCAAAAGCTATGAACCATCTGGATCACATCAGCTTTCAACCGCATCAAAATGGTCCATTCGTTTGGGAGCTACGATCCCGGCCCCCCTTCTCCCCTGTTATAGCAAATAACCACATAGATCACATCAACTTTCAAACAGAAAAAACGCATCATAATCGGTCCATTCTTTGGGAGCTACGATGACAGATATACACACCACATGCCCTTATAACTTATAACACCCCTCTCTTTTCGCATTCCGGGGTATCTTTAGATACAGTTGATCACTGATCACTTCTCTCCCACAGAGCAAAGACAATCGAAAGGATAGACAGCTATCTCCTTACTCTACTCACAGTAGTTTTAAAAAATGTAGATGGCGATACTTGGCTCGCTAGAACTAAAATTTACCTGAAATAGACGAAATATCGCATTTTACTGTTCTGGTTTATCATATTTATTTATTTTGAGGATAAAATACAAAAATTTCATAACATTAATAACGAAATTTGCAAATTCATAAGCAGGTATTTTTAACAGTTGATTTATTGAACCAATATCACGATTTAGCTGAAGGAACATGCAGTTATACAAAAAAAAACGGAAGATGGCACACATTTGAGTGTTAAGATTTTCGCGCGTTTGTCATTGTTTGTTTGTGTCATAGGCGTCAAGCGTTTTATGTACATACAGTAGTTTAGTATCAAACATACAGATAGACAAACTCACTTCCATATTTATTAGAGATAAAAGAATGCCTATCAAATTCAACCTCACTCAATGAAAGATGGTCCCTAAAAATACGTATAGTCCCTAATAAAGCCGACCTACCTACCTATTAAGTACCTGTTTTGGAACGCTTCATACCTAGGAAGTTATAGTACCTACCTACAGTTTATTAAAGTTCAAGCTTTGGAGTGAAGTTATTTATGCTTTAGTTACATAGTTACCTATCAAAAAGAAATTGTAAATAATTCCATCCCTGTATATCCACACCAATATATAAAAGTGAAACGTTGTCAGTTTGTTTATTTTGGGAGATTTAACGCCAAAACGGCTGATCAGATTTTTATAAAAATTTGCAAATAGGTACTGTACATAAGATATTTTTATCCCGGAAATGGTATGTTTCCACGGGTAAACTGGAAAATGTCGATTACTGGCTGTAAGGAACGGTTCCCATGGAAACGAAATAATAACAAGTCTGTCAAAAAGCATCAAGAGTATCCCAACGCTCAGGAAAGCTAGTACTATTATAAATGCGAAAGTGAGGTTGTTTGTTTGTTTAATTTTCACGCTCAAACGCTCAACGGATTTTTATGAAAAATGGAGTAAAGATAGCTTATACCTTGCTTACATGCTATATTTTCGCCAGGAAATGGCACGAAAAACGCCTCGTTTTTGTGTTTTCTCCTTACCCTTCACCTTAATTTATCAATTTTACTTAGGCAAATTCTAGTTATCTAGAATATTCTAAAAAACCCAAAAAGTGTTAACAGAATCGAACCTAGGGTAGATGTCCTAATCATTGAGACGTGGCATCATAGGATAAAAACAGTGATATTTTGATTCATTCGCTAGTCGACTTACGTTACGCTCCATCACACCCACTCACATGTCACGCTATACATACCTTTACACAAACTTACAACGAAGTTTTAGTTTCCAATTGTTCGATAGATGGCACTAGGTGTATCACACTTCAGCTAGTATAGTAACGCCATCTAATATATTAAGGCAAACTACTAGGTACCGGCGACGATAATAAGTTTTACGTGAGCTTTGTATTAATGTACGACGATAGCTGTCTATCCTTTCGATTGTCTTTGCACAGAGTGACATCATCCTTACGCGCCGGCCGGTGACACTTTTACTATCCGTTTATGTAATAGAATGTATTGCCTATATTTGGAACCGGTTTGTATGGGCCAGCCATTATCGCTGCTTTAGGTAAGTGTGTGTTGAATTTTCAAGTGTGAGTTTTGGTATTTTATGTAGGTATTGTATGACTTTAAGTAGTATCAATGTTAGTTAAGTAGGTTTATGGCTGATTATCTTATCGTCGGTACTAGACGCAACGCAAGTATAATCAAATGTAGGTATGAAAGGTACTTAGTAGTTTAATGTAATATAAGTAGTCCGCTTTCTTGAATTTACGTTTTGGGGACTTGTACATATTGAGATTAGGACTTTTTGGGAAAGAAACATTCTGGAAAAAGGGCAAACTGGAAATGGAAAGTTTTGAATTTATCGGACATAGGAAGGAGACTATCGGGTCCGGGATGAAATTGCGGTGTTTATTAAGTTAACAATCACATACGTCTGTGTGTATGTGAGACGTCATTAATTGCACCTCAACTTAATAAGTAAATTATCAACAAAAGTATTGAGTTCTACTGCAAATAATTAATAAAAGTACCTACTACGTAACTTTAATGAGAATTTTGTTTTATGTCTATCCATCCATACCATTATATAAAAGTAAAGCGTTGTCTGTTTGTTTGTTTGTTTGGGGAATTTTCACGCGATGACAACTAGACGAATTTTGACGAAATTTGGACTGGAGATAGCTTATACTCTAGAATAAAACAAAGAATACTTTTTATCCCGGAAAGTTATAAGTTTTCACGGGGGATATATAAAATGTTGAATTCTCGTTGTAAGGAACGGTTGCCATGGAAACGAAATAACAAGTCTGTCAAAAAACTTCAAGAGCATTGGTGCTATACCTACATTTGCATTGGTTTTTAATATCCTTGAAGAACATAGGATGCTTTTTTTTGCGATAAACAGTAGTCCGCGCGGACGAAGTCGCGGGCGAGAAAACTAGTTACTAATAAATATGCATAAGTTAGATTTTTATCAATGAAAATAAAGCCTACATTTAATTTTCAGGGTACAAACCATTACGTCACTGAGCTACTGCATTTTAATGAAAAATCATTTATTAAAATATTTTGATCACAGTCTATTTGAGACACAGGTAAACACAGATTCAATTAAATTCCATCTAAAAATTAACAACACAAAAAAAGGCATCTACATTTATAAATAACGGAACGCGTAGTAAAAACGCTAAGCGCGAATTGAAATTCCCGAAACGTTCTGCGAGATTGAAGAGGCTTTTATGGAAATGGACCGAACGGGCGGCGGGCGAAGGTGAGTACACGCCCTAACGCAATATTACTCCACCGAGTTAAATATTAACGGCCTATTGCAATTTCATATACACCTGGTGTACATTACACTTTAGCTGGGTAGCATTTTCAATAGGGAAATGCAAATGCTCTAGAATATAGGCACAGATTAAACTGTTTTTCCCTTATTCCTTATTTAAATGCGATTAGGTTTAAAATTGAAGCAGAATTTTAATGCTGGAATGTACTTGTTTTAGTTGAGATAGTTACGATTTAGTTACGTATTGGGTTCTAAGTTTTATCGAACCTATTTAGACGGAGGTAGCAGTCGTAAAGTGCATTTTAGTTTGTTTTGTTACGTTAAGTTACTGGGGAGAGAAGAGCGAAGTAAAGGTAAATTTTGTATTTCTTGAGTAAATTAAAAGCTATTTTAATTCAAAGCTGATGTTTTTATTTAGGAGAAGTTATATCCTACAGTAATTATTATACAAATAACTTCGGGGGTTAGTAATATACTTGGGTATTTAAAATTGGCAGATCAATAGGTACTGTCGTCGTCTTAAGGAAGAAAATTGAGTTATGTATACAGGGTGTCCCAGGAAGCAGTGACAAGTGGAGGTCCCGGGGTAGTGTCCACAGGGGCACCAAAATAACCATGTATGTTCCGCGATTTTGTATATTTACGGAGTTTTTCCATTTTTGAATATTTTTCACAGAACTCTTGATTTCGACACAAACTTAGTATTTCCGAACAAACTAACACTAGTATTCAGTTGTTTTTTTTTGTATGTTCGTAGTAAGGTAGTTCCATTTTTAAGACATCAAAATCATATTGTTATTATTAAAAATATCAGTTTAGGCTAATTAAGTGTATTGGGCATTTTACTGCCAGTGAATTGAAGAAGTTGTTATGATAGGAATAATAAAAAATAACCCATTTTTTTGTTAGTGGAATAAAAACTTTGAAGAGATGTATTTTACTTTGAACATAATTTTAAAACTAGATCACTACTGGACACCAACATACAAAAATTCAACTGAAGTTAGGTAAGTCAAAATTACTAAGTTTGTTTCGTAATCTGTAGCTTTGTAAAAAATAAACGAATAATTCAGAAAATATCAAGAATTGCGGAACATACATATGAGTTATTCGGGTGCCCCTAGCAGGGATGCTATAAATACCTCGGGACCTACACTTATCACTACTTCCTGGGACACACTTTATACTCGAAATGAGTGTGAAACGACACATCTGCCGATATTTATTTATTAATTATGAAAAATAAATCCAAAAACGGGAGTTACGTTTGTGTGGGGCTGGACAGTGAGCTTTCCGACTTACCTTGAGAAAGACCACCGATGTGGCCTATAAGTTAAAAATGTAATGCATAAAATATATATGAGTATACATATTTTATGCATTACCTTTTGTAGAGCATTAAATGGGTTTAGTAGACTCATGTACGAGTAATACTATTACGAAAATTATGCAATCCAAGCACCCGATTGAAAGAAAGCGGCGAATATGAATATGATAATATCGCCGAATACGGTCAAGTTCATTTAAATACCGCTTCATCGTGACATCAATATTCATATTGTACCACCGCAACGGTTTGCTACTGATGATGTATTATTCAATAATCATGCACTAGTTTATTTTTTCACCTGGGCGAAAAAATAAACTAATTATTTTCTCTGTAAAAATTATTGATTCTGTGGCCAGGATTCTTAACAAACAGTCTGTGGGTTTTTTTCTAAATAGAATTACAGTGCAACCAACTTATCTGTAAAGTGGAAAAAAGTAACTACAACCGCCACGAATGAGTGCATGTGCCGTACGAGCGGATCGGCATATCTTGAGTGCTTCAGTTTCGGTTTGGCGGAGTGTTATTTTTTTAAATAACAATGATTTAAACTAAAATAAGATTTAAAAAAAATATGCAGTAGCCATGTAATGTCATGTCAACCGAACGTGTGTACCAAATTTCAGCTCGATGGCTTCAGTGGAAGTGGGCGAAATATTGGTTGCAAAATTCCAGGACATACATACATACATACAAGTGAAGTTAAATAAAAGCTTTTAAAACAGTGTCGAAATCTGTTTGATAATAGGAAGTGCGGCTCTACTTGGCCTCAACTACTCTATTGATTTTAACGTTTCGTAAACAGAATGAAACACAACGTAAACAAAGAAACATTGATGATGAAAGTTACCGTAAACATTTTGACGGAGAAGTATGGCGTAATACTCGTTAACGATTGAATGAATATCGATTTAAATGTATGGAATGTACGAGTATGACGGCGCTGGCGGGTAGGTAATACCTACCCAGGTCGAGTTCAAGTATTGCTTCGTAAATAATTTATCTTTTCCTAAATTTAATTGATGGGCAGACATGAGTAACGTTAATTCAAGATAATATTTTTAAGTCATCTCCATTTAATTGGCCTTTTAAGCAAGATCGGTGATGTTTATTTCAATGTCTTCGAAAATTATTATTGCAGCTGATCTACCTTACCATGGTGTAAGCATGGTGGTTTAAAAAAACCTTCTTGTCTGTATGATGGGCGGTGGTTGGGTTGTTTTGGTATAACTGATAACAGCAGCCCATCTACAGACCCACCAACTTATCTGTGAACTGAATGGTGTCGTGAGTGTTCCAGTCACTCGATAAATAAACCAATCAAAAAACAGAAAATACATTACTCATTCGTGGCAGCTGTAGTTACTTTTTTGCCAATTCACAGATAAGTTGGTCGCACTGTAGATAGACGTCGATTATATATTTATTGCCATCCAAAGTGTTAAACTGTACATATAGTATCTTCTATAAATCCATCAGATTTGGCAATACCATTATGCATATTAAAATATGCGCTCCCTTGCGGATTGGCGCCATGTTTGATTTAGAATGGTGACTTCCGGCGCGATGGGGGTAGGTTAATGCTGCCCGGAAGGCATCTCATTGCCGTTCCGAATATTATATTGATAAATTGCATGATTGTTAATTTCACTAATCTCGTCATGCGGTAAATTTAGTTTGCTGTCAATTATCGATAAGAGGAAATTAATTGAAATTATGTTACATTAGTTAGGTATAAAGTTAACACTTACCTAATGTTTTGAAATAACTTTTTTCAACTTCTGTTTAAAAATGTCCAGGGCATTTAATAAGAAGAGCATAATTAATTTTATTTGTGTCTCGGTGCTTTGAAATTTTTCATTCAAGTCCAGTTTGCTATGTTTTTATTTATTGGTTTTTGGGCATTGCATCTTAGATTATGGTTGGTTAAAATGTTGTAAAAAGTGTAGTGGAAAACAATTACCTAACTTACATTTACAGGTAAATGATAACTTTACCTGTGGACATATGCGTTTTTGGCAATTGTATGCTTTTTTTGGAATATAATAATGATTAGGTAAAGGGTTTGTCATACAAACAATTTGCAAATGAGATTTTTATAATTTATAAATATAAAAAAAATGCAATATTTATTTATCCCGTACGGTCTAACGCGTAAACAGTGTAAACACGAGTGAGACAAGACATTGTACACCGCCGGCCACTGATCTCTATGGATAGGCTCTGCGTACTTTCGTTTGTGCCGATTCAAAGCACCAGCCGAGCGTCCATGGTACTAAAATGTACAAATACGTTAGTTCCGTGGACGCTCACTACTGCCAAACTACTGCTACTCAGCACCAAAATGGCGATAATTAAATGCGCTCATTGCGACGTTCAACAACAGCCGTCTATAGTGCGGAGTTATTTATTATGTGGTTATGTGCAGTTGCCAATGCCGCTGATTCAACAAGGTTGTTTTAAACCTTCTTGCGCCGACTATCTAGAAACATTCAAACGGTAACATGTCTATGAAGCCTGATTATTCATGCAAACCACCCAACACCCAGTCTTCCGAATGGCATGGATTAACCTTCTATCTACATAGTTGCAAGTTACATATTATACGCTGCTAAATACGTCGCCTGTTTGATTAATATTCAGCCCGCGAAGTCTATTTAAGCCAACAATGGGTTAGCCGTGTGAAAGGTTGCCGTATGAGTATGAAGGGAGAAAGTAGATATTTCTAAAGAGAGAAGATGCGATTTATCAAATTGTATTGTTCTGTAAGTCGTTTGGTCGACATGTTGGTCATACACACTATTGACAGGTAGTTGAAAGAGTTGACACGGTAGTAAAAGATGTTCATGTTTGCAGAAGTCATTTATGGTTACCCTGTTAGAAAAGCTACAGCTTTTGCGAAGAATTCAGTGTAAAAACCTTTGGTAAAATTACATTTAAAGTACTATACTGAAGCTGAAGATTGCTATTGCTTCTAATTAGGTAAGTAAGCTCGCGAATTTAGCTGTAGTTCTAATTAAGTAGGTAGTTTCAATGCACAGCATGTTACTTACACTAATATATGAAATAGAAAAATAAGTTAAAATAAAACATTAAAAAAAAGCTTTTATGCAGTAGACATGTCATGGTGAAACTTATAATGGGCTATCACAATGTAATGCGTATAAAGCATTTCATGTCTGTGCTGTTAACCGTTGAGGAGTACCCCTGTCAGGATCAGGACTCAACCCTGAGTGCAGCAACCATGTCATGGTAAAACTTAAAACCGGCTATCATAATAAAAGGCGTACACATAATTTCGTGTCTGTGCTGTAGACCGTTGAAGAGTACCTTTTTCTGGAGCTAATCCTGGATGATGACTCGGGCGATAAAAAAGCATTGCCATCGGAACTGAACCAACATGTAAAAAAACAACTCGGTAGGATAAGAGGAAGAAAGTAATTCAGCTTGCAAGATTTGACCTAAATAAACATACATACATACATACAAACATTACAAGTTAATAAAAGCTTTTACTAAAATTATTCATGTAGGCACTATTACATTAACTTCCTCCTTTGGCTCAACGCCTATTAGTACGAGTATGCAATGACGTCTAATGTAAAAAGCGCATGTGTTCTGAAAATACAGCAAAGGTATTCCTTCGTCTATTTCGTGTTGGAATTCATATTCTAAACGGTCCTGAAAAGAACCAACGATGGACTCAATCATGGCAGTGAAATGATTTGTCGGAGTTTTGGAAAAACTCACCGTGCAAAGTACGAAAGGATTTGGCTCATTGAGTAATAAAAATAACATCATTCGAGGAGGCTACCCAAAAATATGTCATTTTAATAAAATAAAAAGAATGGTACCACTACATTGTTAACAGATATTATAACCAATTGTATTTTAACACTGTTAAGGTCAAGATTAAGGCGGCCTCGGTTCGAATCAGAATGGCCTCTAATTAGGGCCCAAAAGTAGTAGGCGTCTCTGTAACGGAACCCGCCCACATACAAGTTCCGGGTTCAAAACATGAATTATTATAATAAAATGTTAAGTGAATCAAAATAATTTTTAAATGTTTTTACATTCATTGTAAATAAAAGTATGAGCGAATATTTAAGACAAGCAAAAATCGTTATGATAAATCTTTTGATCATCTATAATCCAACCTATTGACAACCGGTTGGCTGAATGGTTAGTGACTTTGACTACCAAGTTAACGCGGGTTCAAATCCCACTAGGTGCAATCATTTGTGTGATGAGCAGAAATGTTTGTTTCCGGGTCATGAATGTATTATTAGTATCTATGTATGTTTATCCATTGTCTAGTAACCATAGTACAGAGTATCTTAGTTTGGGGCTAGGTAATTGTTGTGAATTGTCTCGAATATATTTATTTATTAAAAAGCGCCAGTTTAGTATTGATTTGGAGTATGAACACAGTGGCAAAATGTACCAAACACTAATGATTTTAAAGTGAGTGAAATAACTAGCTTAAAAGCTAAAAAACACGCCTGCCCTGCCAAAACAGAACTTATGCCAATTAATTATATACTATTAGAATGTGCTTATCAAGGCCTTTAATTAAATACCCATTATGTAAAATTAGAAGTTTTTTTCGCGTTTGATTATGGAGTTACATACTACAGCCATATTGAACTTACATACTGCAGCCATATTGAAAAAAATAGCCTGTGTTAATCGGGGGATGTAAGGATTCTAACTACACCCCTTTATACGTCTAAATCTGGTCAGGCATTTAAAAGTAATGGTGGAATAAAGAAACTCACATACATACATACATACAAACATACATGAATCCTAAGAACATTACACTTCTTTTTTTGGGCAGTCGTGTAACAAACACATGACACCAACAACAAAAGCTAAGGAGCCATCGGTTAATGCCAGCAACAAAATCACAAACTTGTAGGCATTCCCATGACATCATAATAAAACAATATCAATTTTAAAAAGTACGTGATTGTATAATCGAGAACCACCGTTGCATTCGCATTGCAAATTTCATTATAGAATATTGGGTTCCGTGGATGTATTTGTGAACACTCGGGGGACATAATATACCAAACCGTATCAACTTTACACTCCGTACATTGTAAAGCGGGATTACGTTTTATGGGTTTATTTTATCTGAATTTTGGCAAAGGCCACTTATAAGAATATAAGGAATTAGATAATTTTCCTCCTTGGTGTTCAAAGCGTAATAAATTTGCCCAAGCCAATAAAGAAATGATCTGAACATGGCGTTATTTTGCGTGAGACTGAGCTCAGGTTGACAAAAAATTACGATAAGATGTGGTTAATATTCCAGTAGCTCCTTCCATCCCATCCCAATCTATTGTCCCACTTCAGTACATCTAGAGATACTCATCTCTTAAATGTTCATTGCAAATGCAATGCACAGACACTTTTATAATTCAAGTACTTTCTCAAATATCCCATGAAATAAAGGCATTTAATCTTGAAATGTTCTAGATTAAACATCTTGTAAGTACTTTGAGTGTGAAGGAGAACAAAAAGACTTGTCATTTTGTCGTCTAGCCGCAATTAATTACAACTAGCCCCGAGAAAAAGAATATTAGAACGCGTAATACTTTTATATAGGTTCCTGTAATTTATAGGCAACTATAATCTGTTCTAGACGTTAGCATATAACTTATTAGGGTTACCACCCTCCATCCGGTCACTAGTATCGCGTTACCGCTCTGTAGTGCCCTGATTGACAGCTATATTCCCTGGACAACCCTAATTGTCTACCCCTCGTATTACGGGGAATTTAATAAACATACCAACCCATACATACACACATTAAAAACATATAAGTCCCAACAGTAACGTAACTTTATTGAATTGAGGTTTCTTATGCACCATAACTTTCCATCTATGATCCTGCGCACTCTGAAGGTTTATACATTGCTTTTACTCATTTTTGAATGACACCACACATTGATTCTCAATTTGCGATTTCTATCTCTCTTCTCTCTGAAAGTGGATCTATGGCACCTGATTTAACTTGGACATGTCTTTCTACAACTTTGCTCACCTGCATACCCAAAGGTTCCTAAACTTTAGTAGATCATTTATTTGGAACAGGAATAGTGTTGCAGACAGTACGTACTGACCCCTGAGGGACCCCAGAATTAATAGACCAGACGAGCAGCCATCAATAAACCCAACGAAGTTCTATATTCAATCACAAAATCTAACAGGTAGGCTATATATATAAGGGAAGCTTGCTGATGAGGCTGTCGCACCAAACCCTATCAACGGCCTTCGAGCTATCCAGAGAAACAGCAAGTGCTTTCTTGTTTTTTGATGGAAATGCTCCATCACACATGACTGGCATAAGCAAGAAGATCTCTAGTAGACTGGTTTGAACGGCATCCGGGTTAACGATCACCGAGGAGGTCAATTAGAGGTTCGCCAGGTCCAGAACATGACGATAATGACGATAAGCTGGTCTTAATTTAGTGACGATATGGGCGAAGTTGGGACTCGTCAACAGTCTTTCTGCTTAGGAGTGGCAGATAGCTAGGCGGACACAAGTCTGCCCTACCATCAAGTAACTATATTATGTAGTTTGTATTGAGCTATTATACCGTTAGTACTGTAATAATTGTGCACTGACTGTGTTGTTTGGATTATGGAGTTTGATCGGCGAACACTGATTGAAATTTCGACACGAATTAGGCTTGTGCATACCCGTTTACGAGTATTGAACATAGTTTAAGAGTTCGGTGGATTGGTAAATTGAAGCAAACTGTTAAAAGCTTTTATATTTTGTAGTTACAGCATTGATGATATTGAAATAAGTTTAGCATTTTGTCTTGTAAAACATTAATTGAAAGATTGTACAAAAATGTGAATCATAAGTTTGGTTGTGGGACAATAATTACTTACCCATAAAAATATTGAAATCGTTAAACATCGGCTATTACATCTACTTCAAAACAAAAATGAAGAGGGTATCGATTCAACACTTTATTTTGGATGTCTGATGTCTACTTTTTGTATAAAAGATAGACTTCCATATCAGCTACATCAAAATTGGGTCATTAGTTTTTAGCAAACCCATTTTATGAAGTCATTTCGTTCCAAATAATTATTTACCACAGGGAACAAAACAAATAAACCAATATTTAAACAAGTTTGGGCAAAATTTGCATTCAAGAACCAAGGCAGCAGGTGGCGAGACGCCAGGTGCGTTACTCTGCACCCACTGGTTTCAGTTTTATTGTAAGAAAAGACGTTTGATTTCACTAAATAACTTTTTTTAGACGCTTTCCTGAACTACACATGAAGTAATTATCAAACTGTAGATTTTTACTACAATATTCAAAACTTTATTACCTACTGTTACCGAGATAAAGTAAGACAATGTATTTGTAACGTACAAGTACAAAAGAAGAGCCTAAGATCGAGCTCAGTGGCGTGCAATGGGCGAGGCCTATGTCCAGCAGTGGACTGACACGGGCTGATAATGAAGTACAAGTGAATACAATCTGGCTTATTACAAGTACTCGTACTTTACCGTCGTGGTCCATCACCGTTATATAATTTTCGAATTTAAGACCACCTCCAGGTACTTTAGGAAAAACCGGCCAAAAATAAATGCCTTTAGAGTTTAAAATATACATAACTTTCATAATCAAAAACCTTACAAAACTGTTATTATCTATATTATTCTACGGTTTCGACAACTAATTAAAACATGTCGTAAAGGGATAGACGCGGATGTTGCACAACTCTTGCGCACGTTGATTTTAACTAATTAAATGTTTTCAAAAGGAATTAGGTCAACTGTCATGTCGTTTCGGGTTTCCGGATCATTGTAACCGACGACAGTTATAGCACGTGGTTATATCTTTATTTAACGACGAAGAACTACTGTTAAACCAGACAAAGCTATAAATAATAGTCGTTTAAACAATTTTATTTTATTTATTTATTTAGACGCACAAAACACATTACAATCAAAAAATAATATGAAATAACAAAAATACAGTTTTGATCTGGATTGCAACATAAATACATGTGCGTACAGCTAATCAGAGCAACCATAACAAGCAAGACTGGTACACATACATATATGTTCAAAGCTAGGTTGAGGACAAAGACATTACATACAATTTACATGGAAAAGATGAATGTAGATATTCTATTTATAAAGTTAGATAATACAAATTAGAAAACTGCAAGACTATCTACACGCCCAACTCACAATACGTCATGTTACATCAAAACAATGATATGATATGCAGACATGCAACAAAAATTAAATTAAAAATATATTATGTTAATGATATGGTTGGATATCCAAGACGCCACTGTTAGCGACTGAAATAGCCAAATTATGAAAATGGAGGATCTCCTTAATTTTTTTTTTATAAAAATGCTTAATTTGGGACTAAAAATGTCAAGTTTAATATTGTTTTTTGCTAATTCGTTATACTGACGAGCCATCCTAGTCAATGGGTTGTAATAAGAAATATTGTTTTTAAAGATTTGTAAGACAAAAAGATTAGTTTCATTAGATTTACGTGCTCTAAATCTAATACTGAATGAGATTTCCGACAACAATTCTGGGGAATCAATTATATTATGAATTATTTTGTAAAGATAAACCAAATCAAAGTATATGCGATGTAACTCTGGTGATTGAACATTAAATTTAAAGAGCCTCTCTTCGTAATTAAGACTTGAGCGACCCGGTTTCTGTCGATAACTCGACATTCTAAAGCATTTCTTCTGAATTCGTTCAACTTCATTGATATGAACCTTATAGTTTGGAGACCAAATTGGACTACCATATTCTAAAACACTTCTTACCGGAGCAAAGAAAAGGTATAACAAAGTACGAGGTTTTTTAAAACCTTTTGTTGACCTGAAGACGAAACCCAGAAGTTGGTTTGCTTTTGTTACAATGTATTGATAGTGCGCACGAAATGAAAGCTTATCGTCAAACAAAACGCCCAAATCTTTAGCAATGTATGAACGATTTAGCATATGGCCTTTGATGTTATAGTCATTAATGATTTTATGATGCTTATTTGTAAACGAAATGGTAAAACACTTATTAATATTTAATTCATATGATTTGTTGTACACCACTCAGTTACAGTATTCAAATCATTTTGTAGAGCTTGACAATCATCAACCTTTGTAATTACGCTGAAGATTTTTAAATCATCAGCGTACAAATGACAATTACAAGATAGGCGCTGAATTAAATCATTTATGAAAATAACAAAAAGAAGGGGCCCCAAATGGGATCCCTGTGGAACCCCTGAAGTTACAGTCACAGGTGAGGAAATAAAACCATTCAATGCCACCAGCTGACTTCTGTTGCTAAGGTACGAAAAAATCCAACGATACAAGCTCCCGTGAACACCATATGACCAAAGTTTATGGCACAGTAATTTGTGACTGACCTTATCAAAGGCCTTTGAAAAATCAGTATAGATAGAGTCAACTTGGCCACCACTAGCAAAGGCCTGACAAAGGTAATGTTTGTACTGGAGCAAATTGCTAACCGTCGATCGATTTTTAACAAAACCATGTTGTTTGTCAGAGATAATTGGTTTGATGTGACTGTACAAGTGACTGTAGACCAAGGAATCAAATAATTTCACAAAGCAAGACAGTATACTTATGGGTCGGTAATTTTCGCAATGAGATTTATTGCCGCTTTTATAAATAGGAATGATATGAGCGGTTTTCCATCGCTTTGGGAAAACGCCGCACCTCAGAGATTTATTGAATATAATGGACAGTGTAACAGATAATTCACTGCCACAATGCTTGACAAACGACGGGGGAATCAAATCCGGTCCTGGTCTCTTATTTTTGTCCAATTGTTTTATTTTAAATTGAATATCATTTACTTCTAAAATAACATGAGACAATGAGTTCAAAATATATTGGTCAAAGTTATCTGTTAGGTTCTCGTTAACAGTGCCAGAATCCAGATTAGAACACACCTCAAAGACTGAAGTAAAGTTAAGTGAAAAAAGTTCACAAATTCCATTTCCATTAGATGAAGAGGTATTTCCAAATGTCATGGTATGCGGAATAGAAGTATGGCCTTTTCTGCTACTGACAAATATCCAGAAAAATTTAATATTCTCCTTAATACTATCCTCAGTAGACGATAGATACTTATTATAACAATCCTCAGTAAGAACCTTGCATCTATTGAAGCAGCGAAAAGGTATCATAATCTCGGGGGTTTTGTTTTTTTTTGTAAAGTCTATGATATTAATTTTTTTCCTCATTACATTTAATTAAAGGTTTGCTATACCAAATAGGATAAGACAATGATTTAAAAAAGGTCAAAGGAGTGTGTCTTTTTATAATTTCAAAAAGATTATCATAGAAAATATCAATGCACAGGTCAACGTCAGGATAGGATAAAATATCATGCCAATTTATAGAGCTCAATTCAGGTTTAATTTTTTCAAAATTACATTTTGAGAAGTTGCGGTTTTTGGTATTTCGTTGCTTTAGCCCTTTAGATATGTTAAATAAAGATAATTTAATCATTATAGCGGGATGATGTTTGTCCAAGAGACTCAGTGCAAGCGTTTCACTAAACAAAATATTATCAAGACTAGAAAGAACCAAATCCAACAATCGACCATTAAAGTTTATGACATTATTATATTGTTTCAGATCAACTAATGCAATTAGTTCATTTAAAAGATTAAGCTTTCTATTATGTATTGGGACTGCAGAGAGGTCAGAAGTTAAAGGAGAGCTAAGAGAATCAAAATGATAATCAGGAGTATTAAAATTACCAATTAACAGGAAGTTATCATCTGGAAAATCATTAAGTATTAACTTCTGACAACGAGCATAAAATTCATCTAACTTATCACAACCCATATCGGGAGGTAAATAACACACACATATATTTAAACGAGAAGAGTCGTGTACTTCAGATATAACTGTTACCCAGATATCCTCCATTTCACTGTCCCATGACGCCTGACGGATAACCTGATATTTCTTAAGAATAGCTATCAAGACGCCACCTCCGTCACGTTTGTTAGAGAATGTATCTTCGCGATCCCGTCTGAAAATATTGTAACGGGTATCCACAACTTCACCGTCAAAAACACAATACAATACAACAATACAATAACTCTTTATTGAACACATTACAATAAAAAAACAACATAACAGTAATTATATATAAAATCTAATGTTTTACAATAGGCGGCCTTATCGCTATTAACACTTTTGTTTAAATTGGTTTCCGTCAGGCAAACAATATCATAATTAGAAATTAACAGATTTAAATTAAACTGTGGCAGCTTGCTACGAATTCTATTAACATTTTGGTAATAGATTACTACCGTAATGAAACTTATTCTTAAAATGAGTTATGAGCTAACACAATTAAAAATACTTAAACTATAAAGCTTTCTAATTTACTTTCTTACTACTGAGCAACTACTCGTCACTTAATTTATTAAAAGTTTCAACATTTTTGACAATAATGGCAGGACACTTTTCGTCCTTTCTTAAATAAATTTGACCGTAACGCACCCATACAAACTTATAATTTTTATCAGTGCAAATTTTTCTTGCTAAATGATGCAGCTCTTTAGCTTCTGGAGATAAGTGTTCAGCTAGGAATATCCGTGAAACTGCTGCAGTTATGCCGATATGAGTTATGCACAGCTTATCGCCCGAATGAGCTTTGTTGAAACGAGTCACCGCACAAAGAAGAACATCGCGAAGGCGCTGCGACGAAAAAGAAATAAGAATGTTCCGTGGTCTTTTTGAATCCTTGTTCATTTTCGCGATTCGACGATATGCCAAAATATCACTATCGGATACAACAACCTGCAGGCACTCACACAGTCTCTCTCTTAAATAAAGCCATAAGGTCCTCATTCTTACTCTCCGGTATCATATGTATTTCAATATTTAAGTCACGTGAGATCTTCTCAACTGTAGCTATGCGATTTTGAAGCATTGATAAGATCCCATGAGACTTAGCAAGCTCCGACTCAAGTAGCTTAATCCGGTCATCCTTCTCAGCAATGTCCAATCTGATCTCTTTCTGCTCAGCAGCGATGAAGTCCGTAGAAGTCTTAAAATCAACCTTCATCCCCTCAACAGCCCGATTCACCTCCGCAGTTTCCATTTTTTCCACGTCCTTCTTAAGCGCAGAACGTAAATTTGACATAAATAAAGAATCAGGTGAAAGTTTCAAGTCGAAAAGTTGACTAATACTCTCCATGGAGACGGGTACATTTTTTATATTAGCGCCTGAAGAAATCGAAGTTTTCACATCTAGTGCCACAGGGACATAATCAACATCGTCGCCGTCGCTAGATTGGCATTCTGGAGAAGGCGTGGGCTTAATAGGGGTGCTCGAGTTATCACCACCTAGCTTAATCTTAGCGCTACAGTCCAGACATGACCATCCCTCAGCAATTCTCGTTGATGGAAGTGCTCTGGTACCCTGATAATTGACACATGTCTGGTGAAAGTCAGATTTACATTTCGGACACTTAACCCGATGACGTTTTATCTCCTCCTTACAGCCCCCACATGTAAAGGCCATTATTATAGTTAATTCTTCAAGGCGTAAGAAAAAAATAAATTAAAAAGTGCAAAAAGTGAGCCTCCATTTGGAATTGAACTTGGGTCCGAGCGACGCAATCTCTGTATCTACGTCTTCCGTACGCTAGACCAACGTGACGGATAAACGGGGTGACGAAACTTATGAGCAAGTTCTCCAGTACTTGTGTTTTGTTTAATTTTTCAGGTTTACCCCCAAGTTAAATTTCTTAATCGTGAATTCACTATTTGATTTGAGTTAGTTTACGTTTATTAAACAGATTTAACGAGAACACACACGCACTCACTTTGTTTATACTTTGCACACAGTAGCTTGAGTCATATATAACTTTAAAGAATTTATTTGTATATTTTCGATCAGTGACAGCTTAGTACGTGTTGACGCAATTAGAACACACAGGTAGGTATGAAAATTAAGTCTCATCAAAATCAGACGAACCATTAAGGATAGAGGTGGCAACGGACACACAAACACATAGCACCGTTTAGGCTCAGTATGTCTAGACCGTTACCCTCGATTTTTCAAAACGGAGGTTGAAAAAAAAGAAACACATACGAGACTAAGTAAAAAAAAAAAGCAAAAAGCACTTTGATCCATTCGTATCAAATATCCCTTCAATTACGATAAATACCGAGAAATAAAACGCACAAAACGTATTGAAGCGTTCCGGTAGCTAAGCCGCAGGCGATCGGTAACATCATTCGAATTGTACCTAAAACTAGGGTTTCGGATACAACAGACAATATAATCGATAATAGACCTTGTGTCTCAAGCACCAGAGGTGAATAAAGGGTAAAATTGAACTAGATAGAGGCATGAAAAACTGTAGTGATTTTATTGCAGAATCGTTCGCAATCTGTTGTTCAGATAGGTCCGAGTGCCTACGAGTATATGCCTGGATTCAGAGGTTTAAAGTTTTTTTTGGCAGTTGCTTTGTCAGTCGGATCGTTGAATTATTTTCTGCTGTTGCAAAATTAAGCTGTGTGGTGCTTCATTTCAGTCTCAACTCCATGAAATTCATGAAATCAGTATTAAAATCAACCTTTTGTTTCAAATAAGAGAATAATGGTGTCATCGTCATCATCATCATCATCATCATCATCATCAGACCATGTCAGTCTATTACTGGACATAGCCTCATTGGCCTTTACCCAAGCACTCCACTGAGTTCATCTTCGGCTCTTCAGGACGAGTAAACAATAGGTACTAAAATTATAGTTATGTATTTAATACAAATTAACCAAGCCAATCAATCCGGTTTTAAGCAGTAGCAACACCAATCCAATTTCCGCAAGAAAAAAGGTGAACAGATGCCGTTTCTTTTTAATAAATTGCAGAGTAAATCCAGCATGATAAGCTTCGAGGCTGTAATTTGATCACTTCACTAAATTAGCCCTTCAGGCGATCGGGCAAAGGGATCGAATAAAAGCGAAAGCCTACGAAACAAAAACGAATTATCACAATCCGAGTACCGAAAATAAGGGCACCGAAAATCAAAGTACCGAAAATCAAAGTACCGAAAATCAATTATTGAATAATGAAATGTAATGAAAGTCTGCGTGCCGTTTGGGGCTCGAGAATTAATGAACTGGTGATTAAAAATTAAGTTATGAGGCAATTCATTCATTTGGGGGTTTTTAATGAAGTGATTTAGTGAGGGTTACGCAAGTAATTTAGTTATTACTAGCTGATGCCCACGACTTCGCACGCGTGGTCATTTATATAGGTTAAAAGTAATCTATGTGCTATTTCAGTACCTAAAATACCAATATACCAATATTTGTTCAGAATTCCTTTAGCCGTCAAAAATATGGTTTAGTCGACATTGGACGTATACGCAAAACGGCTTTTTTATCGATTGCTCGGCTCCTACTCATCTGATTGAGATACGTCAAAACCTTAGCTATCCAACAGTGAAAACCGCATCGCAATCAGCCCAGTAGTTTTTTTACGTGATGCGCGATCAAACATACAGACAAACAAACTAACAAACAGACAAACAGAAAGACACGAATTTTAAATATCTTCTATTCTTTTTCAGTAGCTTATTTAAAGTACACTTGACTTTTTTTTAAATTATATTCTTTGTACAGACTATTTCGTTCCTATTTCTTTATTTAGAATAGAAGATACGTAACTCTTTCAAAGTAAAACTACAGGTACCTATAATAATTGCACTAAGTAATTGAAAATCTTATCGAACTAAGTAATCCCTCTCTCGCAATATTCCCACCGCAAAAAGTGTGTTTCAATTTGTACTTAAAAACTAACAACTAGATAAGCACAGTAAGGTTCAAAACTAAAATTTTCTACATCTACACTAAAATTATAAAGAGGAAAGATTTGATTGTTTGTTTGTAATGGATAAAGAAAGCTAAATTATCAGCGAGTAACACTAACAGGACTTTATTTTTCAAAAAATTAGAGTTCCCTTAGTAAATTGCAATAATGAAACATGAGATATTAAATTTTGCTAAAAATCGCGTTTACTTTGTATCACAAACCAAAGAGTATATAAATACTACGTAAGATCACAAACTAAGAAGGAGATACGGGTCTTTGTATATTGAACGTTGCCATGGAAACGAAATCACAGAACATCTAATAATCATTGTCGTAGGAAATCCTCTATGCTAATAATAAACGAAACAGTAACCTTAATTCAACCTCCTTGCGTTAAACAGAATATTACTATAGACGAAATGGTACGTGAGTGTAAAACCTATTAACATAAGCATTTTGTGTAAGAAATTGTTGTTGTTCTATTTGTCCAAATAAAGTACCTACTAATTTTATCTATATGAATATCTACCCGTGTGAAGCCAGGGCGGGTCGCTAGTATACGATAAAGCGAATAACAGAATTTAAATGAATGAACAAAAGAAATGATACGTTAGGCGACTAAATAGCGTTGGAAGTAAAGTTTTTTTTTTCGTCAATTATTTAAATACTTAGTATTTTAAATATATTGCTGATAATAGACGCAGCATTATTCAAACCGAAAGTTATTGTGATTAACTTCCATGACGCGTTGCATTACTAGCTTCGATAGGTTTCACCCTCAGCAATAGTCACCAGACTGGAAAGTCATAGATCATTTCAATAATAGGTGCAGCTTTCAATGCAGTCATTAGTTGGTCCCCATAAATTAACTGAACAGCTTTATCTCTTAAAACCAGACTTCTGTTAATTACTTGGTCTGGTTCTGCTGTATTGAGGTTATTATTTGAGATAGTCGACTAGAACGGACATTTCAACTACCTTCTATGATTAGATTTCTTTATAAAAATTGGAATAATTATGCCTACGCTTGCAACAACTGTAGAATTACTACTACTGTAAAATTAAGTTTTTGTTCCCCGGTCAAAAATTAAGAAGCAGAGACATAATAAAGTGGTGAGAAAAGGTAGAAGAACGATAGCAGCACTATGATGTGGGAAACATGTCGAGATGTTATCTATAGAGATAGAAAAGTGAGAGAGGGAAATAGAGCGAAAAGGAGAAGATAGAGATAAAGAGACAGAAATATAGAGATAAAAGAAAGAGAGAGAGAGAGAGAGAGATAGAGAGAGAGAGAGAGAGAAAGAGAGAGAGAGAGAGAGAGTAGGGTTTTCGATACCGGATTACACCGGTTGAATTACGATTAATGTCGTTAAGGATTACACCATGACGATCCCCGCATGACGTAAATGCGGACTCCATCCAAAATAGATAATAGGTACATATCTTTTGTTTCGGAACATTTTCGGTGCAACGACATTGTAAATAACAGTGCTGTATTACGTAGATAGTTGGATTCCTATATATCTACGAGTACTTTGGAATTCTAATAGTCAATAACAGGGCTGTTATAATCTGGACTGCGTCAATCCGCTTACATCGGCTTTAATTACCGTCTGAGCGAACGCCCGAGGCCATTATCTTTTGATTGACCTGCCGTGCTGGTGACATAATCGAAGAAATCTATTGGTTCAGAAATAGGGTTGACTATCTTTGACTAAATTAAATTTTTAACACTGTACGAAACTGATTTATCACGTTTATTAATGATGATAGTGATACGTGACTCCTTTTTGGCTTTTTTAACACGCTTTTATTAGCTTCACCTGTATGTATGTTTGTATGTAACGGAATCTTTGAACTCGATTTTTATACACTTTAAATAATCATATTAATTCAAAATTTTGCACACTTATCAGGGCCCAATGATAATACAATAATTTTAAAATTTTGTCCTTTTTTGCTAATTAATCATCAGGATTAGAGATTTCAAAAAATGAGGGTTAATTTATTGTTTCATAATTATATCCAAAATATCTTACTACTTCTAAATTCAAATATTAAAGAAAAAAAAGTTTAAAAATCTAAAAATATATGACAAACTATAGTTAAAAAAACTAAAAAACACGCTTTAATACCATTCAACCGAAAAAAAAAGTTTTTTTTTTTATTTCAATATAAGAATAAGTGATTATCGAGAAAATTTATTTCATTGCAAAAAAAAGAGTGGGTCAAAATCAATAGTTAATCAAAAGTTTTGGGTTTGGTTGTTTTCTTTGTCACAATAACAGATAAACCCGTTCAGGCTACTGAGAGTATGGCTGACTTTTAGTAACCTCATGTAGCTGTTTATTTATATTCATAACTAATACAGATCTAAAAAGGAATGGCTCTGGCCCACTTCTTATATAAGTGGTGTTTTATTCATATTAGTATCTTACATAATTTGCACGGTGGAAAATAGTACGCCAGAATCTAGCCTAACGATTGTTTGAGGGTTTTTTTTCACGTGTTTTGTAAAACAGAATCCAATCACCCAGACTAAACTATATTGTTACAGCGTTTATGTTCCTTGTTTACTGTCTCTCAATCTGCAATCAATTTTGTAAGAGGCTTGGCACACAACTCAGTCTTGTTTGTTATGAAACTGTCGATCTCAGGTCACCGTTAATATCTTGTTAGTTCAGAGTGATTTATTAGGTTTGTTAGCTAGATGAGATAATTCTGGTTGAGCTACAATATCCTATTTCACTTCTACTATATTTTATAACGTTTTTTTGTTGGGCTTAAATCTGGTATCTATCTGGGGACCGGAATCCCAGATTAATATTGATAGTGGCTACAAAATTAAGAGTAACAGAATTTAGTTCTTTTACATATTTGCAATACGAAATCTTTGCAATTAGATTGCAAGATCTTGCGCGTTATTGCACTGCAATCTTCACCATGAGAAATTGGTCTTCACTGTCTGAGTTGCAGGGCCCCAATTAGAAACATTTTAACATAACACACTACTTTTCAATTTTGGCTGAAACTATCTATACCCTGCGATATCATATTTATGTACCAACCATAAAATGTTTTTAAGTTTATTATATATTATCTAATTTTTGTTGTTCATGCCTTATTTTTTTCATATTTATTTTCTAAATTTAGAATGAAATAATATGTTATAAAATACCTAATTAAGTTCATTACAACTGGAGATTTTAAATATATATGATAATACCTTCGTAACCACTGTTTATGATCATCTCCTCCTGTTCCTGTGCTCCTAATTGTTCCTGACCTTTTGTGTTGTCCACTGAGGCTTGGTCCCTGGGCTAGTGGAACAAACCCAAAGCCTAGGACCGCTTCGTGACAATTGGCGCCCAATAAATTATTATTAAAATTATTAAGTTAAATAATAAATTATTAATTAGTTTTGTATGTTATAACTACATACTTATTAGTATTATCTTGTTATTTATATTTTGTTCAAAATCTTTTTTGTGTATTTTATTATCTATTTCTAGAGTTATACTCAAACGTTGCACACCAACAACTTCCTTCTATTATATGGTCATGTGTCTCAATATAGCCTACGGTTGCCTAAAATAGATCAAAACTTAGCGATAAAGCCACCGTTTTTACTATTTTTTAATATTGTTTATGTTTGTAAGTGTTTCTTTTGGTGCGATATAATTTTATCTATCCATCTATCTTCTTCTTGGTGTATGTATTTGATGAACTTCTGGCGTAGGTTGCTTATTTCAGCAAAACTATAACCAAAATATCATTAAATTTAGACATAGCATAATGATTCATCATAATACGAATCGCCCAGACCAAGAATCCATACAAACACAAATGAAAAGATGTGACTCAGTTAAATCTATGGGTTTTCCACTGTTTCTCATAGGTACGTACTAGTGGGTGGTTTTCGATTGCCGCCCAAATCGAGACACAGATAAATCTATTTTAATGGAATCGATTACCTAGAAGTATGTATACAGGATACGTTCGGATCTCAACGATATAAATGGAGCTCAAACATTGTAGTTTTGTGGAACTTTTTGTTATGATTTAAATTTTCAGCGTGTACTTTATACTTTGCAGGAAATTTTTGAGTTATAGTTACATAATCATTTGTAGCGAAAATTTAATAGAAAATGGTTCATTCTTTTTGGTTTATTTTGCGTTTTTTCCAATGTCATATATGTGTCTCAGGCAGATAGCTTAATCCGCCGTTTAACTAACTGCTTAGGCTATTGATTGAATGGTGCCATTCAACTAACGGCCTGAATGATGTTCAGTCGTATGGCATGTAATGAACTGTCTAGCTGATTGCTGAGGCCATTCATACAATAGGGTGACCATGTGACAAAAAATACGCAATTTTATCAAACATAGTAGTTTGCAAACAGACAAATATTTATAAACAGTTTTCATGTTCAACCTAAATAATCTACCTAGGTTATAGGCGCAATTCTATCCAACATAGTAGTTTGCAAACAGACGAGTCATAGCTAAATTCATATTATTTTTGTCACAGCACTCTGTCATTGTATTATTTTTTGTGTAAACGCAATCAAACTGTGAGAACAACACTAACAATATTGTTGCTCTCCGCCATATTGACCACACACTAGGTAGGGTAGCGATACTACGTATATTGACAGTGTATAGCCTTCAGCGCTAGGTGGCAATAAGTGGAATTAAATTTAAATGAATAGCATGCGAGAAGTTAAACGTGATCAATCCAAATCATTTGCCTAGCTGTTTGATTGAATGGCTGAATATCATTCTGGCCGTTAGTTGAATGGCAAAAGGCTAGGCAGTTATTTAAATAGCGGATTTCAATCAAAAGGCTAGGCAGTTAATTAAACAGCAGATTAAGCCATCTGCCGGCGACATATGCAGGGTATTTGGTTACAATGTTATTTGGACTATATTTCACTTTGAGCAAAACGCGATTTGTAAAACTTGCGACTAGGAACACAACAGACCAAAATGCAACATAATTTTTATTTTATTTCGGTTTGGAAAATTAAATTATTAGGTAAAGTTAGTACTTACCATAGCACCTCGAAAAAATGTAGAGGTGTTGAATGTAACTTCACCGTTAAAGTATCAAAACGCTACATGCCTTAAAAATGGAGCAGCGTAACATGAAATTCGTTAAGTGGTCCATTCACATGGGCTTCTAGTTAAACGAACACTTTGCGCCAATTAGCGACGGCGCCAATTGCATTGAGTCAATGGACACAGAGAGACGCACATTTTGTGATGCAAGAATGATTGTTGAATGATGGAGAGCACATTCTGAGTAAAATAGACTTGACTTTAAGTTTAATGGCACTCGAATCCAAACTGTTTCCGCGGCCATGCTGACCATTTATTATGAGGTATATCTAAGCAATATTTCTGGTGGACTATTGCCCATACTTTCTATCTATCTATAATAGAAACGTATACTCGTATTAAGCAAAGCAAGATAATGATTAGCAGGAACACAAGCACTACTAGGTACTGTCAATACAAGAACTATCTACAATGGTAATTTAACAGCAGTTGGTCTTGAATAATTTTCTCATTTTTGATATTGATATTACATAACTTAATGTGTGAAAACAGAAAGTGCAAACGAAAACTGAACATTTAACCGGTAGTTAAGCACACAAGTGTTATTTCGTAACCAATTAACGACTTGCCAGTCGAACAATTAAGGCAGAATTATCACATTCTGGGCAGACGGCTCGTTAGGACAGTGTTGGGACGTGCGAGTTGTTTTATTGTGCAAATCAGTAGCGACTATTAGCATAACAAACAGGAGTACAAGAGAGTAGGGGGGCCGATGAGCTTTACGCATTGAAAAGCCAGGCCTAATAATGCCACCGAATTCTGTCAGCACATCATTCAAACGTCTGAAAAATTATATCAGAGATCTAACTAAAATACCTACCAATGGCGAACAAACATTTCTTCAGCAAGTCGTCGTAATATTTGATCAATCGCTGAGGTGCTGGCTGATTGTACCTTAGTGATAAAATAATTTTATGTTGTTTATGCACAGGTATTTATTTCTCTTATATTGAACTGTTGCTTCCAAGTACTGAGCTTGGTGTCAATAGAACATTTGAATTTGGTATTCAAGGCGTACGTTAAACTTTGGAGGGCAAACTTCAGTGACTGACTTCAGCCACGCTGTTTGATTCGAGTCCAACTGGCACAGAATCTAGTCAGTGTTCAGTAATATAAGTTTTGTACTGTTAGTTATTCTGTGACTAGGTATAATGTAATGATCAAGACTTGTGACATGGCACTTAGGTATCACTAAACTTTCAGGCGGGATCATTCTGTCGGAAACTTACACTTTGAGTGCTGCAGCTGTGCCTGTAGAGTAGGTGCCCAGAGCAAACTGCGTTAGTATATGTAGGTGGAATCTAGTCATTTGTCTGCAGTTAGCAGACTGCTTTTAGACTACAGAACAGTTTGAGGGAGAGACACAGTTTGTTAGTATCTTCCCCACGTACAGCGCACGCCTGCCGTGGCCGCTAGACCGTGACCGCTTTCAGCTGCACTGACTTTCAAACGCAGCCAGCACGGGCCTCGCTCCACGTGTGAATGAATTGACGTAATGGAAAAGGGATGGATTTTTGGCGAGAGCTCACGGTAGAATGATTCAGTTTCTCTTTATCTGGCAGATCTGTATAAGTGTACGTACGAAGCCAGTGTAATTTGCTTGGCAGCGAAGCATGATATTGATCAAATTTGGACTTTCAATAATATTGTATTTTTTCTCATAGATTATGTGACTCCTAATTTGACTATTTCATTAATAGGAAGTCCCGAGGTACCAGGATACCATAAAACAATAGAGCCTCACCCTAGCATTAAATAATTAACAGCGAAATCGGTCTAGGATTCCATTACCAAAGTGAGTGACGTCCCACGGGAGCCGGCATCCGTGGCAGCCTTCGGGGATGTCCGACCACCTCCAACCAGACAAACTTATTGTAATGAGAACGACAGGGATATTTATGCCGCACCACGCGCCTCGAATACGCAATGAGCATCAGAGTATACGAATATTCAATATAGATCCAGAGGAGTTTATGTACCACCGCACGAAGGGACCCGGGCCTTTGCTTGTCATGTCAAAAACAAATACAGAACAACATATTTCACGAGAGCTGATTTTGGCGTTTCGAAAATTTATAAATACTGCAGTTTTTTGAATGTAGCGTTTTCTGGTACAATTTTATTTGTATAATCTTAGTTATTTCTTACTTGCCTTAAGTTCATAAGCATAATGATCAAGACACACACACACACTTTACATTGGTTTTTGTAGAGATCGTTCTAAAAAAAACGTTCCTAAGTGAATAACTAAGCTACCCATCAGTGAAAACTACATTTCAATCTATCCAGTAGTATTTACGTGATGCGTGAACAAACATCTAGACATACAGATAAGATTTAAAAAAAAACGTTATATTCTTGTTCAGTAGCTTAATTAAGACCATATGTTTTGTTATCTTCATTGTACATACTTTTTCTTGCTTAATGCTTTATAGATAAAGATTTGAATACCATCACGTTTGGAAGGGCTCTTTATATCCAATGGTTCTCTTGTCATACAAAGTTTTGAATTTCCTTGTCCCCCACTTTATTTACTTCGCATACATTACTGACAGGTGTTGATGCCGTATCCTTTTTATTGACAAAGGACTGTTCGTGTTCTTGAATACGTAAATTGATACAAATAAGCTCAAGTTGATATTTTGTATGCAAATATTGTTTTACTCTTTTATTTCCTTTTATTCTCATTTTCGATTTTTGTGAGTGCTGTCACGCGAGAGAGGCATGTCTCGGTGAAACGTTTTTTGTAACATACATTTTTGCCTTGTTCTTGTTATATGGTGTTCAATAAAGAGTTATTCTATCTATACTTTCATATCATCTGATAGCAATTTTGTAATTTATCTACCATTTTTTCTGTCAATATCATTAACCCTCTTCTCTTTACCAGAACTCTAGATCTAATGCAACAATGATCATGTTATTTAGCTCTGTCTGTTCACATGTATATGATTTCTATTATAACAAAGAAACTCCAGAATCACCCCAACACAAGCTCTGACCATAACGGCCGTTTATTCTTTATTTTACCCTCAGTCTGCTATAGAGTACTTAATAACTTCGAATGCCGTGAAAAGGGTCTTCCAAATCCTTTCACAATAGTGCAAGATGTCCCGTCTGTGCGGAAGAAAATTATTTTTCCTGGAGCTTTTGTCCCGTCTGTCGTCGCTCAAACACTGCGCTTCAGGAAAATATTATTCTCCTTCATTGTTGGAGCTTAAGTAAAATATAAGATCACGCAATCACCTAAGCTGTAATGATTTTTAATTATTATGTTGTTTATATTTTTTTAACGTTGCTTTATATATTCCAAAGCCTTCAATGTTTAGATAATAGCATATGTTATACATCATTATAGTTGATATTTAATCACAAATGCTTAAGTTTCTATGCTTCTTTATGCATACGATTATGTTTTATATTATGAAATGCGTTTTGTAATATCAAATTGATCTTGATGGATTGGTTTATTATACATTTTTATTAATGCTTCATTTAACAGTTAACCTAGTAAACTGTCGATTATAAAAGTTTAATGTCTTTTCTATTTTTAAGAGGTTAAAATGATTTCGTAACATCTTACGAATTTAATTTAGATAATACTTACAAGCTTATACTAACGCCAGTAAAAAATATCTAAGCATATGGATTTCGTTGATGTTTTGCCTCAAATGTACGTACCTTTTACACATTAAATTTGTTTGTTGACTAAATGGTTGGCTGTTCTAACACCCCGAATAATTATTGAGCAGTATTTCATTCGTGCTATTCTACCACAAACGTCATCAGTCTCTGCTTTGTCAAATATCATGCGACATACGAGGTGTTCACTGAAACATATCATCATTTATAACATGTGTTACATGCCGTCATATGCAAAGGACAACCGAGTAGAATATACCTATCAGTCCAATAGTTTGTGCCATCATTTAGGATATGGGTACTCGTACTAGTACTAGATACGACTTTAAAAAAATGTTGTATTCTTGTTCAGTAGCTTATTTTAAGTACCCAAGTCTAATTGTTTATTATCTTCTTTGTACAAACTTTTTCATACTTATTGCTTTAGAGATAGAAACTTACGAGCAAAATCAGAGCTTGTTGTTTAATTGAAACAAAAATTACAGAAGCCACTGGAATGCAGAGTACACAAAAAATCAGCTCTCATTACCAAAACTAGATCTAGAGCACCAAACCGAAATTAGTGAGCATCGCCGAACCTATTATTAAGTATTTACAAAGCGTACAACCGAAGCACGAAATGTGTTTGAATTACTTTTTTAAATTCGTTAAGGAAGATTTAGTACCAACAAAGGGCCAAAAGTGAAAGTCGAAGTAATTGAACCAAATTACGGTCGTACGAAGGGACTTCCGTCTTCATTGCTGGCGTAACGGTTACTTTTCTATTAAAAACGACCTTCTTTTAACATTACGTATCCAGTTCTTGGACAGTATTTATCTTAACAACACCTTTAGGTCGTAATACCAATTCTTACTTTTCTTAGTACTGAAAAGCCTAAAAGTACATGTTAAATAAACAGCTGTTCAAAATACAACTATTACGTATACATCTCATTCTATCGATTCTCATTCAGTCACACTTGAATTACATTACAATTACCCTTTATTCATTGTAAACTAAATTAAGCAAAAACCTTTTGTAATAATTACCTATGCTTTTTTAATAAGTCTAAGTACATACCTACCTAGTTAACAAACAAAGTATGGTACTCAATTCCTGAGAGCTTCACTATTACTCACAATCCGAATATTTTTGGTTTTTATCGCCCGAAGCTTGATCCAAGTTGTTGTAAAACAGGATCTTAAGACAGACAAGAAAACAGGTAGCTAATTAGTAACTCGTTCTTGCCTTGAATAATTCATTGTATGAGTAAGAAAGCGAGAATTATAAGTACAAAAGTTACAAGGAAAAGCATGAGCTGAAGTTGGGTAAACTAGGAAAAGTAAGCACTGACCTATGTAACATTTTTTTTTGTTAGTAAATGAATGGAGTTAAAGAAGCAACATAATGCATAATATTTAAACAATGATTCTTAAATAACGTCCATAATATCAGCCGCGTGCTGCAATGTGGCCCGCTAGGACAGTGGTTGCGTTAAAATATCGCAATAATTGAGATAGACGCGATTTTCAGTTAAAACACTTATGTAGTTACAGAGAGTAATATCAAGGTTACCTATTAAATAACAGAATTACACATAAAATTGACGAACCGTTTATACAATTGATGGAATGATTGCTCATAAAAATGAACGAAAAAAACTACTCTTTGCGCTGAACATTTTGGTATAAGTCCAGATAAGTTTTGATGCTACGAAATGCATGTCCAAACATTAAGACCAGTAGTTATATAGACCAGTATTGTACTGACTATGAAATCTAAGTTGCTTTATTAGGAAACTCACTTTATCCAAACTGAATCACATAATACATAATAATAGGCAATATATTATAG
Source organism: Alsophila aescularia (assembly GCA_946251855.1). Lineage (NCBI taxonomy): Eukaryota > Metazoa > Arthropoda > Insecta > Lepidoptera > Geometridae > Alsophila > Alsophila aescularia. The sequence continues at coordinate 41,555,438 of OX276381.1, forward strand.
AGCCGTTTGTCAGTAATGTCTTTAAAGGCATTCTCGCAGATAATGGACAGTATTGTGTGGCAACCACTGTAGCTTATCTACCTTTAATTGTGTGTACCGTAAGCAGTGGACTTGAAGATAAATAACAAACACTCGAACGTATAACAGTAAAGCAGTTCAATGTAACTGCTTAGTTATAGTAGTAAACGATTCCATTGTAGCGGTCGAGTATCATTATAGCAGCAAAAAAAACTCAATGAATGAAACCCACGCAATCACAACAGCGTATGCAAACAATGCATGTCAAATGGCAATTCAATTTCAAACTATAATGAACTATATAATATAACTACTTATTCAACTTGAAGGAAGGAAAGAAGCAGTTCACGGAAAAAATGATTTTCATTAATTGGCGTTGCGTTACTTAACATAAAATAGTTGAAGGAAAAGCCGCTAAATTTCAAGCTGATAGTATCACAGCAAGTGACGGGAATCATGGGGCGATAAACCGGACCCCTTATAAAAATAAGTCCTACAACCAGATTATTCGACGTAGTCTTATCGAGCGACTAAGTTCGCCCCAAATTGAGTAAGCGAGAATTATGGACGAACTTTCCACAACCGACGGATAAAAGATAATGAAGATCCAGATTAGATAAATGTGGTAAACATTCGGATAACTTTCCGGCTAATGTTGATCGTCAATAATGGCCAAGAACTTTCATAAAAACTTATGACCATGACGTCAGATAGCAAGGGTCAATATACTCATAATTTAACCTGATAGAGCGCTGGAACATTTAGATATGAGAGAAATATTGAAAGTCTATCAATTACTCTTTGTTGAAATGTAATCCAACATTATTAGATTCTGAAACCAATGTTTGTTAAGCGTTTTGAGCTAATAAAAGTTATATTAAGGGAGCGAGACGTCGTCGAACGGGAGGAAATGAAAGCGACGAGAAAATGAAATTGGAAAACTTGTTACAGAATTATCCGAGATGAAAAAAAGAGAAAATAAATAAGGCCTAGCAAAAGTTGTTGAAACACGCGCGCTATGCTCGGCTGCTTATCGTTTAACTGAGGGGCCTGAGCTAAAATATAACGGCGTACCTTTACTAATAACTTCTTCAAATCCATATATTTATGTTCTATAGAGGTACAGTTAATTGCTGTTTTCTTTCTACCATAAATCAACAGGTAAAAATTATATAAGTTTAGTAAACTAACATAATGGTTAACACACTCACCTTTTACTCCAGTTTCCGATCTCCGCGTACCGTCGACCGTTTGTGCTTCCGCTCCTCCTCACTTCATTTCCTCTGGGCGTCTGCACGGAGTTCCCGTTAGGCGTTAATATTCCGTTCGCGGCACTGTTATTGTTACGCTCCCTATTCCTCGGGAAGGTACCGGTTCCGGAGCGAAAAGTCGCCAACTGTGGCGGCTGTTCTACATCAGGTGTGAAGTGTTGAAGCGGCAATGTCCCATTCCCACTCCAGCTCTTGCGGTTCACGGCGAACGTTTTAAAAGTACCGTTCGATGGAGAAACTCCACAGAAACTGCTCCGGTTATGACTGTTCTTTATGAAGTTGTTCAGGGGAACTTGAGGCTTGATCGGCACGAGAGGCGATGCCTGGTCAATGGACATCGTACTTTAATCACTGTAGCCGCAACCTACTTTTACTCTATCTACATTTTTGTCTGGAAAGGAAAGAAATAGCTACATTAGGGGGTTAATTAAATTCCCAACAGAGTTGCTTTTCATTTGATGTGGCCGTGACATCGAATCAGGCTAAACATTGCAGTAGTTTCACTACAAAGTGACATAGCAAAGCGTTATGAAAAGGCCGTCATACAATGGACTTCAATTTAGGTTAATTGACATACGAATTCCGCGGCATTTGAAGCAACGAACAGTAGGTACTAATGATGCTTTGAAAGAAGAAGCCAATAGACTCCACATTGTATCGTATTTTATAACTTTTAAGTAATGAATTATTAAAAAATTATCTATAAATTGATTATTGACTAAGCGAGCGCGAAGCGCAAGCGAAGCGTCTCCTTTACCACTTGGCCAAAAATTCTTTCGTATGTGTTCCGGATGTCCGGCTGTTCTCCTTCTCTACAGGTCGCGTTTCTCAACTTATCTAAACGAAACATGGTATACAGGTTTATCAAATTTTTAGTTGTCAGGGGATATTTGATGGGGAGGGGGAGGTCCTTTCCCAAAAAAGGGGGCTACTGAATATCTTCGCCTTATTAGATCCGATTTCGATGTTGTTTTTTTATTTGAAAGGTAGTAACTTTAAATTGGTCTCATAAAAAATTGGTAAAGATATGATGAGGATCTTCGGCGTGAAGAGCAGAATAGCTCCTCAAAATGCAGTAAATTGCTCACGTTTAGGTTTCCACCAGTGGAATCAGCCCTTTACATACTAGGTAAGGATTGATGGAGCACCTTGGTTATTAATGTTAGTTTTACAATAATGTTATTACATGTCGCTATTGTTTGCAAAAAAAAGGTATGTGCTCGCAAGGTTTACAGCTCACAGAGCCACTAGTTATTATGAATTTACGTTTACGCACTCACAATAACAACGATCTAATTTTAGTTGCATTCAAGATGTTATCAAGTTAACTTCTGTCACATCAGCTCTTGATTTTTTTGTTGAATATTTCTACAATAATTGAACAAATTGATTAGTAAACAATCAATTTGTTCAATTATTGTAGAAATATTTTCAAAAAGTATTTCACATGCTCTCCTGATAAAAAAATATTCAAGAGCTGAGAAACTGACTCCGGAAGGCGGAGTACTTATATTGTAACATCCTACAAAACGGAGATATCTATGCTAGCTAGAAAACGCGAAGGGCGGCCTTTTGAATAATGACCGGACGTGGTTATTACACAATGAGTTGTAGACGAGCTACAAAACGCCAACGTTATAAATTGAAGGGACGTCTAACAGCTGTATTTAGGAATAGAGAAGGAAGAAGTGCTATGTAGAACAAAAAAGTACTACTTGGTAGGTATTATAAATAAATAAATAATTAAATATATGCGGGACATTTCCACACCAATTACATAGCCCCAAACTAGGATTCCCTGTACTATGGGCACTAGATAACGGATAAACATACATAGATAAGAATATTACATCCATGACTCGGAAACAAACATTTCTGCTCATTATTACTATTAGTTAGGTGTCAACTTAAAAAACCGTACATATACCAACAAGGTCATATAGACCTAATCAATTAATTTATTGCATCATCATTATTACCAGCCTTAATTCGCTCATTACTGGTTAAAACTAATACAAAATAAAAATTAAGGTCGTAAAACTCCCGTTGTGTTTTCTATATTTTCAACAATAATTAAGGCAAGTTGTTAGTATCTATAATAATTACTCAATGAAAAAAAAAACAACCACAAAATTTTGCCTTCAAATTCTGACGTTAACGTGCGACTACATACACTGAAGTTAAAAATATATAAAGAATCATCTAGATCGGTTCAGAAATCCTGGAGATTTCAAGGAACATAGTCGAATTTAAACCCGACTTTTGTCATTCAACAAAAATAAAATAAGTCCTTTGACCATAATGCAACTGGAAAACCATTACTGGATACTGTGACTCGTTCGTAAATTGCCCGTCTGTAGCATACACAGACAACCTTTTCTATCAGCATCCAAGTAGGCGCAGCATTCAGCCATTGTAGTCAATTCGCGTTGAAAACTGGAATTTTCATTAGACGCACCACCTTGACCCACTCGTGCTTATTTATGTGAATTTACACGCACATTCACTAATTAATTGCATGAAATGAAACATAATCAGTATTGTGAGTGGGTGAAACATTGGTTCCCAGTTGTCATAACGATGGTTTGTGGTGTTCGTTGCCTTTGTATATCTATGTAACAAGCTCAGACCAAACTTATTAATATTTGGTCTGAGGTAACAAGGCGTAATCGAAAGTGCTAAAAAATCCGACTGCGAACAAAACTAGAATGAGGCAAAAATTGAAGTGAGAATGATTACTAACCAACTTTAAATCATTATAGATCCTGAATGGTCATTCAAAATGAAAAATGATAAGAGAATCCTAAAAAATATACTAATACCTATTTAATGATACCCACATATGTAGTTCGTCGACATTCATTATTTTATTTTTCACAATATGGCGTCTCGTTATAGCTACAAATAATTTTGATTACTTTCGTGTCTTTAGTGACACTTGCAAGATTAAGGCAAATCGACGTAAGAATCACCAAACTCGGCCCACGCGTTTGGTCTCTAGAGCACCACAAAGTAACAAACATACAGAAGCTGATAAACACAATGCCCACACAGTTTGGTAAAAAAATATAGTACCCACTTTCATTATTTTGAAACAGCACACTTAGTCAATTGCCCGTGAGGTGCCCCGGCTTGATAAAGGACCGAACCACACATTCTCATCCCGCGGATGTTATGACAACCATCAAAGAGAATTCGGGAAACGGGCAGTAGAATTTTCTTGTGTATCATCACCAACAGCCGCAATGGCCGAGCTGCCTGCCGACCGCATTGATTATAGCAATAAGTTAATGAGGAGTTTTTGCTTTGAACAAAATTAATCCCTCTAACATAGAACATACAAAACAGTCTATTTTAAAGAACATGTAAGAAAGTTTAAAAAAGAAAACATACATTTTAATATGTCAGCCTCTTTATCGAATATAGTACGTAGATAGCTGACATGTCATTTGTCCGTATACTGATAGTTCCTATTTCAAAAGGTTATTACGTGCTTCTTCTTTATTTATTGACTTTTTTATTAGTGCTACTATTGCAATAAACATAATAGAGCCTATTAGGCTATCTCGTAAATTGAGAAATAAATTACTGAGTGTACTACTTACTTAAATAGTTCATATAAAATTATAGCAACATAAAAAAGATAACTGTGACTCAACTCACCACATAAGTTTGTAATTGACAACATTTCAAATTTTAACATAACAATTTAAATTTTTCTCTCAAAGAATATTGAAAAATAAGTTGTTTTTTCTTTTTCCAATCTAAGCTATATTTTCCGAGTAATTTATTATTAAAAAGTAGTTTATTCTAAAAGGACGTAAAGTTATGTTGGAATAAAGAAACTCACATACATACATGAATCCTAAAAATATTACACTTATTTTTTGGGCAGTCGTATAAAACTCGCAACAATTAAAAATATACCGAGTGAAAATCTATTATTTTAGGTTTGATAAGTCAATCAATTTTTAAGTTTATCGTGGTTTCGATGTGCTTGGCTAAGTATAGGTATTCATACAAAAATATAATACCCAATATTGACCTCGTAACTTGCTAATATCGGATCAATTTATGCGCCTAGAATAAACCACATATTAGATTAAAATCATGGTTCCGAGATAGGAAGCCTCGCTCATAATGACCTTTATTATATTAAACCACTACATAATACAACTAACTAGGTAAGTACCATTGAGATATATGTACAAGTAAGTACTAGATATCTGCATAAATCAGTTGCACAACCTAAGAACCAAACCTATAATAGCTATTTCAGTGTTCTGGCCCGCCACCAGTTGGAATCGTACACAACTTTTTATGTTACTATTAAACCTTATAAGTTACGAGTATTACTTACTATCCTACCTACTAGTATTTTATACGTTTTAGGTGATTTACAACTTAGGTACAACCGGCTTAGGTTCAATTAACAACCGACGTGGCTCGCATTCACCAATGTAATAAATTGCAGAGTGCTGCAATTTTTGCAACCTCGTCTGCCATTTCATCAAATCGGTGTCGTGTGTCAACTGTCCTCATCCAGCTGACCCAGTTGTTGCGGACATTGGTGATTTATGAATAAGACCGTTGCCACAGTGTATTATATAGTGTGTATGAGTTCGCCAACGATACCATACCACCTCCATCCAATTAGAGACCTATTATATACGATACCAATCTGACTACGATATGGAAGTCCGGCGAGGTCTTCTTTACATCGCTGAAAAGATTTTTGCCTGGTCATAAATCCGAACTTGACAAATGGGAGAACATTATTATAATACGCAGTTTTTTCGTATTAATTCAACTTACAATAAATTATTGGTACTTTCATACTGTAATAGGCTGATAGTCAATTTTTCCGATCTTATAAGACAGTGGTTCAGGAGTTAGAAGGGGTAGGAAGGAGGTCGAAGCTGATGATTTCCAACTCACGCAAGAGGCTTACTTTAGAGCCATATATTTCGAAAACTAGACTTTCTCGGGATCTCATTGGATTTTGATCCCATTTTCTCACTTTTCGTATTGGAGCCCTAGTTTTTTATACCTCTATGCAAATAATATCTTCATAGCGGTTGAAATTTCTACAAATTTTAAACCTCAGGGTAAATTTTTACCCTGAGTAAAAAAGCTTATATACAGACGGACGGATGCAAGGAATCGTAAAAAAATAAAAACTAACATCATGCTGATCACTAATCACACTAATATTATACATGATAAAGTTTGTGTGTGTTTTTAAGGGAGGTGTGTTTGTGACTATGTGTGTTTGCGCGCGCGCGCGCGTGTGTGTGTGTGTGTGTGTGTGTGTGTGTGTGTGTGTGAGAGAGAGAGGGTACGTGTGTGTGTACGTGTGTGTGTACGTGTGTGTGTGTGTATGTGTGTGTGTGTGTGTGTGTGTGAGGGTGTGTTAATGTTTGTAACTTCTTCAGGCTGCAGCAACTCATCGTATTGATACCTTAGGTTCTGGAATAACACGCTATGTTTTATTCCAGAACTTTTCGTCATCATCATCACCCACGCCTATTAGGTATTCTTTATATTTTGAATGACACCTACTTCAAAATAAATAGAATAATTATTATATCCAATGTTCTGCATCAGTGCTATGGTCGGTTATATAAGTGTTGCGCAACCTCGTTCAGTTTAAATAAGTTGCGCAAACGTTCACTCGGTCGCAATTTGCACCGTCTTGTGCTTGGTCGAATTGAGCGGCAATAAGCGAAATGGTTTTTAGTAAAGATACTAATGACGATTACTAAATTAAAATTCTAGATCCTAATGTTTTTAACTATTAATAATACTTTTATTTAATAAGCACTTGTAAGTAGTCATAAAATAACGATATATAATCATTAAGTGGTAAGTGGGTTACCTTTTTGATTGAAATATTTCTATTCAATGAAGCCAATGAATAAGCCAATGAATCTACATAAGTATTAATATTGATTTGGATATAAACATATGGTTTTAAGACAATGAAAAATAGTTTAGAGTATTCATAGTTCATAGCATTTTATTGGCAACAAATATCAGTTACAGCTCCAGGGTTCCAATACACAATTATACATTAGTGAATTACAATAAAAATATTAAAAAACATGAAAATCATCAGATTCAAAAAAAAAAGTTGTCAACACTTACTTTCAAAGGTCAGTAAAACAACATTAGAAAATTAAATGCCCCTAAATTTAAAAAAATACATGAACTTATTAATGTATAAATGAAAAAACATTAAATTTTTCAAGTAACTCAATAAATTGGTAAATATAAGAGCTTTTGTCTACCTCTAAAGATATATTTAGAAGAGATCAGCTTGTGCCAATTTGTATTTACTCAACTACCGAGATGTAGGTTCTTTTTTTATTTTTATTTATTTATTTATTGCACAAAACCCACAGATCTTAAATACAAATAGTAGAAAACTTATTGGTAGATCTTACATCTAATAACGGATTTACTTTATAATAATAAACTTAATATAGAGCAAGCTTTTGAAGCTTTGCTTTTTACAATTCAAACGGTCTACTGAGCTGAAATGTTTGTTGAAACTTTTTTGCGTTCGAGAGATGACTGAGTTTTTAAAATAATTAGTATGTGCGCGCGGGACGTGTAACAAAGGCGTGTGCCGCGTGCGGGTCGTGGGTGCTCGCAGCTTCATGAACTGTTCCAATAGTTCAGTGCTGTCGATTGCGCCGTGGCAAATATTGTGAAGAAATAACATTTCAAGAACTCTTCACCGGTCTTTAAGTGACAAGATGTTGTGAAATTCACAAGATTCCTCATAATCTGTATATTTATAATGTAATCTAAATGTTTCAGAAATTTTGATTGTATTTGTTCAATATTGTGTGTATATGTTATATACTGACGGCTCCAAACATTGCAGCAATATTCGAGAATGCTTCTAACGTATGCAAAATAAAGAACTTTAAGGCACTTAATATCGGTGAAAGGTTTACTAACACGCAAAATAAATCCTAGGCTTTTATATGCCTTAGTTACAATGTCTAAGATGTGTTCATTAAAAGATAATTTGTGATCTAGAAGAACACCTAAGTCTCTAACTTGCTGTGTCTTTTGAATGTTGATATTTGAAATATTATAATTAAAATTAATTGGGTTTATCTTTCTTGTGAAAGTTATATGCATACATTTTTTGATATTAATATTAATGTTATTTTCTGAGAAGTATTGAATTAGGTTGTTTAAATCCTGTTGAAGTTTTATGCAATCTGATATATTTATAACATTACAGTAAAATTTTGTGTCATCTGCATACATTAGATAGTTAGCAAAAATAAAACACCTTCCAACATCGTAAAGATAAGCTGCATAGAGAAGAGGAGCAAGGATTGATCCTGTGGGACGCCTGAGGGGATATTCATAAAGTCAGAACGATGTCCACCGACAACAACAGCCTGACAGCGATTGCGGAGATCAGATTCTATCCATCTTAAAAGATCCCCACAAATACCAAGCTCATGAAGTTTTCGTAGTAAGATGATGTGATCGACACGATCAAAGGCTTTCCCAAAGTCCGTGTAGATGACATCAACTTGCGATCCACCATCCATACCTCGTAAGACATCTGGTAACTGGTGAAAATTGCCAAATTTGTGTATGTCGAGCGACCTCTGATAAATCCATGCTGTTGGGGAGGTATATTGCGGTAAATTAAAGGGTAAAGATGATGATGTGCTGCTTTTTCATCTTTACCCTTTAATTTACCGCAATATACCTCTCTTTCTATATAACTCTCAATATATCTCTCGCAATATACCTCTCTTCCTATATATCTCATAATATATCTCTCTTTCGTTCTTTCTTACACTATCCTTTCCCTAGGTTGGTTTCCTTTCTTTAGGTTTCTATAGGTATTTCTTGTAAGCACAGTGCGGTCATGACTGATGGTCGGGAAGACAGGAAGTTCCTATTGTCATTAGCATTTTGTGATGTTTATGATTCCATCACAAAATGCTGAACTGTTCGCAAATTTACACAACTTGGTCGACTTGTGAAGATTTTATAATGGGTTAAGTATAATTCTCGTCTATACATTTACGATTATACTTCAGTCAAATTGTAACTATACATACGGTGATAAGAATATCATCAATATGCAGAATAGTTGGTTAGATTTTTAAATAACAATCTCATTCAATATGCTTCCGATTAACGTGGCAAAATAATAATTTATTAATTTTAGAAATAAAGTTGATCATATTTGTCCACAATGAACAAGTACCTAGGTATTTTTATTATTAATTTATATTCAAGAGTTCCTGAAGTAAAGCAAAGATTTTTAATGTTGAATATTCTCATATTTTTTTTCTACTAAATATTGAAGCGTTTAAATTATTTCAGACTTGAACACAATAAAATAGGATAAACTATGTTAAAAATTGTCTGGTTTTATATCTACAAATACATAGTTTACCAACTTTCAATGACAGTGATAACCTATTCAGTATGTCATCAATTTTTTAACCGTTGTAATAGAATGATCAATATTACCAGGGAAGTATGAGCGTAAAATATAGTACTAAAAGGTTATATAACACCATTTGGCATGGTTCGTTCTATCAGTTAGTCATGCGCGGTAGTTTTGCAATGCCCGCTGGGCCAGTGTTTGTTTCGTACTGTTAGATACCAGAGGAAAGTGGCTGAATCATCGGAACTTCAATAGAAATATCAGAACTGAAGATGCTATTTGAAGTGGTTGATGTATAATCACCGAAATAGTATTCTTCAAAAAGGATGTTTTCTATTTGACTGTATTTTTGTATGTATGTTGTGACGTATGTCTTGGATTTCTGAAACGATTTGCATGTTATTTTTTAAATGGAAAGGTTCAAGGGTCATCCATAAAAGTTTCATGATAATTGGTTCGCTTCATTTTAAATTAACCTTCTTGAAAAAAGGAGTTATCAAGTTCAAGCGTCTAAACAAATGTACCAAATTTCGTGAATGTATGTATGTCTGTATGTAGGCCTACCCTAACGTAACTAGCAAGTATGAATTAAAATGAATTAAAATAACGAGTTGAAATAGTATAAACTCAAAAGAAATAAATAAAACTAGCATAATAGCAAAAAAAACACGCCTGTCCAGCCAAAAAAAGAGCTTTTGCCAATAAATTATATACTTTTGGAATGTGCTTATCAAGTCCTTCAATTTGATACCCATAATGAAAATTTAAAACTTCTATTTTTCAAGTTTGAGAATTCTCAAACTAGCAGCCATATTGACTGTTTTCAAAAATATTTAGCCATATATAGCCTATGTTACTCGGGGGGATGTAAGGATTCTAACGATATCCCATACGTCTAAATCTGTTCAGGCATTTAAAAGTAATGGTGAAATAAAGAAACTCACATACAAACAAACATACATACATACATACATACATACATACATACATACATACATACATACATAAATACATACATACATGAATGCTAAAAACAATACACTCCTTGTTTTGGGCAGTTGTGTAAAAAGAGGTCTGTGCGATGCCGCAACCACTATAGTAGGTAAGTACTTACCCAGCACAGACAATTTTTTTTATTTTTTTCTTTTCAATTTATACTATTTAAAGTCGATTCATTTATTTATAAAATTTATTGTTAATAAATCCATTTGAAAACTTCGGTTTGGTTCAGAAAATAATAACATATAATAATAGTTTTGTTTTAAAGAAAGGCATATATCATATTTTTAAGCCAATGATGATATGGTGTACAAGTCAAGACGGTTATTTATAATTAATCTGTTAAAAATCGAATACGATTAAAAAAACCCTATCAGTTTTCCCCATAATCTGTTTGGAAGGTGCAGGTGGCAGGTGTCCCGTCCCGAGGCAGGTTTAAATTAATTGAACTTTTACTGCAGTTTATTGCCATAAAATGCATTAAAAAGTTGATTGACATCACTAACATATATTGAACAACCGTTAGTGTAAATCGTTTAAATACCAGTTCTTCTTAAAGTTAACGTAAAATGCACTAAGTAGATATATTGCATAAGGCAAAAACACGCAATGATAGCGTCTACAAAACAATTATACATGACATTATCAAAGGTCACAAAGAGATTAAGTTGAACCGCATATAATCTATACTTATAATAAAACTGTAACGGGTCCAATTCTGTACATTGAAGATATTTTGAAATTTTCTTTTGGAAGGTACTCTATATTCGATACTGAAGTCAAAACTGTATTATTTTTCATTTTTGTCTGTCTGTCTGTCTGTCTGTCTGTCTGTCTGTATCTTGGCTGCGCATCACGCCACCGGAAATACTGGATGAATTTAAATGAAACTTGGTATGATTTGAGTTCATACTACGAGGCAGGACATAGGATACTTTACATCCCGAAAAATTAATCTATACTTTTAATAAAACTGTAACGGAGAAAGGATAAAGTTTGTGCTATTGCTCGATCTCGTACAGCTTATTTAAAACACCAGACCACATATATGTCTAATTTCATGTTTAATAAAAGTAACAAAATTTATATTACTTATGAACTCACTCACTCGGAAAGTAAATCTATACATATAATAAAACTGTAACGGGTCCAATTATATATATTGAAGATATTTTGAAATTTTCTTTTGGAGGGTACTCTATATTCGATACTGAAAACTGTATATTTTTTTCATTTTTGTCTGTCTGTCTTTCTGTCTGTCTGTCTGTATCTTGGCTAGGCATCACGTCGAAACTATTGAATGAATTTAAATGAAACTTGGTATGATTTGAGTTCTACGAGGTAGGACATTGGATATTTTTCATCCCGAAAAATTAAAGGGTTTCCGCAATATAGGGGTTGATATTATTAAAAAGGACACGTATCACGCTGAAAAAATAAGACAGATTTTTTGATGCAAATTGACACAGTCATATATTCATACTTTTAATAAAGTAATAATTACGAAAAAGGCTGTACAAAGAAGATAAATAAAATGCTCTTGGGTGCTTAAAAGGACATTCATTGTACAGGAATATAAAAAAATTATAATCGTGTCGCTCTGTCTGTTTGTCTGTATGTTTGTTTGTTCACGCATCACGTAAAAACTATTGGACCGATTGCAATGCGGTTTTAATTGTCAGATAGCTTAGGATTTGATTTAAAAACCTGGTGTAATTGGTATCTCAATCTGTTGAGTTAGAAGCCGAGCAATTGATAAAAGTATTTTTGACGGCAAAATAAATTTTGATAAAATGTTGGTATATTGGTCCTGGAATAGCACATTATGGCTCTTTGAACCTAAAGAAACGAGCACGCGTGCGAAGCCGCGGGTACAGCTAGTGTAGAATATTTACGACAACACGATATAATAATTTGGCTGCAAATCTGAGAAGAATATTCCAGCGTAGCATCATCTTTACAATCGTATCGGCTTTACAGCTATGCCCTAATATTGTTTGCATATTAGACGATCTGCAACTTTCATGAATGTCATGTCACAAGGCGGTCAATCGGAATGTCAATAATCAAGTGAATAATTCATAGAGTGGAATGCCGTGCACTAGAAAATGAAGATATGCATAGATGGAGACAATTGCACGTGCGTTTGAGAGATATGCAGATATCTATGGACGATAGTCAACAGGAATAGCCTTGTGCATGTTGAGAAGTGAGTTCTCTTTGTACAAAGGAGAATTCGTTTTCATTTTATAGAACATTAATCACACAGTTAAAGATTGGAATATTTATAAAGAAGATAAAATTAAGACCAGGTAAAGGAATTTAAACAAAAAGCACTGTACTATATAAAAACGCCAAAGCAATTTATACTAGGTGCCTTTTAAAAAAGCAAATTATTAAGCTTAAAAATGATTGTATAATCGATGATTATACCACTTGTATGAAACATTAATCATAATGATTTTGATGAGTAGTATTCTAAATCAAATATAGTAAAGCTAAATCGATCATGATTTGATTAAGATACCTTTCCAAAAACTATCAAACTAACAATTAAATATTATTTACTATCAGCTTGTTATTCTTGTTGAAAGATGGTGTGGGTGATACAAAGCCAACAGATTATTAGAAATATACTCACTCTATGAAAGATCAACATAGACTTCCTCCTACATCTCCAAAACTAAGGACATATTATTATTACGTGGGTGGACAGAAGAAGCCTTCTATACTTTATAAAATATCTAGTTTTATTATCTTTATTCAGCAGAAGTACCTAGGTATCTAAGAGATGTTAAACGAGTTATTAGTAAAATCACCTTGACCTAGACAGACAACATGAAACAATAAACGCGCAACTAAACGATTTATTGACTTCACAATTAATATTTCCACTATATAATAATTTAAAATCTACTAATTAATACATTGAGCAACTAGCTGAACTACCCAATTACAACAAACAGATGCATTTATATTAATTTTCTGTGACAATAGTGGCAGAGAGAAACTGGCTAAGCAACTAGCATTTTAATGTTTAAAAACAATAGATTTATGCAACACTGCGATACATCTCCGTTTTAGACCATTTATGTGTTTTTTGGCGCAAGAACAACACGACGATGACGTTTAACATAGAATCCCGCTGAGGGAGAAACGTGACAACTATTTCAAGAGTGGCAAACACAAAAACACCACTTTATCTAAGTGAAGGGTATCAAACTATGGCAGGACTCATAACAAGGGTGATATGTATTCCAAACACGACGCCTCCAGGAAGGCAAAAGCCACAATGTGTCTTGAGACTTCCGACTCGTGTTCCATATTTCTATTATTGACACTTGGGAGCCTAAACGCTGTATATTGGAAACCTGGAGGGAAAAAACTTTCACGTAAAGGAAATTGTGAAAAAGCTGTTCTCGCGCACCGACGCCAGTTTCCTACAACATTGCGATGAGTACAATGAATGACTTATCAGTTTCATCTTTTCCTCGACTCGTGCGGGTAATGCTTGTAAAATGATACCCTTGATATTCGTTTAAATGGAACAGTGAGTTGTGAATCGGCGCACGTCACGCACAGCGAAGATTTACGTGGCAAAAAGTTGCGCAAAGCAATTTCAAGGCCAGTGGTGGTAGGGTGATTTTTTGCTGCTTATCGCTATCAGACAACGTATTTTTTGTTCGCATTTTTGAGGCATTGTTGAACTGACAAACATCTCGGTTCCATTTTAGTTCTCTACTGTTTGCAATATCTTCCAAATCGTATAAATCTTGAACGCGTTTGTTTTTATCTAATCGGATTAAAATAATTCCTTCATGTTAAAGACAAGAAGCAGTCATTAAAATATAACATTATTATTGTAAATATTTTGATACGCACACATATTATATACTTAGATAAAAATGAAATGCTTTTTGTTGGTAATCGCATCTCTTGAGAACGGTGGGACCAATTTGTCGGTTTTTGCTTTGCAAAAATGATCATATAGACCGAATTAAGTTTTTTTTTTGGAAAGAAAAATTGGAAATGTTTCCCGGAAAATTCGGGAAAAACTGAACATCCTTTTTGTATGGGTTTATTCTATGAACTCAACTTGACTTGGATGCGTCGTTCGAAATTCAAAAATAATAAAAGACGCCTCTTTTCTTTAGCGAGCCTGGCCTTATGGTGGCACGGGTATACAAAAAAGTTTCATACAATGGATATTCGTACTTTTCATCATCATCATCATCATCATCCACGCGGATGAACTTTTCAATAAAGTTAAAGAAGGACAAACGAAAGTCGATCAAGGAGTATTCTTCTGAAACCTTCTGAGTCGACTCGTGAATGCATGTATATATGTATGTATGTAGGCCTACCCTAACGTAACTAGCAAGTTAGAAAAAAACGAGTTAAATAGTATAAACTCAAAAGAAAGATTTATACTATTTAACTCACTATTTAAAGTAGATTTATTTATTTTTAAAATTTATTTTTATTTAAACCATTTTAATCCTACTGTTTGGTTCGGAAAATAATAACATGTAAATAATAATAGTACAAGTAATTTTAGTTTGACTTTTGGTTTGTGGTGCGAAAATAATCAATTAATTAGCAAATTGTAGCAAATGTTTTTTATCATTTTGTTTTGTTAAGGAAGGTGAATATCATTGTTTTAAGCCAATGAGGATATTGTGTCAAGACAGTTATTTTTATTTAGTTATCAATAAAGTTAAAGAAGGACATATGAAAGTCGATCAAGGAGTCCCATCAGAAGTTGATTGAAATGCACCTCAGGTTGTTTAAACATACACAAAGTTGACACAAGCAAACGATGCGGGCCCCGTCGGCGGTGGTTACCTTAACGATAGTGGTTTGAATACTGATGTAAGGCTAAATCTTGTTACACATGTTGAGGTTCATTTGCATTTGCTATCGGTAGGAAGACATCATTCAGGAGTCTACGTGAATTACGAAATACGATAGAGGACCACATGCATGATGTAATATAGCACAGTAATCATATTGGTGTTGAAAACAATTTCACAGCAAACCAAATAAGAAACGACCATAATAATAGCGTTCTAATGCTACTTTTATGAATGCAACATTAGGTTGCTGTTATATAAAAGAAAAGTTTCTCTATTCTCACATTGATGTTCTATTCGACGCTAAAATATCACATACAAAATGAATCTAATTAGAGTGTGATGGCCAAGCCAGTGATATTAGTTTAAAATAGAGAAGCCTCTTAAATCAAAATCGGATGCCAGATTTCTATTATCTTCTTTTTATTAGGTGATCGATATTAAAATAAGGGATGCTGAATATATTTTAATCAATGCAAAGTCTTTTTTGTTCCGGATAATTTGAAACATCTCGACTAAATGGAGCGGTCATTAATCAATGCATAAAAAGTTGACGCGAAAGGAGTTTAAAAAAGAACGATGACGCAAAAAGTCCTTAATCATTCGTTCAAGGCACAAGCACGCCCTATTTATTGAGCCAATATTCATTGTCTTGTTACTGAAAACCTTTCTGTTTATTTTAAAGACAACCAAAATGTCTTTATTTGCACGAGGGTGCGGTATTTTTGCGTGACAAATTGTACGTCTTGCTAGAAATCGTAACACAATAAAAACCCACTAACACCAAATGGATCAAAGAGGATAAAACAATAAAAGTGTAACGCAGCGTGAAACCGATTGATTTCTTCATAGGGGTCGACCGATCAGCCCTCCGAAGCACTTTGTAACAGACATTAAAGTAAAAACGCTCGAGTCAAAGCCCCCATACAAGTAGGTCACTAAGCAGGGAACATGCCGAATCGCCTCCATCACTCCTTGACGTTGCTGTAAGAGTGTAAGAGAGAGTCGGAGAGATAAGACTTTACACTTAACCACTACTGGATTAAAAAAAGAAAAAGATAAATGTTTTTTTCGCAGAGACGGAAAGTTCTGGGAGATTTGTTACAATCTTTACGAGGAAAAAAGCGCCTCCAGCATTGCGAACTTAATTAATATTAAAGAGAGCCTTAGATGGTTAATTATATTCAGCAGACATTCTAAGAATTTAGACACATCGTGTGTTCAGTCAGCCTATAAAGAGGAACCGCTACTTGCAATATAAGGAGCTGCTGGAACAATAGGCCCACTGTATTTTCCGGAGCAACCTTAACCGTATACATTAGTGAATGTTCCGACATACACAAAGAGGTAATTAAAAAGCCATGAAGACGAGTAGAGCCGCTGGTGTAGCGTGGTAAGAAACATAATTAGAAGAGCCATTAGCCAGGTACTTCAGGGTATGTGAACACTTTCTGCAGTTTGAAATGAAAACAAATATTTATATAAATAGTTACTATAGTTGCGTATTCAAGAGGCTCTGCTGCAGAGTCATGGCATTTCGTAACCACGATCGGGCGCATTCCATTACATGGCCGGTGCAACGCCCCTGGAATAGACCCGACGACGATGACGCTACCACATACATAGACAAAAACACCAACACTGCGAGTTCTGCGATACTATCTAAATAAGGAACTGAATCCACATGTAGGTGGAAGTGTAAAGAAAGATGTGGGTATAGGTAATTAGGTGAAGCAATCAAACGAAGGTGAGATTGACTAAGCTAATAACATCTCCAGTTTAGGAGTGTAAACTGCAAACAACGTTAATAAGCTGCTAACATGAAAGTAAATTAACCACTTCCTGCAAGTCTGTCTATCGCCTTCCTGTTTTAGGTTTAGTGCTGTTTTGACGAGCATCTTGCAACCGGAAGATTACAAAACTGTCGAAGAACACGTGCGAAAAGGAGGCCGCTTGTGCAATCGGCAACGAGTTATCATAGATTGTTGCCCTCGCTAATGTAACTCAAATATCTGAACCCGTACGTTGCTAACGGTACAGTGGCTTGGTATTTGTGCTCACATTGTTTAAGAAGTAAACTGTGCTTTTAATCATTCGCAAGTTTTACAGAATTGAAAAGAGTGACTTCTTTATTACACCCACCAATAATGTGAGCACGTATTCCTCATTTTAGAACGTGAAGGATTTTTAAAAGCAACATTTTACGGCTCTTAGAGACTTTTACGACGATATATTTTTTGAGTTGTCTTTTATGGGAAGAGAGGCGAATTTTAAATTAGTGACCAAGCTGAAAGTATTATTTTTAAAAAAAAAATTTGGTGCTTTTACGTTTTGACACCATAATGTATGTTGACGAAATATATTTTCAGTAATACGATAATTATCAACATTGTCGTTTATTTAAAATGATTGTCAATTATCATCATAATTGAAATTTATCGGGTAACAGTAGTGATACGAATGCATTGGAAACGGTTGACACAGACAGTTTATCATTTAAGCGATTGGCTGCGCTTACTGTTACGAAATATTATCAAAAGATATCGCGGCAATGAGTGGAATAGAAATGGTGTCATTGATCTAGAAATAATCATATTGATAATGTTATGATGTGTTCAGTTCGATAAATGTAATAAAATTACTTAACCTATTCTTTTAAAATATTGTATCGTAATCATAATGAAGAACAATACCAATCCATATTAATAAAAACAATACAATGATGAAGGCCACGAGATACGTGAATACGCTCTAACTCCAGAGATTATGAAAACAATAAATGCACATAAAATAATAATCGAAAACGCGATTAAAATGATATATTGTTAATCCGACATGCGATGAAAAATATCGTTGCAAATCCATAGAATAAAAGGGGAAGGCCAATGTCAACGACCTACACCCTATAGGCACAACAATGGAATCGGAAAAAAGGGTCTTGTGCCATTATGGGTCCAAATTACCGCTTCAATGGTCAACCGAATTCTACTGATCCCGAAATAAATAGATGTGGCACGCGATTCTTCTCTAACGATATTTTAAAACCTGTTCGGAGCACGTGTAGGTAAATGGGAAAGTAATAATTAGACCATTGATCTCACATAAAAGTGCAATGTGTGAGAATCCAGATCTCTGAATGAGTTAATGTTAATTGAAAAACTAAAGACATATTATGAGCTAGCTGTGCCCGCGGATTTAATCATTTCATCGAGGTCATTTCATTTAAAAGTAGCCAATACATGTTATTCCAGGACCAAAAGTAATAAAAGTACAATTATATAAATTCTTCAAAAATCGTTCACCCGTCAAATAGTTTTTTATCGATTGCTCGGCATCTAATCATCGGATTAAGATGCCAATTATCCAGTTTTTAAGTCTATCAATATTCAATAGTCATATGCTATTCAATAGTCATAACTGCATTGCAATTGGTCTAGTATTTTCTACGTAATGCGCCAACAAACATACCTAAAGAAAAACAGACAGACACGATAAAAAAATCTTGTTCAGTCTGATGTACGATATCAAATCAAATTTGTACCGTATTAAGTGTGCCGTAATATTCAGGGGTTTGGTTAACCAGGGACTGGGGAACGATCAATTTCAAGGGCCCCCTCGTCTTATTCAAATCCCTTCTTTGTCTTTCGTATTTCATACAGTCAGTGATTCACAACACGATAGAGGCAGTCATCTTGGATACTTGTGCGAACAAGTTGTGATACCTACTTGTGGCCATTTGGTATACTTATGTTTTAGGCTACTGTTAAGTTTATTTAGACTTAAGTATCTGTAATTTGTTTATGCATATTAATAATTAATAATAATGTTGTTCATAATGTTAATTTATTCTGAAAGATACTAGTATGGGAATCACTAAAATGGCATTATTATTTAAAAAAAAAAACATTATGTGTCATAATAAGTAAACAATAAGGAAGCATGTTACTAAAATCAAGGTAATTTATAATTATTGTATCTAATTTTAAACTTAATTGCTTGGTTAATTAAGATAATAATAACATACATTGTATGTTGGAACGTAAACAGACTTGTAACGTCCAGGTTACTTGTGCCCTATATAATGCAATTAATGTTAACGCATACAATAACATGATAAGGAGATAAGAGTTATCAGTACATACCGATAAAGCAACTCTGTTGGTGATATCATACAAAAACAATGTGCCAAGTAAAAAAAAAAGAAAAGCCTTATCAAATAAAATAAAATACATAATACGTACTACGCAAAACAAAACAATTCAAAGTGGCACTGAACAAAAAACACAGTAGAGCAAAGACGAAGCACAGATGAAAAAGATTACCGTTGAACGCGCGGTATTTTTGTAAAAACACTTCGAGCACAAATTCGACGACGATATCAAATTTTCGCGTGAAATTTGATATGTGTACAATGTTTCGTGTTACGGGCAGTGGCGCGAGGGGCAACAGCGCTCGCCGCGACGACCGGGCCACAACTGACGTCTAGCCGTTGATTGCTGTCTCGGTCGCACTGTAGTACGCATGTCCGGAACTGTCCCTTCATCATTTCCAATCTTTCAGCAAAACCTTTAATTTATTTCAAATCTTTTAACAACATCATCCAATTTTGTATATTTAGCAAAAAGTTAATCTTGCTAGCAGTAATAACAAAAGAGGTGATGTTTTAGAAAGAGATGGCAACAAACAAAAGCAAGGCAAGGATTAGTGCTCAATGCTTACGGCAAATGCTAACATTTGGAGTTCTGCACCTGGTTGGCACAGATAAGGAGATTTAAATTGCGAAGGGCTTGTAAAGGGGCTTTACGTTTTTGGAAAAAGGATAGATTAGTTTGACATATTGTTGTGTTGTTTTAGGCAATTGCATTATTTTATCAATTAGGTACATTTTATAGATCTAAAGAGAAACTATGTCATAATTATAATTTGCTTTAACTTTACTTCGCTATAAACTTAAACTTTGTAGACAAAATTGTTGGTTAAAGATTGTCTGAAAGCGATGATTTTGGCGATAAAGTATTGTTGTTCCTAAACTTTCATTACGTTTTGTGGTGTTGAATAAAGTGTTACAGATATGTATTATATTTATTAATCACCTTTGATAACGATGGTTATTAAAAATCATAGTGTATAATTATGTCATCAAAACACCTATGGGACATACCTAATCATTATTCATCATCGATTGAAGTGTTCCCTTCCGCTGTTGGATACGGTTGTTTATCTTTAGTTTCTAATTATTTAAACTTAACACTTACATCACCACAATTTTTCAACAGCTGCTTTTTTAAAACACCGCATAACCAATAAACAATACTTTCATTCAACATTCTTGATACTTTCACTGCAGCGACACATATGGGTCGAATGAAAGCGAACATTGTCAAAGTTTTACAATGCACAATAGCTATCTCTAGTAGACACTTTGACCCGCAGTTTCAAGTGATTCAGATGAAATAATAGGCATAAAAAGATAATTATGAAAGCTTCGTCGCAATTTAAAAGTGTAATGGCATCACCATTATGACTTAGTATCTGCGTAATTTACTTTAAAGAAATTTCACCAACGCTTCTACATTGTGATTTGTATTATGAAGTTGGTTGTTTGCTTGCTTGTCGTAAAGTGCTGTTATATTATGTTTTTCTATTTCCCTCTTTCGTTTAAGTAGGTATGGGTAACTTATCTATCTAGAGAAGATTTTCCTATCACTTGTAACGTTTTTTTTTTTTATTATTATAACAATAACAGTAAGAAAAAAATAAGGCGATCAGTTTATCAAGAAAATAGTTTTAATCACATCACATCATCAGCCCAACAACAGCAGGAAAAATACAAGTCAAACAGTTTATCAAAAAAGTAGTTTTAATCACATCACATCATCAACCCAATTCGTTTCCACTGTCAAAGAGATATTCAGTGCTGTAGCTTATTTTAAGTACCCTGACCATTTATATAATTATGCTCGTTGTACAGACTTTAAGTAATTTAATATCATAGCGAGACATAAAACTATCCAAATTTTTAAAGATTTAAGTACCATATATACAAAGCATAGGTAACAAAAATACTACAACAAAGACGATTAAAAACAGCAGGGGACTTAAAATAATTTACTAAACAAATATATAACATTTTAAAAAAAAACAACTGTTTGTCTGTCTATATGTTAGCGCATATGTAAACATTACTGAACCGATTTATAAGTGGTTTGAACTGCTTAAGGTTCTGAATTAAAATTTGACGAACTATATCTAAATTCAATTAGAAGAAGTGGAGCAATAGATAAAAAATGATCTGAATGAAATTGTACTTTATAGGTACATTTGGTCCTGGAATAGCACAAAAGATACTTCTAACCCAGAGAAATGATCACGCGGGCAAAGCTACGGGCATAGCTAGTTATAAATAAATATGTATTTACGCGCGAACTCCAATGAACAGGTTTTTAAAACATTAAAAACATGCAACAATGCGCACGTGAACTTCAAGAAAACATTGAAAGTAGTCGCACGACCACGCCGGCATTGAACTGCAAAATGTTAACTATTCTTTCTTCATTGCTTTCGACATTTACATGTAACTAAACACGTTCTTAAACATTTGAACAAATTGAATGAAATTTGAATAATCATAAATTTTCTAAAATAAATAATACTCATTTTACCATCAGTAAAAGGTTGTCTTATCACCATAAGGGTGCATTTAGTGTGCAGAGACCAGTCGTTATCCCATCTATCTTTTGTGTACAAAAATACATCAATAGTAAGTTCGTCTAATTGTACGAGTACCTAATTTGAAATAGGTCCAGTGTTAATTTTCTAAGCCTGGAAGCTTGCCAGTCTCTGAAAACTACAAAATGTACCGTTACGCCTTGTTTTCTCATTTCAAAATGTCACGCGAAAAGCAGTCTAGACATTGTAATTACAAGTTTTGTAAATAAATCAGCTTTGGGCTTTGTCAAAGTAAATACTGTTACAATTTTACCTCAAATGAAAGTCACTATATTATAAATTTAACAGTACAAAGTACCAAAAGTATCATTTTTTTCGCAGTTGGCTTCGACATTTATCTTGGAAATATTGTGACCTCGTTGCCAAGCCCAAAGGGAGATCTACAAATTACATTGTCAGATATAAAAATAGCAAAAGCATTAGTATGAGAAACATAAAAACATTGTTATCTAATTTATTCATGTCTCAATTAGCCACATAATTTTTACAAGTTATCACTTTATTTGATTAGTTAGCATTTGACCACAATTTCTGTGGTCGAAGATGGTGTTTAGTCTTAGTGGTCGAAAATGTTGTCTATGGTGTGTTTACCATCTTATGCCGGTTCCTATATCTAAGTAACGACTCGTTTTGGTAACGAACAGTCTCATTTTCTACCAGACATAAGCTGAAAGTGCTCCTAAAAACCAAAGGTTTGTTACTAACGGATGGGAGAGTTACCATAGCATTACCCCGTTAGAATAATGCATGGAGATAATAGATTATGGTATTGCTAAATTATACATCAGTGAACTGTCAAAGTTACATTGCGTAATTCGGTCAAACTCTAGTAAAACTACGGAAGCTCGTCCCAGTGAAAAACGTGTGGAACGCTATGTGACGCCTCGTTATTATTAGGTTGATTACGAATCATTGCTGTGTCATTTTCTACCAGACGTAAGCAGAAAGTGTTTAAATGTATTTTTCTAAAAAAAAAAAAAAAAGGTTTGTTACTAACGGATACCATAACAGCGCACCGTTAGAATAATGCATGGAGATAATAGATTATGGTATTGCTAAATTAAACATCAGTGAACTGTCAAAGTTACATTGCGTAACTCGGTCAAACTCTAGTCAAACTACGGAAGCTGGTCCCCGAGAAAAACGTGTTTTAACGCTATGTTAGCGTTAACGCCTCGTTATTATTAGGTTGATTACGAATGATTGCTGTGACATTTGACGTATCGTTGATTATAGGAACTGGACATTAGTGGTTGAAGAGGGTTATTCCCTTTCTCTCCCACCAGCTTTGTCCCACTAGTGGGGAGAAAGAGAAAAATAGAAAATGTATGGCCTTTCTCCTCACTGTGGAATATATTATTTGACAGTGGGGAGAAAGGTAATAATTGAAAAAGTATTCTCTTTCTCCCCACTATGTAATCAAAAAATATACCTATCATAGTAGTGGGGATAAAAGGAATAACCAAATTTACTATAGTATAATAGTTTACTATGTCCCACTAGACTAGATATAAAGCAAACATTATTTTCAGTAAGGGCAATGATGGAGATACCAAGGATATCAAGGATTGCGTAGTGGGGAGAATGAGAATACTTTTTTCGATTATTACCTTTCTACCCACTGTCAAATAATATATTCCATAGTGGGGAAAAAGGCCATACATTTTTTATTTTTCCCTTTCTCCCTACTAGTGGGCCAAAGCTGGTGGGGAGAAAGGGAATAGCCCGTTGAAGGTAGTATGTTTATCATCGTAGTGATCGAAGAGGGTTGTATTTACCATCTTATCTAATTAGGACTGGCTATCAACGACCCCGGAAAACCCCAAAAGAACTTGAACAGATTTTCTGTTCAAGGGTGGCCAGGTTGAAACTGAAGTAACCCGCCAAAACAAAAAAAAAACGTATTTCCGTGGCATTTCTCAAGCAATATAGACAAAACTTGGTATACAGGTTAAGCAAATGTTTAGAATTTTGTTAGTCGCCTGGGATTTTTGATTGGGGGGGGGGGGGGGGGGGGTGTACTTCTCGCAAAAAAAAAAGGGGGCTACTGAATATCTCAGCCATATTAAATGCGACTGCGATGGTTCTTTTTTGGCGTGATGAGCAGAATAGCAATAGCCTCAAAATGCAGTAAATTTCTCACTTTTAGGTTTCTATTGGCGCTACTGTGCACCGCTAGATTGTTTGCAAAAAAGTTTGTATAAGTTTGTACGCGCGAGGTCTACAGCTCACAGAGCCACTAGTATAGTTGCATCCATTTCGTAACAGCATGATTATGACGACGTGCATGATATGATATTACCCTTACACAACATACAAATAAATGATGATATGTTGCAGCCGTCATGTAACTTTATCCTAACGACTTCCTTGATTCTGACGGTATTCATAGCAGAGTATGCTTTATATGTATATGATATCATTTCGTTATTTATTTCCCTATAATTCATTGCATTTTTTTAAATGAAGTTTAAAAATTTCATTAATACCAAAAATAACTTCAGATAAATTTACTAATAAACTACTGAACAAATTTTGATGATAGGTATGCTTAATAGTCCACTTGAAGGTCTCTTGAACTCCTTCCAAATAAAAAAACACATCTAGATCAGTATAAAATCCCGGAGATATAAATAAATATATAATTAAATATTCGGGACAATACACACTAATTACCTAGCCCCAAACTAGTCTACCCTGTACTATGGGCACTAGACAACGGATAAACATATAAGTATAGACACGAATATTACACCCATGACACGTAAACAAACATTTCTGCTCACACAAATGATTGCAACTAGCGGGATTCAAACCCGCGACCGTTGGTTGACTTCGTAGTCAGGGTCATTAACCATTCGGCAAACCAGTCGTCGGATTTTGGATGAATACACAAAAATAATAATTAAAAGAATCTCCTCTCTTTTAAAATAGATAATAATAACGATTAACGATTATATAACTCTTGGTTATGATAATATTGACCTGGCATAAGAAATTCTAAAATAGGAACTTGAATTTTGTAACTAGAAAATAGAGTTTACGCGGACAGTGTGACCACTGACCTTAAATAAAACGGCCAGACACAGATCAACATTCGCATTTTATTTACAAAAATATCAAAATTTTATCACAAGTGGGATTGATTCTGGCACCTACTTATTATAAGCTAACCTGCCTGCCACTACACCATTGAGGCTTACCCGCATGTCTTAGATTGCTAACATATCAGAAAGACAGGATGTACGAGTATGAAGCATTCTGCTTTATCTTCCTTGTATTTTAAAATATTCACGCGTTAGATCTATTTAAGACTACAATGGAGTTTCTGTCATCTACACACAAGTGACCATCCTACAGTCCTATACGTTAGGTGCACTACATCATGCATCAAATCACAACTGACCACGCTAGTTAATGTGCTAAATGATGAAGTTTTCGCGTTATCTACAGTTAGATACTTATATTAAAGCCAGTAACAAAAAGGCAGTACAAATAGGATAATTATATAAAAAAACTGAGCAAGAATATAACGTATACAGAATGGTGTATGTATGTTCGCTCATCACGTACAAACTATTGGTCAAATCGAAACGCGGTTCACTGCTCGATAGCTTAGGTTTTGAATTAAAATCTGGCATACTTTGAATCTCAGTCCGATTGGTAAAAGCCAAGCAAAGGATAAAAACTATTTGACGGCTGAACGCATATTGTCTAAATGTAGAATATTGTATATTACATACAGTACAATATTCCTGTTTTACGTAATAATACAACTAGCTGTGCCCCGCGGTTTCACCCGCAAAGATGGTGATGATGGATTATGATGATGATGATGAAAAGAAGCCTATGTGTTAATCCAGGATATAAGCTCTCCTTGTACGAAATTTCATCAAAATCCGTTCAGCCGTTTGAAAGGAGTAACAAACATATACACACACTTCAAAGATAGATGACGCTAATCGGTTTTTATTTTATGCATTTATGACGTTTTCTATGGATTGTCAGTTCTAATCTATCGAGTTCTGCATAGCGCATACGAAGTTCTCCCCTCGATACAAGAGCTTTTTTTTTACTCTAATCTCTGATTGGCCTGTTAACGACAGTGGCTACACTTCTCTGATTTATAATTTTTTCTCCTAAGTTGTTTAATCTTTATGTTAACCAACTCATCGTTAAGCTCAGCAATACCCATGTAGGTTGTCATGTAGATGACAATCAGCTACGCAGATGATATGGTTTTGCTGAGTCCATCGGTAGGTGGTCTTAGGAAGTTAATAAAACGCTGCGAGCCATATGCAGACGAGCATGGATTAAGATATAATTACAACAAAAGCGAGGTATTAGTGTTTAAGGCACATAATAAGCGTCCAGAATAGCGTTCCTCCCATAAGTCTCAATGGCAAACCCCTAAATATTGTCAGCAAGTTCAAATACCTGGGTCACATAGGGAAGGGTTATCTCAAGGACGACCAGGACATAGAGAGAGAACGCAGAACGCTGGCAGTCAGATGCAATTTGCTTGCCCGTAGGTTTGCTCGATGTACGAATGAAGTCAAAGTTACATTATTCAAGGCATATTGCCAGTCTCTTTACTCGAGCAGCCTATGGGTGAAGTATACGCAGAAGGCTTACAGCGCTCTGCATGTTCAATATAACAACGCGTTTAGGGTGTTATTGAAACTGCCGCGCTTCTGTAGCGCATCAGGGATGTTCACACAGGCCCGAACAGACGGCTTCCACGCCATTATGAGAAGAAAGGCACATTCCTTGCTGAACAGATTGCGCGGCAGTAGCAATCACATCCTTCAAGCTATTGCTGACAAACCTGACTATCCAATGTTAAGACACTGGGTAAAGCTCATAATAGGTGTTATAAGTTAAATCTCAATGTAATTCTGTTATGTTGTCTGTACGTAAACTAAGGTTGAAATTCTATGTACCTACTTAACATTTTTATTTATTATTATTTTTGTATTGTCTGTTTAAATTATTTTCTAATGTGTATTATGGATCCTGACATCTGAAATAAAGATTTATTATTATTATAATATTAGTGTGATATATATTATATGTGTTATTTCTTTTCGTCCTGGGCCATTATTCTCTATGAACAGTCACACGCGTAACGCGTCGTGCTGTGGAATCGTTCAGGGCCTGGATTCTGTATGACCACTCACGCTAATTCCACGCGAATTCCTCGCCGATTCCACGCTGCCTGCGTGGTGAATTAGGCTCCAGAAAAGTACGGCAATTCTCGAACATGCACGAACAATTCCACGCAGATATCTTAACGCGGCGCGTTACGTGGCCGAGTGGCAATAGAGAATAAGGGCCCTGAAATAACACATGGGTTAAGTACTTATAACCTACATAAATTTCCACACGGGCAAAGCCGCCGGCACAACTAATCCTTTAATAAAAGCAATGACATATAAACCTGTGGAAGCTACAAGAATTAAGAGTACCTACTGTTAATTACAAATCATTATTATTCGTAGGCTGTAAACTTCTGAAACTTCTGAAGGTTTATATTACCGTGAATACAGTAATTTAAATTTACTCATCAATTTGAAATTTTGTTGAAGTTCAAGAACATTGAATGTTTCCTGATCTGACCTTCCGAGGGAATATTAATGAGGTTCGCTCGGGACACATTCCATCAAATAAGTTTGCATTTCTAATGAAAAAAGTCCCGTCACCAAATTTTCACGAATGCGGAGTAATTGAAGATGTACTACATATTTTGATGGTTTAGTTCGTGCGAAGTTCACATTTTCACATTTCACGTACTTTATATTTTCATAAATATGTGTGACTAGCTGTGCCCGCGGCTTTTCTCGCGTGGTTATTTCATTTAAAACTAGCCCATACTTACGTGATATTTCAGGACCAAAAACTACATTTCTTTAAAATTCGTTCAGCCGTCAAATAGTTTTTTATCGATTGCTCGGCATCTAATCATCGGATTAAGATACCAAGAACCACAGTTTTTCAGTCAAACCCTGAGCTATCCAACAGTGAAATGAAAACCTCATCGCAATGGGTTCAGTAGTTTTAACGTGATGCTCAAACAGACATGATTTAAAAAAATAACATAATATTAAGTACCCAGGATCATTTCTTTAATTATCTTCTTTGTACAGACTTTTTCGTCTATATTGCTTTATTATAAGTATATAACTCTAAACCATCTATCAAACATTTATGATACCGCAACATAAATAAAGGTCTCTTCATACGGAGCATGCTCTCGTGTTTGCACTGGCTCGGCAAACATCGGGGTAAAGAGCGGAAACATTATTACTACTCAGCCTCCAAAGGAACACATTTAAACGAATACAATCTCTCGCACGGCTTATATCGCGTTGTCCACTCTGTAAAAGCTACTATGCTTCTTTCCTAACGCGCAATGGGTGATGTTTTGATGTAGAGTCGAAATTAAAATGACCGAGTTATGGACAAGAGCGTGTTTATACAAACATTAACTCTGGCTTAATTCTAATAACTTTGGTATTAGCACTATTATTTATTCTGTGGTGCGAGTATTAGGCCGAAAGCAACTTTAATAAAAAAAAAGAAGTGAATCCACCAGTTTTGTATCCTATTTGGGATGAGTAAGGTTACATAAAACTAGAAAATCTAAGGCTAGTGGACAGATAACACGGTTTTTTCGAAAGTATAATGCATACTTGCAGATTGCATATACGTTTACAGAAGTTACTTGGGAATGCATGTAGACAGAAACTTTTGATAAAAAAACTACAATTACTTAAACAGCAGTAAGAAAAGGTCTGTACAATCGGTACAATGAATATATTTTTTTTAAATCGTCGAGGGGACATAAAATCAACTTCTGAAAAAATAAATTGTTTTTTAAATGGTGTCTTTCTGTCTGTTTGTTCACGCTTTTCACAAAACACTAAAATACCGATTACGATGTGGTTTTCACTGGTGGATAGCTTAGGATTTGGCCTAAAAACTGGTGTACTTGGTTTCTCAATCCGATGAGTAAAAGCCGATCTATAAAACTAGTGGATAGCTGAACGAAATTTGGTATTTTGTACTTTAAAGGTGCTTTTGTTCCTGGAATAACACATAAGTTACTTTTAACCCACAGAAATGACCACGCAAGCAAAGTCGCGTGAGAGCCAGTGAGTTAATATATGTGTTATATCCATTAACAGTGGAATTGTGCAGCTTTAATAAAAACAATATATTACTCCTTTTAAAACTCGAAAAGATTCTACGAGAAGATTCAAGTATTTACTGTCTGGATAGAAATTCCAGTAAGTATAATTTCAAAATATCAACACAGCCGTAACGACCGAGGACATTCTGACCGCCCGCCCGCGTAATATTCCCCGAGGAATTATCATAACCGCCTCCATTATGTCATAAAGCGATAAATATGTTGTAAAACCATAAAGAGGCGGTGAGCAGTGACATAAATCGTGGAGAATTGGCCTTCTTCGCATAACTAGAGTTGATGCCAATATAGGAGAGAAGTTTTTGTCTCTAGCAATTAAACTGGAGGGAAATAGTCAGCTGTTAATGGCAGATTATCAAGTAGGTAACGATAGAAACGATAGATAGGACAGGTGGACTAAATCATTGTTTCATTGTATGGCAACCAATAACTTGAAAGAGGAAGGCCGGGTATCCAGCGGCGCGATGTGGCGATAATCTCGTAGTAGAAACATAGTAGAATCAAATTTTTTTGTTGGATAAAACCCTCATTACCTAAAGGGGTTTTTTCATAAGGTTACCTGCTGAAGAAGACAAAGAATGACGTAACTTCTACAGTGTTTTGTATTAACTGCATAAGCTTGATTTTACAGAATGTTTTCTGTTTCTACTGTGTCATAGCAATATGTGTTACGTACACAGGATAGATTTACCCGAGACCAGCCGGTTGGGTATTAGATAATTGGTGACGTGACGCCATAATTAATGACGTCATAATTAATGGTAGATTATCCTTTATTGTGATCAGTCGAGACGTGTGTATCTTTGTCATCATTAAGTGGTTTGATACTGTAGTGTTTAGTCTATTATTGTTTGGAAATATATTTGTGTACCTATATCATTATTTAGGTACCTTACCTATGAAACATTTCAGCCTTTAGAAGTCCACTGCTGAATATAGGCCTCCCCCAAAGAGCGCCACGACGAACGGTCTGGTGCCGCTTCCACCCACCGACTCCCTGCGATGGCTACAATGTCGTCCGCCCAACGTGTGGGGTCTCCCAACACTTCGTTTGTTCGATAGTAGTCGCCATTCGAGAACCTTTATTCCTCAGCGGTTGTCGGTTCTGCGAACTATATGGCTTGCCCATTGCCACTTCAACTTGCAAATTCTGAGAGCTATGTCGATTACCTTGGTTCTTCTACAGACTTCCTCGTTACGGATCTTATCATTTAGTTAAACTCCGAGCTTAGCTCTCTCCATTGACTCGACTTTGAGATTGTGTATGAGACCAATAGTTAGCTACCACATCTCAGTGCCGTATGTCATCACTGGCAACACGCATTGATTATAAACTTTCATCTTGAGGCACTGCGGTATCTGCGAGAAGATATGGCGTAATATCCCGAACGCTGCCCAATGCCCATCCGAGTTGTATTCGTCGGTTGACATCTTTGTCGAAGTTGAATCTACCCAGTTGGATCATCTGACCTAAGTAGACAGAGTGATCAACAGCTTTAATAATATCGTACCCAACATAAGCCGGCATGGGTGCGACGTGGGCATTTGACATGATGTTCATCTAACCCATGTTCATTTCATTTTAATAGTACATCCTCCCAAATACGAAGTCCACAAAATCAATATCGTGCCCTCTCAGAGCAGATTTCCCATAATTAAAAAGCTGCAAAAACAATCGGCGAAGAATTCCCTGCAAATTAACGAGGGTAGGGGAATTATTTTTAAGTAGCAAACAGTTCGAGAGATCCATTGATTTTTAACAACTTTGGAAGAGACTGCATCGGCTCGTGGCCAGGAGCTTACCCTATTCGTTGTTTCAATCAAAACTTAAATGAAAAGGCAAAGATGGGAAAATGAAACCTGATTACTAGAAGGACAAAATTTATGATGACAATTGATGACGGTGAAGACAAATAATAAAGTAGCATTGGGATGCTTGGTAAAAGTGAAACGTTTTAAAAAAAAAACCCAATAGAAAGTAAATAAAAGTTAAATATCTTCATTGTACAGTTATTTGGTACTTACTGCTTTATTATATGTATAGATAGAAGATAACGTTTCAAGTTTCATACAACACTGCACTGAAAGTTGAAGGAATCTAACTTCTTCTTACATAGGTATAATTTATTTATTAAAAATGTGTAGTTTTTCAGTTAGGATTGCTCTCAAAATTTAATGTACTCAAGTTTTCAGAGAACCATTTCCAAAATGAACAGACATTTTCTAGATTTTATTCCGAAATACAAAATAGAGGATAGTGTCTGTAACAGCATTATCTCGAGAGTTTCCCAAAGAAGCGACCGACAATTAGCAATGCGACGAGCTTGATTGTGCCAACTAGAAGCAGTATAAATTATATTAACAACCAGACAATAGGAACGAAAACTTGAAGAACTGGATGGGACCTAAGTTTGTGAGATATCATATATTATGTTCCTTTAGAGGGAAGATTAGTGTTTTTACGCTTCGTGGCGATATATGTGAGGTTTGTAGGATGGAGAATCATGTATGATCGCCAGTTGACTTCCCTAGTCTCAAAGCCTGGTGAGGTTTGTAGGATGGAGAATCATGTATGATCGCCAGTTGACTTCCCTAGTCTCAAAGCCTGCCGCAGCAACCAAAATAGACCGTAATAAATTCTTCTCATACCTAGGTACTTACGAGTATCTAGAGTGTGGACATTATTACAAAGGAGCCCTAAGTTTTATTGGTGCTTATTATTTAAAGTAAGCATTTAACAAAAATTCTAATGGAAAAATATTGTCAATAGATGGCGTTACCTTCCCCGTAAGACGGATTTATAAACTAAGAGAAAAAATTGGATGATGATATACTACTAGTCATGGTAGCCTAATTCTTTAAAGGCATGTGCCGTGGAATGATGCGGGTTCAAGCCTCGTCAGTGATCCAAATTTTTCATTTAGAAATAGTTAGATATGTTCTCTCTCGCTAAGCAAGCATTAATGCTAAAAAAATAAACATTAGATTCGGGAGGCGTTATCTTTTCGACACCAAATTAAATGCAATATTAGCTGTGTTCCGTTGGTCAGCTCAGAATACTGCCAATAGATGGCGTTACCATCCCCGTAAGACTGATTTATAAACTAAGTGAAAAATTTGGATGATCGTATTCTGGTCACGGTAGCCGAATTGGTTAAAGGCATGTGTTGCGCAGAGGCATGGAATGATGCGGGTTCAAGTCTCGTCCGTGATCCAAATTTTTCCTTGAGGAATTATAATTAAATTATTTTCTCGCTAAGCAGGTGTTAATGCAGTTGTTTCTTTTTAGTCGTATGAGGTAGAGCTGGCCTCTGGTGTCAGAGTTTGTCAGGCCGCCAATAATGGTGTTAATCAATAACACCGGGGACTGTCAGCTTAACGTGCCCTCAGAAGCATGGAGCGATGGAAAACCGCACATAACTTAGAAAAGTTATTAGTGCAGAGCCTAGAATCGAACACGGTATCGTCGGATTCTAAGTTGCACTATTGAACCATTAGGCTACCATCACTCTTATCATCGGCGTTTATGCTAAAAATATATAAACATGAACTAGTTTTAGTTTTCATCAAGCAAATACAAAAGGCCTAGATGTCTCATTTTCTTGAAATCTCTGTATTGTTCTGTATGAAACGAGTAACATTGCAAAAAAAAGTCTTATAAAACTCAGATTAAGTTGGAAAGGTATTTTACAAAGAAACCATCTACAAAGCTAAACTTGACTGTCAGTAACAGTTGCTACGTAACAACCGTTGTTATGGATGAAAGAAAGTTGATCATACAGTGAGCTAAAGCGTGAAGAGAGGATCGTCTTCATACTATCTCCGTGTTCAATCATGCCTGAAGAAAATGTGATTGCTAGTCTAGCTTAGATTATTGTATTCTTTCATAGAAAGTTATGTTATGTTTAGATTAGATATTCTATTGCTTGCTTGTTTCTATGTAGAGATAGATAGCTCTAGGTATTGTAATAAAAACGAAAAGTTTCCCTTTAGGAGAACTAACTTGCCTGATGCCCAGCTGGAAAGAAAAATACTAAACTACTAGTACTACTATGGCTACTTAAAGTAGTGTTTGTTTATGTACATTTTAAACCAATGTGAATTTATTGAGAGTACGTCATTGAATTGAATCTAGGGCTTACCTACTTTAGGGCACGTGTTTTAGATTGTTTAGTGTGCGTTTTAGGGTACAAAATAGAGTAGGTATGTAAAAGTGGCTCAAGCGGAAGTATTCGTCCCAAGTAAATTGCCTTTGTGTGACGATTCGAGCAGTTTGTTAGCCTGATGGTAAGCGTCACGCCTGCCCATAACAAATGAAGTGCTACCCAAAACTTTGGTTGCAAAATCATTAGCGTCACTGCACTGCGCTCGTCACCCCGACACATTAGTTTATAAGTCTCATTGCTCAGTAATTTTGCTTGAAACATTGCACTTCAAACAAAAACACTGAAATGTTTATACACTACTGCTTGGCCGTTGAATACCTGAGAAAGACAGACCGACCGGTTTGACGACCGGTTGGTCTCGTGGCTAGAGATCCTAGGTACGAAATCGAACGGTCGCGGGTTCGAATCCTGCAAGGTGCAATCATTTGTGTGACGAGCAGAAATATTTGTTTCCGAGTCATGGATGTAATATTCTTATCTATGTATGTTTATCCGTTATCTAGTGCCCACAGCACAGGGTATCCTAGTTTGGGGCTAGATAATTGGTGTGGAAATGTCCCGAATATATTATTATTATTATTATTATTATTATTATTAAAGGTATGGTACTTCCTGAGGCCAAAGAAAAACCTGTTTCTGTTTGTTTGTTTGGGGAGCTTTGACGCGATAAAGGCTGGACGGATTTTGATGAAATTTGGAATGGAGATAGCTTATACTTTTTATCCCGAAAAATGATATGTTTCCACGGCAAAACTGGAAAAAGTTGATCACTCGCTGTATAGAACGGTTGTCATGGAAACGAAATAATAACAAGTCTGTCAAAAAGCATCAAGAGCGTTGGTGCTATACTTTTGCATTGGTTTTTAATATCGTAGAAGAACATAGGATGCTTTTATCGCAATAAACTGTAGTCCGCGCGGACGAAGTCGCGGGCGAAAGCTAGTTATTTATATTTTGTAAATAAGAAGTCTCTTCCAGTATTTACTTTGTCACTGTAAAGTTATAGCGGGTGCCCTCTCAAGAATATTCACTTAGCCAATGGAAACTCTGCAAACGGCTCTTTTGTTACCCACCTCGAGTGAATTCATTAACAATATCTACTTACACGTGCACAATAGAACCCTCTCGCACATTGCCACTATACGAAAGTGTTTACTGACTTTACCAAAGATATGTTATAATCTATTGTGACATGGTACAAAAGCGGAAAGTTATTGCATTCTGGTACGTGTGTTGAAGCACATTTCGAGGTAGTAGGTAGCTATACCTAGCGATATCACATCATTCACTTTGGTGTCTCCGTTTTGGTGATTAGCACGGTTAATGATATATTAGTACTCCATCTGCTCATGTAGGGTGTCATAGTTCAGTTATGAAAAATAATTATAGGTATGACTAGAGTGGACCGGGATGCGAAAAACACTAAAGCGTCAGAGCGTGATTTCATTCTGACACACTTCTACAGCTTCTGAGCTGTACAATGTTTTCAGAATGAAATCTCCGTACATTTTGCTAGAAATAGTGACCAGCTCATAAAATTATACTGTACATAGATTTAGGTGTATTTATATAAGTCTGACTATGTATTTAGGTGTGCATAAAGGAGAGGCGAGGGCGGAAGCCCAACTTGACAGTGATATTTTTTAGCCTTTAAAACCTGTTTGATCACCTTTAGTGTAAAGAAAACCCTACATTAATGATATTTACTGATATGGCCAAACGTGGATGGAATTATACTCGTATAAACAGCGCTGTGCTGCACAAAGATTTCTAGCAAAATGTACAGATTCAATTCTGGAAACATTGTACAGTTCAGAACGTTCTATGCGCTGTAATGGTAATCGTTTCAGCTTAAAATGAAAAATAAAACATTGCGTCAGCTCACCATATCGCTGGGTTCAACAATGTTTCTGGAATACGCGACCGGGATGAAATAGTTAAGGATGTTCTTATACATTTAGATATAAGTATAGTATAGAGCTAGGTAGAGAACAAGAGCCTCTGTTCTCTACCATACGAGTAGACTCAATCTGCTATCAAAATCTATAAAATGAATCTAATTCAAATCAAAGGAACATTTTATAGGTTCTAAGAATGGATACTTCCTAAGAGCCAATGTAGTAGGGATGCATGCATCTGTTGTATTATGCACCTTTGATTTTATACTTCGGTAATGCAAAGAAATGGGTTGCTACTACTCTGTACTGTCCTTACCTCATAGTTATATATTTAAACGGGACATATTCGCGCTGAAAACTTAAAATTTATTTACCTCGACGTTTCGATCAAGTTGCATTGATCGTGGTCACGAGAAAACTGAAATAGCGGGTGTCACTGCAGCCCGATTCCATAACATGGCTTCAATCGAATTCTCAGTATCGCAACCACTAATGCCTTGCGTTAGAGTCGAATTTGCTATGAAAAAAGTGATAATCCGATTGTAGCCAAGTTATGGAATTGGGCCACTGGTCACTGGTGTCAGCGTCGAGAAGGGCGAGCGCTGTCCTTACCTCCCCTGCGTTCGAGATGATGAGATGGCGTTGTGGGCAGTTTCGAAATGTACATTTTTAACAAGCCGTTTTCTTTGAACATTTTCAACACTTTTGTCTTTTTTGCAACTTTTGACACTACCCATCCTTTTCAAACTGAATGAAGAACGACCCTATCTCTGACGGAATAAAGTCGATTTTTCTGTGTCAACATGTCATCGAAACTTGTAAAACGAAAGGTGATCGAAAACGTTCAGAACGCTAATTTCGCCCACAAATAGCCAAAGGGAACGCCAATTATGATTATATTTAGCGTTTTTAACAGTTATTTTCGCCAATTGTTACAAAACGAACGGCCCCCTCAACTGTCACGCACTCAACTGACCATGTTAAATTAGGCAGTTTTGCAAATATTTACAAAATTAGCTTAATGCTTAGGCAGGTAGGTAGACACTTTCTAGGTACCTACAACTAAATCACGAGACTAGATCACCTATACACTTGTACTAATATTTATTCTGTGCCTATACCTAAATACATTTTTTGGTAGAAACTTAGGTACTTACCTACATTCCCTGTCTTATGGGGTTGTCATCATAAGACATGGCTCCTGGCCCTTTTGTGTAAACATCGAAATTACCTGGAATGAAAAGATATAAATTTAGACATACATATTATATTAGACAGTCACAGAAAATACTATACTTAATAGAATAATATGTAACTTGATTCTAAGTACCTATCTATCTATACTTAGGTATAATAAAGCAGTACGTAATAAAAAATCTTTACAAAGAAGATAATTTAATAAAAAAAGGGTCCTTGGGATTTAAAATAAGCTATTGAACATGAATAAAATATTTCATGAATCGTGCCTTTCTGTTCGTTTGTCTGTTCGCGCATCACGTAAAAATTACTGGTCTGATTGCGATGCGGTTTTAACTGTTGGATAGCCTGTTTTGACTATATATTTGACTATAAAAACTGGTGTACCTACTTGGTATCCCAATCCGACGAATGAAGTCGAGCAATCGATAAAAACTATTTGACGGCTGAAATAATTTGGATGAAAATTATATGTAGTATCATTGTACTGTAGGTACTTTTGATCCTGGAATAACAAGTAGGTAAAGTAGGTTACTTTTAATCCAGAAAAACAACCACGCGGGAAATGCCGTGGGCACAACTACTACCTCATAAAGATGATACGTTGCTTGAAAAAAAAAAAGTAATAACATAACTACGTATAATATATGTTTACAAGAATAATCACATTAAAAGAAAAATCAAACATGTAGTCGAGTATCTAAGTAATAACTTATATTTTTTTAATCAGAGGTAGGTAAATAAAATATGATAGCAAGCGAACACTAAGCATCTACACGCGCCTTGCGTTTTATTCGGAGCATGACGCCGCGGCGCGCGTTCTAAACGAGTTTGGGCTAGGCGGTAATGGAGAAAACACTAATTACCTTCGCTCCATCGAAAAATCTGCCCGAACGAGTCAGAGTAAATATAAACATGCGAGCGTACATTTCAATAATATTTGTTGGTAATGTTGTTTTAATAAAATACTGGTAGATACGTGTATGTTCAATCTTGAATTTTATATGAAAGTCCCGCACCTATGTATCTATGTAACCTGCAACAATTAGAACAAGCCGGAAGAAATCTATTCATAGGTACTCAAAACTTTGCAGACGATTGTTAATCCAGGTAGAGGTTCTGAAATCCTGCTGTAAGGGTCTCTTAAATAGGCCTGGAAATTTAAAAATTATTCCAAAGTCATTTAAGTCTTAAGGCGCGTTTAATTAACATGGGGTGTGAGGAGGAAGCTGCAGACATCAGAAAAAATAAAGATTCGAGAGGAAAGTTGGCATGAAAATGTCGTCTGTTTTCTTTGGACGTTGAGTTTTAAAATTGTTGAAACTAATAGGATTTAAAAAATACGGATTCCACTAGGCGAGTGAAGCATAGCAAATGTTGTGATGTTTTCTGGTTGGCACAATTCATAACAAAAGGTTGCATTGATTTTGATTTTTCTTGAGAACTTGACAGAAATAACACGACTAACAAGGTCGAGATAATGTGGCGACCGGTCGGCATAACATGGTGTAACTGTGTGCGTGAGGCTGATGCGGATCGGCATATCTTTGCTGCTTCACATTCAATTTGGCGATGTGGAAACCGTCTTTCTTTAAACATTCTTTGTATTTACTATAAATCTATCAAACTTTCTAACATTCCATAAATAATTACTTATTACCTGTACTATTATTTATTCTGTGAAAACAGCAATATCACGTACACACTCACATAAACACACAACATCAAATCCCATCCCATCCTACATGAAACTAATGTCACAATACGCGAACGTCACTCTTGATCTAGCAAATGCCTGGTGATCACCATTTGTTTGACGGAGGGGGTCTTGGAGATACCTAATTGAAACAAATATTTGCCGAGTAATGCTTGGTTGAGAGGAATCAAGGGATGAGGGCTATGGTTTTATCGATAGACCTCATATTTGCATTTTGTGAGACTATGAAGTGTGTTATCGAAAGTTATAATAACTAGATTAAAAGCTAAAAAAAAGCACCTACGCTGCCAAAAGAGAACTTATGCCAATAAATTATATACAGTTGGAATGTGCTTATTAAGGCCTTCAATTCGATACCCATATTGTAAAATTCGAAGTTTTTTCTCCTTTGAAAATGGAGCCATAATAAAAGATAAATGAATTTAAAAAAAAATTGCCCGTGTTACTCGGGGGGATGTAAGAATTCAAACGGTACCCCATACGTCTTAATCTGTTCAGGCATTTATAAGTTATGGTGGAATAAATAAACTCACATACATGAAACATACATACATGAATCCCAAAAACAATACACTCCTTTTTTTGGGCCGCCGTCTAAAAAATTCCTCGACTATAATTATTATGCCGACTATAATTTACTATGACAGCTCTAATTCAATAAAATTATATTTATTCTAAACAGTATGTTGATTCGGTTATGCTTCCATTTCAAAAATTCAAATAAATATTTTTCCTGAAACCACTGAATAATAATAATCAAAGCAAAATTAAGTAGATACGTGCATAACATAAATCCTACTAACTTACATTTAAAAGGTTCCAATAATTAAAATTATTGGAACCTAACCTTTGGCTTTTTTTTCTGCATGACTCTAGCAATTGCAAGACAGTTTTGCTCTTTTCAAACGTATTTTTAGCCAGTAATATGTAGATAGAAAGCTTAGGCCGTGTATCGATGACCTATACTTTTATGTTCGCTGAGGATCTAATTTAAAACCTTTTCAAGAATACTGGTTTCCTCGATACAGGCTTTGCCTAGTGAGGAAACCGACAGATATTAATTAGTACTTTAAGTTTAAAAAATGTCTGCAATATATATATATTTGCACTGATGATGAAATAAATATCTGAATGTGTTTTTTTTGTAGTAATAAATATGTTTTCATTCTCAGTTTTTTCATGATAAAGCAATAAGTAACAAAAAAACTGTACAATGAAT
Source organism: Alsophila aescularia (assembly GCA_946251855.1). Lineage (NCBI taxonomy): Eukaryota > Metazoa > Arthropoda > Insecta > Lepidoptera > Geometridae > Alsophila > Alsophila aescularia. Next base: position 41,595,152 of record OX276381.1, read on the forward strand.
ATGATTTAAAATAAATTACAGTTTAAAAAACTTAAAAACACGCTTTTATAGAAATGTTTACTATATTATTGCATTGTCATCGGTCTTTGACAGGTGTACAAAATTTGAATGAAATCTGACCGTTTAAAGTGGGTTAAAATAGCGTCCAAAGGAGTAGGTTACAAACATACAAGTGAAGCTAATATAAAGCGTGTAAAAACGGCCTAGACTTAGTCTTAAGACTTAAAATAAGCTACTGAAACAAAATATAACATATTTTAAAATGATGTCTGTCTGTCTGCCTATATGTATGTATGTATGTTCACGCATCCATAAAAATATTAGACTGATTGAAATGCCGTTATAGCTATATAAATAGCTTAGGTTTAGACTAAAAATTTCGTGTAGGTACTTTTTATCTAAATCCGATAGGTCGAGCAATCGATAAAAAACATTTTGACGCCTGCATTAATTTTGATGAAATGTAATATTACTGTTCATAGTGATACTTTTGGTCCTCGAATAACAAGTAATTTACTTTTTTTAATCGACTTCACAAAAGGAGACGGTTATATGTTCGGGTGTATGTATGTTTTTTTTTACCCATAGTTATGACCACGCAGGCAAAACCACGGGTAAAGCCGTTAGCACAGCTAGTATACAAAAAAACCTCCACGTTGATAACTGAAATATCAATAATCAGAAGGTTGTTTGTTTGGGGAGTTTTAACGCCATAACGGCTGGGCAGAGTTTAATAATATTTGAAATGGAGATAGCTTATACCCTGGAATAAAACATAGCATACTTTTTATCCCGGAAAATTGTGAGTTTACACTAGAAAACTGGAAAATGTTGATTACTCGCTGTAAGGAACGGTTGCCATGGAAACGAAAAACCATCAAGAGCTGTTAGTGTTCTACTTTTGCATTGGTTTTTATATCCTAGAAGAACATGGATGCTTTTTTTCACGATAAACTGCAGTCCGCGTGGAAGAAGTAGCGGGCGGGAAAGCTAGTCCTAAATAAGATTTAAAAAAATGGTAAGTAGGTTATCGATACTGTAATAGCATACCGTCCCTGCCAATTGATATTAGGTCGGTATTAAATTTAAAAGCTCCTTCATTCCTGATCAATTTTAAGGAGTTCGCCGAACGTTTAGTGAATATTACGTGACCTAGTTTTGAACATCAATTGGTTGAGATGGATGTTTCAGTCCCGTCACTGATTTTGTAAACTGAGTAGACAAGCTTTTAAAACAACATAATTTGTATAGTAGATAGGTACTCAAAATATTTAAAAGCTTCTAATTAAATTGCAATGATTCGCGGTTTCACACGCGTGGTCATTTCTTTAGGTTAACAGTACTCTCTCTACTATTCCAAGACCTAAAATTCCAATATACTAACATTTGATCAAAATTAATTCAGCTGTCGAATTTTTTTATCGATTGCTTGGCTTCTACTAATCGGATTGAGATACCAAGCACACCAGTTTTTAAGTCAAACCATAAGCTATCTAACATAGAAAATCGCATTGCAATCAGTTCAGTAGTTTTTATGTGATGCGCGAACAAACATACAGACAAACTAGCAAACAAACAAACAGACAGATACGAATTTAAAAAATGTTCTATTCTTGTTCAGTAGCTTATTTTAAGTACCCGAGACGTTTTTTTTCTTAATTATCTTCATTTTACAGACTTTTTCGTTCTTATTTCTTTATTATAAGTATAGATGTTTGTTTAGGTCAAGTCTTGCAAGCTGAATTAGAAACGCTTCCTCTTATCCTACGGAGTTTAATTTTTACATGTTGGTTCAGTTCCGATGACAATGTATTTTATAGTAAGCATGACTTGAATCAACATCCTGGTTTAGCTCCAGATAATGGATTTCTTCAACGGTTAACAGCAGAGACACAACATTTTGTGTACGCATTTTATCCAGTTAACCAGTTTTAAATTTTACTATGATATGGTCTCCAGATAAAGAAACTCTTAAAAACAGCACAGACACGAAAATTTGTGTTCACATTTTATTATGATAGCGGGTCTTAACTAGAAACGGTGAATAGGACATACTCGAAATGTTGTGTACGCATTTAAGCACTACTGCCATAAAAGCTTCTTTTTTTAAAAACGTTTTTTCATTAACTTATTCTAAATAGGATGGAAGTGGAAAATTTAATGTAATTATTTAGTTGTACTATTCAAAACATAGTACCTAATATATCTACTTACTTAATACTGATTGATGCATAGCATGAAACTTCCAATTACATTACAAAATTGCATTAAATCTTGCGAAACGAGAAAATGGCTTGCAATTTCACAGAATGAGTTACGAAGCTACATAAATGCCAAGGGCACTTGCTTTGCTAAGCTTGGACCTTCTATCTGAACTGCGCAGTTAAAGTTCCCAATAACTGTCTTCCAGAACTTTGGATAGCAAAAATCTTGCCCGGCAATGCACTGCTCTTGTCATCCTGAGGCATTGAATTTTTAACACTTCATAAAATACTAGGTTCTCATGCAAGTTGATGTCAAAAATGCCTAATCTATACTAATAAAGCATTATGAAAGAAAAAGTCTGTACAAAGAAGATGATAAAAAAACACTTAAAGCCACTGAATAATAATATAACATTTTTAATAATCATGTCTGTCTTTTTGTTTGTTTGTCTGTACTTTTGTTCGCGCGTCACGTAAAAACTACTGGACCGATTGCAATGCAGTCCCTGTTGGATAGCCTAGGATTTGACTTAAAAACTGGGGTAGGTACTTGGTATCTTAATGTGATGATTAGTTGCCGAGCAATCTATAAAAAACTATTTGACGGCAGAATTAATTTTGAAGAAATTTTATATATATTATTGTACTGTAGGCTGTAGGTACTTTTGATCCTGGAATAACAAGTAAGCAACGTGTGATACTTTTAACCCGGAGAAATGGACACGTGGGCACAGTCACGCCAACATATAAAAGTGAAACGTTGTCAGTTTGTTTGTTTATTTGGGAAGCTTTCACGCGAAAACGGCAGGACGGATTTTGATGAAATTTGGAATGGAAATAGCGGTCTGTGTAGTATATACCCTGGAATAAAACATAGGAAACTTTTTGTCACCGAAAATGGTAAGTTTCAAGTTTCCACGGAAAACAGGAAAATCTTGATTACTCGCTGTAAGGAACGATTGTCATGGAAACGAAATAATAACAAGTCTGTCTAAAAAACAAGAGCGTTGGTGCTATAGATACTTTTGCATTGGTTTTTAACATCCTAGAAGAACATAGGATACTTTTTCGCGTAAACTGTAGTCCTGGCGAAAGCTTGTAAGTACCTAAAAAAGATGATACGTCGCTTGACACAAAATAAATAAGTAGATAGATAGATAGATAGATAACTCTTTATTGAACACCACACAAATAAAAATCTTACGACAAAACAAGAAAATTAATAATAAAGTGTCACAATGGGCAGTCTTATCGTTCAGAGCGATCTCTTCCAGACAACCGGGCACGGAAAGGAATAACGGAGGTAATAGGAGGTACGGTGGTAGGTATTAAAGCAATAAATAAATACCTAAATAATAAAATAAGCATTTAAAAATTACAAAATATACGTATACTAGACAGCTATAGATAGCTAGACAGCTATAGTGACTTCCTTTAAAGACTAATAAATATATACAGGGTGTTCCAGAACTCAACGTCAAGCCGAAACGAGGTGACAGGATTGATTGTAACCATCATGAGAAAAATCATAAAAAAAAATAAAAAAAAATTGCCGTAAAATTAAGAACCTACCAAGAGCTTGTGCGAATAAAAAACATTTTAACTGAGTAAAATGGGTTGGCAAAAATCGGGTTACTTGAGGTTTTTATTTTTTTACTCGTTTTTTTTTAGTATGAAACTAACAAGTATTGTACCATTTTACAACCCTGATTAAATGCGCCAACTTTTAATGGCACTTGCCAAGGCACTCTAGTACTTTTTTTTTAAAGGAGGGCCTTTCTAAGTCGACAAATTTTGAAAGTTTTAAATTCATAGTTTAACAAATAGTCTTAATTCTACGAAACTTGGGCAATTGTGTCATTATTTTTGACTGTGATTCTAGAAATGTTATTTAGGGTTATGGTTCCAAAGTTTAAATTAACAAAAATAATAAAAATTTACCACAATAACCGAAATGGTTACAGTTTGACCAAATTTCTAGATTTTTCTTAAATGCCCATAATTTTCAAACTGCATGGGATAGTTTTTTTTCTGATTTTTCTCATTATGGTTACAATCAATCCTGTCACCCCGTTTCGGCTTGACGTTGAGTTCTGGGACAGCCTGTATAAGTAATCTAGCTATGGAAGGTAACGTCTAGATTGATACAAGCATATAATAACTTATAACACAGACGATTTATCAAATCAGTACTAGAATATCTAGCAACTGTGCAGAGCAAGGTCTTTGAAACTTAGTTCGTAAGCGAACAAATTGACTGCTCGTTCATTAGACAGCTCGATTCCGCAAGTGCCCGCTAATGAGGTTAAGAATGGCAGACGGTGAAGAGGAATAGATGTAATTTCGGAACTGATGCCTGCGTTGTTGAGACAGAGGAAATGAAGGTGAAAGAGAATTAGTAATGGTAATAAAGATTTTAGTGTTAAAGTTTTCGTGAACCTGATACATAATTTAAAATATCACTACCAGCTATGAATCACGTGTATATAGTCAAAAACATCGACCTAGGTTTCGAGCGTAATAAAGATGCCTGCAATGCTCGTGCTTAGCTTCTCGAGCATCAGCGACGTACAAGCTGCAAAAACCATAGGCCTAGCTCTTTTAATTAGGTCTATGATAATAACGTTTTTTTTATTTACCCTCAACATATGCAGATTGTGCATGTGCTTTTGATCATTTATATTAAAAAAAAAAAAAAACTGTGAAAAAATACTAATCGATTATTGACTTATTTTTGACCGAGCGAGTGCGAAGCACGAGCGAAGCGTCTCCGTTTCAGCTTGGGCAAAAATGCTTTCGTATGTCCTTACGGATGTCTGTTCTCCTCTACAGGTAGCATTTCTCAACCGATCTAGACGAAACTTGGTATACAGGTTAAGCGATTTTTTTTAATTTTTTATTCGTCGGGGATTTTTGATTGGGGGGTACTTACCCCAAAAAAGGGTAAAAAGGGGGCTACTGAATATCTCCGCCTTATTAAATCCGATTTTGAAGGTTTTTTTTTTATTTGAAAGATAGTAACTTTAATTTGGTGAAAATTTGATGAGGATCTTCGGCGTGATGACCAGAATAGCTCCTCAAAATGCAGTAAATTTCTCACTTTTAGGTTTCTACAAGTAGAATCAGCCCTTTATTAGGTAGGGATTGATGGAGCACTTTGGTTATTGATGTTAGTTTTACAATAAGGTAACTAGATGGCGCTACTGTGCACCGCTAGATTGTTTGCAAAAAAAGTTTGTACGATCACTTCTAAAACCACTTCTTCTTATCCTACAGGTAAGAATTTTTACATATTGATTCGGTTCCGATGAAAATGCATTTTTATGGTAAGCATGACCTGAATTGACATCCAGGATTAGTTCCAGTTAAAGGAACTCTTCAACGGTTGATAGCACGGACACGATATTTTACTAGTTCATCAGTTTAGGCTGTGCGTTATCTGTCAGTCAGTGTGTCACGTTACTGTTTTATGGGTATAGAAGATTAATTATTTAAAGATTATGTTGTCGACTGTACTTAATACATTCAGACTTTTAGGATAAAATCAATGGGACGATTTTTTAAATTCATTTACTGGTCTTAATGGGACGACTTTATTATGGTACGAGTCGTTGAACCAGCCATTTTGTGTACGCATTTTATGATGATAGCCGCTTTTAAGTTTTACCATGACATGGTTGCTGTACTCAGGGTTGGGTCCTCAACGGCTAACAGCTCAACCACGAAATGTTTTATACGCATTTAATTGTGACAGACCATTCTGAGTTTCACCATGACTGGCTCCTGCATTAAAGCATTTTTTTTTTATTTATTTATTTTACAAATGGATTTAATAATTTTTCTTGATAATTGTTGTAATTTCACAGAAGCAGTCTTTTTAATCGAGTTCACAAAAGGAAGCGGTTCACAAGTCGTCTGTTTTTTTTTGTATGTTTGTTACCTCTGATCTCAAAAAGTTCACAAATGATTTGGATAATTCTTTGTTTATTTGAAAGGATAGGTAGGTAAGTAATTCGATAGGTAGATAAGTAATTCGATAGGTAGGTAAGTAATTCGATAGGTAGGTAAGTAATTCGATAGGTAGGTAAGTAATTCCATTATCACTTTTTTAAATCAGAATTGTTTCAGTAAGTAGTTTTTTCAGTAAGTACTCGTAGTAGGATTTCTGAACTGATTCGAATGATTCTTGTTGTTACATCCTTTTGAGTTCGAGTCGTTGAGTGAGTACACTCGGTACTCACTCTACAACTCATACCTACTTGTATACCTCTACCCTGCCTCAACCAATTTGTTATAAGTCACTGCAATATTGTACGCCTAGACAAAAACCTGTAATCCATTACCCATTAGGAAATACCTACACAAAATGTTTACGATATTTTCTATGTTATACTTTTCCTACACCTTTTAGAATCATAATACTAGCGCATAATTTTCTAATAATATTATCATAATTTACTATCTAGAATTTACTCATTTACGAGATAATATCTCGTAAATAAGTAAATCGTAATTACGTTAACTAACTTTACATAACTGACTAACTTTGTTGGCATATCACGTAAAAACTACTGGACCGATTGCAATGCTGTTTTCATAGTTGGATAGCGTAAGATTCTGGCTACTAAACCAGGCAAGATGCAAGTCCGACACCTACTTCGCCAGTTATTATTTTGTTATTTTGGTACTAATAAGCCTCAAAAAATCTATCAAATATTGTTGTATTCTCATCTTCATCAGCCTATAATTGACGTTCCTAATGCTGGCTCATCAAGTGTTCTCATAGAGAGAGAGAATACTGGTGGATGTCACATTTCATTGAAGTTTGAATTTCTTAGACATGTTTTGTTGAATTAAACGAGATAAATGAAAAATGGAATGGAGATAGCTTATACCCTGGAATAAAACAAAGAATACTTTTTATACCTTTTTAAGTTTCCACGGGAAAACTGGAAAAAACTCTAAAAATGTTGATTACTCGCTGTAAGAAACGGTTGCTATGGAAAGGAAAAAACAAGTATGTCAAAAAACATCAAGAGCACCACTTTTGTATTGGTTTTTAATATCCTAGAAGAACATAGGATGCTTTTTTCGCGATAAACAAGAGTACGCGCACGAAGTCGCGGGCGGGAAAACTAGTTAATTTTATAAAGCTATAGTCAAGTAACCGTTTTTCGTTCAAATTAGTCAACCAAACTTATCTTTCTATCTGTCTACCCATGCGAAGCCGGGGCGGGTCGCTAGTTTATAATTATATAATTGAGAATGAAATTTCTTGTTCTAATTTTTTAAGATAAGACCCAAACTTCATTTGACTAGTTATTATATTTCGTAACTTCTTATTACTTTGACAAAAAGACTAAGTTTCTCAATGAAATTAATGTGTTTGGGGAGAGTTTTATATAAATGTATTCTTGTAGTGTTTGCTAATTCTTACGACAGTTTTTATTTACTTTCATGAAATTTTATTATAATCTTTATTTGTAAAGTTATAAAAACTGTGAGACATGAAACAACCTTATTTCTAACTAGCTGAGGCCCGCGGCTTCGCACGCGTGGTCATTTCTCTAGGGTAAAATTACTCTTTGTGCTATTCCAGGACCTAAAATATATACCAACATACTCGTACCAACATTAGATCAAAATTCCTTCAGCCGTCAAAAATATTTTTATCGATTGCTCGGCTTCTACACACCAGATTGAGATACCAAGTACCCCAGTTTTTAAGTCGAACCCTAAGCTATCCAACAATGAAAACTGCATCGCAATCAGTTTAGTAGTTTATACGTGATGCGCGGACAAACATACATACAAACAGACAGACAGACACGATTTTCAAAAACGTTCTATTCTTGTTCAGTAGCTTATTTTAAGTACCTACCCTAGATCTTTTTTTGTAAATTAAATACATTGTATTAAATACATTGTTTAATACATTGTACAGACTTTTTCGTTCTTATTGCTTTAATATAAGTATAGATAAAGCGAGCTACTTACTCTTCATGCCTCCGACTGCATATTATATTTCAAAATCAAAACTCTAAAGCTTGTTGCCTCTTTTTAGTTTTGTCCGCAGTCGGGTTTTTTGTATTTTATTATAATTTATTTTCATATTAAACTTTTTAGTTTATATTTATAAGAATTAGTGAGAATGATTGCTTACCAACTAATCGTTATAGATCCTGAATTCGAAATGAAAAAGAATACGAGAAACCTAAGGATGATTTTCAAATACCTATTCAATGATACCCTATTTGACTTATTTTTTTATATATCACAATATGGTGTCTGGTTGTCGCCATATTGAATTTTGATTACTGTCATGTATTTAGTAGCACTCGCTAGATTAAGACAAAACTATTGACGTAAGAGTCATCACAATCCGCGGTCCACGCGTTTGGTCTATATAGTGGAACAGACATACATACATACATACATGCGTACATAGGCTGATAAATACATTACCGGGCCTTTGCGTTGCGCAGTCTGGTAAAAAGGCTGCTTGATTTGAGATTAAAAATGAAATAGGCATCGTTCCCAAATATTTATAACGTCATCGAGGAAAAATAGTAATAATTTTGAAACATTATAGTCAACCCTATCTTGAAAAATATAATATGTCAATTTCAATTAAATTAGCTAGCCAAGGTTTTTAATGTTAGCTGTGCCCGCGGCTTTGCCCGCGTGGTCATTTCATTAAAAAGTAGCCCACCCCATACGTGTTGTTCCAGGACTAAAAGTACCTTTAAATTAAAATATACCACTTTTCTTCAAAATTCGTTCAGCCGTCAAATAGTTTTTTATCGAATGCAGCTCGGCATCTAATCATTGGATTAAGATACCAAGTACCCCACCCAGTTTTTAATATATTTAATTTAATTTAATATATTTATTTATTGCATACATGTACATGATTATAAAGATCCTAAAACTAGCATTAGTAGGTACATGCACCCTGTAAAGGTATTTGCAAGTGCGATCAACACTAATTACTATTATTATTCTACATTATGATTAAATTCTACATAAATTCATTTACAATTCTAGTCAGCTCATTTGTTTTTTAGGTAGGATATATGCTGTTGGTCTATAACTGACCTCTACAGCGTCACCTCGCGAAAGCGCTCCGCCGCAATGCGTGACGCAGAAGGCGCACGCCAAAGTTAAGTTTTGGCGACAAGGGCACCCAGAGGGTACGAACCTCGGCTTGGACAGTTGCCATTGATTACGGGGGTCTGACTTAACACCCCTGGATCGCTACTTTTGGTAGTGATCGAGGGGGCTCTGAAAAATGGCTGGAGCCCTTTGAATTATTTGCATGACTGACCACCAATTCATAATACACCTTCGAGAAGAACCGGCAAGAAACTCGAAGGCGAATAAAATCAACTTTAATTACGGGACCTTCGACCTCGCGCGAGGTCGGTGTCTGTGTCTAAGTGTGTTGTCAGATGGTGAGGACGGATTGGACGACTCTGTCGCTGCCTTCACTGCGACAGCGATTTTGTCGTCCGGATCGCTTAAGATGTCTCTAGGGCGTCTACGGAGTGGCTTTATTGCGTCTGTTGTCGCGTCTATTGAGTAGTTAGATGCCTGAACTACAAGAAGGTTGGGGTGATGGGCTGCCGCGTCATAGTAGCGGCGGAAAGCATCCTTCACGTATTGAAGGATCTAGGGAAGCTCGAGATCGCAATGCAGGTCGGTGTTCCTCTGATACCAGGGGGCACCTACTGCATTGCGTACGAATTTATTCTGTAAGATCTGAAGTTTCTCTAGGGAAAGGCAGGAAGAGTGAGAAAATACTACGGACGAGTATGTCATTGTCGGTCGGATGCAGGTTTTGTAAAATGTCAGCTTATTGCTAAAAGACATTTTACTGCGTCTGCCGAGGAGTAACGCGCGCGAGTAGGCGACCTTGGAAGAAGGCTGCCCCTTTGTGAATGGTGCTGATATGCTCATCGAACTGAACTGAACTGAACTGATAGTCAAGGGTGACTCCTAAGTACTTAGTTGACTTTTCCCACTTAATGGGTTGGTCATTGATCGTGATTTTTTCGGTTGGAAAAAAGCGTTTAGCCCCGTGAGTGAAACGTATCGCTACGCTCTTCTCGGTGTTAACCGTTATTCGCCATTTTTGGAACCAGCCATCGAGCGCTCTGAGTGCTCGTTGGATGTTTCTCTGAAGTTGGGTTGGTTTCCATCCGGTGGAATAAATCGCGGTGTCGTCCGCAAAGAGAGCGATCTCTACTTTGAGGAGTGCGGCGGAAGTCGCTTGTGTAAAGCGTGAACAGGAGTGGAGACAGCGCGGAGCCCTGACCTCCGGCTCTGATGGGATGGGAGGTGGATCGGTCGCCCTCGACACGATAGCGAAAGCTATACATTTCAGGTAAAAAGGTTTTTCTACTTATATAATTAAAAGCCTTATCTAAATACAATGCATGGTATTCCAAGGACACTAATTCCGCTCCAAAATTTTGTTAAAGGTACCTACTATCATGTTTGTTTGTAATGCTTTTACTAAAATGTCGATTAAATATAATAGGAAGCAAGCTCTCGACTCGACTCGCACGCTTTGGTCTGGTCGACAATAATGCAATTATTTAGACAATTAACTCCAGGGACTGGCGACAGGTGTGCAAAGCAGCTAGGACAGTGACCAGCAATGCCATTTTTCTACAGATTTTATTATCTTTACTTATAATGAAGCATTGGGAACGAAATAGTCTGTACAAAGAAGCTAATTAAAAAAAAAGTTCTAGGGTACTTAAAATAAGCTACTGAACAAGAATATAACATTATTAAAAATCGTGTCTGCCTGTTTGTCTGTTTGTTAGTTTGTCTGTATGTTTGTTCGCGCATTTCGTAAATGCTATTGGACCGATTACGATGCGGTTTTCACTGTTGGATAGCTTAGCGTTTGACTTAAAAACTGTTGTACTTGGTCTTTATCTCAATCCGATCAGCAGAAGCCGAGGAATCGATAAAATCTTTTTGACGGCTGAAGGAATTTTGATCAAATATTGGTATAATGGTATTTGGTGATCTTGGAATAGTACATAGAGTACTTTAACCTAGAGAAATGAACACGCGTGCGAAGCCGCGGGCATCAGCTACGAATATTATAAAGGCATTTATCATGAAGTTGGCAACCCATACGAACGCCAGGTTTTTGGACGTTCAACGTCAACAATCTTGTCAAAAACACAGAAACTAAGACGACTGGAGTACATCGATATTTTAATGATGTTAAATTGATGTTAATGAAAAATTAATGAACATAGCAATATAACCATTTATTAACCTATTGATAAAGATTAGTATTTATTTCTACTAGTTTTAATAATAAAGGTGAATAATGTTTGACTGTACTTTATTTTTCGTCCCGCTTTAAGTTCTTTCGATATCACAATCTGGGGTCTGAGTCTGAAAAGGACTATGCCAGATCTCCAAAGTGACTTAGGCTCGATGTAAAATTATCGCGGACACAACTGAATAGTATTTTTATTTGTAAAGCATTATGTTTAAAGCTTTTGTGTGTTATTAGTATTTTCTGGGAACTTTTCAAAAATAAGTTTTGAGGAAATAAAGTTAACTTTTGTGGTTATGTGACTTTCGTTAGATTATGACACGGTTTATGGTCAAGGCAATAATATAGCCAAGATAATTCATGAAATCTAATATTATACTCATATATTATGTGGGTACCTATACTTTACGATCATGTTTAATATCATTTATAAAGTATTATTACCTACCTATACCTGCTATAGTAGTAGGCACTTAGGTACTCACTCCGAGAATCGAACCCTGGGCCTTCTCCGCTCTTGCCATGAGCTTGGTAAAAAACACTGAAACGTTTATACAACAAATAATGAATTAACGTATAAGCAGAATAAAAAAATACGAATGCGTTTATTTCTAATATCATAAAATAAAATACTGAAATTATTTCTTCTTGAATAAACTAAGTAGTTGTAGTTTTTTTTTATTGATTTTGTTTATCGATTTATTAATAGTTTATTTGAACTAAATACGAGTTGTAGTATCAACACTATAATTCGTAATTAAGCAGAAAGTTCCAGTAATTTATATTCATTTTAATTCTTATTTTTTTAATAACATTTTCCGAAAGTTATTATTTTACGAAGAATTAATTACATTATTTTATATGGTCAATAAGGTGGATAGATTTCGTGTCCGCAGCATTTAACTTTTAAAAGTCTTGCACAGCTATTTCCGGTCATTTCTATTCATATTGATTGTTTTTATTTTAATAACAGTTCCAGAATGTTATTGTTTTAATAAGAATGAATTAAATTATTTTAAATAGTCAATAATGTAGATAGATTTCGTGTCCGCGGCATTTACCATTTAAAACTCATGCAAGCCGAAAGCTGGCATCCTCCTTTAATTTTATAATTCCAGGAGAGCGTCCAGTCCTCACTTCTCGAGTCTCACAATATGATGAATAATGGCCACCCTGTACTAGACATTCTGTAAACCTCGAACGCGTCTAAACGAACCTCTTCAGTCCCTCCATTAAACTATTTACTGGCGGACGCTTTGAATGACTCGCTCGACGTTCTACCTCGCTGTGGCCACGAGCTTTTCAGTTTGTCTGGTAAATTTACTACTAGAATTTGCATATTAGTTGAATGAAATAGGCAACGTTAAAACTTGTCTTTCTTCAACTTATTAAATATATCTGTAACTAGCTTTCCCACCCGCGACTTCGTCCGCGCGGACTACTATTTATCGCGAAAAAAAGCATCCTATGTTCATCTAGGAATCTATGTATCCTATGTTAAACCAATGCAAAAGTAGGTATAGCCATTGAGGTATTATTACTACGTAGGTATAGCACCAATGCTCTTGATGTTTTTTTGACATACTTGGTAATTCGTTTCCATGGCAACCGTTTTTACAGCGAGTAATCAACATTTTTCCAGTTTTCCAGTTTTCCCATGGAAACTTTAAATTTCCAGGGATAAAAAGTATCCTATGTTTTATTCCAGGGTATAAGCGCTATCGGCAATCTAAATTTTATCAAAATCCGTCCAGCCGTTATCGCGTGGAAGCTCCCCAAACAAACAGACAACGTTTCACTTTTATATATTGGTATGAATAACTATAATTTAGTTTAAAAAACATATAAACAAGCTTTGGAAGTTTACAGGAACAAGTGACAAGTGACAAGTGACTTGCCAGCTCCATGATTAGGCCGTCGTCACCTTACCATGTGTAATAAATAGGACCATCAAAACAATTCAAAGGGAAAACTCGATGTAGACTTTTAGGCCAGTCATTGTGGGAAAATATGAAGCTTTGCCCTACAAATGATGGAGTATAAGATATTTTTTGTATTGCTTAGTAATATACGTAAATACGTGAAAAAAAAATGTCGACCCCGAAGGGTGGAAGCGTTAGCAGCCTTCTTGAATTGAAGGGGCAATTTTTTTTAAATAACTTTTTTAATACCAGGCTCTGATTTTTAAGAGTTTTTTCCATAAATATGCTGGGTCAATCACAAACCTGATAAATGTGAAAATTAACATATATGTTTTTGAAATCTTTATCTCTCTAAGACTAAGACAAAAACATGATTAACAGAATTTCATTCGATACATTTTCTTATCAAAAATTATGTTATTTTCGGTAATATTTACATTTTTCTACTCAACGGCTTAAGATTTATCTCTAAAATAAATCTCACAGCAAGAAAATATAGTTTATTATCTAATGCTTAGACAAAATTTACCTAACTAAATTATGAGCCTGCCAATAAAATAAATAACTTTTGAGGCATACGTCATTTAGTTCCGAGCTAAATTGTATGTTCAAGCAGTGCTCGCAATATTCAACCTTGTTACGCAGGCACTTCAGTGGTTATTGCGGTTAGCTGGTGGCAAAGTGTAGGGGAGGTGGCAGGGGAGTGGGGAGTGGTAAAATGTAACCTTAGAGCCTGGCCTTAACAGCAAGCTTTATGGCAAAAGTGTCTATGATAACATTAGTAACATTTTTTTGCATTCACAGTTGTTCTGTAAGTCTCATAAGTAAAAAAGTTACATGAAGCGAAAACACATCTTTCCTAAAAATTGTCCAATGCAAGAACAACGTCTTTTCTTAACCGCTGAATATAGAGGCTTGATATTTTGAGAGTATGTTAATAAAGAGGTAGCAACGTACAATACCTATATAGTACAATACCTAATACCTTTCATTTGATATGTTACAGGGTACAGACCGCAAAACTATAATTTGTAATTTTTTGTTTTGCTCCCAAATTGACCCCTATACTCGTATTCAAATTTCATTTAGTTACATTACACGTGCGTGTTAGTTTCACATAAATTCATAATTATGTGTACCAAATTTCAACTTAATCGATCTAGTAGATTTGGAGGAAATTGACTGTGACAGATGGATAGACAGACAGACAGACATACGAATGATCCTATAAGGGTTCCTTTTTACCTGACTATGGCGAAGCAAGGGAAGGGTAATGTGTTTAACAGACTATATATGTATATATGAATGTGGATGTTCCAATATAGCGTCGCCCTTGGTCCGATTTTGACAATCATGTATCAATCGATTCATCTTTAGGTATAAAATGCTAGTCTTTTTTTTACTCGACGAAGCACGACGGCGAAGTAAAGGAAGAGTTATGTGTTCAAACAAAAAACTTGGTCCGATTTTGACAAGCGAGATTTCAATCGATTCGTCTTCATCGCAAAGTGTCATACATAGGTTATATTTTACCCGACCGTAGTCCAGTTTTTGTTTACTTATGTCTTGTTTCATTCGGGCATATGGAACCCTAAAAAGCTTATTGGACTGTTTAATACTGCTAATTTGATTACTGAAAGTCACGGTAAAAACTAACTTTCAATCCTCATTCTGTCAAATGTTATTCAACTTTTTAGCACGAAGACAGGTAGCTGACCTACGACTTCTTGGTATGAAAATAAGCAAATCTAATCGCGTTAAATACTTTGTTAAAATCATTAACCATGGCAATTTCACGCTGATTTCTCGGACTGTTAAAATAATTTCTCTTAAACCTCTTTTACAAAAACCTATGATAAACTATTACGTAATTGATTATATCACAATATTTACTATATTATAAACTTCACTCCTATTCCTAAAAGCTTTAGCACAGAATAAATAATAGTACAAGTAGCTTTAGTTTTAAACTAAACTAAGGACAAAGTTTTAGTTTTAATAGCATAATTTAGAGCATGTCATTGCTGGCTACTCTAAGGTGATAAATATTTTTTAATACTACGACAACAACTAAGATGGTCTTGCAGAGACCCTATCAAATATCTATGGTTAAGTTTAAATTAAAAATACACCTTTGTTGTATAAATGTAGACAGACACTAACTCAATTCTCCTACAAAGCATCCGGCGTGTGTCATTGTCGTATGCAAAGCAGTTTCATAACAAATATTCATGATGATTGTTTTAGAATAACTCTATAGCTTTTGTCTATGTCTGGTAGAGCTAAGTCAAGCATAGCTCTACGCGCGAGTGTAAACTACTCTAGCTTTACATCTAATTCAACGTTGGTAGGTATAGTAAGCGCTATCCATAGAAAGGCTGCAAACCAAATTTTGTATGAAACCTACAGTCGCCACTTGCATATTCAAACGATGTAGTCTTATAGTTGACGCACAGATTGCACAAATATATAATCATACTATTCGTTACGTTTATGACTGTTTCTTCTGGAAAAACGTTTTTATGGTATAGACGACTACCTTACAAATTAAGTGCTCTGCACGACATTATAATTATTTAGTTTTTTCGTTTTTTTCCCAATTATTTTAAAAGCTTTTATTTAACGTCACTAGTATGTATGTATCTATGTATTTCTGTAATCCTGGAATCTTGCAATTCAAATCTCGAGCTCTCCCTGAATAGTTATCCTGCTGAAACTTACAGGGTAGCGAACAAATCGAAGAAAATTAAAAATAAATAAGAGAATAACAAAAGAAAAAATTTGAAAAAGTGATCATGTATTAAAAAATGCAACAACGCATTAAAAAAATAAATTAAGAAAATACAAATAATATAATAAGTGTAAAAGCATAAAAAACGCATAAAAGCTTCTTTTTGATGATTTTTGACTTGCATGATTTCACGATTTTAATTTTGAAATTTTATGTTTTGTTAGTTTATAAGTAATTCACAATGTTCATAGTTTTTTTGAATAAATACAATACCATATTTTAAAAGCAATAAACGCCAATCGTAACTCTTAGGTACCTTAATAGCTTTCGCCCGCGACTTCATCCGCGCAGACTACAGTTTATCGCGAAGAAAAGCATCCTATATTTTTCTAGGATAGACTTGGTATTATTTCGTTTCCAAGGCAACCGTTCCTTACAGCGAGTAATCGACATTTTCCATTTTTCCCCGTGGAAACTTACTTAACTTCATTTATTTAACCATTTTAACTTTTAAAACTTTTGCGAATTATCATGTTTGTGTTTTTTCGCACACAAATTGATATAAAATATCTACCATTTTGACTAATTTCGAAGTTTCGATCAAGTGACATATTTAGACGTATGGGATATCGTTAGAATCCTTACACTTCCCCGATTAACATATGCTATTTTTATTTTAAAACATTCTGTATGGGGGCAGTATGGCACGATTTTCAAATACGAAAAAATAAACTTCAAAATTTACAATATGGGTATCGAATTGAAGGCCTTGATAAGCACATTCCTACAGTATATAATTTATTGGCAAAAGCTCTTTTTTCGCAGGGCAGGCGTGATTTTTAGCTTTTAAACTAGTTATTACTAGTTGCGCTCATGAAAAGTATTTTGTGTTATTTCTAGATATAAAGAATATATTTTGATGTTATTTGGTATAATAACATCAAAATCTGTTTAAACGCTTCAACGTTGTACTTTGCAGCACATATAGGTACACACAAACTGTTGAATTTATAACATTAGTACGATTCTTCATCTGAATCAGAATACTTCTTCGGTAGGTAGCTTCTCTAATAAATTTCCTTGAATTTTCTACTCAATTTAAAACAGGTCCATAACGTTCCATATTATACGTTACAGAAGCCTTCTCAATCTTGGAAAGGAAATAAACATGGAAATAAAAATTCCACAAAGCCCAACTGGGTCAATTTCATACTGAGAGCTTTCGAAACCTACCTCAAACCCTTTCATATCCTTGCACGTAGGTGTGAGTTACGCCATGCACCCACTTGGCCAAAGATATGCGCTGCATAAATATGCCATGTTATGGGTTGGATACCGTGTTGGCGGCTGGTTAATAAAGTTATCCGGTGATTAATTATGCTGGGGCTGATCTATAATTATAGACAGGTAATAGCCTAATAGGGTATTAGATACTAAGTATCCATACCAATGTATATATATATATAAGAAAAACGTTTTCTGTTTGCTTGTTTGTTTGGGGAGCTTTCACACGATAACGGCTAGACGTATTTTGATGAAACTTGGAATGGAGATAGCTTATACCCCGGAAAAAATACATAAGTTACTTTTTATCCCGGAAAATGGTAAGTTTCCACGGGAAAACTGGAAAAAGTTGATTATTAGCTTTAAGGAACAGTTGCCATGTAAACGAAATACTAAAAAAAAACTAAAAAAAGTCTGTCAGTACATATAGCATCAACAGCGTTGGTGCTATTTATACTTTTGCATTAGTTTTTAATATTAAACATATGATGCTTTTTTCGCGATAAACTGTAGTCTGCGCGGACGAAGTCGCGGGCGAATAGCTAGTACATAATATATATAGAAGCAATAAGTTCTCTGTGCAAACATAATTTAAAAAAAAAGTCCAGGTTACATAAAATAAGTATATAGCTTCTGTCTTTCTGGATGTTCTCGCATCACGTAAATACTTCTGAACCGATTAAGGTTCGGTTTTCACTATTCGTTAGGTAGCTTAGGTTTTGATTTAAAATCTGGTGTATATAGCGTTTTAATTTTTATTATCCGGCTGTATTAAATTAGATTTTTCTTTATTAGGCCAGTAATTTCCTCAAACGATACTTATACCCCAGAAAAATAGCCAGGCGCTACTACTAGCAATAAATAATTTATAAATCTACCATCATGATACTTACCTGCTTCTATTGTCTGTTTTATCTTGTGTATCTCTTATATTTATTTGCACTAGTCTGGATGTCACTAGTTATTTCTGGGTCACACAAACATATAAGCATCATGCGCAGCAAAAGTTTTTTCAACCCGTAGCCATTTCTTACTGACTAATGAAAATTGACCTTTAGACTTCGCTATTTATTTTGACTAAACGGTTCAACATAAATTATATACAGGCTGATTTTTTAAACAGGGATCTACATGGCAGCTTTGAAACCCGTTAAAGATAGGAAGATGTGCTCGTATAAATCATAGACAACTGTTATAGAAATCAGTGGTATAAATCCACCTACAGATTTTCAAAGGTTCAGACTATGAAAAGTCGTTTTATTTCTGCCTAAAATCGATCAAATTTCTGCTACTTATTATTTTGATTTTGTATTTCCTAATGTAATGTATGAAAATTTTGGATCCGTGGGTACGAGGCGGTCATGAAATTGACAGGGACTTGGCAAAACGGTAGGTGGAGGTGACATGTGACTAGAATGCTGGCCCCTATTTAGGAGAAAATATTAGTATTGCAATACAGCGTGGCAATGCACTTTTTCTTCCACCAAAGGACTATTAGATTCATAATTATATGTATATAGTTAAGTTGTTTTAATTTTTCATCCAACATGAACTTTTGTTTTATGCGTTTTATAATGTTCTTTTGTTGAAAATTTGTTGTTTATTTGCATGTAAGTAGTTGTAGCAACTGTAGCATAAAGAGATAACCCAACTTTTTTTTTAGTTTTAAGCAGCTTATTTTATTTACCGTATTAATCCTTAAATTTTGTTTGGGTTTGAAAACCTCTAAGATGTAATTTTAAGAGCACATCTTTCTATCTGTAACAATTTTCATAGCTGCCATAGATATCCCTGTTAAGAAACTCATTCTGTATATTTGAAAGGTGTGAATAATATCCAAGCTGATTTAAGTAGTTTAAAGTTGTGATTCATAATTAATAGCGTCAAATATATGAATATGAATCGAATTTGAATATTTTAATATTGAAATCTGAAACTTGATGAGGTGGGGTTTCCTTTTGAGTTGAATAAGTTGTTGCAAAAAATAATTTTCTTTGATAATAGATTTATCTGTATATATATCTGTCTTGTCTGTCTGTTTTTTTAATATATCATCCTCCTAACTACTGCCCGATTTCAATGAAATGTTGGTAGTAGTCTCAAACTGAATAACAATAATTATGCCCTATTTTGCATTCCACGAATAAGTTAAAGTTCTCAATTCGACTGTATTTTATAAATATTAAAATGTAACCTCATCTCCGTTATTTCTGAACTGATTTGGATGATTTTGCAGTTTCCTTTCAGGATAGGTACTCGTATATGTATTTCGTGAAAATTGATTTTGAGTAAACCCATTTAGTCTGCTTTTTTGAGCAAAAAAAAACAATATATCTGCACTGCCTGCATTAATTAATATACTTTTTATTAAATTGCTTAGCTCCTCCTCATCGCATTGAGATACCAAGTACACCAGTTTTTAAGTAAGAACCTAAGGTATCCAACAGTGAAATTCGCATCGCAATTGGCCCAGTAGTTTTAAAGTGATGCGCGTACATACAGACATTACAAATGTGGTACGTACTATTAAGTTTTGAAGGCCAGTGTATATCTCAAGATGCATCAAGGGATGGAAATTTATTTTGTTGTTTTTTTTTTAGTTGTTTTTAGTCATCTAGCTTTCGCCCACAACTTCGTCCGCGCGGTCCAGAGTTTATCGCGAAAAAAAGCATCCTATGTTCTTCTAGGATATTAACCAATGCAAAAGTAGGTTTAGCACCAACGCTCTTGATGTTTTTTGACAGATTTGTTATTTCGTTTCCATGGCAACCGTTCCTTACAGCGAGTAATAAATATTTTTCAGTTTTCATGTTGAAACTTACCATTTTCCGGGATAAAAAGTATGCTATGTTTTATTCAAGGGTAATTGATGGCGTTACCGTCCCCGTAAGACGGGCTTACAAAGGAAACGAAAAATTTGAAGCATGGAGTATCTGTCACGGTAGCCGAACTTGTTTAAATGCATGTGCCACGTAGAGGCATGGAATGATGCGGGTTCGAATCCCGTCCGTGATTTAAATTTTTCGTTTAGAAATTTATTACATATGTTCTCGCTAAGCAGGCGTTAATGCTAAAAATCACATAAACATGGAAATTTAAGCCGCCAGCTTTGTTTGGGAGTAAGTCCATAAGCTATATCAGATTCTATGCTATTTTAACCCTCACATTTATAGTTTCTGAAGGAATTCACCGACTCCATGCCGCATCATGCGCTTATTACAGCATAATTCTGGCTCAATATAAATTCTCCGGCCGCCGTTGCATGCCACTGCGATGCATGCTCCCATCATTGTAGGTATAGCCGTATACATAAAGAACATCCGTGTACATATGTGAAGGTTTATGTTTATGTGTGTGCCTAGTGTAGGAAATGTCAGTGGAAACTTGCGCAGTCTGTGCGATAGATATTGTTACCTTCTAGGTGTCTATGGTCTTCCAAATGACATGAAGCTATGGACGACCCAAGTTTTTTTTTAACCATCATGCTAAATAAATAGATACATCCTTATTTAAAAAAAAACTCAATACTCAATAATTTAAATATAATTATTCTTTATTTGTCGTTTGAGGTAGTGCTCTAATAATAATGATGTATTAGGGTCTTACCTAATAAGACCCTAATGAATATAGTAATAGGTAATACAGTGTCTCAATTTTATTATTATATATTTAAAACAGGCTATTTTCATACGTAACGACAGACAACATCACAGCACAATGTTTCACTACTCTAGTTAAGTCTTTGGTTTTAATGGTGATTGAATAATATCCCATACTTGGCAATTATTGCACTTACAACATAAACGCATTTACACACGCGATTTCCTAATGTAGATTACAACGAAAAGTGGGTACTCAATGAAGCAACTAACGCTATCATTAAATTACTCGAACTTGTTAACGTATAAGAATTTAAATGGAGCCGATTCCGTTTATTCAAGACTGATTTCGCCGATAGTTTTCGCGGAACATGTAAATCGTAGTAATTACCAATGTCCAATTTTCCGTTCGAATTTAACAGAATGGAACGAAGGCCATTCGATTGGTATCGTACTTCCAATGGAGCTAGGAGTTGCTGGGAATACAAGTTGTAATGGAAACTTGGCATAAAATGTTTCAGCAATTTGCACAATTACCGATTGAATAAACACCAAACATAATTTCCTCACATTCTCTTCATCTAGTTAACTATATTCATTGAAAATTAGACGCGAATAGGCATACGGGAATGGCAGACTTTTTAACACGCTTTTATTAGCTTTACCTGTATGTATGTTTGTGTGTAATGGAATCTTTGAAGTCGATTTTTACCCACTTTGAATGGACAGAAAAATAAAAAATAAAACACACTTATCACGGCCAGATGATAATACAATAATATAAAAAAAATACCCATTACTAGGATAAGCACGACTAACTTCTTTATTTTTTTTGTTTATTTTTTTTCTATATTTTTCCTATATTTTTCCTAAATATCTTATTATTTAAAAGTGAACTATTAAAAAAATTATAATCATCTTTTTAGTTTTTATTTAGTTATTTCTAAAGTGTACAGTGTGTGTATTCTACTTGTCAAGCCCTTTCATTAGATACACATATTTTACATAATAATTTTGTGTCAATGACACAACCTTTTGTGTACGCATTTTATGATGATAGCTGGTTTTCAGTTTTACCATGACAAGGTTGCTGCACTCGGGGTTAAGTCCTGTCCTCACTAGGGAACTCCTCAACGGTTAACAGCACAGACACGAAATGTTGTGTCGCATTTTTTTTTGGTACCGCCGCAGCTACAACATGTCACCTATTTGTTAGTATACAAATCTGTTTTTTTTGTAATGTGATTAGTACCAATAAATGGTTTTTCTTTCTTTCTTTTCTTTCTAATTGTGATAATATTTCCCTTAGTAACTTTATGTAGGCAAGTGTTATTAAATGAATAGATACTGAATTATTGAAAAAATTTATTAAATATAACGTAATAGTTAATAAAAAAGCAAATGATTTAGAATTATATATTTATCATTATTTTACAAACTTTATACGGCGTGTGTTTAATCGGGAGTCGGGACTACAGGTTGGCCTCGAATGATACTCTATAATAGTTAAACACTACGCGCGCTCTGCCCTCTGATCTCGAAAATGGTTCAAGATATAAAAAATGTATCAACGATTTTTTTTTTCTACTTTATTTATGATTAATACAAATAGTATAAAACCCATAGTAAACGAGATATTTGCAATAAATGTGTAAAAATCGTCTTTTTTACCTTGGAATATCTGTAGTTGCGGACACCCTACGATAAGTAGGTTTAAGACAAGTTTTATGGTGCCAAAATAAAGTTTTATGCAAGTTTAAAGCTGACTATCCCTCATTCCAAGATACTAGCCCTCATTTGACTAATATTATTGGACTATAACTTATTAATAATGAGAATAGTTGGTGATAAAAAACAATCTTATAAGGATTATTGATTTATAACCATACTAAGAAAATGAAAAAAATACTCTATTGGTATATAAACTGAATCGTAAACTTCCAAGTCTAGAGTATAACGTAACTGAAACTTAGACTATAAACTCAAAGATAACAACCAAGTGAACTTGCTGTAACTCATCGTGAAAATCTAAGCCTGATTTAATTGATGTAGCTTATTAAGCTAAGTTTGCTCATAAAGCTAGAAGTCGTGGATTGTTGGCAAAGTTTGGCAATTCACTGAATTACTGTTTGCCGTGAGCAAGTTTTATTTGCTTTGGTTCAGCGTGACTGTTCAGATTACAACATAAGGGCGTATACGTGTACGTAATGTCTATACTCTATGGTTCTGTGGTAATAAGGAACGACGCGACGAACATACTGACTACCTTTTAAAGTAGCCTATGTGCATTAATGAACAAGAAATATTCGAACGTGCTAAAAAACACAAGCACAAATAAAAAAATAATTACCCCCGACCCTCCCCCTCCATGCTTCTTAGCTTTAATGGGGGGGAGGAGGGGAGGCGCTTAAAAGCCGATCACATCAAAATCGGTCCATTCGTTTGGGAGCTACGATCTTCACCTCCATTAAATTATAGCTAAGAACCATCTCGTTTACCTCAGCTTTGAAACATTAAAAACCGCAGCTAAAGCGGTCCATTCGTTTTCTCTACCCCCTTTTCTCAACCCCACTTAACAAATGATACCCCACTTAACAGTGCGTCGACTTTCATATGTTTCTTTTTCACAATATGGTCTCTGGTTGCAGCCATGTTGAATTTTGAATAATGTCATGTCGTTAGTAGCACGGGCAAGATTAGGGACAAATTGATTGACGTAAGAATCACGAAAATCGGCCCACGCGTATGGTCTCTACAGCGCCAGAAGGGAACAAACAACCATACCTATATCCATACATAGGCTGATAAACACATTACTCTCCGCGCAGTATATAAAGTAGTATATAAAGTATATAAAGCCACTGTGACATTATTTTACTTAAGAGACAAGATTTTTATTCCGTAGCAAGCTTTTAAGAATCACCCAGAAAGTACTCGCTTTAATAAGCTGAAAAAAACGAGTGCAATAAGTTAATTCAAAAACGTTTAAAAAACTTTTAAGCAGTAGCTTTGTCATGGTGAAACTTAGAACGGGCTATCACAATTAAATGCATATACAAAAATTCGTGTCTGTTCTGTTAACCGTTGAGGAGTTCCCTAGTCAGGAGCCAAACCAGAGTGCAGCAGCCATGTCGTGGTAAAACTTAAAACCGGCTATCATAGTAAAATGCGTACATAAACGTCGTGTCTGTGCTGCTGACCGTTGAAGAGCTCCTTTACCTTGAAAACATGTCATGATCAAATTTATAACTGGTTATCATAATAAGATGCCTACACAAAATTTCGTCTCTGTGCTGTCAATCGTTGAAGAGTTTCTTTATCTGGAGCTAATCCTGGATGTCGATTCAGGTCACGCTTACAATAAAAACGCCTTGTCATCGGAACTAAACCAACATGTAAAAATTCAACTAGGTAGGATTAAAGGAAGTGGTTCTAATTCAGTTTGCAAGATTTGACATACACAAACGTAGATAGATAGATAGATGACTCTTTATTGAAACACACAAATAAAAATCTTACAACTAAAAAAACAAAATTAATAATAAAGTGTCACAATGGGCGGTCTTATCGCTCAGAGCGATCTCTTCCAGACAACCGTGCATGGAAAGGAATAACGTAGGGATAAACGTACATCCACTGCAAGTTAATTATAAGCTTGATAATAACACTTTCACAAGAGTGACACTTAAATTCAAAATAAAAGGAGGTTTGAAGAGAAGACGTCCTTAACAGGTAGTCTCAAAATAAGAACAAGTTTAATTTTCTACGCGTAGATAATAAAAGCGGTTGAGCCGTCCATTCCAAGACCTCGGAAAACTTTTAATGGAGTACGCCGTAATAAACTTGTCATTCTAGAGGTGCTAAGAACGTTTAAATGGGTGTTAGGTAATGGAAAATTGTTTTAACTGTTGACATGTCATTAAAAAGATAAAACAATATATACTACCCTGTACTATGGTCACTAGAAAACGGATAGATAGGAATATTACATCCATGACTCGGAAACAAACATATCTGCTCATCACACAAATGATTGCACCCTGCAGGATTCAAACCCGCAGCTGTTTGATTTCGTATTTAGGGTTTGCCACTAGACCAACCGAAACAAACTGACTGTCAAATTATTAATATTATTTGATTAATTAATTTTATTACTGTTATATTTTATTATTATATTAATCATTTATTCATCTCCCTATCGTTATCCCTCTATTATTTGGGTCGGTACAACATGTACTTTTCTTCCATTTCTCCTAACAGCCGTCATCTCAGTAATCAGTCCCTTTTTAACCCCGAACTCAATAGAGTGTGTATGTATGTATGTATTTATTGTATCTTTGTGTCTGTCGTGTTATCGTAGCTCCCAAACGAATGACCATTAGTGACTATATTAGAAGTGGTTTACACACTCAAATGACTGAGCCAATTTGGTTGAAATTTTGCAAAAAGATAGTGTTTACAACAGAGACGTGTGGCTTTGTCAATTAAGCAAAATTTAGGCAATACTTTTACGTTGCGTTTTTTGTGCGCGGGAAACGTATCTACCTCATTTTTATAAATTATCAATTTTTCATTGACAAAGACTAACTTTAATATCTTGTAATACACCCGCGAGAAAACGAGCTAAAATATGTGCGCAACTGAAGGCTGTAGCTAGTAAGCAAGTATTTATTTAATTCTACACAATAAGAAAAATATATAAAAAACAAGCAGCACTCAGGTGATTCATATTTTAATGCCACATTCCTTTCTTATGATTATGACCCAGAGAAGCGTTTCCATAAACGAGCTTATTCAAATAAAAGGATTCAACTTGTTTTGCTCTAGGTACTGCAAATATTAACAATATTATTTGTGTTTAAGTGAACCGTGTAAATTTGGTTGAGTAAAAATTTGTTTTTGTATACCTAAGCACTAGTTTTCCAGCCCGCGACTTCGTCTAAAATATAATATAATAAAATATAATATAAATATAATATATAATATAATATAATATAATAAGTATAAGTAATAAATAATAGTTTAAAAAAACTAAAAACACGCTTTATATAGAAAACCAAACTAAAAAATAGAAAATAAATTTTAATAGTGTAATAGTGTAGTGTTATTTTCTATTTTTGAGTTTGGTTTTCTATATAAAGCGTGTTTTTAGTTTTTTGAAACTATTATTTATTTCTACATGTTTTTTTTTCGAATTATTGCTTTGTCATCGGTATTTGACAGGTGTGCAAAATTTGAATGAAATCTGACCATTTAAAGTGGGTCAAAATAGCGTCCAAAGGAGTCGGTTACAAACACACAAACATACAAGTGAAGCTAATATAAAACGTATAATAAAAAGCATCCTATGTTCTTCTAGGATATTAAAAACCAATGCAAAAGTAGGTATAACACCATTCTTGATGTTTTTTGACAGACGTTATTTCGTTTCCATGGCAACCGTTTCTTACAGCGAGTAATCAACACTTTTCCAGTGTTTCCAGTTTTCCCATGGAAATTTAAAATTTTCCGGGATAAAAAGTATCTTATGTTTTATTCCAGGGTATAAGCTATCTCCATTCCAAGTTCAATCAAAATCCGTCCCAGCCGTTATCGCGTGAAAGCTACCCAAACAAACAAACAGACTACGTTTCACTTTTATTTAATGTTATGGATTTCAGTCACATAAGTTACACGAAACCTTACACCTAGCACAGATTGACTCAAGACAGAGATGAATGGAGCAGTAGGGAGGAGGCTTATGCCCTGCAGTGGATAGATTGAGCTGCCATTGATGATGATGATGAACCTACACGATATCGTAGCACGATGCTTTCTATCGCCCTTAGTTGACTTTTAAATATTTTCAAGCTACTTTTGGGCACTTTTCCATCATTGGCCAGCATCGAAACGGCACCGGGGCTACTGAAAGGCGGGGGAATAAATGAATGAAATCATATTATTATAACGGCGATTTTCCACTGGCTACCGGGCCAGTCACCGCTGGTGCTGACGTGATTGGTACGGGCCTGTGAAAAACCACCCTTTTTCTGATTCACCAGCACTTTTGGGACAATAGTAGCCCCGGGTGTGAAACATCATTTTCACAAGGAAAAATCCGGAAGTCAGTTCGTTACCTATACAGGTCACATTCTAATGACTTTAGTTATACTACGCTGCAAGCCTGCAATACCTTTAATCTGAGTTATCAGCTTAAAGTGGCCTGAATTATTGGTATTTTTTTTAGGAAATGCAAAGATTTTTCTGTAAATTAATTACATAATATTCTTTAATGATATATTTCTTAACGCGTCTACACACCAAAGTCACCGACCCCGCCGACACAGTCCGAGTTGGTGTCGGCGCGGCTTTATTTCAGTGCAAAAGTAACATCCCTATCAATGGGGCCGATGGGATATTAAATTCCCACCTGCCCCAATTACCCGCGCCAATGGGGCAGGCGGGAATTTAAATTCCCATCTGCCCCACTCATGGGGACGTTAATGGGGCAGTTGGGAATATATCAATAGTGTTGGCGAATCAAGAACAATGTTTCAACTTGTACGAGATGCGAAGGTACCGACTAACCAGCCGACAACAAGTCGGCGGTGTCGGTGTGGTTTGGTGTGTAGACTCCTTTACGCTGTCCGTATTAGGTTCTAAATAAAAATAAGAATATGGACCAAAAAATCTGTTTCTACGCCAAATATAGATAACACTAGCCGCGGCTTTGTCCGCGTGATCATTTCATTTAAAAGTAGCCCATACGTTTTATTACAGGACCAAAAGTACCTTTAAAGTACAATATGCTACATTTCTTCAAAATTCGTTCAGCTGTCAAATAGTTTTATATCGATTGCTCGGCATGTAATAAACGGATTAAGATACCAAGTACCCCAGTTTTTAAGTCAAACCCTAAGCTATCCAACAATGAAAACCGCATCGCAATCGGTCCAGTAGTTTTTAAGTGATGCGCGAACAAACATACAGAAAAACAGAACGTCACGATTTAAAAAAATTACACATTATTGTTCAGTAGCCAATTTTAAGTAACCTAGAGAATTTTTCTTTTAATCTTCTTTGTACAGATTTTTTGGTGCTTACTGCTTTATTATAAGCCTAGTATAGATTATGCAACAGAGAGCATGGTACGCTATTTCTCAACTTATCTGGGATCTTGAACTGCACTCTGCTGCACTTCG
The DNA here is from genome assembly GCA_946251855.1 of Alsophila aescularia. Taxonomy (NCBI): domain Eukaryota; kingdom Metazoa; phylum Arthropoda; class Insecta; order Lepidoptera; family Geometridae; genus Alsophila; species Alsophila aescularia. The sequence goes on from OX276381.1 coordinate 41,623,380, forward strand.
AGATCCCAGATACGGATCTTGCAAAACAAGACAATAATGCAGTACATTCTGTACGTTAAATGCAATTGTTATGTTCGGTACAAGCTCGACCATGTAGAGATAAAAAATCTTATCTTATTAAGAACGTTTCCATAATTATGATTTCACTAGTTGTGCCCGCGGCTTCGTACGCCTGGTCATTTCTCTAGGTTTCTCCTTTTGCTATAATACCAACATTTGATCAAAATTCCTTCAGACGTTAAAATGTTTTTTATTGTATGCTCGGCTTCTAATCATCGGATTGAGATACCGAGTACCCCAGTTTTTAAGTCAACCTCTAAGCTATCCAACAGGCAAACCAGCATCGCAATCGGTTCAGTAGTTTGACGTTTCAATAGTAATCCGTTCCGCTTAATAGGCCGTTTCGCTTATGCGGTGTTCTTCCCACAATGGCATTTTAAAATTCAGGCGTTCTACAGTTCCGTCATTTAGCTTAATCGTCGTTCTGATATGAAGCGGATTTTAAGTGTTGCACGAACAAACATATAGACAAATAGACAGATACGATTTAAAAAAATGTTATATTATTGTTCAGTAGCTTATTTTAAGTACCCTACCCCTATTTTATAAATTATCTTCTTTGTGCAGACTTTTTCGTACTTATTGCATTACTATAAGTATGAGGTAGTGCTGGCCTCTGGTGTCAGACATGGCTTAACGACTGCTATAGTCGACACCAGAGGCCAGCACTACTTCATACGAAAAACAAACAAACAAAACTATAAGTATAGAATCAGATAAAGATTCAATGTGACAGATAAAATGATAATCTATGTCAAATGTGTTAAAATTACCAACGGAACCGATTTGCTAAATAAATCTGAAGGTAAGTAGGAATATATACTTGGTAAGAGCGATGGTAGCCTAACGGTTCAATAGTATAACTTAGAATCCAAAGATATCGGGTTCGATCCTAGGCTGACCAATGACTTTTCTAAGTTATGTGCGGTCTTCCATCGCTCCGTGCTTCGGAGGGCACGGTCGATCCTGGCTGTTTTTGATTAATAGCAGTCGTTAAGCCATGTCAGAGGCCCTCGGGCGGCCTGACAAACTTTGACACCAGAGGCCAGCACTACCGCATACGATAAGCAAAACAAACAAACAATATACACCTACTTCAACTTAACTCTTTCAATATACTCATAAAATAATGTAAGTTATAAATTGTCTCATTAAATTTAATATAGATTATTTATTTATTATTTATTTATTAATTCATAGGAAGACCAACAGCTTAAGTAACAAAGTTGAAATTTTATTATACGCGCCAGAGAGCCAATTACAGGTCCTCGCGTTTAGAAACATAATTAAATCAAGACATGAGCATACACTTTAAACTAATGAGATGTAAAATCAAAACAATAGTTCGGGATAAGCACATCCGTAACTACTGCTCCGACCCACACCTTACACCTTATCTACTACCATTAGATTAGTAACAAGTTATACCTAAGCTAAGTAACACACACTAATCAAAGAATTGACTGCTCAGCAGCCGCCTCGCTGAGTGTACGCTTGTACAGAATAAGTCAACTGATTGGTTATCCTTACAAAGATTGTTGAATTTCTTGCTCGTCCTGTGCAAAAATGAGTTCTGCCGATACTTAGTATTAACAAGTGGAATGCTTATAGGAGGATTGAATCTAATATTTCTGAGGGGGACATTTAAATTAATTTTACCGACTAAATCCGGACTATCAACTTGATTTGAAGCTATTTTTATTAAAAATGATACGTCGGAAATATCACGTCTGACACTGAGTGGTAAAAAATGGAATTGTTTACATAGTTGAAGATAATTTTCTGACTGATATGGAATACGCAAACGATAACATAAAAACTTAATAAACTTCATTTGTATTCGTTCAACTCGTAAAATATACCTATTGTACCGTGGATTCCATACCTGAGACGCATATTCCAGTATGCTCCGAACAAAAGTGCAGTAGAGAATCTTGAGTGTTTTAATTTTCTTAAAACCCTTTGAACTTCTCATAATAAAACCTAATGCCTTAGAAGCCTTGGAAACTATGTGCGAAATATGTTCATCAAATAATAATTTAGAATCGTGTATGACACCTAGATCGCGGATGACCCGCGTTGCTTATTGTTTCTCTATCGTTGTCCGCCTGTGTCTGCCTGTGTGTCAGAGAAATTGTATTTACACTATTAAAATAACAAAGCTTTTTTAAATTTTGGCTTTTTTGAAACCACAAAGGTGTCTGTATAAAATTTGTAAAAATATTTGTTTTGGCTTCTTTGTAAATTTTCTTAATTTTGTTTCCGTTTACGAAATGTTTGGTGACCAACTATTTCACGTACGTTGAATCTGTAGACTTATAATAAAGCAATAAGAACGAAAAAGTCTGTACAATGAAGATAATTAAAATAAAAAGGTCTAGAGTACTAAAAATAAGCTACTAAAGAAGAATATAACATTTTTTTAAATCATATCTGACAGTGAGAGACATAGGTAATTAAATTAAACTGTAAAAACAACTTATCGCTTCACGCAAATACTACTGGTAGAACAATAATGTAATGCGGTTTTCATTTTACCACGTTTTTTATTAAGTCACTTTCTTATTTGTCTGCCTGTCGTTCCAAGTGGAATCTTGCAACTTAAATTTCGAGCTGCTATCGGGCTGAAACTTTCAGGGTAGCTCACAACTCGATGACAAAGCATTCCAAAAAAAAAACAATATATATAAATCTAAATTAGTTTTTTAATCTACATTTGCTGCTATTTTGGTATTTATTGTTGGAACGATTACGAAACCTTAACCACAGTACATATATAGTCCTTACGGACAGTAGAGTATCGAAGCATTGTTTTTTCCAGTTTGATGTCTACTGTCAGTCGGAGAGCGAGGGTTGCCATTGGCGGGTATTTATCAGAATACCTATGTATTTATGAATAAATGTATTTATGTTCGACATGACGTAAAACCTACTACACCGATTAAAATGCGTATTTCACTGTTAGCACGCTCCTGTTTATTGCATTTTAGCTTAATTTTTGACTTAAAAACGAATGCACCTACCTTGTATCTCAATCCCTTGAGGAAGCCGAGCAATTGATGAAAAACTATTTGACGGCTGAATGAAATTTGGTAAATTGTACATTTGCTACTTTTCCCCCAGAAAAATGAACACGCGGGCAAAGCCGCGGAGGATAATATAACTACTATATACCTAGTTTAGTGTAAATAAACTAAAATAATCTAAGTATCTCCTTTCGGTGTCAGATGGATGTAAAAACGATATATCTTGTGGTTTTTTTTTTTGAGTTACCTATTTTAAACACACTGCAACACTGTAGGACTCATTTTGGCAGGGCAGGAGTAGGTGATGCCAGGAGGCCCGCTGATGTTGAGAAGCACGCAAGCACGACCACAGAAAAAAACCCGACCAAATCGCAACAATGTGAAGATATTCACAAATGTTTGTAAACGGATGGAAGCGTTGTCGAAGGTTTCACAGAAATATGAAGTTTTTATTTTCGGATTTCCATAGCGAGTTAAATAGATTGAACTAAAGAGTCCAATCATGATATATAGGTACCTATATTAGTTACTAGGTTATACTCTTTGGTCCAATCTATTTGTGGTACTGACTTCATACTTGCACAGCACGCTCTCTCTCTTTCTCGCATTTTTACGTGAAAATACTTCATGCACGAAACTCGCTCGTAGCTTTCGTTTCAAACCACTCTGAGACCCCTGCCTCCCGGCCCCCGCACCACATGCGTCAATTCGGCTGTTTACTCCTCGATACTCTACTGTCCGTAAGGACTATATATGTACTGTGCCTTAACTCTATATACAACACGCACTTGGCTGGTTTTTGCTAATGAGATAATCGTCATACTTACCGTACTTAAATTAAAACTGATAGAGTACAAATACCAAAACAAAATATCTATTGAATACACCTGCACTGGGCTAAGGGAGGGCTTAGTTTGATTGAGAATTCCTTTAACGATATTGTTATTCTATACTCTACAACACTAAGCTTAACCATTACTAGCAACAAAATATCTCACTAATAATCTCCTCGCAAATAATTATTTATAAAAACCTAGCGCCGAGATTGCATGCCAGTAAATAATAGAGAAGTCCCTCTTTCATTATGTCATGTAATAGAGTCAGTATGGCTTGTTTCTCAATCAGACATTGACGAGTTTTCCACACTGCTACTATTCTAGACACTATACGCTTTTAGAATTTTAATGTCTGGATTGGACTGTTATAGGAGTCCTATAATAAAACATTAGCAAACAAACAAAACTTAATGTATACTTATAATCTATTCTTATAACAAAGCAATAAGAACGAAAAAGTCTGTACAAAAAAAAAGATAATTAAAAAAAAATGGTCTAGTGTACTTAAAATAAGCTACTGAACAAGAATTGAACATTTTTTTAAATCTTGTCTGTCTAATTGTTTGTTTGTTATTTTGTTTGTCTTGTTGTTTGTTCGCGCATCACGTAAAAACTACTGAACCGATTGCGATGCGGTTTCCACTGGATAGCTTAGGGTTTGACTTAAAAACTGGTACTTGGTATGTCAATCCGATGAGAAGAAACCGAGCAATCGATAAACATATTTTTGACGGCTGAAGGAATTTTGATCATGTTGATTGGTATTTTAGGTCCTGGAATAGCACATAGAGTACCTTTAACCTACAGAAATGACCAAGCGTGCGAAGCTTCAGGCATCAGCTATTTTATAATATATTTATAGCAAGCACTCTTTAGGAGCTACAAAAATGTCCAAATGAAACATGCGATGATACAAACGCTGTGATAAAATGTTGAGCAGTGCATAAATATCCGAAAAAAGTTTCTGTATAATGTAATTAAAAGATCATAATAAGCAAAACGATAACATACGAGTATTTACAACTTTGCTCTACATTTACCCAAATGCAGTGCCATTCTATAGAAGTGTCCACGAATGTAACGCATGAAATGACGATAAAGCGGAATGTTATGTTCCATTTGTCTGTAGTTTCCCTACTGATATTTGTAAAAGGTACACACTGTGGTGTGATTATATGTTGCTGTTCCTAACTAATTGCAGGATCTACTACTTCAGCCATGGAGCATAATTGTCCTGCTCGCTTTGGTATTTTCGCTCCGGATTGGTTTTCTTTTTGCAGATGCTTGTACTATTATTAGAAGACGTTGTGTGAAAATTATATATATTTCTGATTAACCCGCGGCTTTGCCGGCGTGGTAATTTTATTTAAAAGTAGCCCATACGTGTTATTCCAGGACCAAATGTACCTATAATGTACAATATACTATATTTCTTCAAAACTGTTTCAACCGTCATGTAGTTCTTTAGCGATAAGACCGCCAATTGTACTCTTTAATTTATAAGTTGTATCTTTATTTGTATTATTCTTTGGCATGCAATAAAGTGTATTTGTATTGTATTGTATTGTATTGTATTGTATTGTAGTTTTTATCTATTGCCTCGGATTGAGATACCAATTACACCAGTTTTTAAGTCAAACCCTATGCTATCCAACAGTGAAAACCACATCGTAATCGGTCCAGTATTTTTTACGTGATGCGCGAACAAACATACAGACAAACTGCCAAACTAACAAACAGAAACACAGGATAAAAAAAAATGATATACTCTTGTTCAGTAGCTTATTTTAAATAACCTAGACCATATTTTTTAAATTATCTTCATTGCACAGACTTTTTCGTTCTTATTGCTTTATTATAAGTATAGATACGGATAGCAAACCGCCAAATCGAAAGTGAAGCACCTAAGATATGCCGATCTGCTCATACGCATAGAACACACCATGTTATGCCGATCGGCAGCCAAATCTCGACCATGTTAGTCGTACCAATTTTGAGTAAGGACGGTTTAGTCCCTATCGCATTTTGTCAAGTTATAATGGAAAATCAAAAAACTTGCAGTTTTTTGTGATGAAATTGTGTATCAAGCACAAAACACCACAAACTATTCACTCACGCACACATACACATCCACCATTTGCTATGCTTCACTCGTTTATTTGGTCATGTAGTCTCAGTCTTTTTTAAGCCTTCTTGGAGTTGAGCCAAAGATTATGGAGTTCTACAACAAATAAAAAAATGTAATAAAAAAAAAGCTTTTATAGCTCGCACTCACCGGATCTTAATTATTATTCTGTGCATGATCTCTAGCTGATGCAATGCCGAAGCATACCATTTATGTCCAATTAGTGAGTCGACAGAAAAACGTTGTTGTGCCAAATCATCCGTAACTAGAAACGTATGTTCTCATTTGCATGAGGCGTCACGCAAATTTGATGTTAAGAGGTACAATTGATCTATACATATAATAAAGCAATAGGTACGAAAAAGTCTGTACAGAGAAGATAATTCAAAAAGAAATGGTCTACTAGTGTACATAAAATAAGCTACTGAACAAGAATATAACATTTTAAAAATTCGTGTTTGTCTGTTTCTATGTTTCTTGACACAGCATGAATCTTATCTGGTATAAGATTCATGCTATCACCAATTTGGTTTTAGAGAAAAGCACTCAACCATAGACCAAGTGCACAGAATCACAAACATTATCGAAAAAGATTTGAAGATAAAAAAGTGTGCTCCACCGTATTCCTAGATGTTGCGCAAGATTTTGATAAAGTATGGCATGAGGGCCTCATATTCAAATTGAGAATGAAGCTGCCAAAACAGTATGCAAATATTATAAAATCATATATATCAAACAGAACTTTTCGTATTAGACAAGAAGATGCCTATTCTGAACTAAAGGAAGTAAAAGCAGGGGTACCACAAGGAAGTGTTTTAGGTCCGGTATTGTACCTACTATACACTTGTGATATACCTGAAATTGAAAATAACATCATTGGGACCTTTGCTGATGACACTGCTATAATGGCTGTTGGAAGTACCCACGAAGAAGCAGCAAAAAAGGTCCTAATGGCTGTCGATGAAGTCTATGACTGGACCAAAAAATGGAAAATTAAACTGAATGAATCTAAATCAATCCATATAGATTTTAGCTACAAAAAGCATCATTATTCACCAATATTTATTAATGATAAGCAAATCCCTTATGAGAATACAGCAAAGTACCTCGGTATGACGCCTGACGCTAAGCTCCGCTGGAAAGCTCATGTCAAGAAGAAAAAGGAAGAATTAGAACTACGGTTTAAAATAATGTATTGGCTGCTTGGGAGACACTCTACGCTGTCAACGCATAATAAACTTTTACTCTATAAACTAGTCCTAATGCCAGTATGGACCTATGGTATACAGCTGTGGGGCTGCACCAAAAAGAGCAACATATTATCAATACAACCCTTCCAGAATAAAGTACTGAGGGAAATAGTGAATGCACCTTGGTACATAAGAAATGACGATCTCCATCGGGACCTTAAAGTAGAGTTCGTTGATAAAGTAGTCAAGAAATACGCAGCTCATGAAAAAAGACTTCATCATCATGTGAATGTCGAGGCAATCCAGCTCCTCGACCACACGGACATAGGGAGAATACTCAAAAAACAAAACCGTTCGAGTTAGTTTAGTGTTAATGTATTAGTGAAATGTGGTTCAAGTGCTAAGTATAAATAACACATGAACAAAGTGTGTTCGACTTAATAGAGACTGTAAGAAAAGTGTTATTGGACACATTCTTAGTTATATTCAATCTAACAGTTTAAGTTTAATTTAAATTACTTATTAGCCTAAATGATGGCTAGATTGTAATATAAATAGAGTACATACTTAAAATGTACTCTAGAAAAAGGAAAATAAAAACTCAGTAAATCAATAGTATCCATGGTAAATATCCCGTTTCTAATTTTTATTCTTCTAGCATTGATTTTTGTAGTTGCAGTGATGACCTACGGACCCAAAACGTAGACTCACGGTCAGACTAGTCCATAAATTTAAGGTCACGAGCTATGCAGAGAGCTATGCTTGGAATTGCCTGAAGGACAAGATTCGTAATGAGGTGATCCCTCAGAGAATCAAGGTAACTGACATAGCTCTAAGGACAAGCAAGCTAAAGTGGCAGTGGGCTGATCACATTTCCCGAATATGTTTATCTCGGGCAGATTATGCAATTGGGTAAGAACAACTTCGAAAGCGAAGACTCATTTGGTAATAGGAGGATTCATTTGGTAAAACTACGCCAGGTCTTCTCGTCTTCAATACCACAGTGCCTAAAGACGAAAGTGTGTTTCCTACCAGTTATGACCTACGGAGGAAATGTGGATGCTCACATTGAGACTGGTCCACAAATAAAAAGTAGCACAGCGAGCAAAGGAGACAGCTATGCTTGGAGTTTCTCTAAAGGACAGAATCCAAAATGAGGTGATCCACAAGAGAACTAAGGTGACCGACATAGCTCAACGAATTAGCAAGCTGAAGTAAAAATGGGCTGGTCACATAACTCGAAGAACCGATAACCGTTGGGGTAGACGAGTTCTCGAGTGGAGACCACGTTTAGGCAAACGTAGCGTAGGATGCCCTGTGGCCAAGTGAGGTGACGACCTGCGAAAAGCGGCTGGCAGAAAATGGATGGGAAGAGCTGAAGACGGAGCTCAGTGGTTTGCTATTAGGAGGGGCCTACGTCTAGCAGTGGACAAGTGGACAAGGCTGATGACGATGATTATGACTGATTTTTAATATGGTGGCCAGTATGAAATATAGTAAAAGAAAATCGTTTTGTTAAATATAGATTTAAGTGTCCTATCCTAAGCCTTTCATTTTGTGACAACGATATGGGAGAAATAACTGTTTGAATTAAAACTCAGCTGCTTAAAGTTATTATATTTTATGAAAAGACCATTAAAATTGCCTTATAATAATAGAACATTCAAAATTAATATATTCTAAGTTTGTTTAAAAACTAACCACTTGTCTCTCAACTTAAATGAATAGTGAGAAACGCCATAATTCTATAAAAGCTTCATTATTTTATGATCATGCCAATTAGTCCAATATCTCAATTCTTACAAAAACATGAAAGCAGAGACTCTAAGTGCAACCATTTACAACACTCTCACTAAGCACAAAAATGATTTAAAGTGCTAATCAAGCCAATTGAATAATGGTAAAAATAATTGTAAGCAATAGACGCTGTCAGAGTTAATATACGAGTGAATTCAAACGAATGGGTCTGTTTGTGCGCCCGCGCCGGTTGCGGATGCTTCAATTTATCTTGTGTATTGAATGAGATGCCCTTTCTTTTCTTAGGACGCTAGGAGACTGCGACATAGTTTCGGGGAGAATTATTTTAATGACGAATAATAATGGTTTTGGTCTAGGAAAAATGTTAAAGTTTTTGTGATTAGTCTCAGGTCGCACAAGAACTTTCATTTATAGTTCTTCGATTGAATTTTTACTTAATATCATATAAAAAAATACCTTGTCGTATCAAAGTTAAAATAAGTACATTTAAATACATAAAAAAATAAAAGTTTTTTATGCAGTAGCCATGTCATGGTGAAACATAGAACAGGCTATTACAGTTTAATGCCTATACAATATTTTGTGCCAGTGCTGTTGACTGTTGAAGAGTTTCTTTATCTGGAGCTAATCTTGGTTGTCGATTCATATCATGCCTACTATAAAAATGCATTGTCATGCATTGTATTGAACAAACATGTAAAAATCCAATTCCGTAGGATAAGAGGAAGTTATTTTAATTCAGCTTGCAAGATTTGACCTAAACTAACATACGATACATACAAACGTTGCAAGTTATATAAAGGCTTTTAAAAATGATAATAAACTTGTATCCTAAAGTGACTCGTTTCTGAGTTATTGGACCTTAAAGAGAGCGTAATGACTACCGTATCTCTGAGGTTCAATATCTCAGAAATGTACTGTTCAATACTCCAGTTCAATATTTCTTGTTGCCACAGTTCCCCTCGATTCAGGTGTTCATATGCTGCTCATCATAAAATGCGTATGCGTATTTAATTGTGATATCCACATCACAATTAAATGCGCATACAAAATTTCGTTTCTATCAACCATTGAGGAGTTCCTTAGTCAGGAGCCAACCCTGAATTCAGAAACCATGTAATGGTAAGACTTACAACTGGCTATTATAATAGAATGTGTATACAAAATTTCGTGTAGTTGTTGTGGACCGTTGAAGAGTTCCTTTATCTGGAGCAAATCCTGGATGTCGATTCAGTTCATGCTTACCATAAAAATTCATTGTCATCGGAACTGAAGCAACATGTAAAAAATCAACTTCGTAGGAAGTGGTTCTAATTCAGCTTGCAATATTTGACCTAAACATACATACATAAATACAATCAATGCAAGTCATATATAAGCTTTTATAAAAACATGTTATGCCATGTGCTAAAACATGAACTTCAACCATTTTGACAAGTCCTATTCAAATTCACATAAGTTATTGAACTTAATCAAGCTCTCGCAATTGGTAGGTAGCATCGCAGTAGTCCGTTCGCCGAATGCAATTGAGCCTTATAAAAATGCAATAGTCGTATTACAGCCCGACTCTATTTACTACCTTTAATGCCACTGCAGCGATGCATACGATGAATACCTAATGCCCTTTGTGATTGTTAGTTGTTTTGTACAGCCGATTTGGTCTGTCTGCGACCACAGGCGGGTAAAAACATGTAGGAAACAACGCAGTGAAACGTGTTTTGAGCATTAATTTGTGCCTGCAGCAGTTAGCCTGTCACGAAACTTTTTTCAACAATCTGGTCTGGGGGATTAAGTCATCGGTTCACTCACATATGATATCATTGACTTCACTAGTTAATAATCCCACCCAGTGCTGCGTTTTGGCTCAGTAGCTCCAGCTGATTTGTAGACAATGCATCCAGTTAGTACGTCCTATCTAAAGTCCTCCGCTGTGGTTAATAATAAGTACACCTATTCTCATGCCTGATGGTATTCTCATTCTGTGAGAACCAGCAAAGCCAGTTCAGGAAATGGGTCGCAACATTTCCAGTGTATTATCTTCAATTACAGCGAGCATTAAGCCGCCAAGCATGGTGATTATGATAAAATGCACCTTATTATGGTGGAGGCCCATATTCAGCAATCTTCGGGCTGATGGTGCGATGATGTGATCATAGTAAAGTGTAAAGCGATGGTAGCCTAACTGTTAAAAAGTGCAACTAAGAAGAAACGATAATCCAATCTAAGAATCCAACGATACCCGGTTCGATCCTAGGCTCCGCACCAATGACTTTTTTAAGTTATGTGTGGTTGACTTTTTAAGCTATTGCTCCGTGTTTTGGAGGGCACGTTAAGCTGTCGGTTTCAGCTGTTATTGTTTAATAGCAGTCGTTAAGCTATGTCAGAAGCCCTCGGGTGGCTTGACAAACTCTTACACCAGAGGCCAGCACTACCTCATACGACAATCAAACAAACAATAACGTGTAACGTCTGGTTCACTCTCGATCTACACAGTACGCGATCACCCCTAGAGAGGTTTGCAATTATATATCCGCCTAGATTATCTTACATTCACATTCCAACTTATAAGTCTGCACTGCGGTGCCCTTCAGACCGGAACATAGCATGCATGCGTTACTGATTGGCGACAGAATTTCCAGGGCCATAGCATCTACTTAGAGGAGTTACTAGTACGTGATAAAAGGTATAAGAGAAACGTATAGTATTTTTTACCAGACTGCGCAACGCAAAGGCCGGGTAATGTGTTTATCAGCCTATATGTACGTATATGTATTTGTTCTTTTGTGGCACTATATAGACGAAATGCGTGGACCGATTTTGATTATTCTTACCTCAATCGATTTGTCTTTATCTTGCGAGTGCTACTAAAGAAATTACAGTAATCAAAATTCAATATGGCGACAACCAGATGCTATATTATGAAAAATAAAAAATATAAAGTCGACGGACTATGTTAAGTGGGGTTTCTCTTACCTTTTTCATTTCGAATGATTATTTGAGATCTATAACGACTTAAAGTTAGTTAGCAACTATTCTCACTATTTTTTTGCCTCTTCTTAATTTTGGTCACAGTCGGGTTTTTGTAAAGGTGATTAACCGTGCTTGTTACTGTTTCTTTCTTTGAATAAAGCCGGCTCTATCAAAGTCTTGAGCATCTTGCTCAAGATGCTCGTGCCAACTTAAGATATTCAAGGCCGGAAATCACTGATTCTTTATTTCCATGTTTCATCATAGCTTCTGCTACCGGAAGTTTATGTCACGGGTGGTTATTTGCATAGGGTGCATGAGGAACTCCGGTATTTGAGCAGGCACCATTCTTAGTACTATAATGCTTATACTTGTTTGTCTGCTTTAACCTGTTCTTTACATACCCACTTATTACAGGCTATACCTACAGTAAGTGAACCAAATACCTTTAAAATAACAAAAGTCTAGGCGAAATTTAACCTGTTTGTAACTTGGTAGAGTTAGGTAAGTATATTATAAATACTGATAAAAAATAAAATGTTTTTTAAATTAAAATTGCTTATTCTTGGAGGAAAGTTTTTGAATTGAAGATTTTAATATAATATTTAACCCCCAAACTCGAAAAGAGAGGGGTGTTATAAGTCTAGGATGTGTATGTATGTATCCGTGTGTCTCTGTCTGTGGCATCGTAGCTCCCAAACGAATGGACCGATTTTGATGTGGTGTTTTCTGTTTGAATACCTACATATGCGAGTGACCGAGATGCTTCTTAGCTATAATAGGAGGTGGGTCGTTAGTTATAATAATTGATTTGTTTTTTAATTTTAGCAAAATGAAAGTTAAAACCAGAACAAACCTGTAGGCGAAATTGCGGCGCCTGAACGGCCGCGTCCTATCCGGGATGCTGTCCAGCGAAGAAGACCAGGCTCTGTCCCCAGTCCTCGAAAAGCTCCTGTTCCGTGCTTCCGTCGTGCGAGCACTCTCCAACAAGATCGCTGTGTACTTCGTTATGAGCATCGTTTTCATTATTTTACCTTGATTTTAAAAATTTAACCGCACTCACTTTGATTTCGTACGTATTTTTTTATGTCGTCCTTTTTTGCACTGACACTGACACACAAAGAACATTCTATCACTCTATGGATTTAAAAGCAATGACGTAAGAAATTACAATTTTTTTATTGATTAAAAGAAGTTTTCATTACAGAGGTTAGGTTAGAACATAGCACGATTATTGTTTATCAACCAGTACATAAATATGAATATAAACATAAGTTTGTTCAGCGAGCACTGTTCACGTAATGAAAAACTTCAATCCAATAATCCTCGCTTCTATTGGCAATTCATAAATGTTCTTTCAACACTGATGGACTATCAATATTTTCATCAAATATTCAAGGAAATCCGGGTATTACCATCAATGTGGTTGCACCGGGAAACGCGCAGCAAATGGATTGAGTTGAACGAGCCGGCGTCCGTACCGGCCGTCACGGCTTTAACCACCACATATTCAAAACCTCGGACTGACAGCAACGGGATACTGTGAATTATGCGTGACACCCAAACAAGCAATGAGTATTTCAAGTAAATTGCTCCATGTGATGACTAGAATTTCATGTAGCTGGACAGCATGCAATGATATTCTATTTATACTGATTCTATATCTATCTATCTATACTTATAGTAAAGAAGTAAAAAAAGTCAGTACAAAGAAGATTACTAAAAAAGTGGTCTAGGGGAATTACAATAAGCTAATGAAGAAGTTTTTTTTTTAAATCGTGTCTTTCTGTTTGTCGAATCGCGTATCACGTAAAACTACTGGACTGATTGCGCTGCCGTTATCACTGTTGGATTGTATAAGTTTTGTGGTGTAATTGCTATCTCAATCCGATGAGTAGAAGCTGAGCAATCGATGAAAAACTATTTAACAGGTGAACAAATTTTGATGAAAAGTAGTATATTGTATTTTTAAGTACTTTTAACCCAAATATTTTACCACGCAGGCAAAGCTGCGGGCACAGCTAGTTCTATATAAACTGAAGAAGATGCGTTATTCGCGCTCTAAAATAACAACGAAAAATTCAGCTGATTGATCAACTTTCGCTTATTAGCATGCGCTCTCGCAACAAAGGGTTGTGTACCTATATAACAAGTAGGTTATATTTTTTAAGCTCATAGAAAAGGATGATTGCAAATCGAAAAAAAACTATGTTTAATCAAGACGAATTACACCAGTCCACAGACGCGCCCTGTTACCACAGTACATATAAGTGAATAATCCCGCAGGTATTTGTAAACTTGGGAAAATTCGTACCCTTGTTCACAGTTTTGGCTTTATCTTTTTTAATGTTAAGTTTAAGCATCAGTGGTGTAAAAAAATGTATGATACACTGGCCAACACTTTAAAAACATGTCTACTTCAAAAATATTCTAAACTGGTATATTTTTTAAAGTTTTGTTTCCTTTTTTTTTCCTGGTCTGACCAGGAAAAAAAAGTATATCTATAAGTACCTACAGGATTATCCACTCATTAAGGGACATCCTGTATATTATACTACTCCTCACGGACACTATATAATGTAATGTGCTATTACTATGCCTTTCGGAACGAAATATAATCGAAAAAGCGGACACAGCCAATCAGAAGCCTACTTTTAATAAAATAAGTTCCTAATAAAAGGTAATAAAACCCGAATTTCTAACGAGAAACCAGTAAAATTGTTGAATGTCAGGAACATCATAAAACGAGTCGTTCGTCTTGACATAAAAGAAAAGTGGACAAAAGCTCAATTAAAAACACAAAAGCAATTATGAATAATTGCACACTTCAATTAACTAAGTCCGATTTTTATTTTAATTGATTGTGAAGAATTTTTAAACTCCTCTTCTTTATCGTTAATTAATTGATTTGTCATATTTCTGTACCAAATAGTAGGTAAGTGCTAACACCTTTAAGACACTTTTTACTAAAACTTTGAGCGCTGGTAGCCTGACGGTTCTATAGTGCAACTTTGAATTCAACGATACCTGGTTCGATCCTAGGCTCCGCACCAATGACTTTTCTAAGTTATGTGCAGTTTTCTATCGCTCCGTGCTTTGGAGGGCACGTTAAGCTGTCGGTTCCGGCTGTGATTGACTAATAGCAGTCGTTAAGCCATGTCAGAGGCCCTTTCGGGCGCCTTGATAAACTCTGACACCAGAGGCCAGCACTACTTCATACGACAAACAAACTATAACTTTATTCAAAGTAGTAGCTTAGTACTATTATTTATACTGTGGTAATAGGTACTTCGGTCAGCTTTAATTTTATGTGGAGACACTAAAATAATGAATTTAATTACAAATATATATTTAGAAGGAAGCTGTAACACCTATTATCATAATTATATTATCATAGGTCAACTAGCGTAGGTATGAACAACCGTTAAAATACTAGGTATACAAACAATATATATATTATTAAAATTATTTGTCTCTTGTATTAAACCACAAACTGCGTTTGTACAATTCAACTGTTGTTCCAATCCAAACATGAATAAAATTTACTACTGATTATTATAAATGATTCACAACTCAACGTCCTATTGCTTCAAGTGTTGTAAAAGCTCAAACGCAACGCGCCACAGACTGTGCAATGCCAACATAGACAACTGCATATTACCACAGTACATTTATAGTACTATAATGTACTGTGATATTACTGTGAATGCCAACTAAAGCAAGCGCAAGCGTGTTTGTTTTCTGCTAAAAAGAGTCCTCTACACCGATCTCCGTCTTTCCAAAGTGTAACAATACCAATAGGCGACCATTTGGAGCTTTTGGGTGTCGAACTCACATCAAACCTGAATTTTGGGTCTTATATTGAATCCAAAGCCAAGGTAGCTGCAAAAAAACTTGGTATTGTCTAAGGTTAGGCGGTACTTCACACCGGGACAGCTTTTGAATCTTTATCAAGCACAGGTCCGATCTTGTGTGGAGTACTGCTGCCACCTCTGGGACGGTTCTGCCAAGTATCAGCTCGAGTCTTTGGATTCAATTGAGAGACGTGCTATCAGCCTCATTGGGGATGACACTCTGGTAAAAAGTAAGCTTCAAAGTCTGGCGCATCGACGTGAGGTAGCAAGCCTGGCGGTATTCTACAGATTGCACTATGGAGAGTGTGCACAAGAACTGCATCCCCCTGAACTGCATCTACCTGATTCCCCCATCAGCTTTCCATCACCGTACGACTAGACGTTCAGCAAAGCGCCACCCTTTCTTGGTTGAAATACCTCGCACAAGAACGAAGCGTTACGCTTCTTCATTTATTATAAGAACTGCAAAGGAGTGGAATGCCCTGCCCTCGTCAGTGTTTCCGGTAAATTATAACCCCGGTGTGTTCAAGTCAAGAGTGAATAGGTATCTACTAGGCAAGCGTGCTACACCTTCGACCACATCATCGCTTTCCATCAGGTGAGATCGTGGTCAAACGATTGCCTAGTCCGTAATAAAACAAAAAAAAAACCACCGGCAATTGTTTGAGATCAGGCAATTACTAGATTAGTATGTAGGAGGTAGTGAGTCGTTTTTGTAATTTTGTTTCGCCTTAGAAGTTAATCATTTTCAGATTTCATATTTTTAACCCCCGAACTCAAAAGGAGAGTGGTGTGGTGTTATAAGTTTAGGGCGTGTATGTATCTATCTGTCTGTGTATAAATCTGTCTCGGGCATCGTATCTTCAAAAGGAAAGGACCAATTTTGATGCTGTTTTTCCTGTTTGAAAGCTGATGTGATCGAGATGGTTCTTAGCTATAATGGAGGGGGGATCGTAGCTCTCAAACGAATGGATCGATTTTGATGTGTTTTTTTATGTTTGAAAGCTGATTGGATGCTTCTTATCTATAAGGGGGTGGAAGGGGGGGGGGGAGGGTTCGTTGGTTTTACACATTTTTAGTTTGTGCTTGTTAGAAAATCTCAAACTTCAAGTCTCAACATACTCTCTAACACAGGTATCTCCATGCTTAAAAGAGGGTCCCAATATCATGAAATTATCATAGATTAAGGTTACCGAAATAAATATATTTGTATTTGTATTCATCGCCGAAACAAGCTTCTCCTATATCTAACCTTGGAAGCTACTTGTAATTGTCTCTGATATATTTTCCATCATTGCAATTTTCGTTAAGTTTTGTTCAAATAATAACATTAATTTATTTATCATCATACTTTTTTTTTATCAAAATACTACAAAACAAAATTAGACCACTAATTAATTTCTAGAAGAGTAGGCTCCTAGGGGCATGTACCTCGATCGAAGCGTCTTCTAAAGTTTTTTTAATATTTTTGAAAACGCTATTTTGCTAATAAAAACGTCAGCTGATTGTTTATAGTTTTTATATTTTAATCATTTATTGATAATTATTATCAATAATTTTTTTTAATATCCAAAGGCTTCCTAAAAACATGAATTTATTTAACAACTAACGAACCAATTTTTAATGAAATTTGTTCGGGGGTAGGTACTTTGGAGGTCTAACCTACCCAAAAAAAAAAAACAGGAAAATGGCCATTATAAACAAATAAACAAAGGTACCTATGCAGTGAATTGAAAACCTCTTCCTCCGTTTTTGAAGATGGTTAAAAATGGTAAAATGTTGCTATTGGTAAAAAAACTTTTGGGGCTATAGGGTAAAAATACAATCTAATGATAAAGAAGTGATGACTCACAACTTTAGGAATTGAGATACATACTCGTATCAAGCAGTAACATGTCTTACTGATAGGAATCAGTCAGCTCCTCGTCTACAGCTGAAGAGTTGAATCCAACGGTATATGTCATTGACCACTGCGCTACTAAACATAAACAATGGGTGGTAATAGTACACGTAAATAGAAAAGTGTTTTTAGCCCAAGGGTGCTATAAGATGCGTGTTTATTTAATTCAACTGACTGTTAGGTTGAGTATGTGGAAATAGTTAAACCCGTATGACCCCATAACGGTTCTGATGTGCCAAATTATCTTGTAGGATTAAACTTATAAACAAACTATACCAAATAACGCATTGAGGCATGTTCAAGCTTCGGTATTATAGTCACTGTGATGCAAGAAATCGTGTAACTTTTAAACTCTCATCCTAATTTGTTCTATTAATATTTGCTTAAATATATATTTTTTTCATCCAATCTATTCGGAAAACGCTGATTTCAGAGAGGGCAATAATGAGTTTTTATATTGGAACGTGAATTTCCTACGTACAATGGAATTTTGGAACACAATATCTGAAGAGACTGTCTGAAGGATGTAAATCAAAGAAGTACAAAGTGACTATAATTTTTTAGTTAAGTATAAATACCTATGTACCTAGTTTATTTAAAGTAGTTTATTTTTAGTCTATTTAATACCCTTTTAAATAAATAATATGAGTTGTAAAGTATCCGAGTGTAGTCCAGTTTTCGTTTACGTGATATTAAAGCGTGCCGTATCTTGCCTCCTTTAAATAGATCTATGCTCTTTACCAATAGAAGGCCACCCACACATTTAGATGAAACTTGAAGCTTCCAGCGGTTTCTTCAAAGTCACCTTTACTTTGACTATAATTATGCACCTACATTACTTGTACTATTATTTATTCTGTGGCAATGGGTCATAATTTTTCCTGACGAGTACGATATAGGCAACTAGATCGTATAACGTTATAACGGATCTCCAAGAACTGCCAGATAATTGCGACGTTAGCTATATTCTCGGTAGAGTTGGGAGCATTATTTAACTGTCTGGACTTTACGATGATCATATGTAAGTTTAGACATCATTAGGAGAATTAGAGATTTTTAGATATACTTTCTCGTTGTACTTGTGTCGTTCAATACATAGTTAATCTATCTATCTAGAGACGATGTATTAACTTTTAGCAATAATATATAATTTTATCTTGGATAAAGACAACTTGAATGATAGATTTTGAGACCACAAGCTATGCCTAAAGCGAGCGGTCTTGTATGTGAATAAACAGATATGTAAATATACATTTTGCAATTTGTCAGTGCTATTGTTGTCTTTTATTAGTTGTTGCTATTGTTGTTAGATATCGTTTGAAGTTTAGAACGGATTATTGTTGCTTGCTTACTTATATATTTTACTAGTTTTCCCGCCCGCGACTTCGTACGCGCAGACTACTGTTTATCGCGAAAAAAAGCATCCTATTTTCTTCTAGGATATTAAAAACCAATGCAAAAGTAGGTATTACCAATCTTGACGTGTTTTGTCAGACTTGTTATTTCGTTTCCATGACAACCACAGACCATTCTGTGATGTCAACCGTTTCTTACAGTGATTAACTAACATTTTCTAGTTTTCCCGTGGAAACTTACAATTTTCCGGGATAAAAAGTATCCTATGTTTTATTCCAGGGTTTAAGCTATCTTCATTCTAAAATTCATCAAAATCCATCCAGCCATTATCGCGTGAAGGCTCCCCAAACAAACAAACAAACAGACAACGTTTCACTTTTATATATTGGTATGGATATGGATGGTATGAATTGATAGTTATTATTAGAAGTAAGGTACTACCGATACTTACCTACTTATGGTTTAATTTTGAAATAAGTGTTGTACATATAGTCGTAAATTACTTATTTTGAACCCCCGAACTTCAACGAGAGTGGTGTTATAAATGTTTAGGGTGTGATGTATCACTGTGTGTATCCGTGTGTCTGTCTGTGGCATCGTAGCTCCCAAACGAATGAACCGATTCTGATGCGGTTTGTTTCTTTTTGGAAGCTGATGTGATCGAGATGGTTCTTAGCTATAAAAGGGGAGGAGGGGGGGGGGGGGGGGGGGGAAGGATGCGGTTTTTTATGCTTGATAGCTGATGTGGTCGTAATGCTTCCTAGCTATAATGGGGGTTGGGGGTTTGGGGGAAAAATTACTTTTTAATTTGTGCTTGTCATTTCATTTAGCAATAATGTTGTTCACGTATTTACAATCTTCACTCTCCTGCGTATAATATGAATGCATCATGTTTTATTAATGCCATTTTAACAAACGCAAAGTTATTATCGAATTCCAGATAGCAATATGCCAAGTATGAGGCAGCTTACCTAAGTTTTGTGGGCTTCTTTATAAGGTTATCATCAACATTTTCATGGGAAAGCGAGTGGCGAGTCAGAAGAACGGAATTTCATATAGAAAAAAGTGTCTTATTCACACCTTTTGGTGTTAATAACTCTAGAAAGGTTAAACTGTTTTCCTTTTTTTTTTTGGCATTTTGAAGTTGTTTTGAAAGCTCTTCTTGCTCTTAGGACTTGTTTTTATAATTCTCTTGAAATACCAAAGACAAGACCCAAAAGAAATATAAACTAAAACTTAAAGCATGCAGGTACATACATAATAATGATTAGGAATGTCGACAGGGCACAACCAGTGTCCCAACTTCTTTTACCGAGAGATAGTCAAGCAGATTGTCATGAAATATTGAACTATTAAAAGGTTGCATCACCCTGTCTGCAACTCTGTGTTGCAAAACCCATGTTATATTAGATAGGTATTATAATACTCTTTATTAGAAAGGTAAGGTAAAGAGTATGCGTAATCGATGGATATTCTGTCGATTGATGAAACAGTAAGTAAATAAACATAACAGTCTGTTGCAACGGTATCTGCTTGTTCTCAAATGAACGTAACGTGATGATCAGTAGCAGTAGGCCTGTGAATAATTTGGATCGGGAGGCTGCCCATAGCATGGAATGATGCCACTTTGAACAGCATATCTTGAACCCTATTCCCTGTCTAGGCAAAATATTGTTTCCAAAATAATACATAAAATTGCAAAGGTTCTCCGTTAGCAATGTCTTCAATATTGTGTTAATCAAATTCAACTTATTTTACTGTTAACCAAAAATAAAGTTTTACGTTGACCTAATTATTAAACAGACTTTGTAACCGATGTCAAGTCTCTTGATCGTATACCTAATTGAAGTGGATTGATTGAGAAGGTTGGGCAATCAATGCTTTTAACAAGCTCCACGAACATTGGTTGAATTGAACGGTGTCATGATTCAAATGTTTGGTCGGTGGTATTCGATACGCCTTATTGGTGTCAGTATCAATTCAAGACGATATTTTCTATAACGTTAGACAATGGTGTACAGTAAGTAACATGATGGTGATAGAAACGCTAACTCTATCTAGAAACGCTAGAAACGCTATACTAACGATACTTTTTTTCTGAAAATTATCCTATCAAATTAGGATACAATATATTAATGCAAAAATAACGTCACATTTTCTGCAGTATAGAATAAGAGGAATAAAGTAACAATACCAAATTTTTTACGTATTTTGGTGATTGCTGACAAAAAGCAAATAGATAACAAATTACAAATAGTAAAATTGAAAATTAAAGCTACATATTTTACTTCGTTCATTTTTAATATGGATTTCCGCAATAACGCCTGAATCTATCAACTAATAGAAACAGTATATAATAAAATAATAAAAAAAAAATATGTCATAAATAGCATTCACGATAAGCAAATAAACAATGTAAATTCTTATGAGAACAGTGAGACACATTGGGTAAGTAACGGGCACGAGGGCTCTAAATGAAATAAGTCATTGTCACAAGGAGGTAATCACTTCCTGGAGACCGATTGCTGCAAGTTGAATCACGACATTCACGACCCGACAAAAGATACCAATCTGTTGCTAGTGCTACAAGGCGGTTTTATTTCAAACTAGCTACGGCCCGCGGATTTACCCGCTTAAGTGATGATGATGATGATGAAAAGTATCCCATGTGTAATTCCAGGGTATAAGCTATATTCATTCCAAATTTAGCCGTTTAGCCGTTTAAGCGTGAAGGAGTAACAAACATCAAACAAACTTTTGGTTTTATAATATTATTGTGATGGAAATAGAAAATGGCCTAAGCATGGACACAAAAGATAGTATGAGAAAATAATGAAAATTATAGGAAATTATCTAATAGGTAATAGGCAAGGCGAGGTGTCCACTAGAAATGATTACATATATATCTGGATGGATAATCGATAAACGGTATGAGATATCGAGGACTGTTATGCAAAGTTTTTATGGGGAATTGTTTAGGTACTGTACATATTACATAGCTTCAAAAAAAGGAAAAATAGATTCATCTTTGAGAACGGTGAACTGTGATGAAAGAACCCAATATAACGGAAAAACGGTAATGCCTCTGATATAACTTAATATTAAGGTTACATTCCCGTTCAAAAATTCTTGGATGACTACGAGTTATCAGTCCGAGGTCTATCTATTTTAGGCTATATCGCTAAACATAATCATAATCATCATCATCATGATGATGATCTATTTTAGGCTATATTGCTAAACATCAATGTCTAATTTTAATCACCAATAACAAGGTGTGAGTAGGCGTCGGTTAGGTCATCCGAACTATCATTCCTTTTAAAAACATCAGTGAAAAATGAATCAGTGCTGCTATGAATAATGTTTTTACGATAACTGTGAAAACATAACGTGATGTTTTCCTCAAGAAAACTTTGTTCAACTCTCAACAAACTTTAATTAAGAGAAATATAGCCGTATTGTATACCTAGATTCGTGCAGCAATTGAGTTAAACTAGCTCTAGCACAATCACGAAATCTGCAACATTGATTGTAACCACTGTATGCACTACATTCCGAACGACACTCAAAATTCTTCACTCAGTATCAATATCTCGGAATTCAAAGACAGCCGGCGAAGTGTGCCGAATGATATATTACACAAGCGCGTAGATAAAATGTTTGCGGTATTTTCGTTCTGCGCACGCGACCACGTCGGTACCCGATCGCCCGTCCGATCGGAAACATCGGCGCGGGCGCACTGCGCCGAGGACTCGTTTGCTCGTTACCGCACCCGCTGGCAGGACAACTGCCCGACGGATTTAATTTGAACTTGGAACTCCGATACGGGATGCAATTCCATACGTGTTTTTATTGCGTTTCGGTCAACGATGCGGACGCCAATTATTTGAACGTGAAAGGTCTATAACCTTTCACGAAAACAATCGGACCAAACGATTCTACAGCGACGTGTTTTCCTTGTCAATTTCTGCAAATATTTACCCCGACTTCTATCTTTTAAACAAAAAAATATGCATCAGTGAAGTCGGCAAATCCTTTGATGCCATTTCGCATCCGTTTCTGCAATAAAAAGTAGCTAGTCACCTTAAAAGGGAGACGATTGCGAAAAAATGTTATACAACTCTCCTTTTCAAAGGGATGGGGACGCATTATGTGGAATAAAGTTATCTGGACATATCCTTTTATAGCTCGCAATCGTGAGTCGTATAGCAAAAAAAGGTCACTTTAAACGAGTCGGTCATTACATAGAATGGCTCGCTAACGTCCGAATGAAAGTAAAATTTATTTGCGACGGCCCACGTAGTAGTTTATTATCATCTAAATTTAGGTATTAAACATTATTTAGAGACCAATTATAATAATATTGCCTCTGCCTTCTAAGAAATAGGTAATGACATGATATTTTTGTAATCGCACTCAATTTATGATTTCTTGCCTCCTAAATAAAATTAACATGGCTATTTATCCAGTCTCGTCCAAAAAATAGACCATTCCGATTTTCCAGGATCTTAATGAAATGTATTATAAAATTTATCTTTAAGCTAGCATGCCTTGGGGACTGGCGAAGCTAATGAAGGCAGGGCTATGAATACATATTGGAGCATTAAGCTGGGCCTGGTCGAGTGTTCTGCAAAATTAATTACGGTTTGGACTCTTTAAGATGTACTCTGGAGAAATTAATTGAAATAAACGTTAGGAACTGTTTCATTTTGCTGTTTCATCTGCTGTATCTGTGGGCACCCTGCAGTACAGTGTTTTCAAAGACTCATTGATCACTAAGGCATTCACTTGGATTATTGTGAATGAGCTGAATTAAAACGTACGGGACATTTAAGTAGGCTCTTACTAAGACTCAAGGTCGAAGGTAGGGACACCAAAAACAGACTAGAAAAATACAGAAATCAGGTGACTAATTCATGAAGAAAAAATTATCTCGACTGCTTTTAATAATCCTTTTCTTCCTTTTGCTGAACTCATTATGAGTGAGGGTATTGTAAATATGAAGAAACTGACGATAAACAGATCCTACAAATGTCCTGATTGAATGTTATTTTTTGAGGGTGAATGAATTTATGTCCTGAAATTTATTCATAGTAGGTACACTACACTACGTAGGTACTCTACAATACCCTTGATTACATGAACTCCTTAATAATAACGCAGACCGTCGTACTTATTCATGAAAATTAATGTTCTGTAATTTTTATCATCCAAAAATTATTATAGGTACACATATATTTAACTCTAATCACAGATTAAAGAACATCTCAACAGCCCAAGCTCTGCTTGTTTAGCACTGTGTTGCCAGGAATGCTGACAGAGTCAGCTGCGTGGCTGTTAAGCGACATAAGCACGTGGGCGAGTACCCAGAACTGTTGCGTAATTACAATTATATAAATCAATTTAATTTATGACAAACATAAACATATCTGGTTTATAATTCTCAGGTAGGTATGCACTTTAGTCAGACAAAGGGGCACTGATAGTCACGGAAATGTTACCTCGGTATTAGATTTGTTCGTTCTTTGATTGTTGTTGTCATCACCTTAATGAGGGGAAGGTGCGATTGAAAAGTTTTTGTAGCTAATTATTGAAGACGTTATAGAGTCTTTACTGAAAGTGATCTTATAATTATACGTAATTATATAAAAAAGTATATAATACCTAACATCGACATCATTACGTGGATAAATTGAATGCAATAGACAAATATTATTAATTCTATGCAAACATAATAGAAAATACAATCATTGATTCTTTAAAGAAATCGACTTCAAGTGGATTTACTAGAAAACTACTGAACAAATTTTGATGCAATTAATACTCTAGGAGTACTCTGGAAGTTTAAAAGAAAAGATTAAACTAAACCAGTCTACAAATCCTGAAGATACCTAAAAACAGTAAATAACAGAAAACAGTCTAATAGAAAACCTGAAGAATAAGCTACTGAACATAATATAGCATTATTAAAAATCGTGCCTGTCTGTTTGTTTGTTTGTTAGCGCATCATATATTAACTAGTGAACTGGATGCGATGCGGAGGTCAATGAAAAATATATATATAAAAAAAAGTTGTCTTTCTGTATGTTCGTGAATCACGTAAAAACTACAAGACTAAATTAAATATGGTTTTCACTGTTGAATAGCTTAGAGTTTGACTTAAAAACTAGTGTACTTGGTATCTCAATCCGATGAGTGAAAGCCGAGCAATGGATAAAAAACGATTTGACGTCAGAACGAAGTTTGATGAAATTTGGTATATTAGTACTTTTAGTTCTGGAATAACTCATAGGATCCTTATATCCCAGAAAAATTACCACGCAGGCAACGCTGCGGCACAGCTAGTCAAAAATAAAAACATGAAACACTTGAACTTGGTTAACATAAGTACTTTCTTGTTGAGTTAACCATTGAGAAGGTGACCGCTTAGGTATCTCAAGGGTAGAAATGTGTGGAATGAGTCAGACAGACGATTATTATCACCACACTCATTAATTAAATGCCAACGAGATAATTTTAAGTCATTGGCTTATTAGTTGAATGAATTTCACTATACCTATTTATGATAGTTTCTTAACTTCTGCAACTGTTAGCAGGAAAGTGGCCAGGGAAGTGACAGTACCCTTCTTATACCTTCTTTTGTTACTACTGGATATTAGTGAAATCCTCGTTTAGAACCACCTAACTTCTGCAACTGTTAGCAGGAAAATGGCCAGGGAAGTGACAGTACCCTTCTTATACCTTCTTTTGTTACTACTGGATATTAGTGAAATCCTCGTTTAGAACCACCTAACTTCTGCAACTGTTAGCAAGAAAGTGGGCAACAAAGTGAAAGTACTCTTATCTTACCTGCTTTTTTGACTACTGTATATTATTGTAATCCTGGTTTAGAACCAGCTAACTTCTGCAACTGTTAGCAGGAAAGTGGGCAAGAAAGTGACGCTAATCTAATCTTACCTGATTTTGTTACTACTGGATATTATTGTAACGCTCATTTAGAACCAGCTAACTTCTTCAACTGTTAGCAGGAAAGTGGGCAGGAAAGTGACACAGCAATCGATAAAAACTTTGTGACAGCTGAACGAATTTTAATCAATTGTTGTTATATTGGTATTTTAGCTCCTGGAATAGCACATAGAGTACTTTTAACCTAGAGAAATGTCCAATCGTGCGAAACCGTGGGCACAGCTAGTACTTTAATAAAAACTAACAGGAGTTCACAGACATGAGGTGAACAATGCGTCAAAAGAATATAGTTTGTTCTAGTTGTAAACAACTAAGAACTAACCTAAACTAAAGTTTAGAATGAATAACGTCATAACTAAGAATGGACACAAAAAATATCAGATTTTATAGCAAAACACCTATTATTGTTAGTTTTATAGTTCCACAAATTAATTGACCTGTCAATTTTAATGACACTCACAACAGTCTTCGTTTCCATAAATGACCACGATACGCAACACGAGGTGAATCATCGCGTGCTCGGGAAGGTCAAATGGGTATATCCGTATTTTACGTTCAAGATGTCAACAATCCTCCAAAACAATTAAACACAATCAATGTCATTGATAAACATAGTTAGGAACCGGTACAGATAACTCTTGGAGAATAGTTCTGGAGAATTGTGATGCACTAGATGTCAACTTGGTCCGTCTTGAGGGACCCGAGCGGCCCCGCGCGCATTTGTAGTGCAAGACAAGCCAGAGTCAGAGTTATTAAATCAGAGTTATTTAATCTCATTTAATTTTTCTCGGTGACCGTACGTACGTAGGAACTTTATATGAAAAACGCCCGCGGGCCGAAGTGACTGCACGGGAATATTTTATTTGTAGGGGGTGGAGGCTTGGTCTCTTTGAATTGGAAATTCTTGCACTATACTCGTACTTGTGCGGAACTGCTCTGCGCTCGACAATTATATATTATTCCAGGTTTTAGATCGACAATATTGTGCAAAAACAACCATTATTTTGTACAGTCACCCGTGATAACTTCTGCAACTGTTAGCAGGAAAGTGGGCAAGAAAGTGACGCTAATCTAATCTTACCTGATTTTGTTACTACTGGATATTATTGTAACGCTCATTTAGAACCAGCTAACTTCTTCAACTGTTAGCAGGAAAGTGGGCAGGAAAGTGACACAGCAATCGATAAAAACTTTGTGACAGCTGAACGAATTTTAATCAATTGTTGTTATATTGGTATTTTAGCTCCTGGAATAGCACATAGAGTACTTTTAACCTAGAGAAATGTCCAATCGTGCGAAACCGTGGGCACAGCTAGTACTTTAATAAAAACTAACAGGAGTTCACAGACATGAGGTGAACAATGCGTCAAAATAATATAGTTTGTTCTAGTTGTAAACAACTAAGAACTAACCTAAACTAAAGTTTAGAATGAATAACGTCATAACTAAGAATGGACACAAAAAATATCAGATTTTATAGCAAAACACCTATTATTGTTAGTTTTATAGTTCCACAAATTAATTGACCTGTCAATTCTAATGACACTCACAACAGTCTTCGTTTCCATAAATGACCACGATACGCAACACGAGGTGAATCATCGCGTGCTCGGGAAGGTCAAATGGGTATATCCGTATTTTACGTTCAAGATGTCAACAATCCTCCAAAACAATTAAACACAATCAATGTCATTGATAAACATAGCTAGGAACCGGTACAGATAACTCTTGGAGAATAGTTCTGGAGAATTGTGATGCACTAGATGTCAACTTGGTCCGTCTTGAGGGACCCGAGCGGCCCCGCGCGCATTTGTAGTGCAAGACAAGCCAGAGTCAGAGTTATTAAATCAGAGTTATTTAATCTCATTTAATTTTTCTCGGTGACCGTACGTACGTAGGAACTTTATATGAAAAACGCCCGCGGGCCGAAGTGACTGCACGGGAATATTTTATTTGTAGGGGGTGGAGGCTTGGTCTCTTTGAATTGGAAATTCTTGCACTATACTCGTACTTGTGCGGAACTGCTCTGCGCTCGACAATTATATATTATTCCAGGTTTTAGATCGACAATATTGTGCAAAAACAACCATTATTTTGTACAGTCACCCGTGATATAGTCATTGTTTTTGAATTTTCACCTTGCTAGGGGTGGCATGGAGAGATACGCGTGAATGCCCACTGATCAATTATTTATCATTGCCATTGTTAACTGTATTACACTGTGACTGTGTACTTAGTACTCTCTGTTCAAACCTTCACAGGGGTATTTTGGGAATTTATTGACGATAATTCATTAAAATGGCTTTGATAACATGAAATGGTAGAGCAATGGTAGCCTAACGGTTCAATAGTGCAACTTAGAATCCAACGATACCTGGTTCGATCCTAGAATCCGCACCAATGACTTTTCTAAGTTAGGTGCGGATTTCCATCATCGCTCCGTGCTTCGGAGGGCACGTTATGCTGTCGGTCCCGGCTGTTATTGATTAATAGCCCGAGGGCCTCCGACATGGCTTAACGACTGTTATTGATTAATAGCAGTCGTTAAGCCATTTCAGAGTCACTCGGGCGGCCTAACAAACTCTGACACCAGAGGAGACACTAGCACTACCTAATACGATAAACAAACAATGGCTTTGAGTTGATTATTGTGCTTGATAATGAAGTCTCAGACCTTTTCAGAGAGAGATAGAGAGATAACTAGCTTAAAAGCTAAAATAACACGCCTTCCCTGCCAAAAAAGAGCTTTTACGAATAAATTATATACTATTGGAATGTGCTTATCAATGCCTTCAGTTTGATACCCATATAGTAAAATTCTAAGAAGTTTTATATTTTCACTTTTATTTTTCATTTTTATACCGCCGAAACAAAGAAATAAAAAAAAGAAGTTATTCGGGGAATGTAAAGATTCTAACGATACCCCATACGTCTAAATCTGTTTAGGCATTTAAAAGTTATGGTTGAATAAAGAAACTCACATACATACAAACACACATGAATCCTAAAAACATTACACTCCTTTTTTGGGCAGTCGTGTAATAAAATTGGTCTTGGTCATAATCACGGTGGAGGAACCCTTCTTTCCCCTGAGGTCATAATCCAAGAGCGTGTCTCGGTGGATTACTAAACGTTACACAACGTGTCCCGAAAGAAAATATACGATATTTTAGTTTACATCTGCGACATAAAGTCATAAATGACCCGAGCCCTCAACCAACATTCTTATAATATCTAATTAATATCATACAACAACATCAAATATCCCTCCCCCTAACCCTCCTACTCCTGCGTAATAATAGAACCACAGATAAACAACATGTCTACGCAATTAATTATTACTTAATATTTACTTTGGAACTAATATCGTTGTTGGGTGTTATCGGCACGAAACAAATAGAACTTTTCTCTGCTTGGCTGATATCAATGTAGTACCTTGCCACAATTTAATTTCACATACAGTACGTTTATTATGAAAGTTGAATGAGAATTATTAACTGTGACAGGGTTATAATTTATGTGAACTTTTGGTAGGAATCGAAGTTGGCGAAACTAGTATGGTACCAAGGAAAATGAGTCTGAGATTGCACGTTGAATTTGTACTTTGCTATCAAAATTTGTTGAGTGTATTTTCTATTCTAGTTTATTTATAACAACAAGTGCTTACAAAATAGCATGGTACAAAAAATGGGCTTCAAAATGTCACGAGGCGGTCCTAGGCTTTGGGTTTGTTCCACTAGCCCAGGGACCAAACCTCAGTGGACACAAAAGTTCAGGAACAATTAGGAGCACAGGAACAGGAGGAGATGTTCATAAACAGCGGTCTTGCACTCGACTATTCTATTCAGTCTTCTCTCAATTTAACTTCAACGATACGGATTAAAATAACCACTTGCGAAGGTATTATCATATATATTTAAAAGACTCATATATATTTGTAATAAACTTATTTAGGTAATTTATAACATATTATTTTGTAAAATTGCAGTTTTTGCTAATCCAAAAGATAATATCCGAATGACAGGTTATTTGAATTTAGAATTAATAATGACAAACTATCAAATGGAATGAAATGGATTATGAAAGAATTAAGAGATCAAATGAGTATTATTATGAAAGAGGTTTTCACATCGTCACAAAAATATGAATAACTAAAAAAGCTACTGATCCAATTTTGATATAATTTGTATGGGACCACTTCGAGGTTTACCGTTTCAAACAAAAAAATAATTCTCAAAATCGGACGGAGTAATCGGTAAACATATACAAAAAAAACGAAGTCGAACATAGAACCTCCTCCTTTTGTGATGTCGACTAAAAAGTTTAAAAATTGTTTAGGATGTACTACTATTATTTATTCTGTGGTTTAGGCAAGTTAATCATAGGCATAGGCTACAAACATGCAGCAATAAAATAAAAAGTTTTATTTGTAGTTTTACCTCCATCTATCTCTTGGTTGAATGAAAGTGTTTACTTATCACAGTGTACAACAGTTTAATGAAATGTGTACAAATAAATCAATCATCAAACCCTGTAAACCTAGTCGACGAACCAAGACAGGAGCTTCCCCGACAGGCATTTTAATAAAATAGCGACCCAGGTTGGCCAGATTGCACCACCACAGTTTAGCTGGCGACAAATCCTGTCATCACAATGTTTTAACCAAAACAACCAAGCGAACCCTATGTCCCAACAGTCCCAACATCCGATTTAGCACTTAATTTATACGAACTTAAAATAACTGATCGACCAAAACTATATTTTTAGCTGAAACTGAAACAGAAACTGCATCTTGGCTTTCATTTAAATTCCAAAGGTTATCATCTACTTTCTTAAATAACCTTAAAAACATTGATTTAAAAAAAAATGGAACCTCATAATAAGACCTTTCATTTGATATATCACATACGGTACGTACAGTACCTATGCATTTTTCTTTTATTTTCTGTTTTCCTCCCCAAAAGTGCCCACCATTATCAAAATTCATTTATTTACGTTACTCGTGTTTGAGTAACAATTCATATGTGTCCCAAATTTCAACTCAATCGGCCCAGTAGATTCGGAGCAAATTGACTTTGACACATGGACAGACACACATTTTTTTACACGACTGCCAAATAAAGGAGTGTAATGTTTTTGGGATTCATGTACATATGTTTGTTTGTATGTATGCGAGTTTCTTTATTCCACCATAACTTATAAATGCCTGAACAGATTTGGATGTATTGGGTGTCGTCTAACATAAATGTAAGAATTACAATAACATAGGTATATTATATTATAACATGCATGCTAGACAATTATTGCACACCTCTGTTGAGGTACACTGTACGGGACTCATAGCACTGTAACAACTGTATCAATTTACCTACATCTACGGCAATAAATGAATTTGAATTTGAATTTGAATTTACATCCCCGTGTAACATAGGCTATATGTTTTTTTGAAAATATTCGGTATGGCGGCAGTAAGGCTAAATTATCAAATTCGAAAAAAATACTTCTTATTTTACAATATGTTTATCAAATTGAAGGCCTTATTTATTGGCATAACTCAAAACTTGTCACGAAAAGTATGAAATAAAAAAAAAACGCGACTTTCCTTGCCAAAATCGAACTAAAAAGTCTAAAATAGGAGATAAATAAATGTGTTGCAGTCGGAGGACCTCTTAGATTAAAAGTGTTCCACAGAACGGTCCCCCGACTGCAATGACAATTAATATATTTAATTTTATATTTTTGACTTTAAAGTTTGATTTTGGCAGGGCAGTCATGTTTTTTTATTTATTGCAATGTATTTTTCCCCTATGAAACACATTTTTAATAGTGAGCAAATATTAGATAGTCAAAAGAAAAAAAAACTTAAACAAGAGATTTACATTGCATTTAAGAAGTTTGAGAATTTAAATATAGAAACACAATTTTAAAAACTTTATTTTGTGTGTAGTAATGGCACTAAATTGTAAAACAGAGCAAAACTAAAAGAAGAAGTTGCTGTCGTATCTAAAAACAAAATAAGTTTATGTGATCAGAACGGAATCGGTGCATCATATCATCCCTTATACGTTTTGACTTGGCCAAAACTCTACTTAAAAGCAACACTAGACTGTCTGTACCAGAATAATAATCATCTGTCTTTCCTTGCTAGACATTTTCTCTACATCAAAATAGAGTAAATACAGATCCAGAGGTCAAAAAGCAAGAACAGTATGTTACCGGCGAGCGTTCGTTCGTGCTCGGGAGTGATTAATTTCCACTACAATCAGCGTGGACACTTGATGGACGTTGCTTTACTTGTGCACTAGGGTTGCCATTTTTTTATCGCCATTAGTTAAAACAAAATATATACCAAATAGGTATAGTATTTTGTACTTTGTAGGTACTTTTGGTCCTGGAATAACATATAGGTAACCTGTTAAAGGTTTTAAAATTAACACACACGCAAAGCCGCGGTCACAGCTATTACTAGTATAAAATGGTACATTTTCTGATCAAAGCTCCACTCTTTCCTTAGTAAAGATAAACCTGCTGAGGTAAAACAGCAACGGTATAAAATCCACACAAACAATCAACGACACCCCTAGCTCCCAATCCCACTATGAATAAAGCATAAAGGCTAGGTGTACGCCCCGTAAGTTACAATGTTTACCGAATGGCTCGGGTGCCGGATCACATACTACTGGAATTTACGTTACATAAATTTCATAGAGTGCAGAGCGGTAACTTTTAATTTGGCATACCCATTACCTATTGGATTAGAGTGGTTTTAAATTAAACAAGCTGTAGGGTAAAACTTGGCTAGTTGGTGATATGCAGTAATTCTGTGATAGTTTGTTCGTCCTATAAAGCCAAGTTACTATATAATCTACAGATATGACATATTGCAGAGAGATGGCGCTATTCTCAAAGGTTATGATGACGTGAAGAGTGTATCCAAACACTTTCTCAGAAATAAAAAAATATGATTTCAAATGCTAACTGTGGTATAACTTCTATAACAACTCGTGAATAGACTAGGTCTTTTTTTTTTATTTGAAACAATTAAAAAATGGGAAAAACAAATAAACGTCACAATAAGGTAAGAGTTTATAAGCATATTTGTATATTTATGATCTAAAGGAACTTCATTCTTAGTATTCAAAATTCTTAAGTTCGGAGAGTAAAATATTCGTTTTCTGGATTTTTTTTTTGAAATTTGTGCTTGTTTTAAGAACTGTTTTGTTTTATTTAATAGTTTAAGCCTAATATTGTCATTATTGTTAAACAATGCATGTTCTACCCAACTAACTTTTTTGCTTTACACAATAAATAAAAAAGAAAAAAGATTGAAACCACTAAAAAAATATATAACGAAATAACTAAGCCTGTATCACATAATAACTCAAGTATCACTGAATTACTTCATTTTAGGTTGTATCTATTTAAATGTATTTTGTATGGTCAGTTTAGTATTTGTAATATTTTTAGATATTCACTATTGTAGGCAATATAACAAACTCTAACATAGTAAATTTGCAAAAATCTTTTCATCTTTTCTAGAAATAAAATTCTGTCAAACTTCACACAAATCAAACTATCACCGATTAGCCAAGTTTTGCCATACATATATATGAATAGGTTTCCAGTTTCTGTAGTTTTCACACATCAATAAGATACAGACATAACCTTATTTAGTAATTAGGTAACGACACTCAAACTTACTAGGCAGGTAATTAACTTATAGAAATAATTCTTTGTAAAAAGAAACTGCTAAAAAGTATGCTATTAACAAAAAACAACATAGTCAAATTGAAAACCTCATATTTTTATGTTCAATTCAAGACTCCCAATGTTTACCACATCACTTTTTCCTTTGTTTGAGGTGGAATTCCTAGATACGTTAAATATGGAAGGGGATTGAAGGATAAGCGTTAAAACTTAGCGAAGAAGAGTTGCAAGCAGTACTAGCAATCGCGCCTTTTCTTTTTTTGTATTTATTTCGCTGTTCACTGCCCGCCCGGTGAAGCTGTAGTGGCCGGTAAAGCGCTCCGCCATGCGTGACGCAGAAGGCGCACGAGTTAAAATGTTGACGGCCGGCACAAGGGCACCCAGGGGGTACGATCCACTGCTTGGACGGTCGTCTCGTTTACGGGAACATCTAACTAAACACTCCTCGATCGCTAGTGTTAGTAGTGACCGAGGAGGCCCTGAAAAAATGGCTAAGAGCCGTTAGATTGGCGCAGAAACCGGTTTTCGTACTGCGTTTTGGCTTCTGCGACAGCTGCGGGGAATAGAGCCTCTGAAAAAATATTTGAAACTGCCCGAAGAAGTATTTTTATGAGGCATTCTAATAAAAATACATCTGGCTAATAAACAAACTCAATAAATAACATTTAGAATATAAAGCTAACACATTAAAGTAAATTTTAAAAGCTTTCCACCTTCTGAACATCGTCAATGAATAAAAAAATCTTAAGCCTCACTTCATTCCGAAACTCATCTACCTTCTCCAAAGTATTCATTGAATGCCTTTCTGCTAAGTAATTCCTGTTAAATCAGAATGAATAGCATTTCTATTGGCCACGTATACGTGGAATGGGCGGAACCCTACGACCACGTGTGACTCAGCTGAATGGTCTGCGATGAGTATGGAAGGATTTGATTAGATTTCAGCACTTTTGTGAGGAAGAATTACACATACGCTGAACTGAATAGCTACCTACATATAGCTACCTATGCAGTGATGGCAAAGTAGAAGCAGAATAAAACAGCGAATGCAGGCATTTCTGTAATAAATAATCGAAAAGTAATATATATTTGTATGATTGTCTGTCCTCTATGCGTTCCTTAACCATTAATCAGATTGTGATGAAAATTTGGTAGGGTCTACAGATTTGGCCACGAGCATTTAAAGCCAAAACAACCATCTAAATTTATCCAATATCCTAAAATTTCTGATGACATCAGAAAAACAAATTGAATGTCGCGAGAAGTTAAAGTTGACATCTATCAATGTCAAAGTGACAAATATCAAAGTAAAATGTGTCAAAGTGACAGGTATCAAAGTGACAAGAGTCAAAGAGATAGTTTTGACAACTAACAGGTGTCAAAGTGACAGGCATCCATATATGATCATATATCATATGGCAGGATATATGATCCTAAGGATGGATTTTTTGAAATATCATTTAATTTATTATTATTTTTAGTTGTTTTTAAGACAGCTGGGTCGAGGATGGCTAAGTTTGCAGCATATATAATAAAAATAAAATATGTGAAAAAATAACCTAAAAAAAAGTCGAATTGAGAACCTCTTTCATTCGTTTGGGAGTCGACTAAAAAAGTTTGTAAAGTACTTATAAAATTAGTTCTTTCGGAAATTCATCCTTAACAAAACGCTGTAGTTTAACAAGTACCTTTCACCATTATATAGTTAGAGCGAATGATGTAGGGAATACTCGTAATGTCCCGAAAATTATGCAAATGGAATCTCTCCACGGTGCGTATTATTCCAATTACAGCGTGCGAGATGTAGGCGAAATTTGTTAATTACCACTGAATTCTATGTAATAATTATATTATGGTATGCTCGTGCAATATAACCAACATAATATCTATTATGCGTTTATCATATATGAATATGATAATTATTGTGCTAAAGAATAGGTATGACTTTCCGTGTTATGTGTTTGCTATCTACACTAATAATGTATGCGTTCTTTTTGAAGATTACAACTTAAATTCTATTATGGATCATAAAAAGTGGCGCTTTTGCGATCTATTGGAGTGAGTCGTACACGCTTTTGAATGTTTGTACCCAATTATTCCATAGAATTTATTAAGGTCCATCAATTTACGCGACCGAAACGGTCTTTAAAACAACAATAGCACTTCCACAGCGCGAATAGTTTCCCGCCATAAAACTACCCTACTGTCGAAACTCACGTGAGGAATCTGTAGGTTCCCCAACTATTTAAGTTATTTAGGGACAGTCCCGTTGTAAATCTTAATCGCAGGCGGGAGGAACTTTAGCGCAATGACTCGTGAAGAGGACTGTCCGCACATAAATCGTCGATTCTGTGGTCTCGATGGACTAAAGTCCATTTGGGAGTTCGATACACCATGAAGTCCTGTTTTACTTTTTTGTTGGGTTGACCGGTGCTGTAACTCTTTAGTTGGAAAGTTTCGCTGTTAAATGTTGAGAAAGTCAATTTGTTGTCGTTTCTAGTTATTATTTTTTCACAAAATTTTACGTACAAAGTAGGTATAGTGTTTACCTATAACTTGACCTGAGTTTTATTTTTGTATATATTTTTTTTTACTAATAGTAAACTTTATTTATGAAACTAATTTGAATGTTTTGGCTTTCTATGCGGTAGATAATTTTTAATACGTTTTCAAACTTTTTTATAGCGATGACGTCAAAAAGTAGGCTGAATATTTAAGTATGCCCTTGGTTGCGTAAATGGAAGAGATAATTATTGCTGCTCATTGATTGTCGTTGACTAGACATTGTCAGATTTTGTTTTGGTTTGCCATTGGTTTTTTTAGGCACTGAAATCAGTCCACCATCAGTGACATCATTAGAGATCAAATAAAGTCAAGTATATTTGATGTATTTTATTAAAATAAATACCATCTTATAGTTTAAAGAGTTTTAAACGAAAAAAATAATGTACAAGAATGTAATATTTCGAAATGGTTTTGGAATCTGCATCGTATTTCTTTTCTTTACGTACTGTATTGTCAAATTGTCATAGTAAACAACTCGGCAAAGAACTCAGCAAAGATATACCTAATAAACGACGACAATGTTGGAAAGTTATAGCTACGCTTGTAAGTTGAACTTTGTTGTTTTAATTAATAACCCCAGAATAATTATTATTGTCGCGACATACTTTGTTGTTCCTGGTTTATGAAGTTCAAAACGATTTAAGTTATGAAATGGGAATGGAGATGACACAGGGGAAATATGAGTGTCTGCGGACAGAGATACTTTGAGAAAGTTGCAAAGAATTTAATACCTATGACAGCGGTGTATTTAGTTACACACTGTTACACACACATCAATAATTGCGTTAGTGGGTTCCACGTGGGAACGAAGGCTTTCGAAAGAGATAGACATTCATGCAAGGTTCAGGTACCTTCAAAAATGTTTTCTTCGTTAGTAACTTTGACAGCTCACTCTTACCAAACTAAATAATATGATAATCAGACTATTTGACAACCGACTTATTGGCCAGTGACTATGACTACGAAGTCAAAAGGTCGTGGGTTCGAATTCCGCAAGGTGCAATCATTGGTGTGATTAGCAGAACAGTTTGTTTCCAAGTTATGAATGTAATATTTGTGTTTATGAATGCTTATCCGTTGTCTATAGTAGCCATAGTACATGGTATCCTTGTTTGGGGGCTAAGTTATTGGTATGAATTGTCATGAATATAATTATATTTTAAAAAACGGCCGACTGCGAATCGAACTAGCGCTCGGTGCGATAAAATCCAAAAAAAATGTGTTGTCTACTTATTTACTATTTTCAGATTTTCCCTTTGACTTGTGCAATACATTTCTTTTTGCCAAATTTCATCATTCTAGGTCAACGGGAATTACACTATAGATTTTGAATCCCTTGCGAGTGTCAAAATATGCGACATAAACGGCCGTATCTTTTGATTGCGTTGACTAAGAAGTTTGTTTTTTAAGCGACTTCACACAAGGAGACGGTTATATGTTCGATTGTATGTATGTTTTTTCACAGCTCCAAGGGATTGCAGATTTGAGTATTTGATATTAATTTCAATTTGATCCTGAGATAGTTGAGAAGTACAGTACAGAAACCTAAAAAGTAGAAAAAGAAGATACCAAAAAGAAGAGGTTTTCAATTCGACGCTTTTGTTCGATATTATGTATTTTATTTATATATTGCTATTTACATAAATAAGTGTATCCATTTCATAACCAATGCTAAAGAAAACCGTAGATAAACATAAAGATATTTTTTTCACAATTGAACACTAGCAGCAGCCGAAGTCACGTCACGTAGCCACACAAACAGTCAGGCGTTGCCAAGATTTGGTAAAAAAAGATACGAATTTAGTTCAACGAGTCCCTAACCATCGCAATCCGGATCGACGTCGAATGTTAGCACTTGACTCGATTGATAGTCAACTTTAACCCATACTAATATCTATACATATAGATAGATAGATAGATAGATATATAACACTTTATTGCACCAAATGAAACACTTACAAACAAAAATGAACTTAAAAAATATAGTACAATCGGCGGCTTTATCGCTAAGCAGCGATCTCTTTCAGGCAACCGTAGGCTATATTGAGACACATGACTAAAAAAGCAATAAGTAAGAAAATGTCTGTAAAAAACGAAAATTTAAATAAAAATTGGTCTAGGGTACTTAAAATCAGCTACTAAACAAGCATATAACAATTTTGTTTAAAACTGTCTTATATCTGTATGTTTGTTCGCGCATCACGTAAAAACTACTAGACCGATTGTGATGTGGTTTTAATTGTTGGATAGATCGGTACGGTTGAACGAAATTTGTTATATTGTACCTTATAGGAACCTACTTTTAATCCTGGAATAAACATAAGTTACTTTAAACCCAGAGAAATATCCAAAGCTGCGGGCACAGCTAGTATTAAATACTAGTTTTCCCGCCCGCGACTTCGTCCGCGCGAACTACTGTTTATTGCGAAAAAAGCATCCTATGTTCTTCTAGGATATTAAAAACCAATGCAAAAGTATAGCACCAACGCTCTTGATGTTTTATGACATACTTGTTATTTCGTTTCCATGGCAACCGTTCCTTATAGTGAGTAATCAACATTTTCCAGTTTTCCCGTGGAAACTTACAATTTTCCGGGATAATAATCCTATGTTTTATTCCAGGGTATAAGCTATTTCCATTCCAAATTTCAT
Organism: Alsophila aescularia; assembly: GCA_946251855.1. Lineage (NCBI taxonomy): Eukaryota > Metazoa > Arthropoda > Insecta > Lepidoptera > Geometridae > Alsophila > Alsophila aescularia. The sequence continues at coordinate 41,662,342 of OX276381.1, forward strand.
CAAAATCCGTCCTTTCGTTATCGCGTGAAAGCTCCCCAAACAAACAAACAGAGAACGTTTCACTTTTATAATATATTGGTAGGGATTAATTGTCGTGGTTTTTTGTGTATACTCTAGTAGTAGGGAACATCAGCCGTGTCCGCGGGACTGCCTATATAGTTTATGGCAAGCACGCAGAATCACAATTGGCTTATTAAACAGTCCCGTTGTTTTTACTTCTTGAAATATCAATAAATGCAATATTATTGTTGTTTATGGATAATTTGAAAAAAAAACGCTTTGCTTTTGTTTTATTCGATGGGTTAAAAAAACGACGGTGATCAATCCCTATATTTTATGAGACTAATTTATAGTTACTAACTTTCAAATAAAAAAAGAACCATCGAAATCGGATTTAATAAGGCGGAGATATTCAGTAGCCCCCCTTTTTACCGTTTTTTGGAAGAAGTACCCCCTTTTCTCACGTCCTCCCCCCCCCCATAAAGCTAAGAACCATCTCGATCACATCAGTTTTAAATCATAAAATACCTCATCAAAATCGGTCTATTCGTTTGGGAGCTACGATCCTCACTTACTCAGCTCAGTTTACTTCAGCTTTCAATCATAAAAGCAGCAACTAAATCGGTCCATTCGTTCGAAAGCTACGATTCGCATTATAGCTATGAACCATCTTGTTTATCCCAGCTTTCAAACATAAGAAACCACAGCTAAATCGGTCCATTTGTTTGAAAGCTACGATTTTCACCCCCCTTTTCTCACCCCCCTCCTCATATATCTAAGAACCATCTCGATCACATCAGCTTTCGAACAAAAAAACCGCATCAAAATCGGTCCATTCGTTTAGGAGCTACTATGTCACAGACACACATACACACACTCACACTACAAAATCACATAGTGATATACACACTAAACTTATAAAACCCGTCTCTTTATTCGGAGGTTAAAAAAAGGTCATGGGGACATAAAATAAGCTATTGAACCATAATGGAAGTTAGTTCGCGCATCACGCAAACCTAGGACCGATTGATAAGCAGCTTTTGACTGTTGTAGATATAGCTTAGGATTTGACTTAAAGTTTGGTGAACTTTGCATCTCAAAGTGGCGTGTAGTATAAGAAGCCGAGCAACTGTTAAAAACTATTAGACAGATCCTGCAATATATTTCATTAATAGCTAGAGAAATATGAACGGACGTTATTTAGTCCTACCCAATTAAGTTTTTCAAAGCCTCTCACGAGGCTTGCCGTTTTCCAGTCGAGCACAGATTAACAGCGCCAGAGAGCGTGTGCCAAGCGCCGTAAATATTAAATAACGGGTAACACCAAGTGCTGTGGATTTATTTCTCAATATACGGGCGTCCCGCCGCCACCTGCACGGCCTTCTTATATCGGTAGGCTATTGGTAGTTGCTACTATTCTCTGTAGAGTATTGACACTATAATCTATTGCATTGGCAATTGTTATTTACTCAAACAGTTTCCAATAAGCTTAATAAGCTTGGATTACTAATTCGTCAAGCAATACTAAAATCAAAGCGCCAAGCTAAAGGGAACCATTGACACATTGATATTCAATTACTGTCTATGAATAATCTATATATCTTATGTTATGTGGTTTTGCTATTGGTGTGATACTTATAACCTCTGAGCGGTTGAACTGAAGAAGAACGGTTTATAACTCCTCTGTACTTATAATAAAGCAATAGGAACGAAATAGTCTGTACAAAGAAGATAATTAAAAAAGAAATGTACATAAATTAAGCTACTGAACAAGAATGTAACATTTAAAAAATTCGTGTCTGTCTATCTGTCTGTATGTTTGTTCGCGCATCACTTAAAAACTACTGGACTGATTACGATGCGGTTTTCACTGTTGGATAGCTTATATTTTGACTTAAACACTGGGCTACTTTATATCTCAGTCCGATGAGTAGAAGCCGAGCAATCGATAAAAATATTTTGAAAAATAAATAAAAAGTAAACTGAAGGAATTTTGATCAAATGTTAGTATATTGGTATTTTAGGTCCTGGAATATCAGAAGGAGTACTTTTAGCCTACAGAAATGACCACGCGTGCGAAGCCGCGGGCATCTGCTAGTGTAAGATAAAATTAAAACTTTTTTGTCGATTACAACTTTACATAACAACTTTGGAATGAATTGCCAAAAAATTGATAATCGCACAAGTTCAGGCACAGAAAACAATGCATTACTCGGCCTTGTAAACTAGCCACCGAAGATAACCAAGTTCACCTTATCTAGTATTCAATCCTAGAGTGCTTTGGCCTCCTTTAAATATTTAAAGCACTATCCAAATCCTGGACATTGTCGCTGCATACTCTACGACGGACATTCAGATAAACATCGCATTTGATACATATGCAATTGTTTTGATGTGTGGATATCTAACGGCGTGGTGACGCGACGCTCGTGGCTCATCGGCTCTTTCCGCCTCAGCTCGGCCATATTCAAGTTATCCATCACATAATTTTTTTAATGTGCATAATGTAAACACTGCAGTTGGAAATTGAACTCCGGTACTACAGACCGGAGGCCGAACGGTCACCCGTTGAACCAACCATACTTATGGTATTAGGCCGAAAAGTAAGTATAGATCAGAAAAAGAGTTGCTTATTCATAGTTGACCTATTTCTCGTTTGTTGTTTTAGTTTTTTTTATTTTTACACATCTGCCAGGCGTCCCGCGACGGCCCATTTTTTGCAACTATGCCAACTGTCGACCTTCTTTGTGGCTATTGGCCTTACCTGAAACAAATAAAATAATATACATTAGGAATCATTTATAATTAGCTATGTATAGTGCCATAGTGCCGTGCACCAACTTGAGTCGAGAGGGACGTCACTACTGTCTGTGAAGTGATGATACACACATATGTAGCATTGTAAGATTTTATCTTTTGAACTAAGATGAAGACCTTGTTTGGGATGGAAGAGGGCACGTACAAAAATAATAAATTTACTGGACATAAGGGAAGAAAAGAAAGCTGATCCAAGTGTTCTAAAGTAAAACTATTCTTAACTACAAAAAGAACTGCTCTAAATAACGATGGTGATGACCGCATTTTACATTGTAAAAAGATCAAGCACACGTAAATTATCGTATTACCTGATGTACTCAATAATTATGTGTGCTTATTATGTAGCTGCTCAAATTATCTATTACATACATCAAAATATAATGAAAAACCTAAAAGTTGTACACTGAAAGGGGAATAGGTACACTCGCAGTTTTTCTAGAATATTCTAGAGCATCATTTTCTACGAAGGTCGGTATGTTTACCCGATTAGATGGTAATGTGTTTATCAGCCAATGTATTTAAGTATGTTTTTTCCTTTTGGCACTATATAGACCAAAGGCTTGGACAAATTTTGGTGATTCTTACGTCAATCTATTAGTCTTGGCTTGGACATGATCTTTCACCAGAACTATGGTGGTGGACAAGGAATAAAATCGACCTCTTGGTTCCTGTCAAAACCATAGATAACCAGCTACACCTTCGGGGCACTTTTTCCGCAGTTGAACTGTTTTTAAGTTATAGAGCAATGTATAAAAAAAAACGTATATTTTTGAAGTTATGTTTAGGAACGAAATTTACTATCGTTTTGAGGTTTAAGCATAAGAACAAAAAACGGGACCTCCTTCATCCTAGAGCTTACCTCAGAGGGGTGGGGACTTTTACTTTGTTTGTTTCCTAACTAGTCCAAACTAAGTTCCGAAGTCAAATTTTCTGCTTTCGATCTTTCCATCCACACCACACTTTTGTGCACTCATTTACTACGCTATAAGTATCATTGAATAGCTATTTGAAAATGATCTTTAGGTTTCCCTTTTTTATTTTTCATTTCGAATGGCCATTTAGGATGTATAACAATATAATGTTCGTTAGCAACCATTCTCACTTCAATTGTTGCCTCATTTTTTATATTTTTTCGCAGTCTGTTATTTTTGTATATTCGATTATGTCTTTTGGCACTGATGCTATTGACTAATGAGACCGATGTGGAAGCGGCATTTCCTAGATAGTAGTCTGGAATTCACTACAACTTTAATTCTGAAAGTAGGTATAAAAACATACTGTACGCCTTCTAACAAATATCTGCCACACTCACGTAAAATTTACGAAAGCGTACGTCTCATTTCGATGGTGTCATGATTTATGCACTCAATTATAAGAGCACCCGCAGTGGCGTTTGCGGCTCAGACAGCCTACCTTGCTCCTTTGCTATTTTATGGGAAATTGAAATATTTTCCTTATGGGTTCTCGAATTTACTTTTTTTGGCTTGTTATTAAATTCTTGTCTTTCAATGTTGGTGACTAAGTATGTATACATATATTTTTACAAATTTTCATAACTGTTTTTCTTCTCATTAAATACCTGCATAAAAATAATATTTGAACCAAATCTGAACGTCTAGTTATGGTAACTTATAAATGGTTCAAACAAGAAACTTATTTTAAACTATAACTAAAGACTCCGGCGTCGCACTTATGAAGCTTAGGGTTTATATATATTATATTCGGGACATTTTCACACCAATTACCTAGCTCCAAACTAGGATACCCTGTAATATGGGTAATAAACATACATAAATACGAATATCACATCCATGACTCGGAAACAAACATTTCTGTTCATCACACAAAAGATTGCACCTTGCAGGATTCGAACCCACGACCGTTTGATTTCGTTCCTAGGGTCTCTAGCCACTAGACCAACCGGCCGTCAAATATATAACAATTTAACTATAATAGTAAGACAAGTAGCCTCGCGGGTTTTTTTGTGGGTGAGTCAAAACATGAAGTACATTGCTGTATGTACTTATCATCAATAGTTTTCGCTGCGCACGCCAAATAATGACTTGTAGGCAAAGTTTCGATATCTTGAGCTACATGCAATTTTCATAGGAAACAGTCATTTTTTGAAAAATAATATACTGCCCATATTACTCGCTGATAACGTAGCTTTTTATAATGGAAATAATGTTTTAAATCCGTTAAGCATTTTTTGAGTTTATTCATTCTTTCCTATTTATAATTTTATTGTAAACTTCAATTTAGGTATAAATGAAATAGAATAAAAGGAGAAAAATTTATAATACAACTATAGAAGAACACTACATTCAGTAGCAAATGTAGGATATTTTAAAAATAAACTCACACTAATAGATACCTATTATTGACAGAGTGAATATAGTCCAGGAACCAACGATCATTTGCAAGACTACACGATACTTCTAAAAAACAATTCCCACATCCAGCACAATTTTCGAACCGCCTCAGGAATTCTCAGGACTATAAATCCACCAGGTAGCAAGGCTTAGGGAAAATGACAGCACTTTATAATGCAAGCATGGAAACGCCGTCGTGGAACAACTGTCTACTGCGCTTTGCGCTGTTCTGGCATTTTATAGTCCTCCTTCGGGCATATGTAAAATCTTGTAAAATATTTAAAAAAACAATGTGAAGGTGTTTATTGCACATTATTCTTACTAATGAACTAGGATCCGAAGTAATTCAATGGTTCTTACAACCTCCATTTTAGCACAGACTTTCCGCTATATACCTATTCATATATTTTTTTAGCCGTGGTTGTCAATGGCTCAGTACACTTCCTGTATATGTAAACTCTTTCTGTGTTACATTTTAGTCCGCCTTCTATTTTACAGAATTATGTCTAAAAGTGAAAAAAGAGCCTTAGCTTTTTCGAACAGCCTATCTAATTAACAATTATGAGCTGCGATAGTTAAGAACATAAAAACGATTAATTTCTTTAAACAATAACATAAAAGATTTTCTTTTTCTAAACAAATCACAATTACGTAGTTTGGTTCCACAAACTTTTTTTTCCTCGATCAAAATATCGAGATTGTCAATAAACATGACGACGAAGCAAGCGATAAAAATATGAATAAACACAAAAATACTCTCCTCTATTTCGAAGAGGGGAACTATTACAGAGTTTCTAACGGGACAACTTTTATAATCGCCTTGAAAATGAAAGGGCTGCCTCACCACAGTGTTCCTCGTATAAATATAACTGTATAACTTTTGTGGCAAAACGTAGTTGAGTAGAGTTGAATTGAGCTGAGTGAATGCTAGGTGATTGTACTTTGTCATAAAGCTGTGAATGAGATCTGAGATTAGTATACCTACTAATTGCCGATCGTCATCATCAAAAACCCTGATATTATGCACAAATTTAAGAGAGTTGGATGAAAAGGCACAAAATTTTACCAACCTTTTCATAATTATCTCAACCAGACTTTATCAAAGCGTATTACGTGTTCATTTAAACTTTGTAGATAGATTGTCCATACCGCAGTACCTGAAGACAAAAGTCTTCAATCAGTGCGTCCTAGCAGTCATGACCTACGGAGCCGAAACGTGGACACTTACGGTCAAACTAGTCCACAAATTTAAGATCGTTCAGCGAGCTATGAAGAGAGCTATGCTTGGTGTTTCTCTGAAGGAAACGATTCGTAATGAAGATATCCGACAGAGAACCAAGGTAACTGACATAGCTCAAAGGATAAGCAAGCTAAAGTTGCAGTGGGCTGGTTACATTTCCCGAAGAACCGATAACTGTTGGGGTAGACGAGTTCTAGAGTGAAGACAACGTTTAGGCAAACTTAGTGTAGGACGCCCTGTGTGAGTGACGACCTGTGAAAAGCGACTCAAAGAAAATGGATGAGGAGAGCTGAAGACCGAGCTCAGTGGCGTGCATTAAGAGAGGCCTACGTCCAGCAGTGGACAGATACGGGCTGATGATGATGATGATGATGAGAAAGATTGATTTATTGTATATAAATGTGTCAATATAAACAATATTTAAAATAATCAATTAGGAAAATTCATGTTTAGAACTGATAACTAAAGTTTGGTCTAATTTGGTATGTTTAATTAAATTCATTTTTCCCCGAAAAAATATTTTAAACATCGGTATGTATTATTAGGTGACCAACATTTTATTTTGATCTTAGTTTTGAGCATCACTGAATGCGTTTTTATGAAACTTTATCGATAATGAACTTTCTTAATGATTATGATAGAGCACATAATTCCAAGAATAATTTTAATCGAAGATGTATATTCAGTGGTGTACATTCTTAACGATAGCTTAACTTTATCCACGAAAATATCTAGTCAATTCCATTGAAACTTGAGAGGAGGATTTCCTCATTTTGACAAGGTACTTAGGGGTCTACATATTTTTGCACTCGTCTGCGCGTCCCAATCCATCTCTCAAAGCAGGTGTCAAGGAGGCGAAGTGAAAAGTTTCCATTGTCACTCCTTACTGCGTTGAAACATTTTCACACTCGAAAAGAAACTCGGTTGAATGCGATTACGGGACTTTGAGAAACCCTTTCAATGTCATTCTTTTTAATACCCCTTTGGAAATGAGGCTTGGAAATGAACCTTTTCAATTCTATTTGAGAGTCGCAGTAACGAAAAGGTAAAGGACCAATAAGCAGCTCAATCAAATTGCATTATCAGTCGCAGCGCCCCATAGTGAGGGTGGACGCAATAAATTCAATTATGGGACCCGCAACCTCTGCCGCTTTGTAAAAGTCGCCTTTGTGTTTTGTCTTGGACATCACTTCCTCGGGTTGGAAAAACGGTTATTTTTTGAACTAGCGAAGCGAGGCTTCTATCTTATACGAAACGGGTTTGTGTGTATGTTTGTATTTTCGACGATAACATTGGAACCGTTGATGTGATCTTCATGAAATTTGTTAAAAGGTAAGATAATATGTGTGCTTTACAATCTAACGACATCGGTTTTGATCCTCGGACCCGCACTGAGAACTTTTGATATGTGCAGATTTGCCATCGCTCCGTGGTTCGTAAGGCACGCTGGGCACGTTAGGCCGTCGTTCTTATTTGCTAACAATTGATAGTAATTGTTAAGTCATGTAAAAGGCCCTTAGGCGGCCCGACAAACTCTGACACCAGAGACCGGTACACGATGTACATACATGATACCAATATAACATTTAAGTTCTTATTAAGCTAAATCATTCGAGAAGGACTCTATAATTTATATTTACATACGAAATTATTTTAACCACGCAGCTTAGATAAAAGATTGTCTGAGAAAAATATTAAGTACTAAAAACGGTTATTGTGACTTAACTATAATAGTTAGACATATAGCCTCGTAGACTTTTTTGTTAGTAATGATGAGTAGGTACTATAAACATACCTACTCATCATTGTAGTACATTATTTTATGCAAGTATCACCAATAGTTTTCGCAGCACACGCCAAATAATGAATTTTATAGGCAAATTTTTGATACCTTGGGCTGCACTGTTGCAATTTTCGTTAAAGTACAGAACCAGCAGACTAAAAGTATCGTATAGTATAGGAGTCAGACAGGGGGATGTTATATCCGTGAACCTATTCACTAAACGACCTGGAAGATATGTTTAAGACGCTGGACTGAAAAGGAACGGGCATAAACATAAATGGTGAATACATCGCACACCTACGATTTGCCGATGATATTGTCCTTATGGCGGAGACGCTGCAGGATCTCGAACAAATGTGACCGACCTAGCTGACGCCTCTCGACGTATCGGTCTTGATGATTCAGAAATATGTTTACCTCGGGCAGATTATGCAATTGGGTAAGATAGGAACAACTTAGAAAGGGAAGCCGATAGGAGGATTCAGTTGGGATGGGCAGCATTTGGTAAACTACGTCAGGTCTTCTCGTCGTCTATACCATAGTGTCTAAAGATGAAAGTCTTCAACGCGTGCGTTCTACCAGTTATGACAGAGCCGAAACGTGGACACTTACGGTGGGGCTGGTCCACAAATTTACATACGCTCAGCGAGCTATGGAGCTATGCTCGGAATATCTCTGAAGGACAGGATCCGGAAGGAGGTGATCCGCCAGAGAACCAAGGTAACCGACATAGCCCAGAGAATAAGTAAGCTGAAGTGGCAATGGGCTGGTCACATCTCTCGCAGGACCGATAACCGTTGGGGAAAACGAGTTTTAGAGTGGAAACCACGTTTAGGCAAGCTTAGAGTGAGGCGCCCGCCGCCGGCCATTTCTAAAGGTGAAAGAATTTTTAAAATCAGTACCTTTTTTGTATGTTTGTCTTTTACACACAAACATAAAAAAAAAGTATCTCTTTATAATGTTAATGTACTAAATGTAAATAAAATGTTTTACTATGCCCAATAAAGCAAGCTCGTTCAGAACTTTAATCAATTTAGTCTAACACGTTACACGTTGAATTTCAGATAGAACTTTCCGCGGTTTTCGCAGACTTCCTAATTAATACGGAACTAATCACGCATCCCCGTATTAAATATTCTCGGGTGGATGGTGAATGCTAACCGTCTGTTGCGGTCGGAGGGTAAAACCGCGGTATAGCGCATCACTTGTTTGCTATATAGTTATGTAGGTATGTGAATGGAGCGATGGTTAGAAGGTACGCAATCAAGGAGTATTGTTCGATAATGTTATAGTCGTAGAAGAAACTTGACAAATTTGAGTGTCTCTTCCCTTCAATGTACAATACAACCATGCATGCAAATTAAAGCCGGGTGACAGTGAATTTTTTGTCCTTCTCATCCGTGATCAAGTAGAGCGGGAAAGATGATACATCTCGGGAGTAAAATTTAAGGTTTATATTTATTTGTAGGAAAACTAAAGCTTTGAATTAAAAAGTGTCTAGCCATTTTCTCAATCATAATAAGATCTTTCTCTTGGTATATCTTTGATATCATTTAGTGATGGGGTCTCTTTCCAATCAATGTTCTAAGCATAAACACAGTACATTATATAGTATATATGTACTGTGGCATAAAGTAGTGTTACCTTTGGTTTTATTTTCTATCGAGTGAATTCATACTAATCATGTTTCTGTGTTTACAAAGTACGAGGTAATATGTCAAATTTTCATGTGATAACAACTTCATAGTTCTGAGTTAATTACAAAACAAGATACAGACGTTCAAAAAATATCGAAATTTTCGTTTTTTTTAGAACCGGGCCCTAAGGCCGGAGTTTACCAACAATGGAACAATGTTTAATTAGTACACAGCTGTTGAGTTGTTATTATTGGCATAAAGACGAGATAATGACTGTGGATTATCCATTCCAGCCTCAATAATATAAAATGCCTATGATTTTTTATCTCTTATCGGCGTCATAAGTCAGAAAAATTGCGGAATACGTAAAGGAGGTAAAAAAAATGTGAACCGTGCGATGCAGAATACGTTCAATCATTTAACTAAAGATAACATTAGAAACGGGATATATTTTACCATCGCAAAAAACCAACACGCCAGAGGGTAGACCGTTTTGTCTGCTCGTAGGAAAATAAGATCCACCCACATTTACTTCAGTTAATCCGTGATCACGGCGCTTGCAACAGTGTTGCAATGTCGGAAATTTAAAACAAACCCAGCCAAATGTTGGCTTTAGTGTTAATGACCATGTCAGACCGGTCGAATGTGTTGTTTACGCAAATCTTTTGTTTTTTAATTTTTCTAGGGGAGGGTCTAAAAGTCATGTTCAGTCATGTAGGCAAGTATAATGAGACTATGCCTTCAACCATTACGAGAAAGACCTCTAAGATTTTAAGATAACTCTTCGATTTCTTCTCATTTTATCACGTTTTTTATTATTGCTCTGAGATTTCTTCCTTATTTATCATCACATCTTGCTAAACTGGTAATTTTCACGGCGCACCTGAACGGTTTACCATAAACGCAAATATCATATACTAGCTATGCGAGCTCTATTGCTGTGTCTTCTTTACCCAGGGAAAAGCTCACTATTTAAGTTGGCATTCTTGAGGTGGAAAGATATCCATCTGTGATATCTATCTATTTCAATAACGCCGAGTTTATTAGGATCCAGTAGATATCCTTTCCCGATAATTTATTTAATATTCGCCGATGGATGGTAGCCGTCTGTTGCGGCGGAAGGGTGAGACCGCATCGCAGTGAGCTCAGCACGCAATCACAGACTATTGTTCGGCAGAACAAAACTCTTGTATATCTTGCGTAAGGTATCCACATTATGCTTAGACTAAAGTATAAGTAAAATACGTCAAGTACTGACGCGGCAATGAAAAGGGGTGCTTGGAAGGAGTCGGCTTTTGCCCAGCAGTGAGACAGCGTTAGCTAAAATAAAAATGAAAAGTAAGACTTCCTGCATTAATTTTCAAAAAAACTCAACGTTAAGCACCAGCACTGCAATCTATGCTCGTAAGCTTAGCGCCTTGCTGACTGTACATTCTTATGCATTTAACTATATTACAGAGGGCTTGGTTTGATAGCTAATAAAATACGTAAAATTATTATAAAATACGAAAACCCGACTGCGTACAAAATTATTGACTACGAGCTGACTGCCCGCCTTAAACGACTGTACGGATTTGGATGATATTTGATACGGAGGTAGCTTATACCCTGGATTAACACATAGGCACAGAATAAATAATAGTACAAGTACAGAAGGATAACTGAGTAAAGTAATTTAAATACATAGCAACTCTCGCTACAACGCAAGAAAGTGCAATTTAACTCGCACAGCGCTGCGAGCTTTCAATTATATTTACCTAGAAGGCCCTCACCCATTGCGTGCAGGCTAGAATGTACCGTATCACAACGCGCGAGAGCTTCCTTTGCTCTAATCGTTTCAGAATCGCTCTGTCACTTTGACGCTCGGTAGGGTTGTATCAAGATATGACTAGGTACTTGCACTAGTAATTATTCTGTGATATAATATGACACTAGATATTGTAACACAATAAACAATTATGTAATAATGATTATTTTATTAAGTACACATTGTTATAAATGTTGATAGTTCTATTAACTACAAATAATGACATTCTTATCCTCATTATTTGATTATATCAAAATAGGTTTACACTTTGATGAATAAAAGGTTCCTGTCTGACTTCGATGCTTAATAATGATTGAAAAAGAAATGGCTACCTACGTAATAAAATGTCGATCTGTAGGTATTTTACAAGATTTGTCAGACCAAATGCTTTGCAGTACATTCTAGGTTTCTTCTTGGTACTCATCATTAAGAAAAGAATAAAATTAGGCAAAAACTTTACGTAAGTAGGTACTTTATCGTTACGCACACGGCGCGCGACTCATCGAGCGCACGCTTGACACTCTACTGAATGAACCGCAATATTACGGCCCCGAAGTTTAGGTATAATATTTGTACTTATTGCGGAGTGCGACCGCCCTGACATAGGCTACTATTTATTGCGGAAAACTGCACGGTATCTGTGGGACGCGGGTGAAACCGCGGGCACAGCTAGTATTTACATAAATTTAATGTTTCTTTTTACTTACATATTTTACTTTATTTTAATAGTTGCAATTGCAACATTAGACTATTGTATTAACATAAACTTGAATAATCTAAATTTGCTATCAGCCGCCATATTAGTTTTCTTGACACTTCATACTCGTATATCCTATAGCACTCTCGTGATCAAGACGAATCCAATGATACCTCATTTATCAAAATAAATCAAGCCGTTTAAGCCGTAGGACGCGCCTAAGAAACGTACACAAACATACAAACAAACATACATACAACCCAAACACATAACCCTCCTTAGTCGGGTAAAAACACATATGAAAAGCATTATAAAAAAATAAAATCATCCTTTTAAAAAAAACTGCTTTTTCTTCCTTAACTTTTCTAGTATTGAACAAAACTGAAGAAAAATATCATAGAATTATATCATAATAATATTACAAATGCGAAAGTTTGTATGTAGATAGTGAAGATACTTTGTCCTGCAACAATACTTATGATATTTTTGTCTTGAAAAAGGATAAGGTTCGAATAGTAAAGAAATATAATTCATCATCCACAGATCGTGAACTTTTCCACGGGTGAAACCACTGGGCTAGTGCATGTATCTATCTATATCTTATATCTATACTTCTATCTATCTAACTTATGATTATGCAATAAGTACCAGAAAGTCTATACAATGAATATAATAATAATAGTTTAAAAAAAACTAAAAAATTCGCTTTATATAGAAAACCAAACTAAAAAATAGACAATAAATTTTAATAGTGTAAATAAGAAAAAAATGTTTTATTTCAAAAAATTCGTGATGTGCATGGGTCAATAGTTATAAATATTTCATTGACAGATATGAGAAGAAGGATTATCATTTCGTTAATATCTTAAAAAGCACCCCATGCTTTTTTTTTAAATTAAACTTTTTTTTCTTATTTACACTATTAAAATTTATTTTCTAATTTTTAGTTTGGTTTTCTATATAAAGCGTGTTTTTTAGTTTTTTTAAACTATTATTTATTTTCTACTTTTTAGTTTGGTTTATTTATAAGAGTGTATTTTTTATTTATTTTTTTCGAATTATTGCATTGTCATCGGTCTTTGACAGGTGTGCAAAATTTGAATGAAATCTGACCGTTTAGAGTGGGTCAAAATAGCGTTCAAAGGAGTCGGTTACAAACATACAAGTGAAGCTAATATAAAGCGTATAAAAAAATGGTCTTGGGGACATAAAATAAGCCACTGAACAAGACTATAACATTTTTTATATGATGATATGTCTGTCTGTCTGGTTGTTCGCGCATCGCTTAAGAACTTCTGGAACGATTGCGATGCGTATTTCAATTATGGAAAGCTTCGGTTGACTTAAAAAATTGTACTTGGATCTCAATCCGTTGAGTAGAAGCCGAGCAATCAATAAAAAACTATTGGATGTCTGAACGAAGATTCATGGGTATACTGGTACTTTTGGTTATTCACAGATAGTTGTACATAAAACCATTAAGAAATCAAACGGAACCAAGCTAAAGTCAGCAACAATCAGCTTCATGGATCCAATGAAACGACAATCACGTCCCTGTTCAATGTTCCCAATTACTCGATGATTGAACGCGTGTCGTCCGTCATTATGTTAAACATATTTACTGCACCAAGTGACTGGGTAGTTGCGATTATGCTATTACGGGTAGATCACATTTAATTTATTTGATAGACACGTACCTTTAATGCATTGCTTTATCGTATTTATGTGAATATATGCTTTGTTATATATTATATATATGTATCTATCGCAACTACACTGGCCTTTAAAACTTATTACCAAACTTTAATTGCTTGGCTCCTTCTCATTATATTAAGATACCAAGTACCTACACCAGATTTTATTCACTACATTAATTAACTACGACACAACGTTAACAGGACGGTAATACAAAATGGCATTTGACATATAAAAACAGGGTCCTTTTAGATTAACGATTGTTAAACTCCAGCTAAACAACAAGCGGGGCAGTTAAGCTATCCAACAGTGATAATTGCATTGCAATCGGTCCTGTAGTTTTATTCAAAACTTAGTACCATATTCCTTCTTTTTTTTTAAATTAATATGCTTGGCTCCTACTCATCGGATTGAGATACCAAGTACGTCAGTTTTTAGTCAAAATGTAAGCTATCAACAGTGAAAATCGCATCGCAATTAGTCCAGTATTTTAACATGATGCGCGAACAGACAGACATTAGAAGTGTGGTATTAAGTTTTGAAGACCACTGTGGTTGCGATCAAAGAATATAACTACGTATACGGCTATGGTAACTGGTTACGAAAAATAATTGTGTATAGGGCCGAAAGGATTTTATTTTTGTACTGAGTAATTATAGATACCTAACAGATAAATTTAGAGTTAACTAGATCAATCAGTATGATATTAGACAACTTATCGCCTGTCAAATAAGTGCTGTAAAAATGATTCAAAAGCTTTACTTAGTCAAAATGTAAGCTATCAACAGTGAAAATCGCATCGCAATTAGTCCATTATTTTAACATGATGCGCGAACAGACAGACATTAGAAGTGTGGTATTAAATTTTGAAGACCACTGTGGTTGCGATCAAAGAATATAACTACGTATAAGGCTATGGTAAATGGTTACGAAAAAATATTGTGAATACGGCCGAAAGGATTTTATTTTTGTACTGAGTAATTATAGATACCTAACAGATAAATATTAGACAACTTATCGCCTGTCAAATAAGTGCTGTAACAATGATTCAAAAGCTTTACATAAGAACAAGTCAATATAAATTCAGGGACATGGAATTTAGCATTTAAGCTTATATTTACGAAGTAATATTAGGTTATGTATCGAGTCCTAAAATTTATCAGATAATACAATGATATTAGATAACTTACCGCCCGTCAAATAAGTGCTGTAACAGTGATACAAAAGCTTTACATAAGAACAAATCAATATAAATTCAGGGACTTGGAATTTAGCATTGAATCTTACATTCAGGACTTAATATTAGGTTTGGTATCGAGTCCTAAAATGTATCAGGTAATCGTGAATCTAGGATACATTTTCAATGAAAACCACCGAGTTATTTGATTGAACTAATGATTTTACAGTACAATAATAAAAAAATGGCAAGCTCTAATTAACTTTACAACATACCTATCCTAGAAAAGCCAAAATCCTTAGAGATCTAAATTTAATAGGTTTATTCAAAAATCTATCTATTCTATATATTATACTTATAATAAAGCAATTTAAATAAGAAAAAGTCTGAACAATTAATCTTCATTGTTCAACCACAGAACCACATTGCATGGGATGCGCGTATAAGCAGACAGACAGACAGAGACCATTATAAAAACAACTTGCTCAGTAGCTTATTTTACGTTCGCTAGGCCTTTTTTTAAAATTATGTTAGCGTTTCATAACAGTTTGTCTGTGTGGTGTCGAATGGTGTCTGTCTGTCTGTTTGTACGCGCATCCTGTAAAAACTACAAGACTCATTGCGATGTGGTTTGAACTGATGGATAGCTTAGGGTTAGACTTAAAAAATAGTATACCCGATCAATCGATACAAAACTATTTGACGTATGAACGAACTTTGAAGGAATGTAGTATATTGTACTTTATTATTGGAATTACATTACTGGAAAATCAAGTAGGTTACTTTGAGTCCAGATATATGATCACACGGGCAAAGCCGCGTGCACAGCTAGTATACATAAAACTAAAAAAACTATACGAAAAAATGCAACGTAGTTAAAACCCATCGATACGCTGCAGCTGCTGCCGTGCAAAAAGTTCAGACGACCGCACTCGTTTATATCGTAAACCGTTTTGTTAAAAGTGTGGCGTGCGACTGGATGCTTGCAACTGGAATCGTATCGGTTCCGACCACACCAGTTCTTCACTCACAGAGATTTTTCATGTATGTTTTTATTATTCCTATTGAAAATGTAATGAGAGATTGACGCGCAGACATGACAACACAGTTTATTGTACGTAATACTATTATTTATTCTATGTTGGTACTCTAACCTCTCATTCCTATAAAAATGTAACGTGACGTTTTTCTAACGTCTCGTTACTTTTTGACGTTTCTTGTATGGTGTTTATGTCAAAATCTGACGGACAGTAAGTGAAAACGGTTCGATATAGATATAGTTCGGTTAAGATATAGAAACCGGCCATACCGAGTTCTCGTGGGGTAAGCGGGGTATGACGTATGTCCAATAGGACAACCTCTTAATCATCTTCAGCCCGTATTGATTCACTTTTGCCCTTCTTTGTGCCATTCTGATGTATTTTATTCGATTAGTACTTAATTTTCATCTAGCTAATTCAGCTATTAACTTAAAATCAAGTCTTCACTTAGGATTTTCAAGTGTTATTTAATTCTCCATACAATCCAAAACAGCCTTAATTTTAATAGAAAATTTTCTATGAACAATAATATACACCTAACGTAATAATAAAACGACAAAACATTTGTCACCAAAAAGCCGGCAGTGTATCATTACCATTACAAATCTTCCGTATCTGTAAGTTTGCGGTACATTAGCCTCCGATGTCTAATTAAATCCCCTTTGTGACAACGATTTTTACTGTGTGGTGCTGGTGAGGGTTGATATATAGGTACTAGAATCTACCAGTGGTCTACATTATCTATTTACAGGTAATAAAGTCATCGTTGTGATGCTCTACATTTTTTTCGAAGCATAATCAGCTACATTCCAATATCATGATCCATCAGATTTGGCTTACTAATGCCACTAATAAGAAAATAAACGACCACGAGATAAGATTTGAGCCTATGCTGTGTCATCTGGAAACCAGTGATCAGTGAGTAGACAAAAAACAATCTTTTTTTTAAATCTTTTTATGATTCACAAAATCCTACCGAAAAATAAAAAGATATCTGGCAGTGGGCGAGGCCAGATGTGACTGAATGCCTTGTGTTGTGAATAATTATGATATCGCCTGCGGCACTGAGGCGCGTGCTGTGAATGCCGCGATGTACACAACGTGTCTGCATCGGCAAAGTGAGCCTTATTAAATGCACATGTGAGAATAAGTATATATGACATTTTTATTTTTAATCCTGCTTGACTATGCTTGAAGGTTAGGCTAATGGCCACGCCTGACCGTAACTATTGCAGTGCTGGATCACAGAATTTATTTTCAATTCTCACGTAAAAAATATGGACATATTTTAAATTGCTCCTATACTCATTCGTCACTTAGGAAGTCAAATATGTTTATAAGCAAACTGCTCGTACCACTCCATTAAATTAAATTATTGAACATAAATTATATTAAAGAAATCCTGCTGATTTGTTGGCATACTAATATTTCGCATTCAAAATGGCTGGAGTATAGTAATTCATTTAGCGTTTTGAGTAAATGGTTTTACCGTCTTTTTGCCAGAATTTGGGCAAACAGAGTAATTTAGTAAACTGTAAATTGTTAAGCCAATGCTGAATTATCTACGTGTCTAGCTTTTTCGTGACATGTGGGAAATATGAATCTGCTGGTATCTCTATTCAACAACACAAAATCTACATAGCTCAAAACTTTCCTATTTCCTCAATACAGAAGGGGTCGCCATACAAAGTTCTCCCTACAAGTCGGGAGAAGTTACCCAGTCTCGTGTCAAACAAGGGTATGCACTCACGGGAGACTGAGCCGTAGCGAACTAATCTAATGCCGAAACTAACTTGCACTGGATATAATAGTATTGCGAATTGTTAGCGGTTAAGTGATACTTAAGTTGTGAGTTAAATTGTCTTGAAGACTTCTCTAGAATAGGTACAAGATACATCTCAAACATAAAAAAATTAAAAATTCATTATCGCCTATTTTAAAGCTACCCATGCTTGATTAGTTTTGACGACTTTTCAGTTTGTTTCAAGTTAATAATAAAATAGTGAAACTTATTTAATGCTTCAAATATTATACTGGTCCTTGCATTCCCCAAATTGTGCTCCAGTAAACTGTTTGGTTTCATTTGCTTATACATATATTGTCGGTGAAACTACAAAGTTCAGATTAAATAATCTAAAAACAGATAAAACCTCACGATTAGGATTAGTTTTCTAAATCAAACAACGTTCAGCTACTATACAAAATATGTGAAATCATATTTATATCATCTTCAAATATTGAACGTAATATGTGACTACTTAGTGCATTGCTTGTGGCTATATAGAGGAGAGAAGGTTTTGTCCGTATGGCCACTCTAACTGATGGTCGAATATATTTCCTTCTTCAATTTAATAAGTGGCGAGCACAGCACTGGACTGGACCCAGGCCTCGCTAAGTTTAATTTTGAAGATTTTCTACTTGTTCATATTCCTGGGCTACTTTTAGAACCATTATTTTAAATTCTCAGCTGTGTAATTGTCTTCCAGTTTTGTTCAAGCGGATATTTTATTTAAATGTTACATGTATACACTTAACCACTGAGATCTTTATATATTTTATTTTCAATGGTTGATACCATTAAAATTATTAGGTTTACCTCGTCTTTAATTTAAGTTTGTTGGTTGAAGGTACGGTAAGCATTGAAAGTGGAGTACTTACCTACCTAAACAATAAGTTTACACTGCTAAAAAAGAACTTATGCCAATAAATTAATGTTGGGATGAGCTTATCAAGGTCTAGAATTTGATACCGATATTGTAAATATCGAAGAAAAAATTTATTTTTTCGCACTTGATAATAGAGCCATTCTGTCACCATATTGACATTTAAAAATAATAGCCTATGTTATTCAGGTGATGTAAGTATTATAACGATACCTCACACGTCTATATCTATTTAGGCATTTAAAAGTTATGTTGGAATAAAGAAACTCACATACATACATACAAACATACATGAATCCAAAAAACATGAGACTTCTTTTTTTGGGCAGTCGTGTAACAAGTCTCATTTTTCTAAGGCCATGTCTATACCCTAGATTCGTAGAGAATCCACGCAAAGTGTTTTTTCTAACTTTGCTCATCTAAGGCTCAAACTTTAGATATTTTACTTGGCTCTGTCTAAGTACACCTCTGGAGTTCATCGGATATTTTATGCTAATGCGCGATCCATAGGAAGTGGTATGAAATAATAACATAC
This sequence comes from Alsophila aescularia, assembly GCA_946251855.1. Lineage (NCBI taxonomy): Eukaryota > Metazoa > Arthropoda > Insecta > Lepidoptera > Geometridae > Alsophila > Alsophila aescularia. The sequence continues at coordinate 41,681,805 of OX276381.1, forward strand.
ACTCGGGATACTGTGCTATGACTACTTAGATACCTCTCACGTTCACGTTCCCGGTTTACGTAATGTTTTCCAAGATACACTTACCTTATTTTGAACACGTAATGGACTTTTGGGTTAACAAACTAGTCATCTATATATCTATACTTATAATAAAACTATAACTGTAACTGTTCTGTACGTTGAAGATATTTTTTTATTTTTTTATTTACTCTAGATTCGATACTGAAGCTAAAACTGTATTTTTTTTCATTTTTGTCTGTCTGTCTGTTTGTATGTCTATCTGTATGTCTGTCTGTCTGTCTGTCTGTCTGTCTGTCTGTCTGTCTATCTGTCTGTCTGTCTGTCTGTATCTTGGCTAGGCATCACGCCGAAACTACTGAATGAATTTAAATGAAACTTGGTAGGATTTGAGTTCATACTACGAGGTAGGACATAGGCTACTTAACATCCCAAAAAATGAAAGGGTTCCCGCAGGATTGGGGTTGAAAGTTATTTCAAAAAACACTTACAACTCTGAAACTACTGGACGGATTTTGTTGCAACTTGGCACGTTATAGTTTATTATTTTAACCCATCATGGGTTAAAATTGAGAATACTTTTTATCCCGAAAAAATAAAGAGTTCCTGCGGGATAATGTCCCAAATTCTGTAAATGAAAGATATTTTGTAATTTTTTTTGGGGCCTTTCTATATTCAATACTAAAGCCAAAACTGTATTTTTTTATTTTTGTCTTTCTGTCTGTCTGTCCATCTGTCTGTCTGCACCTTGGAAGTGCATCACGCCGAGAATACTCAATGAATTCAAATGAAATTTGGTATGATTTGAGTTCATACTTTGAGGTAGGACATAGGATACTTACCATCCCGAAAAATTAAAGGGTTCCTGCAGGAGAGGCGTTGAAAGTTATTTAAAAGAACACGTATCACGCTGAAACTACTCGACGGATTTTGTTGAAACTTGGCACTTGGTCATCAGTTTATATAATAGGTTAAAATTGAGGGTACTTTTCATCCCGAAAAACAAAGTGTTCCTTCAGGATAATATCCATAATTCTGCAAAATGAAGATATTTTGTAATTTTTTTTGGAGGCTTTTCTATATTCAATACTAAAGCTAACACTGTATTTTTTTAATTTTTGTCTCTGTCTGTCTGTCCGTTTGTCTGTCTATACCTTGGCAGCGCACCACGCCGAAAATACTTAATGAATTCAAATGAAATTTGGTATGATTTGAGTTTACACTTTGAGGTAGGACATTGGATACTTATAATCCCGAAAAAAATAAGTTTTCCTGCAGGATAGGGGTGGAAAATTATTTAAAAAAACACTTATCCCGCTGAAACTATTGGACGAATGTTGATACAACTTGGCACAGACATAGTTTATAAGATAGGTGAAAATTATGGATACATTTTGTCCCGAAAAAATAAAGGGTTTCTGTGGGATATGTGTCCAAATTCTGTACATTAAAGATATAGTGTTATTTTTTTGGAAATTACTGTATATTCGATTATGAAGCCTAAACTGTATGTTTTTTCATTTTTGTCTGTATCATAGTCGCGCATCACGCCACCGGAACTACTGGATTAATTCAAAAGAAACTTGGTATGATTTTATTTCGTACTACGAGGTAGGACATAGGATACTTTACATATAAAAAAAATGGATATTTATTTAGGGGTTGAAACTTATTTAAAAGAACACGTACCACGCTGAAAGTAATGGACGGGTTTTGATGCAACTTGGCACTGTCTTAAGTTATATGATGGGTTAAAATTGAGGACACGTTTTATCCCGAAAAAGTAAAGGGTTTCTGCGGGATATGGGTCCAAAGTTATGTTAATAATTAAGTAATAAAAATATTTTTTGGATGGTTTTTCTATATTCGATACTAAAGCCAAACTGTTTTACTTTTTAATTTTGTCTGTCTGTTTGTCCGTATCTTGACCGCGCATCGTACCCAAACTACTAAATGAAGTCAAATGAAAAAAATGCTCTTGGGTGCTTAAACTATATGTAAGCCTAAGATCTTTATCTGTATCTGTACCTGTGCCTGTCATTTCATTTAAAAAAGGTATTGAACATATTTTTTTTGTTAATCTTTTCTTTCTTTCTGTTTGTCTGTATGTTTGTTTGTTCACGCATCACGTAAAAACTACTGAACCGATTGCGATGCGGTTTTCATTGTTAGATAGCTTAGGGTTGGAATTAAATCTGGTGTAATTGGTATCTCAATCCGGTGAGTTAGAAGCCGAGCAATTGATAAAGTATTTTTAACGGCTGAAGAAAGGAGGATGCCAGCTTTCGGCTTCCAAGACTTTTTAAAGTTAAATGCTGCGAACACGAAATCTATCCACATTATTGGCCATATAAAATAATTTAATTCATTCTTATTTAAACAATAACATTCTGGAACTGTTATTAAAATAAAAACAATTAATATGAATAGAAATGACCGGAAATAGCTGTGCAAGACTTTTAAAAGTTAAATGCTGCGAACACGAAATCTATCCACATTATTGACCATATAAAATAATGTAATTAATTCTTATTAAAACAATAACTTTCGGGAACGGTTATAAAAAAAATGGAATTAAAATGGATAGAAATGACCCGAAATTGCTGTGAATTGATACTAATTACGAATCATAGTCTTCCCTATAACTCGTAATTAGTGCAAATAAACTATTAGTAATCGATAAACAAAATCGATTTAAAAATAATCTACAGGCTATCTTAGTTTATTCTAGTAGAAATCATTTCAGTATATTATTTTATGATATTAGAAATAAACAACAATAGACGCACACGTTTGTTTTATCCTGCTTATACGTTAATTCATTATTTGTTGTATAAATGCTTCAGTGGTTTAGGTACCAAGCTCATGACAAGAGCCGAGAAGGCCCAGGGTTCGATTCTCAGATTGAGTACCTAAGTAAAATACTTTATAAATGATATTAAATATGATCGTAAAGTGTAGGTACCTACATAATATATCAGTTTAATATTAGATTTCAATGATTATCTTGGCTATATTATTCTCTTGACCATAAACCGTGTCATAATCTAACGAAAGTCACATAACCACAAAAGTTAACTTTATTTCCTCATAACTTATTTTTGAATAGTTCCCAGAAAAAACTAATAACACACAAAAGCTTTAAACATAATGCTTTAAAATTAAAAATACTGTTCAATTGTGTCCGCGATAATTTTACATCGAGCCTAAGTCACTTCGGAGATCTGGCATAGTCCTTTTGTTCAAATGTTGGTATATTGGTCCTGGAATCACATTATAGTACTTTGAACCTAAAGAAAAGAACACGCGTGCGAAGATTTTTATTATGAAAGGCTAGTGTAACTTTTAGATGAGAGATATGATGTGATGCGTTTAATTTGTATTTTATTTGCATTACTAGCTGTACCCGCGGCTTCGCACGCGTAGTTATTTCTTTGGTTAAAAGTACTATATATTCCTACTATTCCAAGAACTAAAATACAAATATACCAACATTTGATCAAAATTCCTTCAGCCGTCAAAAAGTTTTTATCGATTGCTCGGCTTCTACTCATCGGATTCAGATACCAAGTACCACAGTTTTTAAAGTCAAGCCCTAATCTGTCCAATACTGAAAACCGCATCGCAATCGGTCCACTATTTTTTACGTGATGCGCGAACAAACATACAGACAAACAAACAGACAGACACGATTTAAAAATATTCTTGTGCAGTAGCTTATTTTAAGTACCCTAGACCGTTTTGTTTTTAATTATCTTCTTTGTACAGACTTTTTACACGACTGCCCAAAAAAAGAAGTGTATTGTTTTTAGCATTCATGTATGTACGTATGTATGTATGTATGTATGTTTGTATGTTTGGATGTCAGTTTCTTTATTCCACCATAACTTTAAAATGCCTGAACAGATTTAGACATGAGGTATCGTTAGAATTCTTACATCCCCCGAGTAGCGCAAGTATGGCACCATTTTCAAACTAGAAAAAAAACTTTGAAATTTCCAATATGGGTATCGAATTGAAGGCCTTGATAAGCACATTCCAACAGTATATAATTTATTAGCAAAAGCTCAAATTTTGGTATGGCAGGCGTGTTTTTTTATATATTTTTTATTCGTTCTTATTGCTATAAGTAAAAATAAAAACTTCCTCTCTAATTTATCTAATTTGCTCTTTCTGTCTCTGAAAGGCCAAAAAAGCCTGGAAGACCTGGAGAGTGTATACACAGGACTGTAATTGAAGAAATATATTTTAATAACATGGTATATATAAACATGGGTAAATCTAAACCCTTAGTTTAGACTTTAGACATAGCCATGCCAACATCATAACGGTCCATTAAACATGCTTAGGGCATTAATTTCTATTAAACCATGAACCTCAAAAATCCTTTCCTGGCCTCAGGCCACAAGGGTTTCGCATTAGTGGCGCTGAGTATCCAGGACCTTGAGGGATCACCATGTGTTTGGTAAATGGCGAGACTAAAATCAATTATAATTCGGATTTGGAGTTCTAAGCCCGTTGGGGAAAGTCTGTAATATTATGCAGCAATAAGAACAAAAACAAAGAAGATTATTTAAAAAAAAAAGGTCTTGGGTACTTAAAATAAGCTACTGAAAAGAATATAACATTTTTTTAAATAGTGTCGGTCTGTTTGTCCCTTTGTTTGTTCGCGCATCACCTAAAAACTACTGAACCGATTGCAATGCGAATTTCACTGTCGGATAGCTTAGTGTTTGACTTAAAAATTGGGGTACTTGGTATCTCAATCCAAGAAGGAGTGCAAGCCGAGCAATCGACAAAAATCTTTTTGACGGTTGAAGGAATTTTGATCAAATGTTGATATATTGATATTTTAGGTCTTGGAATAGTACAAAGAGTATTTTAACCTAAAATGACTACGCGTGCGAAGCCAGCTAGCACAGCTAGTATTAAGAATTCGGAACCTAATCTTACAAATGTTGGTTCCATCTACATATCAATTCAATCTTTCAAGCATTTCAATCTTCTGGAGTAGTTTCAGTTTTACCCAACCGTTTCATTCTGAAAATCCGACTTCAAAGAATATATATCATCTGCATACAATATCATCTCACCTACGAGTATGCATAATCCATACCAATGTATAAAAGTGAAACGTTGTCTGTTTGTTTGTTTGTTTGTTTGGGGAGCTTTCACGCGATAACGGCTGGACGGATTTTGATGAAACTTAGAATGGAGATAGCTTATACCCTGGAATAAAACATAGAATATTTTATTTTATCCCGGAAAATTGTAAGTTTCCAAGGGAAAACTGGAAAATCTAGAAAAATGTTGATTACTCGCTGTAAGAAACGGTTGCTATGGAAACGAAATAACAAGTATGTCAAAAAACATCAAGAGTAGTGCTTTACCTACTTTTGCAATGGTTTTTAATATCCTACAAGAACATAGGATGCTATTCTTACTAAAAAGCATACTATGAAAAAAAAAACTTCAGTCCGCAAAACAAACTACTATCCGCGCGGACGAAGTCGCGGGCGGGAAAACTAGTATGACATGTTTTTGTGGAATATAAAGCAGGTAGGACAAACTTTAATTTTGCGTAGAAAACACAGTTTTTTTATAACTCATCTAAATGGTGCCCCTACAGCAAAGTCGTTAATCGTGTTTAGTCCGTGATGCATGTGCCGTGTCATTGACCGCAGCCAGGCCTGAGGTGTTGAGGAACGGGAATTAATCTGTATCATATGAGAGACATGTCGAAATGGTGCGAGTATAAGCATGAATGATTAGTAGATCTTCTTTAGTGAAATTTAGAGGGGCATCATGTAGTGTCTCCAATTCAGGGTCATCAATTACGGTTAGGTCGTGAAGTGTGTGGGGTTGATGACCGCAACTCGAGCTCTGAGATGCAGCCTTTTTCCTAAATGTCTTGAATTTATCTACTGGTTTCTCTATATACCATTATTTATATCATAAATTATATGTTGGACCAGTTAAATAATATAGAAATTAAAAGTATTGTGCCAATATCCACACCAATATATAATAGCGAAACGTTGTCTGTTTTTTTATTTGTTTGGGTAGCTTTCACGCGATGTCGGCTGAATGGATTTTTATGAAATTTGGAATGGAGATAGCCTGGAATAAAACATAGTATACTTTTTATCCCGGAAAATGGTAAGTTTCCACGGGAAAACTGGAAAATGTTGATTACTCGCAATAAGGAACGTTTGCCATGGAAAAGAAATAATAACTGTCAAAAAACAACAGGAGCGTTGGTGCTATACTTTTGTATTGGTTTTTAATATCCTAGAAGAACATAGGATCCTTTTTTCGCGATAAACTGTAGACCGCACGGATGAAGTCGCGGGCGGGCGTGACAAATAAAATATCATGATGATATTGACCAATGATATTGAAAGCTAGTCAAGTCAATCAAGCTTTCGCCCGCGACTTCGTCCGCGCGGTCTACAGCGAAAAAAACCATCCTAATTTGTTCCAGTTAGACAGAACATCGAGGATATTAACTATGGAACTTAATCTACTTAGTATCCGCAAAGTAGGTAAGTTTTAGAGTTTCTAATGAGCTAAACAAGAATCTAGATACAAAAGTGAAATATATAACAAAGATAATCTTAGCTTGCCGTGAGATTACATCATCATCATCATCATCAACAACAACAACAGCCTGCTTTGGTCCACTGCTGGACATAGGCCTCTCCTAATGCGCGCCACTGAGCCCGATCTTCAGCTGTTGTCATGTAATTGCTGCCAGCTACTTTACGTAAATCGTCACTTCATCTGGCCGGAGGGCGTCCTACTCTACGGTTGCCTATACGTGGTCTCCACTCAAGAACTCATCTACCCCACCGGTTATCGGTTCTTCGACTAATGTGACCGGCCCAGTGCCACTTCAGTTTCCCAATTCTTTGAGCTAATTTCAGTTTGCTAATTCGTGAGAGTACAACCCTAACGAAATTCTCGATCTTGTTCATGAATACCTAGCAAGCAGTACTTACATGTCGTTATAATTCATTGTTCTCCGCATTTTTCCTCCTCGCCCAGATCTCGGAGTAATTATTCAAGCGCATCTGTTCGTTCGCAATGAAGGGAGTTCTTTTTGTCTCGGTGGGTATTAATGAAGGAAACAGCCAAAGGCGACGCGGTATCGACCCGCCAGATTCTGTCAACACTTTGGTGAAACATCACTGAATATAATTTGCAGTTGATCGTAGTGCACGGCTACTTTTATTTGCGACTCTTGCGTTTGACTATTACCTGATTTGATGTTATGCGACAATGTAGCACGCATACCTGCTATTTTTTGTAAAACAGTTAACTTACAGGAGACATAAACTACAGCAAGGACGCTCAGTCCTTGGCGATACATTTAGATACAAATAAACCAATGTCTAAACTTAAGGCAAAGCAATATTTTCGTTCTTCGTTTCCCGCAAAGAGTATAGGACAAATACTGATTCCCCGCTTGGACACCCCTCGGTGAAGATGTTTTTTTTAACCACTTTTCCCATATTTCCTTTCTACTAAGTTGTTTCATCTAGTTTTGTATGAACACCTTTCACGAATGGGTGGAGACGTGGATTTTATAGGGATTTTCCGTCATACTGATAAAAGCGTCTTTGAATATTATGGAGCATTGTTTTTGTGAAAATCCAAGACAATAATCGTGAATTATTATAAAAGTAGAATTAGGACTTTGGACTTTAAAAATATGGAGCAGTTTTCATGAACAATTTTTCATATTAATGAGCGCAGCACTTTGAAATCTTTAAGACAGATTTCGTTTGGCACTATTTTATTTAAACGGTTAACGGTTACTATATGAGGACAATGCAAGCTTAATGATGTCGTCATCATAATCTTTTCAGAAATTCATATATTGTTACTTGTGAAAATACCCCTTTGGCGTACAGGTAGAGGTGGGGGCAGAATAGCCAGTACAACAGAAGATCCAATCGTCGTTACCCTTTGGTTTGGTGTTCCTTGGTTACCTGGATCCAATTGTAAGGGCAAGAATCTTATTCATGTCCCAGAGGATTTATTTTATTGCATAGCTCACTTAACACCTTCCTATTTTGGAAAAGGCATTATCGACTATTTTGTTTAGAACGAGGGAAAATATACAAAGGTACAGGAGGAAGAAGCAACACTTGCAAGTATTCATGAGAGTAGTTACAAACCGTCTCGCTCGTAGGTTTGACGACTTTCAGCCTCCTAAACAAGCTGGATTCCGGAAAGGCCTTAGCACCGTAGACCACATGCATACGCTTCAGCAGATTATACAGAAGACCGAAGAGTATAATTGGCCACTATGTCTAGCGTTTGTGGATTATGAGAAAGCCTTTGATTGAGGTCACTGAGCATTGCACGTGTTTAAGTTTTGATAAATCGTGATTTTTATCATGTTTCAAGGTAATTTCATTGTATGAATTTCATTAGTGTTGAGTATTTCTTGTGAAAACATGACTAATTATAGTATTATGTTAGGACAAGTATATTTACGTGTGTTAGGACAAGTATATTTACGCGCATCGTGAGAGAGCTATGCTCGGTGTTTCACCACTTGATAAATAAATAAAATAAAATAAATAATATATTCGGAACATTTCCACACCAATTATCTAGCCCCAAACTAGGATACCCTGTGCTATGGGTACTAGATAACGGATAAACATACATATATAAGAATATTAACATCCATGACTCTGAAACAAACATTTCTGCTCATCACACAAATGATTGCACCTTGCAAGATTCAAACCCACAACCGTTCGATTTCGTACCTAGGATCTCTAGCCACGAGACCAACCGGTCGTCGTCGTAGAATCCGAAATGAGAAAATCCGTAGAAGAACCAAGATTACCGACATAGCTCTCAGAGTTTGCAAGTTGAAGTGGCAATGGGCAGGCCATATAGTTCGCAAAACCGACAACCCCTGGAGAATAAAGGTTCTAGAATGGCGACCACGAACATGCAAGCGAAGTGTAGGGAGACCCCCCACACGATGGACCGTCGACATTGTAGCCATCGCAGGAAGTCAGTGGATGGAGGTGGCACAAGATCGCTCGTCATGGCACTCTTTGGGGAGGCCTATTTTCAGCAGTGGACTTCGAAAGGCTGAAATGATGATGATGATGTATCCATGCAAGTATACAACCCCTGACAACTAAAAGCACCAATCAAAGGTTAGGTATATCGAAGACATAAACACAAGTACAATAAAACCACTAACCAGACTAACTCACAAAACTGGGTCCCATCCAACAAAGCGAGACGCAGACAAAATGTTATTGTTATAGTTATTGGCCGTTTGTCTAGTTGGCAACACTTTACTCAGTCGGTTACGAGGCTAACTAACCAATATTTTTATGGAGGAAATACATGGTGTTTTTGTAAGGATTACGGGATAAGCTGGTAAAGACAAGTCAAGGTCGGGGAGTAAACAAAGCTTTGGCACGGGTTTTGCTGGGTCTCTAGTATTAAGTTTTATGTTACTTCTTTTTTTGTAAGGAAAAACTGGCATAGTAAAGATTTCAGTTGGTATTTTATTATTGGTTTAACTCAATACAGGATGAGCCAACACAGTTTCTCTGTTTAGCAAATTTTGTATCAAAATGGGCTAATTTGGATAAGTGCAAATAAAGAAAAATAGTATTTAGGTAAAACGGCATAACGTTGTTATTATTACTAGGTAACATTGTATGCGTTTGGAATACAAATATTTAAAGGACAAAAGTCGTAGACGTATGGAAACGGATTACGAAGGTGAAGTGGAGATGGGTAGGGCACTTGGCGACACGAGAATATGGCTGATGGACAAGGACAGTGACGGAATGGTGCCGAAAAGAAAAGCACAGAGATTAAGAGGCAGACCACCTGCTCAATGGTCAGACGACGTTATTAAAGTGGCAGGTAGGCAGTGGATCTGCTTGGCGCAGGACCGGAAAGAGTTGCGTGAACATGAGGAGGCCTTTGCCCAACAGTGGGTTGATGTAGGCTGATATAGATAGATAGATATATTTATATTTATGTAATAGGTATTTTTTACTTTATATATCTATCGTTTTGTTTACATTTTTATGAAGTCTGTGTGATACTTTAAAGAAGTTTGCTGACTACAAATTCTAAATGTTTTGGATATGTAGCCAATTTTATGAAAGTGAATAAAATATCTAACTGCAACATTCCATCCCCCATAAATCACACTCATCGCCCATTCGATATCTCATCTGCAATCTGCAGTCGTTTGCAGCATATTTTTGGCGCAGATTCTGATGACGCCATTACGCAGAGTAAACGGTCCGATCAGTGTCCGTCGAGGCCATCGTTCGATTTAATTTAGCGCAGCCGGCGGCACCCCAGCGGTTAATTTGGAAATAATTATTGCCTACTGCCCTCCCCTATCGGCAAAAAGATGAGCAAGATGCGAACGCTTATGCCGTGCTAATGTTTATGTGAGTATCGGACATGCGGTAAAAACAACAGTCTGAATAAAAGGAAAAGAAATTGCCGATGCCAAAATCTCTGGAGTGGTTAGTATTATCTCTCCTCTAGGAACAAACAGGCATTTATGTAGGTATTTATATAATAAAAAGTTTTTAATGTTGTTTTACAACATTTTAGCGCTTATTTTAGTTAATTACACAAAAAAACATAATTTGATAATGATTATTATTCGCTACGAACTCAGATATGAAAAATCTGTTCAATCGTTTCAGCGTGAAGGAGTAACAAACACACTTCTAAAGATAGATGGCGCTTATCAGTATTTATGCATTTTATGACGTTTTGTATGGACTGTCAGTTCTAATGTATGGAGTATACTAAGTTTTCCGCTCGATAAGAGAGTATTCATTTTTAAAAGTCTTAGCTCTGATTGGCCTTTTTACGACAGTGGCTACACTTTTCTGATCTATCTATACTTATAATAAAGCAATAGAAACGAAAAAGTCTGTACAAAGAAGATAATCAAAAAAGAAATGGTCAAGGTAAAATAAGCTACTGAACAAGAACATAAAATTTTAAAAATTCGTGTCTCTCTGTTTGTCTGTCTGTATGTTTGTTCGCGCATCACGTAAAAACTACTGGACCGATTGCGATGCGGTTTTTACTGTTGGATAGCTTATGTTTTGCCTTAAAAACTGGGGTACTTTATATCTCAATTCGATGAGTAGAAGCCGAGAAATCGATAAAAATATTTATGACGGCTGAAGGAATTTTGATCAACTGTTGGTATATTAGTATTTTAGTTCCTGGAATAGCACAAAGAGTATTTTTAACCTACAGGAATGACCACGCGTGCGAAGCCGCGGGCATGAGCCAGTTTCTAATATTTTACTAATATTAGTTGATGTTAAACTATTTTGGTATTGTTGTTAGAAAGCGCTTGAGCTGTTTTTCTGCAAGCATTTTTATCATTAGCATAATTAAAACTCTTTTCACAATAAATTTAAACATTCCTCACGATAATTAATATAGAAAAGACGTTTCAATCAAATGATGTTTGTTGTTTGTTTTTCATCACAATAAAACAAACGTATTTTTAAAAATCGCAGTAGTTAAATTCGTAAACCGTTTATTGTTTCTAGCTCAGTGTCAGTCAAGTGTCAGTCTACAAACTTTACCTATTGATTCACCGCAGGGCCACGGTAATGTTATGGGCGCTCCTCCGTACAAACAATGACAGCACTGTAGATACGACAACAGTAAACAATGTCAATGAAAGTGCTTCAACCTGACTCAGTCACTCACACACACATACCTAGATAATGTGAGCTAGACTAAAATATTCCGGGTGGAACGAGTGAGCCTATTTATCTTTCGCTCTCTTTGTTACCCACTCTGACTAAACAGCCTATATTCTCTACTGTCTACATAAATACAGTGCTTAGAAAAGCCACGCAATGTGGTCTGCACCTGATAAAGTATGTACATTTATACACGTGTAGATATCCTGATGCTTGATGGAGCTATATTTACGGCGCAGGCAGCGAGATTGACTCGGCGGGCATTGTTTGTGAAGTTCGCTCGCAATCACTCAACGTACTGCCGTTTGTATAGTGATGATACATGGTAAATGATGTCGATAAGGTTTTATTTTATGTCTTATTCTCTTTGGGGAAGTATATCACTGTATCATCTTTACCCCGCGACTTCGTTCGCACAGAATTCAAAAACCGTAGAGTTCATTATTGCCCGCGACTTCGTCAGCGCGCAATTCTATGAACTGTACTTGATCGTTTACTCCCGCAAATTCCAGTGCAAAATAAGCCTGATTTTCATGAAATCCGTCCAGCAATTTTCAGGCCTCTTTTACCAAACTATATAAAAAAGCGTGGCTGAGTGTTAAATAACAGTACATGTTTATGAGGAAGTACTTGTATCCAACCAAAAAATTCACATCCCTATTTCCTAAGAATATGAAAGGAAATAGAACGAGGGGTGGTTTTAAGAACGAACTAAAAGCACTGCGTATAGTTGTGCAGGCAGGCACAAGCAAAACCACAAAAGGCCTGCGCAACAATGTCTAGAACGCACAAAGGAAAATATGAGCATTGTACCTACAAAAGTTTACAAAAAATTGAGATATTCCAATTTTCAGGAACTTTCCATTGTTATGCGGGTTTTTAGATCTCGTTTTTTTTTTAAAGAGTTGGTTATATGCTCAATATAGCATACAACCAACTCTTTCTCGCATTATTGAAGCCACTTTTGGAAGATACTTTGACGATATAGGTAATTGAAATTAATAGAGTTGGTTTTATATTTTATTTCTAGAAAAGTTTAGTTCATGTTTTGTAGGTACATTCTTTGGTGCATAATAATCCTTTTTTTGATAACAAATTACCGTATTCTCTATATTTTCAGCATTGATATCACGCATTATCCAAATATTGTTTTGACGACCCGTCGGCCAAGTGTCTTGTGACTGCGGTCGTGGGTTAATCTAATCCCGCATGGTGCAAGAATTTACGTAATGAGAAGAAATAGTTGTTTTCCGAGTCAATAAGTTTATCCGTAGTTTAGGGCTAGATCATTGGTTTGAATTGTCCTTATTATATTTTTATTGATTTACTAGCTGTGCCTGCGGCTTTACCCGCATGGTAATTTTTCTGGAATATACGGATCATATGTTATTCAAGAAACAAACGTACATAATCAAACTTCTTTTTTTTTATCGGTTGCTCGACTTATTCTCATCGGAGCGTAGGGTTTTGCTTAAAAACGTGTGTACTGGGTACACACGTTTTTAAGCAAAACCCTACGCTATCAGCATTGAAAACTGCATCGCAATCGGCCTAGTAGTTCTTATGTGATGCGCGAATAAACAGACTAACAAACAGACAGACAGTAACAATTTTTGAACGAGCGATCGCGAAGCGCGAAAGACGTTTCTCTGTTTCAGCTTCGGCAAAAAATCTTTCGTATGTCCGGTTGTCTGTCCGGATGTCTTTCCGGATGTCTGTCCAGCTGTTCTCCTCTTCAGGTCACATTTCTCAACCGATCTAGATGAAACTTAGTATACAGGTTATGCGAATTTTCAGTTTTTTATTGTAGTCGGGGATTTTTGATTGGGGGGTACTTCCCCTAATAAAGAGTAAAAAGAGGGCTACTGAATATCTCCACCATATTAAATCCGATTTCGATAGTTCTTTTTTAGTTTAAAGGTACTAACTTTAAGTTAGTCTCATAAAAAAAATTGGTGAATATCTGATGAGGATCTTCGGCGTGATGAGCAGAATAGGGGCAATGACCCGTCCAACCACCGGCTTCACTCGTGGAGGGGTAAATGCGAATTATCCGTGCACCCACTAGGGTGCACGGATAATTCGCATTTACCCCTCCACCTACTGCACTAGAGTTGGAAACAGCTCCTCAAAATGCAGTAAATTGCTCACTTTTAGGTTTCTACCAGTGGCATCAGCCCTTTACCTACTAGGTATAGATTGATAGTGCACCTTCGTTATTAATATTAGTGTTACAATAAGGTCACTAGATGGCGCTACTGTGCACCGCTAGATTGTTTGCAAAAAAGTTTGTACGCGTGAGGCCTACAGCTCACAGAGCCACTAGTAGTAGTTTTTTTAAGTCCCCCTATACCATTTTTTTTGCCTGAGCGTACGCTAAGGGCGAGTGAAGCGTTTCCGTTTCAGCTTGGGCAAAAATTCTTTCGTTTGTCCGTATTTCTGTTCTCCTCTACAGGTCGCATTTCTCAACCGATCTAGACGAAACTTGGTGTACGGGTTAAACAAATTTTTTGTTTTTTTTTTAGTCTTCGGGGATTTTTGATTGGGCACTTCCCTCAAAAAAGGGCAGAATTGGGCTACTGAATATCTCCGCCTTATTAGATCTGATTTCAATGGGTATTTTTAATATAAAAAGCAGTAACTTTAACTTGGTCTCATAAAAATTTGGTGAGGATCTTCGGAGTGATGATCAGAATAGCTCCTCAAAATGCAGTACTAGGCACTTTTAGGTTTCTACCGGTGGAATCAGCCCTTTATCCACTAGGTAGGGATTGCTTGGTTATTAATGTTAGTCTCACAATAAGGTAACTAGATGGTGCTACTGTGCACTGCTAGATTTTTGCAAAAAAGTTTGTACTCGCGAGGTACTAGTTTTAAACTATAGATAGATTATTCATATTTTATTGACTAGAAAATATTTTAGCAATACGACAAGCAGCAGCTCTCGACGGGGTCAACAAATCTCAGCTCCTATCACTTTGTTTTATAAGTGCTTCTAGTGTTGTGTTCTTCAATTAAATATTCTGAATACGGTAGTAAGTCTATCTATCATTAGGTACATTAGTCTGTTTGACAGAAATATAACTATAAGTTACCTACATATATTTCTGTACATGATCATTTTTTTAAAGTCTATTCTACTCTAGCTAGATCCAAGAATTCAGAAGAAAATGTTAAAATAGGTATATTATGAGCATCCCAGTTACTGTCGAAGCCACAATCTCCCCTCGCAGCCCCGCGTTAAATCACAGCGATGCCTGAAAGCGAACCAACGAAGGGAGCTTGTGTTAATAGTGTTAAATGATTTCAGAGCATTTTAGTTTGGCTCGGTATCATCTAGTCTGTGACAACATATTACGTCAGTAATCGTAATTACGTCAACATATTACGTCAGTCTCTTTGCAATATAATCAGAGAATATACAGCCACAAGTTTTAAATTTATTTCAAAGCAACTGGTTCATGAAACTTTGATTGTTGTTCTGAGTTCCGAAGATTAGACTCCGATTGATTTATAAAACTCTGAAACTTCACTTCATGATTTCCATCATTATCTAAAAGCCAGAAAGATTAGATATAACGTTTGATCATTCAAAAAGATTAACTATTTAGTCAAAGTTGAAAATAATATTAATAAGTATATAAAAGTGAATATTGATAAGTAGAAACATGGAAACGGGATATTTACCATAGTTACTATTTGTATTGAGTTCCCAATATTTCGGCACTGTTGCAAGCGCCATGATCACGGATAACTGAAGCAACTGTGGGTGGGCTACTCATACTTTATACTTCTAATGTTTGTGACCACGTACATTTTAAACCATATATTGAATATAATAGTAGATAACCTGGTAAAGTCAAATATTCCTGTAGACCCAAAAAACTGGCATTTTATTTAGTTTTTTCGAAAAGGGCACTGTAAAAGAAGTGCTTGTATCTAATAGTCCATTTGAACCTAGACGATTTATCGCCGAAACCAATTCAATTTCATTGTTCTAGCCATCAACGTTTGCCACGAAGGCTTACTGGAGAATCGTTCAAATGCCTTCCTAAGCTTTTTATTGTTTCATGTTTACTATCTTTTCAGTAATAAACTTTTCATGACTCGTAGAAAAAGTATGAATGGCCAGGAGACTCTATCTGTTCAAAAATAAAACATTTAATATCGTTTTATTTATGGATTCTACATCCTTTTTTTTTTATTATTTATTATTGTTGCTGTGGCCTCTACCGCCTTTAAAGCTTTACCGAACGGGGGGCAGGCGCTAGAGCGCTATGGCTGCGCCACTACGATTCAAACTCCGATTCAACTCCGTTTAAATAGGTTATAGCCCTTACTCCTTCTCCCTCTCCCTCTGAGAGAAGGCAAGGCCCAGCAGTGGGATCTTAATAGGTGGAAAGGATTGCCTTGTTTTTTTTTAAATTTGAATGCTTGATAAATGTTTTGACAAACATTTCTCGATTTGTTCAAAGCAGATTTGTTCGTACTTATACTGATTTCTCCATAATTATTGTCTTGTAATAGTATGACGACTTTATCGAAGCTGTTGATCACTATATCTACTTAGGTCAGACGATCCAACTGGGTAGATCCAACTTCGACAAAGAGGTCAACCGACGAATCCAACCAGATATGGCGTAATTTCCCGAACGCGGGCAGCGTTCGGGAAATTACGCCATATCTTCTCGTCGCAGATACCGCAGAGCCTCAAGACGAAAGTTTATAATCAGTGCGTGTTGCCAGTGATAACATACGGCACTAAGACGTGGTCGCTAACTATTGGTCTCATAAACAAGCTCAGAGTTGCGCAGCGTGCAATGGAGAGAGCTAAGCTCGGTGTTTCACTACGTGATAGAATCCGAAATGAGGAAATCCGTAGAAGAACCAAGGCTACCGACATAGTTCTCAGAGTTTGCAAATTGAAGTGGTAATGGGCAGGCCATATAGTTCGCAGAACCGACAACCGCTTGGGAATAAAAGTTCTTGAAGGTGGCCACGAACAAGCAAGCGAAGTGTGGGGAGACCCCCCCACACGATGGACCGACGACATTGTAGCCATCGCAGGACGTCGGTGGATGGAGGTGGCACTCGTCATGGCGCTCTTTGGGGGAGGCCTATGTTCAGCAGTGGACTTCTAACGGCTGACATGATGAATAGTATGACGACCGGTTGGCCGTATGGTTATTGACCCTGCGACTTTGAAGTCAACCAACGGTTGCAGATTCGAATCCCGCTAGGTACAATCATTTGTGTGATGAGCAGAATGTTTGTTTGAGTCTTGGATGTAGTATTCGTATCTATGTATGTTTATCCCTTAACTAGTGCCTATAGCACAGGGTATCCTACTTTGGAGCTAGGTAATTGGTGTGAACTGAATAGTCACGAAAAAAAGGATTCTATAACTCAAACGGAACTCTATCGTGCTGAATGAATCAATTTTAGTTACCTCGACGTTAGAATCCCGTTTAATTTAAGTTACACATGTGTCAATATATTGCCAAGTAGAAACATCTCAAATTATTTGAAAGTTTTATCTTTCGTAATGTGATAACATTATTCAATCGAACGAAGATCCAAAAAATCCCATTAAGGTAACACGTGTCGTCGCTCGCCTCGTTTTAATTTATCATTCCCACACCTAGTCCTTAGTTCCACACCGAGGGACCTCTTGCGATGTCTTCGGGGAAATTCGCGGTAAAGTTGCGCTTTAAATATTTTAATAAACTCGTATTAAAGCCGTAAAAAACACTTTGCTCTCCCGTTTTTCGTACGACACCCCAGAACTTCAGTTTTGTGGTTATACCCGTAGGTGCGGGGGACGAGCTACGTATAGAGGGTGTTTCATTATTCATAATGCTTTGTTTGAAACTTCAGGCTTCTGTTTTGGGCACGATTTGTTGTTTTTGACGGCTCAATTTTCGTAGGAGGTATGTAAACGGCCGGTTCATTAAATTTGAACTGCTTGACGTAGATGGAACTCATTTGTAAATTCCGAAACTTGACTTGAAGGAGCTACACCTCTGTCCTAAATAAACAGCGCATTGCCCTAAATAAACTAAAATGTTAACTAACTCATTTCCTCACTAGGAATTGTTAACTTTGAGTTCGTTTTAAAATTTAATCAAGCTTTTCCTTTTACAAACAATTACGAACCTCCCATCAGAGTTAGGTAATTAATTATTTGTGGAAAGAAGCTAAACTGAATGAGTTTTGAGTTAAAACCTCTTTGTTAAGGTTTTACATAGATTTTCCAGAAGATTTTGCATTTTTGCTTTGAAATTAAACGTCGACATTATATACATACCTATACTCAGATACGTATGTATTTTCAATGGTTATTTATAACTAGATGTACCGCGAAGTCATTTTATTTAAAAGAAGTCCATAGCCATACCACAGAATAAATAATAGTACAAGCCATACGTGTTATTCCAGGACCAAAACCCTATAAAGTACAATATCCGTACAAATATATAAAAGTGAAACGTTGTCTGTTTGTTTGTTTGTTTGTTTGTTTGTTTGTTTGTTTGGGGAGCTTTCACGCAATAAAGGCTGGACGGATTTTGATGAAATTTGGAATGGAGATAGCTTATGCCCTAGAATAAAAAAAGGATACTTTTTATCCTGCAAAATTTAAAGTTTCTACCGGAAAACTGGAAAATGTTGATTACTCGCTGTAAGGAGCGGTTGCCATGGAAACGAAAACAACAACTTTAACAAGTCTGTCAAAAAACATCAAGAGCGTTGGTACTATACCTACTTTTTCATTGATTTTTAATATCCTAGAAGAACATAGACTTTTTCGTTCATATTGATTTATTATAAGTATAGATCGATTAACGGTCATACTACAGTTAAATTTAGGATGATTAAAAAAAGAGAATGAACGCTTGCACGCATCTTATTACTTGGTCATTATTAAAATCTGAATTCACTCAAACCTTACTTATCTACCTACCTTAGAGTAAATACACTCTAAGATATCTACCGATATCATTTTGCATATAATATATGATACGTTTATGATAATGAAACACTGGTTGCATAATGTTATGGTGCCTGAGATGGCATGGAGAGATTTTCGTATGGTAAATGTACGTACTAACCACATTTTATGAGAGGTGCGAATGCTAAACTACGCAGTTTTTGGTATACGTGTTATGCTTTGGGGGAAAGTTGATTTTCATATTGTTGAAAGACAGTATATCTCTATAGATATAGACTTGCTCCAATGTCGATGATGCTATGCAAAACCTTTTAAAGATCTTATAAAATTTGCAATCACTTATCTATAAAATCACATTTTATTCTTTATTTTTTGTTGGCGATCCTGGCTGTCCCTAACCTAAGCGTCCCGCTTGCCCATAACAGTTGCAGCGCCACCCAGAACTTTGGCGTCATTGCACTGCGCTCGTCACCCTGAGACATTGCCCAGTAATTTCGGTGGAAACATTGCCCTTCAAACCGAAACACAGAAATGTTTACACACTACTGCTTGACTAACTAAATCAAAGATATACACTAGGTAACTTTTAAAATTGCGCTTTTCGAACTCATAGTTGTTTAGAACAACGGGAAATGGAAAATGTCGACCTTTCCAATATTTAAGTCACTTTATGCTGTTGCCCTAAGATAAGGCCAATTAAGTGTGAGGACTTTTATTGCCAGTGAATTGTAGAAGTTTTTAAGATAGGGACAAAAAAAAACTCTATTTCTTTTTATTTTAGGGACCATCAAACTTTGAAGGGATATATTGCTGTGAACAAAATTTTAAGTTATTCTTTTAAGTTATTATTGTTTTTTTAATAATATAAATATTGCTTTGATGTCTCATAAAAGGTTCATTCACTACTGGACTACCAACATTCAAAAAATTAACTGAATACTATTGTTAGTTTGGTCAAAATAACTAAGTTTGTGTCAAAATCTAGAATTTTGTGAAAAAAAAACATAAATGGAATAACTCCGAAAATATCAAAAATCGCGGAACATACATATGGGTTAATCAGGTGCACCTCGGAATCTCCGCTTATGACTACTCCCTGTATAAAAACTAGCTCCAAAAATTCTAGTTATCGCTTACATGACTTAGCATTTTAATTTAAGCGGTTGGATTATCTACATAACTATTTAAAAAAAAAGAAAAGATTTTTTTGGAAAGGTTTGTGCTGTTGGTCTATAACTGACCTCTACAGCGTCACCGGGCTGTGGCTGTTGGGGCGGGCGCGAAAGCGCTTCGCCAAATTCCATAATTTCCATTTTTAACTACCTACTTTATTTAGTCCAGTCCGCATGCATTGTTCCCCCATCAAACTCAGGAAACAGCCAGCCGATGATTTGTGAAGCTCGATAACAGACTCATCTTTTGCCGACTGATTTATGTCTTCACTGCTTTATTGGCTCTAAACCTGATACAGGCACAATATTTATTGTTCAATGGTCAGTGTGGATATACTGTAGAAAAATATTGGTATTTGGTAGAAGACTTAGAATTATTAATCTGAAAGGTGTTAGTGGAAAGGTTTTGACTTGTGTTTTATTTTTTTATTTTACTTCATAGACAAAGTATATCAGGGGTCTAGGCAAGGAATGTATAAGCATACTAGCTGATTCCCGCAGCTTCGCACGCGTGGTAATTTCTCTAGGTTAAAAGTACTCTATATACTATTCCAAGACCTCAAATACCAATATACCAACATATTTGATCAAAATTCCTTCAGCCGTCAAAAAGTTTTTGTCGATTGCTCGGCTCCTACTGATCGGATTGAGATACCAAGTACACCAGTTTTTAAGACAAACCCTAACCCCACTTTTATGAAATGCCTTAGCATCAAAGCCAGCTATCTCCGTAAACGCACTTATCAACGTCACCAATCAAGCAGCAATCTCCTAAATGACGACCGGTTGGTATAGTGCTAGAGACCCTACTACGAAATCAAACGGTCGTGGGTTCGAATCCCGCAAGGTGCAATCATTTGTGTGATAAGCAGAAATGTTTGTTTCCAAGTCATAGATGTAATAATCGTATCTATGTATGTTATCATAGTAGCCATCCTAGTTAGGAGCTAGATAATTGGTGTGAATTGTCCCGAATATATTTATAAGTATTTATATGTTGATTTATTTAAATGAACAATCAAATGTAACAAACTCCAAACACTCCATCCGCCATTAAATTTCGCTCATTTCATTTAATTTTCATTATTTAAAGTTGGAATATATGCAGCTCTACATGACCCAAATCTACAAACCAGTAAAATTCCCTACAGCAACTAAAAAATAAAGATTTTCACTTCTCCTAAAATTACATACATTGGAGTTTGTTACCTTTGATACTAAGTCCCCTGAAATTATGTTTGCTAGAGTACATTTTCTGAATTCAAGCGTAAATTCTTGCGTAAACAGTCAGAGTAATATATTTTTAAACTCAATTTTGGGACCCTGTTTCGTTTCACTTTACTGACCATTGAAGTACTTAACTCAACCCACGCCCCCTGAAAAATACTTTATTAGCCGGGAAAATTAAAAACTTCCTTAATACCTCACTTGGAAGGAAAGCCTCTTAAAGCATTCTTAATAACACAAAGGGTTCTCATGCCAAAGGGGCTTTCCAGTCGAGAGCAAGAGTCGAACCCAGGACCACGAGTGATTCGATTTGCCGCCGACCGAGCTCGCCGCTGCGCCAATAATGAGATTTGGTATCGCTTACTTACAAGCCTCGCAACAAAAGCACATAATAACTCAATCCACCTTAGTTACAAAGCTGTAAGGTTCATTTTTGACTTGAAAGAAGTAGTAACAAGGTAAATCTTCCGATCGTAACTAATTTCAGTTGAGCACAAACTATACGCTTTCTTTAATGGCAGACACTTGCGATGAGTTAGTTTTGACCATTCGACGTACCTTTCACAATTTTGACACTTCGAGGAATAGACTTTCGAAAAAATGACATTCTAGATTTCGTACGTATCCCGTTTCAGATAACTGGGGTCAAAAACTAATCACAAGATCGGAACTTCTTTTAGATCCAAGGAAGAATATTAAATCAGTTTTATTTTTACCACAATTTTTACACGACTGCCCAAAAAAAGGTGTGTAATGTTTTTATTAGGATTCATGTATGTTTGTATGTATATATGTACGTATGTGAGTTTCTTAATTCGACCCTAAGTTTTAAATGGCTGAACAGATTTAGACGTATGGAATATCATTAGAATCTTTACATCCCTCCGAGTAACATAAGCTATTTTTATACGCTTTATATTAGCTTCACTTGTATGTTTGTATGTTTCTAACCGACTCCTTTGGACGCTATTTTGACCCACTCTAAACGGTCAGATTTCATTCAAATTTTGCACACCTGTCAAAGATTGATGACAATGCTGTAATAAAAAAAAAAAAAAAAAAAAAAGTAGAAAATAAATAATAGTTTAAAAACACTAAAAAACACGCTTTATATAGAAAACCAAACTAAAAAATAGAAAAAAAAAAAATAATTGTGTAAATAAGAAAAAAAAGTTATTTAAAAAAAGCGTGGGGTGCTTCTCATATCTGTCAATGAAATATTTATAACTATTGACCCATACTCCCCACGATTTTTTTTAAATAAATCTTTTTTTCTTATTTACACTGTTAAAATTTATTTTCTATTTTTTAGTTTGGTTTTCTATATAAAGCGTGTTTATTAGTTTTTTTAAACTATTATTTATTTTCATAAGAATTTTCAAATGCAAAATAAATATATTTTACAATATGGGTATCAAATTGAATGCCTTGTTAAGCACACTCCAACAGTATATAATTATTGGCATAAGTACTTTTTTGGCAGGGCAGGCGTGTTTTATAATTCCTTATTAACAAGGCTTTTATAGGACAAATGAAAAGTAAGAGACGACTGACCTGGCCATGGCTGACTGAATCGATTTGCTGTAAGTACCACGAACTCAGCAAGTAATAGAACACTTACCTGGTTAGACCCCTCTCTTCATATAGTTCGGTGAGCATGTCCTCCAAATCGGTAGATAAAGTGTTCAGCAACTGAAAAAAGTTAAAGCAAATATTAGATTCTGAATTTCAAAAATATATGTAATGCTTAGTGAAAAACGAACCAGGCGAGATTCAGATTTTCAAAAACTCGTCCGAAAGATTTTGAAACTCTGTGCTGTATGTCGACTGAGGTAGTGCTGACCTCTGGTGTCAGAGTTTATCTGGCCACCCAATGCTTCCAACGTGGCTTAACAACTGTTACCAAGCGTTCGCAACTCCGGTTGAGAACGCCTGGTAAGGAGGGCACGATAAGCCGTGGCGGATATAACGTGCCCTCCGAAGCATGGAGCGATGAAGAATCCGCACGTAACTTGGCAAAAGTCATTGGCATGTGGTAAGGATAGAAAAACTGATCCCGGTGTAACTGGATTGAAAAACTCACAAAGTACCTACCACTCTGCCACCATATCTCCTTTCTCCGATGGGTACGTGTCCAATCAAAGTGAAAATTTCATGGTAATTCGACATAATCCCCCGTACAGAGACATCGTCTTGTTCGATTTGCGATCGGCCCCTCAGCACATATTGGAAACGTTGTTCGGGAAATGAGTTAAACCTCGTTCACCACAACCCTAGGTTTAGGTATTTGCTTTATTACGTGACATACGGGCCTAATGCATTGCGAATAAAGTACAAATTTGCATCGATACAGTGCGTTTTTAATTTCAATGAATGACATGCAAAAGAATAATAATGTGAATATCGTCGAACTTCTTAAAAACATTTTCTTTTATCATGATTTAAATGAAAAAAGTTTTCTGTGTTGATACAGTTGTAATTTATAGAAGAAGGTAAAAGAATAAGGTAAAGGTAGGTAGGTATTCATAAGTACTTTGCATAATGCATATTTTTTACTTATCTCCTTTGCTTTCATCATCATCAACATCATCATATCAGCCTTTAGAAGTCCACTACTGAACATAGGCCTCCCCCAAAGAGCGCCTCCATCCATCGACTTCCTGCGATGGCTACAATGTCGTCTACACGTCTCTTGCTTGTTCGTGGTCGCCATTCGAGAACCTTTATTCCCCAGCGGTTGTCGGTTCTGCGATTTATATGGCCTGCTCATTGCCACTTCAACCTGCAAACTCTGAGAGCTATGTCGGTAACGTTGGTTCATCTACGGACTTCCTCATTTCGGATTTTATCACGTAGTGAAACACCGAGCATAGCGCTCTCCATTGCACGCTGCGCGACTTTTAGCTTGTGTATGAGACCAATAGTTAGTAGTGTCCTTTGATTTAATTACAATACTTCTTCCCTACGCTTATTTTCCTCAAATTTTATATTTATAGCTCCGTTTCTGTTTTTTTACCCTTGAGGTAAACGTGTTCTTGAGTTAAGACTATGACTCAACAAACCTAGTTTATGGCGTCCTACAGCTAGGAGTGACGATAAACGAAAAATGACTGGCAGCAGTTGGAAAAGAAGAGATGCAAGGTCAGAACCAAAGGCGTGCTTTGTGCCAGCAGTGGATAAACACGGGCTGATGATAATGATGATGAGATTTATTTCTATAGATCAAGTAACAACATGCTCGCTCTCCATTCTTCCCTGACATCTCATCTACGTATCTATTTGCTGAGTTCACAGACGAGGCGGCGTTGAAAAAAAATTCTCAAATAAAAATCTCTACGCAAGCCTGCGCTCACCCGCGCGGAACACCCCACGTGTTTCGCTGACTGCACGTTTGTTGAGAGCGTTTTTTAGAAACAACCTGTTTATGTGTAAAGGTCGATTGGTGGTGACATAGCGTGTAATTTTTTGGGTGGAAAGTTTTATTATTCCGTAATAAATAGTAGTTGTTTGGTATATTATTCGAGTCCTGAACTTGTTAAAGTTGTCTTTTAGGCTTCACCAACATTAGAACCTTGATTAAACTAGAGTTAACTTGAAATGGTCAAACATATATTGAGGTAACTGTGTTTTAATTTAACTACGTTTTAAATGTTGGTGAATTCGACTTAGGTACGTTAACAAACTCTAATTTTGTCAATTTTACGAGTATAAGATTGAGTTCGATAATTTCAAAGAACCTTTTTTTCAATATTCCTTGACTAAAATCTATAGATATATCAATTTGTACTTAAGGAAAACTACTGCAATGAGTGACTCCATTATCGTGCGTCATCAAATATCACACAGTAACTAAATAATCAAATCAAAATTTTGCTATGTATATATGTAACTTACTTTTTTATTATTGCTTCTGTCGAAATTTTTGATACTAAAGCAAATCGTATTGTCAAAGTTACGAATCAATAAAATGGTGGAAGTTTTATTGAAAACATATTGGAACATCCTAGAGCATATACAACTGCATATTACTCCGTTCTATATACAGGCTAAAAAAAAAAACAAAAAATATGTAAATGTATATATATATATATATATATATTCGGGACATTTCCACACCAATTATCTAGCCCCAAACTAGGATACCCTGTGCTATGGGCACTAGATAACGGATAAACATACATAGATAAGAATATTACATCCATGACTCGGAAACAAATATTTCTGCTCATCACACAAATGATTGCACCTTGCAGGATTCGAACCCGCGACCGTTCGATTTCGTACCTAGGATCTCTAGCCACGAGACCAACCGGTCGTCAAATCAGGTTCGGCTGTTGATGAACGTAGCAATGAGAGCATTTGATTATCGCCATTTTGGCGCTGATGGCAGTAGTTTGGCAGCAAAGGGTCCGGGTCCAGCAACGGGTCGACACTTTCCACGGAACTAACATACTTACTACTTATACTATTATTTATTCAGTGACTAACGTCAGGAGGTGAAATAATGTAAATTTTAGTTCCATGGACATGGTGGGGGCGCTTTGAATCAGCACAAACGAAAGTACGGCAGAGCAAATCCTCATAGATTTGTAGTTTGAAGACATAATTAAATCATGAAAAAAAACTTCAGTTTTAAAACAGTCAACGTCTAAGCTAAGTTTTTAGAGCAATCATCGTTGTTATGTTTACTAACAAAACTGCACCAACACACATCACAAATAGATAAAAGCTGCATCTATGAACCCCATACTCTTATGGTACCTTTGAGTAGACCTGCTTTGAACTGAAGGGTTTACACTCACATGAAGATGTAAAAGGCGTTTCAAGTGTGCGTACTCAAAACTACAAACAGTTTATCGTACAATTTGACAACTCAAAAACTTCAAACGTTTTTAAAAGTGAGTAGTGTTTATGTTACTGTAAAAGCCCGAACTATGTTAAATCCTAAGATTTACTAATATAACTTAAAATTTATCCGAAAAGTTCTGTGGTCATCGTTCATTACGAACTTTTACTTCCTTAATTTAGTAAATCTTATGATTTACCTCAGAGACACGGTAAATGTTGAAAAAGACTAATTGATCTAACCTTCCCTTTACATAAGCGTTTTTCCGCGGTATTCATGAGCATTTCCCACTAGAAGGCAAAAAAGAAACCTAATCTAACCAAAACCAACATTTACCAGCCGTCACTTGTAAAACCAATACCAATTAACAGGCATTTACAGTGATATATACACACCCCATAGACACACGCCACCATTATACTCACGTATACACGCAGACACGAAGATTTTGAATTTTGCTTACTTCCCCATACGCGCAGACTTGTCCTAGTAGACACTCGCTCGGTCTATAGACCGAGCGTCGTTATGTGTACCTAATTACCTATACTACGCCGCAACTCCATGGCGACACTAGTTGGAGACCTGCAGCTCAGTGTCACGGCGGATATACAATTATTATTCAGAGTCTACGGTGTCCCACAGCTAGGCAAAAGCCTACCACTTTTCGCGATCTATTCCAATCGATGATCACTCAGAATGAGAGTAAAGGTCGTCGTTGTCACCTGCCATCGCCGCCATCTCGTTACACAATAGGTATACAACTAACGACAATACACCGAGTGTCTATTGTCTAGACGTGTCTACGTATATACGAACCTTTACTTTATTGGAATTGTATCTTTACCGTACTAAAGTTAGCATGATCAGTTAGGGTGCAAACAGAAAGAATGTCTGGCCATAGAATAACAAATTAATATCACAAGCTACAGTAATGGCATGACGAGCTGAGCAAAAAAAAAAACAAAAGGAAAGCTGAAGTTAATAAAGTGATAGACTGCAATTTACTTTTATCATAATATATGTTCCTATTTAGAATACTACTCTGTGACCGTTCCAGTCTCTTTGAACACTATTTAAACAAGTTTGAATTGACGAGCCAGTTGTTCGCCTTGTGGTAAACTCTACCAGTCCATTACGCTATTTGTCAAAAATGATTGTTTAGCATAAAAATGACCCGGTAAAACAAAGAGTTCACTAGAGAGAATTAACGCCTAGTACGAATATAGGAGCAAAGCAGGCATACTAGATATCTATGAGCGAATTGTGCCAATCCTCATACATTTAAAAAACTTCAGACCTCTTTGCGGGTTGCTATTGCTAATTGGGCAATTAGTTGCGATTACGATTTACATAATCTCCTGCATTGGCGTTAATAGGTATTTGCATGTGGTAATATTCTCATTATCATAATATTAGTTCGATAAATTATTCAGATAGCAATTTGCAAGTTTTTTTGTTTATTGATCGCTATATAGCTATTTACACTAGACTTCCAGTTAAATATTTACTTTTACCACAGAATCAATAATTATACTCTTTTACCAAAGTTTATCCGCAATATCCGCATGAAAGTTTGATGCTTCATAGGATTAAGATGTACTAATGTCATTTATGCACGAAGGAGAAAATTGGGATGTTCTAGCTAGATAGAAAGGTAAAAGAGAGGTAAAGGTGCACGAGGCAAACGATGTAAACTAGTGTTTGACGCAGCTGTTAAAGAGTATGTATATCCTAACCTGTTGAAAGAACTGAATCAGAATTAACATAAGATATTATACTTGCCTGATTAATTTAATTATAGGTATCAAGCACATTTCCTGCAGTTTCCCAATACCCATTTTGAATAGACGGAAGTTCGAAGTTCAAAGACCTCTCGTTGTACACAATCCGTTGCTTAGCAACGTGAAACAATAACAAGCTTACACTTCGTGTTCTTTTGAGTTTTATTTCAACCACGTGAGGTTTGAATTGGAGGGTTTTCAACATTGGGACCCTTTTGGCGGGGAACTGGGTCAAGAGGCGAATCATTAGGGCGATAGGCTCTATTGATTTTAGGTTTAACGATTTTCAATGTTTGTTCACTGCTTGAAGTACCTGTTAAGTATAGGAGCCGGTGAACACATAGGAGCTATAATTTAGAAACTTTTTGTTTGTTTGTCTATGAGTTAGTGCTGACCTCTGGTCCGTGGTCCGTGGTCTGGTTCCATGTCAGAGTTTGTCAGGCCGCCCGAGGGCCTCTGACATGGCTTAACGACTGCTATCAATAACAGCCGGGACTGACAGCTTTACGTGCCCTCCGAAGCATGGAGCGATGGAAAACCACACAAAGTCATTGGTGTGGAGCCAAGGACCGAACCCTGTATCGTTGAATTCTAAGTTAGAAACTTGAAGAACCCAGACATACATAGTTTATGACCTTCTTGTAATGTTCATTATAAGCTAAATACGAGAATTAACTCTGGTTACAATAATTCATCTGGTATGAGAATTCATCTAACAGTTCAGTACAGTTCTATATTCTTCGTCCACGATTAGACATAGGCGTCTTCCGATGAACGCCACAGAGCCCGATCTTCGGCTCTTCTCTTCCAGTTTCTGCCGGCCGCCTTCCGCGGTCGTCACTCCACCTGGCCGGTGGGCGTCCTACACTACTGTTTGCCAGGACGCGGTCTGCACTCGAGGACACGTCTACCCCAGCCGTTGTCCATCCTTCCAGAAATGTGGCCAGCCCATTACCACTTCAGCTTGCTAATCCTTTGAGCTATGTCGGTGACTTTGGTTTTTGTCGTATAATCTCGTTTCGGGTTTTATCCTTCAGAGAAATCCCAAGCATAGCTCCCTCCATATCTCGCTGGAGCGACTTTAAATGAGTAGACAATTCCCACTGTTAGTGTCCACGTCTCGGCTCCATATGTCATAACTTGTAAGATGATACCACACAGCCCAACTGAATTCTTCTGTTGGCTTCCCTATCGAAGTTGTTTCTGCCGAATTGCAAAGTATGACCGAGGTACACAGTAACATATAATCCTTAACAACATCGAGGGGTTCACCATTGATGACAACAGGTCTCGGGGTAATAATATCGTTGAACATGATCTTGGTCTTGTCTATGTTCATCCCTAGATAGATTTGTAGAGAAGCATCAGCCAGGTCGTTCAGCTCCTACAGCGATTCCGCTGTAAGGACTATGTCATCGGCAAATCTTGAGTGTGAGATGTACTCACCGTACTAAGACGAGAGTACTCACTGTACTCTCGTCTTTTTTTTTTCTTTAAATCATGTTCTTCATGTGTCTGAGGGTCGTAACCTCCTCTTTCTATAATCATACTCCTTACGATGTTATGATATCTTCCTCTGATATTGACTATAACTTCTCCAACAATAGGAGCTTCAGTAGCAAATTTCACACCATCCGGCCCGGGAACGGAATGTTAGTCGGGTCGTCCAATAAATCGCATTTTCTTTATTATTCAAGTGGGGTTTCCATGGGAAATCTATCACGATGGGCTCCCACATCCTTCTGTATCAGCCTTTTAGAGAGTATTTAGTCCTCTCGGTCACTGGTTACCGCATCATATGTGCTGGGTGAACATGACAGGCTAGTTACCGCCGGCTGATGAGGCTCGGCGTTGACATAGTACATTATGTATAGTTCCTCCTGACCAACCCTCCTCTACTACTTCTAAACAAAGCTAAAACAATATCTCCAACACCAGCTTTCAAATGTAAAAAATGTAATGTATATTAGTAAAATGTAATGGAAAATACATAATTTGAGATTTAATGGCTTCATGATGAACAGGATATTTTTGTTGCATGGAGCTTTAAAGGAAGGATTTTTTCATTGAAGGAAGAACACAATATTTTTATAAAAGAATAAAAGAAGTACTAAGGCATTTTTTTAATAGAAAAGTATTTTACCTGCTTAACTAGAATTTGATTAAAATGTAAGGAAACCTCATTCCATCCCTTTTTATCCGAGTGCACAGAGGGTAATGTGTTTATCAGCAAATATATATGTGTGTTTATTCCTTTGTTGCGATCTAGAGACAAACGCGTGGGCCGATTTTGTTGATTCATAAGTCGATCGATTTGTTTCAATCTTGCGAGTGCTACTAAAGACATGACAGTAATCAAAATTCAATATGGCGACAACCAGAAGTCATATTGTGAAAAAAAAAGAAGTTGAGTGGGGAATATGTATTTGGAAATCATTTTCAGGTTTCTCATTTCGAATGACCATTTAGGATCTATGACGATTAAAAGTTGGTTAGCAACCATTCTCACTAAAATTTTTGATTTATTTAGTTTTGTTCGCAGTCGGTTTTTTTAGCAATTTCGATTATGTCTTCACAATCATTTTTCATTTCGAATGACCATTTAGGATCTATGACGATTAAAGTTGGTTAGCAACCATTCTCACTTAAATTTTTGATTTATTTAGTTTTGTTCGCAGTCGGGTTTTTTAGCAATTTCGATTATGTCTTCACAATCATTTTTCATTTCGAATGACCATTTAAGATCTATGACGATTAAAAGTTGGTTAGCCATTATTCTCACTTACATTTTTGACTTAGTTTTGTTCGCAGAAGGGTTTCTTAGCAATTTCGATTGTCTTCACAAGCTCGACACTCGACACTGGTGGAACGGAATAAATAATATTCTGGTGGCTATATAAAGTATATATATTTTAACTCTCTTTACTAATACCTAATATAAAGGATCTTGCAGATCTCTTTTCATGCAGTAATAAAACGCAGCGGAGCCGGGGGTTGTTAAAATCGGACTAACGAGCTGCCTCTAATTGTTTGGAAGTGCGTCGCTCGGGGACTTCACGGTTATTCCTTTTTCTTTTTGCAAGTTTAATGGTATGAGATGATATTTCATACAATAGCAGTATACCGAAAAATCTCAGAACAGCCATAACCTGGTTAAAATTGCTGTTATCAGCTTTTTTCTAAAGACAATATGTTATCCATACCTCCATACCAATATATGAAAGTGAAACGTTGTCTGTTTGTTTGTTTGTTTGTTTGGGGAGCTTTCACGCGATAACGGCTGGACGGATTTTGATGAAATTTGGAATGGAGATAGCTTATGTCCTGGAATAAAACATAAGTTGACCCCAAAGTTAAACAAATGTTGATTCAGTACTCGCTGTATGTAACGGTTGCCATGGAGACGAAATAACAAGTCTGTCAAAAAACATCAAGAGCATCGGTGCTATACCTACTTTTGCATTGGTTTTTAATATCCTAGAAGAACATAGGATGCTTCTTTTCGCGATAATCAGTAGTCCTCGCGGACGAAGTCACGGGCGGGAAAGCTAGTCTTATATATTTGCACTGATAAAATGCAAAGTAGTCAGATTGTTACTATTTTTCTTTTTTTCCTAGTGTTTTTATAATCAATTGGTTTGCGTTTTTGCGGCCACTTTCTCATCCGATGTCAAGTCTTGAAACGGTCGATGATGGTTTACCTTAGGTACTTAGAAGTAACCTATTCACTCGCAATTTGATGACTCCCAGGTTTATAACAACCAGGATAGAGAATTTTGCATGAATTTTTCATCAAGCAAAAACAACACAGACTAAATCACACATACACATGACAACATTACTTACTTGTCTATTTTGTCTACAAATTCAGTTTATACTGCAAAATGCAAATCCTAACATTAAAACTGTCCCGGGAGAGCTGGTTCAACACCCCGCTTTTGAATTTATGAATAATGCGCTTTCTTACGCGAACGATAATGTGACACTGTTCCCTATCAACTTTATTCATTTCAGAAATCATTTTCCGGGAAAGTATTCCCAACTTGAATAATGTGAGAAGCTATTGCAACCGTCTTCTTATACTGTCTTCTCTCCCTCACACAATACAATTAGCTTAATAGTTAATTTAGTTGTACATAATCTTACTTACAGAATCATCTTCAGTTTGTCTTATTCCAACTGTTTAGATTTGGGCATTATATAGTCAGAGAAATAGTACGGACCACGACCCATCATGCATGTTTGCCTAATGCGGCTTGTAGATATTTATTATTTACAAGCTGCGCCCCGCGGTTTCACCCGCGTGAGGGTTGATGATGATGATGATGATGAAAATTATCCATTTTGTTATTCCAGGGCTATCTCCATAAACATTGCGTGAAAGCTCCCCAAAAAAACAGACAACGTTTCATTTTTATTTAATGGTGTGGATTTATAGAATCATCATCATGATCATGACTTAGAAGACCTCCAATGATGGTCATATTCTTCCCCATTAGCACGCCAGCTTTTTGCATCCAGCACATCCCTGCGACTCTCACAGGTCTTCGGTCCACCTTGTGGAAAGCTTTCTTACGCTGTCTTTCATGCAATATCAAAATTCTTATTAGAATACTTATTATTATTATTATTAGAGCGACCTAATGGTTCAATAGTGCCACTTAGAATCCAACGATACTGGGTTCGGTCCTATAGGAACCCGGGTATCCATCGCTCCGTGCTTCAGAGGGTACGTTAAGCTGTCGGTACAGATTGTTATAGAAGCCTTCGGGCGGCTTCATGACATAATCTGACACCATAGGCCAGCACTAACTCATACGACAATCAAATAAACATTAGAATACCAGATTTTTATTTTATGGTTAGCCTAAAATCAGATTTGCTCTCATATGTTAATTACTTAGATAATACTACTAATATTTTAAATGCGAAGGTTTGTGAGTTTGTGTCTATCTATTTATTATCGATTGTCGATTGGCGCTATCTATATCTTTAGAAGTGTGCGCCTCAACGGATTTTGATGAAATTTGGTACGTAGTACATAGGATACTTTTCATCATCATCAGAAACATCCACGCGGCTTAAAACGTGGGGCGCAGTTAGTAATAAGATAGTAAACATAGTTAATCCCATATCAGTAAAAAAAATGCAATGAAAAATAAAAATAATTGTACCTACTTACAAAATAATAGAAACTGTAAGAATAATTTTGTCAACACGGTATTCAACATCAATGTTCAAAAGCTCATTATAACTTCACAAAAGTCAATTCCAGTCTCATTTTGTCGGATATATGAACCAGGAGTAAACAAAAGAATGGTAACAACGATGTTAGAATTGGGACAAATCCAACAAAGGTAAATAAAGTTAGTTACCTGCCAAGGGTCGTAGTTTTTTTTTTAATATTTTGAATCACATCACACTAATTCACACTAATTTAGTTAACAGGTCAGAGTTAAGAGTTTTCAAAATGAATACTCTCACATCGAGCGGAAAACTTCGTATGTATTCGGTACATTGATTTCCACTGTTTGGTTTCGCGCAAATGAAGGTTCTCCATTTTATTAGAATTTAAAGAACGCTATAAAAATAGGGTCAGCAACACAAAACCTTCAAAGGTATACTCGAACTTATCTACAAATTGGAATTTATTTACATTTTTGATCAAGAAAATATCGTTACTTAACCTGTGGAAGAGTGCGTTTTTGGAGTTCTTAGGTTATTTTTTACCCGACTGAGGGTTGTATGTATGTTTGTTTATTTGTACGTTTCCTAGGCACGTCCTACAGCCTAAGCGGCTTGATGGATTTTGATAAATGAGGTATCATTGGTATCGTCTTGATCACGAGAGTGCTATAGAATATAGTGTCAAGAAATTTCCGACGGAACAAATTATAACCAAAACCTATCAAGTGAGGTATCAAATTACAGGTCTTCAAAAAACCTTTTCAAAAATATATAATTCTTAAACTAAACAGTAGCAATTTTCTTTTAAATATCTTACAAAATTTTCAATATTAGATTATTCAAGTTAATGTAAGTACTATAATCTAATGTTGCAATTGAATATAATAAAATAAAAAAGAAACATGAAATTTATATAAATACTAGCTGCGCCCCGCAGTTTTACCCGCGTCCCTCAGGAACCACACATTTTTCCGGAATAAAAAGTAACCTATATTTTAATCCAGGTTATAAGCTACCTACCTCCGTACCAAATTTCATCCAAATCCGTTCAGTCGTTTAAGCGTGAAGAAGTAACAAACATACACAGAGTCACACCCTTACCCCTTACACACATACAAACTTTCGTCTTTAGTTATAATATTAGTGTGATTATTTTTGCAGGCGCGGGCGGTCAGCTCGTTTTCAATCATTTTGTTCGCAGTTGGGTTTTTTGTATATTTTTATAATAATTTTGTTTGTTTTACATATAAAGTGATTGAAAGGTTTGCCATACACAAAATCTGTCGTGTATTTGGGGAAGGTAAATGAAAAACAAAAAGTAAGAAAAAAAACGTTATTTTTTTGTGTCATTTGTAAAAATAGTCTCATATCCCGTACGGGATATCAATAGCCGACAGAAATGAAGTATTTGAACACTTGTGAATTACGCTGCAATTTCTCATAATTGAACGATGTTTATTTTGCAAGTGGTTTGATTGTTTTTCATTTACAAATTCATAATCTTCAATTTGGAAATCCTGAACAACAAACTTTCACGTAGATAATTTTTTGCACTGTTCCGTATCGCGCAAATGAAGAAAGTTCTACATCGATGACTCGTCGACCGTCGGGGAATTTTCACTCCGGAATGTTTTCAGGATTGTTATTTTTCTTGTTTTTATTAAGCAAGGTAAAGTCACGGGTGATTTGCGCCGGTATTTGTTATTTCCCCTGAAGCATCGATTGTTCTTGAGGGCCTTTGTTTACTTTGCCGGTTGCTGCAAGCGGAGACAGCCTAGAGAATTTTCTAATTAGTGTCCTTTGGTACTTTTTTAATTATCCTGTCGTCTGACGGTGTTTTGTTGATATTTTTATTTTAAAAGACTAACCGAGTTGATCTCGTTCTAGTTATTAGTAATGCTCTTGAAGACATCTTCTAAGATAACTCTTTTTTTTTGTTATGTGCCTTTGTGAGCCGGCCAAAGCGTTAAACATGTCAAGGAGTTTCCACGGGAAACAAAGTGGAGACGGTTCTTTTGCTTTGAATTTTTATCTCAATCTTGTATTTCTTCCAGTGTTAATGTGTAATTGGTAACCATTAGGTGTTCGTTAACGTGCACGGCTGTCGACAAATGATAGGAACGCGGATAAACGTGCCATTTCGGTTCTCTCCGGAACTCTCTAGGAACTTTCAGTAAATCTCCACCACTTTACTGAATCGTGACTTGACTAGACTTTTGATTACCTGACTTACTGGGACTCGACATTATGACTATTTGTTGAAAATACATACTACTTTTTAAACATCTATTCAATTACCACTTGCTAAATGCACTAGTAGTGCGGAGCAAAACAATAAAAATATACGTCAAGGATAGGTGCGAAATTTTATCTTACATGCAAAGGTAGTGGGTTTTGGTTTTCAGTAGAAATGCGCTGAACATGGATTTCTAAACCAAACCGAATAACGAACATTGTTCGGTTCAGCGATTACCGAATCGAATATTCGGCCGAACTATTCGGTTCCCTTTAGGCGTGCTTTGCC
The DNA here is from genome assembly GCA_946251855.1 of Alsophila aescularia. NCBI lineage: Eukaryota > Metazoa > Arthropoda > Insecta > Lepidoptera > Geometridae > Alsophila > Alsophila aescularia. The sequence continues at coordinate 41,717,259 of OX276381.1, forward strand.
GCACTAAACAGGTTTGTACAGGTCCGTGAGGCGCTCTGGCTAGTGGCGTTCTCCCGCCCGCTACCCGCGCAGTCCGCTTTGTACCTAACTACCTAGTTTTACTGTCAATCACGGGCGCAAAGAGTGTTATTATTTGATAATCAATTAAAAATTGCTAAGTGATCATTTTATAATGAGTTTGCGTAAAAGATTACAAATTTGGACTTATTTAGACGAAAATGAATCCGATAAAACGAAAGCTAAGTGTACATTGTGCAATACTTTAATGTTTGGATTCGGGCCGGATGTGTGCGTTTGTGTGTATGTGAGATGATCAGCTTTAACATCAGCTTTGACAAACCATTTTTTTTATTACTGTCTAGGCAATCGTATGACCTCGATCTCACCTGATGGAAAGCGATGATGTGGTCAGATGTGTAGCACGCTTGGCTAGTAGATACCTATTCACTCTTGACTTGAACACACCTGGGTTATAATTTACCGCAAACACTGACGAGGGCCAAGCATTCCACTCCTTTGCAGTTCTTATAATAAATGAAGAAGCGTAACGTTGCGTTCTTGTGCGAGGTATTTCAACCATAAAAGGGTGGCGCTTTGCTGATCGTCTAGTCGTACGGTGATGAAAAGGTGATGGGAGAATCAGGTTGTGCAGTTCTTGTGCACACTCTCCATAGTGTAATCTGTAGAATACCAACAGGCTTACTACGTCGATGCGCCAGACTTTGAAGCTTACTATTTACCAGAGTGTCATCGCCAATGAGCCTGATAGCACGTCTCTCAATTGAATCCAAGGACTCGAGCTGATACTTGGCAGAACAATCCCAGAGGTGGCAGCAGTACTCCATACAAGATCGGACCTGTGCTTGATAAAGATTCAAAAGCTGTCCCGGTGTGAAGTACCGCCTAACCTTAGACAAAATACCAAGTTTTTTTGCAGCTACCTTGGCTTTGGATTCAATGTAAGACCCAAAATTCAGGTTCGATGTGAGTTTGACACCCAAAAGCTCCAGATGGTCGCCTATTGGTATTGTTACACTTTGGAAAGACGGAGATCGGATTAGAGGACTATTTTTAGTAGAAAACAAACACGCCTGCGTTTTAGTAGCATTAAACTTAATGCTAACCTGGCATCGCCCCAATCAGACACGGCTTCTAAGCCAAATTTAAACGGTCTACCATAGCCTGTCTCTGAAACTGGACAGCTTCATAGCTGGCTTGAGCATTGGAAGTGTATCTCTCAACTACAGTACTGTCATCTGCATACCCAAAGGTACCGGGCTTCAAAACGTCATTAATGTGCAGTAAAAACAGTGTAGCCGAGAGAACCGATCCAAAAAAGCTTTGCTACCCGCGGGGTATGAAATCAGTTTGGCCCCAATTCGACTTACGTGATCAAAATGAGCCTTCCTAAGTATCTTGCAGGTCTTAGAGGCAACGTTGGATTTTCTTTTCTTAGCCCGAATATCAAAAGTTTTGCGCTTTCGAGCATCAGCCCAGTCTAGATATGCCGCACACTTTAGAGCCACAGCACGACCACAGCTGGATTCAAACCAAGGCTGAGCTTTGCTGGAAAGAGTCTTGTCATTGAATGGAATTAAATATTCCATTGCCTGACATATTACCTCTGTAACAGCAGAAGCGCAAGTCGACGGGTCCTGGGAGGTGAAACATGTTTGTCACCAAGGGTACGATGTAAGGAATTTCCGCATCTCGTCTCAATCCGCTGAGTTGTATCTCCACACGCGCCTATTACCCTTAAGGCTAGGATCAGGTGGGGAATACACTGAGACGGACTTAACCAGGGCCCTATTTCATAAAACTATAGTACACTGACAAATGACAATTGTCAGTCAAACTATAGAAATGTCGTACATTTTTGTTATATGAAACGCAGGTTTTGCGTATTCGACTGACATTTGTAGGTTTATTATGATTTGTCGCTTTATGAAATAGGGCCCAGGCAGTGATCAGAGCTACCAAGAGGTGGGGATACTGATACAGAATAACGGTCTGGTTCAGTCATCATCAACAGGTGGAGACAGTTGGCAGTGTCACCGTCACGGTCAAGTACCCGTTTCGGCTCCTGCACCAGCTGAGAGAGATCTAACGCCAGAGCAAGCTTCCGCGTCTTTCTACCAACGTGGTCGGTTTTTTGGTATGGGACAAGCCACTCTTTCTGGTAGACGTTAAAATCCCCCAAAAAACACCAATTGAGCAGACGGGTAACGCTGTTGGGCCACACTTGCCGCCTCACATAGATAGTTAAAAAAATCACCACCATCTCACCATCTAAAGTTAAAGCCCAAGGAAAAGTCAGATAAATTACTACAGGAATCTCTACAAGGTAAAACCAATCAACCATCAACATCGCGTTCACAACAGACTCTTGGAAATGCATTTGCGCAGAAATGGGACATTGATGAGTACGTAGTAATGTGCAGTTGTCTATGCCCAGATAAAATAAAATAATTAAAATTAATTCAACTATATATTTTAAACATTAATCAATATTGATTATAGGTGTTGTTTTTTTTTGTTGTTTTAGCCAATCCAACCTGTAGGTTGGTCTTAAATGACATAAGTTTAATATTCGGTTAATATTCGGCACATTGAATATTCGGCGGAATACCGAACATATATAACCATGTCGAATATGCCGAATACGAATAATTAACGCATATTCGGCGCATCTCTAGTTTTCAGTATTAAAATAAGAACCTTAAATTAACAAAATTTTTCAATTACAACTCTGGCTCAATTGTAATTATTTTACTCGTTTTAGTAGTTGACAAAAAAAACATTTTTAATATGAAGTCGTTTTTTTTTGGAAAAATATTTTATTTTTTGATTTTTGTGTGGCCTAAGCAAACATCGGAAAGAATACATGCCAATGAAAATAGTAGACACTCACTCACTTTAGACTCAAAGCGTTGGTAAATTTAAACCAAGGTTAAATAAACCTACATATACAACAACTGAATTAGTTTTGACGAAAATTATCACAATAATTTCCATCATTTTTCTTGTGAAATTTTCCTGTTTCCATTTAGTTCCTGTGACTACCTTCCGGCTCCATCATCAGACCCTGGATACTACGTAATAGCAGAAAACTCATCAAAACAAACCAAATGAGCCCAAACTCAAACGGGTTCCATCATTTTGTTGTTGAGTTACTGTGACTACCTTCCGGCTCCATCATCAGACCCTGGATACCACATAACACCAGACAACTCATCAACACAAACCAAATGAGCCCAAACTCGAAGGGATTCCATCATTTTGTTGTTGAGTACCTGTGACTACCTTCCGGCTCTATCATCAGACCCTGAATACCACATAAAACTAGATAACTCATCAAGACAAACCAAATGTGCCCAAACTCGAAAGGGTTCCATCATTTTGTTGTTGAGTTCCTGTGACTACCTTCCGGCTCCATCATCAGACCCTGGATACCACATAAAACCAGAGATCTCCTCAAGACAAACCAAATGAGTCCAAACTCGAAGGGATTCCATCATCCGATTATGTAGTTCCTTTGAATACTATTACCACTACTGTAGTTTTTTTTAATTGTCATCAGAACTACATCCATGTGCAAAACTTCAGCATCTTTAGACGTCCTTAAATTGTTCAAAATTGACTTGCAATCCAGTTCTAAACATTATAACACAGTAAATTAAATTAAAGATTGTTTACAGCTACTAAACCAATTTTGATGAAATTTATACAATACCACACTAGAAGTCTTCTTACTCAAGTAAAAACAATAATCTAAGTCGGGTCAGAAATCCCATGATATTAGAGAACAAAAACTATTCAAACAAATAGATTTTCTAATAAAACTACTGAACCAATTTTGATGAAGTTTATATCAGACTACAAAAAATGTTTACCCTTTTGATTAAAAATACAACCATCTAAATCGGTTTAGAAATCTTAGAGATAAACACAAAATCAAGGCAGTATAAACACAAAATCGAATGAATTTACTTAAAAAAACTATTTATTCACCAAATACTGCTGAACCAATTTTGATACAATTTATATGGGACCACCTGGAGAGTGTATCCTTTCATACAAAAATAGATAAAAACAGTCTACAGTTGAAGGAGATATCGACCTACAAACATTAAAAAAAAACATACATACAGTCGAACATATAACCGTCACCTTTTCTGAATTCGCTTAAAAAGGAAATTTCCTACAGTTGTTACGAGTATCTTAAACAAGAACAGAGCAGCTACAGTTTAACCTATAAATCCATAGACTTTTACATTCATGTGTTTGACTTTGCAACCTTCGGTATTGACTGGTCCAGCTGAGAAGGCCTTGCAGAGGAACGCCGCCTCTGGAAGAAAAGACCAGAATGCGCATCAAACCCTTCACCACGTAGGTACGTGGCTAGAATCTGGCCACAAGTTTATCGTAACGTGGCTGACTGACCTGCCTTCCCTGTCAGCCTTTGAAGCCATGAGCATAAATGTATGAAAAACCCTCAGCTGCTTATATCACCGTTTATAGAAGCAAGAGCCCAATGATGACACATCACAGTTTCAGTCACAGTTCCGTTTTAACAGCGCAAGGCTATCCTACCTATAGCTACAGTAGATGACTCCGTGACAATAGCTCGTGACAGGCTAGCTGTATATATATATATGCATGCTTCGCTTCGATAACCGTTCAACGAAGATAGTGCGGTGCGGTGCAGCTCAACGGAAAGTGGCGGGACGAGCGTCGCCGCTTTGTGGCTCACTCGGAAATTAAACACAACAACAAAATAGGGTTACCTACCTACTGATTTTAATAATTCAGCTATTTTTGGCGTACTTCGAGAATGAAATGATGCCTTTACCTTTTTTTAGGACTTCCGGCGGCCTTACAAACTCTGACACCAGAGGTCAGCACTACCTCATATGACAAACAAACAAACAAACAAACAACAAACCTTTACAGTTGTAGCTATAGGAAAACGTTCTTAAGAGGCTTTAAATTTGGAGATATTTTGACCTGCATTCACAGATTTTGGAAAAAAAAATACAGTCAGCATGAAAATGGTCACTTTACACAAAAACTTTTTTGATGCGAACCGATCCTGTTTCTTATAAGGATTAAAGTCTCTACCGGACCAACTGAGGTTAGAGTACAAGAAAAGTCAGAAATCGCAAAAAAACTTTTTACATACATTTTGTACCAAATGTGGATGAATAAAATTAAACTCGATCATCGTTCGAATACAAACTTTACATAGTTTACTTACACAAAGAAAAAAACTGGCGGACTGAAAAAAAATACGTACAGCAAAACTATTTTTTCCTAGTATTTTTATCTTACCTCAATTGGTCTGATAGAGACTTTTGAACCTTAAAAGAAGCGATCGACTGGCAAAAAAAGATTTGTGTAAATTCCCGATTTTCTTGATGGCATTAATTATTTTCTTAAATCTGTAAATGCAGGTCAAAATATCTTCAAAGGTTAAGGACAGTCTATAAAATAATATATTCGGGACAATTCCACACCAATTACCTAGCCCCAAACTAGGATACCCTGTAATATGGGCACTAGATAACGGATAAACATACATAAATACGAATATCAACATCCATGACTCGGAAACAAACACTTCTGCTCATCACACAAATGATTGCACCTTGCAGGATTCGAACCCGCGACCGTTTGATTTCGTTCCTAGAGTTACTAGCCACTAGACCAACCGGCCGACAACAACAACAACAGTCTTATAAGAGCGTTTTCCTTTAGCAACAACAGTTAAGGTACCAGCCCTTACTGCTCCATCTCAAAAACCCATTCGGTATAACAGCAGCATATAGGCATGGTGTAGACAGTTGTAGTGGAGTATCAACGAATAATGATAATAATTGTTATTACCTTCTACACGCTTGTTGATGCATAAAAGGAGAGCTTTACGATTGCTGGATTAGTAATTTGGTGGATTGTCCATTACATGAGTTTCACTAATAGATGGCGCTAATGACAATATTAACTTCTTTTTTCTTTTTTTTTTAATTTTTTATTCGCGGTTAAAAGACTATACGATGTTAATGTTTGATCTATAGTTTCCATTGTCAAACTAATATTTTAATCGTACTCGTTTCCTAAAAATTTGATTTCAAGACTGTTTTGACTCAAGATCTGAACCCAAATTTATAAAGAACGAATAAGGTAAAATATTAGATTTACAATTGAAACTTAAAATTAAATATAATCATTACACGGTAATATAGCCGCCATTAAAGTTTTAAATCGAATCTAATTGCAATTAGACTAGTCGATCAGCAAAGCGCCACCCTTTTATGGTTGAAATACCTCGCACAAGAACGAAGCGTTACGCTTCTTCATTTATTATAAGAACTGCAAAGGAGTGGAATGCCCTGCCCTCGTCAGTGTTTCCGGTAAATTATAACCCAGGTGTGTTCAAGTCAAGAGTGAATAGGTATCTACTAGGCAAGCGTGCTTCATCTTCCACCACATCATAGCATTCTATCAGGTGAGATCATGGCTAAACGATTGCCTAGTCAGTAATAAAAAAAAACTACTTATAATTATTATTGGTCATTTAGCGCTATCTAGTGAAACTCATGTCGTGGGCCATCCATCTTAAAATTAAGCATGACAGTCAACCAATTATGTAATAATGCATTATATTATGCCAAAGCTAAACTCGTAAGAGTCAACCTTAAGCCATGTGTAAGTAAACTCACACAAATATATTCATAATAGGCAAACATTCTGAAAGCGTTTGTTTACCGTGTAGATCTACTTTGTGTCAATAAACTTTAGTAAATTTTGAAACTTATTAAAATAATATAAAATTGCATTGAAGCGTATGAATAACGGATGAAGTGGTTATGCACAATATTATATCACCTTTCTCTATTTTACCACGGGTGTTGATGAAATTATGACCATGTCAAACCGGCCCAAAGAAAATTAAACTGAAGTGAACACTTTAATCAACTATCCAAATTGAAATTTTCGGCCCCTTTCCTGTGGTCATCGTGCTGCCCAAACAGGAAATTGAAAATGTCAAATGCACCTAAAGTTTAACCACAGCGCCAGGGACGGTATCATAAAACCAGTAGAAGACTGCTACGTCTGCGATTAAATCACACACACATACATGATTATTACGTAATTCGACTTCACAATTAAAATGGATAGATTATTAGAAGTGAGATTAGAAAGGTATTTATGAAATTGCGTGCTTTGATTACTTAGAATATAGTTTCTGCAGTGGGCTGAGTGAGACGCTTGAGAACAAGCCAACTAATTCAGTGGAAATATAAGAAACGAAAACGGAGAACTGTTATTTGAAATAACTTGTATAGGTTTTAAATGATTACGAATTGCTCTATTCAAGTAACAATGGGCAGACCACATAGCTCGTAGAACCGATAAACGTTCTCGAATGGACCGGAAGACGAAGTGCTGGACGGGTACGCACGCGGTACCACTAAGACCTGGTGAGAATCGCGGGGAGTCCAGCAGCTCCCGGCGGATCTTTGTACAAACGCAATCCCTAATAATAATGTAAAGACAGCTTAATGTCGCACTCAAGATATATATTTCTAATAAGAATCGTGTATAGTAAGTATTCCCATACTATGTAATAATTTTCTAAACGAAAAATTTGAATCACGGACGGGGTTCGAACTAGTATCATTCCGTGCCTCTGCACGGCACATGCCTTCACCAAGTTCAGCTACCGTGCCAGGTATCATGCTTCAAATTTTTCGCTTCGTTTGTAAGCGCGTCTTACGGGGACGGTAACGCCATCTATTGGCAGTATTCTGAACTGACCAACCGAACACGGCTAAATTTATTCCCATACTGGTAAATACGAAATGTATTGAAGTTTAAAGCAAGATAGAAAATGTCATCCGCCTGGGCATCCTGCTTTGTGCGACTAGCAGGACCATTTTGAATCTATTTTGAATCAAACACGCGGTTTATCATTTCCTCTGCACATTTAAAGGCATTTGGTAGCGAATACTGTGACCGTCTGTCTGATGTCTCTTTGTACTCTTTCCAGCTTCTGTTTGGATACAGAATTGATTGGTTTCTATTCATACTAAGTCACGTTTAAATCTGAATAGATATTTTCTGAGATCAGAGTAGTTCTGAGTGGTGGTTTAATTTGATAGTTATTTCATCACTTTAGAACTTGGGCTCTTTTATGCTAAACCACTTGTGTCAGAATCGTAATTAAGTTGTTAATAGTCTATTTTTCATTGGAAAATAAGAGAAATAAGATTCTTGATTTCATAAAAATATTTAAGTAACTCAAACCATATAATAGTTAAAAAATTCTACCAACTACCTGTTAATTAACGTATCAGACTAAACATAATTTGGAAAAAAAAATGGTTCCGCTGAAAACCAACAATTTTAATAAGTAGAATTAAATAAGTAAGGTGGAAAAGTTAAAAAAATCTTCCATCTCATCTGTTAATTAACGTATCAGACTAAACTAAAATTGAAAAAAAATACTAATTTGGTACCACTGAAAACCAATAATTTTAATAAGCAGAATTAAATAAGTAAGGTGGAAAAGTTAAACATTTCTTCCATCTACCTGTTAATTAACTTATCAGACTAAACTTAATTTGGAAAAACATAACAGATTTGGTACCACTGAAAACCAACAATTTTAATAAGTAGAATTAAATAAGTAAGGTGGAAAAGTTAACCATTTCTTCCTTCTACCTGTTAATTAACGTATCAGGCTAAACTTAATTTAGACAAAACATATAAATTTGGTACCACTGAAAACCAACCATTGTAATAAGTAGAATTAAATAAGTAAGGTGGAAAAGTTAAACATTTCTTCCACCTACCTGTTAATTAACGTATCAGACTAAACTTAATTTGGAAAACAAAACAGATTTGGTACCACTGAAAACCAACAATTTTAATAAGTAGAATTAAATAAGTAAGGTGGAAAAGTTAACCATTTCTTCCTTCTACCTGTTAATTAACGTATCAGACTAAACTTAATTTGGAAAAACAAAACAGATTTGGTACCACTAAAAACCAACAATTTTAATAAGTAGAATTAAATAAGTAAGGTGGAAAAATTAAACATTTCTTCCATCTACCTGTTAATTAACGTATCAGACTAAACTTAATTTGAACAAAACATACAAATTTGGTACAACTGAAAACAACAATTTTAATAAGTAGAATTAAATTAGTAACGAGAAAAAGAACGTCCGCGAATTGCGAAATTATTAATAGTTTAAGTTGAGTTCTTAAAAGTTATTCCTATTACCTATTAATGTACTTACCTACCAATCTTTCTTAACTTGTTATACAATCAGACGATAAAAAATATTGTTTCTCAGTAACTGCGCACTTAATCACCTGAAACTTGAGTGCGTCGATCTTATGGACCCGTGGCACGCAACGGACTATCTTGCTCGTATGTTTTTAATAATAAAAGTTTTGCCCATAAAAGAAGAACAGTAGGCTGTTTTTAACAGACTGCGCATCGCAAAGGGCCGGTAATGTATTTATCAGCCTATGTACATATGTATGTATGTCCTTTGTGGCATTACATAGGCCAAACACGAGGACCGATTTTGATGTTTTTTGGTCAATCGTTTTGTCTAAATCTTGCGCAACCAGACGCCGTATTGTAAAAAATAAAATGATGAAAGTCGACGAACTATGTCATGTAGGGTATCATTTAAAAATCATCTTTAGATTTCTCTTATTATTTTTAATTTCGATGATCATTTAGGATCTATAACGGTTTAAATTTGGTTATCAACCATTCACACTAATTCTTATAAATATTAACAAAAAAGTTAAAAATAACTAATTATGATAAACAAAAAACCCGACTGCGATCAATACTAAAAAGAGGGAAGCAATAAGATTTTCCTTTGATGGGATCAGCTAGAACCTGGCGAGCTAACTCTTGATGCCTCCGACTGCATCTTATATTTCAAATTGAAGTTTCTAAAGCTTGTTAGCCTCTTTTTAGTTTTGATCGCAGGCGGGTGTTTAGTTAATTAAAATAATTTATTTTTATTCTAAGATTATTAAGTACTGTATTGTATAATGAGTTGGTTTCCGTTTGTGGCTGACAGCATAGTGTTAGCCACAAACCGTTGTTGCAAGCAGATTTTCATATTTTCATAACAATTTAGACTCTAACGCGCTGCATCTATAACGTGCACATAATGCAGCGCAATCTTATTGAAACCAAGTTCGCTAATAGCACTACTGGTAAACATTATTCAACGATACCAGGATATCTACTTTCTAACTACCTGTCAACTGTTTTGTATGAATAGTACTAAACCCCAACTTAACCCAAAAACCTGGACAAAACCATATCTAAACTCAAACAAAAAACCTAATTTAGCAAGCTGCTATACATTATCAAATTCGCAAAATACTGGCAGCATTACCTTGCTACATTTGATTTATGCACATGGGCTTCCATATATCCCAAAAGGCTTATAAACATTATCCACTATATCTTTTTACGTCCAAAAAACTTTATTACCAAAATAAAATCATAAAGGAATTTACCTTCATGTACGAGCCTCCAGTTTTCTCCTCGCAATGCCGCCTAATGTACCGTTGGCATATATTCGACATTTTCCACTCTGAAAAACAAAAAGCACAGTTATTGGTACCATCAAACACAATGGCCTTGTTATTTCTCCCTCGGATCTCCTTCAATGTATCTTTTATCTGCCAACTTTGACGTAATCAATGCAAGCTAGTTTCGGTTTGTTATTTCGGCATTTACTTTGCTTGGTTCAGTTGTTCTGTTTGTTTGGCGGCCCGATAAGTGGACAGGGTGAAATAATGAGATTACTACTTTCTTATCGAGACTTATTAGATACGAAGTCAGACCTATCTTTTAAGTAGTTAGGTACTTCGTATCTTTTAAGTATTTCGCTAGCCCGGGCTAGGTATTAGATAATGCAAGTAGACCCAACAGCCTTTTAATGTAAAGCATTAAATTTAGTTGGTAATTAGTATCTAAAGATTCCTAGTATATTTAAAAAATACTTTACTTTAAAAAGCTCTTGGGCTTACTGGCACTGTATATACCTAGCCCCCGGGCGAGTAATTAGCATAGGCTAAATTAAACAGTATTTTCATCTTGCGTGACATTTGGAGGTCTTTTGATAATAATATTCTCAAGCTTGCCATTATTGGTTAAAATTACGTGCTGATATTGTCTTATAGCCAGTTCCTATATATTATCTTAAAACGAACCGTTTTCGCTTACTATCCATCAGCTTTAATTTGACATAAACGCCATACTAAAAACGTCAAAAAGTAACGAGACAATGGAAAAACGACTCGTTTCATTTGTAGAGGAATGGGGGTTAATCAAATCCCGACACCTCCGTAGATGCCCTAGAGACATCTTGAGCGATCCGGACGATAGACGATGCCGCAGTGCAGGCAGCGATAGATTCGTCCAACCCTTCCTCACCATCTATGCTATATACAATACTATATACTATATACATTACTTTATACCTCGCCAGCGAGGTATACATACTATATACCTCGCCGGCGAGGTCAAGGTCCCGTAATTAAAGTCAATTTTATTCGCCTTCGAGTTTCTTGCCGATTCTTCTCGAAGGTGTATTCCGAATCGGTGGTCAGTTATGCAAATCATTCATGGGCTCGAGCCATTTCATCAGGGCCTCCTCGATCACTACTAAAACTAGCGAGCCAGCGGTGTTTATTCAGACCCCGTAATCAGTGCCAACTGTCCAAGCACAGGTTCGTACCCCCCGGGGGCCCTTGAGCAAGTGGCCAAAACTTAACTTTGGCGTGCGCTTTCTGCGTCACGCATTGCGGTGGAGCGCTTTCGCGCCCGCCCCACCTACAGAGGTCAGTTATAGACCAACAGCATATACAATTCCTAATAAAACCAAATCCCATGACCTATCTGTCACAAGATGGAAAGATTTGTTATTTAGCTCATAGCCTAAACTAGCTGTGTAGAATGGGTCATAGAGCTAAACATTCCAATAGAATAAAAATATATATTTCGATTACAGGAAACCAGAAAGTTATTTAGGCATGGTAACGGAGTTAATAGATTTAACAAGAAGCAAATGTAGATTAAAAAGCTAATCTAAAAACCACGTTATTTTATTTTTTATTTTTGAACGCATTGTCATTGATTTGTGAGCTACCCTGAAAGTTTCAGCCGGAAAGTGCTCGAAATTTGAGTTGCAAGATTCCACCCAGTACAACAGACAGAAAAACAAACAAGAAAGTGACTTAATAAAAACGTGGTAAAATAATGGTTAGGCTGTGACTGTGAGCTGATGTATACAGCGTAAGGTCAATCGAGTAAGGAATTTGGAAAAACTTCGCAATAAAATGTACTAACTTTCTAACAACAATAAAAAGTAATTCACTTCGTGTGTAGTCTTATACTAAATCAAAACAATATTGCTGTTGAAATTCAACACGCACAATAATATACTGGAAAGGAAGCGAAGTTTCGTTCTTATAATTAGAGCTATTTTGTAAACAACATCATATAAACATCCCATCCATCCTACGTTGTTAAATGAACAATAAGTTATACAATAATTCAAATCCGGTTGAAAACCTCGATCATACCAACGCCTTTTTACCGGAGTACGATGAAGCAAGTATGTATGTGGGTATGTGGATGTTCCATCATAGCGTCGCCCCTATTGGTCCGATTTTGACAAGCGAGGTGTTAATCAATTCGTCTTCATTTATAGAGTAACATAGGCTATTTTTTACTTTAGTTTTTGAATTATGTCTTGTATTGCAGCGCAGATTTGTATGCCATCGCTCAAAAACTGAGAAAGAAAACATCGAGAGAAAACACTTTAATTTTGAGGTTTTTGGATATTCAAGTGCCCCAAAATTAAAGGGTATGTTACATCCACAAGCCCGCACTGGGCCAGCGTGGTCTATCATGGCCCATCTTTGAGAGCAGGCCAGTGTCCCAACAATGGGTACATAATAAGGTGATTATGACGGTGAATGCAATTATCTATTCCTACTAATATTATAAAGAAGAAAGATACCGGCCAAGTTCGAGTCGAACTCGCGCGCCGAGGGTTCCGTACAAACTTAACTTTGTCGTTAGAAAACTGTTGTCACCACACATCGTTTTTTTTTTAAATTATCTTTTATCAAAAAATTTAGGTTTTCGGATTTTCCTTTTACTTTGTTTGTGAGTAATGGATAAAATGAAAACTTCATAACTGATTTCAAAAATTATTTCGCTGATAGAAAGCTACACTATTCCAGATGGACATATACCAGTTTTTTCTTTTTTTTCTTTTTTTTTAACTGCTAATTTGTATAACGGGAAAACAAGGCCCAGAGCCATAGAGCAGAGTACCTAGTTATTTATCTACATGATTAGAATGTGAATTTAACTTTCATACTTGAATTTGAATGGATAACCTGCAATGGCACCACCAAAGTCTTCTTGTCGGTATTTCTATAATTTCTGCACCGTTGGTTATATTCGTTGTATGATTGCCACTTGCCACGCCGCTTGTCGTGGGTTCTAAACTAAAGCTGCATTAAGTATTTCCTCTCACACATTGAATTTGCACACAGCAAATAGTCTCGTTTCACCTTTTCTTCATCTCACTGAACCCACTCCTGCTAACAAAGACATGTTTTAATGTAAACACACAACAACGTTGAATAGTCGAGCACTGGCGGTCGACAAATTTAAATCACTATGTTAGTACAGTGGCGCTCAATGTGAGAGTCTCTTCTAGTCTCGCCCGGCTTTGCTTTGCTTAGGGTTTCTCTATATATTTATTTATACAACATTTTGATGCTTTATAAAGATCTCAATTTGATGCTTTATAAAGAACAAATCTCAATTTTTGTGAAAATTACTGTACTATTTTTATATTTTTTTATAGCAGTTAACGCCTGCTTAGCGTAAATATATATAATAATTTTCTAATGGAAAAATTTGGATCACGGACGAGATTCGAACTCGCATACTGTGCCTCAGCGCAGCACATGCCTTTACCAATTCGGCTACTGAGACCTATGCGTCGTCAACCAAATCTTTCCACTAGCTTCTTTGAACCCGTCTTATGGGGACGGTAACGCTATCTATTGGTAGTATTACGAACTATCCAACCAAACACGGCTAATATTGATTAACTTCGTGTCTGAAAGATAACGCCTCCCAAATCTATATTTTTATGATTTTTATAGCAGTTAACGCCTGCTTAGCGTAGTTTTCCATAGTTGAAAGAATTTTTATATCGGTTAAGTATTTTTTTGAGATTCTATTACAAACAAACATACAAAAAAATAAAATCTTATGTGTTTATAATATTAATGAGATGTGTTTGAAACGGGAAACTTCCAAATTTATTACCATCCTTCTAAAGTTTGAGAGCCACAGGCGTAATACGAGACGCTGAAGTATTGAATAGGGTTGGACGACCGTGTGCGTAAACACTGCTCTAGTCGTACACATGTACGCTGACTACAATACTTAGAACTGCAATTTAATAATAATAATACTTATGAAGCTACACTGGCGCAGTTTATAGTGAAGCCTGCTGTACTTAGTTGTTCCACGTTCGAATCCTGGCCGGGGCAAACAGTTCTGTGATGAGCATGCAACACTGATCTCTATGGATAGGCTCTGCCGTACTTTCGTTTGTGCCTATTCAAAGAACTACCACAGTACATATATATATATATATAAATGTACTGTGGCACTACCGAGCATCCATGGTACTAAAATTGATATTGTTTCATCTCCTGACGTTAGTCACCGTTAGTTCCGTGGATGCTCACCACTGCCAAACTCAAACTACTGCTATCAGCGCCAAAATGGCGAAAGTCTAATGCGCTTATTGTGACGTTCGTCTACAGCTTGTCTAGAGTACGGAGTAATGTGCAGTTGTTTATGGCATGCATGTATGCACTAATGCCATACTCGACATTACCGCAGAATAAATAATAACATTACTTTATACGCATTAGAGATGTTATGTTGTCTCTTCTTGTGATTTTGATCGAGAATCAATTCCTTGCACCTTTGCATATTAGAACATTGATAACTCATGCACTTTATTTGTTTGTAATAATATTACATTCACACACGCCATTTCAATTTTTCAATTTATTACATAAACACCAAAACAAACCCAATTTCAAAACCGAATATCTAAGTCGCAATAAATATTTAAGGGGAGGGACACACGCCCAGCCGTCATAAACACTCATCTCGTGAAAGCTTCCGTCCCCACATGCAAATTGGCAGCGTTTATGTTAACGTTGCTTACGCACGACCAGCCGCGTGGTACAGTGGAGTGGAGAGCATACAATATTTTGTTTATGAGAGCAAGACATGCGCTTTTTACAAGCATTTAAAACACCGACTTGAAGACCGTAGGTAAAATTTAACGTATTTTTTTGAAATGGTATTTTTAAAATGTATTTTATTACAAAATTTACCCTGTTTTCGTAAAACCTTTAGTAGGTCTCTAAAACTATTGAGCCAATATAAAGTTAAATTAAAATATAAAATCAATAAAGTTTTTTCAACGTCCGACTTTTTTACATAAAAATACTTGAAATGGGAAGCATTCGATCAAAAGATATTTAGTGTAATGAGACCATCAGTTTTATACGAACTGTAGTTAGAAAATTTCAACATTTCACCCTGTAAGTATACAAAATGACTATTTCAGTCACGTCTGTACCTACCTGCTTTAAGTGCCCTTTTCACAAAGTGACACTCATTTTTGGCAACCAGGAAATTACTAACAACTCCCAACTAGAAAGTCCAACACGCGAAAGGGTTAATTTATTTAAATTGTGGTTCGTTATTTATAATTTTTGATGTGAGGCTAATGCTTTAGGATTATAAAACCAGGGTTCTGATCAATAGCTTAATTTACTACGCAACACACAGTATAATACCTATCTATAAAATTTATGAACAGTGTTTAATGGATATAAGATCTTTTTGTCAGTTTTGTGACCATTCACATACGTAACGCGTCGCGTTGTTGAATCGTTCGGCAAATAACGAACAATTCCACGTGGGTGGGCGGCGCGTTACCTGGCCGAATGTTCATAGCCAATAAGGGCCAACGTGTTTTAAATAATTTTAGTCTAATTCTAGTTAACAAGGTAGTGATGAGAAATAACGTTTGAATAGATAGAAATAATGAAACGCCTATTGAATCAATGGATTAATCTGTATCCGAATCGTGACCACACGGGACGCGAGAGGATGTTCATATTTGCTATCCGTTAGAGGACGCAAAGGAAGATGCAGATGAGTAATTTTTTTACATATTAATAAGTAAATTTATGCACTTTAAAATTATTTATCAAAACATGAGAAAAGGAGGCTTACGTTACGTTACAAAAACTATACTGTACACACTGAAGATAACAAAATAGAAGAAGAGGTATAACAAGAATTAACATTTGAATATTAAACTTAATGCGCAAGCTAGAAGTGTAGATAAGTAAATCTACACATATACACTGACGTAAGTTATAAAGTTTTTTGGTATGTTTGTTTGTAATGGATAAACTCAAAAAGAACTTAACCGATCTATACAACTCTTACACCGATAGAATGCTACATTATCAGCGAGTTCCCTTCGAAAAGTGCAATAATGAAACCAAACAAAAAAAAAGACATTATTTGACGTGCGCTGTGTACCCGTACGAAGCCGGAACGAGTTGCTAAGACTAAAATATATTGATGACCAATTTCACCCCATTTTTCAGCCACATTTTGAATTCGTTCATTTTGAAAAGTATCATAAAATATGCAATAACTTGCCACGATCCAAATCCCGCGTCGCGCCGTTCGGTCCGAGTGGAGGATTACGGGATTGTTCGCCCGTCATTTTGGACCTCGATTTATTTGCACGACTGTTTGTTTTGTCTGTCTATGAATGTCTATATATGACCGAGAGCCAACTTTTCCAAATGAAATAACCTCCAAAAGTTACCTACCTATTCATGATTTAATTTATGCAAAGGCAAAAATGGTGTTGATGGTATTTTAAGAATTATGAGTATTTTGATTGTGATACTCTGAATTTATACCGTATATTAGATTTCACTTTTATATATTGGTGATGATTACAAAACTACAAGAAATGTAGTTCACGAGATATTTATGTCACGTTAGATAGTAAAAACCGGTAGATTACAATTTAACGGATCGAAAAATCGTGAAAGGACATGCTATTCGCTAGCTGATGGACCAATCAGTGCGCAGTTTTTCAATTCGGTCGGTAAAATACTAGCATGTTTGTCTACAATTTTTCGTCTGTTTGTAATAAAACGAGTTAGAATCCGTCAGATTGTAATCTATCGGTTTTGACAATTAACCGGTAACATCTACATGTTCTGAATAATCCCGTAAAAAATTATAAAGATAATACAATACGCAATGATATACTCTCCAGGTGGTCCCATATACATTGTATTAAAATTGTTTTAGCAGTTTTTCGAGAATAAAGAATTAATATTTTTGTTGAGTAAATCCATTCGATTTTGTGTTTATATTGCCTTAATGTTGTGTTTATCTCTAAGATTTCTAAACCGATTTAGATGGTTGTTTTTTTATTCAAAAGGGTAATCTTTGTGTGTAGTCCCATATAAACTTCATCAAAATTGGTCAAGAAGTTTTATTACTCGTTTGGTTTGTCTTGATGAGTTCTCTGGTGTTATGTGGTTTTCAGGGTGATGGAGCCGGAAGGTAGTCACAGGAATGCAACAACAAAATGATGGAAAATGGTCAAAACTAATTCAGTTGTTATATATGTAGGTTTTATTCATCCTTGGTTATAATTTACCAACGCTTTGAGTCTAAAGTGAGTGGGTGTCTACTTTTTCTTTGGCATATATTCTTTCCGTTGTTTGCTTAAGCCACTAAAAATCAAAAAATAAAATATTTTTCCAAAAAAAATTAAATCGTCTTCATAATAAAAATGTTATTTTGTAAACAACCACTAAAAATAATAAAATAATTACAATTGAGCCAGAACAGTATCACTTTTTCGAAATTACCAACCTAATAATAATGCATAAATACAAAATAAGATAAGAAAGATGTTCCCATACAACCCTCACACGCACCCTCATACAAATGAGGGTGCGTCATAGACAACTGCACATTACTTCGTACGTAGATAGGTATGTATTAATTTTGTAAAGATATTAGATTTAAATGATGCCTGGGTTTGGCACCGCCTTCAAAAAACTCTTTCTTATCTTATGTTGTATTTATGTATTATTATTACGTTGGTAATTTTGAAAAAGTGATACTGTTCTGGCTCAATTGTAATTATTTTATTGTTTAAAAAAAACATTTTTATTATGAAGTTCTTTTTTTTTTTTGAAAAATATTTTATATTATGGTAGATGTCTACTCGAGTGGAGACCGCGTCTTGGCAAACGTAGTGTATAACGCCCACCGGCCAGGTGGAGGGACGACCTGCGAAAGGCGGCCGGCAGAAACTGGATGAGAGGAGCCGAAGATCGGGCTCTGTGGCGTTCATTGGGAGAGGCCTATGTCCAGCAGTTGACGAGCACGGACTGATGATGAATACTCACACTTGCAATGTATGATTGAAGATTTTGAACATCTAATGAAACCTTTGTTCAGCTTTTTTGCCGATGACAGTACTATACTCAACTCTGGATAGACACCGACTATGGTGATGACCATGACACAGAAAACTAGGGACTGAGTGTAATTATGAATCAGCGCTTGAAGACGCGCTTGATTGCTGAATTGCTGCCAGAGGAAACGAATCTAGCGCTTGGTAGTAATTCTGCCCAAAATCACACCCACGCGCCACGTGTATTGTATTTGAGTAAGGTAAGAAGCAATTTTCTCAGTATTTTCTATTACTTTAATGAGAATGTCTGTTGGCTCTCAGACTGGTGCAAAGCCTGGTACCGAAATACGCCATTTTATGCGTATTTGTGGGATTATCACTACGTGCCAAATAGTTCATTATGGTGAGCGACACGGCGCGACAGGTGTTACGTCAACGTAGGTACCTATTACGTGATTAATTACGTTTTAGACGTAATACGCGTAACTAGAAAGGAAGGTACCTTTATGCAATTTCCTGTTTCGTATAGCTTACACTTGCGTCGATATACTAAAATAAATGAATTATATGTTTTGAAGACAAAATACTTCAATTGTGCTTCCTACCAGACTTACGGAGCCGAAACGTGAACACTCACGGTCAAAGTAGTCCACAAAGTTAAGGTCGCTTAGCGAATTATGGAGAGAGCTATGCTTGGAGTTTCTCTGATGGATAAGATTCGTGATAAAGATATCCGACAGAGAACAAAAGTAACCGACATAGCTCAAAGGATAAGCAAGCTAAAGTGGCAGTGGGCTGGTCACATTTCCCAAAGAACCGATAACCGTTGGGGTAGACGAGTTTTCGAGTGGAGACCACGTTTAGGCAAACGAAGTGTAGGACGCCCTATGGCCAGGTGGACTAAAAGCGAAAGAGCGAAATTGCGAATTGGCGAAAAGCGGCTCGAAGAAAATGGATGAGGATAGCTGAAGACTGAGCTCAGTGGCGTGCATTAGGAGAGGCTTACTTCCAGCAGTGGACAAATATAAACTGATGATGAAAATGATGTAATAATTACCTACTTAGGTAAATTTATCAGTTAAACTATCCAAACCAAAATCTGGAAACAGCTGATAGGTTTTTTTTTACCTTCTGAATATTGATATTGCTGTACACTTACAGTCGTGTGGTTGAAGCAAACAACTAACCAAAAAAGGCGTGTAATGTTTTTAGGATTTATGTATGTTTGTATGTATTGTAGTATGTATGTATGTTTGTATGTATGCGAGTTTCTTTATTCCACTATAACTTTTAAATGCCTGAACAGATTTAGACGTTTGGAGTATCGTTAGAATACTTACTCGTACATCCCCCCGAATAACATAGGCTATTGTTTAAAAATAAACAATATGGTGTGCTCCATATTCAAAAGCAAAAAATATTTTTTTTCTTCGAATTTTTAAATATGCGTATCAAATTGAAGGCATTGCAACAGTATATATTTTTTTGGCATTAGATCATTTTTGGCAGGGCAACGAGTGTTTTTTAGCTTTTAATCTAGTTTTTGTAAAATGTATAAGTGTTGTTTTTCAATTGGTGGCTGACTTTAGCACCCTTAGCACCACATATTCATTCACATATACTCGTACATACACGTTCATTCAAAGACGATTAAAATGTTATTGGTGGCCGTCTTCCACCTATTCATTCAAATATACATACACGTTCATTCAAAGACGATTAAAATTTTATTGGTGGCCGTCTTTCACCTATTCATTCACATATACATACACGTTAATTCAAAGACGATTAAAATGTTCTACACGCGATCCCTCGACATCATAGTCTTGTTTTTCTTCCGACAAATCATCGGTTCTTCAAAATTACTATTCAAATTCCCCCAAAGAAGAAAAAACAAACAAATTGTCCTGCATGCGTCCCTCGGATGCTCGGATAGGCATTTTATTCGGTCGCCAGGTGAGACGCGACTCGGCTCATTAGTCGGCTCTAGCCCTCATTTGTCAACGCCCTTACTTCCAAATAACACCGTTTTATTAACGCCAATTCCTCCACAGCATGGAGTGTAATTTTTCGTCGAGCTTTCTGGAACTTTTTGGAGGAAAAGTGTTTTACAAGGTATGGTTGGGAAGGCCGGTGATCTTTTATTACCCGACTATGGTGAAGCAAAAAGGAGGGTTATGATTTTGACCGGTATGTATTTATTTTTATCTGTTCCCTCATAACTTCCAAATTACCACGGTTGTTTTTAAAACTATGAAACTAATTATCATAATTTGGAAAATGAGGTATAGTCGGAAGCGTCTTGATCTTCCGCTGGCTTTGTGTGTAAAATTGTTGATGATGCCGTGTCTAATGAAAGGACTATCAAGAATATATATATTGTTAGTTGTTGCTCGAGGCTTTGTTCGCATGCACCTGGATAATATTATAACCCCAAAATAATTTATAACGAACACTAAAAACTACTGAAAAATGACGCTCAAGAAAATGTTCTCATCTGAAATTGTAATAATTCATATTTATAGTGATGTTCACAAGATAGCCGTGGTCATATGCCATATTGCCCTAAATCTTATGATCGCTTACTACTGTTAGAATGTATTCTTTTGTTAGGGTAAGTAGAATACAACCATGACTATCTTCTGAACATCACTATGAATATGTATAGTATTATTATAATTTCAGATGAGAACATTTTCTTGTTTCATACTATTTAGAGCGTCATTTTTCAGTAGCTATTAGTTTAAGTTTCAATGGGTTTTAGTTTATGAACCTACTTTTTATTTAAATTATTTCGGGGTTATAATATTATCGGGTGCATGCGAGCAAAGCCTCGAGCAACAGCTAACAATATATATATTTATGAAATTCCTTTCATTTGATACCCTACACGGCATCATCAAACAATTTCCACACAAAGCCAGCGGAAGATTAGGAAAACCCGACTACGTATTTCGTAATCGGGTTCTAGTTTTTGAACTTACTTTTTATTTATCTCAGCGGGTTTGTTTAAGAAATACTTGAGACTACACTTTAGAAGGAAAGTGATCGGTTCTTCGAAACATCTTACTCACGCGGTCACAGAATAAATTGCTCAGGCGTCGATTCCGTTGACTCATTTAGACGGACCACTTTTATTTTTGTGAAAAAATATTCTCCGTTAAATCAAGCAGAATATAAAATGCACAGAAATTCTCTCTCGTATAGCTCGCCGACACTTTTCGTCAATAACTCTAGCGCGCCCCCACAAACTACTCCACACTAATAACTTTTCACCGCAAAATATTCTAAAACACTTCAGCGGCACCCTCATTCCTATTTTAAGTCTTCCACCCTCGCATATTCAGATGGCTTAATGTTCGGGGCTCAAGCAGTATCACCGCATTTTTCATAAGATGTCACTCTCATACGACAAGATGGGCCGTTTTCATTTCGAGATGCATTCGGAGCATGTATGTAGGTATATACCAGTTCTACATTGGTCGTAAAATCACGTGGAGTGGAGAAAAGTATGGCCAATATTTATGAGCGATGGAAAGTAAGTAGGTAAAATAAAATATATCTTATACTCGTAGTCAAGTCGGGTAAGTATAGGCAATCGTCTTAGACATCGGAAGGATTAAGTTACTTCTTGTGAGCGTTTATCTGAAAATATAAAAGAATAAATGTGCCCGCGATTCTGACCGTGTGGTAAAATTTCTTTCAAATTTCTTAGGTGTTATTCCAGGACCATAAGAATCTACACAAAATTCCAATATTCATTCTGCCTTCAGTAGAAAATAGCTTTGTTCTACTAATCGGATTGAGATACCAAGTACTGCAGTTTTTAAGTCTTTACCTAAACTATCCAACAGTGAAAACCACATTGCAATTGGTCCCGTAGTGATGCGCAAACAGATAAATAGACATAAAGAAACGATTTATAAAATGAAATATTTCTGTTCAGTAGCTTATGTTTTTAGCATTCATGTATGTTTGTATGTTTGTATGTGAGTTTCTTTATTCCACCATAACTTAGAAATGCCTTAGTTATAAAATAACTAGACAATTTTTTTTAATTACATATCTTCTTTGTACAGAGTTTTTGTTATACTTACTGCTTTATTATATAGACAGATAGATAGACATGTAGCAATAGTAGGTATTATGGCTCAAGAAAACTATGAACCTGCCCTTCATCCAAGATCCCAAGAGTGGACGTAACTTTAAATTTCATTAAAATAGCTGAACATCACATAAGAGCAATTGCTCTTTGAAAATCAAAACAAGAATTTCGCCCTAACAACCAAAGAAGCCAAGAAGTCAATCAGTTCCAATCAAAATCCACCAAATCTAATTCTGCATCAATACTCGATTACGCCGATTTATCCTCAGTGACACCTCTGCTTCAGCACCGATCCGCCGATTTGCTCTTTGAAGGCAGACGTTGATCGATGAGCGTAGGTAACGAACAGAAGCTGAGCATGGCACTTGGCACTTCGATCAGATTCTTAAAATGGATACTGAAACTCTTTTTACCGATATTGATAGTTTTGTTAACACTGCATCCAATGGCTGTACTACGTATACAGTAGCTATAGAATCAACTACAGTTGATCAATGCCTGAATTTAAGTTACAAAAATATTCCCCTAATCTTACGAGCAATAAACAAGTATTAGGGTTTGAACAAAAGAGCCGGCTCAATTGAGTTCAAATGGATAAGATTATAGATAGTATATATCCAGCCTTGTTTAAAATCTTTCTTTAACATTTTTGTGGTTTGATATGTTTTTTTATAATTGGGTACCCACTACAATCTCGATGGCACAAGAGCGTTTTGAGAATCCAACGATATAGGGTTGCACCTAGGCTCCACACCAATTACTTCTCTAAGTTAGGTATGTGCAGCTTTCTATCGCTCCGTGCTTTGGAGGGCACGTTAAGCTGTAGGTCCCGGCTGTTATTGATTAATAGCAGTAGTTAAGCTACGACGGAGGCCCTAAATCGTATACACTAAGGCTAAATTATGTCTGGATCTCAAGGACACCTGCAGGAACACCATGAAAGGTTATATGATGTACCTGAGACAGTCATATCTTTAGGTAGGTAATCATTTATTATGAGAAAAAACTGAGTATAATCATCAAACAATAAACGCCGATGGATAGGTTTGTTTAAAATCCATGAGTAACGAGGCAATAATCTCAGGAATGTGTGACACTAGGCAGACATTCGTAAGGTTCAACCACAAAGAACCAGCCTGTCATCATCGATATATATCGTAACTTAGTACTTATATCGCAATTTAAAATAAAAGTTACTTAGGTACCTATTTAGGTATCGAATGAATGCATTTAGGACGTTCTTGGAATTTGGATTTACCTACAAATCATCTGGAATTGACCAGATACGAACGGTATTACAAAAAAAAACATAAAATAATTACATGGACCATTAATCCTGGCCACTCCGTTCGCCCGTAACCCTCACCTTCGGGAAACCGCTGAAAAAAACGCAGTTTTTTTCTCCTCCCTGTATGGATCTCTTGAAGAATTTAAGATCGTAAAATAAAGGGGGCTCCGCTACCTGCTGCTGATGGCTGGAAAACGTGAGGATGAACAGAGATGTGGAGATTCTAGATGTGCCTCAGTGAAAATATTAATTTGAGGCTACAGTTACTAACACTTCAAGAAATTAATAAGGTACTTAATCTTAACCTACGGCGAGGGAAAAGTTGACCATCGATCGCTCCCAATGAGATTCACAAAGACATCATATTTAGAGAGAGAGACAGGGAAATTTAATTTGCCAGTTGTCGCTTTGGAAATGACTGGACCTTTTCTCAAAATTTATTTACTTTTTGAAAGCTATATTCTTCCAGATGAATATGGCTATGTTTTCTTTTCAAAAACTTATGTTTAATGAAATCTATACTATCTAGACTATCTATAGTTTATATAGTATAGTATAGTATCTATAGTATAGTCTAGATTCTATACTAGTTTGTTTGTTTGTCATATATGAGGTAGTGCTGGCTTCTGGTGTCAGAGTTTGTCAAGCCAACAACTGCTCAAAAGCTTTTTTTTTCAATTTTCAGTCAATTTATATTAAGAGAAACCATGAGCTACCCTTGCGAAACCGCGTCGAGTCACTAGTACTACATAGAATAAAGTCTTCTTGGAGAGCTACTTAGAAATATTTTGTAGAAACTCAATAAACTTGGCAGGTATAATATATTCGATAAATTCTTTCAAGGCACTTCCATCCTCTCTAGTTCACCACGAAGCGGTTTTTATTGGCGGGCGCCTGATATATCGCAGTGCCAATCGTAAATCTGTTGCGGCGAAATAAATAATTTAAAACTAATAAAACGGGCCCGCTCTCGTAATGCAAGGTGGTGTGGAGTCTAACTGCAGGCGCTGAAATAACACGTGGACATGGGAAGAATATTCGGAAGATTCTTTGTTTGTAAGAATACCATCTCGCAAAACTGACTGCCGCGATATCTTGATGATAGAATCTTCTTGAATAAAGATAGCAAAATACAACAAGCTGCAGAATCGTTAGTCAATTCTGGTACCTAAGTACCTAAGTTCTTTTGTGCCAACGTGTTTTGATAAGAGAGTCCGAAAGGGTGGTGGTCGATTCTCGATGGAGGTCTTCTACCCCATGTGGAATTGCCATCGCTCCGTGCTTTGGAGGGCATCTCGGTTGCTGAAAATTTGACTGGCAGTTGTTAAGCCACGTCAGAGGCTTTTTTTTTATATATATTTCAGGTGTTCTTTAGGCGAAACTAGTCATCATTTTAGTTTTTAACTCTATTATGACTTAAAATTCATGTTTAAAACCATAATCCGACTACGGTCGAATAAAAAAAAACACTCTTGCGATGAAGACGATTCGATTAAAACCTGTCTTGTCAAAATAGAATCAAGTTTTTAGTTTGGACACATACTAACCTTTCCTTTGCTTTGCCATACTTAGTCGGGTCCAAAAAATAGCATAAGAGACTCCGTAAATAAAGACGATTGATACCTCGCTTTTCAAAAGCGGATCTAGTTTTTAGTTTGAGCTCATAACCCCTCCTTTGCTTCGCCGTAGTCGGGTAAAAAATTGCCTACGTCATGAAGACAAATATATTGATACCTCGCTTGTCAACATCGGACCAATAGGACCGACGCTATGGTGGAACATCCACATACCCACATCCATAGACTGTTAAGCACATTACCCTTCCCTTGCTTCGCCGTAGTCGGGTATAAATATTTGGCCCAGTAAAGATATGTTTGTCTAATCTAGCGATGAAAGGCTGATGACTATAAAAAGGCACAAATCTAGATGGGATTTATTATTATAAGGTCACTGTTGCGGTAGTAATTACCATGCTTATACAAAATATTGTTCAACACAGTGGTACAGAGTATGACATAGTACAGCGTTACCCTCATGATTTACTGGTATAAATAAAGAAGCTCTACTTTTGGAAACCTTTTTTCGAATTTGGTCAAGTTGATTAAGCACATAAACATACCAAAACATGAAACGTTTTAACGAAACCCGAAATGCTTTCGCAGAACGTCCGATAGCTATACAAGGCTGTACAAGGAATCGGCCTACGCTTGTAAATTAATCACGCTTTTCACCGAGATGAGCTCAGGAATTAATTTAGGGCAAAAGATTAATTAGCTGAACCAAATTAGGAGAAGATATTTCAGAAAGTAGCATAATGTGAGTTAAGTAATGACAATTAAAAGCTTTTAATGGTGCAATGTAATTGAGAAAAAGAACGAAGATCTGTATATGATTACAATCAATTGCAGTAAGTTGAGACAAGCTGAATTATGATGACGGTGAAATTCTTTGTACCTACTGTGTAACAATTGTCATGGTTTTTATACTGCACCTTGTTTTGCATTATAGATTAAACATAGCAAGACTAATGTCGTAATTATGGTCAATATATATGGTATTAACATTCTACTTTCTTACCTAATTCGATATATTACGTACTAGATTTCCCGCCCATGACTTTGTCCGCGCGGACTACAGTTTATCGCGAAAGAAAGCATCCTATGTTCTTCTAGGATATTAAAAACCATTGCAAAAGTAGGTAAAGCACCAACGCTTTTGATGTTTTATGACAGACTTGTTATTTCATTTCCATGGCAACCATTCCTTACAGCGAGTAATCAACATTTACCAGTTTTCCCTCAGAAACTTACAATTTTCCGAATTAAAAGTATCTTATGTTTTATTCCAGGCTATAAGCTATCTCCATTCCAAATTTCATCAAAATCCGTCAAACTGTTATCGCGTGAATGGTCCCCAAACATACAAGTACAAACAAACAGACAACGTTTCACTCTTAAATATTGGTATGGATTCCTACCATTACCTGTCTTAATTTTAATTGTAAGCTCTAACTAATCTAGACTCGCTCGAACCGTGTCAATAACGAATCCACATGTGCTACAAAAGCATAGCTGAGTAAATCAGACTACGTTCGCGTATCTGCTTTACCACTGTCTCCAACAAGTCAACTATTAATGCTAACAACTCAAAAAAAATAAACGCGTTGCTTTCTACGTGATTTCTTACAGTTTTTGCATTAATTTCAAGTGAGAAAGTTTTAGCTAATTTTAAGTGACGGGAATCAGGCATTAATTACTGACCTCTCTGTACATATCTTGGAAGTATGTATGACTAGCTTCGTCTGCGCAGGATTAGTATTTCGAGTAGCTTATATTAGCGTGGCGTAGAAAAGAACTAACATTATGACATTAAAATTAACACATAAATATTTTTTGGGTCGCATTTGAAAAACCCTGACAATATTGAGATGTTACAGTCGCTCTATAATAACGTAACAATATTGTCAACATAAGAAATACGGTAATTAAGCACTGCAGAGCCCTAATCATAGGCCTATATGTAGCTACTGCAGTATGATCATATAAACTATATTTAACGTTTTTTTTTCCTTCAGCATAAACATGCAGATTTTTCTCTTTGGAAACACGTGAGCAAGCCACATAGAGCTGACCGTGAGGAAAACATGGCGTGCCCAAATGTATGCCTGCTACCTTTAAGGTTTGACCCTGCGATTTGTTGATCGTCATTGAAAATGCGACTTTTAATGGGAACTGCAGGCTTTTAAAATTGAATGGCAAGTTGTTGGGTATGATTGGGATGCGCGGTATAATAACATTGTCTCCCTTCTCCAGTTAAAATTGTGGCCTTCACAATGTGCCTTCCTAGTTCGGTAACTCGTAACCGAGTACCGTTGCATAATCTTGGCGCGTCCAGGTTACGCATTAACAAAACGGATACACCTACCTTTAATTCCAACTTGTGTGATGGCACCCCGGACAACTCCAAAGAGTTTAGGAACTCTACGGGATAACTTGTAGTGTCATCGGATGACATAACTGTGTCAATGGAATTATACACTGATGTTTCGCTGTTTATTTCGGCCAAGATTGTTTTATTTATTTTCGCAACAGTCTCATTTTTCGGTGCCAGTATGGTTCTTTCACACAACCAATTTTCGTCAAGAATATATTGTTGCAGATTCGGAAAAACTTGTTCAATAAGTTCGTCTTCTGACTCCACAGCATGACAAAATTGCTGTGTGAAAAGAACCATACCTTCGTGGTCGGTGTATATGTGGCCTTCACTAATTTCGAGCAGTTTTTGAGCATATGCTCCTGATTCGACATCGCTGAATAACTGGACTCGAATGTTAGTGGTAAGATAAAGCTTTTCAACTTTAGACCACAGATATGAGGCTTTTAGACATGCGTTAATTTCATCTGCTGCAGTGCCTCTCTCGATTACAGGTAAAGTCTATCTAAAATCCCCTGCCTATAACACTAACACACCATCCATCAACTTTCGATTGCTTTGAATGTCTTGTAAACAGCGATCAAGCGCCTCAATGGCGCGTTTGTGTGACATAGTGCACTCGTCCCACACGATCAGCTTACCCGCCACCGCCGGCGGCGCCGTGCCGTTGGACCGCACCGTAATATCGCGCACTCGGTTTGTCATCGTCGTAACTATTAAAATATTTGTCCAAATGATGAAGCGTGAAAGACATATTTTATCTACTTTAAATACCAGAAGCAATAAAAGTATCTATTTTCATTTAGAAATCAATTTATTACTACCAAATGTGCATTTAAAATAAATTATCAATTTTTATTGTAGTTATGGTTTACTATTTTGGCTATAATGGCTTACACATAAGATATAGATATATACTGTGGCGGGTTTTTTTGTAGGACTATTTAAGATAAACATTTCCATCATACATTACGTATGTGTAACTCTAGCGGTTTTGGCAGCGCACGCCAGAATAGCTCGCAGATGGTAGATTTTTTTCTACTTACTTGACACGTATCATCATATTTTGGACAATTCACACAATATCTTTATAAATTGTAACCTATGTGTTATTCTGATGTATAAGCTATATTATTGTAAAGTTTCATTAAAATCCATTCAGTAGTTTTTACGTGAAAGAGTAACAAACATCCATCCATCCATCCATCCATCCATCCAACCATCCACCCATACTTACAAACTTTCGCGTTTATAATATTAGTAGGATAGTAGGAAGTCATCGCATCACATCATTTCATCAGCCCAAAGAAGTCCACTGATGAACATGGGCCTCACACACAATAACCTTGTTTGGTATCAAATGAAAGGTCTTAGCTAGCATATTTCAAAAATATATTGTTACCTGTGTTCGCGGATTTGCTTGCATGCACCCGATAACTGGGAATAATTTATACAAAATGAAGTGGTCAGCGCAAGAGTGGTGTATCATTTTGAGACACAATTGATTTCTATTTACTTCAAATAGTTTGAATAAAAAGTAAGTACAAAAACTAAAACCCGACTAATACAAAAACGCTCTAAAAAATATGAAAAATCAAATATTCTCATTCGAAGTTTTTATGTACATGTCCTGGATTTTGGAAAGGTTTTAGCACCGTAGACCACATCCATACGCTCCGGCAGATTATACAGAAGACCAAAGAGTATAATCGTCCACTATGTTATGCGTTAGTGAACTACGAGGAAGCCTTTGATTCGGTCGAGACCTGGGCAGTGCTAGTCATTACAGCGGTGCCAGATTGACTACCGGTACATCAAAGTGTTGAAGTTTTGTACATCAAGGCCACCATGTCTGTCCGTCTTCAAGATTGGAGCACGAATTCTATCCAGTTGCAAAAAGGGGTGAGACAGGGAGACGTTATTTCTCCGAAACTGTTCACCACTGCACTGGAAGATATATTCAAGCTTCTGAACTGGAACGGATATGGTGTTAACATCAATGGCAAATACATCACCCACCTTCGATTTGCTCATGATATAGTCATCATGGCAGAAACCCTGGAAGACCTAAGTACAACGCTCAGTGAACTCAATATTGTTACCCAACAGGTGGGTCTTAAAATGAACATGGGTAAGACGAACATCATGTCAAATGCCCATGTCGCACCCATGCCAGTTTATGTTGGGAACGATATTATCGAAACTGTGGATCACTATGTCTACTTAGGTCAGATGATCCAACTGGGAAGATCCAACTTCGACAAAGAGGTTAACCGACGAATCCAATTCGGATGGGCAGCGTCGTAGATACCGCAGAGCCTCAAAACAAAAGTTTATAATCAGTGCACTGAGACGTGTTCGCTAACTATTGGTCTCATACACAAGCTTAAAGTCGCGCAGCGTGCAATGGAGAGAGCTATGCTCGGTGTTTCACTACGTGATAGAATTAGGAAATCCGTAGAAGAACCAAGGTTACCGACATAGCTCACAGAGTTTGCAAGTTGAAGTGGCAATGGGCAGGCCATATACTTCGCAGAACCGACAACCGCTGGAGAATAAAGGTTCTCCAATGAAGACCACGAACAAACAAGCGAAGTGTAGGGAGACCCCCACACGATGGACCGACGATATTGTAGCCATCGCAGGAAGTCGTTGGATGGAAGTGGCACAAGATTGCTCGTCATGTCGCTCTTTGGGGGAGGCCTATGTTCAGCAGTGGACTTCTAAAGGCTGAAATTATGATGATTAGGATCACTGCGCTCGTCACCTCTCGTCACATTCGGTTTTAAAAGCTTTTATTTAACTTTACTTGTATGTATCTATGTATGTATGTATGTATGTATGTATCTACGTATCGATGTATCTATGTATTCTGTCTGTCCTGGAATCTTGCAATTCAAATTTCGAGTACTTCCCGATTAGCTATCCGGCTGAAATTTTCAGGATAGCTTACAAAACGATGACAACTTTTTTCTTTTTTTTTATGATTTACTTACAAAGTGAAATGTATTTTTTCACTTAAGTAATAATAAAAAACGTTTTTTTTATACAATCTTAAAAAAATACATTCATTTAAAAAAAAGCCCGTAAAACCTTTATGTTTTTATATTTTATACTTATTACTTATTTCATTGCCCAGTAATTTCTCTGGAAATTATTGCCCTTCAGTACCGAAACGGATATGTTGACACACTACTATTTGACGGTTGAAACTCTGAGTCACGAAATAAGGAGATAGGTACATAAGATTCTAGCAATTCAAGCGCTTTTAAGTTGTATCAGTTTATGGAGAAAACCCACATATTTTAGACGAGCCACATAATAATATACCAGTGCTGTTTTATGTCAGAAATAAAACTACGTTTACGACGTTCTATGGTATCACGAGTGAATTCGCTTCATTGAAGAGTTTCTGAGAAGACCGCAGGTTTAATGTTAGGTTAATTCCATTCATTCATTTGTCATTTCATTTTTGTTTGTCATCTAAGTATGTTATTGTTTATTTGTCATTTCATATTATTGTCATATATATTTTTGCAACATATTATTATTATTATTTGTATTTAAGCAGTTTATTTTCATGTCTTATTTTGATAAGTTTTTCTTTCTTTTCTTTTTACACGACTGCGCAAAAAAAGCAGTGTATTGTTTTTAGCATTCATGTATGTATGTGAGTTTCTTTATTCCACCATAACTTTTAAATGCCTGAACAGATTTAGACGTATGGGGTATCGTTAGAATCCTTACATCCCTCTCGAGTAACATACGCTATATATTTTTTTAAAATGAAATGGAAATTAAAATGATAATAGGGCGGCAGTATTTATTTATTTATTATTTATTTAGTACGGCTCCATTTTCAAATTCGAAAAAACTTCGACTTTTACACTATGGGTATCAAATAGAAGGCCTTGATAAGCACATTCCAACAGTATATAATTTATCGGCAAAAGCTCTTTTTTGGCGGGGCAGGCGTGTTTTTTTAGCTATTCATCTAGTTTTTCATTTTGACGTACCTACTATGTTGTTGATATTACAACAAATCATATCATGGCAAAGGAATTTGAAAATCATCCATGGCGATGTTCATCCGCCGTGAAATAATCTTCAACAAACATGACCATCATTATATTACGAACAAAGCTGGTGAAACGACTGCGCAATGGAGTCAACAGGCTGTAACGCATCTTGGGCTGCACCATTGTTTTGCTTTGTATCAAATTGTCATCTAAACCACCCCCTCTATGAAGCCCCTACTTTTTTTATAAAGTATACTGTTTCAAGTCATACAGTTCCAATGTTACTCGGGTCTCCATACGACGACATCCCCATAAGTGTTTTGTGACTGTGAAGCCATTGAATAAGGATGTGGTTCAGGCGATACATAAATACGTTTCAAAAGTTCATTGTGCTTATTTTCGTTTTGAAAGTTTACACAGGATGTGAAGCCATCACGAACGCTGACTTCAATGCACAAATAAGAGATTATTCGGTGGTTCAGGATGCTCTTGTAAGTGACGCTTTGACAAAATAAGATACCAACAAGTTCAGAATACAAGCAAGACACAAAAGTCGACTTCTTGAAATGAGAATATTGTTCTACCCACATCATAATTATGTTGCCACAATATGTGTTAATGGTAAAATTGAATTTCTTGCATTTGATACCTATCACTATTAAATCCGATGATTATTATTTTTTAGTCCATCGCTTATCGAGGACCACGGATGCCATATGTATTAATTGTACTAAAAAAAACTAGTCTATTTCACGCGGACAATTGTCGAAAATTCAAAAATACATACTAACTTCCCTACTTCTATATCTATCATAGATATCTACACTAATAATAGATAATACATACTAACTTCTATATCTATCATAGATATCTACACTAATAATAGATAATACATACTAACTTCCCTACTTCTATATCTATCATAGATATCTACACTAATATTATGAAGAGGAAAGTTTTTTTTTGTATGTTTGTTTTTAATGGATAAACTCAAAAAATACTGAACAGATTTAGAAAAATAGTTCATAGAAAGCTACATTATCAGCGAGTAACATGGGCAGCGTGTTATTATTCAAAAAATTAGAGATCGTTACGAAAATTGCAATACTGTAACCCAAGGTATCAAAAATTGCAATACTGTAACCCAAGGTATCAAAAATGCGCATAAATTACAATTACTCGCTGTAAGGAACGAAATGACATTTTACCGTGGAAATGAAATGATAACAAGTCAGTCCAGTACATGAGTAATAATGCAGTTATCCATTGTCAAAAAGCACTACGATCATTGCAACCAAAGATTTTGAATTATGCTAACTGGTGTTTTTTTAGAAGTTACCCCGTATATAATAATGCCCAAAAGTAAGAAAAATTACACGGTGTGAGCGCTACTCGACTATTATTTATTCTGTACCCGTGCCAAGCCGGGGCGAGTCACTAGTATATTATGAAATTCAAAGTATCTCTGCTTGTCTGTCTGTTTATTACCTATCACAATTAAACGGCCATTGATGAAATTTGATATGAAGCACGTATGGAGATTTGAACTTTGTGGTCGCGTGGGGAAGGACAATAGGGTAGGTACTATTTATAGCGAGAATACACGAGGATGAAGTCGCGAACAAAAGCTAGTACCTACCTTATAATTTAAAATGGGAATAGACAAACATATAAACATACCCATGCATCCATGCAAACGCTGCTAAAATCATATCGCTCCTTTATCGTTACATTATTTCCTATTTCCTATTTGTATTTCATTCTATTTGTATTTCAGAACCTGACTGGTGTGAAGACATTACAAAACCATGGGCTGGGGTTAGGTCGCTACGCAAGTTTTGTCCCTGTACAGAATCCTGTAAAATTTAACGTAAGTAATTTTTTGATATATTTTATCTAACAAGTATACTACCGCTCATCATGTCACATCTCCAAAACCAATTACAAATAATGATTACAAAATGCAAAGTGAAAATAACAAATTGGCATAATTATATTTTAAAGCTACTGGTTAATAGATAGTATTAACCGCAATCTAGACTAGAACTGACCTGTCTAAGACATCCTTACTTCACGTGGAACCTGCTTCAATTACCTACTTCTAGCCTATAATTAGTCAAAGCTTCTAGCTGAGTAATATAGGACACTAATCCAAACCTCAGAATGGCTTTAATTCCATTAGAACGATATCTAATTAAAATAGGAGAAAAAACAATTCCAATTCTGATTAAATATGCATACTCGCCGTCACTCTAGAACAGCTCATGTAAATTACAATTATGGTAGCAGACAAGATGCCAGCCAGGATAACCAGGGTTCATTAACTGAGACCGAGACGTAGTGTAGGTACTATTCATTTGGATAAAAGTACACAACTAAGCTTCTAAGGACAGAAATAAACAAAAATAATTTTGAAATGTACAATCATTAATCCCAATCGTTTCACTTTGAAATTTTCTTCCGTCCTCATTTTAACCACCCTTTTCGCTCAAATAACCTAACAATTATATTATTATCACTACTAAATTTAATGTGACCGACAGAGCTCTAAGAATAAGCAAGCTAAAATGGCAGTGGGCTGGTCACAATTCCCGAAAAAGCGATAATCGTTGGGCTAGACGAGTTCTCGAGTGTAGACCACGTTTAGGCAAACATAGTGTAGGAAGCCCTGTGGCCAAATGGAGTGACGACCTGCGAAAAGCGGCTGGCAGAAAATGGATGAGGAAACGATGACCGAGCTCAGTGGCGTACGTCTAGCAGTGAACAAATATAGGCTGTTGATGATGATGATAATGTTTTATTGGTTCAGCAAGACAATCATTATAAACACAGATTCGTTCAAATTGATTTGGAGACCTCGCTTCGCTCGGTCAACTAAGTACCCACAGAAATCCAAATATCTGTGATCCTTTAGAAAAAAAAACGCTGTCCCCTACAGAAAATACTCGCCTTTGGCCGCTGAACCTTTTAGTTACACTGCAGTAGGCAAAGCCACGATTGATGCAGTTTAGGCAAAGCCACGATTGATGCAGTTTAGGTATTCTATTTCCTGTAGGCATTTATCAAAGATCATCGGCCAATGCTAGCCCTGAATGTAAGCGCTGACAACTCGGATAGTGGGAATATCTCCGCAATGGCCCACATTCCTGATAACTTGCTGTGCCGGATATGTGACTCAACCGCCACTCGATACGGTGTAAAAACATTGATGTTTCTTTATTTATAAAATTATTCAGAACAGTCAGAGCTGGCACCGCTTAGTTTTCTTCGTTGTCTATCTGCTGGAGCCCTTTTTGCAAGCTGTGCTTGGCAAGCTATCTCCACTTTCGGTTTTATAAGGGCAATGGCAAGGGCCCTTGGGTGATGGTTTAAAGCTACTTGCTAACCGCAGAACTGTATAAAACAAGACATAAGTTCCAAAACTAAAACCCGACTACGGTCAGTTTTTTTACGGTTGGGTAAAAATAGCCTACACTCTTGCGATGAATACGAATCGATTGATACTTGAGAAAATCAGACCAGTTTTTAGTTTAAACACATAACTCCTTTGCTTCGCTGTAGTGGGGTAAAAAAATGGCCTATGACACTATACATGAAGATGAATCGATTGATAACTCGTGCGACTCGTTTATCATAATCGGACCATGGGCGACGCTATGGTGAAACATCCACATACAAACATACATACATACATACATACATACATACATACACTGTTAAACTCATTACCATTCCCTTACTTCCCTTGCCTCGCCGTAGTCGGGTAAAAACACACCAGGTAAGTAAATCAGTAAATGACGATCAGACAAAATCAAATATAAATTATAATTAAAATCAATATTAAACTTAACAAACATACGTGTACAACTTAATTAAGATATTATAATATAAATAAAGCAACAGCGCAAGTCCCTCGTGAAAATAATTCACAAAAGAATAAACTGCTAAAAAAAAGTTGTTAATTTTCTACAATCACGGCTCGTTGAATTTTTCGAGGCCTGTATAACAACATAATAGCCGTAGAGAAGAGTAACATGCCATACAATCTGAGGTCACATCAGGCATACCAAGAGTCTTTTCCCGTGACGGCCTCGACCTCTAAACAGTTATACCAAGTACGACGGGTGAAGAAGAAATTGCTTTATTCTAAATCCACTCTAATCCAAAGCAGTAAGGTTTACAAATCTTTATGCATTCTCTCATTGGAAGATCGATTCCCCGTACAAATGAATAATGCTTGACAGTAAAAATAAACATGTGTGACTCACAAATTTCCTATTCATGGTGTATTCGATATTCGATTGTACGATTTGGAATTTATATACAAGTGTTAGGAAAGGAGATTCATCAAAATTCAGTTTTCTTGCACTTACCTATATACTGACATCAAATATTATCACACATTACAAAGCTATATTTGTTTGTTTGTCGTATAAGGTAGTGCTGGCCTCTGGTGTCAGAGTTTGTCAGGCTGCCCAAGGGCCTCTGACATGGCTTAACGACTGCTATAAATCAATAACAGCCGGGACGATGGAGCGATGGAAAACCGCACAAAACTTACAAAAGTAATTGGTGCGGAGCCTAGGATAGGACCGAACCCGGTATCATTGGATTCTGAGTTGTACTATTGAACCGTTAGGCTACCACAGCAGAGTTCTACTGATTAAAAAGCATGTATTATGGTGTAAATAAGCAGATAGACCTGAAGGTATACTTATGCGGTAATTTTAAATACCCACATTGACTAAAAATATAGAAAAATATTTCTAGTCACAATCTTCTTTCATATTGTGATGAACGAGGCACCTTTTTGAACATGTGCGGATTCAAGTGCGATAACTTTTTTGTTAGTTTATGATCTTACAGAGAGTCAAGGTGACTTACATAGCTCTATGGATAAACAAGCCAAAGTGGCCATGGACTGGTCACATTTCCCAAAGAACCGATAACCGTTGGGGTACACGAGTTTTCGAGTGGAGACCACGTTTAGGCTAACGTAGCTTAGAACGTCCTGTGACCAGGTGGAGTGACGTGAGCTGGCAGAAAACTGACGAGGAGAGCTGAAGACCGAGCGTGGTTTAGGAGAGGCCTATGTCCAGCAGTGGACAAGTGTATAGACTGATGATGATAATGAAGATAACTGACACTTTTTACCCGGCAAATTTAGAGGTGTTCAAAGTAAAATCTCACTATTGGTTTTATTTTAATTTGATAAATCCAGAATAGTAAAGAATGTCTTCAATTAGAAAGGTGAGGTGATCGGAAGAGACGTATTAAAGGCCGTGTGAATAAGGGGAGCAGCAGATGGAATGGAGGCAACGAAGCGTGCCACTGAGGACAATGCTCTAATTATACACAACTCAGAAAAGCTATGCAAATTTTTCCCTATTTGCTTGTGTGCTTTAGGAATGATACTTAGTTAAGTTTGAATATCATCAAAGGGAATATACCTATAGGTATAAGTTAAGAATAAAAGGTAATGTTATGCAATAGTGCGCAAAAATATATGTAAATAGATTAAAATAAAATAAGGTTTTTTTCATAGCTTTATCATAATCAGCGACATATTGTCACGTTTAATATCTAAGGCAAAAACAAGAAAAAACTTCACTTCTCCCGTACTCAAAAGTATGACCCATAATCCACCATTGAAAGCCAATGGGTGTTCTCGTATCACAAAAGATTCTTATATACACTATTAGCTGTACCCGCGGCTTTGCCCGCGTGGTCATTTCATTTAAAAGTAGCCTATACGTGTTATTCCAGGACCAAAAGTACCTATAAAGTAAAATATACTACATAACTTCAAAATTCGTTCAGCCGTCAAAATATTTTTATCGATTGCTCGGCTTCTGCTCATCTTATTGAGATACCAAGGACCCCAGTTTTTAAGTCAAACCCTAAGCTGCCCAATAGTGAAAACCGCATCACAATCGATCCAGTAGTTTTTACGTGATGCGCGAACAAACATACAGACAGACACGATTTTTTTAAATGTTATGTTCTTTTTCAGTAGCTTATTTTAGGTACCACAGACCATTTTTTTTTTAATTATCTTTGTACAGACTTTTTCGTTCTTGTTGCTTTATTATAAGTATAGATGGTCTTCCTTTGTCGTTATGTACTGTTAAATTAGCATACTTACTTCATATAGCTAGTTCATCATCATTTTTCTTGCAGGATGTACAGGACAGCGTGTTATCAGGATCTAGCCATGGCCGAGGATTATTACATAGTGACCAAACTGGTAATCAAAATAACTTAAAATAGTTAAGCTTAAAGTTTTGCTTGTACTAAAGATTTCTATACCTCGCAGGCTATGGCTATGACTTCGAAGATCCTCATTATGGACACGGATACGAGTACCAACTACACAATGATCATCACGACCCACATGCTTATCATCATTACGACTTTCATGATTCTGGTCATCATTCTCCCGGCCATCATCATGGCTATGGAAATCATCATAAGCATTATGATCATGTGAGTTTTTTACTATAGGTAGATGTAAGTTTACATGTTTTGTTAACTATGAGTAATAATTAGATTACGAACATAGCCTATATAACCTACCTACATGATGCTAGCTTTAACTGTAATGAATTCATTATTTTTATTAGGTATAAAGAGGTTTATTATATGTTAGTTTATTTGTTCCACTGGATATAGGTAAGGATGATTCAATGTCTGTTCTCCGCCCGCGTTTGATTTAGGGTCCTACGCATAATACTAAGTTTGGAGATGTTTCCGCCCAGGCAATGTCTACTATGAATTTATAACAACATTGAATACTAAATGTATGAGTTAGGTATACACATATCTGACCATGTAACGTGCCTAATACCTAGTTATCTATTACTTGTTTATTCTGTGCTATCGCAGGCATTATTGTCTCTATTTGACAAGTTAAACGTGCATCTTGGATATTTGTAATATAAAAAAACTAGAACCCAGTAGCCATTGCCTATAATATGTACAATACTTGGACGATACTATTTTTTCACGACTGCCCAAAAAAGGAGTGTATTGTTTTTAGGAATCATGTATGTGAGTTTCTTTATTCCACCATAACTTTTAAATTACTGAACAGATTTAGACGTATGGCGTATCGTAAGAATCCTTAACTTATACTATATATTTTTTTTAAATTCACTAGTGCGTAAGTAAGGCTCCATTTTGAAACGCAAAAAATAACTTCGAATTTTACAATATGGGCATCAAATTGAAGGCCTTGATAAGCACATTCCGACAGTATATAATTTATTGGCATGTTATTTTTTTGCAGGGCAGGAGTGTTTGTTAGCTTTTAAGCTAGTTGTTTCCTTTTCTAAAGAGTGTCTCATAAAGAAAAACTTGTCTTCGAAATGAACATCAACCCAGTCAAATACTTATCGTATAGATTATCCACAATGATTGTTTTTTTTTGTCACCAAACCACTGGATTTACTAATTACCTATTTCCGATGAACGCTTACTCTTAACTAGTAAATATTCAAAATGTAGTTTAAGCTATCCCATACCTACCTAGTACCTACATGTTTATTATTCTCAATTTATATTTATTTTGTTCCACAGGGTCTTGCAACAAAAACTCTCCTATGGCCTATAGCAGGAATAGCACTATTGGGCGCAGCAGCAGCTTTGGTCAGCAACCCGATTCTTCTGCAACTTGGCGTAGTGTCAGGCAAGAGAAGGAGACGTCACGTTGAAGAAATTGAAACCATTGCTAAGAACTCTATCAGAAAATGGTCTCAAATGACACCTGATGCCAAAGAAGAGAACATTGACGATAACTCCTCAAATGGAGTTCTAAAGAAGAGGATGCTTCGCAAAGATGACTTCAAAGTTGTTAAACAAGTACAGCAATCAAAAAAAACTCCTGCACTTCAACTGGGAACGGTAAATTATGATCCAAAAAGATACAGTGAAGAAGATCGCAGATTTATTCCAATACCGCTTAAACTTAAGAAACAGTAAAAAGATTTTAGTTTTGCACCTACGGAAGTAACAAATTAAAATTAAGCATAGATTAATCTGATACTAAATAAATATATTTGATAAATCGATTAATGTTCTACGTAAAACCCTTTAGGCACAGAATAAATAATAGTACTACCTTTAGGATGTACCTAGTTCAGCGTTAGAACCCTGGTTAAAACACAGTTTTTTGCGTCAATAGTGTTTAAGTACCTACTAGGTAGGTATGTTTTTAACGTTGGTGAACTCTGCCTAATCAAAGTTAATTGAGCTTAGTCAAACAAGCTTTCGTAAAAAAAACAAAAGACAGCTGCTGGAAACAAAAAACAGCTACACATTAACTTACCAATAACACACCATGAACTAAACTTTAATTCACTAAAACATCACCGACAAGATTAATGACTTCACAATACACTAGCACAGATCTAGCACACAAACATTTCACAGATATAGGTAGCAAAGTATTGACAAAACATCGATTGTTTAGCCGAACGTCACCAAAGAACCGATCATACGGTGTGTAACGAGTGAAGTTGAACCACGTTTGGCTGCGCTCTGTAGAAAGATTTGAATGAAGTTGCTGCCGGCTGACCTTTGTTTGTGTGCGTACGCTGCAACGTGCTCAGGCGCAAGGGGTTAGAAAAACTCGCTCCTTGGTTCACGTGTGTGAGTATTCCACTCATGCATGTGCGATACGTCAGCTTGTCATTTAGGTTTTTTGACCGCAATTTCGTATGCTTTATGTAAGGTATTTTAAGTTGTTTATTAGTAAGAACTTACCTAGTACCTATTTTTCGTTTAGTTAATTAGTACATATATTTTATAGAGAGTTTCCGTTGGTTTTATCTCTGTAATTGGACGTGTAGTTATTTTACTAATAAATTATTTCCGATAAACATAAAAGGTACTTACTTACCTTCTTTCAGCTAATAAAAATAAAGCTACCTTTGCGCACTACTGCGCGCACACTGTGATTGCGCACAAGCGACTGGTTAAAACATGATCATTTTCAACCAGTCGCATGCTCTCATTTACATACCTATTATCTAATATTCAACTAAATATATATAATGCATTAATAATTTATTAGAATGCTTTCTCACTAATATTGAGATGAGGAAAGTTTTTTTTAATGTTTGTTTGTTTGTAATGGCTAAACTCAAAAAATAACTACCTAACCGATTTATTTCGAATGGAAAGCTACGTTATCAGCGAATGGCCAGTATAATATTATTTTTCAAAAAAAATGATCCCTTCTGAAGTTTAATAATGTTACTCAAGGTATCAAAAATAAGCGTATAAAAGTCATTATTTGGCAAGCGCTGCGATAACTATTGATGATGCATAAAATAATGTAAGTACTTACTACACGGTTATAGTACTCAGTCTATTAGGCATGCATTTACTTCTAACTAACGTAACCGTTTTTGTTCAAATTCAATTTTAAAACACATAAATTACTAAGAATGTGAAAAAACTGACATCTATGAGCTAGATACAGAACTAATACAGAATGTAGCTAGTTATTTCTTCAACAACTCCCTCCTGTTCCTAATGTACCTATCATTTTACTTTGCAAAGATAGTTGTTAAGTAGTATGAGATATGTCAACTAGATGTCACTATAATAAAATATGGAAATAGTATAATAATATCAATTTATTAATTCAAAGTGTAAAATATTCCAGCAACCATGTGGAGCATCAAGCATCAGTAAGCACTTTTCCTCATCTTCACACTTTATAGTTTAAATCCAAACTGAAAAATAAAAATGGTTATTAGCTGTGTTCTTTCTGATTATTATGATTAAAGTATGAATAGACCGGTAATTCTATATACTT
Organism: Alsophila aescularia; assembly: GCA_946251855.1. NCBI lineage: Eukaryota > Metazoa > Arthropoda > Insecta > Lepidoptera > Geometridae > Alsophila > Alsophila aescularia. The sequence goes on from OX276381.1 coordinate 41,759,062, forward strand.
AATTAATGAATGGGAAAGACAAACAAATTAATAAAGTTTTGAAACTTGTGTGCCATTGTACCTTTGGTGTGGTGTTCAAAACTCACAACTCGCTCCCCGTCCACCTGACGCTACACCCTCCTTCACTGTTAAATGTGTCCCCTTTACCGTTTTTTTTTTTTCACTTTTTTTGGATAACTATTATAGGTTCGATAAAAGTGTTCAAAGCAAATATAATCCTCAATAAATTCTTAACAAAAAACGGTTTATAGGCTTGACGGTTTTAAAGCTAAAGCCAGTTAAAATAAAATGTTTATAGGGCTCAACTGTACAACCTCGTCCCACGATTTTTGGGGGAGGAGAGGAGTGGGTATGGGGGAGGGAGTCAAAACCACCCCTGAGAGTGGGAGGGCTAGATCTCCTCCTGAGATATTAATCTTTTGTATATACCTACTCCAGTTAAACTTACCTGAAGACGTCTTATACTGTAAACTTTCTATAAAAAAACAGCCTGAAGGGTAAATTACGAAAAAAAATAGCAAAAAATATATATGTATATAATAAAATTCATCCTTGCAGAAGGGGGTGATCTAGCCCTCCCACTCTCAGGGGAGGTTTTACTCCCTCGCCCCAACTCCTCAAAAATTGTGGGACAAACTTGAACAGTTGAGCCCTCTTCTTAAACATTAATTTGTTTATTGAACTTTCTAAAGCTTATATAAAAAAGAGCCTTCTTGGTTTAAATTTTACTAAGGATTATTTTTGCCCTGAACAAAAAAGGATTATTTTTGCCCCTGCTTTTATCGCATCTTTAATAAAACTGACAAAGGGGACATATTTCACAGTGAAGAGGATGTAGCGTCAGGTGGAGGAGGGACAGTTGTGAATTTTGGTACTACACCCAAAGGTATAATAATGTCACACAAGTTACTTACTTAGTTGTCACTTTATTAATTTGTTTGCCTGAAAATATAGAATTACCGGACTAGAAAACATCCACACCAATATATAAAAGTGAAACGTTGTCTGTTTGTTTGTTTGGGGAGCTTTCACGCGATAACGGTTGGACGGATTTTGATGAAATTTGGAATGGAGATAGTTTATACCCTGGAATAAATCATAGGATACTTTTATCCCGGAATATGGTAATCTTCCACGGTTAAACTTGGAAATGTTGATTATTCGCTTTAAGAAACGGTTGCCTTGGAGGCGAAATAATAACAAGTCTGTCAAAAAGCATCAAGAGCGTTGATCCTTTATTTTTGCAAAAGAACAAAGGATGCTTTTTTCGTGATAAAAAAAACCTCGCGGGCGAAAGCTATTATCATTATGTATGTATGTACTTACTTTAGGGGCGTTTTCGACAGTGCATTTGAAAATCAGACCTGCCCTCTCACAACCCTTTTCTCCATCGCTTACTTCGATCTCGTTAACTGCATAAGGAAAAAAATTACCTTCGAAAAATATGTTTTGCGTATAAGATAACAAAATAATTCATTTACATAATATTTTTATAAATCTCTCAGTTTTAAAACATCAGCAGACCAGATGGCAAACCCAAATCAATATACTAGAATCAATTATTTTGAAAATTACTGGTCTAATAACAAACCAAGTTTTACAGAGGGAACAAAAACCTAGAATAAGAAACTTTATCTGCTGTGTAGGCGGAACTTCAGGAAAGATCTTGCGAAGCCGTAGGAGGAGCTTCGACCTCTGCAAGAGCGTCTTCCACGGTTGTCCGTTGTTCGAGCAATGTGACCAGCCCATTGCCATTTCAGCTTGCTTATCGCTTGAACTTAATACTTGCGAGTCGATGGCAAATCTGTTTAAACCTGACCTTTACCTGACCACAATTCCGCCACCCATATTGCGGAATCGCTAGCTCTATACAGATCCTTGTGGGAACAGAAATCGAAACATGAGGGTCATTTAGTTAGACTGTTAGATGAGCATGGTCTCAATAGCGCCGCAATCGCACAGGTTTAGCGTAACCCCACTTGCACAAACTGTCTCTGCATCTGCCAACCTGAGTACGCAACCTATCTAAAGACTGCTACTTCGGCCAAGATAGCTTGTGGCCGGGTGAAAGCTTTTCTTCAGGTGGAACGAAGGTATTCTCGAGGCACAGGTTGACTGTTACGTTTGGTGCATCGCTGGAGAGAACACTATTCCTGCTTTTAGTCGTTGTGGCGTAGGACTACTACAATTTAGAGGAAGTCGTTTACTTTGGTAATGTGTCGGATCATCTCGTTTCGGATTCTACATACTCAGTGAAATCTTAAGCAAAGCCCTATGTAAAATTCAAATACTTAGTTAAATTGTATTACCTTTAACACAGAGATCAGCCATTTTCTTTCCGTTAACCAATCGTTTTTCTTCGCCGTTTTTGGTCATTTCTGCTATTTTGTACGCGTGTTCTATATCATACAAACCTTTTTCTGTCATCTGTAAAATCAAGATGGGCAAAATGTAGGCTTTATAACTTCACAGAATAAATAATAGTGACGTGTCTGCAGAATTACTGGCAAATATTGTAATTAAATACCACCTTGAAGGTAATATAGATACAGAATGATCTACCAATTGAGACAGGGCCAATATTGAAAAAGCTAAAAAAGATTTTTTTAAATCGGTCCGCATTTAAAAATAGGGAAATTAGTTCTATTGAACAAAGTCGTCGATTATAAAGTAGTTAAATAAAACTGGATTCAGAATACGTGACTTGAGAATCGACCCCGATCATTTTCATTGCGGTGCAGAATAAATAATAGTGTAGCGGTACTGACAGTAAAGTTAATACGCTATCTATCTACTTATAACTAGTTGTGCCCGAAACTTTGCCCCGTGGTCATTTCTCTGGGTTAGAAGTAAGTATCCTATGTGTTATTCCAGTACCAAAAGTACCTATAAAGCACAATATACCAAATTTCGTCCCGCCATCAAATAGTTTTTCATCGATCGTTCGCCTTCTACTCATTGGATTGTGATACAAAGTACACGATATTTTATGTCAAAAGGAACCTCATTTCAATCTGTTTATATTTGTGCGTTATGCGTGAACAAACATCCAGATAGACAGAAAACATATCTCAACCTGATGAGTAGATGCCTAACAATCGTTATTTTTTCTTTTTCTTTTATGTATATTCCTAGCTGTGCCCCGCGGTTTTACCCACGTGGATGATAATGATTATCAAAAGTATCCTATGTGTCCAGGGTATAAGCTAGGTATCTCCATAACAAATTTCAACAAAATCCTTTGAGCCGTTTCAGCATGAAGAAGTAACAAACATACAATGATACATGCACACACACACGTGCTAGCTCCTATTTCATTTCAATAAAAAAAAAACACTAATCATATATTTTTGTTTACTAGCTCCTGGTATGTTTCAATAAAAATTCAAACGGAGTTTTTTTTTCAAAATCCTTATCCGCACATTTAGGAACACAACAAAAAAAAACAAATCGGTCGAGCCATTCTAGAGTTTTGGCGAGACTAATGCACGGCAATTAATTTATATATCATCATCATGTCAGCCTTTAGAAGTCCACTGATGAACATAGGCCTCCCCCAAATATATATATATATATATATATATATATATATAACTAGAAGATAGATAGTTAAGTACGTAACAAAATGTCGGTAAAATGAAGATTATTACAAAAATATGGTCTAGGGGATTTAAAATTACAGCTACTGAACAAGTTTGTACTTTTAAATCTTGTTGTGTTTGTATTTTTTATTGGCGTGCCTGTCTGTCTGTCCGCACATCAGGTAAAAACTACTGAACCTATTGACAAACAGTTTTCACTGTTAGATAGCTCAGAATTTGAATTAAAATTTGATGAACCTAGCATCGCGTTTCGATATAGAAGCCGATGAATGTATGTGTGTATGTATGTATATTCGGGTGATTCGTTATCACCCGAATACGGCGAAGCAAGGGAAAGGTAATGAGTTTAACAGTCTATGTATGTGAATGTTAGGTATGTGGATGTTCCAAAATAGCGTCGCCCCTATTCGTCCGATTTTAACAAGCGTGGTATCATTCGATTCTTCTTCAGGTATAGAGCGTCATAGGCCATTTTTTTACTTGACTACGGATAATCAAAGGAAGGGTTATGTGTTCAAACTGAAAACTTGGTCCTGTTTTGATAAGCGAGATATCAATCGATTCGTCTTCATTTATAGTGTCACAGGCTTTTTTTTTATCCGCCTACGTGTAGCAAAGGAACGGTTATGTCTTCAAACAAAAAAAATTGGTCCGATTTTGACAAGCGAGCTAACTATCGATTCATCTTCATTGCAAGAGTGTCATAGGCTATTTTTTACCTGACCGTAGTTGGCATTCAGTTTTTGAACTTTTGTCTTGTTTTGTAGGTACTGTTTAGGTACTTGTATCCCAGGAAAATGTCCACTCGGGCAAAGACACGGGCACGGCTAGTTATTAATAACAATGGTAATGATTAAATAGATACTAACAATTCCTTCAATTCTATAAGCGCACGCGAGGAGACACTTGGTCTCCGTTTTCTTCGGCACTATGAACTGTTGCAGCTGCATCAGCTCTGACATTTCCACTGGATGGTCCTTCGTGCACTTCATGATGATCTTCGTGAATTCTAACTTTATCTCTTCCTCTGTAAGAGCCTATAAATAGCATGTAACTTTATTGGCGTACCAAAACTTCCGCCATTTTGAAATAAAATCGATTTCTTGGCCATAAATAAAACTAGTGTAAAACGATAGGAAAAATTATATGACACAAAAAGTGTTTTATAAAAATAGTCCAAGTCAAGAATGTTTAAAAAAATACGGATTCTACACCGCCTAATTGAAAGTGAAGCACTCAAGATAATATGCCAATCCGCTCATACGCCTACACCATGTTATGCCGATCGGCAGCCACATCGCAGCAAGATCTCTTGTTAGTTGTGTAATTCTGGCAAGTTCTCACGAAAAATCAAATTCTATGCAGTTTTTTTGTAATAAAATTGTGTATCAACCACAATTTATCCATTCACGTACACATACATACTTGCCATTTTCTCTGCTTTACTTGTGTGTTTGGCGGCTCTTCTTCATCTTCTCTTAACCGACTTCAAAAATAGTAGGCTCTCAAGTTGATGTGTATGTGTGTAATATTGTTGAAACTGCGTAATATTCATATATGTTAGTCTATATGGATCATGTGTACTAAATATCGTGTATGTATGTGTATATGTAATATTGTCAAAGATGCTCTCTCTTCATCCATTTTCTGCTAGCAGCTTTTCGCAGATCGTCACTCCATGTATGTATGTATGTATGTATGTATGTATGTATGTATGTATGTATGTATGTATGTATGTATGTATGTATGTATGTATGTATGTATGTATGTATGTATGTATGTATGTATGTATGTATGTATGTATGTATGTATGTATGTTTGTCCACGTATTTCTCGGAAACTATAAGCCCGATTGCAATAATTATTTTTGTATTAGTTTAAATATCTTTCAACTTAGGGAATAATTCAAGTTTAGTTAAAATCCATTTAGTAGTTTAAAATATATGGACTGTTAACTGTTTCCAGTATGGCTCTTAGCGAACGATTTAAGTATTACATTTTCATAGGAAAAACTAAAAAGTAAGATATAAAAACTAATGTAAAAAAAAAAACCGATCAATTTTTTTAAATTATTTCTCTCTTTTAAGTTTCACACGTTGTAAAGTTGGTTGTTTTTTTAAATGTTTTATATTTGAAACCTTCTTGGCCCAAGTGATCTGTTTACTGGGACATCATGGATTCTAAAAACATTCATTTCGTCTTTTATATGCTTTTGAGATACACAAACACATGCTGCTATCTAGTTTTCCTTCTTGGTCAAGAAACCGCCTTTAATTATAACTTTCAGATGAAATTAATCTCGCATACAACTATTATAAACTGTGCCATCCCATATTTGCACTACAAATTAATGTATCGTGAAGTTTGATGATAAAATACATTTTTGAACCCAAATATCCCAGAAATATATAATATATCACGGCGTTTTTTCATTGCATACGTTTTCCCTATCGATTGACACTAGTTTTATTTATAGCCAAGAAATCTAGTTTATTTTTTCAAAATGGCGGAAGTTTAGGTATTATTGCCAGGTTCCGTAGAAAAATGTTATATGGTCTTTGGGAAAATATTCACTGAGATATAAAATGAAAAAGCATTGTTGGTACATAAAGTTATAATTTTTTATTTTTTGTTCATGTAAGCACAGAATAAATAATAGTACAAGTACAGAAGGCTAACTGAGTAAAGTCATTTAAATAAATAGCGACTCTCGCTACAACGCTATAAAGTGCAATTTAACTCGCACGGCGCTGCGAGCTTTCAATTATATTTACCTAGAAGGCGCTCGCCCACCGCGTGCAGGCTAGAATGCACAGTATCACAACGCGCGAGAACTTCCATTGCTCTGACCGTTTCAGAATCGCTGTCCCTTTTTCGCTCGGTAGGGTTGTATTAAGATATGACTAGGTACTACTAATTATTCTGTGATATGTTATGACTTAGATATTGTAACAGAATAAATAAGTAATAATGTATTATGTTATTACTTATTATTATAAATTAAAATAGTTTTATTACATACAATGACATTCTTATCAGAATAGACCTACTACCTCATTTTTACTACCTACCTATCCCGTTTTCAGAACGCCGATAAGTTTAGTGAGATACCTACCTACGTGTCGTTGGTTGATTATGATTATATCCTATAGGTATTGCACTTTGATGAATAAAGGTGCCTGTCTGAATTCCATGCTTTTTAATGAGTGAAATAGTTATTTGTTATGCAAGGCTGCAAAGTGATTTTTTGGTGAGAGTACCTGTATTGAAACCTGAGCATAGCGAAGGTTTCAAAAGTACGAAACGCCAAATAACTTTGCTGCCGTGCGCAACACAAAACTTTTCACCTCACTACAGCGAGGAAAATGCTAGGTGCAAGAAAAACAGCTAAAATAATATATTAAATTAGTGTTTATAATAATAATAAAAAATGAACCGTCGCGGGATGCCTGGCAGATGTGTAAACATAAAAGAATAGAGTCGAACAGAATCGAATAGAATAAACTCAAAAAGAGTCGTATAGAGTCGAATAGGATCGAATATGGTTGAAAAGAGTCGAATAGAGTCAAATTGAAACGAAAAGAGTCGATTAGAGTCGAAAAGAGTCGAGTGGAGTAGAATAGAGTAGAATACAGTAGAATAGAATAGAATACAGTAGAACAGAGTAGAACAGAGTAGAACAGAGTAGAACAGAGTAGAACAGAGTAGAACAGAGTAGAACAGAGTAGAACAGAGTAGAACAGAGTAGAACAGAGTAGAACAGAGTAGAACAGAGTAGAACAGAGTAGAACAGAGTAGAACAGAGTAGAACAGAGTAGAACATAGTAGAACAGAGTAGAACAGAGTAGAACAGAGTAGAACAGAGTAGAACAGCGTAGAACAGAGTAGAACAGAGTAGAACAGAGTAGAACAGAGTAGAACAGAGTAGAACAGAGTAGAACAGAGTAGAACAGAGTAGAACAGAGTAGAACAGAGTAGAACAGAGTAGAACAGAGTAGAACAGAGTAGAACAGAGTAGAACAGAGTAGAACAGAGTAGAACAGAGTAGAACAGAGTAGAACAGAGTAGAACAGAGTAGAACAGAGTAGAACAGAGTAGAACAGAGTAGAACAGAGTAGAACAGAGTAGAACAGAGTAGAACAGAGTAGAACAGAGTAGAACAGAGTAGAACAGAGTAGAACAGAGTAGAACAGAGTAGAACAGAGTAGAACAGAGTAGAACAGAGTAGAACAGAGTAGAACAGAGTAGAACAGAGTAGAACAGAGTAAAACAAAGTAGAACAAAGTAGACCACAGTAGAACAGAGTAGAACAGAGTAGAACATAGTAGAACAGAGTAGAACAGAGTAGAACAGAGTAGAACAGAGTAGAACAGAGTAGAATAGAGTAGATTATAGTAGAACAGAGTAAAACAGAGTAGAATAGAATTGAAAATGAAAAGAGACGAATAGAGTCGAGTGGAGTAGAGTCGCGTAGAGTTGCGTAGAGTCAAGTAGAGTCGAATAGAGTCAAGCAGAGTCGAGTAGAGCCGAGTAGAGCCGATTAGAGTCGAGTAGAGTCGATTAGAGTCGAGTAGAGTTGATTAGAGTCGAGTAGAGTCGAGTAGAGTCAAAAAGAGGCGAATAGAGAAGAATAGAGTCAAGTAGAGTAGAATCTAATCGGATAATAATATAATATAAATTAGTAATAAAGTATTTTCAGTGAATTGTCGGTATAGAAAATTATTGAATAGAAAGGCTCGAATTTTAAAAACTCTTTCCACGCTAGCGGGTAAAATGCACTTTTGCACTCAGATTTCGAATGACAAACAGAATCTTTCCGAGCTTGTGAGGTGAAAAATAAATTGCTACCTACGTAATAAAAGGTATTAAAAGTAGTTAGGTATTATACGAGACATATATTATATAAAATCCTAATTAATTGTAGGCTACTTACTAAGTCAGCACAGTAATTAATTTTCCGATCAACAATACCTACTATCAATAATCAATTATAAAATTACGTTGATCGATTTAATAAACGACTTTATTTCTGCGTGTAAAAACCTTAAATATGCGTAGCTTCGGTATGGAACACAAATGAAATAACTTAAAACTATAGGAACCTACGTAATAAAAAAAGATCAATATCTAACTACATAACTAGGACCTATTATAGGTATTACAATTTATTACCTTTCAATATCCTTTGGAAACATAAAGAATGACAATTCGTCATTTCTATCACTATTCAAACAGCCGAATGCTATGCAGTACTTTCTAGCTTTCTTCTTGGTACTCATAATTAAAACACGAATAAAGTTTGTCAATAACTTTACGTAAGTGTAAGTAAGGTGCTCTATCGCTAAGTACAAGGCGCGCGACTCATCGAGCGCACGCTTGACACTCGACTGAACGGACCCGAATATTGGGTCCTCGAATTTATTTGTACTTGTTGCGGAGTGCAACCGCCCTGATGTAAGTAAAGTAAATAATGTAGGTATAGGTCGCGTCATGTAAAAAGAACGCTGGCGGTTAGGCTGCGCATTAGGCGATTTATCGGTCTATTTGGTGCCTAATTCTACCTATTTGGTGGCTATTTGGTATCGAAAGGCTAATTAATAATTATTTAAAATAATAGGCCTAGTACTTTTGTACGCGAGTGTACCCCTGCGCAAACACACCCCCTCCACTTTCTTCCAGCGTTCTTTTTACATGACGCGACCTGTACCTAAAAACATTTTTGAATTAAGAGGGTCTCTTTCGAATTCCCGGTTCCCTAGGTAGGTATATATATAGCTAGGTATATATATGTGTTCCGTGGCGGTCTCGGCTTAGAATAAAACCCCTCCCAATCCTCCCGTGAATGTCGTAAGAGGCGACTAAGGGATTACACACCGGAAGATGGGCAGCAGCGTCCTCCGAGCACATATTTGCTACACTGCGGTCACCAATCCGCCTGCCAAGCGTGGTGACTATGGCAAACCCCCCAATATGATAGACACACAACACAGACGGCCCCCAGTCCCCGGCGGCTAAGTTATTCCAGGCACTGGTAGCAGCCATGGTAACGGCGGAGCAGGGGGTGCTAAGAATCCCCGGCAGAGACCCAGCTACCAACCCCCACGATCTCTGGACCTGGCAACTTATAACGCACGCACCTTGAGGACCGATGAGAAGTTGACAAAGCTGGACGAAGTAGTAAGTAAGCTGCGCTGGGGTATTATAGGGTTATCAGAAGTCTGAAGAGAGGGAGAGGATACGATGACCCTCAATGCCGGCAACTTACTCTATTACCGGGAGGGCAACCAGCATTCCCAACATGGTGTCGGGTTTCTCGTCCACAAGTCCCTTGTCAACAATATTGTGAACATCAAAAGCGTTTCGAACAGGGTGGTATACCTTATACTCAGAATTACCGAACGGTATTCGTTGAAGGTCATCCAGGTGTACGCCCCACACTCAAAACGCCCGGACGATGAAGTGGAGGCTATGTATGAAGACATTTCTAATGCCATACATGCCCCGAAAACACACTTCACAGTGGTGATGGGGGACTTCAACGCACGGATGGGCATGAGGAATGGCGATGATCTGAGAGTGGGGCAGTTTGGATTTGGACAGCAGAACCAAAGGAGTCAGCGATTGGCCAACTTCATGGAGAAGGATGAACGCCCGTCCAGGAAATGGACGTGGCTGCACCCCGGCGGGCAAAAGCACGAGATAGATTTCATTTTGACGACCAACAAGCATATATTCAATGATGTCTCTGTGATCAACAGGGTTAAGACCGGCAGTGATCACCGCATGGTAAGAGGCTCATTGAATATCAACGTAAAGCTGGAGAGGTCTCGTTTGATGAGATCTACTCTTCGCCAAAGTCCTGCCCAAATCCAAAACCCCGAGAGCTTTCAGTTGGAGCTCCAAAATCGCTTCCAAATCTTTACCGAATGCGATACAGTGGATGAGCTAAATAACGGGTTGGTGGAAATTGTCCTCCCTCCTGAATAGGCCTCCCCCAAAGAACGCCATAATTAGCGATCTTGTGCCACCTCCATCCACTGACTTCCTGCAATGGCTACAATGTCATCGGCCCATCGTGTGGGGGGTCTCCCCACACTTCACTTGCTTATTCGTGGTCGCCATTCGAGAACCTTTATTCCCCAGCGGTTGTCAGTTCTGCGAACTATATGGCCTGCCCATTGCCACTTCAACTTGCAAACTCTGAGAGCTATGTCGGTAACCTTCGTTCATCTACGGATTTCCTCATTTCTAATTCTATCACGTAGTGAAACATAGAGCATAGCTCTCTCCATTGCACGCTGCGCAACTCTGAGCTTTTGTATGAGACCAATAGTTAGCGACCACGTCTCAGTGCCGTATGTTATCATTGGCAACACGCACTGATTATAAACTTTCGTCTTGAGGCTCTGCGGTATCTGTGACGAGAAGATATGGCGTAATTATCCGAACACTGCCCATCCGAGTTCGATTCGTCGGTTGACCTCTTTGTCGAAGTTGGATCTACCCATTTGGATTGTCTGACCCAAGTAGATATAGTGATCAACAGCTTCGATAATATCGTTCCCAACATAAACCGGCATGGGTATAACATGGGCATTTGACATGATGTTCGTCTTGCCCATGTTCATTTTAAGACCCACCTGTTGGGAAACAATATTGAGGTTACTGAGCATTGTGCTTAGGTCTTCCAGGGTTTCAGCCATGATGACTATATCATCAGCAAATCGAAGGTGAGTGATTTATTTGCCATTGATGTTAACACCAAATCCATTCCAGTTCAGAAGCTTGAATATATCTTTCAGTGCAGAGGTGAACAGTTTCGGAGAAATAACGTCTCCCAGTCTCACCCCTTTTTGCAGCTGGATAGAATTCGTGCTCTGATCCTGAAGACGAACTGTCATGGTGTCCTTGCTGTACAATTACTTCAACACTTCGATGTACCGATAATCAATCTGGTACCACTGTAACGACTGTAGCACTGCCCAGGTCTCGACTGAATCAAAGGATTTCTCGTAGTCCACAAACGCTAGACATAGTGGCCGATGATACTCTATAAGGTATATATATATATATATATATATATATATATATACCCGAAATGTATATACATATATATGAGCATATATATATACTCATATGTATGTATATACATTTCGGTTTGAAAATACACACATATTTATCAATACTCATGTTATATATTTTACTTCATTCTTAAAATATCGGCATTACAACTAATAAAATTAAAAATAAATACTTACGTTAGTGTAAACACACATCACGATTACTAAAAATAAATTAAAAGCCCACATTATTACATACAATTGCACAACTACTCACTCAAAAATACGTTTTCCAATAGCTAACATATTGCTTTATTTTCATATAAATATGGGGACGTTATTGGAAAAACTTGAAACAGATAGCATCACTTTATTGCTCTTATCATTAAAAAAACATCAATTCATTATAACAACAATAGGATGGGATATGATATCATTCATTTTTAATTAAAATTGAAATGATATTTTTATCCATAAATCTTGCTTCCGGTTATATGTACACTCCTAAATGCATTACCCTTGAGAATTGTTCAACTCAAATAGACATAATGTAAATTTAATTTTAAAGATGAGTATAATTTAGTTAGAAGTAAATCATCAGTTTTATATAAATAGCTGTCTTGAGGTTTTTATGCCGTTAACCGCCTTGAAAGAAGTAGCTCCAGTAGGGTAGAACGGAAGAACCGTTGGATTCCACATTTTAGACAATGCCAAACTGTAAACAGAAATATATATATATTTATTTAACTACTAGCTGCGCCCCGCGGTTTCACCCTCGTGGATTATGATGATGGATGATGATGATGATGAAAAGTAGATTATGTGTTAATCCAGGATATAAGCTATCCTGGTACCAAATTTCATCTAAATCCTTTCAGCCGTTTGAACCTGAAGGAGTAACAAACATACACACACATACACACTTCTAAAAATAGATGGCGCTAATCGCTTTTTATGCATTTTACAACGTTTTGTATGGTCTGTCAGTCAGTTCTAATGTATGGAGTTCAGCAACGCGCATACAAAGTTTTCCGCTCGATAAGAGAGTATTAATTTTTAAAACTCTAAGCTCTGACTGGCCTGTTTACGAACAGTGGCTACACTTTTCTGATTTATAATATTATTGTGATATAACGTTTTGTATGGACTGTTAGTTCTAATGTATGGAGTTCTGCGTCGCGCATACGAAGTTTTCCGCTCTATATTAGTGTGATTTAAATTATTTATTTAACCACGTTATTTTCACGAGAATATCTTTCGGGTATTGGCTCATTCCTATAGAATACTATTTAGTACCTAACTTTATACTCAAAATAGTTGGACAAGCAACTCATAGCTACCATTACAGATGTTACGCTTGAACTTTCAAGTTCACCACTTTCATGTAAAAAACGCTACTTATTTTCGTCTCAGGTAGATAAAAGGTCACGTCCATGCGTTGTCATGGTGTGTGTAGAACGTTTAAATCGACCTTCAATGGCAGTTACAATGTATAGGACAAACATGACGTCTACAAGCAAACTGAACTAGGCAATATACAACACAATAACAATACTTACATCAGGAGATTTCTTTATGCTACATTTGTAAATCAAACTGGCTCTATCACAACCCTTTGCGCCGTCCGTTACAGGCTCATCGTTAACTGAAACATAGATTATGTAGTTTAGATGTATAGTTTTTGTATGTTTGTGTATTTAGTATTGATCAGCACGTTGATTCTTTTAAATTATTGAATGGAAGTTGACCGAATCGAGAATGAATTATGAATTGAATAAAAATTGGCTATCGAAATCAATTTATGGTGGCTCCAGTCTATCGTCCAACGGCCAAACATCAAAGCGATAGATGAGGCTTGCTGTATCTTATAAACGCCTATAATTATCATAATCAAGCCTACAGACGACTCAAAATTAAAAAATATGAGCCGTCGCAGGATGCCTGGCGGAAGTGAAACATCGAACATGGCCGAGCCGAGGCGAAAGAGCCGACGAGCCAAGAGCAGCACGTCGCCATGCCACCGCACCATCGCCACGCCAAGAGTGGGCGTTACCCCCGTACCGCACCATTAGATCACAAAACATGCGTATACGAAGATGGTGGATTCTAACAATTCATCATAAATGTGGCATACATTTTGAATGAAAAAGTAGTACGAGTCACAGCCTTCGAATTGAACATCCAACCTTCGATGTTTGGAAAGCCAGTTTGAGCGAGTTCGAGAACTTTTTCAAACTCCTTTGAATTGTTGTCGATTTAAAAACACCCTTCTACATATCGATGGTTGGGCTGAAAAGGGGTGAAATATATTCTGGAGCCTCCATAACGCTTAAATCTCGGTGACATTTCAATTACATTCACTTCACTTCTTGTTTTATGGCATTTGTGGAGTTGCCATTCCACAATTCCGCCAATGTCACGTAAGTCGTATCCGAATTCAATAACATTATATTTTCAAGCAACGTTTGACGTTGTTTTTCATGAGATTGATTGGTAGATCGGAACTGGAATTTGAATACATTTTGTTATAGAATCAGGCTTAAGGCGCTTAAAAAATCTCATGAGGCTGGGCATCTGTAAGGAGATCACTTGGATTAGAAAGATTACCAAGGCGGGCGGCAAACATAGTCATATTATGTATACCGTGATAAATTCATAATGGATTCACAGCAGCAAACCAATCGCCCCTACCAAAGAAAATATAGATGATTACCACATAGGTTCTAGCAGTATAAATAAAAATATGGGATGTTTGGGTGTTTAGGTGTTAAGTGACCGTAACCGCATCAGTCATCAAACAATTTCCTAGATACAGGGGATTTATTAGGAATCAGTACCATGTTTGTGATAGAATGCGTTATTTTATTAGTAAAAAATGGCCAAATTAAACATACCACTTTTGCACGCATCAGTAAATTGTTCACTTTTTTTCATCATTTCCGGATTATCTCCTAGATGCTTTTCGGTGACTTTACGCACACCTTCGACTGAAAGAAAGCCTTTTTCATTCATCTGAAAACAGGTAAGATTAAAATTTTGAAGTTTCAAAAACTAGCGAGACATACCTAGTTTAATAACAACTATGGTTTAGTAGTCAGAAAAGTTACTTTCATGAATTTCTGATTGAATTTCGTTGTCAAAGTCCAAATTGGTTTTAAGATTTTTATAATGTTAAGAGAACCTTCTGCCACACTGAATTTAGCATTATGACTAATAATGTTTGTACAAGAACAAAGGACTCGCCTGAAAAGAACACAATCATATTGATCAGTAGATAGATAGATAGATTAACTCTTTATTGGACACCACAAGTACAACGAAAAATTATATATAAAAATAATGTACCTATGACAATGAGTGTCACAAGGGGCGGTCTTATCGCTCAGAGCGATCTCTTCCAGACAACCGTGCATGGAGAGGAATAACGGTAAGGCACGGCGGTAATCAGTTAATAAATAAATAACATACCTACACCATAAAATATATAAATGTAATGCAATATACAAAAACTAATAAACATATTAATATCAATAAATTCATGTATATACATACATAAATATACCTACACAAATAACAATATAATAACAGCAAGCACCTACACTACGAAAACTAATTTAATTATTACATTATTATTATTATTATTACCCTAGTTGCACCCGCGGCATTGCATTGGCATCGCGTGGTCATTAAATGTAAAAGTAGCCCATACGTGTTATTCTAGGACCAAAAGTGCTTATAATGTACAACATTTCTTCAAAATTCGTTCAGCCGTCAAATAGTTTTTTATCGATTTATTGGCATCTAATCATCGGATTCAGATACCAAGTACCCCAGTTTTAAGTCGAACCGTAAGCTATCCAACAGTGAAAACCGCGTCGCAATCGGTCTAGTAGTTTTTACGTGTTACGCGAACAAACAAACATACAGACAAACAGACATGATTAAAAAAAAAAACTTTATCCGTAGCTTATTTTATGAAGATGTAATTTTTTTTTATTATCTTCTTTATACCGACTATTTCTTACATATTGCTTTATTATAGGTATAGATAGATATATAGATATATTGTGTTAATTTAGTTGTAGTGGCATCCAATAAAATTCTGGTAGGTATTCATTTCTTACTGTGATAAGACTTAAAATATAGTAATTATTAAAACCTCACACGTCATAAGAAAAATAGGGAAAACGTGGTACATGGTCCATGGTCAGCCCACGAGTTGCCTAATCATAAAAACTCGTTTCCGGTAAATAAAGAGCATTAGATGTAATAACCGGGCATTGTCAAATGGTGTGGACCGTGTAATTGCACACCCATCATCTCTGACCTTGAGAATTTCATCATTACATTGTATTTGTGCAACAGGGATTATAATAGGTACCTATTGGGGTGTCCAAAGTTCACATCTTGCTGGACCATATTTTCGTTGTTCATAAGTACTTACAGCCTTGGGGAAAGGGGCAAGAATTAATTTAATGCAGATTTCATTTCAGTATAATAATAAATTATTATTATTATCCAGGATCATGGCATCTGCTTAAATTAATTCTAGAGGAGCGGTTGAACAGAATGCACATACACATATTGCCCCTTTTTGGCGCACTGTTTGGGTTGAAGCTTTTGCATTCTGGTATGCAACCGATTGTCATTTCAATATAAAGTATAACAAAGTATGTAGATATAAAGTACAGTTGAAATATTTAAGTATGTGTTAGCGTGAATGAGTTTAATGTTAGGTATATCTGGCCCCTTGTAAACCTGGTTTGCCTCCACCGTACATTCACCAAAAGTATTTTTTTCCCGAAATGGATCTCTTAAAAAGTATTTCCACTCAAAAAGAACGGTGAAAGTGTGAAACGTAGACATTTGCCATTGGCAAGTGTCTGCGTTTCTTACGTCTACGGTCACTTATTTAACTCCCACTCAAAAAGAACGGTGGACTTATCTAACAGTACGTATATCTGCTCCTGCAGAACTTCAACACGGAGCACGGATTTCTGTTCATGATGACTAGGCTATAAATAGGGTTGATTCTTACCATTCCTGTCTTTTTAAAAGCACAAGCGAAAAGGCAATTTACAGCTGGGCTATTAGTTCCCTGAGTCATGGATATGATATCACTTTGCAATAAAGGGTTATCGGTCATACATGCTCTCACAACGTTCGCGTAATATTGCTGCAGATCTTCCAAAGATGAAGCCTAAAAATAGTGATCATCTTAAAGAATATTGTTCATAAAATAAATAGGTTCCAAGAGGTGTTCATTAAGTAATAACTGTAAGATTATATCACAAGTTCGTCAATTAAAATGTTATCTGAGTTCTGAATCAGCAGCTATAAAAAGTCTTGATGTAGGTATCATAAAGTTCCTGCTTGTACTATGTTATTCTGGTTATAAATCAGAGATTAATCTTCTTAATATCTTCTAGGCAAACATGTGTAATTACTAGTATAATCATAAGTATGTTTTCCCTAGTATCCGCACCAGTGGCTTTTCTAAGTTAAGAGCGGTTTTCTATCGTTCCGTGCTTTGGAGGGCATGTTAAGCTGTGGGTCCCTAATAATAGATGTCGTTAAGTCAAACTCTGACACCAGAGGACATTACTACCTCAGACGACAGCCAAGCAAGAACATATTTCTTTGTTTATTTGCTGCAGATCATCGTTATTCGTTGTTTTTAAGGATCGACTAAAGTGGCATTTCCTTATTCCATTGATTCCAAATAGTACTTGGCATATTGCTTTTATTGAATTTGCACTTGGCTACATAGGTTAATTGGTTACAAAAAACAGTTTTAACCTTGGATGAGGAATAAAATGTAAAAATACCTATTTTATTATTAATGTAACTCAAAAAATCTGAAACAGTGTCATCAGACATGTGAGAAAATATAGACCAAATGGCAGCATGAATCCTGAATCTAAGCTTGACATTTGAGATTGCCAAAATATCAATGGTGATAATGTGACAAATTTAAATGTACTGGATGGCAATTTTAATTTTAACGGTTATTAATCAACGCTCAATTAATATTGATGAACTTAGATATTAAATCAATTATGGAAACCTACCGTTGCATCACCAACAATTAAACCACAAACAACAGAAATCAAACCGAAAAACTTCATATTTTTTTACAATACACGGCCGCGTTTACTCGACAAATGTGTAAATTTGAACACATTATTCATTTTATAGTGAAAATCTCTATTGCACTTCATCCGGTGAAGTATTACGCATTATTTTATAGTTGACAGCTACGAATAATTAAGTTGACAATAAGCCTATGTAAGCCCTATTTGACCATGTTTAGCGGTAATCATCAAAATTCTCGATTGCTAAATCGTCAATCAAAAGTTAAACGTGTAATTAACACATTTATAAATAGGTGCCTAGTAAATAATTAAATAACTATACACAATAGTCTTAGGGCGAATAGGTTGTTAAATATAATTCCAACTTAGCACTTCAAATTATACGAACCCATATTAACCCGTAGCCCGGTTCCGGCCTACGGAGGCCGGCGCGGATACTCAGAGAACGAGCTAAAATTCAGGAAATAGTTCTGAGTGTATAGGGTAGTGTGGTGGCTCTTCTGCTAGCCCGCCTGGGGAAGCATCTTGGCAAGATAATTAACCGCCAACTAGTGTGCAAACATCACTGTACTTCAGTTTGAAGGCCAATGTTAACATCGAAACTTGAACTTAAGCCTTAATTAAGTTAGGTAATTAGAAAAACCTTAAAAAGAAAGGTTTATGCAGTAGCCATGTCATGGTGAAACTAAGAACGGGCTATCACCATTAAATGCGTATACAACATTTCGTGTCTGTGCTGTTAACCGTTGAGGAGTTCCTTAGTCAGGACCCAAACCTGATTGCAGCTACCATGTCATGGTAAAACTTAAGACACCATAATAATATGCGTACTTACACAAAATTTTGTGTATGTGCTGTCGACCGTTGAAGAGTTATTTTATCTGGAGCTAATCCTGGATGTCGATTCAGGTCATGTTTACCATAAAAAATAATTGTCAACTGAAACAACATGTAAAAATTGAACTCCGTAGGATAAGATAAAGTGGGTATAATTCAGTTTGCAAGATTTGACCTAAGTAGACATACAAACATTGCAAGTAAATAAAAAAACTTTTAAAATAAACATGTCTCAGAGTGACGAGTGCTCAGCGCAATGTCGCTCTAAATTCACCAAAGTTCTGGAAAGCATCTGAAATTGTTATAGTCAGGCTCTTGACGCTTACCATTAGGCGAGCGATTTGTTTTTTCTACACTCAAGGTGCAATGTTTTCTGGTACTAACAAACAATGTATTTCCCACGGATTGCATCTTGTCTACCGACACACGGTGACATTGTGGCTAACGATACGCCAATTTTAACTAACAATGAGTGGATACTAAGTACCAAACTTTGCGCACTTCTGGTAAAAACTAATAATACCTTATTAGCAAATCGTCAGGATGCCAGCTATATAAATCCGAGGTGGCTGCATAATTCTACAATAAGCTTCAATCTTCTGAAGACGCAACTCCATAATTCAGTATTACATTAGTTACAAGTAACAGCAATAATAATTAATTTAAAATGTTCCGTCCAGTGGTTTTGTTCTGTGTGTGCATGGCTTTAACGCCCTTATTAGTTAATGTAAGTAGCTGTTACCATATTTTTTATGTTATACATATTGTTGCTTTGTGATAACGATATAAATTGAGTTTTTGAGTTTTCCTGCACCTATATTATGTGGTTGCACTTTGGTGAGTTCAGAAAGAGGAACGTCTTCAACTTGAAAAACAGGAAATAGTGAACCCAATTGTAAAAGGGCTTATTTTTTACATGGTATTGTATGGCCACATCCAAAACAATAAGAAATAGAGAAAAGTCTTGTAAGGAGACATGAGCCCAATTTTTAAGAAAACAAATTTGCATATTTTCATATATTTTATTTTTATATATTTTGAGGATTCTCTCACAAGTAACGATTGCTTATAAAAAAAATGAAATCTTGTATTATATTACAACAACGTGTTTTGTTGTTTATACAGATCGATACTTGCAAAGGAATGATATATTGAAAATTAAAATATATGTTTTTTTTACAATTTACTTAATTTTTATATGTTAACTAATTAGTTGTTCAAAATGTTAGCCATTGGTTTCAAGATATAATGTATGCGTCTTCTTAAAGATTTTACTGCGTTGGATATCACAATTGGGTTAGCCCTCCATAAAATGTCTATAATGAGCTTCATAAACTCTCAACTTGTAACGAGTATTGCAAAATGGAGTAAGATCGGGTGATCTTGCCGGTCACCTCACAGTTTCATGTGTTCCAAAAACTTGATTAATGTCCTCCCAAGAGACATATTAATATATATAAACATATTTGTATACTTACGCTTTTTACTGTAAATAAAATGTTGTCTATTGTCGGTACATTTAAAGATATTTGTTTGTTATTTGATTGGTGTTTATTTTAATTTAATATTAGGACATTCAATAGTAGATTTTATAGAATTGCATTTAATTGCTTTATCATCGCGAAATGTACACTATAGAATGTAGACAAAAAGAAATTGCGAAGTCAGTTAAGACAAAACAAGCAGCAAATGTAGAATAAAAAACGAATATAAAATCATTTTCTTTTTTTAAATGCCTTTACATCGAGTTGTGAGCTACCTTGAAAGTTTCAGCCCTGAAAGACTAACAAGAAACTGACTTAATAAAAACTTGTTAACTATAAGAATAAAGTGATATTAATTTTCTACAAATACTATAAATTTGTTTATTTCAAGCTATTTGTCAATAAGTTTTGTGCGTGTTCATCTTAAAATTAAGTAATTTCACTTTAAATATATTTTAGGCAATGACAGAAGAACAGAAGGCCAAAGTTCACGAGCATTTCGAAGCTGTAGGATTAAAATGTATTAAAGACAACGCCATATCAGAAGAAGACATTACCAATCTGAGGGCCAAGAAGTTGCCGACTGGTCCGAATGCGCCCTGCTTCCTGGCTTGTATGATGAAGGATATTGGTGTGGTAATTATCATATTGAACCTTTTCCTATTTTATCTTCTAACTCCGAGATTTCTAAATCGATTGGTCTTATTGTTTTTTTTTATTTGAAAGGTATCTGATATACATTACATTTCTTTTTTTGTCAATCATTTTGAATATTATTTTTATGATAGTTGATAGATTAAGGCGTTACTTTGCGGAAATTCATATTTAAAATGAACTATGGTAAATTATGTTGCTTACTTCCGCCAAACTGTAAGTCAGAAAATTAATAAAAGGTACAATCCATACTAGTATATAAAAGTGAAACGTTGTTTGTTTGTTTGTATGGGGAGCTTTCACACGATAACGGCTAGACGGATTTTGATGAAACTTGAAACGGAGATAACTTATACTCTGGAATAAAACATAGGATACTTTTTTTCCCGGAAAATTGTAAGTTTCCACGGGAAGATTGGAACAACTAGAAAAATGTTGATTACTCGCTGTAAGAAACGGTTGCCATGGAAACGAAATAACAAGTATGTCAAAAAACCACCAAGAGTAGCGCTATACCTACTTTTGCATTGGTTTTTAATATCCTACAAGAACATAGGATGATTTTTTCGTGATAAACTACTGTTTAACACGAAAAAATCATCCTATGTTCTTGTAGGATATCAAAATCATCCTATGTTCTTGTAGGATGTCCGCGTGGACGAAGTCGCGGGCGGGAAAACTAGTTAAAAGTAAAATAAAAAATACAAAAACCCCACGCTAACCAAACCCTACCCAAATTGAACCATAGTGAAAATAAAAAGACAAGGCCAGGAGAGCAGAAAAACAGAACCTGGACTGAGACTAGCACTCGACGAGTCAATATCACCTGAGCCTTGATGCCTTGTGCAGAGGCAAAACACGTGTCGTATTGCTGTCAGATGTTTGGTATTTATTTTATATAATAAAATTAATAAAAATCTCTTTATTTTTACTCGAGTTCAATTTGGGTAGGGTTTGGTTAGCGTGGGGTTTGTTTGTAGTTTATATTTTAATTTTAATTGTACCATTTATCAATTGTCTGACTTACAGTTTGGTGGAGGTAAGCTACATATTTTACCTTTGAACCTATTATTTATTTGTGGTCTTTTCCCAATTCATAAAATGACATAATAATGTTTATTACAGATGGATGACCAAGGCATGTTGCAGAAAGAAACAATACTTGAAATGGCAAAGAAAATCTTCCAAGAACCAGAAGAATTGACTATTATTGGAGAATACCTTCACTCTTGTGCACCCGGTGAGTATACCTTGCTTATTATCCGTAAAAATAATTATAAAACAAACACAAACTCTGACACCGGAGGCCAGCACTACTTCATACGACAAACAAATAAGTATCCGTAATTTTTTGTGACTATCATACATATCCACTGAACACAATTAGGCGCAGAAAGCTGTCGTATTTTGGTCACGTCATTAGTAAACGTAATAGTTGTCGGAGATGTTATTTGTCATTTGACAAATAACATCTCCGACAACTATTACGTTTTCTTTTTAATTACTTTGAGTTTGTTCTCTTTTGATGTGGTAAAAGTCTTACGTATGAGTCCATCTGGGGAAGTGCCACACCTTTATCAGATATCCAACCACCAAGCAGTAGTGACGCATACCATCAGGCCAGCGTTCTGCTCAACTCGTTATTCAACAAATAGAAAAAATGTGTTCAGTTTCATTGGCTTTCTTCGTACCCGCTTAAATGATGGTTTTATGATGAGCAATATATGAACACCTGACTCGAGGGGAACTGTGGCAAGATTCTGTGGCAATCAAGAAATTTCAAACTGGAGTATTGAACAGTACATTTCTGAGATATTGAACCTCAAAGATACCATAATGACTCTTTGAGGTCCAGTAATTCAGAAACTCGACACTTTATGATATAAGTTTATATATCATTTTTAAAAGCCTTTATACAACTTGCAATGTTTGTATGTACCTACTCGTACGACCTGAATCGACAACCAGGATTAGCTCCAGATAAAGAAACTCTTCAACGGTCAACAGCACTGACACAAAATATTGTATAGGCATTTAACTGTAATAGCCTGTTCTAAATTTCACCATGGCACAAAAATCTACTGCATAAAAGCTTATTTTTTTATTTACTTTTGTATTTGTTTGCATTAAAGTCCTTAAAAGTCCTGTCCAGAGGCCACGACTTTTTTTTTTCACTTGTAGCTGTGCCACAAAATTTAGAAGGCAAAAGCACTCGTTTGTTTAGTTGCTTAGGTCATGGTAAAAGTAGAACTGGTTACTAAAAATATTTTTATTTCATTTCAGTTAATGAGGAGGAAGTTGGAGACGGGGAGAAAGGCTGTGAAAGAGCGGTGCTTGCGTACAAGTGCATGGTTGAAAATGCTTCGAAGGTAACTCCTTGAACTTTTTTAGTCAACTAGTAAATAAAACTCTACAAGTAGAGCTGTTTTTGTAGAAAAGCAGCTAACTATCATCCACCACTTTCCCAAATATTCGAGCTAAAGCCATTAGAAGCTCATTACTGTTGTCCTTTTAAGACAATTGATTCGCCTTTTTAGTTAATTGACTTCTAACTAGTAATATGAGTAATAGAAATTCGACTCGTCAAACGATTTTATTTTAGTTTTAACTTAAAACATTGTTTTACTTATTTTATTTTCACCTTTTTTTAGTTATTTCTAAAGTGTACTGTATTCTACTTGTCCAGACCTTTAATCTGATACCCATATTGAGGGGATTGAAAAAAAAAGGAATTTGCCATTTTGTGGCGGTGGCCACCTTAAATTTACAATTATACTGAATATACATCATTGTATTGTCACCAAAACTCAAGGTGTGTACCAAACTTCAAATCAATCGGTCAACAGGAAAGGGGTAAAATTTCAATTACTAGATTTGACTCAAACAAACAAAAAACAACAAACAGGTCCATAGAAATTTTGTAGGCAAGGCGCCATGCTGTCATTGTGAAATAACCCCTTGTTGCTTGGGTTGTTCTTACAAAATATTGCAATTCAGCGATTACTTACTATAACAGATTTTTGGTTCGTAGCATATACAGTATCTATCATCAACGATTTGAAAACAATTTGAATTCGTCATGGAAGTCAGGCGAAAAAATCTAAAATGAAAAGGACTATTATTAAACTTTCTTTTGTTTTCTTTTTCAGTTCGGCTTTGATATTTAAAACCAATCATCCAACTCATCCTACAACAACGATAAAGACCACAGCTTGAAATGTTCTGATTATGTGATATTATAACTAATGTTGTTTGATTGTTAGTAGGTATGTTCTGGTATTAATAGTTTAATGTCAGTATATAAGTTATATGTAAGTAATAAAGAATTGATGACCAGATCATATCTATTTCTGATTATTTCTACTACCTTCTCCAATTACTTATATGTGAAGTCCTTTAGAATAATAGATAATTAGTATCTGTGGTAGGTATTTACACAAACAATTTTAATAACAAGTCAATCGAAATAAATAATAGTTTAAAAAAACTAAAAAACACGCTTTATATAGAAAACCAAACTAAAAAATAGAAATTAAATTTTAATAGTAAGTAAATAAGAAAAAAATTATTTATTTCAAAAAAATCGTGGGGTGCTTGGGTCAATAGTTATAAATATTTCATTGACAGATATGACAAGTGTCCCACACTTTTTTTTTAAATAAAACTTTTTTTCTTATTTACACTATTAAAATTTATTTTCTATTTTTTAGTTTGGGTTTCTTTATAAAGCGTGTATTTTAGTTTTTTTAAACTATTATTTATTTTCTACTCTTTAGTTTTTTTTTTTTTTTTTTTAATTATTGCATAGTCATCGGTCTTTGACAGCTGTGCAAACCGTTTAAAGTGGGTAAAAATAGCGTCCAAAGGAGTCGGTTAGAAACATACAAACATACAAACATACAAGTGAAGCTAATATAAAGCGTATAAAAACACAACTGCCCGGCAAAACATTAAGGTTTCAAAAAAAAAACTGTGTCACTTGGGATGATATAAGGATTCCAACGATACCCAATACACTCATTTACACTCACATTACACTCTTTTGGACAGCGTGTAATAACAAAAAACATTCAGTGAAAATATAATTTCTTTATTACCATGATAACGCACAATATGTTTAATAATTTATACTTCAAACGTTTGTCACATACAAAACCAGGCTTTCTCTTGTATCTATGTAGTGTTGAATATCTCAAGATGAAAATGGTGTGAACTGTAAAGATAAAATATATCAATCAATTCAAATCCGAGCACACAAGGACGGTTGTTAACAAACGTTTTTAGCCATCTACCGGTGGTATTGAGCCGTGAAAATCTAAGGTTCAGGAACGAATTTTGGTTTAACCATGTCATAACAACAAGTGTTTTAAGAGGCCCATAGAACCACCAGCAGCCTAAAAACAATAAAAAAGTGTACATACTGTCATATTTTGCTATCAAATATATCATATATTTTTCAACTTACTGCAGCTTTGTGTTCCAAAAAGCAATGTACAAGCAGCTTGGATCTCTCACAGCCCTTGGCCCCGTCTTCTACAGTTTTTTCGTTCACTGGAAACATTTTTTTATTATTATTCACTACACGATATAAAATGCACCTTCATTTTTAATGCAAGGTGCGAAGGAATTGAACATATAAGTATCGTCCTTCTTACCCGATAACTATAATCTATGGAAGTTGGTGAAAATAATCTACTAGGCAAGCATGTTAATCAAATTCAAACTATTTTTATTCATATACTAGCTGTACCCGCGGCTTCGCATGCGTGGTTTTCTCTTGAGGTTCAAAGTACCATAATGTGCTAATCCAGGACCAATATACTAACATTTGATCAAAATTTCTTTAGCCGTCAAAAATACTTATGACAATTGTCGGCTTCTAACTCACCAGATTGTGATACCAATTACACCAGTTTTTAAATCAAACCCTAAGCTATCTAACAATGAAAACCACATTGCAATCAGTCCAATAGTTTTTACGTGATGCGTGAACAAACAAACATACAGACAAACAGACAGAGCGAAACGATTAAAAAAAACGTGTTCAACACCCTTTTTAAGCACCCAAGAGCATTTTTTTATTTATTATCTTTTTACAGCCTTTTTCGTACCTATTGCTTTATTATAAGTATAGATATATGACTGTGTCAATTTGCATCAAAAAATCCGTCTGGTAGTAGTTTCAGCGTAATACGTGTTTTTTTTAATAATTTTCAACCCCTACATTGCAGAAACCCTTTAATTTTTCGGGATGAAAGTATCCAATGTCCTACCTCGTAGTATGAATTCAAATCAAAGTTTCATTTAAATTCATTCAGTAGTTTCGGCGTGATGCCTAGCCAAGATACAGACAGACAGACAGACAGTCAAAAATGAAAAAAAATACAGTTTTGGCTTCAGTATTGAATATAGAGTACCTCCAAAAGAAAATTTCAAAATATCTTCAATGTACAGAATTGGAACCGTTACAGTTTTATTATAGGTATAGATAATAGTTTTCTAATGGAATTTGGATCACGGACGAGATTCGAACTCGCATACTGTACCTCAGCGCGGCACATGCCTTTACCAATTCGAAAAAAATAATATTATAAATGTTTACGCTAAGCAGGCGTTAACGGCTATAAAAAATCATAAAAAATGTTTTTATTCACTTGATTCTTAGATGGGTAAACTGAATTCACCACTAGTTTTGGAATACAAACACAATTTTTTACCTGAAGTGCATGTCTTTACAATTTCAGAAATCTTTTTCAAATCTTCTTGGTCGTGGATGTACTTTTTGTTTTTCTCTAAGGTAGTGTCTGGTTCAAAAAGTCCATTTTCGTTCATCTAAAATAATTAAAAAGATGCATCTTTATGATCTTTATATTTATATGCATTGATTATTATATAAGATATAGTAGGTGCTAAAAGGTAAAACAATTAATTAAGTGCGTAATAACCTGTGACTAGTGCACTGGAGAATTTTCGGCTATGTTCAGCAGTCCACTGCTGGACATAGGCCTCTCGCAAAGTGAGCCACTGAGCCCGATTTTCGGCTCTTTTCCAATGACTGCCAGCTACCTTGCACAGGTCGTCGCTCCATCTAGCCGGAGAGCGTCCTACACTACATTTGCCGATTCGCGGTCTCCACTCTAGAACTCATCTACCCCCACGGTTATCGGTTCTACGACAAATGTGACCAGCCCATTGAAATTTAAGCTTGCTTATTCTCTGAGTAATTCCGGTTACCTTAGTTCTCTCGCGAATCACCTCATTTTGGATTCAATCCCTCGGAGAAACTCCGAGCATAGCTCGTTCGAAAACCTCTGAGCAATAGGATAGGCTCAGTACTTCAGTTTGTCATCGTAGCAGCGTCATGCAGATATCTCAGCATTTCGATATATCGCCAATCCACTTGGCATCGATGCAATGAGTCTAGAACTGACCAGGTCTCGATTGAGCCAAAGGCCTTCTCGTAGTCCACAAACGCTAAGCACAGTGGCTTAGCTTATACTTTTCGGCCTTCTGTATAATCTGGCGCACAGTGTGGATGTGGTATATGGTTCCATATCCTCCTCAAAACCCAGCTTGCTCCGAAGGCTGAAGTTCGTTAAGTCCTCGCGCGAGATGGCTTTGCAAGGCAAATTTTACTTACGAGGCTATGAAGAACTTGATGAAAGAAGATTTTATATGACCAAAAACTAACTTGACGAATGTCGTGACTCCTAGTCCCTTTACCTTTCGAGCAACGGAGAACATGAGTTTAAATTGTTTGTTAAAAAAAATATGAATGAAGTAGAAATAAATGATAAAAAAAATAAAAAAATGATGTGTAGTGTGTGTATTTTTTCATTATGAATGAATGAATTATTAGTTAGTAACTGATAAAAATAATTTATAATAATATTAATTTACTGTTTTAAAAACCACTTACGATTCCCGACTTCTTGAAGAAGCACGCATAGAAGCAAGGATTCAGTGCATCCGGGTTCTTCGCTTCCTTCGCAGCCAGCACCTGTTCTTTGGTGATTCCATTCTCTGAGCCGCAAGCTATAAGCATGGGGAATGCCGCAGTACGCATCGCTGTGCGTTCTTCGTCGGTCACGGCCTAAAATGATAATTTCAAAATTATACCTAAAATAATTCGCTTAAATGGTAATGATTTTCTAAAATTGTTTGTTTGTTTGTTTGTCGTATGAGGTAGTGCTGGCCTCTGATGTCAGAGTTTGTCAGGCCGCCCGAGGGCCTCTAACATGGCTTAACGACTGCTATTAACCAATAACAGCCGGAACCGACAGCTTAACGTGCCCTCCGAAGCACGGAGCGATGGAAAACCGCACATAACTTCGAAAAGTCATTGGTGCGAGAGCCTAGGTTTTGAACCCGGTATCGTTGGATTCTGAATTGCACTATAGAAAATAGTTATCTTCAGCTTATTAATTCCCTTTGTTGTGTCTTTTCCCAGGCTTAAATTCTCGACAGTGTTTTAATTCAAAAGTGTAAAGATGAGGGAAAGTATATTAATTGTGTCTGCCACCTAGACTTCGTATTGTAATACTTGGTCAACACGATGCAGCGGAGGTTTATTTACACAATGAAACTGTGAGCACGAATTAACATTATGTACTACTTCATGATCCTGATATGCAATCATTAGGCGCTTCTTTGATTATATTTCGACAACGAGATATTTTACGGTTTCTCGCCCTGAAAACTGTTAGATGACGCAAAAAATGCTTATGCATTAAGTCCTCTTTTTGTACATTTCTTAGTTCAACAATGTATTAATAAATGGATAATAATTAAACAAGAACGGCTGGCGTGGTCAAAAGGTTTTTGTAAGATCATCTATGCGATGTGTATGAGAGCTAATTTTCATAGAAAGGTGAACTGGAGGTTGTAGATTTTCTTTTGAACTACCGTACGACACTAAACTCCAAATGGACTTACGATGTTTCCCTGATTGCATAAACTTCTAAATATTTAAACATACAAAATAAGAGATTTTCGCGGAAGTTGAAGATTTCTATGGCCGACTATACACGTCACGCGTGTCGTAACCCAAACCGGTACATCGAGGATTCCAGGGCCACTCTGAACCGCCACTGGACTGAAGAGATGCCAGAAGTTAGCCTTGACGAAATTGATATGGCTCTTAAGCTCAAAAATGGAAAAGCCACTGGTGAGAACGAAATTAATACAGAGCTCTTGAAGGCAGGAGGTACTCCCACGCTTAAAGAGCTTCAGTGTATGTTTAATTCTGTCCTCTTCTCTGGATTTTTCCAGACCGTACTCCTGGGGAGAACCCTAAAGGAATGAAACAGGAGTACGGTTGTTCTGTTTTTCAAAAAGGGAGACGAACCTTTTGAAAACCTATCGGTCTATTTCCCTCCTGAACTATGTCTATAAGCTGTTTTCGAGAGTCATCACGAATTGTCTTGCGCGAAGATGAATTTCAGCCAACTGAGCAGGCAGAATTCTGGACATTCGGGGAAGATACGGCACCATAGACCACATCCACGCAGTGCGGCATTTTATTCGCAAATGCATTGGAGGATATGTCGTGGTATTAACCCTTAACCACCTACCATCCGTCTCACAGACGCGGGAAAATTTCAATAGCTAATATTTTGGCGTCCGAAACAAGTAGGAACTTGTTCGTCCCTGTACCTTCCCTCCGCGTCCCTCAGTACCGCGCAAGTGCTTGTCTTGGTTGTACGTGCACGCGTTTGTCTCTGGTAAGTAAAAAACTGTCGTTGTGCGTCCAAGAGACGGGTGGTAGGTGGTAGCGTGACTTTTTTAAAATTGTGTTTTAGATAGAAATGGCTTCTAATGATTGTGTTATTGAAAGTTGGTTGGAACAAGATCCATCTGATGAAGAAAACCAACCAAACGATGAATGTAGCGATGTGTATTGGACATCGGAATACAGCATGCAATAGTGGATAACTGCGAATCGAATTCTGAAAGCGAAGAATCACTTGCTGTGGAGCATAACGAAAGCATATCTCAATCTTCGTTTTCATGTGTAGAACAAGAATTTTCAATAATCAAACTAAAGTTGGAGTGGATCTACTCGACCATAATATGTGCTTCAATTATGCCACAAGTCGTCAAACGCGTAGATGGCCATTGGAAGTATTTTTTTATAGGTTGCTCGATATTTCGGCCTCGAATTGTTGCGTTGTCAGTTTATCTGCCCAAGCCTATGGACAAAAGATTCAGAGCTGGTTCAAGTTTATAAAGAGGCTAGCTGAACAGCTCACCAGACAGCATATGGAACGTCGAGAAAATAATGTGAAGATTTAGCGTGACATCAGAATCCCACTTCGACGCATCCTTCACTGCAACGATGACACCACTCCACCAGCTCTAACCAGGCGGCAGCAGTTTTGAAGAGATATTGGCGGTTCGAATAAACTGCTCAACATGCGACCCTTAAAAAACGCAGAACATAACACATGTGTTTTGAATGTAAAAAAAAAACTATTTGTATTGAATGCTAAAACAAGATGTGCATTCACTGTCGCGAAAAACTCTAAGATTGATGGCCTGCAATTTTTTGAATATTTGATTATAATGACAAAACTATGTTTTTTTAATACTTGTTGATTTTTAAAAAACACTTTCTGTGGTATTAGTCTGACGGGGCCATGGATAGGGATGCTTGGAAGGAGATGGGGGAGGCCTTTGCCCAGCAGTGGGACAGAGCAGCCAAAAAAAATATAAAAAAATGGGTACATCTCACACTTGAGGTTCATGGATGACATGGACGAAGTGGCAGAAACTTTGCTGGACTTGCAACACATGTTGGACAGCCTAGCTAATTCTTCTCAGATCAGGCTTAGTGGCGTCTTTTGGGAGAGGCCTCTATAGCATTGGACTGACCCGGGATGATGATGACAAAAAATTAAATTACTTACTGAAACTATGTCCATAGTTAACACTACTACAAATAGAAATAGGCAATTGAAAATATACATATTTCTCCAATGAATATTTTTCTGCGAGCTTTCTGTTCACGATCGTTCGCTAAATCCTCGGTGACTGTTATCAGTAAATACCACAGTTTATATACAAAACTGAGCATACAGTAGGTAATTTGCTTAGATGGTAATGATTTTCTAAAATAAGTATACATAATTAGACAAGGACAATACATAATGGTTTAAAAATGACTCCAAAACAATATTAGGCCATTATGGAATCATAATATTTTCCTTGTTTGAATAGACAATGAATTGCGCATAATCATGACGATGCATGATTTTATTTTACTAAAATAGCTGGTACCGCCAAAAACAATTAACCACCAGCGCTAATACCCCACATCGCGTTTTATTAATTACAATTTTAAATGTGTCTTTCCTGTCCATATATATATAGGTATACATATATATGGATATACATAGGTAACAAAAATTTTAACAAGAGGAATAAAATTCAAATCAAATTTTAATTGCATTCTTTGTTACAATTTGATGGTTATAAATACAAAAGTAGATATCGTTATGGACTCAGTCGGTCATTTTTATAAATAACAAGCAAAATTATTTCTTCTTTTCCATATTTCTTTGAAAATGTTTTACTATAAAACTAGTTACTGTGCCGTCAGCTTTGCCCGCGTGGTCATTTTTCTGGGTTAAAAGTATCCTATGTGTTATTCCAGGACCAAAAGTAGCTATAAAGCACAATAATTCTACATTTTATTCAATTTCTTAAAGCCTTCAAATTGTTTTTTTATCGATTTTTTGGCTTCTGCCTGTCGAATTGAGTGACAAATTACCTACATTTGTTTTTGTCATGGACGTAGAAAGGAGCAACCCGTAAATACATTAAAGAGCTCTAGAATTATTTTTTTCATAAAGATCTTAGGTCATTTAATATAAATAACAATATTTTACCAAAACATATTAAATCGACTTCATATTAGGAATGATATTTTGTAAACTACCACTAAAATGAATAAA
This sequence comes from Alsophila aescularia, assembly GCA_946251855.1. Lineage (NCBI taxonomy): Eukaryota > Metazoa > Arthropoda > Insecta > Lepidoptera > Geometridae > Alsophila > Alsophila aescularia. Next base: position 41,790,749 of record OX276381.1, read on the forward strand.
ATAATTACAATTCAACAAGAATCAACAATACCACTTTTTCAAAATTAAAAATGTAATACTAGTACAAAATTAAAACATTACAAAGAGTTTTTTGAAGTCGATGCCAAACTGAGCCAATTATTTATAATATGGTAAAGCTTATTTAAAACATATGTTTTTTTTAAACATATCTTGACGTGCTCGTTATAATTTAATAACCTATTAAAGTAATTATCTACTAATACATTATCATTAACTATATTACTGTATACGTGTCAATTGGTTTGTGGACGTGTGAAAGGCAAAATGAGTTCGTGTGATTGCGGTCTCTTGTTTTGTCTCTTCTGCGTTTCGAGTTTTTATGCAGGTGCGTAGATAGATAGGTGTGTATTAATTTTGATGTAAATATATTAGATAAAAATGATGACCAGGTGTTAAAATGGTGGCACCAACTTCAAAAAGCTCTTTCTAATGTTGTAAAATTACAACATTAGAAAGAGCTTTTTGAAGTTGGTGGACATGGACGAAGTGGCAGAAACTTTGCTGGACTTGCAACACATGTTGGACAGCCTAGCTAATTCTTCTCAGATCAGGCTTAGTGGCGTGTTTTGGGAGAGGCCTCTATAGCATTGGACTGACCCGGGATGATGATGACAAAAAATTAAATTACTTACTGAAACTATGTCCATAGTTAACACTACTACAAATAGAAATAGGCAATTGAAAATATACATATTTCTCCAATGAATATTTTTCTGCGAGCTTTCTGTTCACGATCGTTCGCTAAATCCTCGGTGACTGTTATCAGTAAATACCACAGTTTATATACAAAACTGAGCATACAGTAGGTAATTTGCTTAGATGGTAATGATTTTCTAAAATAAGTATACATAATTAGACAAGGACAATACATAATGGTTTAAAAATGACTCCAAAACAATATTAGGCCATTATGGAATCATAATATTTTCCTTGTTTGAATAGACAATGAATTGCGCATAATCATGACGATGCATGATTTTATTTTACTAAAATAGCTGGTACCGCCAAAAACAATTAACCACCAGCGCTAATACCCCACATCGCGTTTTATTAATTACAATTTTAAATGTGTCTTTCCTGTCCATATATATATAGGTATACATATATATGGATATACATAGGTAACAAAAATTTTAACAAGAGGAATAAAATTCAAATCAAATTTTAATTGCATTCTTTGTTACAATTTGATGGTTATAAATACAAAAGTAGATATCGTTATGGACTCAGTCGGTCATTTTTATAAATAACAAGCAAAATTATTTCTTCTTTTCCATATTTCTTTGAAAATGTTTTACTATAAAACTAGTTACTGTGCCGTCAGCTTTGCCCGCGTGGTCATTTTTCTGGGTTAAAAGTATCCTATGTGTTATTCCAGGACCAAAAGTAGCTATAAAGCACAATAATTCTACATTTTATTCAATTTCTTAAAGCCTTCAAATTGTTTTTTTATCGATTTTTTGGCTTCTACCTGTCGGATTGAGTGACAAATTACCTACATTTGTTTTTGTCATGGACGTAGAAAGGAGCAACCCGTAAATACATTAAAGAGCTCTAGAATTATTTTTTTCATAAAGATCTTAGGTCATTTAATATAAATAACAATATTTTACCAAAACATATTAAATCGACTTCATATTAGGAATGATATTTTGTAAACTACCACTAAAATGAATAAAATAATTACAATTCAACAAGAATCAACAATACCACTTTTTCAAAATTAAAAATGTAATACTAGTACAAAATTAAAACATTACAAAGAGTTTTTTGAAGTCGATGCCAAACTGAGCCAATTATTTATAATATGGTAAAGCTTATTTAAAACATATGTTTTTTTTAAACATATCTTGACGTGCTCGTTATAATTTAATAACCTATTAAAGTAATTATCTACTAATACATTATCATTAACTATATTACTGTATACGTGTCAATTGGTTTGTGGACGTGTGAAAGGCAAAATGAGTTCGTGTGATTGCGGTCTCTTGTTTTGTCTTTTCTGCGTTTCGAGTTTTTATGCAGGTGCGTAGATAGATAGGTGTGTATTAATTTTGATGTAAATATATTAGATAAAAATGATGACCAGGTGTTAAAATGGTGGCACCAACTTCAAAAAGCTCTTTCTAATGTTGTAATTTTGTAAATGTATTACATTTTCAATTTTGAAAAAGAGATATTGTTCTTGTTGAATTGTAATTATTTCATTCTTTTTAGTGGTAGTTTACAAAAGATCATTTCTAATATAAGTCGTTTTTTGTGTTTTTATTTTTATTTTGAGTGGCCTAAGCAAATACTGGAAGGAATATATACTAACTAAAATATTTAAACTCACTTTAGGAAGACGTTTGCAAATTAAAAACATAGATACGTAGTACGATTATTTATTCTGTGCCAAAGATTAATTACTTACAAAAACACTGAATCAGTTTTGATAAAAATTATCTGTGACTTCACAGGAAACAAGAAATTTATATACTAACATAACCGGAAGGATCAGTACCAGTACCGGAAGAACAGTAGGATGGTACCAAGATAGCTTATATCCTGGATTAACACATAGGCTACTTTTGATCCAGAAATAGTTTTTTTTTATCGTTTTCTTACATATATGAAAAAAAGAAGAAAAAACGTATTTATAAGTACCAGGAGAGCAGAAACAATTAAGAAGTGGGAGATACAAAATTGAATGGTGTGATTATATTAAAAAAAAGTATTTGTAAGTACTAGGAAAGTAGAAACACCTAAGAAGTTGGAGATACAAAATTGACAAATCTATATATATATATATATATATATACAAAAGAAAGTCGTGTTAGTTACACTATTTATAACTCAAGAACGGCTGAACTGATTTGGCTAAAATTTGGTACCAGGATAGTTTATATCCTGGATTAACACATAGGCTTGCTTTTGATCCCGAAATAGGGAAAAAAAGTGTTCTATTCACATATGAAAAAAAAAGAAAACAATATCTATGTACCAGGAGAGCAAAAACAATTAAGAAGTTGGAGATACAAAATTGACAAATAAAGTTATTAAAAGTGAGTATACCTCCCCATGAACATAAAATGAGGTGATTATATTAAAAAAAAAAAAGAAGTATTTCAAAGTACCAGGAGAGCAGAAAAATAAAGTAACTAAAAGTGAATATACCTGCTCAAGAGTGTAGTAGCCAAAGATCGGGCTCAGTGGCGTGCTTTAAGAGAGGCCTATGTCCAGCAGTGGACTGACACGAGCTGATGATGATGATGATGATACCTCCCCATGAACATTAAATATTGTGATTCAAAATCCCAGGAGAGAAGAAAAACTTAAGAATTTGGAGATATAACATCAATTAATTAATATATTTTTTTGTTGCGTTCGTAATTGTACAGATGAGGTTTAAAAACAATAAAATAATTAATAAACTTGTTAGTTGTTTGTTAGAGCGAAGTTTTATCATCATTAATATATTTTTGCAGTCTTTGTCAAAGTGACATGGCGGGTCAGGGGGTTGAGAGTTGTTGGTAGGGGTTTTAAAGGGGACGGGATCAGGGGGAGGAGGATGGCACCAAAATTTGTGCGCGGGCGTAGCCGTTACCAGGAGTTGAGCAACAAAATTCATCGAAATCAGTCAATCCAATCTCGAGATATCATAAAAAATGCCGTTCCATACAAAATGTATGAGAAAAGGACAGCTAATAAGTTAAAAACTTTTATTGATTCTAAGGCGGTACGAAGTTCGCCGGGTCAGCTAGTATGTATTAAATCAGAACTATTATTGAAATCCCATCCCACCTTTTCTGTGCATGACGAAATCAGACAAGCGGCAGGAGTGATGTGGAACAGAGTGGCTCAGGAAAGACATGAATGGAAAAGGTTGGCGGAGGCCTTTGCCGATTGGCAAACAGATCTACAGAAAACATAACCGGAAGGATCACTAGTCATTTAATGTAAAAATTAAGAGGACAACTGAATAACGTTCGTTTTTAATTCAATGTAGTTATAAGGAAAAACGGTCTCGAGTTGTCAGTTGTTGTGGTCCTTTCACACAGTTGCTGGTATAAAATTATCAGTAGTGTGCCCATTTAATTTAAATTTCAGGATTGTCACTATATATTTCATTATGTGACGTTCATATGTTTCAACTCATTTCCAGCTTGTTCAATTGTGTTACAGATTGCCTGTTAACGAAGATAAGAATAATAAATGGATGGAGACATTGCAAATTTCTGGGAATTTGTCTACTGTGGGGATTATTCCTGAAATCTCCACCAGACCTTTCCCATCAGTTGGTTGAAAATGCAAAAAAACAACTTTTACCCTTTTCCCCACCACGGTTACTATAGAACTATACCTACCTTTGCGGGCTCTATGGGAAAAAATAGAAAATGTTAAACGAAAAATTACTTAGTATTTTTTTTTATTAAACTTTATTTGGTTATTTTTAAACCAGTAGTTCTTTACAGAAGTGATAGATCTCGTCGATATCTTCGTTTTGAATGACAGCTGTAAAACTTAGGTCAATCAACTCAGAACGAAGTAATAGGTCTCATCGATATCTTCGTTTTGGATAACATCTGTCAAAATTAAAAGGGCTATAACTATGAAACTATTGGTCAAAGACTAGTAGTTTCTTTACAGAAGTGATATATCTCATCGATATCTTCGTCTTGGATGACAACTGTTAAACTTAAAAGAGCTATAATAACTCGGAAACTATTGATCCTAGACTACTATTTTCTTTACAGAAGTGATAGATCTCATCGATGTCTTCATTTTAGATGACAGACTGTCAAGCCTCAAAATAACAACAACAACAACAGCTAATGTCAGAAATGTCAGTAAATGTAATAGAGTGCTATTGAAACAAAGTATTCGTTAGTTCTTTTTTTAAATTAAATAATTATATTCTTATAAACCTACATGTTACACGTTTAATTTTTTGAACATGTACTAGCATCAATATTTATCAATCGAGACAATGTATACAACAACAAAAAAAAGTTACACTCACGCTATGGCATTTTTAAGGAGATGTTCTTTTTTTGTATGGGAGCTTGGGCTAACTAGCAAAAATATAACCAAATTCAAAGTAGATACATAATTTAACTAGTAACCAGTGTATAAAAAACAAACCATTTTTTTACTTTGTTAATTATTGCAACACACCGCCATGTTATCATGTAAACTGTCAGAAATTCAATGTCAAGATCAGTAATTGACAGCTGAAAACACGCAGAGCCTCCCGATTCAGCTAATAAACCGCAACGTTATCGATGCGCGATCGTTACCTTTCGGTGTGGCTACTTTGATAAAATAAAAAACTGGGAAAAATGTAGGGGATGAAGGATTGGGAAAGTGAAGGAAGGTGGGGGTAAGTAAGGGGAGGGTGGGGGAGAGTGAGGGGAGGGTGGACGAATAGTGGGAGATGTCAGGGAAGGGTGAAGGAAGTAGGACAGGAGGTACAAAGTGGGGGAAGACTGAAAGGAAGGGTGGGGGCAGAGTGGGAGAAAGGGGAAAGGATGGGTGAAATTGAAATTGACTTCCTTCCCCCACCCTACTTCCACTTCCCTCACCCTACCCCTTTTCTCCCAGTCTGCTCTCAGCCTTCCTTTCAGACTTCCCCTCACTTTGCACCACCTATTATTAAAATGTTCTCTAGAAAATGAAAAAAAGAAGATGTTTACATAAACCGTAATAAAAAATCACATGTATTCTGCACTGCAAGAAATAGCGAATTATATCCTGAAAAATCTCGATTACGGGAATACGAAAAACTACGATTATTATTCGTCACAGAAGATTGAAACGAGACACGCTCATTGGCGTTTTCACTTTTACGCCATTAAGCATACATCAACCTCTTTGGTTTTCACTCCCCGCACCCTTCCCCAACATCCCCACCATTCGTCCACTTCTATCTGCCCTCCCCTCACTTCCCCAAACCTTTCCCTACATCTCCCCACATTTCCCCAGATTTTTATTTTTTTTAGGTACATATGGCCACACCGAAAGGTAACGATCAAAGCCTAAACAAATTATCGGACGCGTCCGATTGAACTAGTAGTACATTTTATACTAAACTGAGCATACTATCGGGCATACTACTGAGCATATGTCGCGGACTTGACTTTGGGCCTTCGGATATCCGTGAGCCGTCTGCCGAGTTTGACATGGTTCGGACGCGTCCGAGAAAGGACACGACCAAAATAATGTACACGGCCAAAATAATGTACGACCAGTATTTTACGGCCAATAATGCACGGCCTGATGTTATGGCTTCCGCGGACGCCGCACTGCAAGTCCTGTAGGCCAATCACGAATATTTGCGAGAAGGTGTTCGTATCGTTAGCGTAACCATTTTGTATGAGATTTGATAAGCGCCTCTACCGGACGTTAAACAGAACTAAATTCGGCAGCAGAAATACTATCGTGTCGCCTGCGTATTGCCTTCGTATCGCCTTCGTATCGCATGCCTAGCGTGACCTAGTACATTTTGTATCAAAACAGCGATCACGAATATTTTTTTGACAGGAGCACGCAGCACAGTATGGAAAATTACCTTAAAAACGGACATCCCCTTTTTATTTATTCAATAGATACTGTAAACTATTTGAAATGTATGAGTAAAACTCCCGAAGGTCAGATGTACATAGAATCAGATTTATGACGATATTAGCTATTTCTTAAAAAAACTTTATTGTTCGATATAATATGTTTAAATTCACTTTTTACTATATTTATTATTGTCATTGCATATTAGTTTATTGTTATAATTTATTAATCAAAACAATATCATTATTGCTCACAATATCTTTAAAACAAGACGGATTCCACACCGCTAAACAAACGAGTGAAGCTTAGCAAATGGCAGCTGTGTATAATATACAATGTGTCTGGTCACCGGTGTCGGAGACTTAAGGGGGGTTAAATATGGGGATTTTTATCGACAAATCACTATCTCGATTTTCTCTTGGCCTCTCCATACTAAAATGGCAGCCATTTTGTTTTTTTTACTTCGCAGCTCAGACGCCTACACTGATTTAATCATTGCTATCGATGTAGACGTCTTAGGAAGACGAAAGAGGTATCATTTGAAAGCTAACAATGAAGACAATCAATTTATGATACATTTTATTCAATATCTTTTTCACAAAATAACATAACAATATTAACAAAATAAAAATCGTATTTATTTATTGCATTTTTTTTAGTTTTTTAAATTTTTTATGAAAACTAACCTGTCAAGCTATTTTTTTTTAAATTGTATTATCATAGTACAAGATATTTCCATTAAAATAAATCTTACATCAAGGTCCTAAGTTAAATATTTTCGAAGCTATGATGGTTTAAATATGACCCTTAAAAACTCTATTAATAGCACACGTCAAACAATAGACTCAAGACCCCACATTCAATTGGCGTGTCGTAAGACAGGCAGCTGTTCTTTGACAACATGTTAGAAAGAGACATGTATAGGGTGTGAATGAGACAAAATTGCGGCTCTACTCAGGTCAGGATACAATTACAGGTAGTCGTCCCTCGCCTAGCGTTGTGATTACATTCTTATCTGCCGAAGTACTGTGCGTTGCTATTTTCTAACCTCTGCTTTGTGTTTTGGACTCGTTTTGTTATTTTAGTTAACTTTCGTTAACTGAAATGGAAGAGCGTCGTTTTTCAAGCCGCGACGTGGCCAACATCCATTTTGTGTATGGATTTTGCGACGGGAACGCGAATGCTGCTGTAAGAGAGTATGCGAGAAGATTCCCTGATAGACCTACGCCGAATGCTCGCACGTTCATCAGATTGCACTCGAATCTCTCCGAATATGGAATAAGAAGACCCGCTAACGAACGTACTCGTTTGGTGTCTCCGCGAGAGGAAGAAGAGGTGTTGGATTTAATAACGCAAGACCCACAACTGAGTGTCCGTCGCATTGCGATTAGACTCGGTCTATCGAAATGGACAGTTTGGCAGATTTTAAAACGGCAAGGATTGCATCCATTCCATTTTAGAAGAGTCCAGGATTTAATTGGACCTGACGTCGCCCGAAGGACAGTTTTTTCTTCGTGGATATTACGAGAAGCGCGATCCAATCCCAATTTTTTAAAGAGGATTATGTGGACCGATGAAGCAACTTTTACAAGATCTGGATACACAAATCATCGGAACGAGCACCTGTGGCTCCAAAAAAACCCGCATGCAGTGAGACCCAGTAGCTTTCAGCACAAGTTTTCGGTAAATGTTTGGGCTGGAATGATAGACGATATCTTTATTGGGCCTCTTATTTTGCCCGCTACATTAAATGGCCCAAGATTTTTGGAATTCTTGCAGAATGACTATCAAGACGCATTAAGCAAATTGCCATTGACGTATAGGGCAAGAATGATACTCCAATTAGATGGAGCTCCGGCACACTTTGCGGTAAATGTGAGAAATTACTTAAACAACACATATCCAACATGGATTGGACGAGGTGGGACGATTGCTTGGCCGCCGCGTTCCCCGGATTTGACACCCCTAGATTATTTTTTATGGGGCACAATAAAGCAGAAAGTGTACGTTAACGTGCCCAACACAAGAGAAGAACTAATTGAAAAAATATTACAAGTCGGGGAAGTAATGAGGGCGGACAAAGCCATGATAAAAAGAGCTACACAACATGTGTCAATTAGGGCAACTGCTTGTTTACAACAAAACGGAGGACATTTTGAATCGTGGCTGTAGTACCTAGTTTAGATGGTATTAAATTAATAAATGATAATTAATGGTTTTACTTTGTTCTTTTCTTGCCTTTTCCCATCCCAATCATCATAGCTTTGACGTGTGCTATTAATAGAGTTTTTAAGGGTCATATTTAAACCATCATAGCTTCGAAAATATTTAACTTAGGACCTTGATGTAAGATTTATTTTAATGGAAATATCTTGTACTATGATAATACAATTTAAAAAAAATAGCTTGACAGGTTAGTTTTCATAAAAAATTTAAAAAACTAAAAAAAATGCAATAAATAAATACGATTTTTATTTTGTTAATATTGTTATGTTATTTTGTGAAAAAGATATTGAATAAAGTGTATCATAAATTGATTGTCTTCATTGTTAGTTTTCAAATGATACCTCTTTCGTCTTCCTAAGACGTCTACATCGATAGCAATGATTAAATCAGTGTAGGCGTCTGAGCTGCGAAGTAAAAAAAACAAAATGGCTGCCATTTTAGTATGGAGAGGCCAAGAGAAAATCGAGATAGTGATTTGTCGATAAAAATCCCCATATTTAACCCCCCTTAAGTCTCCGACACCGGTGACCAGAACATTGTATATAATTCAATATCTTTGTGTATAACATCGTGTTTTTATCAATACAAAAACGGTCACTCAAGATATGCCTGTACTCATAATCATTTCTCTAAGCTCAAGATAGTTGTCTACGATAAATATAGGAAACCTTATAAGAAACCTTATAACCTCATACAAAGATATTGAATTATGCTTACTGCTTTATACTACCTCTATGGGTTCATATCTGCTGACCGAGCAGGTCATTAAATTATATGTCAACTTTAAAATGAATCCGTCAACACCCGTTGCAGCATGCGGGGCGTTTAAATTTAAGAGTTTTATTATCAAAAAGTTATTAACACTCTTTTAGTTGAATCAATGCTACACTATTAAAAAGTAACAAGTACCTAAACAAAGGAATTTAGGTGTTAATGCACACAGTGTGCTACATATGATTTTTTGACTGCGATAGTACCTAGCCTAACTACTTATGTATCTACTTTCAGAGATATTAGCTGTGGTATTAGTCAAAGGGAGAAAGTTCTGAACAAATTCATGGATTTTAACATAACTGAATCAGAAGAACAAGCAAACTAATCAGTCTCATCGCCTCGTAACATTTTAAAAGAAAACGGTAATGAGGTACGAGAAATAATCTAAATCAGTTTTGCACTGCACTGTTACAAGTGACAGGGCCTTCGCTTCGCCTACTTGTGGTCACTGCTACCTAAATTATCACTTGTAAATAAAGAATATATAATAAAGAATATATATATATATAAAAGAAAGTCGTGTTAGTTACACTATTTATAAAACAAGAACGGCTGAACTGATTTGGCTGAAATTTGGTACCAGGATAGCTTATATCCTGGATTAACACATTGGCTACTTTTGATCCAGAAATAGTTTTTTTTTATCGTTTTCTTAGATATATGAAAAAAAAAGAAGAAAAAACGTATTTATAAGTACCAGGAGAGCAGAAACAATTAAGAAGTTGGAGATACAAAATTGACAAATAAAGTTATTAAAAGTGAGTATACCTCCCCATGAACATAAAATGGGGTGATTATATTTAAAAAAAAAAGAAGTATTTCAAAGTACCAGGAGAGCAGAAAAATAAAGTAACTAAAAATGAATATACCTGCTCAAGAGTGTAGTAGCCAAATATCGGGCTCAGTGGCGTGCTTTAAGAGAGGCCTATGTCCAGCAGTGGACTGACACGAGCTGATGATGATGATGATGATACCTCCCCATGAACATTAAATATTGTGATTATATAAAAAAAAGTATTTCAAAATACCAGGAGAGAAGAAAAACTTAAGAATTTGGAGATATAACATCAATTAATTAATTAGTTTTTTGTTGTGTTCGTAACTCAGTTTGAATTTTTACATAAATGTACTAGGAGTTAGTAAAAAATAAAAAGTCGGGGTTTTTTGCTTAAGTTTGTGTTGTGTAACAACTAACATATTAGTTGTTTGTTAGAGCGATGTTTTATCATCATTAATATATTTTTGCAGTCTTTGTCAAAGTGACATGGCGGGTCAGGGGGTTGAGAGTTGTTGGTAGGGGTTTTAAAGGGGACGGGATCAGGGGGAGGAGGATGGCACCAAAATTTGTGCGCGGGCATAGCCGTTACCAGGAGTTGAGCAACAAAATTCATCGAAATCAGTCAATCCAATCTCGAGATATCATAAAAAATGCCGTTCCATACAAAATGTATGAGAAAAGGACAGCTAATAAGTTAAAAACTTTTATTGATTCTAAGGCGGTACGAAGTTCGCCGGGTCAGCTAGTATGTATTAAATCAGAACTATTATTGAAATCTCATCCCACCTATTCTGTGCATGACGACATCAGACAAGCGGCAGGAGTGATCTGGAACAGAGTGGCTCAGGAAAGACATGAATGGAAAAGGTTGGCGGAGGCCTTTGCCGATTGGCAAACAGATCAACAGAAAAGAAGCAAATAGTAGATATACAACAACATACTTAATTCTCATCTATTATAATCTTTATACAATGTAAATAATAGATCTGAATAAAAGGCTATATTATTATTATTTAAATAAACAAATTTATTGAAAAGAAACTTCCAATCTCTTTCATTCTTTTTTCTAGGTACAATAAGCCAAATAAATCTAGTTACTGGTACATTTGTTGTAGGTACTTACCTATTTAATAATAATTGGTGCTTGGAAGTAGGGAGAAAGGGATGGGCTTTCTCTCTTTGACTAATTTCTCTAAAAGTAGGGAAATAGCTAGTTAGGTACTTATTAGTGGTATGGTTTAACTTTAAAAGACCCACCGTACCACCAGGGGTTGTTTTTGTCCGTTTATTTTACTGGATTTTTAGTCGTCCAACGAATATGTCAGTCTCATAGAATACACACTAGTTTCTAACCGCTTTTGACCAAACTATATGTGGACTGATAGAGCATCCCCGCTGTGCCAGATGTTTGCGCAGCTAAGATGCTCTGGAACAGACCCACATCAAGTTGGTTTACATTTACCACCTTAAATAATTCCTCTCTCATAGGTGCACTCCGGACTTATTCATTCCATCAGAAAATGGTAGGCATCTTTCGAAATACCACTTAGATCACAGTTGGGGCTATTGTTTTTCTTCGTTAAATGTTTAAAGGCGTATGTCGAGTGCAATCTATGAGTAATCACAATTAGTTTCCTACTCAACTTCATAGTGGCACACCATGGTATACGAGGAGGCTCACTTTGCATTGTTCTGTACCATATTCATTTTCTCGAGAGACAACATCAAAATACTCATTCCAATGGGATGTAACTTTTGTATTGGATAAGTACTTCGGATTATCTGCCTCCTCATTACCATGTGTGCCTACATGTGAGAAATCCCGCAATCCCAGGGTCGACTCCAAGCCCCCCTCCCCCCCCCCCCCTCTATAATATATGATATCCTAAGTGAAAATACAACCATCATGGGCAGGTGTGATGCTTAGCATCAGGTGAATGACTTGCTTGTCACATTACTTACTTTTTGTGATGAAGCTTGTTCATCATATGCCATTTTTCCTCTGAACTGTCCCCGGTGCCGTCACTTATGTTAGCATGGTTTTTATTAGTGTATTCTATGCTATGGCTGTCAGCTCCTTTCACTTCTCTTGGAGGATGTGTCGGCCTTGAGATTCCAAAGGGGATTTGGATAAATCTCCATGTCTAGAACATAAATTCGAATAAGTAATTACGTTTAGGAAACACAAATACCTTTTCTAAATTATATACATTATGGGAACGTAGTAGGTACTTTTCGATGATTCCAATCCAATAACATCACTTTGGTTTGGGAGTGGCTTGTTAACAAATTCGGTAGTTCCGAAGGCGCTTAAACTAATTTGAATTAGACTTTAGCATAAAAACAACGAGATCCTCAAAAAAAGGGAATGAATTCGTATTTGTGAAATAAATTCGAAACCAAATGATATGTCAACGAAAGAAATCTCAAGAGGAGTCGTTTATAGACAATTTGTAAAAAAAAAAGAGTTTTAACAGAACATTCATTATATTATTAGGTTTTCAAACAAACTATTCGTTCTTTGTTCATTCAATTTGGCCGGCTTTCGTTCAACCGAGCCCATCCTTATTTACATCAAAGAGTATATAAATACTACGTATTTACATTAGAAATACGTCATTAACGTAAGGACGCTAGTCGTACTCAAGTCGTACGCAAGGTGTTGTGATGGCGACTATCGTCTTGTCACTAGTATCAATCAACGTCGTTGTTATTTGGTAACAGTCATGGCGCTATATACCCCTGTAGGGTTGCAGAAATTACCGAAAAAATAATTTTTTGCTTTATTTTCAGCGCCACTCAGAATTTTTGGAGTATTTTTCTATCAATCTTTATATTTTTTTCTATGACCTTCGAAGTTGTATAGCATATAGCCCAGTTTGTGAACAACTAGTTTATATTTTTATAGACAAACATTCGACATCGTATGTGTGTCAGATTTATCGTCCTTCGGGAGCAAAACAATTAACTACAACAGAATTGCATGCCTCGCGTGAACAACGTTGCAAACGACAAAAAAACGTTTTTTTTTTGGTATAACATTGCTTATACAAACCCTTTTTGTATCAATTAGAAAAAATATGTTTGTATGCGCGAGGCATTCAATTATTGTGTTCCAGCGACCCGCACCAGCATTCAGTTCAAAACATCGAGTGATTTGTTAGTAATAAGTTTTCTCAAAATAAGCAAAACTTATTAAATAAGCTCACGGTGGCTTAGCAAACTTATTTTTAGCATTTATTTGCATTATGCCCAGTAGCTTTATTACTTGTGTTACATTTTCATAATCACTTTTAATCAATTAAACTCATCATGGGTCCATAGCTTTCTGTAGTTGCTAATAAGTAATAATTGGCTGCTCAGAATAAATGTATTATGTTCTAAAGTAAATCTTCGAAAGGCAAAAATGATAAATAAAACGTTAAGTTGATGATATTCATATTTTTACTTCAGAGTACAAACAGGCAAATGGTCGTAGTAGAAAAGAAAAAGAAAACACATTAATGTGTTTCTTGTAAACAATAGCATCAATGGGTGTTTTAAAAATTGTGCATCTTTTAGCAGTCTAGAAGTTTAATGAAGCGCCGCCGTGGAGAGTGAATCGAACTGTAAAAGAAATAGTAACATTATTTTCTTGCTTTTAGAATTCAGGCTTTACATCTAAAGAATAGTCTTAACTAAACACTTCCTCTTTAGAGAGGCTTTTATTGCTCAGAGAGGAAGAGCTTCCTCTCACTTTCTATCTTTCAGAAAACCACGCTAGCTCGGCATAGGATGCTATGCGTTTGAAATTTCTAGCGAAATATACACATATATTTAATACACACACAAGACATCAACGAATCTTCTAAAGAAATCTAACTGCGAAGAAAACTAAAAACAGGTAAAAACTTAAGTGAGAATGGTTGCTAACCAACTTTAAATCCTTATATCTATAATTTTATACCTATAACGATTTAAAGTTGGATTCGATTACGTCGATTTTCAAATACCTACCTATTCAATGGTACCTCACTTAAAATAATGCTTCGACTTTCATTTTTTTCATTTTCGTAATATGGCGTCTGGTTGTCACTATATTAAATTCTGATTACTCGCAAGATTAAGGAAAATCGATTAAAGTAAGAATCATCAAAATTGGCCTACGCATTTAGTCTCTAGAGCGCCACAAATGAACAGACATAAACATACACATACATAAATATATAGACTGATAAACACATTATCGTGCTTTGTGTTGCGCAGTCTGGTCAAAACAATGGTGCTCTTGAAACACTCGAGTAGCATCCCGTGCTTTCTCCGTCTCCGTCTTTCCGATCCTGGAAATGTCAGCTTCCTCGCGAGTTTTTTATTTAGGTATAAGAAACATCTGATACGTACGCTGTCCTTGTTTTCTACTAAGCATTTTACTAGCATCTTGGACCTTTCGCAGCCCTTAGCGCCGTCACTCACGGCTTGACTGTTTACTGAAAATGATAAAACAAACTAGCTTAGAAGCAAAAAAACAAGCCTGCCCCGCCAAAAAAGAGCTCTTGCCAATAAATTATACACTGTTGGAATGTGCTTATCCTTTAATTTGATATCCATATTGTAAATTTCGAAGAAAATAAATTTTTTTCGACTTTGAAAATGGTGCCATACTGCCGCCAAATTGAATGTTTTTAAAAAAAAATAGCCTATGTTACTCGGGGGATGTAAGGATTCTAACGATACCCCATACATTTATATCTGTTGAGGCATTTAAAAGTTATAGTGGAATAAAGAAACTCACATACAATCATACATGAATGCTAAAAACATAACACTCCTTTTTTGGGCAGTCGTGTAAAAACGTTTAGCTGTTTTTAGTAAACCTTAAAAAGGAGGAGGTTCGCAATTCGACTGTATGTTTCTCTTATCTCAGGGATTTCTGAACTGATTAAGATGAACATTTTTTGAATGAGATGAACATAGGAATTTTAATTTCAATGAAGTTCAATGCACACTGATTTATAATGTACGAGTATGCAGCTGCTACTTATAAGGCGGTGCAACCGCCACTACCGATACATATTTCTTATATATAGGTACATAATATACAACATCTTTCCTCTCAAAAAACTTCCTATAATCTACTTTTTGCCTTTTTCTGCGGTTTGCGACCCGTAACGGCGTATGTGAGTCATCAGGTGGCTCCGGAGTTCTAAATTCAGGACTGCTACCTGATAAAATTTGCTCTGGTGAGTGAAGCGGTGACTGGAGATTGACGTTATCCGCGTCCGTACTGGGTAATGGTTGGCTACTTTGACCCATTGCAGGAGTGGCGCTCACATCAGGTGACTCAGCGATGGACTCCTGTGATGTGGTTATCTCCATAGCAGCTGTACGTGATCTCACGTCCAACTCAGCAGAGTACAATTCACTAGAACTTGCCTCTTCCTGTGGCAAAGTTACGTCCCACGTTTTAGCCATACTGTCATGATTACCAGTAACTAATAAGTTGGTTCTGTTCGCGTAAACTTGATTTTTATGTCTAATAATATGTTTATTGCTGCTTAGCAATTTAATTTTATAATAAACTTTGCCTATTAAGCACTGCCGATCGACGAGCTTAGATAAGTCTGTAGGTAAGGGAGTATCGGCGTGAGTGAGCAAATCCAACCTTGAACGGAGTTTATGACAGAATACTAACTGAGCTGGAGATGTCACTGTAGTGGTGTTGTTGAAGTTGCGATAATCGAATAGAAATTTAGAAAGTCGATTCTGTATATCATCTACTTGACAGCCCGATTAAAGAAATGTCCTCTTTTAATAATTTTTACGAATGACTCCGCCTGACCATTGCTGATTGGATGGTACACATAAACAACATATCGCGTTGTTAAAAATTGCAAGTTTTCAAATTCTTGAGACGTAAATGAAGTCGCGTTGTCAGTTACCACATAATTTATTATTCCAAACCTAGACATAAAATCACACAGCTTCGTGATGACGGGCTTTGTTGTAATGTTACATTCAACCCATTTTCAAATACGCGTCCACTATCACAAGAAACATTTTGTTACATATCGGACCTAAAAAATCAAGATGAATCCTGTGAAACACTGTGGGTGGGTGTTTCCACGGTGCAAGCTGAGCGCGGGGTGGTGACGGCGCCCGCGCGCGCTCATCGCACGCTTTCTGCTAGGTCCACAGCTTTGCCCAGCGTCAAGTCTTGATGTCTTGAGCGAAAAGCTTATCTCGCTCATGCCCCGGCAACATTCCCATGACAAACTTACCCAACAGCGAATGTTCTAAGTTTTTGAAAGCACAATGAGCGTCGAGCCCGCGCAGTCGCGCGGCCTAAAGCGCCCGGCCCACTGCGAATGCGTTTCGCCGGCTTGCACAGTCGCTGTATACTCGTAGAATGTATGCCTCTCTGCGAACCCGCAGCGCTTTGTTGTGAAATGTTCGTTTAGGATTTCAGAATACTTTCGTAGTTACAAGTATCCATATCCGCCGGTAGGGCGAGATTGCAAGCTAGCTGGTACGTGTTCTCCGTGAGTGCGCTCAACAATATAGCTTCCTCTTCACTCTAGGCTTGTCCGTCTCTTCATTGATGTCGTTGGCGATAAACCATTGAGACAACCTGCTCCTGTAGATTTTTCAATCTTGATTATGATGACCAAAATTGCTAATTGCTCCCAACGACGAAGTTGTGCCGATCATTTTTCGAAATTTATTTATTTTATTTATTTTTATTTATAAATTTTAGGAAATGTTGTTTTAGCTTACAGCTAAAACAAACATAGTATAGAATATGCGAAAATGTACAGAAGGCCAATTAAAAGTTTCCACAAATAAGTATATAGAAAGACCAAAGTAAACGGACACACAAGATATTACATTATTAAGTTATATAACAGCACCTACACTAAACATATCTTATTTTCATACAAAAAAAAACCGCAGCGAGCCGGTTTAGCTGCCCGGCAGACATGTCAAACAAGTCAACATCTAACTGAGCGGCCATATCATTGAAACCCCTGCTCGCTCTTATCCAGTAGGTATTTTGCCTGTAGTTAGTTTTTACTCTTGGGACATGCAGCGTGCACTGTCTCCGAAGTGAGGCATGCGGGACCCGCAGACCAATGCGCTCCAACAGCTCGGGACAATCGACTCGGCCATTCACTATATTGAGTAGGTAAGCGAGATCAGCAATACGCCTTCTCTCATATAAAGTTAATATGTGTTTTTTTTACATCGCTTAGTGTAGTCAGGAAGATATGTTTTAATTCTAAATTGAAGATAGCGATGAAAACTTTTCTGTATTCGTTCAATACGCATAGAATAAATGTCATAAAAGGGATTCCAGACTTAGGAGGCGAACAAAAATGACTACGAACAAAGACGCAATAGACAATTTTAAAAGTTTTAATAGAGTTGAAATCGCATGAAATACGCAAAATAAAGCCAAGTGCTTTAGACGCTTTGTTAATAATATTATTAATGTGGTCTTCAAAAAGCAACTTAGTATCAAAAATAATTCCAAGGTCTCGAAAATTGGTAACCCCGGTTATACTCAAGTTTTTATGTTTATAATAAAAAATGTGGGTAATTGTTGGCCTCGTCGCCACTGTGCTATCGGAAGGTAGGGTGGAGTGACAAGCTGGTTCAATGCACACTGATTTATTTTGTATGTAGCTGCTACTTATAAGGCGGTGCAACCGCCACTACCGATACATGTACCTAGATATAAGAAAATATCTAGATACTTTTTACAACAAGTTCTTAAAGTCTCCAAATTTAAAAAATGACACACTTGAGTATTTTTTCTGGCTCAATACAAAATTTAAATACTTCTCTCTAACTTAAAATATCTTTTCTTATATAATTGATAGATTCAGGCGTTACTTTGCGGAAATCCATATTGTTAAGTGTGTGTTGTTCTTATATTGTTTAGCGTGGGGTTTTACTTGTGTTAATTTTACCATTTATCATTTGTCTGACTTACAGTTTTGGCGGAAGTAAGCTACATATATTTATTTTGTTCATCTTTTCTTATTTTATTTTCAAGTGTTTAGTTTTTTTATTTAGTTATTTCTAAAGTGTACTGTGTTCTACTTGGCAAGCCCTTTCATATAGGAGATTAAAAAAATGTACTCCGCCATTCTGTGGTAGCGGCCATCTTGGATTTGAAATTTTAATGGTGTATTCTACTAGTTAAGCCTTTTCATTTGATACCCGTATAGAAGGGATTAAAAAAAGTTAATCACCGTTTTGTGGGGGCGGCCATCATGGATTTGGAATTTTCCTAATGTACTATATTCTACTAGTTAAGCCCTTTCATTTGATACGCATATAGAGAAATGTAGAAAGCTATGCTCTGAGTTCACAGTTCGGAGTTCTGTTTGAACAAAATACAACAAAAATGGATCCAACGGCCAAAAATGGACTGTTCACATATTTCGAGTATATGACAACCGTGGGTGTGTACACAGTGTACACGAGTTATAGAGGGGTAGCAAGGCGCCCGTCATCAGTCAGCTAGCTGGCCCGGCGCGTCGGGTGCCTAACAATACGACTTACGAAAGAAGTGTGTTATTTTAAATACTAACCTGAAGCACAGATATCCGAAATCTCGTTGAGTTTATTCAAGTCATCTTGATTGTGGAAGTATTTTTTGTGTAGTTCTTTATCCGCAACAGGATCGTACATTCCTTGGTCGTTGATCTGTAAACAATTTATCTCTTATCTTCGTCTTATAAAACAAAACAGCTAGTTCAGAAACTCGTCCCACAACAAAGTCGTCCCAATAGAACGAGTTACAACTACTGAATTTAGATTACAATTACAACAACTTAGATTCGATTTTCACTGTTGAATAGCTTAGGTTTTGACTTAACAACTGGTATAGTTGGTAGTATCTCAATCTGATGAGTAGGAACCAAGCAATTTAAAAAAACTTAATTTTAAAAGTGTAGTACTAAGTTTTGATGGTCTGTGTAGATATTTGTGTCTGTGTAAGCCTTTGACTCTATCAAGACTTGGTCTGTTTTGGAGTCCCTGCAACGATGCCAAATCGACTGGCGGTATATCCAAGTGATGAGATGTCTGTATGACGCCGCAAAACTCTGGACTGGAAAGGATGTGGCATTAATATTAACAGTGAGTACATCTCACACTTGAGATTCGCAGATGACATCGTCATTGTGGCAGAAACGTTGCAGGACTTGCAACATATGTTGGACAGCCTAGTTGATTCTTCTCAAAGCATTGGTCTGCGGATGAACTTGGACAAAACAAAGGTTATGTTCAACGAACATGTTATTCCGGAACCAATTGCTGTTAACAGAAATGCTTTCGAGGTTGTTCAGTAGTATGTTTATCTGGGGCAAACTTTGCAACTAGGTAAAAACAACTTCGAGAGAGAGACCCGCAAAATAATACAGCTGGGCTGGGCATCATTTGCGAAACTTTGTCGAGTCTTCTCGTCGCCAATACCGCAAAGTTTGAAGACAAAAGTCTTCAACCAGTGTGTCCTACCTGTTATGACATACGGAGCAGAGTCGTGGACACTCACGGTGCAACTAGTCCACCAATTTAAGGTCGCTCAATGGGCTAAGGAAAGGGCTATGCTTGGAGTTTCTCTGAAAGATCGTATCCGGAATGAGGTGATCAGGCAGAGAACCAATTTTGTCGACATAGCCCTTAGTATTAGTAAGCTTAAGTGGCAGTGGGCTGGTCATATTTGTCGAAGGACTGATAACCGTTGGGGTAGACGTGTTCTTGAGTGTAGACTGCGGCTCGGTAAACGTAGTGTAGGGCGCCCTCCAGCTACGTGGAGTGACGATATACGCAAAGTGGCTGGAAGCAGTTGGAAGAGAAGAGCCGAAGATCGGGCTCAGTGGGAGAGGCCTATGTCTAGCAGTGGACTGACACAGGCTGATGATGATGTAGATAGATCGATAACACTTTAATGCACCAAAAGAAAAACTGTCAAATAAAAATAATACATTTTGTATACTTATTATAGAGTTTTATCTCTGGAATTACATAGGTTGTTTTTTCTTCAGTTTTTATGTCTGAAAGTTGCAGTAATTGCCAGTGAAAAGACTGTTCCCAGATTTGATCCAAATAGTAGTTAAGGTAATGCAGAATTCCTTGCTTTCTACCTGCCCTAACAAGTCTCATGCTAACAGAAACGTTAAAATGCAAAGATAAAAGTTGGGAGGATCCAGCTTTGGGGCGTGGAACGCAACGCACGCAATCGGCCTTCTTTAGCCTTTGGCCACGTGTTAGGAATGCATTAACCTACAAGGTGACTTCTATTTGCACTAGTCTGCTTAGTCCTTAGAGCACTGCTCACACAATATCTTACAACGTATGTGCGCTTGCATGCGCGGTGCCCAAGGGATTAAGCACATCGCTCTATCTTTGAAGCACAAGAAGCACGATGTTTAGAGTGTGTGTGTGTGTGTGTGTGTGTGTGTGTGTTTGCTTGTAGTTGTACCTAGTCCAGTTTTAGTCTAAGTGATATTAAAGTGTGCCGTATTTAGTTAGATGTATGTAAAATGTGATTAATTATACTCCAATACAACTCACAGTTCCAATCTTCTTAAAGAAGCACTTGTAGAAGCAAGAATTGAGTGCGTCAAGGTTCTTCGCCTGTTTAGCAGCCAGGATATCTTCTTTTGTGATTCCAAGCTCATCGCCACAACTAGTTAGGAGTTCAGTCATATCCGAATGGACCTTTACCTTTTCTTCATCGGTGACAGCCTGAAATTATTTGAATTTAATGCTAACGCTTACATCCGAGTAGAAGTCCGTAAGGTCACCGAATAAGGCATATTAGGTATTCTCAAAATTTCTTTTGAAGAGATATATACATATGCTTACCAGGGTCACACTAAAAGTTTCCGGAACTGGCCACTTACATAAACAATATACAAAAATAATTGCGATATTTCAAAATGGCACACTTTAGCTGTAGTTTGCAGTTTGTTGGAAAAAATATAGAATTGAGAGGCAGGAGTTGAGGGGTGGTGAGGGAGGGGGGGGGGCTGCCCCGGGTACCCATCCCTCTTTCAGACAACGCTTAGTTTATGAGATATATTCAGTTTTAAGTTTATAAAAAAAACGATGTTTGGTTGCCGAGGGGATAGCCCTCCACCACCCACTTTACCCACCTCCACCCCCTCCCCCCAACTCCCGCCCCTCGATTCTATAGCCACCATGCATATCAACAGCCCGTATTCATTCACTGCTGGACGTATGACTCCTTGTAAACGCCACTGAGCCCGATCTTCAGTTCTCCTCAACCAGTCGTTCTCACAGTCAGTGTCACGTCTCGGCTCTGTACCTATGTCTTGCCGGGTAGGACATACTAAAAATAAAACGTTACTACGTAACTATAAAACGTTTGTCTTTAGGTATTTTGGGATGGATGACGAGAGGATATGACGATTTATTCTGAATGCTGCCCAGCCCAGCCGAATCCGCCTATCGGTTTCCCTCTCACAGTTGTTTCTGCCCAACATAAGAGTTTGCCCCAGATAGACATACTCCTTGACAACATTGAGAGATATAAAAGGTTCCGGTTGTATGTGTTGACTGAGCATCAATTTTATTTGTCAATGTTCTGTTCATGCGGAAGCCAAAACATTTTCTTCAGTTACTTACCGTAACCACCCCGATCGCAGCAGCAACTGCACCAAAAAATACAACACAGCGGAATTTTGACATTTTCCGAAATTATCTTCCTTCACTTATGTCCTAACTCTCTTATAGCAAACTAACTCTGCCTGGTTTCGGTCCCGTCAGGTGTTTATATACAAAATCCAACGAATAATGGATGCACTCGTTTAGCGATAATAAGCTAATTTACACACAAGGTTCAAATAGTATACGAATAAAAAACTAAATGTAACATAATTTGTTGAGCAATAGTTAAACTGCAAACGTTTTTCAAAGCGTTTAGTCATTTAAACTAACGTTGATTCAAATATATACAGCCGACATTTAAAAATATATTATATTCCTCATTATTATTTAAAGCCCCCTAGAGCACATTTTAAATTATCTTCAATGGCCCCAAGTTCTTCAAAAGCTTCCCGCCCTCGGTACTTTAGTTTTTTTTTAATTTGTGTGTTGAGACGGGTAGGACAATCGCCTGATGATAAGCGTCACGCTTGTCCATCACAGTAAAGTTGCAGTGCCTCTCAGAACCTTGGCTGCCTTGCGAGAGAAAATCTTGCGAGTCACTGCACTGCGCTCACCACCCTGAGACATTGCCTAGTAATTTTGCTGGAAACATTGGCCTTCAAACCGTATCACAGAAATATTTACACACTACTACTTGGCGGTTGAATATCTGAGAACTTTGAGTTCCCGCTAAATAGATTAAGATCAGATCATAATATGATAGTGGATGATGCCAAGTTGTGGAAGTACTACGCCAGCGGAAGATGAATTGCCCATACAAACAAACGTTTGACCAAAATCATTGTTAGTACCTAATTGAAGCATATTTCCACCATAATGTACCATTTATTATTGTTACAGTATATATGTAGATTCATGGATATTATATTTTTCGAAGCACTTTGTGTTTAGGTAGCATTTAAAAAAAACAGGTACATAAGTAGTTAAATACTATCTGAATCCGAATGATAACAAAATATGGTTGAAATATACACTCTGTTGGAGGAGTGAGAGGATGGAATAAGCTGTGCTCTTATCACGCTTTAAAGCCGCCAGCATTATTTACACCATTTACCCAGTCCCAATCTAATAAGTTGAACTCACCTCTGGGATACAATTTACCGGAAACAGAGCCAGAGCGGAGGTCAGAGCATTCCATTCCACTCCTTTGAGTTTTCTTTATTACTACTAAATTATTACAATCCATTTAATAATAACTTAAATGAAGCACAAAAAAAAACAGAAATTAAGTACTGCTTAATTTTTATATCAGATCAGATTGTCAAATATTATCAAGTATTTAGCCAATAATATAAACTAGTGGCTCTATGAGCTGGAGACCTCGCGCGCACAAACTTTTTTTGCAAAAAATCTAGCGGTGCACAGTAGCGCCACCTAGTTACCTTAATTTAAAACTAACATTAATAACCAAGGTTTTCCATCAATCCTTACCTAGTGGGCAAAGGGCTGATTGCACTGGTAAGAAACCTTTAAGTGAGAAATTTACTACATTTTGGGGAGCTATTCTGCTCATCACGCCGAAGATCCTCATCAGATCTTCACTATTGTTTTTATGAGACCAATTTAAAGTTATGTACTGCCTTTCAAAAAAAAACATCGAAATCTGATCTAATAAGGCGAAGATATTCAGTAGCCTCCTTTTTGGGGGAAGTACCGCCCCAATCAAAAATCCCGACGTATAAAAATTCAAAAAATTTGTTTAACCTGTATACCAAGTTTCGTCTAGATCGGTTGAGAAATGCGACCTGTAGAGGAGAATAGAGATCCGGACTGACATCCGGCCGGACTGACATCCGGAAGGACATATGAACGCATTTTTGCCCAAGCTGAAACGGAGACGCTTCGCTCGGGCAACTATGTATATGCCAAATTGCATCAACACCCATTAAGTAGATTCAGCGTGATGCGTGTTTTTCTACGTAATTTTCTATCTCATTTCCTGTGGGAATCCTTTAGTTTTTCGGAAGAAGTATTCTAATGTTAATCCATAACATCAGCTATGTCTGACTGTGCCAAGTTTCATCAAAATCCGTCCGGGAGTTTCAGCGTGATGCGTGTTCAAAGAGAGAGACAGACAGCCAAAAATAACTGTTTGGTCCGATATATCGATAATGAAGTTAACAATTTTCAAACAAAAGTGTATAGATTTGGCCCAATAACAGTTTTGCTTTGGTTTTATAAAACCCTACGGAAAACTAGGTGAACAATTTTTTGTTTAATCTTTTCAACAACAATTTTTTGTTATGTCTGTTTGTCTGTTCAAGCATAATGTAATAAAACGCCATTTTCTATACTTATAATAAAACTGTAACAGGTCCATTTCTGTACATTGAAAACATTAAAAAAAATTAGGTTACTCTATATTCAATACTGAAGACAAATAATTTTTTTTTCATTTTTGGTCTCTCTGTCTGTCTGTATCTTGGCCACGCATCACGCTGAAACTACTGAATGAATTCAAATGAAACTTGGTATGTTTTGAGTTCATACTACGAGGTTAGAACACTGGGTACTTTTCATCTCTGAAAATTCATCCCTAAAAATTTAAGAGAACACGTATCACGCTGAAACTTCTGCACAGATTTTGGTGCAACTTGGCACAGTCATAGTTTATATGATCGGTTAAAATTGAGGATACTTTTATCCCGAAAAAATAAAAGGTTTCCTGTGTGAGGTTTCCAAAGTTACGTTTATTTTGAAGTAATAAATATCTATACTTACATCATCATGTCAGCCTTTAGAAGGCCACTGCTGAATATAGGCCTCCCCCAAAGAGCGCCATGACGAGCGATCCTGTGCCACCTCCATCCACCGACTTCCTGCGATGGCTACAATGTCGTCGGTCCATCGTGTGGGGGGTCTCCCCACACTTCGCTTGCTTGTTCGTGGTCGCCATTCGAGAACTTTTATTCCCCAGCGGTTGTCGGTTCTGCGAACTATATGGCCTGCCCAATGCCACTTCAACTTGCAAACTCTGAGAGCTATGTCGGTAACCTTCGTTCTTCTACTATACGGATTTCCTCATTTCTGATTCTATCACATAGTGAAACACCGAGCATAGCTCTCTCCATTGCTCACAACTAACATGTAATAAAGCAATAAGTCTGTACAAGGATAATTACAAAACATGGTCTAGGGTACTAAAAAAAGCTACTGAACAAGTTTTTTTTTTTAAATCATGTCTTCCTGTTTGTTTGTACGCGCTTCACGTCATATAATAAAGCATTAAGTACGAAAAAGACTGTACAAAGGTAATTAAAAAAAATGGTCTAGGGTACTAAAAATAAGCTACTGAAAACAAATATAACATTTAAAAAAACATGTCTGTCTGTTTGTCTGTATGTTTGTTTGTATGCGCATCACGTCAAAACTACTTGAACGATTACGAGCAAGTTTTCATTGTTGATTTACTTTTATGGTTTGGATTAAAAACTGGTGTACTTGGTATCTCAATCCAATGAGTAGAAGCCGAGCAATCGATAAAATATTTTTGACGGCTGAAAGAATTTTGATCAAATGTTAGTATAACCACAGAATAAATAATAGTACAAGTACAGAAGTCTAACTGAGTAAAGTCATTTAAATAAATAGCGACTCTCGCTACAACGCTATAAAGTGCAATTTACCTAGAAGGCGCTCGCCCAGCGCGTGCGTTAGGCGTATAGAAATATGCGTAGTTTCGGTATGGAACACAAATGAAATAACATAAAACTATAGGAACCTACGTAATAAAAAAATATCAATATCTAACTACATAACTAGGACCTATTATAGGTATTACAATTTATTACCTTTCAATATCCTTTGGAAACGTAAAGAATGACAATTCGTCATTTCTATCACTATTCAAACAGCCGAATGCTATGCAGTACTTTCTAGCTTTCTTCTTAGTACTCATAATTAAAACACGAATAAAGTTTGTCAATAACTTTACGTAAGTAGGTGCTCTATCGCTAAGTACGCGCAAAATAACGTGCTAAGTCGCCAAATAAATTCGGGTCCGTTCAGTCGAGTGTCAAGCGTGCGCTCGATGAGTCGCGCGCACGCTTGACACTCGACTGAACGGACCCGAATATTGGGTCCTTGAATTTATTTGTACTTGTTGCGGAGTGCGACCGCCCTGGTATAACGAGTGTATATAGGTATAGGCACAGAATATATAATAGTATAAGTCTTTTGGAAAAAATATAAAGAATTAACAAATATGAAAAAAATACATCCCCGTAGAGTTTCTTAGTGTTCTCATCTCTAACGGGCGTACATATTTCGAAGCACCAGTAGAGTCAGAAGGGTATTTCCTTTTCCAGTGTGAGATTTAACTCTGTTGGCACATGAAAGGGAAATTTCCTTTTCAAACTCAAAGCATACTTAGTTTACCTAAATTTTTATTTATTTGATCTTTTCGTAATATTTGATGTATATCTCCTTGTTCATGAGATGTTAATTTTGACTTGTAAAAGTGCTATTATTTTGCCTATTTACAATACAATACTTTGACTTTTAACTTTGACTTATGGCTCTATGATTTAGCAAAAATTTCTGTATACAGCAACCACATAAAATGATATTAAATTCCGATCAATTCATACAATTTAATTTAAGGATGTCCAGCTGTTATCGAACAAATTTTCCCAATTTCCAGTGTGAATTTTCCATTTCCGGGATAAAAAGTACCCTATGTTGGTTTCTGTTCTGTACAGTACATACAAATTTTAACCAAAATCACCCTTTAAAACGTCTTAAACAAATAAACCAACAAACAAACAGACAACATTTCACTTATATTATGGGGATGGCTGCGAAAGTTTGTGTTCGTAGGATGTTCATTATCACTCAGCGCAGAAATGGCTTAACAGATTTTGATGAAACTTGGTATACTAGTTCCTGCAATAACACAAAGAATAGGTACTTTTTATCATCATCCATCGCAGTGTGCAGTTAGTTTTTATATGAAACTAAGTGTTTCTTTTATTTTCAACATCTTGAGCGATATTTTTTTATTATTTTTAAAGGCAAGGAACCCGAATCTCGTCGACACGCACTGATGACCGCTGGTTTATTAAAGAGTCTAAAGTCCAAGGATCTCGCCACTCATATATCAAACAGAACCATGAATGTAAGTACTTGAAAAACTACATCAAAAATTCTATAATTATTATGTAGAGACACCTAACCACTACCTTGCTCGCGCGCGAAAAAGCTACCACGCGCATATTGCGCGTGCGCTCGTAGCAAAGTTTAAAATAAAAATAAATTATAATGAAAAAAAAGACCACGGGCAGCAGATTTCAGGGAGTGGCATTTCGGAATTCACTCGTTTACAAAACTCGCGGCGTACGTAATAGTGCTCGATGAGCGAACACTGACCCGCGCCTCCAAATGGTGAAAATTGTGAATTAAAATTATATTTTTTCATTACAAAATTGATAGAAATAGCTCAACATTTTCAAACCCGTATCGCGTATGGTTTTGTTTTCATAGGATTTGACATTCTTTTTAATTTTCTACATTAACCCTTCGCTCAAATTAACTTAATATGCGCTAGGATGCGCTGAGATAAAAATAATTTCTTAAGTCAAAAGTAATATTAATGTCTGAAACGATACATTTAATGTAGCTTTGCTCCAAAGTAAATAACTAAAGGTTGTCTGGAAGAGATCGCTCATAGCGATAAGACCACCTATTGTGCCGTATTTAAAAATATAAGTTATTGTATTTGTTCCTTATATGGTGTAATAATGTGTTTATAATTATTATTAACTATTAGATTCTTATTTATTCCCACCACAGTTTACGTAATTATGTAGAGGCGCGTCTGTATCAGTTTCTTGTCACCTAGACACACTTTAAAATTACCCACAAATCGAGTAGGGACTGGCTTTTCTGTTCTAACGATTTAAAACACAGAGTGGAGCATAACACCGAATTTACTTGGGCTGAACGAAAAACAAATCAGGTTAGGTTAAAAGAAAACAAAATAAAATAGATACAGAATATTAGGTATATTTATTTTATGGTCACAGTCATAAATACATAAACTTAAGACAAAAAACTTGTATAGTAAGTACTGCTAATACTTTTAGATAAGGCTAGGCAAACGGCGTGAACTGAAAACAAGAAAAAAAAAGTTACCTCCTGTTTTACACAAGCTGAGAATGGCTGAAACTGCACAGACATCCAGCATAATATTATGCTCTCTTGTTAGTGCTCTTCTAGTATTACCCGACTGCGCAACACAAGGGACGGTATGCATGTCTGTTCCTTTGTGGCGCTCTAGAGACCAAATCATGGGCCGATGTTTATGATTCCTATGTCAATCGAAGGACATGACAGTAATCAAAATTCAATATAGCGACAACCAGATGCCATAATATAGTAAAAAAAAATAGTTTACAAACTATGTTAGGTGGGGTATCATTTAATAGGTATTTGAAAATAATTTTTAGGTTAACCTTATCATTTTTCATTTCGAATGACCATTTAGAATCTATAACAATCCATACAAGAATCCATATCCCTTATTATAAACTATATAATAAGGGAACCCTTATTATAAACTATATAATAAGGGAACAGTCAAAAACTATATTTTTTTTGTCATGTATAAGCAATGCAATAATTGTTAAGCGCTAAAGTGATATTGTAGATAAAATTCTATAGTGATGTTTTTCTTGGCTCCCGGCGTCGCAATTTCTCTCCTAGCTACACAATCGGCCGGTGTGCTACGTGAATGAAATATTCAATGTTAATATATAGTAACTCACGTTAGCCTTTTCCTTGAGCAGGCAGGAAAGCAGAAGCTTGGACCTGTCGCATCCCTTAGCGCCATCGCTAACGGTCTGCTCGTTCACTGAAACATTCAACATAAAGGTAAACATCCATTGTTGTACATCAGCCTCCCAACAGAACGGCACAATGAGCGATTGCTCTCTGTTTGACTATCATGAGGAGGGTTTGCCATATCCACTCCGCTTGGTAGGAGGCTTGCAGGTCGCAGCAGTTGGTGATAATACACAGGAACATGCTGTCCATATCCTGCTGGATTCCATCAGCTGGTTCTCACAGCACCCGCGGTTTGAGAAGGGGTGGTCCCATTATTATCACAAAATAAATAATAGTATGTTATTATGCCGGGCAGTACGAGGTACTTTAATCTATATTATTTATTTATTTATCTAGAAAGCAGGAAACATGATGTTAAATGGTGGATAAGTAGGGTAAGTAATTTATATAAATTCAAGATAATGTATCTAAAAAATATAATTATCCATACCATATATAAAAGCGAAACGTTGTCTGTTTGTTTATTTGTTTGGGGAGCTTTCACGCGATAGCGGCAGGACGGATTTAGATGAAATTTGAAATAGAGATAGCTTATACCCTGGAATAAAACATAGGACTTTTTATACCAGAAAATTGTAAGTTTCCACGGGATAACTGGAAAATGTTGTATATTTGCTGTAAGTAATAGTTGCCATGGAAACGAAATAACAAGTCTTACAACAAACATCAAGAGGGTTGGTGCTATACCTACTTTTGCATTGGTTTTTAATATCCTAGAACATAGGATGCTTTTTTTCGCGATAAACTGTAGTCCGCGCGGACGAAGTCACGGCGAAAGCTAGTTATATATATAGACGAACTCTAACATATTATTGCTTACGAGTAGAAATTTTCTAGAGAACTTGCTTCTACCAATGTATACAATGACACCAAGTTGGTAGTACCCGTTTCATGAACAAATAACTGGGAAGATTAAAAACTTACCGGAAGCACAGATTTTTCCAATTTCTGCAAGCTTTGCTAAATCTTCCTCGCCCTTGATGTATTTCTTGTTCTTCTCCAGCGCCACATCTACATCGAACAAGCCGTTGGCATCAATCTGAAATGAGGTATTAGATATTTACATAACTGGGCGGTTCATTAAAAACTACTTATACGCAAAAATATGCTATCTATATCAACAGCATCATCATCTTTATCATCAGCAGGATAGCATCCAGCGGCTCCGCGCGACTCTCACCAGGTCGGGTCCCCGTTGCCAGGACTGTCTCTTTAGCTTGATTAAAATGTAAAAATGTGTAGGTAAACATCTCGCATTGCATACATGTTTAATTTTGTAGGTAATTTCCATTTCGTACCGCGTACCTTTCCATCCGCAAAAATATGCATATAATGTTTGTCATCTCGTATATTGATATAATTATCTCGAGCGTTTTTCGTACTTTGAACGTAGTTCATTTTATCATCTAATCAAGCACGTTTCACCTTTGACTGCATCATCGGGTCTTCTAATAGTAAACTAAAAACGCATACTCACGATTCCAGATTTCTTAAAGAAACAAGCATAGAAGCAGGAAGGTATCAAATCAACGTTCCCGGCTTCCCTCGCAGCTAACAACTGCTCCTTCGTCACGTCGAACTCCTTATAACAGGAGTCCAAAAGTGGGCGCACGGCAACACGCAGTGCATTTTTCTCATCTTCAGTTATGGCCTGTAAAGCATAGTTAATTTTTATTAGCCTTTAAAACTAGGTATTTTCTACTTTACTATTTGGTTAAACTGTAATTATGAATTAGATCTGATTAATAGAACAGAACCTTGATAAAACGACCTATCATATAATGCAAACACTGATTTGAATTAATTTAATTGCGTTTCAAATGTTGGTTGCGGTAAGTCTTATTACATAGATACCTTGCTGAAAATAATTATAATTAATCCATAAACACTTACCGAAGCTACTCCCAAAGTGATGGCAATGACGCCCAAGATGCAAAGGTAAGACTTCATCATGATTCCAATGGATTCCCCAACGTGTCCAACTTGTTCCTTAGCCGGCGAGATTCTGAAGCAAATGGGTCCGGATAGCTGTTTATAAACGATTTTCACGAACTAATCATTCATGGGAAGATTTACTAATGGATCTACGTACTGGTACAAGGTCCATGGACACGAGTTGTCAAATCATAATAACTCGTTTTATTCCTATTGGGGGTTCAAAGTACATTAATCAGTTTTTTTTTTTATATTAGACAATATGCGTGAAATAGCTGTAACACACACAGTGAACACATGAATTAAAGTAGCTTACTGGTATAATTAGCACAAATCTGGTCATATATTTTTTGTCATCCCTGTGCCAGGAGGCCCTCTATACGAGAGAAATACGACTGTCAGTCAGGCCGATAATCGCTATGCCACATAAAATACCTTGCATGAAAGGTATGAGGGCATTACGAGTTCACGAAGAATTCGACGAAGTTATCGTAACGCGACACGTTACGTGTCTGAATGGTCATAGCGAATAAGGGCCCTGGCGTACTTGTTTATTCCTGAATATCAAATGAACTATTGAATAAAATAAGTTAATTTAAAAATAACATTAAAAAATATAAGATTTTATGAAGTAGCCATATCATGGTAAAACAGAACAGCTATTACAATTGAATGTGTATACAACATTTCGTGTCTGTGCTTTTAGCCGTTGAGGAGTTCCCTAGTCAGGACCCAACCTGAGTGCTGAGTGCAGCAACCATGTCATGGTAAAACTTAAAACCGGCTATCATAATAAAATGCGTCTGTGCTGTTGACCGTTGAAGAGTTCCTTTATCTGGAGCTATTGGTTTAGGTCATGCTAACTAAAAAAATGTATTGTCATCGGAACTGAACCAACATGTAAAAATTCAACTCCGTAGGATAAGAGGAGGCGGTTCTAATTCAGCTTGCAAGATTTGACCTAAACAAACTAACATACATTGCAAGTTGTCAAAAGATTATAATTAGCTTTTAAAATATATCACGTGAAAATACTAAACTTCATTTGTGATCTGTGCGCGCGACATTTTCTTCGTCCGCGTCGGTTCAAAACGGTTCCGAAGTCACACGCATCCACAGAACACCTAATAATATTACATGATTCCCTGTATTGTACGGCCAATAATTCGCTACCAAATAATGTACAGGCTATAAATCGTGACCAATATTCCATGAACTAGCCTCGGATTATCAGACAGTATAATACGGGCCATACAATAATTGGTTGTGCATTATCAACACGACCTGATTTTGAACAGGCGATAATTCGCAGACAGAAAAAGGAAGCCAATTGATGTACAAGGATTATCAGGGCGTGTATTATCAGCCGTACAATACTGGTAATAAATTATTTTCGCTCCCCGTTACTCTACTGTCCGTAAGCGTGCCACGGCTACATTAGCGGCATTCGACGAATATTCGAGCTATCGCGACAAGTGTCGCCGAGTAGTTCATCAAATCGCGATGTATTCGGGCGAACACGAATGAAAAACGGACGAACGAAATTTTAACATCTTTCCTGTGGGAATCCTTTAGTTTTTCATTAATCCATAACATCAGCGATGACTGTGCCAAGTTGCATCAAAATCCGTGCGGTAGTTTCAGCATGATGCGTGTTCAAAGAGAGAGATAGACATACAGAAAGACAAAAAATATCTGTTTCGACCTATTATATGACGACCGATTGATCTAGCTAGTGGCAGGCTGGTCGCACTCCGTAGTAAGTACAAATATTATACCTACACTTCGAGGGCGCAATATTCGGGTCAGTTCAGTAGAGTGTCAAGCGTGCGCTCTGTTATACCCGGTCCCTGTAAGGGTAAGTGCTGCCCATGGCAGTCATCCCTTTTCCGCTGAATTGGCATTTTGAATCATAATATTAGGCCCTCGCGCCCCGCGCTCGGGCAGGTGTTCTTAGTCCGCGTCCACGTTCAGAAGCTATCCTTATTTCAATAATATATATCTTTTCCAGTTCTAAATAAAATAGTTTTTTTTTAAAAAGGATAACCTGAACCTTGTCCTAACATTTGGTGGCAGCGGTGGGATCTCGAAAGATCCTTTCCCCGAATACGCTATCCGGAGAAATCTAACCAGTGTGGTGTTCCAAAGATCAGTGATCCAAGTGAAACACAGGTCAACCTGTAAAGTGAATAGTAGTGTAAATCGCAACGCACTGTCGCGAAGGAATCTTCAGCGACCCGATTGCGTTCTCATTCAACTCCAGGCTGACGTGTATCCAGCATCTCCATCGGCGCCAGCCGGTGCTGACGTGGACGACAACTCACCCCCAACTCCAAATCCAGCCCCGGGTGCCAGCCACAGCGCAGTTCACCCTACACATCTTCGAGTCGTCGCGATGCAGAAGCCGCGCACGGTGCAAATTCCAGTGCGCTAGACGGCGCATTTCTACGAAGTTCGCCCGCCAGACACGCGTGGGTGTTTCCGTTAGCAGAACTCTGACTATGAGTGTAGTATTCTTCGTATTTTTATTACTGTAAGTTATTTTAATACCTTATCACTGCTTTTGCTTGATTGTATATCCGTTCCGCCATCATAATGTCATCTAGTGACAAAGTGCCGAAAATTCAGATCGATCTGCCGATATCCATCGGTGGAAACGAGACGGAAGACGAGGTGACTACCCCGTCAACCGACAAACCTAGGGCAAAGAAAGGCTCCAAATCAAAATCGGTCGCGGAACCTACAGTGGAATTGGACATGAATGTCCTGCTTAAATTTATCAGCACATACGACGGGTCCCGCGAGACCCTGAATTCCTTCATAATCAACTGCAACAATGCATTTGAACTAGCAACAACAAACCAGGAGCCCATCCTTTTTAAATACATACTTTGCCAATTAAAGGGCCGAGCAGAAACCGCCTGCTCAATAAAAGAATTCCCCAATTGGGAATTACTTAAAGACTTCCTCAAAACCCAATTCGCAGATCGTAAACATTACACGCATTTGCTTATGGAATTACAAGAATCCCGACAGCAAAAAGATGAGGCAGTGAGTAAATTCGCTGTCCGAATAGAGACCATTTTATCCCAATTGCTTACAGAAATATCTTTGAGCAATAACAAAGTTAAGGAATTGCCCAGACGCACCGCGGCAATGGAAGATTTAGCTCTTCACCATTTCCTAATAGGGCTTTATCCCAGGTTGTCAAATATAGTGAGGTGCACCAAACACCAAAGTCGCTGAACGAAGCGATAAACTTTGCGATATCTGAAGAAAAGGTCCAGCAGAGCCTTTATCAAAATCGGTCCGACGGTGATTCGCGTAATGCACAAAATAACCGCTCCTTCCCTAGGCAGAATTTCCAAAATCTACCACGGTCTAACCAATTTTCACGGCAACCAGGTCCTTCCGGGTTTACGCCCAATAGGGCGACCTTTAATAACCAAAATAGGTTCCCATCCTTTCAAGCGCAAAGCAATAGCGACGGTAAGTTTTGCCGCTACTGCAAGGCCAATGGCCATGAGCTCCATGATTGCAAGCTGAGGGAGCAAAACAATGCTCGCCGTAACCAAAATTTCATGCCCCGAACTCCAGCACGAGTTAACAGCTTCGAAACTGATGAAGGTCGCGATGAAGTCGACAATCAATCTCCCAGTCAAAATAATTTAAATGGTTAAACGCTCCGCATGGGTATCGTGTGGAGCCTAATATAAAAAAAAACGGCACCGCTAATCCATATCCTTATAAAAGCATTCCAATCCAAACAAATCCTAATCCAATCCAAAGAGTCACACAGCAGGGTAACCAGCCCCAAACCGGAGACTCTCAATGTTCGGAAGAACACATTATTAAAGGAATCATACGACAGGGTGACCAGCCCCAGAAAGGAGATTCCCATCCAATTCCAAAGAAATCCAATTCTATCCAATCTCAATGTTCGGAAGAACAAATATATGAAGTCCAAGTAACCGAAGCCTCTGAGCTTCCTCATATCCTTGTAAAAACTCAAGCATCCAATAATCCTTTGTGCCTCCTAGTAGATTCCGGAGCGGCCGTCAGCATCATTAAGAAATCTTCAATAACCAAACGACTTTCCTTTGCCAACGAGAAAATCAAAATTAAAGGAATTGACTCAAATGATGAGGTTATCCATACATTAGGGCATTTCGAACTGAAAATTACCCTAAGTAATTCCAAAGTAGTCGAACATCGATTTCATGTCATTGAAAATATCAATATTAACTATGATGGCATTATAGGATCCGATATGCTTAATAAAAACAAATGTCTCATTGACTTCGAGAAAGACATCCTCCACATCGGCTCATCAGAGGAGAAGTTGATTTTCAGAGAACGCGCTTATATCATTCCACCTCGATCTGAGGTGGTGATAGAAATCCCTACTTCAAATCCGAACCTCAAAGAGGGACTTATTTTGGATCAGCATATTTCCGAGACTCTACTCGTTGCTAATTGCATTGTAAAGGTCAAATCAAATAATAGAGTCAATGTTACAGTTATAAACACTTCAGAAGAACCAACAAAAATCCTCAAAAACTTTAGAATCAAACTTGACCCGTTCGACAACAGCTCAGCTCTATATGTTCCTGATAAGGAATCATCCAAGACAACTACAGAAAGAACAACCAAAGTCCTTCAGCGATTAAGAGTAGATCACCTCAACAATGAGGAAAACAATGCTCTTATTGATCTATGCACTAGATACTCCGATATCTTTCACCTCCCAGAGGACAAGCTCACTTTTACAACAGCTGTCGAACACGAAATCCGAACTACTAGCGAAACCCCCATTCACACTAAATCGTATCGTTTCCCAGAAATCCATAAACCTGAGGTTGAAAAACAAATTAATAAAATGTTGGACCAAGATATTATCACCCCTTCCTTGTCACCATGGTCCTCCCCTATTTGGGTCGTCCCGAAAAAGAATGATGCATCCGGAGAAAAGAAATGGAGGAAACGTAATAGACTACCGCAAACTGAATGACATAACAATAGGCGAAATATATCCAATTCCTCAAATAAATGAAATTCTTGATCAATTAGGTAAATGTAAATATTTTTCCACTCTTGATTTGGCTTCCGGCTTCCATCAACTGCTCGTCGCGCCTCAAAGCGCTGAGAAAACTGCATTTTCCGTCCCACAAGGCCATTTTCAATTCAATAGAATGCCTTTTGGCCTTAAAAACGCCCCCACCACGTTTCAAAGGTTAATGAACACCTGCCTGTCAGGACTCCAAGGTACTCGGTGTTTCATATATTTAGATGATATAGTTATTTATTCATATGACCTGGAAAAACACATGGAAAATCTCGAAGCCGTTTTCAGCCGAATTCGTCAGTTCAACCTAAAATTGCAACCAGATAAATGCGAGTTTCTCTGTAATGAGGTAGCATATCTGGGACACATAATAAGGGGCATAAAACCTAACCCAGAAAAAACCAAGGCTGTAATAGATTTCCCTGTTCCGAAATGTGCCAAAGACATAAAGTCATTTATTGGACTCGTTTCGTATTACAGACGTTTTATTCCAGACTTTTCAAAGCTTGCCAAGCCTTTAACGGCTCTCCTCAAGAAGGATGTTCCCTTCCTGTGGGCAAACGAGCAGCAGCTCGCATTTGAAACCCTAAAAACAAAACTAGTCACTGCTCCAATCCTAATCTATCCCGATTTCACAAAACCCTTCGTCCTTACCTGCGACACTTCTAACTACGCTATCTCAGCTGTCCTATCCCAAGGTCCAGTCGGTAAGGACCTACCGATTGCCTTCACTTCAAGAATTCTAAATCCAGCAGAATGTAACTATAGCGTGATTGAAAAGGAATGTCTCGCTATCGTTTTCGGAACAAAAGCTTTCCGCCCTTACTTTTACGGCCGTGAATTCACTATTGTGACAGACCATAGGCCTCTCCAGTGGCTTTTTAATTGTAAAGATCCTGGTTCCCGACTAATCCGATGGAGGCTCAAGCTCGAAGAGTTCGAGTATCAAATTGCTTACAAGAAAGGTGCAATGAACACCAACGCCGACGCACTCTCCCGATATCCAGTCCATCCCGTCGTACCTGAAACAGAACAAAATCAATTAGTAAATCCTAACGAAAATGAAAACTCACCTGCTCTCCCCGATGATCTTCTAGATGTCGACCCTCTTGATATGAGTCCTCACAGTGACTTACTTAATCCTGACTTTGACTCCATCAGTCTTCCATCACCGATGCAAAATGATGACTTACCCCAGTCCGTAGAGCCGATTGCTAACCCCAGTCCATGTCCATCAAATTCCTCCAATTCCAGCTATTCCAAATTCCTGAAAGAAATAAGTGACAAAAACACATCATTCAACAAATTAATCGATGAATGTAATGAGAGCCTATTAAAGTAAAAACATGAAGTACTCATCACTCCTACCTCTCTCGATTTAGATGAAAGTAACCCGTACATTGAGGAATTTCTAGGAAACCTTAATGACGCACAAGAAATCATCGACAGCGAAAGGACACTCCACTCTTTCAAGAAGATAGAATCCAATGGAAAGGTTGTTTATCTACTTTTCTACAAAGTACACCATTTCGATGAAATCAGCTATAAAGATTTATTTAATACCTTAGAGACACTCCGAAATGAATTAGTAATTTCTGCTTACATTACAAATTTTGCTATTTCTGACATGAAAAACGCTTACGACAAGATTTCTTTTGCCAAATACTATAATATGCTCACGTACCTGTTCCATGACACCGGAATTAATGTTCACATTTACCACAATCTAATAGTCTATCCTACCTTATCCGAAATAAAGAAAATCCTACATGACAATCATGACATCCCCATTGCTGGTCATTTAGGATCAACAAGAATGTTGAGTAGAATCAAAGAACAATTTTATTGGAAAGGAATGCGTAGTGACATCGAAAACTATGTAAAGAATTGCTCTCAATGCCAAGCAAACAAAGCTTTAAGACGGGTTAATAGATCCCCTATGCAAATTACAAGTACATCCACGGCCCCTTTCCAAAGAGTAGCTCTTGACATTGTAGGTCCCCTTCCGGAGTCCGGATCCGGAAAATTAAAATACATCCTTACACTCCAGGACGACTTTACCAAGTATTCAGTAGCCTATCCAATTCGTAGCACAACTGCCGAAGAGACGAGTGAATGCTTAATACATTTTATCTCTCTCTTTGGTATACCCAAAATGATATTAACCGACCAAGGAACAAATTTCACTTCCGACTTATTCAAAAGTACCTGTGAATTCCTGAAGATAAAGCAGCTTTGGGCTTTACCCTATCACCCGCAAACTCAAGGGGCTCTCGAAAGATCCCATTCAACCTTTAAAGAATATCTAAAGTCTTTTGTGGACTCAAATGAGAATAACTGGCCGAAGTATGTTTACACGGCCATGTTGACCTATAACACCACAGTGCACTGCACTACAAAATTCACTCCATATGAGCTGTTGTTTGGACACCCAGCTTTTCTTCCGAACTCTCTGTTCGATATTTCGTCAACGGAGGGCACTTATTCAGACTATGTCAAGATGCTTCAGCATAGAAAATATCAATGCTTCCAAGGAAAGGTCAAAGACCTACTATGACCAACGTACTAGATCAGTTAAATACAAAGTCGGTGATTTTGTCTATCTGAAAAATCACGTCCGATTGGGCAAAGCCCTTTCACCCCTCTGGAAAGGTCCCTTCAAGGTTGTTAAAATACATGGCAACAACACCCTATCTCTTCTTATAAATAGAAGACACATGAAACATCATTATGATGAAGTTAAGCTTGCTGAGACCAGCAACGATTAAATTTAGTTAGTTTTAATCCATTTTTATTTTAATTTTTACATTATTCCATTTACTCCTTTTATTCGTTTTATTGATTATACACCTATACTTAAGACTTTATTACCTTTTTTATCATTTTTATCATTAGTCCTATTTCTTTTTATTTCCAGCCCGGCGAACATGCTGGCCGACTATGTTCAACCAATTACGTCCAGTCCCGGAATTTATTTTGATTACTTAGGGAAAATAAGAATTAAAAATAATCATTTGAATTTCATTGTCCCCATGGACATTTCTCATATTCCCACTCATCTTGATAATATTAATGCCGCTATTGGTACCCTTAGATTTTTATGTAAGCAAACTTCCTTGGATAACGTTGAATGTTATGATATGATCCAACCTTTATCCTTTCGTTATTATAGTATGGTTGAGCAATATGCTTCACTGTCTCATCTTATCGAATACCGCTCAAAACACTCTGCTTGGTTTGGCGGGGTAGGCATTGTCTTCAGACACATTTTTGGCACTTTGAACGAAGATGATGCTATTAAATATGATTCTATTATTAACGATTTATAAAATAATGATAAGAAGATTGTATCCTTGGTAAAACAAAATATTTTAATAACCACATCTGTAATAGCAAAGTATAACGAAACTTTGCATCAGTTAAAATTAAATGATGGTAAGCTAGGTCAAGCGATCATCAACCTGTCTTCAGAATTAAGCAATGTATCCAATACCGTAGATCAGTTAACTATTAAATCTAAGATTAACGATGTCCTTAATAATTTAGAAACAGCTATTATCACTTTGTCCTTTCAGCTAGAAGATATTACGAATTCTGTGTTGTTCAGTAGTCAGAATGTTTTACACCCTGACATACTCACCCCTCGTGAAATGTTTCATGAAATTATAAATAATAAAAAACATCTACCTATCGGTTTAGACTTACCTTTATATGTTCAATTAAGCACTATACATGTTTTAATTAATCTCGTGGATGTGTCGAGTTATTTTATGAATAACAAATTAATTTTCATAATTAGAATTCCGTTAGTCATGCAGGCCGAGTACAGCCTATTTCATAACATAGCTCTTCCTACACCCTATAATAGTTCTAATCCAAAATCATTTAGTTTTATAACTCCAACTATTAAGTACATAGGGTTAAGCCGGGATAAATCACAATATTGTAAAATAAAAAACCTTAGCCAGTGTAAAAACATAGTATCTAACAATTTTATATGTGATGTAAATGACATTTTCTCAATTAATGCAAATCCTTGTTGTGAAGCCGAATTGTTAACTAAGATCATTGACCATTTGCCAGAAACATGTAAACCCAAGTTTATAAACGGGAAAGTAGATATCTAGAAACCACTGTCAAACAACAAGTGGTTATTCATTCAATCAGAACCCACTAAACTAATAATCGAATGTTTTTCACCTGAAATTGTAAATGATGTTACATTATTAGGTACCGGGTTGGTCTTTATTCCCGGCCATTGCACAGGCCACTGTAAGGCCACAAAACTAATTCCTTCAAGCCATTCTATTAACATTTCTATTCCCGTTAAAAATGTAGACTTTAATTTAATTAGCGACGCTTGTTGCAACATAGATAAGTTTAAGAATAGGTTTAGAGATGAGTATCTATATCCTATCCATATAAAAAAATATAGATTTAGACGAATTTAATTCGGAATCAAAAATCAAACTTAAGTCTTTACTTGAAAATTCAGAAAATTTAGAAAAACATTTATATGAACCGCACATCATTCGATATGGGACTCATTATTCAATTTCAACATTAATTATTATAATTTTTATTTCTTTTGTGATAGTTTATAAGTTTGTAATATTTTGTAAATCTGATCGTGGTCCCGGAAAAGTAAACTTACCTAAACTTACCTTAGAATCTCCTCTAGCGCCTTCCGCTACCGTAGAAATTGAAGACATACAAAACTTACCTGACGAACCTGAAAATCATGAAGAATACCCTTACCAACAATCCGTAGACATCTGTAATAAAATTTAAAAGTACCCTAAACTTCGATTTTACCCCGAAGTTTCGTCTTAATCGGGGGGCTGTTATACCCGGTCCCTGTAAGGGTAAGTGCTGCCCATGGCAGTCATCCCTTTTCCGCTGAATTGGCATTTTGAATCATAATATTAGGCCCTCGCGCCCCGCGCTCGGGCAGTTGTTCTTAGTCCGCGTCCACGTTCAGAAGCTATCCTTATTTCAATAATATATATCTTTTCCAGTTCTAAATAAAATAGTTTTTTTTTAAAAAGGATAACCTGAACCTTTTCCTAACAGCTCGATGAGTCGCGCGCGATAAAGTACCTACCTACGTAAAGTTATTGACAAATTTTATTCGTGTTTTAATTGTGAGTAGGTACCAAGAAGTAACATAGTAGGTACTGCATGCAGTGCATACTATTCGGCTGTTTGAATAGTGATAGAAATTACGACTTTCACTCATTATAAAGCAAGGAATTCAGACACCTTTATTTATCAAAGTGCAATACCTATCAAATACATTGGTATGGATAAGTATTGCACTTTTACTGAATATAAAAGTGAAATGTTGTCTGTTTGTTTGTTTGTTTGTTTGGGGAGGATTCACGCGATAACAGCTGGATGGATTTTGATAAATTTAGAAAGGAGATAGCTCTGTTATAAAACATAGGATACTTTTTAACCCGGAAAATTATAAGATTCCACGGGAAAACTAAAAAAAATGGAAAAATGTTGATTACTCGCTGTAAGAAACGGTTGCCATGGAAACGAAATAATAAGTATGTCAAAAAACATCAAGAGTGGTGCTATACCAACTTTTGCATTGGTTTTTAATATCCTAGAAGAACACAGGATGTTTTTTTTCGCGATAAACAGTAGTCCGCGCGGACGTAGTCGCGGGCGGGAAAACTAGTAGGATATAATCATAATCAAGCAACGACACTTAATACGTAGGTAGGTATCTCACTACATTTATCAGCATTATGAAAACGGGATAGGTAGGTAGTAAAAATAAGGTAATAGGTCTATTCTGATAAGAATATCACTGTACGCAATAGAACTATTATAATTTATAGTAATAAGTAATAACATAATACATTATTACTTATTTATTCTCTTAAAACATCTAAGGGCCGTATTAATAAACCGACCTCAACTCTGAGAGCGCTATTGAGAGTGATTTCAAGGTGCTAATCTAATTAATAAACATATCTTAAGCTGTTGATTGAGATGCCGTAATCAGCTGAGTTTGTGTTTAATAATAAATCAATCTCGACTCTCAAGAGCGCACTTGCGATGTGCTTTGAGATGCAGAATGTTGAGTGCGGTCGATCCGTGACTTGAGACCGTGATTGCCAGTTGCTAGAACCAAGGATTTCGAAAATATTATGTCAGAATTTGATAATTTTTATTATATTAACCATAATTATAAGAATATTTTTATATTCCTCTGGAAATAAACAAATTTATTTGGCATGATTACGAAAAAATCCGAAAATTTGGTAGATATCAGAACCTGGCGAGGACTCGCTGATGTCTAAAAAGATCCAAAATCAAAGGATACGCGCTGGAAATACTGCATGGCAAATCAACGATTTTTTATTTTCATAAATTATAGTTATTTGTTGATGAATTGCGTTAAGTTCTTTAATAGATAGTGTAACTTTGAAAATATAGAACATAAATTATGGCTTACATCCTTTCTACAAAAAAACTAAAGTAAGGTTATGATAATTAGGTAGAAAATAAACATTACGTTTAATATAATCGCATTTAATTTAATTCAACTATATCGAAGTAATAAATTTTAACCTTACGTTATATCTTATTAGAGCAAAAACCGAACTTTCACTAAAGAAAATAAATCGTTCATTCGTAGTTCATTCAATCTTGCTCTCAAGTTCTGGTTCGTGACGTAGCATCTTGAGATGCGGCTCTTGAAAGCGACACGATCTGAGATGCTCTTGAAATGTCTTTATTAATCAGCGACGATCTTAAGATGCTGATCACAACTTGAGAGCGTGCCAGTTGATATCGCACTTGAGAGCTCAACTAAGAGCGATTTATTAATACGGGCCTAAGTCATAACATATCACAGAATAATTAGTAGTACAAGCAAGTGCGTCGCCAGCCCATGACCTAGAGGGGGGGAGGCAAGTTTTTATTGTATGGAGGATGGGAAATGTATGAATTGTAGGTACATTCAAGAACAAATGAAGCTTTACAGTGGCGTAGCGTGAATTTCTGTCTCCCGGGGTAGAACCGGAATTTTCCACCCCCTATTTTATTTTATTCCAAATCTATTTATACATTGAAGTGCCAGCAGAGTGATCGCATAAATGAGCTATTTTTGTTAGTGTGGAAAATAATATAGGTACAACATGTAGGTAAGTTTATTGGAAAAAAAAAACGCGAGCGAAGCGAGTGCGAGAATTTTGAGCTATTTCTATCAATGCTGAAATTAATTAATTATAATCAGAATCATATAAAATTAATTGCATGGACAAACACAAAGGCACGAACAAGCGAAGCGGGCGCGAAATTTGAGTTATTTTTGTCAATATTTTATTGAATATTGTTCTGATTCAAAAAAAATATATATATAATTATATACTGCAATGAGTACATAATAAAAAGAGCGAGCGCAGCGAGCGCCAATAGTTTGAATTATTTTCATTCAATGTACGAAACGAAACATAATGGCTAATCATAGGAAAATAATGAAAAATACTGTAATAGAGATCGCGAAAATTTTGAGCTAATAACTGCACAAAAATTAAAAAAATAATTCAAAATTTCTAATTAGAGCTCTTGACAACTAAAACTCGTAAACAAAGTGCGGAGCCGTTTTGGCGGGAAGATGTTTTCGTTCGTGAGTATATTTTTAGATATCTAGATTTCATTACTGTTTAGTATTTTTTCGAGGTTCTTTATTGTTTTAAACATTATGTAATTTATTGTAATAAGCTATTCACAAAAAATAAGTTTTGTTCGGCGAGTTCCCGCCATTTACATTATCTTTGGGTGCCTATATTAGAATTATTAAAATGAATGCATGTATAATTTTTACTTATTTTAGAAATGAAATGCTACAGATAAACCGAGGATATATTATAAACAAAATTGAAAAAATATATTTTTTTCTAAATAATTCTTTAATTTCCAAAAATAACACAGTTTTTCAAGGTTTTTTCGAATGTAGTTAATAAAATAATTATTTATGTGATATTATTTTCCCTTATGCTCATTGATAATTTCAATGGCTTTTACAACAGAAACTCAAAACATTATAATCGTAAGCTTTCAGCAGGAAGATACGTAAATAGAGCATGGGGACCCGGTTCAACCCGGATAACTGCAGGTTACTGCTAACCCGTGGGTGGACCTCAAACGTTAGGCGCGCGTAGGCTTGGGCTCAAGCCAGGGGTTTATCAATAGACTGTAGTAGCACGGATGGCATACTTGGAATGGAATAAGTCAAATGGAAAATAATCGGTCAAACGACTTGCTTA
Source organism: Alsophila aescularia (assembly GCA_946251855.1). Classification (NCBI taxonomy): domain Eukaryota; kingdom Metazoa; phylum Arthropoda; class Insecta; order Lepidoptera; family Geometridae; genus Alsophila; species Alsophila aescularia. The sequence goes on from OX276381.1 coordinate 41,834,904, forward strand.
GGACATTGGTTTCTCTGCATTTGGCTACATCTTTTTTAATCTCTAGGGGGGCAGCTGCCCCCCCCCCTGCCCCCCTCTGGCGACGCCCTTGAGTACAAGTACCTAGTCATATCTTAATACAACCCTACCGAGCAATGGAAGTTCTCGCGCGTGTGATACGGTGCATTCTAGCCTGCACGCGATGGGCGAGCGCCTTCTAGATAAAAATAATTGAAAGCTCGCACCGCTGTGCGAGTTAAATTGCATTTTATTGCGTTGTAGCGAGAGTCGCTATGTATTTATATGACTTCACTCAGTTATCCTTCTGTACTTGTACTATTATTTATTCTGTGCTAGTGGCTACAGATCACTACTGTTTATACTAAGAATTTGCTACGAAATCAAATGGTTCGAATCCCGCAAGGTGCAATCATTTGTGTGATGAGCAGAAATGATTGTTGAGTCATGGATGTAATATTTGTATGCATGTACCTATGTTTATCCGATATCTAGTGCCTCATAGTACCATAGTACAGGGTATCCTAGTTTTGGGCTAGGTGTTTGGTGTGAATTGTCCCGAATATTATTATTATTATTATATCGCTAGTGAAGTTAATCTCAATTATAATTTTCCAAATATATTAGTTGTCATATTTGGCCCAGTAATAGTAGGGTTTTCTTTGGTTATATAAAACCTACGGAAAACTACAATGGCCTAGGGCCTAGGAGACTTAAAATAAGTTATAATTAACATGAATATAACATTTTTTAAATCGTGTCTGTCTCTTTGTCTGTTCGTGCATCATGTAAAAACGACATTTTATCACCATAAAAATGTCATCTATTCTCTTTCACAGGGTTCAAACTATCTCCATACCAAATTTCATTAAGATCGGTTCAGCCGTATAGCCATGAAAGGGTAACATATACACAGACAGAGTTAGGTTATTTTGCTTTTAATATTAGGTACTTACTGTGCCCTGCGGGTTTGCCTGCATGTACAACTATCCGGGGCAAAAAGTATCCTAATATGTTGGTCTCCATGGTGTACCATATTATGGTTCAATGAAATATTTATCGCTCTTAGGTTTAGTAAAATTTGCTGGGCACAGCAACTACATATAAAATGTATTTCATTAAATTCTGTCGAGCCGTTATCGCGTGAAGCGCCCCAAACAAATAAAAAAATAAACAGACAACTTTTCACTTTAATTACTTAATTTTTGGAAAGTGCCATTATGTAATCGTAATTAGTTTAGCCGATTTGATGTGAAAGCGAGTACAACCAATCTAACAAATTTCTCGTGTGAACTTTCCATTTCTGGGTAAAAAGTACCCAGTGATACACTCTACTATAAAGTTTGCTAATCTATCTATGTGGATAAACTGAGTTATTGTGCTACACCCAACTACACCTATACGTTTATTTATGGGATATACAGCATGAGCCAAGTAATCGTGCAAGCAGAGAAAATAAAAGGCGCCTCATATTTTATTGTAATATTATTATTTATTAAAACAGAGTAACAACTAAATTGAAATTAAATAGTATCTAATAATAAAACAACTAAAAACTTATATTTACATTTGAGTCATTTTCTCGCAATTATGAAAATTTATTGTTATAGTTTTATTAGGATTAGAAATTGTTTTAGATTTTATATTCTGCATGTTTGAAATAATGTCCGAATCTGGATCATTTTAAGGAAAATGTGACGGTGAATCTCTTTGTTTGGATGTAGATGGGCGCGGCGACAGTGGCACTGATGGATTAACTGAAGGTTGCAATTTAATGTTTTCCACGATGCGTTCACATGTATTCGCCTTGTTCTCAATGGATTTTTCTATATACCCCTCTGCTACAGCACTCGACTTCCATCCTCCATGTCGTTTAAGAACAGTTAGTCCGCTCCAGAATCTGCCAAAAGGGTAGCAGAAGTACGACGAAAACAATGTCCTGTATACAGCTTGATATATGATAATTTCAAATAAGTAGCGATTTCTTGTGGCATGTCAGAAATTTTATTTTTTCCCATAACTTGTTTGAAGCACTTGCCATTTTGATAACGGATGAAAAACTGATTGGTCTTCATATCAGCAGGACGCAGGTCCAGGTATTTCTGTACAATAGTTTTTTATTCTCCTCGGATTACGAATCAATTTTTGATTTTGTGTCTGTCAGCTTTACTAACAGTAAATCATCCGAGTGTTTTTCGACATCATCAACATTTATTTTTAAAAGTTCATTGTCACGACAAGCTCCATGTACTCCGAAAATTAAAGCCGAACAAGATAAGGTTAGGTAACAAAACCGAATAAGATAAATATCTATCGAAGTACAGGTTACAATAAAATGCGCATTTTAAAACACTATGGTTATACTTTACTAATCCACCATATATATAATTACTTACTTATACGGCAAGAAAGACTTTGTCGGGTGCCTCATTAAGGAAAGTCTCCACGTTGTTGACTGAGAACACTTTGTTTTTTTTTAGGTTTAAATCCATCAGACATCCTCTTCAGATACGCTATTAGTTTAGAATATGTGTCCAGTTTTACGTCGTTATTATAACTGACTGTTGATTTTAGCATTGAGTAGGTACTCCATAAAGTCGAAGGTTGTATAGTTTTGGCTAAGTACTGGAAGAAGGCCAAAAACACACATTCTGAAAAATTCTTGGCGCCTCTTGCATTTCTCCATTTAATAAAATTACCATACGCTTTCATATATTTATTTATTTATATATTTTATTTTTTATTTATTAAGTACACAAATTTATAATAGTTATAAAGATTACAATGCTTAAAGATAACAAGTAATTGTTGTAAAACAAATTCTCTGGCATTAATTTCTCCCTGGATTTTGCAGGTAATGATTATCCATCACATTTCTTGCGTCAGTTCTAATACTTTCAGGAGTTAATTCTATACTTTCACTGTCACTTGAAGAACTCATTTTTCAAAAGAAAACCATGAATTTCTAACAATTCGTGAAAATTGACGAAAACGCGGGCTGTAGTTCGCGCGTTTTTAATTTGATTTCTTCTTTCTTTTTTAATCAGCCGGCGGCGCGACTTTGGGCCGTCGTACCAGCCAGTCTTTATTCAAACAATATTTGCGTTCGATTTTTTGGTGCTGAACACTAAGATGTTCCAAATTCAAAAAGTGCGCGGCAAAGATAATTGCGGCGCACTTATAAAGAGGATTAAAAACTCATTACTGCCCGCTATAAATTCTTATAGAAAATACCACCTTTGGGTGCACTTAAAGGCGAACCAAGTCGTCCTTTTCGAATAAGTGCGCTTGCGTTTGTTGTCTATTGTTGACGGCTGCAGGAATTTTGATCAAATGTTGGTATTTTAGGTCCTGGAATAGCACATAGAGTACTTTTAACCTTGAGAAAAGACTACGCGTGCGAAGTCGCGGGCATCAGCTAATCTCCAATAAGTTGTTCACGTTTGTTTATAATAATAATGTCATACACATTATTATTCGTAGGCAGTACATATACTTTGTAAGCTTTAGTTATAGTTTCAACAAAATTCTGGTTTGTAATCACTTCATAATTTATTTTATATTCTTAGGAAAACTACAGTGACGGGTAGTACTTAAGATAATAACTATGGATCAACAAGCCGCTCATAAAAGTTTCCGAAGGACGTGGTACGAGTACAAGGTCCATGGTCAGGCCACGAGATGCCGATTCATAATAACTCGTTTCGTTTCCTATTGGGGGTTCAAAGTACACATCTGTGTACTTTGACCCCCAATAGGAACGAAACGAGCAAAACAAAATGTGCTCAAGATTGCTTGACCACATGTTTACAATAATAACATCCGAGGATCACAATACACTAAAGTAATAGTCTTTACTCAAACAAGCTTGTAATGTGGTCATTATTTCGACAACCTTCTTTGGGCAAAGTCGACCTTGCCGCGCTGCTTGAATAGGCACCAGCAAAGTTGTATGGAATTTCATTATTGTCGTGTTTTGCGGCCAGCAATTTCCTTTGAAAATCCATTATTGTCGTCTTTTTTCGTAGCACTATTATTTATTCCGTGGGTTCACCCCGAACGAGAAAAGAGAGGCGTTGTAGCTCCCAGACGAATGGACCGAATTTGATGTTTTTTTTTCTGTTTGAAAGCTGATGTGATCGTGATTGTTGTTGTTTTTTCTGTTTCTGCTTCTGTTTCTGTTACTTTACTATTTCTGTTTCTGTTGTTGTGGTCGTTCTTGTTGCTTTGTTTGAGTAAATTCTTATTATACTAAGCTGGTTTTATTTAAATTCCTCGCTTTGTTTGAGTAAAGCACTTTACAAGCCTTGGTCTGCAATGACTGCCCTGCTGGCCACGCTATGATGGCCTCGAGCTTTGATTAGTTAAGTTCTCGACCATCATCATCGCTGCCAGCAACGCAGTCATTACAGACCGCGGCAGTAATGTACTATTACAGACAGTAGTGTATCGAAGCATTGTTTTCGAGTTTGATGTCTACTGTACTGTAATGTCAGTTGGAGACCGAGGGTTGCCAACTGTGGATATTTACTTGGCTACAAAAAAGGAGGGTTATGATTTTATCAGAATACCTATACCTATATGCATGAATGAATGTACGAGTATGTATGTATGTTTGTCTATTTGTACATGACCACAATTTACAGCCAATCTTTTAAGTTTGTAGGAATCTTCTATTAGTAAAACCAAAGTTTTTAAGCTACTTACAAAAAAGGAAGCTATCGATTTCACGCGTATGTCTTCACTAATATTATATAGAGGAAATATTTGATTTTGTGTATGTTTATGTTTTTGTATCATTGTTTGTAATGGAGAAACGCAAAAAATATAGAACCGATTTAAAAAAATATTTCACGTATTAGAAAGCTACATTATCAGCGAGTAACATGGGAACTATTTTATTTTTCAAGAAAGTAGAGATTCCTACGAAAATTGCAATATTGTAACCCAAGGAATCAATAAAAATATTCTTCCGAAAAAATTAAATCGGCTTTATATTCAAATGTTCTTTTATAAACAAACACTACCACTTTTTGAAAAATACAATGTTTCCGCATGTCCCCGCACCGCGTGTGTCAAATCGACCGTTTACTCCTCGATACACTACTGTCTGTAAAGCTAAAGATCATATATGTACTGTGTCCATATATGTACTGTGGTTCTATCTTGGGGGATGCAAGATTCAACATAATGCTTTGTTAATTTCAGATTACGATCTTCAATTATTATTATTCAGGTTCACTTGGCATCTGATTTAATTAATTCTAAAGGAACAGAATGTGTCTGCGCCATCTGTAATATTTTTATAACTTTAACAGAACTAAATTACAAATCATTCATACACACATTCACAACATTCACTCATTCCTAGCCCTTGATTAGTTTATGCCCTTGATGTTCGAGCGTCTGACATTGAGCTATACGCAATCAAAAATTCTCAAAATATTAAATAAATATAAATCACCGCGACGCGAGTGTGTGAATAATTGACTTGAAGTGGAAACATAATCAGTGCCTGAAGCCTGTGGATTGCTGCTCATCACCAAAGCTATCGAAGGACTCAGGACAGACGGCAGGTACCTATCTTCCCTTATTTCCCTCCAGAATGTACATCCAATGCGTTTTGACCTGTTTTGGATTGAATATTCTGCATTAATTTGGCACCGATCAGCTACATATAATCCTACGCTAAATCTATCAGTTTAATATATCTGCTACAAATCTGCAACTGCACGGCTTTATGTTAAACACTAGGCTTTAAATAGGGGAGATTCTTACCATTCATGTCTTTTTACTTCCTTAGGTTATGGATTTTTTACACTGTGCAATAAAGGTTTATCGGTCATACATGTTCTGACAACGTTCGCGTAATATAATATTGTTGCAGATCTTCCAAAGATGAAGCCTTGAAACAGAAATCATTAAGAATTCATCGCTCAGAATATTGTTCCATGAAATAAATTCCAACAGGTATTCATTAAGTAATAACAGAAAGATTCATTCACAGGATCGTCAATTAAAAGTTATCGGAGTTCTGTATCAGATGCTACAAAAGTTCTAGATGTACATAGGTATTACAAAATACTTGCTTGTACCATTTGACTACGTGAATGTTTACGTTATTCTTGGCATAAATCATAGAGAAATTAATATATTCTAATAATAATAATGTTTTCCTAATATATTAATAAATTGACACACTGAAGTGTGGCCCTTCAGAGCTCCTGAAGGCCGTAGTCTCCTTTCCATGTTTTCCAATGCTCGCTCGCACCATCTTGACCAGCTGTATTCGCGTTCTCGCCGAAAGTGAAGTCTTGTCAGTGCCTGTCAAGACGTGCACCTACAACGCCACAAGCCATCCTACCACAGACCATATAATCCTACCACAGACCATACTACCACAGACTATATAATCCTACAGTGATGTCATGACACGAAACTGACACGTCATAATCGTGTGTCAGTTGACAGATGACACCTCTAGAATTCCTTGATAGAACTCGCGCTGCGCGATAGTCATGACGCGAAACTGACAAGTCATAATCGTGTGTCAGTTGACATTTAAAGTCGGTAAATTTTATTTTTTTCTTATTTATGAGTACCAAGAAGAAACCCAGAATGATCTGCATATCATTCGGTCTGACAAGTCTCGTAAAATACCTACATACTGTCAGTTTATTACGTAGGTAGCCATTTTTTTTTTCATTCATTAATAAGTATGAAATTCAGATAGGCACCTTTTATTCATCAAAGTGCAATACCTACTAAGTTATAATCAAATAATGAGGTACTAGGTCTATTCTGATAAGAATGTCATTATATGTAGTTAATAGAACTGTCAACATTGATAATAATAAATTTAAAAAAAAACATTACTACATAATTGTTTATTCTGTTACAATATCTATGCCATATCATATCACAGATTAATTACTAATACAACTACCTAGTTATATCTTGTTACAACCCTGCCGAGCGAAAAAGTGACAGAGCGATTCTGATACGGTTAGAGCAATGGAAGCTCTCGCGCGTTGTGATACGGTACATTCTAGCCTGCACGCAATGTGTGAGCACCTTCTAGGTAAATATAATTGAAAGATCGCAGGTCTGTGGGAGTTAAATTGCACTTTATTGCGTTGTAGCGAGGGTCGCTATGTATTTAAATGACTTTACTCAGTTATCCTTCTGTACTTGTTCTATTATTTATTCTGTGCCAATATATCAAAGTGAAACGCTGCCTGGTTGTTTGCTTGTTTGGGGAGCTTTCATGCGATTACTTCTAGACGGATTTTGATGAAATTTAGACTGAAGATAGCTTATATATACCCTGGAATAAGACATAGTTTTTTTTTATCGCGGAAGGTTGTAAGTTTCCACGGGAAATCTGGAAAATGTGGCTTACTCACTGTAAGGAACGGTTGCCATCACAGAATGGTCTGTGGTTGCCATGGAAACGATATAACAAGTATGTCATAAAACATCAAGAGCATTGGTGCTACATCGAACTTTTGCGTTGGTTTTTAATATCCTAAAAGAAAATAAGCAGTAGTCCGCGCGTACGAAGTCGCGGGCGGGAGAACTAGTAGGTAGTATAGAACACATATAGTACAGAGTTAGGTATTAAGTGTTTGTTATAATATAAAACACAATGGTAAAACACCATCGTGAGCGATATTTTTTATTATTTTGAAAGGTAAGGAACCCTAGTGAAACTCGTGGTCGACACGCACTGATGACCGCTGGTTTATTACAGAGTCCAAAGTCCAAGGACCTCGCAATCATTTATCAAACAGGACTTTGAATGTACTTTGACTGCTCTTGGAAAACTACATCAAAAATTATATAATTATTAAGTTGAGTCACGTATATCAAATGAGTACAACCAGTGGGTGGGGGGATGGGAGGGGGGGAGGGTTTGGTGGCCCGCGGCAGATTTCAAGGGGCGGCATTTCGGAATTCGCTCTGTAAAAACTACACCGGCCAGCGAGCACTGACCCGCGCCTCCAAATGGTATTTTTAATCGAATTCACAAGAGGAAACATTGACATGGAGAAATGGATCTTTTTTCTTTTTTGAAATATTTTGTTAAACTATGCTTCTTACCTACCTAACACGTGTTTTTTTTTTTTGTAAAGGTAAATCAGGTACAACCTATAATGATGATATCGGTGATGAAGCAATAACTACCCCGATTTACCAAGGTGTCTAAGACACAAGTACAAATTAAAACTTATATGACCCCCACCCCCATTATAGCTAAGGACCATCTCGTTTACTTATCTCGTTTAACTTTGAATCATAAAAAACCGCAGCTAAATAGGTCCTTTCATTTGGAATGTACGAGTCTCACCCCCCTTTTCTCAACCTTTCCCCCCAATATAGCTAAGAACCATCTCGATCACATCAGTTTTCAAACATGATAAACCGCATCGTAATCAGCCCATTCGTATGGGAGCTACGTTCCCTCCCCCCCCCCCCCTACCCTTTAAAGCTAAGTACCATCTTGTTTACCTCAGCTTTGAACCATAAAAAAACGCAGTTAAATTGGTCTCTTCATTTGAAAGATACGATTCTCTCCCCCTTTTTTCAATTCACCTCACCTCCCCCCTCCCCCTCCCCATATAACTAAGACCCATCTCGATCACATTAGCTTTCAAACAAAAAAAAACGCATCAAAATCTGTCCATTCGTTTGGGAGCTACGATGCCACAGACAGACACACACAAACACACACACGCACACACACACACACACACACACACACACACACACAAACACACACACACACGCGCGCGCACACGCAAACAAACAGTGATACAAAACCTAAACTTATAACACTCGTCTCTTTGTTCGGGGGTTAAAAAGACCACGTGATATCGCTCCCTCCGTTTAGTACTCGACTGGCAACTCCGTTCAATTCTACTAACCTACAAAATATCGAAATGAAATTGTGTTTTGATAAAAAATATACTAACAATTTTAAAATTTACCGATGGAAAGTGATCTTTGTCTTATTATCACGTTTTCCTGCATGGTTGTGACACAATTTAACTGTACAAACTGGCATAGTATTTTATTTTTCATGAGCACAACAACGCGTAGTGATTCAAGTGACACTGAAGTGGTCTACCAAATATAGTAGATATTTTTCGGCCGTTCTTAATCGGCCGATTCGGTATCTGACAGGTATATAATCAAAGTTTGAAACCTTTGGTCTATGGGGTCCCCAGTACGAAACAATTTTGTAGCAAATTTCTCTCCGCCTTAACGTCGTCGCAGGTGACAAGAGGGCTGGCTCATTTCTCGCACAGAAAATAGCTATTGCTATTCAACGCGGAAATGCAGCTAGCGTTCTTGGAACCATGCCACATGAACACCAATTATTTTTAAATTATTAGTTTAGTTGTTTGGTTTAGGCAATGTATTACAACGGTGAAAGTTTAATTGTTCATGTTGGTTTAGATTTTTAGCTTTTTTATATTTAAAATGTAAAATTATATTTGTTAATTAATAAAATGATTACCAATAGATTTTTAGTAAATTATGGTTATATTGCTTTAAATTTCTAAGATTTCTAAGCTGGTTTGGAAGATTGTTATTTTTTTCAAAAGAGTAGACATTCAGTGTAGTCCCCAAAAAACTAAATACTTGCTGCCATTGTCGGTTTTCAGCTTCGTCAACAGGCTTTGCCCAATAGACAGATCTCTTGCGAACATTTTGGAGCCCTTGTTCCGCTCTATTGCAAATAAGAACGCAAATCGTGTCGTATTGACTTGGAGATCTGTTTATTAAGCAAGCTGTAACTCAACATATCCACTGCAGCCTCATCTCGCCTCGTTCTGCCATAAGTTTGAGTGTATGCTCAGAGTTTCTGTGTTCTATTTTTGCGGGGGGTCTTAAAGAACTCCGACCCGACCGAGTAGACAATTTTCACCAGCCTGTTGTTTAGTTCGTCCACTGTATCGCATTCGGTAAGGATTTGGAAGCGATTTTGGAGCTCCAACTGAAAGCTCTCGGGGTTTTGGATTTGGGCAGGACTTGGGCGAAGAGTAGATCTTATCAAACGAGACCTCTCTAGCTTTACGTTGATATTCAATGAGCCTCTTACCATGTAGTAATCACTGCCGGTCTTAACCCTGTTGATCACAGATACATAATTGAATATATGCTTATTGGTCGTCAAAATGAAATCTATCTCGTGTTTATGACCGCCGGGGTGCAGCCACGTCCATTTCCTGGAAGGGCGCTTCTTGAAAAAGGAGTTCATCATAATGAGTCCCTCCTTCTCCATGAAGTCGGCCAATCGCTGACCCCTTTGGTTCCACTGTCCAAATCCAAACTGTTGTTTTCGGGGCATGTATGGCGTTAGAAATGTCGTCATACACAGTCTCCACTTCATCGTCCGGGCGTTTCGAGTGTGGGGCGTACACCTGTATGACCTTCTACGAATACCGTTTGGTAATTCTGACTATAAGGTATGCCACTTTAGGGATGTCAGTGCAGGCCTTACCGCCCCCACCTCGAATAAGAATAAGAAGGTATGCCACTCTGCTCGAAACGCTTTACAATGTTGTTGATGAAGGACTTGTGGACGAGAAATCCGATACCGTGATGGGACTGCTGTTCGCCCTTCCGGTAATAGAGTAAGTTGCCAGAATTGAGAGTCATCGTATCCTCTCCCTCTCTTCGGACTTCTGATAACCCTATAAAACCCCAGCGCAACTTACTTACTACTTCTTGCAGTTCTATCAACTTCTCATCGGTCCTCAAGGTGCGTGCGTTATAAGTTGCCAGGTCCAGAGATCGTGGGTGTTGGTAGCTGGGTCTCTGCCGGGGATTCTTATTACCCCCTGCTCCGCTACCATGGCTGCTACCGGTGCAGGAATAACGGAGACTCCGGGGACTGGGGGCCGTCTTTGTGGTTTGTCTTGGTGACCGCAGTGTAGCAAATATGTGCTCGGAGGACGCTGCTGTCCATCTTCCGGTGTGTCCATCCACGGGACGATTGGGAGGGGTCTTATTCTAAGCCGAGACCGCTACGGCAAACGAAAGTTAGACCACGAAAGAAAGAAAGAAAGAAAGAAAGAAAGTTAGGAAAGTTACAAAGTTAGGCACGGAAAGTTAGACCTAATTATTTAACTCTGTACACATTGTAACTTTGTGGCAGTGAGTTAGTACACAATTTGAGTGCACTCTAATATCAACAACAGGTGTTCTGCCACGAGCATTTGTAAAAGCTATAAATTTGGTATTTTCTACATTTAATGAAATCAGGTTATCTCTTAGCCATTCAGTAACCACCCTCAGTCCCACTACAGCTCGAGCACAAGCTTCTTCCCAGCTGTTTTCGATTAAAATTATTGCGGTATCATCGGCATACTTTGTTTATACCATGTTCTAAATTTAGGTTGCAAAGGTCATTGACATAAACTAGAAACAAGCTTAAGCCCAAAATACTTCCCTGAGGAACTCCATAGCTTATATGTTCCTCCTGACTTATCAAATCTCCAACCTTAGTCCTCTGCGTCCTTCTCCCTAAATAATCTTCCATTAGTAATAGAACATGACCACGAATTCCATTAAGTTCAAGCATCTTCAATAGTATGGGTACAGATACAGTGTCGAATTCTTTTGCTAGATCTAAGAATACTCCAAATACCTTCATTTTATTGTCCAATTCATTAATAATTAAATCTGTTAGTCCTAACACCGCGTCTTCTGTAGAACGACCGGCTCCAAACCCGTATTGAGATTGTGAGAGAATGTTAAACTTTTCAAGATAAGTCATAAGTCATTTATTTATAATCTTAACTAAGATTTTAGAAATTGCTGGCAAAATTGAAATTGACCTATAGTTTCCGACATTGTCTCTGCTGCCCCCTATAGGTACTATAATAGAAGTTTTTAAAGTTGATGGGAAAATTCCAGATAAGTGAGATAGGTTGCAAATATGAGTTATAACAGGTACAAGAACTTGAGCTGATTGGTTTATTACTTTTGATGATATCCCATCAAAGTTGACAGAACTTTCACCTTTTAATCCTTGTATATGGCTAAAAACTTCAAGCTCATCGGTTTCCATTATACCAATGGAGTTAACTTGAGTATTAAATTGACTGAAACTGTTTGTCAGATATGCATTATTGACATTTATAACCTTATTTGCAAGACTTGTACCTACGTTAACAAAATAGTTAATAATATAATTAATAGACTCTACAGGGCTTTCTTTAATTTTTAATAATGAATCAGAACTATGCTTCTGTTTTTCTGTTTGTGATTTTACGAATGGTTTCCCATGTCTTTTTAATATTACTTTTATTTTTCTCTAATTCTGTTCTATGATACTCTAATTTTAGTTTCTTCATAAGTTTAGTACATAAATTATGTAGTGTAAGATATTTTGAGAGTTATATTATTAGGAGTTGCTTTTATTTGAAGGTGCATTCTATCACGGGTTCGAATACAACAAAGAATGCCTTTAATACTTCAGAGAAGTGCTTTTATCTGATTACTTATTTGAGATCAACTTTTGTTGCATTTTTTTTGGAGCAAATGTTTGTCTGTCTATTATTAATGTTTAGAGTGATCAGTTACATACGTGTTTAAAACTAGAGTTTACATTGGTATCTTGTTTTAAGCATTATGTGGTCTAGACATCGCCGATCTCTGGTTGGCAGATAGGAAGAGTATCTAATGAGTTTAGGAATGGTTCAGTACTCGAAAAAGATGGTGATCTGTATAGCGCTATTATTGCTAGATTTTGTTTTAATAAGAGATAATTAGCTGCATTGAAATATGGCTCTCTTATCACTAGCTCTATGTTGATTTTCGAGTAAACAATAATACCGCCTAATAATAATAATAGTTTAGTAAATGCTGAGTTTAAGTTATCCATTGCAGGAAACGGTTTATCTTTTTCAATCCAGCACTCAGTTAATATAAAAAGACGCACATCACATCGAAAGACGAGCCTTTGCAAAAGTAATACATTAGCGCATTAAAGTTTTTGTTGATGCTTTTTTATTAAAAGGCAGTATATTGATAGATTTACTGTTTATGGTTATAAAAGTACGACATAATTCTGGTTGGCAAAGCTTAGTTTAAGCGACTGAAAGGTTATCTATGAAATTGCACAATTCGTTTTGTTGGCTTTTATCCATTTTTGATGTTAGAATTTTTATGGGTACAATGTTTATGTGTCACAAGTTATAACTATTTGATTTGTGGAAGATATCTTTAAAGTCACTAAGAATTTACTTGGATGCACGCCTTTAATGGCAAAAGTGCAAGACGAAACTAAATAACTAATATTTATTCCCACCACAATTTTCGTAATTATATAGGGGCGCGTCTATACCAGTTCCATGTCATCTAGAAACACTTTAAATCACACACAAATCAAGTAGGGAGTGGCTTTGCTGTTCTAACAATTTAAAACACAGTGTGAAGCATAACACCGCATTTATTTAGGCCTAGCGACCAATCAGGTACCTTAGTTTTCGTCGAGAAAAGAAAAGAAAATAAATAGATTTATAATGTTAGGTATATTTATTTTATGATCACAATCTTGAATACATAAACTTAAGACATCAAACTTGTATAATATATACTGGTAATACTTTTAGGTAGGACTTCTCGTAGTATCACAAGCTACGTTCAGACGGATGCAAATGGAGTAAACTGAAAAATAAATAAAGAAGTTACCACCTGTTTTAGACAAGATCAGATATGGCTGAAACTGCACAGACACTCTCCTATTAATATTATTTTGTTTTACACTAAACGTATTAAATATCATTTTTCAGTTGCTGAGGTGCTGGCAACTAGTTAAGTGCGATGAGCTGGGATATGGGAATTAATTATTATTATTAAGTTTAGTAGCATTTTAGTAACTTTTTTTTTCTATGCTTCTATTCTAGCAATTTCACTCCGAGCTAGACAATTGGCCTGTGTGCTAAGTGAATGAAAGTCCTATAATGTTTTTTTTTTCTATAAATTCAATTTCATATATCGTATAAAGTAACTCACGTTAGCCTTTTCCTTGAGCAGGCAGGAGAGCAGAAGCTTGGACCTGTCGCATCCCTTATCGCCATCGCTAACGGTCTGGTCGTTCACTGAAACATTACATTTTAATGTTACTAATCATTGTCATTACCAGCAGGTAGCCGTCCATTGTTGAACATTATAATTACCAGCCGGAAGCTCAAACTCGAACGATGGCTCTTACTGCACGCTTCTGCCATCGGAAGGCACTCTCCTAGTCCGAAGCGCGCCCCCAAAATTCGGCACCGTGGCGAAATAGCACGCTCGTGCCACCTCCGCTGAGACTACTCGGGACACCCTCCTGAGCGCAAAGCATGCAATACCTACTTTGTCACACAGCTTGTTGAATTGTCTCTCGCAAGTCAAGTTCCTGTCGATCTCGAAACCTAGAAAGTGCTGTTCACCAGCCCATTCTTGATGTCATTTGCCGACACCGTCAGTGGTTTCGTGATGTGCCCTGAGAGACAGAAGTGTAAAAAGTGCGTCTTTTACAAACTTAATCCAGGCCATTAGCCCCAAACCATTTGGAAAGATTTATAGCCGTAACATTTAGAATCTCTTCAAGCCGATCTACTGTGGCCGCAGTTACAATCGCAGCCACGTCGTCGGCGTACAAGAGAATATTCGCACATGTCACAGCATCAGGCAGGTTGTTTAGTAGGAGGGAGAACATTATGCTCAAGACCGATGCCCTTTGCAACTCCCATTGCTGCTGATAGCGGATCCGACTTGTTAGTGCCATCCCCAGCATCAAAGATTTGAGAGCGGCCATGCGTCATGTTTGTAAAAACAGCATACGCTCTTCCATTTATTCAATAGTGCTGCAGTTTGATTGCAAGCCCGTCATGTTCGGGAACATTAAAGGCTTTTGATAAATTGCAGTGCAGTACAGCGACTTGCTGCTTAAGCTCTGGTGCAGACATAACCCGGCTAATAAATTCACGGGTGAGATCTTCCTTCTCGATATGCGTACTGGTGATGCGAGAGGCCATTTGTCTCTTTAAAAAAAAACTCCTTCCTGGAACTCAAACCATTCTCAACGACTTTCGCGATGGCTGGAACGATGGACACTGGTCGGTACCCACCCGTATCATCTCGTTTGCCTTTGCCTCTAAATATTGGTGACACCTTCGATATTTTTAACGGGCTCAGAAGACCTTTCTAGGCACATGGTCAATAACATGGTAATAATGCTAGCACAGAGGCGAGTGGAACGATTGCCATTTTAAGGAGATCCATAGATAGCCCATAAACATCCTTTGACGGTTTGAAGGTATTCGGGTTGTGACTATTCGGAATACCTCATCAGCAGGTAATGGAAGGAGAATGTGACATCGGTCAGAGGGCAAGCGTGCTGCCGCCAAGGTGTTACGTACCATAGCCATATCAACCTTAGGCGCATCGCTGCCGCTGCACTCAAATATCATGCATTTATTGCATTAACAGCGACTTTTTTTTGGAACTAAACTGCTTTCCATTTGTGTCCTTCACAACTTCCAAAAAATATTTTTTCCCCCTATCTTCGTTTACAATCCTCCACGTTGATTATGAAAAGTTGCTACTACTCTGTATTGTATTGGTATAATACTGACATTTATTGTTCATAATAAGTATATAATATTTATTATTTAGGTCATCAATGGTTGTTTGGATAGTTGTTTCATTTGGTAATTTATAACTTTATTTTATAATGCCAACTAAGAGATATTTATAATAATAACGTCGAAAATAACTGGATAGATTAAATAAACTTACCGGAAGCGCAGATTTTTACAATTTCTGCAAGCTTTGCTATATCTTCCTCGCTCTTGATGTATTTCTTGTTTTTCTCCAGCGTCACATCGACATCGAACAAACCATTGGCATCAATCTGTAATGAGGTAATTATCATATTACCATTATAGAATTGGGCGTTCCATAGAAGTTTATACTTAAACGCAAATATATAAATCATTATCATCATTATCATAATCATCTTTATCATCATCATCATCAGCCAGATAGCATCCACCCGCTCTCCGAACCTCTAACCTGGTCGGGTCTGCCTCGCGAGGATAGTCTCTATAGCTTGATGAAAATTTAAAAATGTGTACACAATTCGTATAGCATAAATGTTAAATTTTGTGGGTAGTTTTCATTTCGCACCGTGCCCTTCTACCCGCAAAAATATGCACAACATGTCTTCTCGTATATTGATATGCATTTCAAGTGTTTTTCGTCCTTCGATGATCCTAGTTCATGTTATCATCTAATAAAACATGTTACCTCTTTTACTGCATCATCAGGTCTTGTGATG
Organism: Alsophila aescularia; assembly: GCA_946251855.1. NCBI lineage: Eukaryota > Metazoa > Arthropoda > Insecta > Lepidoptera > Geometridae > Alsophila > Alsophila aescularia. The sequence goes on from OX276381.1 coordinate 41,851,243, forward strand.
GTAAACTAAAAACGAATACTCACGATTCCAGCTTTCTTAAAGAAACAAGCATAGAAGCAGGAGGGTATAACATCAACGTTTCCGGCCTCCTTCGCAGCTATCACTTGCTCCTTCGTCACGTCAAACTCCTTGCCACAGAAGTCCAAAAGTGGGTGCACGGCCTCACGCAGTGCCTTTTTCTCATCTTCAGTTATGGCCTGTAAAGCACAGTAAATTGTGATGAGCCTGTAAAATTAAGTATTTTCTGTCTCTGTGACCAGTAGACCTCGCGCGTACATACTTTTTTGCAAACAATCTATCGGTGAACAGTAGAGCCATCTAGTGACCTTATTGTAAAACTAACATTAATAACCAAGGTGCTCCATCATCAATACCTAGTAGGTAAAGGGCTGATTCCACTGGTAGAAACCTAAAAGTGAGAAATTTACTGCATTTCAAGGAGCTATTCTGCTCATCACGCCGAACATCCTCATCAAATTTTTATGAGACTAATTTAAAGTTACTACCTTTAAAATGAAAAAAGAATCATCGGAATCGGATTTAATATGGCGGAGCTATTGAATCACCTCCTTACCCTTTTTTGGGGGAAGCCAAATCAAAAATCCCTGAGACTAAAAAAATCTAAAAAACTCGCTTAACCCAAGTTTCGTCTAGATTGTTTGAGAAATGCGTCCTGTAGAAGAGAACAGCCGGAAATCCGGACAGACATCCAGACATACGAAAGAATTTTGCCGAAGCTGAAACAGAGCCGCTTCGCTCGCTCAATTAGTTGAGCCGTGATTATTAATTAGATTAATAGAAGAGAACTTGGTTAAACCACCTGTCATATAATCTATGTACTCGTATTAATTTGAAATAACTTAATTATGTTTCGTTGCGATAGTCTTAGGAAAAAATAACCATGGTTCCATTCAGGTACCAAGGTTATGAAAAAGTAATTGTGATACTACTGGTAATACGACTGGGGGGTACCAAACGTAACCGTGGTACCCCACACACATGTGCGCACCACACTCAACTCTAACTAGTGTCTACGATTCAATTCAAGCCGCAGAAAGGCGAAGCAGGTGGAGAAATATCATCACGGAGAAAGTGATACCATGAATTGATCACGACCCCCCGCATTAGGGAAGTGACATAAGGAGAGTGAGGCGGAGGAAATTATAATTCAAATGCTGGTGAAATATAGGCTAAGTAAACAAAAAACGGATATAGGATTACACATCGTGTTTTTTCATTATTTTACTGAAATTAATTATAATTAATCCATAGGTACTTACCGAAGCTATTCCTAAAGTGACAGCAATGACGCCCAAGATGCAAAGGTAAGACTTTGTCATGTTTCCAATGGTTTCTAAAACGTGTCCAACTTGTTCCTTAGACGGCGAGATTCTGAAGCAAAGAGGTCCTGCGAGCTATTTATATACGAATTTCACGAACTAATGATTCATGAAGATTTACCAATGGATCTACGTCAATTTGGCACTGCTCGTTTCAATGCGCAAGCCATAAAAAATATAAACACATGATTGACCGAATATTTAAGGTATGTTCATTTCATTTGGAATTCGTTGTTATGGTCTGTGGGAAGGAGACCAAACATTTTAAGTCTACTGATAGCAGACAATTAGATAATTTATAGCTGCTCAAGTCCAAATTATGTTTTACTGATGAGAGGAAACGATGGTTCTTATGAAAAAACTTTACTTTTAAAAACAACTGGTGTTTTGTGACTGCAACTCGCATTTTTTTTCCTGTTATGGTTAAGTTTACCAAGAAACCTAAAATGCATTTGTAATTACCATCATAACTAAGTATGTGGTAAACTTCGTATTTGACAGTAGGAAACACAGTTCTTACCGGTTACATTTGAGACAACTACTTTATGATTATTTGCGACGTTTGAAGCACGATTGACGAACACTTTTTATACGTGATCTCTCAATCTATAGCAGAGCGACATTATAGTTTTTGTTCAACTTTTTTCTTTGACGAAGAATAATCATATTATGCTAAGATCCTACGTGGTAAAAAACATATAGCGGGCTTGTGACTTTTTCAATAGCTTTTTTACTTATTCATAAACACAATCTCCAGAAGGTATGGGCAGTCTTGTTCACTAGAGCTATAAACATTAGAATCGGGTTATATACCATGGATAGTCTTGTTCACGTTTGTATAATATGTATGACGTGAAAATAATTTTACGTATATCTATAATTAAAGTTCAAAATGTATTTCCCAGAAATTTTCAAATAAAAGATTATTTACAAGAAAATTAACGCATAATGAAAAAACCCGACTGCGAACTATACTATATAGATCGTTATAGAACCTAAATGGTAATTCAAAGTTAAAAATAATAAGAGAAACCTAAAGATAGACCAATATGGCGTCTGATTGTCGCCATATTGAATTTTGATTCCTGGCATATATTTAGTAGCACTCGCAAGATAAATACAAATCTTTTGACGTCACAATCATGAAAAATCGATCCAAGCGTTTGGTCTATATAGTGCCAGAAAGGAACAGACATAGATATATGTTCTCGTTTTGGCAGGTGTTGATGCTAAAATCATACAAACATTATGTTTGGGAGGTGTTATCTTTACGACACGAAGTTAATTTGCAATATTAGCCGTGTTTGGTTGGTCAGTTCAGAATACGCTGCCAATAGATGGCGTTACCGTCCTCGTAACACGGATTTATGTTATACCTGTTACGGTAGACAAATTGGTAAAGGCTTGTGTCGCGCAGAGGAACGGAAAAATGCGGGTTCGAACACCGTGCGTGATTCTTAAATTTTCGGTTAGAAAATTATTAGATATGTTCTCACTAAGTAGGCGTTATTGCTTATATAATATAAACATTACATTTGGGAGGCGTTATTTTTACGTAACGAAGTTACCGATATAGCTCTCAGAGTTTTCAAGTTGAAGTGGCAATGGGCAGGCCATATAAGTCGCAGAACCGACAACCATTGGGGAATAAAGGTTCTCGAATGGTGACCACGAACAAGCAAGCGAAGTGTCCCCACACGATAGACCAACGACATTGTAGCCATTGCAGGAATTTGGTGGATGGAGGTGGCATAAGATCGTTCGTCGTGGTGCTCTTTGGGGTAGGCCTAGGTTCAGCAGTGGACTTCTAAAAGCTGGCATGATGATGATGCAAACGTGCAAATCAAATAAGCACAAACCACTTCTATTCAACAAAGGGATCATATAGCCACATTTTGTTTAATATTTTGAATTTTTCATAGATACGTACATCAAACACTAGTAACAACTGGGTATTTAATTTGTGTAAAACTTAAAGACACATCTTAGTGAAGTCGCAGCGTCAGAGGTACGAAAGGGAAGACTATATCTTCCTTAGTAATGACTTCCGTCTCGAACTTTTAAACCGATTTGAACTACTTCAAGTGGAAAATCTGGATGTAGACTCGCACTGTGATACAGTCACCAATATTGTTATCGAAACAACTAAAAAAGATTTGGGTGGGAAAAAACCAAAAGAAAGAAAGTTAACAACGCATATTCTGGATTGGATCTCTATTGGATCAAAGAAGAGAGGTGAAAAACAAAAATGAAGAGGTTCAAAGAAAAAAACCATTACACAGAATATTAAATCTGATTTAAGAAAATATAGCACAAAAATGAGTACCAAAACAATTAAAGATAATATGGGTGCAAAAGTTTTTAGAAGAAAGTGAAACACCCACAAATCTGAAATTAATACGCTTATTAACAATTCAGGTGAAGTAATTACGGATAGAGACCAGATTATCAGCACTGTTGAGGAGTTCTACTCAGTTTTATATGGGTCAAAAGCAGTGGAACCAGAATCACCAGATACTTCAGATCCCAGAGCTAACCCAGTTGGGCGTCTGGCGGATGACTCTACCATTACTTACAGAGGACAAAATTGGGTTTGCTCTGAGCTGCATAAAACGCGGAAAAGCATCTGGTGAGGATGGAGTTTACGTAGAGATGTTACAGGAAGGGGGTCGATCCGTAATAAAACCGCTAGCTAAACTATTCAACAGAGTGCTATCTGAAAGCATTGCGCCTAAGGCGTGGAAAAATGCAACCCAATTCTTCACAAGAAAGGAGATAAATCAAAACTACAAAACTACCGCTCTATTAGCCTTCTCTCCCAAATCTATAAGTTGTGCGCCAAAGTCTTGTGCAATAGAAGGTCTCGCCTACTCGATCAATACCAATCTGTAGAACAAACTGGCTTCCGGAGTGGATACTCAACCATGGACCACATACACGCTGTCAAGCAACTAATGGGGAGATGCAGAGAATACAATCGGCCCTTGTGTTTCGCCTTTGTCGATTATGAAAAGGCTTTCGACAATGTCGAACACTGGGCCGTGTTTCATTCTCTCCATCGTTGCGGCATTGATAAACGTTATGTGGATATCATCCGGAAGTTATACAGCAGTACCACAATGCAGGTGCGCATGCACAAACTGTCTGATCTAATATCAATTAGGAGAGGCGTATGGCAAGGAGACACTCTTGCCGAAGCTATTTACCTCTGTCTTGGAAGACGTAATGAAGACTTTAAGCTGGAGCGAGAGAGGCGTCACAGTAAACAGACGACACATGTCGCACCTGCGGTTCGCTGACGAAGTCATCTTGGTAGCTGACACCGCTGCTGATCTCCAACTCATGCTAACTGACTTGCACGAAGCGTCTGCGAGCGTCGGTTTAAGGATGAACATGTCCAAGACCAAGGTTATGACAAACCTTCCGTCACGAATACATAATTTAATCGGCCTCGTAGTAAACGAGTACATTTATCTTGGTCATTGCTTGTTCTTCAACCGAGACTCCCAGCTGAAGGAGATCGCTAGGCGAGTCCAACTTGGATGGGGTGCCTTTAGAAAACTTGAGGAAGTTTTCAAATCTCAAATCCCCCAAAACCTAAAGAGCAAGATGTTTAACCAATGTGTCCTGCCCATACTCACTACGTTGCCGTACGTATTCGTAGCCGCTCACCAAAGAGCACATATATAAAATAAGAGAGGCCCAATGAGCTATGGAGCGTGCCATGATAGGCATCCGCCTGGTAGATCGTATACCAAAACGTCGAAATTTGTCGTCGTACCAAAGTTGAAGAAGTAAGTGAAATGAAATGAAATTTATTCACTAAGAATAAGGTTATACACTGATCTTAAGAATAATTTTTATGTTCTCTTCTTTTGCCGTTACTCGGCATGTGAATTTGGTCATTATAAATGATTAAAATTATTTTATAAAAAAGAAAAGTAATAGAAGTTAAACAATTCAATGTCAAATGCATAGACAAAATTAATATCAATAGGTTGGTATATCAAAAGAAACAAATAGAATAAATTACAGCCCAATTTCAAGGTATACAATTATTTTGTCAAATGCTTAATTGCAAAATATTTATGTCAACGTAAAAATAACAATTTTACTATTGATATTTACATGTTAAAAAATCTTTTAGACAATAAAATCATTTTTCTATTAACCACGTCTTAAGTTTTTTCCGGAATTTTCCATAAGAAAGCTCTTTTAGCGATGTTGGTAATTTATTATAAACAGTGATGCACATGCAATTCTTATGAAACAGCGCCAGTCTCAGATGGTGGCTGAGAACAAGTCTCTCCATTTCATGTGTTACGTGGACACACATCTTTAGCCGTGGTGAACAGATCAGAATGACTACGAACAAATAACGCTTTCCAAAAATGTACATGCAAGTCAACGTCAAGACTCCAAGATCTTTAAAGAATGCTTGCAGGACTCGTACGGACGAATACCTATCATCGCACGGATGCCCTTTTTTGATAAGAAAGCTTTATTTATATCAGTCAAGTTACCCCAGAGAAGCAGATCATATCGTAGGACGGAGCTTATAATACCCATGGTATGCCATAGTAACACAGTCTTTCGTGATGCGGTTTTTCGAAGTTTATTAAGAACGAAAACAAATCGATTAACCCTGGTACATACGTCTTTTATATGTTCTTTCCAGTCTACATATTGATCTACAATGATACCCAAAAACTTGACGGCATTCGTCTCAATCAATTTTGTATTATCATACATTATTTGTCTAGAAATGGATTTAAATGCATGAGTCAGAAATTGTAAATATTTAGTTTTCGTCAAATTAATTTTAAGATTATTATCAGATAGCCATTTTATAATTGATTTGATTCTTTTATTAATTTCAATGTCAAAATGTAGGTATGCGAATCGCCAGACTAAAGCGGAAATGGGCAGGACATTTGGCAAGACAAGAGGAAAACAGGTAGACAAAGGCAATCACCGATATCCAAGAGATGGGCTGAGATCTCGAGGCAGACCACCAGCCCGATGGTCAGATGATATTGTAAGGTTCGCTGGGGGCCAATGGATGAGGCTAGCACAGGACCGGAAAGACTGGCGTGAACGAGAGGAGGCCTATACTCAGCAGTGGGTGGATACGGGCTGATTATTAGATAGATAGAAAACTTAAATAAAACAAGCTTAAACTTTTTTCAGTAACAAAAATTTATTTAAGAATCACGAAATAAAAATACCACTAATAAAACATCTACTCTAAAACTCTAAATCCCCTTTCTTTAGTGTCGGTAAGTTCCAGTAAGTTATGTTGGTTTCCTTTATTTCTTTTAGAAATTCACGTCAAATCCCAGCTGAAACAAAAATATGAGATTTAAGCCATTAATAAAGACAGGTCTTAATAACAAGACATAGTTACTCCTACATAAACAAAAACCCGACAACAATCGGGTGCCTACGACACTCTTGCGATGAAGACGAATCGAATGTTGCCTCGCTTGCCAAAATCTGACCAATAGCGACGATTCTATGGTGGAACATCCACATATACACATATATACATTCATACATACATACATAGACTGTAAAACTCATTACACTTCCCTTGCTTCGCCGTACTCGGGTAAAATCGAATGTCTCAGCTCAGGATGACGCGCAATGCAATAAAAAAACTAGCGCGGGATTTTTTATCCAAACGTAATGGTGACACTGTAATTGTATGTTATTTGGTCGGGCTCGTTTCCTCATTCAGATGTATAAAAGTCATAAACTGTACCTTCATTTAAACATACCACCTTCCACATTTACATACTTATTAGTATTTTTAATAAACAGGATATTGAGTATATATCATCCATACCAATAATAATATATAAAAGTGAAACGTTGTTGTGAAACTGTTTGTTTGTTTGTTTATTTGTTTGGGAAGCTTTCACGTGATAACCGCTCGACGGATTTCGATGAAATTTGGTATGGAGATAGCTTATACCCTAGAATAAAACATAGGATTCTTTTTATCCCGGAAAATTTCACGAATTCCGTGGAAGTTTCCACGGGAAAACTAGAACATGTTGAATACTCGCTGTAAGGAACGGTTGCCATGGAAACGAAATAACAAGTCCGTCAAAAATCGTCAAGTGCGTTGGTGCCACAGATTAAGTCAACAAGCCACGGAGGCCATAACCAAGAAGTCTAAGTCTACTTTTGCATTGGTTATCATTATCCTAAAAGAACGTAAGTAGGATGCTTTTTTCGCGACAAATGTAGTCCGCGCGGACGAAGTCGCGGGCGGGTAAGCTAGTATAAAATAAAAATCTATATATTCTATAGCTACTTATAAAGGTTCAATACCGGCGTAACCTGCGGTTACCAAAACTCAGTACAAAAGCCGGTTGCAAAATTAACAAACAGTCTGTAAAATATAGATAATTATTATAAAAAACGGTCTAGTTAAAAAAAAAACAAAAAAACTTACTTCAGTAGCGTGCTGTACTAAGCATTCGAAGGCAAGCTTGGCCCGCTCGCACCCCTTTTCACCATCGCTGGTCTCAGCTTCATTCACTGTAAAAAAAAAACAATTTAATTTAGTGAATAAACATAATAAATAAGCAATATAGTGTAATAGAACAAATATAAAGAAAAAATCTGATAGAAATTGTAACATTGTGACGTTCCGCAGCGGAAGATCACCGATATAATTTTCACGAAAATTGGTAGGTTTATGAAAACATTTTACTCTCGGGTAAATAAAGGGCACGAGATTTTTCTCTCACAAAAAATAGACCTAGCTTTATCTATGAAATTCACTATGTACAGTAGTAGCAGCCAATCTATATGTTTGTAAAGTTAGGCTCTGTGAAAGATTGCGCAGGTAAAAAACGTAAGCGAGTGAGCGAGGCAGTTATACAATGCTGTCTTCACCTACAACATTGGGTTTGCGCCTGAAAAATATAAGTTTACGCAGCGACTAGCAGATAACTTCCGAGTTACATACTTCCGCTGCGACTACTGTAATTATACGATTCTGTATAAGTATAAGTATAATGTATAAGATTCTGAACAACTCAAAATTTGAATAGACCTCGCGAGCACAAACTTTTTTGCAACAATCTAGCGGTGCACAGTAGCGTCATCTATTGAACTTATTGTAAAACTAACCATTAATAAAGGTACCAATCCCTACCTAGTAGGTAAAGGGTTGATTCCACTGGCGGAAACCTAAAAGTGAGCAAGTTACTGCATTTTGAGGAGCTATTCTGCTCATCACGCCGAAGATTCTCATCGGATCTTCACCGTTTTTTTATGAGATCAACTTAAGTTATTAGTATCTTCCAAAGAAAAAAAAAAACATCGAAATCGGATCTCATAAGACGTAGATTCAGTAGCCCCCTTTTTGTTATTTTTTGGAAGAACCCCTCTAATCAAAATTTCCCGACGATAAAAAATATCAAAAACTTCGTTAAAGCTGTATACCAAAAGAACACAGGCGGAATTTTATGCGATAAATCTTGCAGCGTCTTGACATATCATTTCTACATAACTTAAGTATTTATTTTTCTACGTTTTTTCAACATAGCCAACAAGCTAGAAAAACCCAGGTTAACAAATCAATTTAAAAAATCATTAAATTGTAACTTCATTTCTTTCCTACAATATTTAACCGGCCTTTTTGCCTGCCCAACGGGTGAATATATATATATAATACAACGACGTCAAAATTTTCAACACATTATACTTCCCACCCAGTTTTTTAAACCAAAGGAGGTTGCATTATGCTTTCTTCCCACCCAGTCTTTTAAACCAAAGGAGGTTGAATTAAGCTTACTGGCGTTTAATCTTTTAACAGTAAGCGTAATTCAACCTCCTTGCGATAAACAGAATAATAATACAGACAGTGCTATAAACAAAATGGTAAGTCAATATAAAACCTTATACTCGTAGCAAAGGGAATACAATGCATTATAGTTTATGGCAGAGTATATAAATACTACGTAAAAGTTTATGGAGGAAGTGTAAAGAATTGTTGTTATCATGTCATGTTATATGACATGGTATGTTAATGTATTTAATTGTTTTGCACAAAAATAGTGTAGGTACAAGGAAGGACATAATGCTAAACAGCATTGTCTACCAGTCATCCAGGTCGTGAAAGAAATAATAGTACATAGGGCGTGTTGGTTAAAATATTGAACAATAAATACGAAAGAAACAAGGGTTTGTGTGAATAAAATATTTAGTGTAAGGAATTGTTGCAAAATATTTGTGCTAATATGGGACAACTGTTTCCCTGCACAGTGAAACAGCAGCAACATATCGAAACATATTGTTTTGCAATCTCGCTAGCAGTAACAGATTGAAAATAATAATTATTAAAAAGCCTAGTCTGTTACACTAGATAGATAATTGAATAGGTAGGTACCTACAATATCTTGAAACATTATATTTATCACGCATAAGTACTTACTTGCCTACCTAATTAAGCGGATACGATAATTAAAATCTCTAAGACTTGTTTCACAGGTCATTAACAGTAACATAAGCTACAAAACTTTGAAGCCTGATAACAATTATACCTGGCCTCCCCAAAAAAAACATAGACTAACAATCTCAGCAAATGATGCTGAATTACTAGCGATATTTTTTATCTAAAGACGCCGTGAATTTGGCTGACATAAAAGTATGTATGGGAGATCGCCATTGTTCTTTCGTCCAGATTGGTTGTAAAATACTACCTGTTGAGGAGTACCAACAAACAGAAAAAATATTGTAGCAAATTGATTGTAATTGAAGCAGAGACTTGCTCGCTTCACTCGCTCGGTCAATTATGCAGTATGTCTGTAACTTTCAGGTCAGAGTTTAAAGTTCCACATCAGGTTTGGAGAGTTCTACTATACTCTAATAATAAAAACACATACCATGAACAAGAACTTACCGTGAACGCACTTGCCAAAGAGATCGTCCGCTTTGGTCAGTATTTCGTCATCATCTTTGAAGATGCGTTTCGCTGCCTCTCGGGCTTTTTTCTCCGAAATTTTACCTGCATCGTCCACCTTAAAACAATATGTTGAGTTAAATTAACATAATATTATCATTTTCATTCCTAATTTCTTCAAAAACCTCATCATCATCGGAAGATGTCCACATATGCATGCCCATATAGTGCCATGAGCAGTTGCTTACTGTTTGTGGATACAAACCGTTGTCACGATGACCTGAAAGTTGCTATCCAGCAACTTTCCTCTACTAACCAGGTCATCGCGTCGCTTTACAAGCAACGTGAGAGCCGTCCTGCTTACAGCAACTTCCCTCTACTAACCAGGTCATCGCGTCGCTCTACAAGCAACGTGAGAGCCGTCCTGTTTACAGCAACTTCCCTCTACTAACCAGGTCATCGCGACAACGTGACACTATTCGAGAACCTTTCTTACCCAACAATTATTTGTTCTAGAGTAATGTGGCCAGCCCATAGTCACTTCAATTTATTTGTTGTTAGTGCTACTTTATAGTGGTAACTTACGTTCTTTACGCACTAGTAGGAGCTAAAAATTTAAAAAAAAATGCGTCGGATTGCTTGCAACGTTTTACCTATGGCGAAAAAAGTGAAATTATGTTTTATTTGTGTTCAAAGATTACGTGAAGGTGATTCAGTGGTTTTGCAACAGAGAGGTATTCGGACTATTCTTAAGTCTAGTGAGAAAAAACCCTACAGGCAACCCTACACTGTAGAAGGCCTACAGTGTTCATTTGTGTGTGGATTCTGCATTGGTATGTCATGCGGAAATGCACGAGAGGTTCGCATTAAGAGAGATAGTGAACATGAGATCATATATACTCAGATAATCAGGAGCATAGAAAACGAACATGAAACTGAGGAGGAAGACGTTATCAACACCGGAATGACAAAAACAATAATAAATAATAAAACAAAAAAGAATACGAAGCACCCTAAATGATGTAACACCTGTGGATTAAGCCTACAGGGGATACAACAATAAAAAACACGCCTTTACTCTACCTCATGGTGGTGTGGAAGGGGTATATAATTGCAATGAACTGCCAGAAATCACAATTTAAAAAAATATATCATTCCACCAGTTGTAAACTCATTAAGTATTAGACTTACAAAATTGATTTTTATAACAAAACGTAAAGTATTTAGTTTTCTTAATGTTTTTTATTCATGTTTGTTGTAGGATCAACACTTTGGAAGTAATTTTGAGGAAAATACCTAGTAGAGGGGATTTTTTGGTAAAAAGTTCATCTTTTCGTCGCTGTAACTAATTAGTGGTCAGACTTACAAAAAAAAGTGTTTGTACAAATATGTAAATAATTTAACCTTCTTTAACTTTGCCATTGACATTTTTGACTTAAAATTAACTGTTGGTGAATTATTTTGATTAAACCAATTTTTCACACCTTTAAACCAAGATGGCGGCTTGCGCTCCTCCCACCAAGGTCGAAAACTTGGATTTTTCATCAAAATCTAGACCTAAACTACATATGTGAAAATCATGAATACCTACCTTTTGCAAGGCAAATTTCTCTACTTACTGGGCTAATAGGTTATGCACTGGTTAACATAACCAGTGCATCTATTTGATAATTGAGTAAGAGTAAAAAACTTACCACTCCAAGGCGCTTAAACAAGCAGTGAGTGAAGCACTTAGCCACTTCATCATCAGGCATCTTCTTACTCCTGAATGCTTTGATGTGATCCAAGGTTAGAGGAAAGTCCCTCATGCATTCCATGCCGCCAGTTAGCAGTTTGCCGTAGATCTTAGATTTCTGTGCCTCTGTGATTTGTGCCTGTTTGATGATAATGAGGAATGATAATAAAAACTGAGCTATTCTGAATTAGCTGTTTGTACGTTTCGATAAGATGAGCCATTACATCAATAAATACATTTGTCAGCTGATTCAGATTGGGACAAATTTTTTTACGCAAATTTTCAATGCAAAAAAGTAAGTTTAAAGTCTTTGTGTGTCATTCTGTGGAATATAGCTCTATTGGACCAATTGCAATATTTTAGGATTCATGTATGTTTGTTCGTATGTTTGTACCTATGTATGTGAGTTTCTTTATTTCACCATAATTTTTAAATGCCTGAACAGATTTAGAATGCCTAATTGTTTGTTTGTCGTATGAGGTAGCTGGCCTCTGGTGTCAAAGTTTGTCAGGCCGCCCGAGGGCATCTGACATGACTTAAAGACTGCTATTAATCAATAATATCCGGACTGACAGCTTAACGTGCCCTCCGAAGCACGGAGCGATGGAAAACCGCACATAACTTAGAAAAGTCATTGGTGGGGAGCCTAGAACCGAACCCGGTATCGCTGGATTCTAAGTTGCACTATGGAACCGTTAGGCTACCACCGCTCTTATCACCTCATACCACACTTCTTCATTTACGCCTGGTACTGATAGCGATAGGTTTCCAGCAAACTATCCCAGACTTATAACAAATCTTAGTACTTACCGCGTCATTTCGGAGAACACCTACAGCCAAGACAAAACACACTATACCGAATTTATACATTACCACGACTAAAAAATTTATATAACCAAGGATTCACGGCTTCTTGTTAAATCACTGTCTGTGCCGAAGCTTCAGTATCGTATAACTATACATTACAATTCTGTTTGTTTTTATACTGAATGTAAATAGGAGAATAATGGGCGAGTTTTTTCAAGTTATTCAAGTTAATGCATTACGACACGCCGTGATTTTGGGTAGTCATGGCCTTCGATACCGGAGATGCGCCCTAAGCCGCGCAGATTGTGAATCGACGTTGTTTTTGCTATTATCCGCTGATGTACACAAGTTATGTGTGCCTGTTGAACGCATATAAATATTTGGTATTTTTTATTTAATGTCTTTTTTTACCGAGCAAGCGCGAAGCGCGAGCTAACCGTCTCCGTTTCAGCTTGGGCAAAATTTTGCCCAAGCATTTGCTTTCGTATGAGCGGCTGGCGGATGTCCGGATGTTCTCCTCTACAGGTTTCCTTTCTCAACCCATCTTCGTGAAATTTTGTGTGCAGGTTCTATAACTGTATGTTTTTTTTTTGGTCGATTCATTTTTCTAGATATATCTAAAATGGCGGTGATATGGGGGTTGAAAAATTAAAAGAATAACCTATATCTGCCATTTCGAAATATGTTCAAAAATTACACAAAACTTTTTCGTTACCCGTATTAAGACGCATTAACTTCAAGGAGTCGGGGGTGGCGGGGGGTTGGGGAGGAAAATAATTAAAGAAAAAACGCAAACAGACTCGCGAGGTCTACAGCTCATAATAAATAATAATAATAATCATAGAGCCACTAGTGTTGTGGTAGGTCTTTCTACAAGTGTCTGCGTCACAACTTTGCTAGATATCCATCCGCCAAGCAGTTGTGTGAAATCACTGGTTTAAAGGGCATTGTTTCTTGTGAAGTTACTGAGCCAAATATCACAGAATGACGAGCGCAGTGCAGTGATGCGCAAAATTCTGCAATCCAAAGACCTATTTGGCACTGCTACTGTTATGGTCAGGGGTAGCGCTTACCATCCGCTGAACGACCTGCTCATTTCATCAATCAGATCCGTTTGTACCTATAAAAAATAAGATGGTCAAGACATATTTCGATTGTTAAATATATTTTTCTGTGACCATTAGAAGTTTTCTTCAATTTCCCAATTAGGTAGAATACGTGCCAAAGGTACGTACGACTATTATTTATTCTGTGCCAGACGACTGGAGGCGATCGGTATAATTGACAGACGGTAGGCGGTAGGTAAAGAAAGGATAAAAAAACTGATGCTCACCTACGAAGAGCCCATCAGTAAAACACCTTTCTGAATTTAATACATTTGATAGCTTAGAATCAGTTTGTAACCCCACCCCAGCAGGGCGCTTGTTCACTATGCCGCATGAAATTCCTTGCCGAAAAGTGTGACGTCAGTACGGCAATGGCCATACGATTCCACGCAGATATCATAACGCGGCGCGTAACGTGTCTTATTGGCAATAGAGAATAATGACCCTGGTTGGTTGGTTGCAAGTATTTAGTAAACCATACATATTTTTTTTTAATAAAAACAAAAAAAAACGACTTCATATTAGAAATGATCTGTAAACTACCACTAAAAAAAAATACAATTCAACCAGAACAATATCACTTTTTCAAAATAATAAATTGTAATACCAATACAAAAATACAACATGAGAAGGAGTTCTTTAAAGACGGTGCCAAACCGAGTCCATAATTTTAATGATTAAAAATATGTATGTTTAAACATATTGACGTGCTAATTTAATTTTTTATAACCTATTAAAGTAATTATCTACAAATACATAATTTACTAGATTGATGTAGACGAGTTAATCGGTTTGTGGACGTGTAAAAGTCAAAATCTGTTCGTGTGATTACGGTCTCTTGTTTTGTCTCTTCTGCGTTTCGAGTGTTTATGCAGGTGCATAGATAGATAGCTGTGTATTAATTTTGTTGTAAAGATATTGGATTAAAATGATAGCCAGGTATTAAAATGGTGGCACCGACTTCAAAAAAACTCTTACTAATATTGTATTTTTGAATTTGTATTATATATTTTCCATTTTCAAAAAGTAATATTGTTCTTGTTGAATTGTAATTATTTTATTAGTTATAGTGGTAGTTTACAAAATATCATTTCTACTGAGAAATCGTTTTTTTGCTTTTTTTTATTTATTTGGTTTTGTGTGGCCTAAACAAACATCGAAAGAAATATACAGTCACTAAAATAGATAAACTCACTTTAGAAAAAGTTTGCAAATTAAAACCAAAGATACGTAGTACGATTATTTATTCTGTGCCAAAGATTAATCCATACTAATATATAAAAGTGAAACATGGTCGGTTTGTTTGTTTGTTTGGGGAGCTTTACGCGATAACAACTGGAGGGATTTTGATGAAACTTGGAATGGAAATAGCTTATACCCTGGAATAAAACATAGGATACTTTTTATCTCGGAAAATTGTAAGAAACACGAGAAAACAGGAAAAACTGGACAAATGTTAATTACTCGCTGTAAGAAACGGTTGCCATACAAACGAAATAATAAGCATGTCAAAAAACAACGAGAATGGTGCCACAGAATATCTAATAATAGCACTTAGTGGTGCTATACCTACTTTTGCATTGGTTTTTAATATCCTAGAAGAACACAGGATGCTTTTTTCGTGATAAACAGTAGTCCGCGCAGACGAAGTCGCGGGAGAGAAAACTAGTTACATATAAAAATAGAAACATAAATACTGAATCAGTTTAGATAAAAATTATCTGCAAATTCAATGGAAATATTTAATTAAAAAAAAAAACATACATACCTACAGCCGAACATATAACTGACCTCTTTTCTGAAGTCTGTAGCGTTGACAAAACGCTACTTAAATAAAAAAACAATAAACCTATAACTAGCAATACAAAACAACAAATCGACAAGTAAAAGTAGGAATAAACAAGACAGCACATAAACAACTAATAGAAACGCATCTTTATAATAGTAAAACTAGAATTATAATTGCATATTGTTCAATATACTCACATATTAGAATGTATCAGATGACGACATTGAAGTCGCACATAGTTGATTGAAACAGTACTATCGTTCGTATTTGGTGAATACCAGCGAAAGCAGACGATCGGGTACATAGAATAGATTATCGTACGTTGTTTACTTACATGATATAATCCTATCATGTAAGTAAACAACGTACTGTCCTGCGTAACGTATATATCCTGCCGGCCGGCAATTCATCAATGTTTTGTTAGAGTAAATACTTAATTTTGTCAGTTCTATATCGACCCTAGTTATAACAGGGTAATCTTAGATCTTGGTATTTCTTGGCTGCTGAGTTGGATCTGCAGGCTAGGATTTTTTGGACTTTAAGTAAGTAACCGAAATTAAACCAAGGATAATAGATATTGTATTGGTGAATTTAAATTGCATGTTTTGTCTTCCACTATTACATGCTAGCTTGAATGGCCGTCCAACGTACCTACGGCACGGTTCCTTAGACTTTAAGTAAGTAAGCAAAATTAAACCAAGGATAATAAATATTGTATTGGTGAATTTGAGTTGTATGTTTTATCTTCCTCTATTGTACCCACTAGCTAGTACATTACCGAACGGTCTTGATCCAATAGTTCTTGAAGCTCGTTCCGGTCTAAGTTTATCCAGGTAATTTTATTAATTTCAAAATAGTAACGAGTATTTTTAGTTTCGAGTGATTCCGAAGAAAGGTATAGCGTCCTCGCGTTCAAAGCGACCGAATGGGGTAAGAATCCCGACTCACCCCACTCTTGGTCAGACTCGCCCCAATTTATTTTTTATTACCTTTATTCTCAGAAATTTACCAAAATACCGGTTTATATCGTTACAAGTCGATTAAAAATAAAATATTATTAAGAAATCTCGTAGATAATTATGAGAGAACATAAACACAAAAACAAATTAATTTACTTATATATCTGAAATAAGTAAGAAATAATTTTTTTAAAGTTACCCTTTACACACCCAAAAAAAGCCACTTAAGACCTGAAAACTTTTCAATACTTTATAAACTCGAAGGGGGTTCCACATTTGTTTATTGATTTTCTTTGACTACCTTCCGGCTCCATCATCAGACCCTGGATACCTAAAACCAGAGAACTCACCAAGACAAACCAAATGAGCCCAAACTCGAAGGGGTTCCACCAATTTGTTGTTGAGTTGCTGTGGCTACCTTCCAGCTCCATCATTAGATCCTGGATACCACATAAGACCAGATAACTCAACAAGATAAACCATATGAGCCTAAACTTGTAGGAGTTCCATCATTTGATTGTTGAGTTCCTTTGAATACCTTCCGGCTCTATCATCAGACCCTTGATACTACATAAAACCAGAGAACTCATTAAGACAAAACAAATGAGCCCAAACTCGAAGGGGTTCCACCATTTTGTTGTTGAGTTGCTGTGGCTACCTTCCGGCTCCATTATCAGACCCTGTATACCACATAAAACCAGAGAACTCATCAAGACGAACCAAATGAGCCCAAACTCAAAGGGTTCCATCATTTGATTGTGGATTTCCTTTGACTTCCTTCCAGCTCCATTAACAGACCTTGGATATCACGTAAACCCAGAGGACTTATCAATACAAACCAAATGAGCCCAAACTCGAAGGAGCTCCATCATATTTTTGTTGAGTTCCTTTGACTACTTTCCAGCTCCATCATCATACCACCTCAATAGTACCATAATATTGTATTGTCATCAGAACTACACCCAAGTGCAAAACTTCAGCTTCATGGGATGTTGTTAAATGCTTAAATATTGACTTAGCAAACTAGTCAAAGCATAATAACCCATAAAATTACATAAAAGTAAGTAAAAAGCTACTAAACCAATTTTGATGAAATTTGTACAGTACTACACCTCCAGGCGTATTTTTCAAGTAAAAATAACCATCTAATTCGGTTCAGATATCCTTAATATATGAACAACATAAACATTAAAACAAATATATTTCCTAATAAAAACTACTGAACCAATTTTGATAAATTTTATATGGGCATACACTGAAAGTCTACTCTTTTGAATAAAACAAGAACTTGAGAACCTCCTCCTCTTAGAAGTCGATTAAAATACAATAACTATTACGCAACATTTTTATTAATTTATATCATAAGTAATATTAATATAAGTGATTTGTCATTTCGTTTGTGGTCGGCAAGCTCGGATATCGATGCAACCATTTAACGAGTATTACATAACCTGAAACAATATAATTATTATAAGTCAGTTTAACCCCACGAGAACTGCATGGGGGAGGAGGCGGGGGGCGCTAGATAGAACACAATAATAAATTGTAGATACTGCGCACACTGCGGTAACGGCGGAAAATCTGATATACGTCCTACGTCACTATGGTCTGCAACAGGGTTAACAAAGACAAGCACGTTTTTATGGCGTACTCTTGCGTATGAAAATGAAATAAACATGACATAGACATATACAAATAAACAAGTCAGCAAAACATCTTACGTGACATGAATACACGTAAGATGTTTTGCTGACTTCATTAGCTCGATTATATGCTAGTAAATGTAAATGTGTAACAATTAAGTGTAATTAACTAGTTAACTTTGTAACTAATTGATGGCTTTCCTTTTACAGTGTTCTATCGATATAGTTAGTTCTATCTACTATCATGGGTCTAGAGGTACCTAAATTAAATTACCCGTGGACATGCAACGGGTCAAAACTATTGGTCTACGGTTTCTTACACTATATATAGCTAGCGGTTAATAATAAATAACTAGCTTAAAAGCTAAAAAACTCACCTGCCCAGACAAAAAAGAGCATTTTCCAATAAATTATATATAGTTAAAATGTGCTTATCCAAGGCCTTCAATTTGATACCCATATTGTAAAATTTGAAGAAAAATAATACTTTTCAAATTTGAAAATGGGGTAATACTGCCGCCAAATTGAATATTAAAAAAAATGCCTATGTTACTCTGAGGGGTATAAGGTGTAAGGTTTCTACCGATACCCCATAGTCTAAATCTGTTCAGGCATTGAAAAGTTATGGTGGAATAAATAAACTCGCATACGTACAAACATACATGAATGCTAAAAAAAATACACTCCTTTTTTAGGCAGTCGTGTAAAAAGGGGTATCCTAGTTATTTTCTCTATGAAGTGAAATATTTTGAATTATATATTGATATAGTCTATGATTTCACTGAATATTATGCTCCGTATATTGTTGTCTATTTGGTAACTTCTAAGCAAAAGTTTAAAATTATCTCTAGAGTTTTAGAGTATTTTGTATACATCATGAGTATTTTGTAAATTGATGTTCAAAGTTCAAAGACAATGACAGTAAGCAATAAGATATATGGTGTCCCAAAATTCACACAAAGAAGTACTTTTGATAGAAAACACCGGTTCATAATTAAAAGTTGTATTGATTCATAGAGTGAAATTACTATTTTTAATTATAAACCTGTATTTCCTAACAAAATTACTTCTTGCGTGAATTTTGTATAGTGATTGATGCCCAACTGCTATAACTGCTATAAATATTATGTTTGCTAGTTTTGCTAGCAATCATAATATTTATTCATATCCTCTAACGATTAGGTCTTGTCAGTATTTTCATAGTAGCACCCTTTGAAATAAAATATTTATAATTTTATTACTGAAAATAAATTAGTTGTGGTTGTTTACCAAAGACACTAAAAAAATGTTTACATAAATTGATTTATGGCAACTTTAGCATAATATTAATTTCTGAAGGAAATAAGGTTTTACTAAAAACTTGGACTCCTTGCATCACATTAGCTCCTCGGGTGTGGACTGCATAAATTAGGTACAATGCTCCTTCAATGATTATAAGCATTGCCTTAGTCTTAAACAGAGTGTCCTTTGTGTAGCACGTCTGACAACTACAGCCTGCGTATATCTTTCCTAGTTGTTGATGCACATGAAGCACTTTAATGGGAATGAGGATGTGTTTGCCTATAGCAGTATGTAGTCCAGTTTTGTTTAAGTTAATAAAAGAGTGCTGTATCTCCCCCCTTTTAACTGGATCTATGTTTAACCACAGAATAAATAATAGGTTTAGCTCACTTGATTTCTGTTTTGTACGAAGCATTTCAACAGAAGCTCTGCCCTTTCACAGCCTTTTTCTCCATCACTGACTTCTTCTTCATTTACTGAAACACCAATGTAAGTACAATAAGAATAATTTGAAGTGGATAAAGTACTTTTTTGACTCTACGTCATCCTGGGCCATTATTCGCTATGACCATGCAGACATGTCACGTTACGATATCTTCGTGGAATCTTTCGGCAATTGTCGTAATGACGTCACATGTTTTCTGCAAGAAATTTCAAGTGGCGTAGCGAATAAGCACCCAGGTCCTCCAGTTACATAATATATTAGGTAAGCCTACCTGCTGAGCAGATTTCCCCCAGTTTCTTGACTTTCTCGAGAATATCAGAATTCTTGATGTACTTTTCAGCAATTGATATTGCCTCATTTTCATCGAACATTCCGTTGTCGTCCAACTGTAATTTAGTCATTAAATGATTATCTGTCTTATTTATTCATAATCAAAGATGTTAAGCTTCATGAGGTGAGAACAATAGTCTCTCGTTCCTATACCTATGTCCACACACAATGGCTGAACCAGTGCAGTCTTAAAATTAGTACTTATGCGTTGAAGTAGTAAAGACGAACCAAAAAGGATGCTCCACGCTAGACAGTGCTGGGTCGGAGCCGGACTGATACACAAAAGATAAATATATCATATAAATCCTAGCTGAGACGCTACATTTACAGAGACTAACATAAATAAGTGGTATAAAAATACCATGGTACAAAAATCTACTTCACATGGATTAACAGCTAATAACTAAAAAAAAAAACTACTGAACCAATTTTGATGAAGTATGTATGGGACTACACTGAAAGAATAAAAAAACAAACATCCAAAACAACGCTTTTGAATAAAACAAAACCATCCAAATTGGTTCAGAAATCTTTGAGGTGATGTAAACACAAAATCAAAATAATTTACTAAAAAAAAGTATATATTCTCGAAAAACTACTCGACCAATTTTGATACAATTTATATGGGACCATCTGGAGAGTACAAACATTAAAAAAAACGGTTTGTAATTGACGGAGAAATCAGTGTATAAAAATAAACATTTATACAGTCGAACATATAACCGTCTCATTTTATTAAGTCTTGTCTTACCACGTGTTTTGCCTTGAACAGACAAGCCGGAAAGCACGGGTCTACCTTGTCAAAATTATTTTCCATCTTCGCTTTTTTTAATTCTTCGAAGTTAGTGTTGAATTCTTTCATGCATTTCTCGGCATCTTCGCGCATATATTCGTGTAGGCCACTCATTTCTTCTTCCGTTCCGAAACCCTGTAAAGAAGCATATGTTATGCATGATTTTAAAATATACAAGTTTTTAATGCTTGCATATTTATTAATTTTATTATCATAATAAAAGGTCACTGGCACGGCGTGAGTCTGTTTGTATGACTGCGCTAATCTCTAGAACATGGAAAAGAACCAACGATCACGGAACCTTCAATCAAAGAATTTCTGTAATCGAAGCACGGTACGGATTTGTATGCGGTTTTCACCTAATTAAATAAATCAGCTGATGTATCTTGCTAATCACTAAACCCGTGCCATAAAACTCTGTGGCGTTAATTTAAAAGCTAACTACCACGTCTGTACGCTTGAATGAATTTCAATTATTATAATTTAAGTATATATATATATTACTTCGTAGATATTTAGTTTAGTTATGTGACTAGCACAGTCAATACGTATTAAAAATTGGTTAACCGTGCATTTTAAATAGGGCGCGATTTCGTTTTATATACTTGAAGGAAAACATGCATGGTTAGGACTAATGCACGGTTAAATGATGAATTGATCGGAATATTCGCCATCTTGGTACGTCAAACAAAGAAGGTTTGCTATTTGTCACAGATTAAAAATAGCTATAGGTTTATAGCGCTTGTGGTTTTTATATCAATGTTATACGAGTACATACCGAAACGCTAGCCAAAATCCCAAAAGTTATGCAAACGTAGCGAAACATCATTATACTCTGTTTTTAACTGTTCTGTTCAGTGCTATGTGCGTTTCAGGTTTGCTGCAACTTCTGATTAACAAGGATCGTGCGCTTCCATTTTATACAGACGTGAGTAATTTTGTAATATAAGTAATTGTAGTACGTGGTGTGAAAATGGTCATCATACTGCAATCAAATGTGATTATTATTATATCTTGCATACAAAATTTAAAATAGAATATATTATTACCGTGATATTGACATGTTTCCAAAAAACGTAGGGTCACATTCAAATGATGAGGGATAATTTGATATTTGTATAGTAAAAGGTATTTTTTCCGTCATTTGTGAACCAAGTCATCATTCGCTATATTTCACGTCATTGAACACTTATTTGTAACAAGTTCGTTTATTTTTGACTTTTCGATAAAAACAATCACTGGTATAGCAAATTCGGCAATTTTACATTTTTTACCACGTTTTTATTAAGTCACTTTCTTGTTTGTCTGTCTGTCTGTCATTCCGGGTATAATATTGCTACTCAAATTTAGAGCACTTCTCGATCAGATAGCCGGCAGAAACTTTCAGGCTAGCTCACAACAAGATGACAATGCAATCTGAAAAAAAAAATGAAGTATTTCGTTTAGTTTTTTAATCTACATTTACTACTTGTTTTATAATTCAATTAAAAGAAAATGAGCTTTTCCCATTTATTTTTTAAAGAACGACCAAAACAAATGTTTGTCACCTCCGCCATAGATCTCAAGAAATGATCTAGCTGATAGCGTGTAATGATCAGCCTCCGGGCACAATGCATGTTATTACAAATTGTAATTACTTACAATAAAAACCAAGTGTATGTTCACTGTGAGCGGACCGAAGAGTTCATTTTCGTGGGCAAAAAACTATCTTCATTGCGCACCTACTCTAATCGGGATTGTTTTTCTTCATGCCACTCGCGCTGCCTAGCGCCTTTTGGGAAATATATAGAAACGAGGGGCAGGGGTTTTTACTACATCTTCAATCTTTCTGGCGAAAGCAGCCGAAATAACTAGCTTAAAAGCTAAAAAAACACGCCTGCCCTGCCAAAAAGAATTTAATACAAAAAAATATACTGTTGGAAAGTGCTTACCAAGGGCTTCAATTTGATACCCATATAGTAAAATTGGAAGAAAATGTTTTTTTTTCGCCCTTTTACATGAAGCCAGACTGCCACTATATCTTATTTTTTTAAATATATAGCCTATGCTATTCAGGGGGATGTAAGGATTCTAACGATACCCCATACTTCTAAATCTGTTCAGGTATTTAAAAGATATGGTGGAATAAAGAAACTCACGTACATACAAACATACATGAATGCTGAAAACATAACACTCCTTTTTTTGGGCAGTCATGTAAAAAACACATTCTACTAATTTTTTATTTTATTTACGGCGTTCAATCAGTTTACCTACATCTACATATACAGTAATATTATCAAGAGGAAAGATTTGATTGTTTGTTTGTTTGTAATGGATAAACTCAAAAAATACAGACCAGATTTTAAAAGTTCTTTCACATAAAGAAAGCTAAATTATCAGCGAGTAACAGGATTTTATTTTTCAAAAAATTAAGAGTTCCCTTCGAAAATTGCAATAATGAAACTTGAGGTATTAAATTTTGCAAAAAGTCTCGAATATCACAAACCAAAGAGTATATAAATACTACGTAAGATCACAAACTAAGAAGGAGATACGGGTCTTTGTATAAATTATATATTTAACGTTGCCATGGAAACGAAATCACAGAACATATAGTAATCATTGCTAATAATACTCGAAATAGTAACCGTTATTCAACCTCCTTGCGTTAAACAGAATAATACTATAGACGAAATGGTACGTGAGTATAAAACCTATAAACATAAATATTTTGTTGCTCTATTTTTCCAAATAAAGTACCTACTAATTTTATCTTTCTATGCCCGTGCGAAGCCGGGGCGGGTCGCTAGTTGTTAATAAACTTAAAACTGAAATATCTCATAACCATTTGAGCATAAAAAGCGGTATTAACCGGTATTCCAGTAGTAGTTACGTTACTTTTGTGTTGTGCTATGCGTGGTTAAGCAAAGCGTCGCCGTTACCAGGGGGTAGCCCGCCACCTCCCCCACCCCATACGTCATCATCATCACCCCACACGTATGTATGTATGTTCATCTGTTCCCTCGTAACTTTTAGACTACTTATCATAATCTGACAAAAGAGGTGTTGTTGGCAGCGTCTTTATTGTCCGTTGGCTATAAGCTATGTGAAGTCACATTAAATTGAATATAGCGACCTCTAGAGAGAGATAGAGGACATAATCAATATACTCGCAAAATACTATTTGGATAATAAAATAACTGTTAACGTACCTAAGTGTCAGCAAATTTATTTTACTCGCAAGCCAAATCCATTATTATTCACATATAAATTAAACAAGATACCTATAGCTAAAGTTGGTGCCATAAGGGATCTTGGAGTTATCCTAGATAGTAAACTTACCATGGCTGAACACGTAGACTATATTACACATAAAGCTTATAAGAACCTTGGCTTCGTAATCCGAACTTGCAAACCTTTCTCTGATCTTACTTGCATTAAAACAGTTTACTACGCTTATGTTCGCAGTGTACTAGAATATGCTTGCAGTATCTGGGCTCCCAACTATATTATTTATAATCATAAAATTGAAAGAATTTAAAATAAATTTATAAAACATGTTCA
This sequence comes from Alsophila aescularia, assembly GCA_946251855.1. Classification (NCBI taxonomy): domain Eukaryota; kingdom Metazoa; phylum Arthropoda; class Insecta; order Lepidoptera; family Geometridae; genus Alsophila; species Alsophila aescularia. Next base: position 41,875,937 of record OX276381.1, read on the forward strand.
TTATCGAAAACGGGTGTTTTACAATTACAATGATGGTTGCACTTGTCACAATTTAATGTCCATAGAAGACAGACGTACCTTATTAGACAATATGCTTTTGTACAATATATTAAATAGTAATTTGGATTCCCCGTCCCTACTCGCCTCTATAAGTTTCAATGTGCCAAGATCGCTAACTCGTCATACAAAACTATTTTCAATTCCTTACTTATGCACTAATTACGCCAAGAATGCACCAATCAATCGAATCTGTTCCAAATATAACAAACGATTCTCGAGTATTGACATCTTCAACACCAGTAAAAATACCTTTAGAAAAGGTATTATAAATTTATTAATTAATCCATAACATTAATTTCATAGTGAAGTAGGACTTCTAACGTATAACTTACTTGTACACATACGAGTACCCACTCTCCCATCCCCTCATTAACCACTCTCAAAGTTAACTTTCCTTACCTTATTCTCTTCCAAATTGCCACAAACCCTATTAAAAAGGTACAAGCTAAGTGTAACAAAATTAACTGTAAAAAAAAAACAGATATTTATTTTAGGTGTATTAAATACTTATCTTTTTTTCCCACACAGTTGAACATATTGTAGTGTGTAACCTATTGTGTATTTATTGTGTTCTATTGTTAAACTTATTTTTGATAATTGTAGGAACTACCATACCTTTTGTTTATAATTAAGAGAGACCTGTAATTGGGTGTATTATTTAATTAACTAAGAAGTTTGTTTTATATTTGTAGCTGTTGGTCTTTTCAATAAAATAAATAAAAATAAATAAAATAAGGACGTGAACTAAAAATTTAAGCATTCCATAGTCAAACAAGGAACCCTTACAGTTTCGTCATATCTGTCTGTCTATACCTAATTATGTCGCATCGCAGCCATTTTATGCTGTCAGTACTAAAGGCTGAAATTTGGCACATTTATGGATAATTATATATGACCTTTCCAATGTGATTCTCTAAGGAATTTAGTTGCAGTGGTTTTCAGTTGCCCTCTGCACTACGCATATTGGGGGTTATTTAGACCTCCAGGCCGCTGTAGCTTCATCCAGACGGTTGCCCGATTGGGTGGGTGCCAAAGCCCCGTCCGTTATCTAGCAAGGAGCGCCACGGTTGCCTGATGCGCCGTGTCGTCGCGTGCTGGTGAGCTTGACATTTGGGCCAGATAAGACGTAGGTTCCGTTCTCCCCATCACTCCACTTTTATATGATGTGGTGCAGATGGCCGCCAACAGGAACCGCTGGAGACAAGCCGTCCACTACAGTACAGCAAAGATGTCCTAGTTAGTGATCACGATCTTCAGTCATGAAGTACCGTCCACAGAGTGATGGATAATCATAACCGCTCTATAGATGTATATTTCTTAATATTTTTTGTTGGCTCCGATACGTATTAAAGGGAAGAAAAGGGGTCACATTAAGCAGATATTTATAAATTATAATGAGGTGTTGAGACAGTATTATTCTATTTTATTGCATTAATGAATTGAGTTCTATGAGTTCTTTTATATAATTACAGAAGGAATCTGAGGGTTCTATTGCCTTCCATAAAAAGACAGCTGCCCAGCAGCCGGTAGGTAATTAGCCCGCGCAAGTACATCGAGTGAAACAGGCCTGCCCTTACCCCTATCCCTAGGGGATGATTGTTGAAGAAATATTAGATACACGACTATTTGTATTACTATACGGCATTGATGAATCATAAAGATATTTTATATATCATTCAAATTTCAAAGATCTCATTTTTCCAAATAGAGATTGATTTAAAAAAAAAACTGTATTTTATTTGTTTTCTTAATTTGTAATGAAAATAGAAAGTTCTAATTTTGAGTCTTATGGAGTCCCAAAGTCTGCGACTAACCCCAACACAGCCTTCATACGTTTTGTTGTCGGCAGGTTAGTCGGCGACTTTGGTGTGTAGACTCCTATGAACTTGAATAGGTTTCGAGATACGGTTACTTGCTGAAAAATATTCGACTGCCCTTTTCACCTCTTTAGCATGAATATTTGGAAACTGCTAAATCACTTTTTTGTTTGCAATGGAAAGTGTCTATACAATAATTTTTAAATGTGGAACATGAACTGTTTTGGATAATTTTGGGCAACCAAACAAACACTGACACCTAGACCTGCACTACCTCATTTTTCATTTTTAAGCGACTTCAGAAAACGAGAAATCTCCGATAATCGATCGATATCTCCGTCAATTACGGACCGATTTTGAAAATTATTTTTATGTTTGAAAGTTTATACTCTTCAGGTGGTCCCATATAAATTGTATCAAAATTGGTTCAGCAGTTATTCGAGAATAAATAGTTTTTGAGTAAAGCCATTCGATTTTGTGTTTATCTCTGAGATTTCTGAACCAATTTCGATGGTTGTTTTTTTATTCAAAAGGGTAAACTTTCTGTGTAGTCCCATATAATCTTTATCAAAATTGGTTCATTAGTTTTATAAGAAAATCTATTTATTTAATAGTTTATGTTCTCTAATATCTTGGGATTTGTGGCCGAATTAGACGATTGTTTTTACTTGAGTAATAAGACCTCTAGTGTGGTACTGTATAAATTTCATTGAAATTGGTTTGGTGAAACGTCCAAAGATGCTGAAGTTTTGCACATGGGTGTAGTTCTGATGACAATTAAAAAACTACAGTAGTAGTAGTAGTCAAAGGAACTACACAATCGGATGATGGAATCCCTTCGAGTTTGGGCTCATTTCGGTTGCCTTGATGAGTTCTCTAGTTTAATGTGGTATCCAGGGTCTGATGATGGAGCCGGAAGGTATTCACAGGTACTCAACAACAAAATAATGGAACCCCTTCAAGTTTGGTCTCATTTGGTTTGTCTTGATTAGTTCTTTGGTGTTATGTAGTATCCAGGGTCTGATGATGGAGCTGGAAGTTAGTCACAGGAACTCGACAACAAAATGATGGAAAACCCCTTCGAGTTTGGGCCCATTTGGTTTGTTTTGATGAATTATCTGGTGTTATGTGGTATCCAGGGTCTGATGATGGAGCTGAAAGGTAGTCAAAGGAACTCAGCAACAAAATGATGGAATCCTTTTGAGTTTGGGCTAATTTGGTTTGCCTTGATGAGTTCTCTGGTGTTATGAGGTATTGAGGGTCTGATGATGGAGATGGAGTCATAGGAACCCATTACCCAACCATCAAATGATGAAACCCCTTCGAGTTTAGGCTAAATTGATTGCTCTCGATGAGTTCTCAGGTCTTAAGTGGTACTGGTAGTGTCTCGTAAAATATTGCTTTAAGAAAGGACACATACATCATTACAGTATTTACAACTTATAAATTGATTGTTTTGGTTTTGTTTCCTCATATCTATGAGATGTGTTACCATTTTTTTAAAGAGTTCCATTTCATTCCACTGAAATCATAGATAATTTTCGTCAAAACTAATTCAGATGTTAGATACTAGTATGTAGGTTTAATCATCCTTGGTTTTAATTTACCAACGCTTTGAGTCAAAGTGAGTGAGTGTCTACTATTTTCTTTGGCATATATTATTTCTGATGTTTGCTTAGGCCACTGAAAAGCAAAAATTAAAATATTTATCCAAAAAAAAACTACTTCATAATAAAAATGTTATTTTGTAAACAACCACTAAAAAGAATGTAATAATTACAATTGAGCCAGAACAGTATCACTTTTTCGAAATTACCAGCGTAATAAACAAAGTATGCTTTAAGTTTGATAAGGAAATTTCCCTTTCATATGCCAACAGAGTTAAATCTCACACTGGAAAAGGAAACACCCTTCTGACTCTACCGATGCTTCGAAAATACGCATTGCCACGATGTCCAAGTGACAGGTGAAACCGCGTGGTGCAGCTAACCGTACATAATAGGTTTATTCATGACCAGCTGCGCTCCACTTCTTTACTAGCGTGGTCATTTTTCCTGGGAAAGACAGGGGTTAAAGTGACAGGTGAAACCACGGGACGCTGCTAGTGCTTACATAGTCGGTTAATTCATGACAAGCTGCGCTCTACTTCTTTACTAGCGTGGTCATTTTTCCTGGCCTTTGTCCTTCCTCATGATGCACACCACGCACACGTACCCTTCTCAAATTTCAAAAAAAAATGGTTCGTCCGTTTAGCGTGAAATGGTACTTAATAAACACTTATTGTTACTTTCAAATTATAATATTGGTGTGATTCTGAATAATAAATTAATCTACAATCATATCTATAAAAACTTGCCTGTGATATAAATGTCTAAAATAAGCTCATAATTTTTTTATACCTACCTGGACTAACGAATAGGTAGTAGGTACAAAGTACAACGTGCAAGTTCTTATGTCTTTATTTATAACAAGGTAACGTTTAAAATTTTTGCGCTATGACGTCTAAACTTTTTTAGCTGTTGTGTTACAATAACAATGTATGTTCTACTTGTAAAGAATTAAACGATGCAGTATAGTAACAACAAGATAGGTTGAAAAAAAGAACAACTACTTTGTTTTTATTATAAGGTTACATTACGTTCTTCTGGTCTGCTTGTTTAAGTTATAAATTAGTATTTTCCCATGCATAAAATAGAGTTACCGATATGGTGGCATTGCAAGCAAAATGCTTACAATATTGGCCAAAGGCGCCTACAGATCTATGGAGAGTGTGCACATGAACTGCACAATCTGATGCCCCCATCACCGTACGGTCGGCAAAACACCACCCTTTTATGGTTGAAATAGCTCGCACAAGAACGAAGCGTTACACTACTTCATTTATTATAAGAACTGCAAAGGAGTGCAATGCTCTGCTCTTGTCAGTGTTTGCGGTAAAATATAACCCAGAAGTCTTCAAGTCAATAGTGAATATGTATCTACTAGACAAGCGTGCTACATTTTCGACATCATCGCTTTACATCAGGTGAGATTGTGGTCAAACGATTTCCAAAAATGAAATAAAAATATGAAAAAGCGTTTAATTTGCAATCGAAATTAAAATAAAAAACTTTTTTGTACCTTTTTATTCAAGCATCTATAACAGTTTTGAGAAGCAGTTACGTAAGACAATCTGAAAACCACTGCAAATTCAACTAAAAGAAAAGGAAGTCTTTCGGGTTATCATCGTACATGCATTTGGCGGTCCAGAAGGAGGCTTCACACAGATTCTTGTATTTATTTGCTGCAATAGAAAAACAAGCACAACATAAAAATGTATACTCGTATAACCCCCGGCCCCGCACCCTCCATTATAGCTAAGCAGTATCTCGATCACATCAGTTTTCAAACATAAAAACCGCATCAGAATGGATCCATTCGTTTGGGAACTACGATTCCCCCCCCCCCCCACACATCCCTCCTTCCCCCATTATAGCTAAGAACCATTTCGTTTACCCCAGCTTTCAAACATAAAAAACCGCAGCTAAATCGGTCCATTCGTTTGGAAGTTACGATTCTCACCCCCCCCCCCTCTTCCCCCTCCCCTACCCCATATATAGTTATATAGAACCATCTCGATCACATCAGCTTACACACAAAAAAAACGTATCAAAATCGGTCCATTCGTTTGGGAGCTACGATGCCATATACACAAGTAGTGTCGTACTTTGTATCTCAATCCGATAAGTAGAAGCCGGGCAATCTATAAAAAGCTATTTGACAGCGGAACCAATATTGATGAAATGTAGGCACTATAGTGTACTTTATGAGTAGTTTTGGTTCTGGATGAACACATAGGTTACTTTAGACCCAATAAAATGACCACGAGGGCAAAGCCGCGGGCACAACTAGTCCCAAATAAGTCCAAAGTTATTTCTACCTTTTACTCATAGGATTGAGATATGAAGTACGCTATCCATGAGTAGAAACCGCATTTCAATCCGTCCAGTAGTTTTTACATGATGTGTGACAAACTTCCAGACAGACAGACACGATTTTTAAAAACGTCAGTCTTGTTCTGTACTTAAGGCTATTTTTTTATTATCTTCTTTGTACAGACTTTTGTTACTTACTGCTTTTAATTTATGTTTTTAATGGATATATATTGATTATTATCACTGTATCAAAATGTACGTGTACGAGTATACCTAATACTTACAAACATCCTTACAGTTCTCGATAGAAGCCTTCACGGAAGCCTTCATGTCTGGCGGGTACATCAAATCAACCTGTTTTAGCGACGCTTCGTAGCTCAACTTATTATTTTTAACCTGTCAAATCAGATCTGATATTAAGGTTATTGCACTCAATTACTCAATCAAGTTTATCAAGTTCTAAATGAACATGATTTATAAAACTTGCTGTTGCCGACAAGCGTGGTCCTACAGAAGAAAATTTAGCAATAAAAACTTATCTACTTAGTTTTTTAATTTTTTTAATATATTCGGTGATTGAGAAATCAATTTGTGTTTCTGTTAATGTATCGCTACACCAGCGTTCTTAGGAATTTTTATCAGCGATGGATCAAAAAATGGGGGCGAGCTGGATAATACAACATATTCTACGGGTTACAAATTTTGTATATCACGAACATTGTCGAAAAATTTCAATATGATATCGTATAGCGACGCCTTATGTGGCCGAATAGTTAAAGCGAATAAGGGCCTAGACGGGGAAACGCGCGCAGTGTAGTTAGTACACTTAAGATTTTGTCTAAGTTCGTATAGTAGTCGCAGACAATCTATATGTTTGTGAAGTAAGGCTCTGTGAACGATAGCGCAGGTACTGCTGTGGAGATAAAACAGCATAAAGTAAGAGCGAGATAGAATATGCGAAAAACGTAAGCGAGTGAGCGAGGCAGTTATGCAATGCTGTCTTCACCTTCAACATTGGGATTGTGCCTGAGTTTGCGCAGCGACTAGCAGACAACTTCCAGACACATACTTCCGCTGCGACTTGTAAGATATTCCTTAACATTTTTATTGAATTATCTGACGCAACGTGCAGGTTGTTCGCTTGATAGTAAGCTTGACGCCTGCGCATTACAATAGCAGTACAGAACTTTGATTACAAAATCTTCTCTGCACTGCGCGCGTTTCCACTGAGTCCCTGACATTGGTTACCCGTCGAGCAGTGTTGCCAGTGGCCGATAGTCAAAAGTAACACGAAACAGCTCTAAAAGTAACATTTTCACGAGAAAAGTAACATTATTTTAAGTAGGAATCGACTCTATTACTGTAATATGGCACTTTATTGACCGGACGAGCACAAAGCATCTCCGTTTCAGCTTGGGCAAAAATGCTTTCGTAAGTCCAGATGTCAGACCTTGTTCAGCCTCCTTTGTGCCCATTTTTGGTGGAATAACCTCCCCCCCCCCCCCCTTCCTAATCAAAAATCAAAAATTTGTTAAACCTGTAGGTATACCAAGTTTCGTCTAGATAGATTAATGCGACCTGTAGAAGAGAACAGCCGGGCAGACGGAAACACATACAAAAGCATTTTTGCCTAAGCTGAAACGGAGGCGCTTCGCGCTCACTCGGTCAAATATCTTATGGGCCAACTATTGATGTATATGTTACTATATGGCGCCAACACGACGAACGAAAACTTCCTTTGGTGCGTTCCGTTCATGATTATTTATTTAATGCTGGATAAAATTTGAATATATTTGTTTAAGTCGTAAAAGTAACGTAAAAGTAACATTTATAGACATGTAACATGAAAGTAACATGAGAGGGTCAAAAGTAACGTAAAACGTTACAAAAGTAACATTCTGGCAACGCTGCCGTCGAGTGTGTTGTTTGCGCAAATGTATTGTTTTAATTGTTAAAATGTACACGCTGCAGGCGAGGGTTAAGGCCTATGCACACGGCGTATTTTATACGCGCAGATGATGCGCGTGTACGCGCTTCAGAGGGCCTTTGAACTTGGCGTATTTTATACGAGCAGATGACGCGCGGATACGCGCTTCAGACGAGATTCAGTCGCAGCCACGCAGCCTTTGCATACGTTTTTGGGGCCGTAAATGATCCATTCAAACGCGCGTACTTGAAACGCGCGTCGTCAGCGCGTATAAAATACGCCGTGTGCATAGGCCCTTTCATGCAGTCGCTTCAATCCGGAACCAAAAACTGTTTGCATTGTACACCTTGGCGGTTAAATATCTGGCAATGGTGATTTTCTGAGGTTTATTTGCTCAATACCGTGCGTCACATAACTCCCTTACGTAAGATACCTATTGTGTAACGTCTTCTGAGAATTAAGGCACATTTTCCTGTTGGCTTACTTTTTGTGCGCTTCATGATAATGATAATAAAAACAAGTAAAAAATAGCCGGCACGAAAACGGAGTACACAAATAAACTCCGTGTGTAGAAGATTAGGTATTAGGTTCTATTATTAGACTGCAATTGTTGGCTCTATTTTACATACGTTGAATGTAAAAAATGGCCTTTGATAAATTAAAATGCGTGCGTCTGTTTATTATGGTCTTTTTCCTCTAATTTATGCATGCCAAAAGCACTGGGTAGGGCCGAATAGCGGGAGCTCTATTAGTATAATACTAATATTTTATGCACGCTATTTTTAACCGTTTTTTTTTATTAGCCTCTCCTGTTTTCTTAGCTTCACTTGTTTGTATGAATGTAACAGAATCTTTAAACTTAATTTTAACCCACTTTAAAGGTCAGATTAATTAAAAAAAAAACACACTTATCAGGGCCCGAAGACAATACAAAACAAAACTTTTTATTTCGGTTTAATTACTTGTATGTCTACACTTCTACACTAATATTATAAAGAGGAAAATTTGATATGTTGTGTTTGTTTGTTATGGATAAACTCAGAAAAGACTGATCTGATTTAAAAAAAATTTGTTGGGCCGATTTGTGACTTACTCATGCAATTTTTTATTTTTTAAAACCACACCGATAGTTGCTGCCAAACATGTTGATTTACGTTTACAGACCTTTTTATAACATTTACGTGGGGTATCTATAGTTATAATAAAACTGTAACGGCTTCAATTCTGCACATTGAAGGTTTTTTTGGAGGGTACTCTATATTTGATACTGAAGCCAAAACTACATTTTTTTCATTTTTGTTTGTCTGTCTGTCTGCATCTTGGCTAGGCATCACGCCGAAAGTACTGAATGAATTTAAATGAAACTTGGTATGATTGAGTCCATACTACGAGGTAGGACATAGGATACCTGGTGACCTGTACTACAGGTTTTTTTAAACCTATTTCAGGCACCAGCTCCTCACAAAGCTGGGTTTGTTTTTTACTTCTGTCTGATCGCAATTACTGTGTAGCCATTTGTGAGGAAAAATAAATAAACTTTTGATTTGATTTTGATTTTTTTGATACTTTTCATCTCGAAAAATTAAAGGGTTTCCGCTAGATAGGGGTTGAAAGTTATTTAAAAAAATAACTTACCACGCTAAAACTACTGGACGGATTTTGATGCAACTTGGCACAGTCATAGTTTATATGATGGGTTAAAATTAAGGAAACTTTTTATCCCGAAAAAATAAAGGTTTCCTGCGGGATACGAGTCTAAATTATGTTAAGCATGAAGTATTTTTTTTTATTGGATGGTTCTCTACATTTCATACTGAAGACAAAACTGTATATTTAATTTTTTATCGGTCGGTCTGTCTGTCCGTATCTTGACACGCATTACGCCTTTCGGCGTAATAGAAGTTCAGTTGAATTCATTCAGAAACTACTGAATGAATTCAACTGAAACTTGGTATGATTTGAGTTCATACTACGTGGCAGGTCTTGGATACTTTTCAACCCGAAAAATTAAAGGGTTCCCGCAGGATAGGGGTTGAAACTTATTCAAAAGAATCCGTATCACGCTGTGTTGCTGTGTGCTGTCTAAATATTTTGTTTGTCGTATGAGGTAGGGCTGTCCCTTGGTTTTAAAGTTTATCAGGCAGCCCGAGGGCCTCTGACATAGCTTGACGACTGCTAATAATCAATAACAGCCGGGACCGACAGCTTAACGTGCACTCCCCTCCAAAGCACGAGCGATGGAAAACAACACGTAACTTTGAAAAGTCATTGGTGCAGAGCCTAGGACCGAACCCGTAGTGCTATTATATATCTTATTTTCAATATCACTATCACTAATGCCTTGCGATAGAGTCGAAATTGCTATGAAGAAAGTGACAATCTGATTGAAACCTAGATCGGTAATAGCACTACCGGTATCGTTGGATTCTAAGTTTCACTATTGAACCGCTACCATCGCTCTAGTAATGATAATTAGCAGTGACCAGGGTTGGAGTTTCTTTTTTAAAAATGAACAAAACTTTTTTTTATAAAAACACATGATTTAAATATATTTTTTTACACCTTCTTTTAAACTTGTTTTAGCATGTTTTAAACACTTTATTTGATTCCTCGAACATGGGCGCGGAACTGACTCATTATCACACATTGCACTTTATTTTCTTTTTTTAAACATTGATACTCGTACACCTGGTCGAGGAAGGACAGTCAAATGTTTTTTTTAACAATTGTAGGTACAACTATACATGACTACATTTTCAATTATGTTTAATAAACTGATTATGATGATTAAGCCTTCGATCGCAACTGGTTACAAAGCTCCAATTTCGCACACGGCCGTAGGGTAATTTTCATAGTTACAGTGTCACGAAGGTGTGATGTCATAATAACTCGGGAATTACTCGCTGATGGCCAAAATTACTAAAAAACTGATACAATTACCCACACCGGTAATGCTGTTTTATAATCTGGTCTGGGGTAATCCCCGAGCTCAATCCATGCTCAAACTTCAGAGTGCCTATGACAATGACAAGTGTCTTTTTTATCCATGTCCTTTTTCCATGCATACTAACCAGTCATTTACCAACGACGACGTATACGCACAGTATGCGCGCTACAGCGCGCAATGTCAGATATATCGCCACCCGATGAAACACAATGAAACAGTGATATTGTTATGTATGTTTAAACATGTTTATAACAAAATGTTTTAAATTGTGTTTTAAACAGGTATGTTTTTAAATGTTTTAAACAAATGTTTTAAACATTGCCAACCCTGGCAGTGACCATGACAGTTTAAAACTTAGGTTAAGAAATTAAATAAGGTTATTTTAACTTACAACTTGAGTCATTTGATAAATGCAAGCGATGTAGCACATCACTTCTTTTTCTTCAAAGAATATCCCTTTCTCAATTTGCCCAATTTTATCTGTAATAGAATAATACATACGTAATCTAATTTTACAACTAGTATTTTTTTTAATCGATGGGAAGTCAGTCTGTTAATTTTGTTACACGTTGTATTGTTTGTGTCAATAGACTATGTTTTTCGGGAAAACGCTCGCGAAAATTAAGAAAAACAAACATGCAGCGCATGTGGCAGACGATAGCTGGTATTTGATAATTTTAATAAACTAAATACTCGCCATGACCTACGGAGCAGAAACATGGACACTCACAGTTAAACTAGTCCACAAATTTAAGGTCGCTCAGCGAGCTATGGAGAGAGCTATGCTTGGAGTTTCTCTGAAGGACAAGATTCCTAATGAATATATTCGACGGAGAACCAAGATAACCGACATAGCTCAAAGGATAAGCAAGCTAAAGTGGCAGTGGGCTGGTCACATTTCCTGATGAACCGATAACCGTTGGAGTAGACGTGTTCTCGAGTGGAGACCACGTTTAGGCAAACGTAGTGTGTAGTGGCCAGGTGGAGTGACGACCTGCGAAAGGCGGCGGGAAGAGATTGGATGAGGGGAGCTGAAGACCGATCTCAGTAACTTGCTTTAGGAGAGGCCTACGTCCAACAGTAGACAAATTTAGGCTGATGATGATGATTATGATGATGTTCACGACGTGACCTTTTTATCCTGCTGCTTCGATTCATCGGACGACGAGGATTCTCGAATTCTCATTGTCCGGCTCAGGTCCACTCGATCGGACGATTTGAACTTTTTTCCTGCTGCTTCGATTCATCGGACGACGAGGATTCTCGAATTCTCATAGTTCGACTCAGGTCCAATTCATGAAGACGACGATGAAGAATATTGAATTCACAAAGGCCGATGAGTCGGAATATGAGGAAACGCGGGTATTCATATGGAAAATATGTATACTGAAAAGACAATAAAAAATAAATAACAATAAAACACAAAAAGGGCAGTCTTTGACTTTTCATTAGAAAGGAAATACTTAAATATAGAAAAAACCTGAAAAGATAAGCTTGAAGAGCTTTATCTAAATCTTCCCCATTTTAATATTATCTTTTACCTTTCGACATCTGTTCTGAAACACAAACGTAACAAGCCCACATCTGCATGCATTTTAAGTGTGGTCATGTAAATCATACTACTACTACTTGGTGGTACATAAATACGGTATTTTTTTAGGAACTTCAATAAAAATAAAATATCTTCAAACCAAAATATATTTTTGCGTTGAGCGATTAATAATATTAGCATTAATAAAAACATCTTGAATTTGTACGATTTTGTAGGCAGTATAGGTACTATATATTCAACTCTCCCTTGTTACGTTTAAGGTTTAAAATAAATAATAATATTAACAAAATACTTTCTATAAAATCCTATTTCAAATTGGCGGATCAACAGGAAATAAAAATTGACGTCATCCGACCGATCCGACCACTTGTTCCAAAAAATATATGGTCCTCGTGGTGCGATTCTAATCAGACCAACAGGAAAAAAGCCATAAAATCGTCCGAAAGATCCCATCTATTCCAAAAAATATAAAGTCCTGTGTTACGATTGTCTAATACGACCAAAAGGGAAATAAAGTTCACGTCGTCCGATCGAGCGGACTAAGCTGTCGGACAACGTGTTCTGATGGTGGCGGAGCCCCCGCGCCGTGCCTGTATAGCGCGTTTAGTGTAATAGACATTTCAGCTTAAGGCTAATTATTTTTTGGTCAGCTATTAAGAAAAATATCGAATTCTATTTCACCGTGCAAATCCTTAATATTTAAGATTGGGATTATCTCACCTTCCGTGGCACCAGTTTTCGTCAAACATTGTTTCCTCAACAGCTTCCCTGAATTTTTCAATTGTTGTTTGGTTATCTACAGATGTTTCGAAAATAAAATGGATAGTTTATTCTCATTCTTATCATAGTCTGATATAAACATGAGATATGTTATTTATATTACTCCGATTAATAAACTATAAGTTTAGGGATATACATATATGTAAAAGATGTTGTATGCCAAATAGAGAAGTATTTGACCGCAATCTCACCTGATGAGTGACGACTCAGTTGACAAAACTAAGGAAATTAATGCTCAGCCTATCAGCATTAGTCGCTCTTCATATTTTAATATTTAATAAAAACAACTCCAATTACAAACTTAAAAAAAAACTAGACTATAAGTACCTATATAAAGAAAGGGTTTAGAAGACTTTTCTTTGGAGGCTGGCATAGTGAAACCTTTATAAGAATAAAGGACACATATAAGGAAAAAAAAACTCTGGAGTATTATAATGTTCTAGCGTCACGCTACAGAAATTATTAGAAGTAATGAAAGCTAATATTAACTTACGAAATGTTTCTTCGCATCAAATATTTCTAAAATAACAGTTCCCAGTTCATTTTAATTATTGTCTACAAGAAAGTAAACCTTGTGCATGTTTTTTTTATCACAACGATATTTCACCACTATTTTGGCACCGCAATAAAATAAATAATATAACTTTGGTGTTAAAAGGTTAATATTTTTGTAGTAAATAGTTGAATTAAAGTGGAATCTGTTATTCAAGCTATAATAAAGCGTAGAAAAATACATCTTATTATTTTTAAACGATTGTCGTTGAGTTCATCACTAAACTTACCTCTAATTATTTCTGTAACTTGACACTTTTAAACATAACACTCCACATTATTTTGTGTTTGTATATAATGTCCTCTATCCATATAGTATACAGGTTTCATTAAGCACCGCAAACTTGAAAAGAAAACAAGATAGAAGACTGACTACTATGCCAAAATCATCGCCCTTTAGAATTCGATTGGTACTTGTATACTTACGGCATCGCAATTCGTAACAATGATCACAATAACCATCAAAGCAAAGACATTCCTTGGATCCATCGATTAATAATTTTCCTGTGCTTCTCTTCCATGTGTATTTTAAAACAAGCATCAAATAAATAGTGTTTTTGTATTCAAACGTTTTATAGGATCCGTTCAGAGTTGATTATAGTAAAAAGAACCGTAGGTCCCTTATTATCTTATTAGCTAAACACATAGATCGAGTAGGTAACTACTTTGTAGTTATACCTAGAATCAGGGTTTAAAGGTAATGTACCATCTAAAAGTGAAGCACGAGTATGGAGAGTTAATTCTTTATTTTTCCTGAAAATGATGCTTTTGACAACATCTCATCATATGATGCAATCGAAAGTGGATCACTCCGCCTAGATCTTGAAGAAAACACGAGCTTTTGTTTCTGCAAAAATATTACAAATAGACCCCTTTTATTGTATACTAGCTTTTGCCCGCAGCTTCCCTTGCGTGGTTATTATTTTCTCGTGGTTTCCTTCATTATACTGTGCATTGAAATAATTCACTGTTGGGTTTGAAAAAGCGCCAAATGCTGATGATTTAAGCTTGTTAGACAATGCAATGCGCAATGTGTTATTACAGGAGCCCTTAGCGCAGGTAGGGTAGTTGCCATTAGACTAAATACAGCTACATTCCCACGATCTTTAGAATATTAACACGCGTAATGCGCAGACAAAGTAAAGGCCGTAAGTAGTAAAACAATGAACGAACGATGCTAGTTAGTTGTTGCTAAAAAATACAAGAACCGTTGTAATTGCCCTTGCTCCCGAGCTCTCCCTGTGACCAGGTAGGTACCATTACCTAAATTGTATTGTATAAATATAAGATTTGTAAATAAAGGCAGTCAGTCAGTTTGTTGTACCCGTCGTAGTAGTTTCATTCATGGAATCCTCGAAGCTCCTGAACCACGAATAAGTTATTGCTGTTAGTTAATATGACCGAAACCTATGACCTAAAAAGTGAATACGCGATAAAATTATAATACAGTCCACTCCTCCGAAAAAGTAATTCTGAACAGCGATGTTGGTACCACGGGAAATGGGATAATAAAGCTACTAAATGTGTCGAACCCTACAACTGTAAGGCGGAAAACTCGACCAGCAATCAGTAGCGGTGGCAACTAATTGTCAAAACACTGGCCGCCGCCTTTTTGTCACCGACCAAGTGACCAAGCGGCGATTTCTGATTGACACGGAGTCAGATCTGTGTTGTTTCCCACATCGTTGGTTGCTTTCACGCAGACAAGCTACGGATTATGAACTTAGCGCAGCCAACGGAAGCAGCATAGGAACCTTTGGTACATTCAATGTCAAGCTCAATTTTGGACTACGACGCGATTTCTCCTGGCAAGTTGTGATTGCTGATGTCAGCCTTTATAGGCTCTGTTTTTTTGGCATTATATCACCTTTTACCCGACTGCCGTAATAACAAATTATCAGCCTGGCTGGATTAACAGCCGCTGCTTGTGCTGCCAGTTTCCGGTAAATCAATTTTTACATAGCTTCTAGCTGAATTCCCAGATATAGCTCGATCCTCGGCCTTCCCAGAGAAATAAAACATGACACAGTGCATTACATAAAAACTACAGAGAGGCCTCCCGTATCCTGTCGCTCCAGACCACCGAGAAACGAATACACAGAAACTCGTTTCAGCCAAGAAAGAATTTGAGGAGATGGTACGATGCGGGACAGCTCGGCCGTCTAAAAGCGCATGGTCATCACCATTACATATTATTACAATAAAAAAAGATAACGCCTGGCGTCCTTGCGGCGACTCTCGCGCCCTGAACTCCAGGACCGTACCTGACCGTTATCCGGTTTGCCACATAAATGACTTCGCTCACAATCTTCGGTAAGATTACTTCCGATGGTTCTTCTAGGAATGCGATTGGCATTTAAAGAGGATCTCGAAGCCACGGTTGCAGAACTGCTATACGGTGAGCCCCTTAGACTCTCTGGAGAGCTACTAGTACCTTCTCCTGCTTCGGAAAGATTCCAAGACCCTGTTGATTTCGTCGTATAACTGCGACACAAAATATCGACCTTACGGCCTCTACCAGCTACTCGACACGAGGAAAAATCGTCCTTTATATTTAAAAATCTGGCAACTGTGTTGCACGTTTTCCTAAGAGACGATACAATAAGAAGGGCACTGCAACCACCTTATACTGGCTCATTTAAAGTACTTGAGCGTTCGTGTGATGGTAAGACTTTTACTCTTGACGTCAAAGGCAACAGGATGGTTCTGAGTATCGATAGGCTCAAACCGCTTTCATTAATCATTCGGATCACCAATCGAACCAAGCCGAGCAATTGCCTGTTCCACCTCCAGCTACTCAAGGTGAATTGTTGCCAGAACCTTCGAAAAAGCAACAGCCAGCCCAGCAGAACTCGCAATTAAAACCGCCATATACCACACACTCTGGCAGACGCGTTAGGTTTAAGAATTTTGACTAGTTTAGTTCTTAGTGTTATAAAACTCCGTATAACATGTTTGAAGGTATAGTTATTATGACTTGTTAGGTTTTTTATAGTAACTAAAAGTTTAGTGTATTTTTTATGACTTGTTAGTTTTGTATAGATAACATTGCTCTCTGTAGGGGGGTGGTGTGGCGACATCACTAGCGTGCGACCGGGCGCGCTAATGTCCCATCACTAAAATTGTAGAACCGTCATTACGGCTCTATGGTTTCTGGTCGCGGATAGTTTGTGATAATATAGAATAAACGCTTTTTCTCCGTGGACACAAAAGTTTGATTTCAGCGAGCCTACGTTCAACTCGGGGAGCCGAAAATTTCCTCATAGACACAAAAATTGCGTTAGGTCTCAAAAATCTGTGCAGCCCTGGGTTTTTGGTATGCTGATAGTATAGATACCAGTAGTGTAAAAGTTAATTTGCAGCTTCTAAGACCTGAGTTAACTTCGTAAGTTGAAGAAAATCTCCTTGCTCCATTAAAACCTTCCCGTATTTTCCTATTTCTAGTTAAGTCATTCGCATAATCTGTGCTCACATATGCACTTTTTTTTTTAAGGTTTTACTAAGTTAACTACGGCTACGAAGTTAAACAGGCAAATATGTCTAAGTGTGTAAAATAAACGTTCCAAAATATATATATTGGGATATCAAGATAGCAGGCGGTGTTCGCCTGTAGATATGATGACGACTATTTCCTTCTGCAATTCATTATAGCCAGGTATTTTCATTGGATGAAGTTCCAGTTTACGCTACAATGAGAATGCAAACTGACCTGTCGGAACTGACCAGTCCGGGACATTTCGCTGCATCGATGAAAGGTTGGCGTTACTTCCGCTCCGGGGAGAATACCTTATCTGATATATTTTTTTGGCTTGCGTTCTTTTCATTAGGAAATTAATCTTGCCATAGAAACATCACAAGCGGTTCTTGCTCTGTAGTTACAATCGTTTACTTTTACCTATTTAGGTAAATTCCATGTTTTACTTAAGTCATAGAACATAAAATATGAAGTACTTACGTGACACTGGTAAATTTCGACTTACCGACGTATGTTGTATTACATTGATTTGTCATCATGATAATATTTTAAAATAATTACGATTTAATTCCATGTTGGACAATTTAGTCATGAAATATAAAACATGAAGTTTTTATGTGGCACTGAGTCCAAACGAGATTACCGAGATTAACGAGGATAATGTCAAGGAGCCTCACCAAGGACCTTGTGTTTTTTAACAGATCTATATCCAACAGTTCTCTCATCTTAAGAAGAATATCCGATAAGCTGCAAAGTTGATCTTTCCAGCATCTAGGCCACGCAAAGTTCTTGTAGACCGCTTGTACAGTACATAGCCTAGAAAATGCCTAGAAGGGAATACGTTCAATTATTTTTTTATTAGTTTCCAACTCTAGTGCAGTGGGTGGAGGAGTAAATGTGAATTACCCGTGCACCCACTAGGTGAAGCCAGTGGGCGGACGGGTCATTGCCCCAAATATTATACATGAAGATACCTGCCTGGAGCCAGAGACCAGTATACAAGAATATATTCAGAACTGAGAAAGAATCTTAAAACTAAAGTACAATGGACAGACTTATCGCTAAAAGCTTTGTTTTCCAGTTAATCTTTTGGGTGTAAAAAAATATTACTAATATTATAATGATACGTGATTTATAATAAGAGTCCAGCGGAACTTGGAGATCTCGTAAACAAATTAAATTGACAGATAAATTGTCTTATGCAAATGATAATTATGTTGCAAACTAGAAAACTATTTGATGTATCATTTAAAACAGTTCTAACATTAACTCCTATATATATAGGAGCTTACACCGAAGTCTGTAGACTTTATACTGAAGTCCGCTAAAACAGTAGACAGATCGGTCGTTAAGCCGGACACCGATTTAAACAAATGGGGGTTATTATTGACAACAAGTGTACCAAAACCGTAAAGCTTCACCCCAGGTGTGTACGACGTCTGGGGAGTTGGATGGTGCATTCGGGAGCCGCCAGCGAATAGCAGCGCGCACGAGGTTTCCTCTTGCAAATTCTCCGGCGTGGAGTCAAAGACACAGCTAAGTACTCTGGTCGTTATTCTGTTTTTATCTTGCATTTATGGGTGTGAGATCCAGTTTGCAGCTTCATGAACTGAACATCGTGGTATGATGTAAAAACTTTCTTACTCAGCTGATGAGCTATCATTTATTATGAAATTTCTAAGAAGTCCTTAATAATCTATACAAATAGGTGCTATATCTGAGTATACGAGTAATCCATTGTGAACATATATGATAAGCTTATATCACTTATATAACTTATTTCACTTATTTTTCTTGGGTTAAAAAGAATCTGCAGTAAACTGCGATTCTTTTTAATTATATATAATAATAATCATGTTTATCAAAAATTATCTATCATTTTGAATTTAAATTAGACACATCACTAGAATTTGTGAATTGTGAAACTGTTTCGACTTAAAAGATATCTTACGACTGTCACTCACGAGTTTTTTCGTCGAATATTTCAATTTGACCGGTGTTCAGACGTTAAAGACGTCCATCCTCGAGAGTTTGCGCAACAAGGGTGCGATGCGAACTGCGGACCACCGCACGTGTTCATTGCATCAGTGGCGCTGGCGGCGAGGGTGCTGCAGGCGGGGGAGCCCCAGCCCAGATGAAGACTCACTTACGCACGCATCATTTTTACTGTTGTCACTGCCGTAGACAAACAGTTTAAGGTCCTTACACCAGTTGTCGACAGTGTCCACCTTGCAGAGAAACGGCTCACTTTCGGTGTTTCGACTTTAAATGATCTTTCAGACGCGATCTTCTTTCTTTTTTTTTTCTAATTACCGTTTCCTGACTAGTGCCTCGGTTTATTACAATTCCAAGATAATACCTATATTCCATGACATCTATTATAGACCAAATCATACAAGATGACGTTTCAAATTCGATCACGCTGCAGTCGGTTGCCTGAATTGAAGATCACCTGGGAGCTCGTACTCTATGCCGCGCGAGATTTCTTGCGGAAGGCGTGTGACGTCATTGCGGCAATTGCTGAACGGTTCCACGAAGATATTGTACCGTGATGTTAGATTGCCTTGCGCTGACTGAGTGCTTAAACAAGTAAAAACTTCATTTGAGTAATTTTTACGGGCACATTAGAGCGCGTTTAGGGCAAACCTAAACTTCAACCTCTTAACCTCTTCATTATATTATCTACTTCCGCTTTAATATCATTGCCTATATCTATTTATGTACCAGAAAGAGACACGGAATCTATAAAATAGCTTCTGACTTACACCTCAGTCTCAATTTTGATCTTATTTTTTATTTATTTTGAGGTCACCTTATTGCTAATATAGTATGACCTGCGGGCCTGATTTTTTTGTACTATATTATGGTGCCTGTTTTTTGTTCATTTAAACAAGATTACGGCGGCAGCTGGTAGCTTACGTGTAACACTAAGTACTACGAAACCGCTTTTGTAACAGTAAATTTCAAGCGAGCGACTTTATAACGGTAAATTTAAATCGAAGGTGCCTTTAATTTGTTTTATTATCAGTAGACATCGAACCATAAAAAAAAATGTGTATATGTGTATATATTTTTTTGGCAATTATCATAGAGTTAATATTCATCTTACCGCTAGACAGATATCAAGAATTAGATCAGGATTTTAATGTTTTTATTTCATTAATAACGGCTGATAGACACACAGGAAATATAATCGGAATGATTATTACCAGTGAGTCATTTCCTCCTGACCTGACGTCAAATAAGGAATTATGGGTTCGACTGAGCACAAAACCACTGAAATGTCTAATGATACACCGTATGTATCATACCCGTATGCACGCGCGTAGGCACGCGCGCCGACATTCATCGTGAGGTGACGTTTCGTCAGTGTGGCGACTTGAGTACGTGTATGGGGCTGCTTGCCACATAATGCCATGGGCAGCTGCTTTTGCGTTCAGAATTGTTAAATGGCTCTTCTCAAAAGGACGTTTTACAGATTGTGCCTGACACCACTGCGGGGGCAAGAGCTTCTGCTACTCCAAGTCCAGAGGTTCAAGATACTGAGCAGCAGTGGACGGCAGTAAAAAAGCGAAGATACCAGCGCCCAGCTTCATTATGCGGCACTGCTAGTACAGCCATAACCACCTTGAAGGCGGTGGAGCCAAGAAAATTTATACATTTGTGGAGTCTAACGCTGACGACATCAGGGATTATCTTCGTCAGTTGTGCCCCACAGGAACGTGTACAGTACAAGAACTGAACCCAAGAGGGGATTACAAATCCTACAAGTTAGGAGTCCCAACTGCTGCCTACGACGAGTGCTTGTCAACCGATGTCTGGCCGGTTAATGCCAGAATCAAAACTTGGATACCTTACCAAAGACCAGTTGGCTCTGCTGATGTCAGTGGCGCCCGGAAGACAGCTGCCACAAGCAGCAACCAGCCCTTTCGTGTTCCCACAAAAGCGTAACAACAAGATTGTTAGCTTTACTGCGTTCTATCAGAATGTACGTGGCTTGAAAACCAAGTTAAAGGATAGATGCTCACCGTGCGGAGGCGTCGCACACGCGGCGCGCGCTCCTATTGTACTACGCCGCCGTCGTGACTTAGAAACATTCACCGGCGAGGATTTGTGGGCCTGCTCCTCATGGCATGGTCGGCCATTTTTTGTGTGCGTTGTGTACATTAAGCCAAAAGCAAGTGACAGTGACTACATGGATTGGTTTTGCAGGGTAGAAAATTGAATTGTTTTGTTAAAAGCTCCTGTTTTAATTTTAGGTGATATCAATTTAAATAGTGCGTCTGTAAATATTTATAATTATTATTGTTATTTTTTATCTTATTGTAGCTCGTCTGAGAAGAATGAAGTTATAAATTTGCATGGAGGTATATTAGATGTCGTATTGGTCCAGGAGCGCGACGACGTGCGTCAGGTTCGAGTTATTGCTTCTGACGGAATAGTCACTCCCGTTGCTTATCACCCACCGTTGGATATAGAGGTGAGAATTGAGACGGCTCATCATTCTGGTCTCCTGGAGCCATCTAACATCAATCCTTCCAAGGATTGGAACTTCTCGAAGTGTGACTTCGAAAGACTATACTTTTTAATTTCGGAGAGTTCTTGGGTTTCAGCCTTTCAAACAAATGATGTCTGTACTGCTTGTACGAAATTATTTCTAGTATTTTTGACACATGCATGCCTAAGAAGCGACGTCAGAATAGTGTAGGTAGGCGCTACCCTGTCTGGTTTTCCAGTGATATTATCTATTACACTAAACTTAAATCCAAATTGCATGCGTCTTGGAAGCGAACTAACTGTAGAGAAACATATAAACAGTTCGCTGACCTTAAAAAAGACAGCATAAAGTCTAAACCGCGCGAGTTTTGGAGACACGTTTCTAGCTTGCGCACTAAGGGTGGGTTCGAACCTAATGTTACATACATGTTATTTTCGGGAGTGGATGCAGTTAATGCTTTTGCTAGTTTTTTTGGTAGTGTATTTTTGACTGAAATACCGCTACTAAACGCTGATATAGCAAACAGCTCCGATAAAAGTTGCGACAGTAACTATGTAAATATTTTCCATATTACCTCTAACGACGTGTTGACTGGTATCAACAAGCTGAAACCAAGTAGTTCCATGGGGCCAGACAGTATCCCATCTACTGTACTTAAGCAAATAAAAAAATTGTTGTGCCTTCCCCTTTGCCATATTTTTAACCTCGCGTTGGAAACTGGAAAGTGGGTACTTTGGGGCCTCAGTGGAAATTATCAAGAGTTAGCCCAATACCTAAAAGCTCAGACAAGTCTAAGGTAGAGGAATACATACCGATCACAATATTGTCGTCTCCTACAAATGTATTTGAGAGCATAATCCACAAATATACACACACACACACACACAGGTAGATAAATACCTTTGCAACGAGCAGCATGGCTTCAGACGAAAGAGATCGGTTGATACCAACCTTTTGACTTTCGTGGAATTTATCTCGACTAGGATGGACCGTGGCTCCCAAGTTGATGTGCTTTACTTTGACTACCGGAAGGCGTTTGATAGGGTCAATAATGACATACTGCTGGCAAAACTAAGCACCATTGGCTTTGCCCCGGGACTTCTCCGGCTTATTGCAGATTACCTGCGTGATCGCCAGCAGTTTGTCAGGCTCGGTTTATACGAATCTATTCCCTATCATACGCGTTCCGGTGTGAGGCAGGGCTCAATACTTGGGCCTCTTTTATTTTTACTGATGGTGAATGACCTGCCTACCGTTCTAGAGCACTCACGTTGCTTATTATACGCTGACAACCTCAAGCTTTTCATAGAAGTGAGGTCTGATGCAGACTGCATAGCTCTGCAGCAGGACGTTGATGCTATTTACCAATGGAGTCATGAGAATGGGATGGAATTCAACGCCTCTAAATGCTACGCAATGACTTTTCGGCCGAATTGGCACCCAATAATTTGTGGCTACAAAATAAATGGAGTTATCTTAACTCGTTCGACAGTTGTGAAGGATTTGGGAATCATATTTAACCGAAAGTTGACATTTCACGACCACATAATTGCGTTGGCTAAAGAGTGTTTTAGGCGCTTGGGTTTCATCCTTAGAAATTCCCATGACTTTAGAAATCAGCACATAATTCGGCTTATTTTTGGGGCGTTAGTACGGTGCAATATAGAAAGTGCAATGTGTGTGTGTGTGTGGAACCCACATGAGAGCACTTATATTCTTTTGCTTGAGAAGGTACAAAAAGCGTTCTTAAGATACCTATACAAGCGGTTTAATGGATACTATCCCTACATGTATCCCACAAAGTTTCTATTGGGTTGTCTGGGGTTCAACTCACTGGAAGTATAAACACCAGCTGGTAGTCATGTGCAAAATTCTCCGAGGAGGTATTGACACACCAGATCTGCATGGTGAGCTGTGTCGATTTTTCACTCCCCACAATTATAGTCGCAGCCGTAAACACAAGGTTTTCGCCGTGCCGTCGTGTCGCACAATGGCGCGACATAACTCGCCCGTACCACGTACCCTCTTCACGCTCAATGCTCTCCAGGACGCCAATCCAGACTGTGATTTGTTTGCTGATGGAAACAAATCACAGATGAAGATATTGTCAGAGTGTTTGTGTTTTTGTGAGAGGGATGTATGATTGTTTGTGTGTTGTTGTTCCGTTTATTATTTGAAAATGCCTCTTTTCTTGTATTGTTCACTGTCTTTAATTAATCTAATTGGTCTATCCGTGTTAATTAAAGTAAAATAAATAAACAATTATCGCTTGGAGACAATCGACCATATATTACTTTTCGGTATTTTAGATATTTACGTTGAAAACTCAACGGTTACTCGATGCCTAGTCTTCATCGTATAGTGACCCGGACGTATTAGCCGTTGATTTAATTACACTAATAAGATGTTATTTTATTCAGTTATTTAAGCAATTCCACCTTTTTTCTTACAATACTGATTGAAGACTCCTGTTTCGCATACTGTGAACCCAACTTTTTTCTTCTTTTATTTAGCAATGTATTCGTATTATTGTCAAAGAGAAGCTTTTCTGAGTCGCATCTTGATATTATAATAGATTTTATAATCTTGATATTGTATAAAACTGTGTGATGGTGGAACTTTTAACTTTTAACATAACAAAATTCATGGCATTTTTAAAGAATTTTTACTTTTTAAATTTAAGAAAAGCTTGGTGCGATGGCTTGAAGAAAAATGTTTTTATTCTATTCAGGATTTTTTTAATTATAAACTGTGAAATGCTGGTATTATTTTTAATTTGACATTTAATTTAAATTGACATTGATTTATTTTATTTTATAATATTTTACACACATAATTTATTTGTAATTATATTGACATTTCACAAAGCATCTTTTTATTTGTAATATTTTGACATTGATAAATAGGTAGTTATGCATCCCGGCACCATCCTTATCAGCGCATAGCGCCCGGTCGCCCACACAATTCCGCTTAATTTAATGACTATGTTTTATTCTGTGCGATTGTTAGTTGTCGACTTGGCACTTTTGTTAGTATGTAAGGTGTTTATTATTAAGTTTAGAGGAGCTCAGTCTGTACTTAGCATTCAATCAATTAATACATCAATTTAACTTCAAATTTGTATTTTTTAAAACGTCCCTTGGGTCCGTCGCAATTTGAGTGGCGCAGCTGGTAGGATATCCGTTATCCTGCTGCCGGGTTGACGCTTAAGGACCCTAAAATCGGTTGTTCGCGTCGAGTATCCTGCAGTGAATTCGGGTATCCTCGAACCAAAATAATAACTCTCCCGCGACGCGTGTGCAGCGAAAACAGTTCAATCAGTGATCGGTTTGTGCACCAGACTCGAGACGAGGCGGATTGGCCCTGGACAGACTCACGCAAGGAGGATATGGGATCGAGCAGTTTGTGAGTAAACCTCTTCACACCTGTTTTCATAATACCCTATCTTTTCCGTATTTTCCGACCCCAAATCGTTGGCCTAACTAATTACGTCTATCTGATTTTGTTTGATTCAAGTATATTGTAATTGTAAGTATATTCGTAATTGTTAGTGTTTATTAATAAGTTGTGTTTATTGATTATCGAAATCAATTTAGTGATATTAATAGTTGTTTAGTGATTATTGAAATCAGTAGTAGCTAAAATGGTTAACGAACAAAATGAAACGATTAAGATGATTCCTAGGGAAATATTGTGTATAATTCCTAAGTATGATGGAGACGAAAAACTACTGAACTTATTCATTACGAAATGTGAATAGCTTTTCAACTGGAAGGAAATACGTCACAAAATTTGTACGTATTTCATTCTGTAACGAGTAGACTTACGGGTGGAGCTGCGACTCTACTTAGTGAACATCAAAATTTAACTTCATGGACTGAATTTAAACAAATTCTTACCCAACATTTTGGCGATCCCCGCTCAGAAGAGTGTATAGCGATTGAATTGGAAAGTTTGAAAATAAAACAAGGTGAATCACATATCCAGTTTTGCCATAGAATACAGAATGTTAGGATTACAGAATGTTCTTTAATTGCGAAAGTAAACATAATTACCGATGAAGGAGTTAAAGCAGCGAAAATGATTATCTATAACAATACAGCTTTGAACGTATTTCTATATAACCTTCCCGAAGATATGATTCGTATAGTGCGATTGAAGGGTTGCACTACCCTTGAAAATGCATTAAGCGTAGTTATCGAGGAAGTAAATTTTCTGCAACAATATAACGCAAAAAATAACAAAGTAAAACCGGCCACATTGCTACAACCAAACCCACAAAATTCACTGAGACCTCTGAACGATATTAGGCCTTCGTTAAGCCAAATGCCTAATCAACCTAACTTTAAATTTGGCATTCCACAAAACCAAAACTTGCCCGGATTCAGGCCAAATTTCATCCAGCCAAATAGGTTTGCACCCCCTCAAGGTTATCGGTTCGGTGTGCAACCAAATATGCCCCAACGAAATTTTAATCAGGGGCCTACTCAACAGCTACGCCCTCCATTCCAACAAGGTGGTTTTCGATTCGGAATTCCTCAGCAACAACATTTTAAATATGGTGTCCCTAACCAACAGCAGCAACACACAAATCAGTTTAAATTTGGTATTCAACATCAACAACAACAAGCACCCAAAACTATGAATGACCCCGATGTTTCAATGCGCACGGCACCTGTCAGACAAAATATGATCACCAATGACTTGTTTTATAGTGAGGAACCTTCAACTTACCAGGATTATTACTCCGATAACTATGACAATAACTATTATGAGTTAGCGCCTATTGATTATGTGGAGAACGCCCACGTCGATGTTGACTATCCGGATTATACTGGAAACATTGTAAATGAGGAAATTAGTGTCCCTGAAAATTTTCAAGCACCAGCCTCGAACGACGCGGTGAAATGATAAGCCTCAACTATTGCGATAGCATTTTAAAATTACCCCACATTGAAATTCCTGAAATTAATGCGAAGTTTCTTATTGATACAGGAAGCAGTAGATCATTTATAAGTCCTGCTAAAGCCAATGAATTTTTCACTGACTTCAAACAACACGAACCCTTTACAGTCGTAAGCACCCACGCCCAAAGCATTCACGATGAGGTAATATGTATACCATTATTGAAAACGTTCAAAAGTACACTTCCACACAAATTCTTCATTTATGACGTCGACAGTAGATACGATGGACTTATAGGATCTGATCTGCTTAAGAAACTGGCAGCTAACGTAGATATGGGAAATCAGATTTTACATACACTCAACACTGATATACCCATAATATATAATCCACCCTATGAAGTTATGTTAGAACCGAGGTCCGAAACACGAATTAAAATACCCACCAATTATCAAAACGGTGATGCTATTGTGGATTTTACGGAGTTTAGTGAAGGAATACGTATGCCAACTGCTCTTGTCAAATGTAGCAATTTCTTTGCTACAACAGTAATTCAGAAAATCTCGAACGAAAAGGCTACGATTACTTTTACAGAACCATTTGATGTGACAGTGTTTGAAGGTGAAGAGTGCAAGCTAAATGTAGTGATTGATGACTGTGAGATCGACGCTATCCTAAAAGAGAATTTGACTAAATTAAGGCTGGAACACACGAATAAAGAAGAGCATGAGAGTATTTCCAAATTATGTTACGAGTACCGCGATATATTTTATTGTGACAAAATCCCTCTCTCTTTTTCTAATCAAGTGAAACATGAAATTCGCACGGTTAATGAAAATCCAATTTATATTCGACCATATCGACATCCACATTCACAGAATGAAGAAATACAGAACCAGGTAGAGAAACTCCTCAAAGATAATGTTATACAAGAATCCCACTCACCTTGGAGTGCGCCGGTTCACTTGGTAAAAAATAGACGCATCAGGTGAAAAGAAATTCAGAATGGTCATTGACTACCGCAGGTTAAATGAAATCACGGTAGACGACAAATACCCCTTACCAAATATAACCGACCTTTTTGATAGATTAGGTAAATCGACATATTTCAGCACAATAGATCTCGCTTCCGGGTACCACCAAATTGAGGTCAACCCCGCGGATAAACCTAAAACTGCATTTACAACCCAGTCAGGACACTTTGAATTCCAACGCATGCCCTTTGGTTTGAAGACCGCACCGGCTACATTTCAAAGGGCCATGGATAATGTGCTACGAGGCCTTCAGGGTTTACACTGCCTAGTATATCTAGACGATATTATAGTATATTCATCCAGTCTACAGGATCACATTTCAAAATTACGTAAAATGTTTGATCGTCTCAGAGAAACCAATCTTAAAGTAACACTGGACAAATGCGAATTTCTCAGGAAAGAAGTGTTGTATTTAGGCCATACCATCACCAAAAACGGCCTTATGCCAAACAACGATAAAGTGCAAGCGGTGCTTAATTTTCCGATACCACGAACGACCACAGAAATTAAAAGTTTCCTTGGCTTGGTTGGCTACTACAGAAATTTTATCAAAGATTTCGCCAAGGTCACACAACCGTTAACCTCCTGCCTAAAAAAGCGAAATAAAATTGAGTTAACTCCGGAGTACAAAGATGCGTTTGAGAGGTGTAAGGAGCTATTAACTAACGCCCCCCTTTTACAATTCCCGGATTTTACCCGACCATTCGTTCTCACGACCGATGCATCAAACTTTGCTCTTGGTGCTGTTCTTTCACAAGGCCCAATCGGAAGTGACAAACCCGTGGCATTTGCAAGTAGGACCTTGAACGAAGCCGAGTCACGATATAGCACAATAGAGAAGGAAATGCTAGCGATCATTTGGGCCACAAAACATTTACGTCCCTATTTATACGGAAAGAAATTTACTATATATACGGATCATAGGCCGTTGGCTTGGTTGAAAACGATGGATGAACCTAATAGCAAAATTACGAGGTGGAAGTTACGTTTGTCAGAATTTGATTTTGACGTTGTATATAAAAACGGAAAGCAAAACAGTAATGCGGATGCATTATCTCGTATAAGGATTAATGCGTTAGGCGGAAAGGATAATGAGTCAATGGAAGTAAATTTGGATGAAAATGAACAAAAGCTCCAGCGACAATTGGATGAAGTTATTGAGGAATTAGTACAAATAGGTAAAAAACAACACCAAAGTGATGCGTGTGAACGACCAGCGTCCCCAGTTGTAACTTTATCTGATTCAGAGAAAACCATAAGCGTTATAGAATCCAACGATCGACGATCCCCATATCCAATTCCGTCTGTAAACAGTAGCACCGACACGGCGCCTGAATGGCCAAGTAATAGTAGTACGAATACAGTTTATTCTGCACGCAACTTAGATTCAGAAGGTATACTCATCTTACAAGAGGCCATAGACACTAAGCCGAACCAAATACTCGTATATACCTGGAACAAAAACGAAATTGGAGTTAAAAACTTATCAAGACTGAAACAAAGAATACTAGAAGTCCACTTACCTGTAGATAACCCGAATCTCGTCAAACAATTCCTCCTGGAATACATAAAACCCAAAGTAAAGCATTTTTTTTACTTTGAGAGTGAAATTCATCGCAAACAATTTTCCACGGTTACCGCATCACTTTTCAAAAAGGACTCTGTTAAAATTTATGAGTGCACCCAACGAATCATTTACGTAGAGGAAGAAGATGAACAACGCCAGATTGTCGATAAGTACCACACAGGTAAAAATAGCCATAGAGGTATTAAGGAAACGCTAGTACACCTTAAGCGTACGTTTTTCTGGAATAACATGGATCAGACAGTAGCTAGTATTATAAATGCATGTGACGTATGTAAAAAGATGAAGTATGACCGGAAACCATTAAAACCAGAATTACAGCTATCCCAAACGCAAACAAAACCATTTCAGGAAATATTTATCGACACCTTTACAATAGAAGGAAAAATATACCTTACCATAATTGACGCTTTTAGCAAACTGGGTCAGGCCATTGAAATTAATAACAGATCCACCCCTGAGGTTGTAAGAGCGCTAATAAAATACTTCTCCATGTACGGCATCCCAAGCAGAATAAGTTCGGACCCCGGCATGGAATTTAATAATACATTAATGAAGGAAATGTTGGCTTTTTATAAAGTTGACCTTCATATCGGCACACCCCATAACCCGAATTCGATGGGTTTAATCGAAAGATTCCACTCAACTATAATAGAAATATACCGAATAGCAAAATATGAACAAAAGATCACCGATGCTGCATCCGTTATGATATACGCAGTTATGTCATATAACCACACAATACATGCTACTACAGATTTGACACCATTCGAAGTTGTATTCGGGCACACCGAGTCCAATAGCACATTTGCGGTTGACTTTAACAAACAGTTTACACAACAGCTCGTTAAAGAACACGTTAGAAGGACTAAACATTTATACGACTATTTGACAGATAAAATTATACAAAAAAAAACAATTAATGATAGAAAAACGTGGAGGTGAAACAAAATTCGCAATAAAGGACGGAGATTCAGTTTTCATTAAAGGAGCAAACACTAGGCGTAGCAAAGACAAACCGCGCTATCAAAAAGCTCAAGTCATTGGAGAGATTCGTAGAAATGTTGTACCAGTAATAACACGTGACCGAACAACTAAAGTACCTATTAAAGACATTAAGCGTCCTTCGCAGGTTAATACTTCTGGCGATCCATGCGATCCGAAGCCAGGCCCTTCAACTGCACCCGATTGACAAGAACCCCGGGCTGTTACCCATCCGGGAAGGCCAAGCTTATGTCAGCTACGATAAATGGACCGTTATCAAGATTTTAGATTTAAAATTAGTTTATGAGGAATTAGAATTAAATATAAACAGGTACATAACGCTTAGAAACCAAGTTCACAGCTGTATTGATAGTAACGTTTTAGATTCAGATTTAATTAACGCGGAAGTTCAAACAGATTACATAATGAATATAACCATAGAAAAGTACAAGCAGTTAATTCCTTCAGCAAGGGTAAAACGTGGTTTAATAAACCCTCTTGGTTCTTTGGTAAAAATGATTACAGGAAATCTGGATAATGATGACGCCTTAATGTACGAAAAGTTAATTAATAATTTAAATTCAAAACAGGACGCTGTATCTAAGAAAATGACAATTATCACTGAAATGGTGGGTACCTTTACTAAAATAGCGAATTTTACTAGAAGCAACTTTATTCAGATTGAAGAAAGCATTCAAGAAATAGATTTGTATTTAAATGAAACAAGGACTTACCAGAAATTCAATAAAATTATTAATAATTACGGTACATTTCTTCATAATTTTCAAATTATCTACTTTAGATTAGATGAAATTGAAACTGCCATTGCTTTTAGTAAGATTAAAGTATTGCATCAATCAATTGTTTATACGAATGAATTGTTACTACTGTTAACTGAAATAAAAAAAAATTGGCAAATTACTGTTTCCTGTTAATTTAGAAAATATTGTTAAAATAGAACAAAGTGTAGAACTGAAAGCTTACATCAAACAAAATCAGATTAAATTTATTATGAACATTCCACTAATTAGAGACGAAATTTATAACTATTATAAACTAATACCACTACCAATTTTAGACGATGCTAAAGGTCAAACTACCCTTATCCTACCTAAATATCCATATGTCCTTATGAAGGGGTTGAAAACAGTACCGCTCTCTCAACCATGTTCCGAAGCAGATGAAGACCATTTCCTGTGCTACGAGAATGACGTTTTGCCTCTGGTTAGAGATGACTGCGTCACTGAACTTCTACAGTTTACCACTAACATCTCGAGTTGCCATCCGATTCCTGTCATTATTAATGATGTCAAGGTCAATCCTGTACAGCCAAACCGCTGGATAATTTATACGAACACTGAGACACTACTTACAAAGTACTGCGAAAATGAAATAACCCAAGAAACAGTTCGCGGGACGTATCTGTTAATTATGAATGATGATTGTGTTGTCAAAATTAAAGAAGTGACCCTGAAAAGACATCAAATTAGTGGGAAAGACATAATTTACGAAAAGCTGCCAATAATTCAATTACCAAAAATATCCAACGTACCGAATTCGCAAAGAAAACCAGTTAATCTCAACGGAATTAATCTCGCCGACGTCCAGTTCCTGAATTACTTATTGCAGAAAAGTGGAAGTGAGATTATTAGTGATAGTGAAAAATTTGAAAGTTTTTTTTAAAAGTGTTAGCATAGGAAACATTGTAATTTGGTTAATTATAGCATTAGTAATTGTAATCTTAGCCCTTAAGTATATGATTCGTAAAGCATATTGTGTGAGGAAAACTCGAGATGGTCCTTCAGACAATCTCGAACTTAGGGAGGAAGGAGTTATGCATCCCGGCACCATCCTTATCAGCGCATAGCGCCCGGTCGCCCACACAATTCCGCTTAATTTAATGACTATGTTTTATTCTGTGCGATTGTTAGTTGTCGACTTGGCACTTTTGTTAGTATGTAAGATGTTTATTATTAAGTTTAGAGGAGCTCAGTCTGTACTTAGCATTCAATCAATTAATACATCAATTTAACTTCAAATTTGTATTTTTTAAAATGTCTGTTGGGTCCGTCGCAATTTGAGTAGGTTTCATAGGTCTTTTGAATTGTTTATATTGTTTAAAATTTTAATATTATTGCCTATTTAATTTTGAATGTAATTGAATTCATTATAATTTTGTACAAATTTCATACGCCTGTAAAGGCAAGTTTTGGCAGGACTCAACAAGTGCATATTATCCATCTTTTGTACCTAAAACTTATGAAATAAATAATATGAATATGAATATTAGAGGACTCTCAAGTAGTAAGAATTCAATATCGACAGTTATTGATTTTTTGAACTCTTTAGTTTGATAATGGCTACTAATATAGGACCACGGAATAGAAGAAACAAGTAAAGGACCTTAATTCAATGCTTTCAAGGTGCCGATGATACGTAATAGACATTTTTAAATTATTACTTCGTTCGAAGCTTACAGTAGCACATGGGATATTAACCTTGTTTTGGATAATTTCAATGATAATTTCTAATTTAGAGTTTTTTTGTCTAAGCTACACTTTTGAATGAAGCTGTTTGATATTTTTAGCTCTGCCGATGATAATATATTATGATAGTTTCCAATCATTTTTTAAGTTTTATTATTAAAATTGGTTACGTTGATATATTGCCTTACCGTATCACGATGAAATCTCAGATATGTATTATGGTAGGTAAATATAATATTTCACACATGGTTAAGCGTGTGTTATAGTTGTTAGCGTGTGTTATAGCGTGTGTTAGTGTATGTTTTTATTATTATTATTTCTCGTCAATACGCTCAGCTGAAAAGCTTTTACTTTGTTTATATTGTAAATAGTTTATTAATGGAAGTCTGAAGATCTATTTTATGTGTATTAATAAGCCTCGCAAACTGGTAGTTGTGCAAACATTTAATTGCTTAATTAAGAGCAATCAGTATGAGCGCGGGATTTAAATATAAAAAATAAAATAAAAACTGAACTCGAAACACGTGACTTTCCGCCACATGATACGCTAGATGTTAATATAGACGGAATACACTGCCCGTTGGAGCACTAATTTAACTACAAAACGGCCGTCACAAAGTGACTGAAAACAGTAAAAACATATGTAATAAATTAAAGTAAATATAAGAATTATAACGATAATGTGACAATCTCAACAATATTGGTTATTGGTCACAATATTTTATATTAGCAGACAGAGTTCTAAGGTTAATTGTTCATTAACGTTAGTTAAATGATTAATATTATCATCACAAATTAATTTGTGATAAAAATGTACGTTGAAGGTACAAACTTCTGCATTGATGATATTACCGTTATCTCTCAAGGTCTACATGTATTTATATATCAATCTGGAGGGCTAGGCACGTATAATTATTGATTAAACGAACTTACCTGTAAGTGAAGTTCTATCATAATTATAGGAGCGCCTAGTCCGAAGAGATTGATATAGAAACACATGTAGTATCGCCACCCAGCGCCACCCGGTCCCACCATTTTATGCGCAAGCTATGATTAACTAGTTCGTTTAGGTAATCAATAATTCTACTAGGAAATTTATGGGCAAAAAGTTGTAGAACAGTTATTTAACTTTAAGGCCGCAACAATGGTGAATCAAGAAAAATGCGCGATGTTCAGAGGAACCTTTAGATGAATCCTTTTGTTAATTTCCTATATGAAAAATATATAGTAAACTTAACTTCGTATCGTCAGAACTTCTTCGAACTTCAGATGTCCTCTCCACAAACGTAATAACTAACTTAAAAGCAAAAAAACACGCCTGCCCTGCCAAAAATGAGTTTAGGCCAATATACTACTAGTTTACCCGCCCGCGACTTCGTCCGCGCGGACTACTGCTTATCGTGAAAAAAAGCATGCTATGATATATGACATCTTCTAGGATATTAAAAACAAATGCAAAAGTAGGTATATCACCAACGCTCTTGATGTTTTTTGACATACTTGTTATTTCGTTTCCATGGCAACCGTTTCTTACAGCGAGTAATCAAAATTCTTCCAGTTTTTCCAGTTTTCTCGTGGAAACTTACAATTTTCCGGGATAAAAAGTATGCTATGTTTTATTCCAGGGTATAAGCAATCTCCATTCCAAGTTTCATCAATATCCGTCCGCGTGAAAGCTCACCAAACAAACAAACAAACATACAACGTTTTACATTCATATATTGGTATGGATTGAAATGTGCTTATCAGCGCCTTCAATTTGATACCCATATTGTAAAATTTGAAGAAAAAATATTTTTTTGCAATTTAAAATGAAGCCGACAAACTGTTTTTTTTTAAATATCCTATGTTACTCGGGGGGGTGTAAGGATTCTAACGATACCCCATACGTCTAAATTTGTTTAGGCATTTCAAACTTATGGTGGAATAAAGAAACTCACATACAAACTTACGAACATACATGAATGCTAAAAACATAACACTCCTTTTTGGGCAGTCGTGTAAAAACAATAACACTAGCCTGCGCCTGCGGCTGCGTGGGTGAAGCCGAGGGTGGAGGATAGTCTACACTAGCATTATAAAGAAGAAAGATTTGATTGTTTGTATGTTTGTTTGTTTGTAATGGATAAAACCAAAAAATACTGAACCGATTTTAAAAATTATTTCACTTGTAGATAACACTAGCCTGCGCCTGCGGCTGCGTGGGTGAAGCCGAGGGTGGAGGATAGTCTACACTAGCATTATAAAGAAGAAAGATTTGATTGTTTGTATGTTTGTTTGTTTGTAATGGATAAAACCAAAAAATACTGAACCGATTTTAAAAATTATTTCACTTGTAGCTAGATAGCTACATTATCAGCGAGTAACAGGGGCAGTTTTCTTTTTTATTTCAAATAATTTGCGTTCCCTTCGGAAATTGCAATAATGTATCAAAAATAAAGAACGGAATTACGTTACCATGGAAACGAAATAATAACAAGTCTGTCAAGTAGATAAGAATAAGAATAATTTTATTAATAAAATTATTCTTATAAATAAAATATTCTTAATAATAAAATTATTCTTATTATTTAGATAAGTAATAATGCAGTTGTTGATGGCCAAAAAGCACTGCTGCCAATGATTTTGAATTACGCTTACTAGCGTTTCTTTTTTTTTAGAAGTTACGTATATGAAAATTGGAGTGTTAATAGAAATCCACACCAATCTAAGACAGTGAAACGTTGTCTCTTTGTTTGGGGAGTTTTAACACGATAACGGCGGGACGGAATTTGATGAAATTTGGAGTATGTATAGCTTATACCGTGGAATAATACATAAGACACTTTTCATCATCATAATCAACACCATTATCACACATAGTTAGAGATAAAATTAAATCCATTATTAAGATCCAATAACTTCTGGTCATCATCAAAAGAGTGTCATCATGGAACCTTGGTATGATTTAGGACAAATCGATGAAAACTACCAACTAAATTCTGGCTGTGTTGATCGGATAGGTACCTAGTTAGCATTTTTTGGTCACCATATTCTCATGATTCATCATTACTAGCGTGGAAAATAAAACAATTGGTGAAAACTGGAACATTCTAGCTATTTCCATTGTTGAGATTCAGTAAGTTTTACCTGGTCATCGTCAAATCTTCATGGTTCATCATTTAGTACAACCCGTGTAGATTAAAATAATTAATTAAAATTAGAACTTCCTAGATATTTCCAGTACTACTACTGTTACTGAAATCTATTTTTGGTTAGTCGTACCCTCCATAATTTATAAGCAAAAAACCAAACATTATGAGAAACACTTCTGTATACTCGTTACTCTTTATTTGATTTTAATCTGCCATCACTGTAATCACTGTTATACTGCCAACTGCAGATAGATAGCCCTGGAGCACCAGTACTAGTATTAGAGATCGAATCGTGAAGGTCATTGGCCATTGTTACCACCTTAATATAAGCAGAAGCGAAACTTTGTAGGACCAAAACCTCCCCTGTAATCTGGACAAAAAATGATTATTCAAGAAATGTCTGTTATCCTAGGTAATGTTATTAAAATGACATCACATTTATAAATTTGATTTATTTACAGTTTTGATCAAATGTATATTGGTATTTTAGGTCTTGGAATAGCACATAGAGTATTTCTAACCTAAATAAATTACCACGCGTGCGAAGCCGCATGCACAGCTAGTATAAGCTATGACTGTATCATGTTGTATCAAAATCCATTCAGTAGATTCAGCGTGATACTTGTTCTTTTGAATAACTTTCAACCAATATAATGCGGAAATCCTTTAATATTTCGGGATGAAAACTATCCCGGTATTTGCATACGGGGGCCATTCCGCTCTGTATGTTTGATACCTTGGGTTACATTATTGCAATTTTAGTAGGCATCTCAACTTTTTTTGAAAAATTAATTGCTGTCCATGTTATTTGATTTTTTGAGTTTTAACCATAACAAACAAACATACAAACAATCAAATATTTCCCTATATAATATTAGAGTAGATTAAACCTGTACTTACAGTTTTTTTTGTAAGAAAAACTAGGACCAGCCTTGATGACATTTACTTAACGAATAAGTTCTTCTCTGTCGTTTCATATTTTAAGTAAAATTAAATCTTGGAAATTGTTCAGCAAATTTTTTCGTGATTGTACTTACCTACGTACAGCCAAATTGCTAGGTTACATTTTGTGACAAATTTCAACAATTATATTACAAAGGTTATCCATTAATTTTGTACGTTTTACCCGCTGACCTTACCTGACGTCGGCGTGGTTTTTCAGCATGCAAGTATTTTTTAGCTGTATACCGGAGTTTTTTTATTCGAAGTCTAGTCATCTGTATGGATATAACGCTTAGATAATGGTTTTCAAATAACTTGATACTACAAATCAAGTAAATAATATTTTTGTTATACCTACCATAGACTGTTATACCAATAGCTATAAAGTTTTGAGACAGTGTGTGTTTATGTACACTGTACTTTTGTCTTAAATGATTATTGATTTTCGTATTCTGAGGTAGTGTTGGCCTCTAGTGTTAGAGATTGTCAGGCCACCCGAGGTCCTCTAGCATGGCTTAACGACTGCTATTAAGCAACCGGAACTGACGGCTTAACGTGCTCTCCGAAAGACGGAGTGATGGAAATCCATACGTTTCTTAGAAAAGTCATTGGTGCCGAGGACCTGATTGGATTTTGACGCGCACTAGTAAACCGCTCGTTCGCCATTGCTCTATCCAAGATTCTACATTATTATGACAAAAAAGTCACGTACAATATTGTACCACAAAAATTATTTATATATCTAGAAAAATACTGTGGACACAAAAGACTTCGTAGTAAATATTAACACAAGTATTAGATTCATATACATATTGATAAAATTAAATCAAGTGCCGAGTTATTTACTGCAGCTAAGTAAATACATACTTACGAATGATGATGAAAGGAAGGAATAAATAAATTATAATTACCAAGTGGGGACCGGGAGCTCATCGTATTTTCAAAAACCAATCTGAGTGCATAGCCTGCTGGCTTTCCTTTCCGATTCAATCACGATCCCAACAGTGCGATTCAGCTAGAAAACCTAACTGCACCTAACTGCACTGCAATGTGGGGTGATGTGGAAGTGAGGTAAGGTGGGGAAAGTGAGGGGAGGATATGGGAAAGTGGACGAATGGTAGGGGATTTCGAGGAAAGGTGCGGGAAGTGGGGCAGGTGGTGTGAAGTCGGGGAAGACTGATGGGAAGGGTGGGGGCAGAGTGGGAGAAAGTGGTGAAATTGAAAAGGGGAGGGGAAGTGGACGGAAGTAGGGAAGAAATAAGGGAAAGGTAGGAAGAAAGAGGGAAGGGAGGGGGGAAGTGGGAGAAGGACGTAATTTTTTTAAACCAAGATGTTGGACTTTTTGCCACACCGAAAGTTAACGATGCACTGCAAAGTGCAGGTTAGGTTTTCTAGCTGAATCGCTCTGTTGGGATCGTGATTGAATCGGAATGGTGTTCGAGAGTAAGTGGGATAGTCGATGCAACTCGAAGCTACCCATTTGGCTCATCGAATTAGCATTGCACTTCAGCGGGGCAATGCCGTCAGCATATTAGGTACGCTCCCAACTGGTAGTGGGCTAGATCATTTGGGCTATTACTGGCTCACAGATAGGTTTTTATTATTTTATTTATTTTATTATTTAATTAAATTAATTTAAATATTTTTAATTAATAATTTAATTAATTAAAAGGAATTCGGCAAATATTTATGTAGTAGTTTTCATTTTGTTGTATTTAGTTCTTAAAGGCACTAGTCCGTATAAAATGTGAATAGACAAGCTGAAAGGTGTTCGTTTATCTATCTAAACTTATAATAAAGCATAAAGACCGAAAAAGTCTGTACAATGAAGATAATTTAAATATGGTCTAGAGTATATACTTAAAATAAGACACTAAACAAGAATATAACGTTTTTAAAAATCGTGTCTTTCTGTTTGTTTGTTAGTTGGTTTGTATGTTTGTTCGCGCATCACGTAAAATATACTGGACCAATTACGATACGGTTTTCATTGTTGGGTGGCTTAGGGTTAGACTTAAAAACTGGCATACTTGGTATCTCAATCCGTTGAG
Organism: Alsophila aescularia; assembly: GCA_946251855.1. Classification (NCBI taxonomy): domain Eukaryota; kingdom Metazoa; phylum Arthropoda; class Insecta; order Lepidoptera; family Geometridae; genus Alsophila; species Alsophila aescularia. Next base: position 41,914,580 of record OX276381.1, read on the forward strand.
ATGAAGCGGAGAAAAAGATAAAAAAAAATTGTCGACGGAAGGAATATTGATCAAATATTTGTATATTGGTATATTAGGTCCTGGAATAGCACATTGAGTACTGTTAACCTATAGAAGTGACCACGCGTGCGAAGCCGCAGGCATTTAAATAAAGGTAAGTTATAATAATAATTATCTAGAACCTCAGAAGTATGACACCGCAGTAACTTTTTTGAAGAGCGATGGAAGCCTAATAGATCAATAGTGCAACTTAAAATCCAACGATACCGGCTTCGATCCTCGGTTTCCCACCAATAACTTTTCTAAGTTATGTGTGGTTTTCCATCGCTCTGTGCTTCGAAAGGCACCTTAAGCTGTCGGTTCCGGCTGTTATTGAGCAGTTGGTCAGAGTCAGAGAAGCCATGTCAGAGACCCTCGGGCGGCCTGACAAACTCTAACACCAGAGGCCAACACTACTTCATATGACAAACAAACAAACGTGTAAACTTTCGCGATTCGAAGACATAGTTAAATATTCAAACGGGACTTTCTCGCTGAAAACTTAATCTTTATTTACCACGACGTTTCGATCAAGACTGAAGTAGCGGGTGTCAGGATTGAGAAGGGCGAGCGTTGTCTCCAACGGAGTAGTTTTTGCATTTTTACATGTACAAATTCAGAGTTGTCACTACACACAACACTAACGACATCTGCAGATTTCACGATGCAGCCAACTTGAAACCATCCTCCTGGTAAAAATTGTTTTATTTTAAAATTTGAACCGCTTCATCCTGGAGTAATAGTGACGTTCCGTGGAGAGGATCTTCGGGTCGTGGAGTTCAATCCAATGATTGGAGACCGAAAATAAGTTTTCAGCACGATTAAGCCCCATTTAAATATTTAACTATATGACACCGTAACTAGAAATTGTAGTTAATTCTACTGTATTTTTTTGTTAGTTTCAGTGTTTTGCGTCTGACGACAGAATTGAAACGAAAATTGTTCTATACTTTTTAATATAATTTAATACGTTTCCTAAGAGATTATCATAGACTTAATGTAACTGATAATATCGTCTAAACTGAAACCATATATGAAGCATCCAAAATGAATAAGATATAAAATTCAGTTATATATATTTATTGATACTTACGAGAGTTAAGAAAATTACTGCTCTACATGATAATAATAGATATAAGAATATGAATAAGAATCTCATGTCAAAATGATGAGGAACACACACATAAAGGTAAGTAGTCTTAAGCAAATGCAATTTAAGCAAATACGAAATTCTTCGGATCGGTTTCGTATAAACATCTAGTGGCGTAAAATATTCCTTCGCACATATCACTGTAGTTGTTCTCTGAAAATAAAAACATTGGCTTTATTTGGCAGATGCCTTCCGACGTATTGGCCTCCGCATCAACAGCGACAAAATAAAATTGACGATAAATCAACACATTACATCGCAACCAATAGTCGTTAGTGGCATGCCTCTCACATTTGTGCAGAAGTATACCTAGGACTAACTCTTATGTTGGGCAGAAACAACTTTGAGAGGGAAGCCGATAGGCGGATTCGGCTGCATGGGTTGAGCAGCATTTGGGAAACTTCGTCATGTCTTTTCGTCGCCCATCCCACAGTGCCTAAAGATGAAAGTCTTTACTGCGTCCTACCCGTAATGAAATACGGTGGACACTGACTGTGAGACTGGTCCACAAATTTCAGGTCGCTCAGCGAGCTATAGAACGGGCTATGCTCGGGGTTTCTCTAAGCGATTGCATCCGAAACGAGGTGATTCGGTAGAGATGAAAGTCACCGGCATATCTCAAAGAATTAGCAAACTGAAGTGGCAATGGGCCGGTCACATTAGTCAAAGAACTGATAACCGGTGGGGTAGACGAGTTTTTGAGTGGAGACAACGTTTAGGTAAAGGTAGTGTAGCGCGCCCGCCGGCCAGGTGGAGTGACAACTTGTGAAAGGCGGCTGGTAGCGACTGGATGAGGAGAGCTGAAGATCAGGCACAGTGGCGTTCACAAGGAGAAACCTACGTCCAGCAGTGAACAAATTCAGGCCGCTGATGATAATGATCTATCAATAAGATAAGAAAATGTTTACTGAGGACATGAAAACCGAATAAATTACTAGATTTTCTTTTATACTTACGGACTGGCATGCATTTCGCCACTCCGTTTTTGGTGGATTCTCTGATTTCTTGAGGATAGAGTAAGTCGATCTGCTTCGATATAAGGGCGCCATCCAGTTTGTTGTTTTTTACCTAAAATAGCCAACATTCTAATATAATAGTATATCCTGTACTAGTTTTCCCGCCCGCGACTTCGCTCGGACTACTGTTTATCGCGAAAAAAAGCATCCTATCTTCTTCTAGGATATTAAAAACCAATGCATAAGTAGGTATAGCACCAATGCTCTTGATGTTTTTTGACAGACTTGTTATTTCTTTTCCATGGCTACGAGTACCACAGACCATTGTGTGACGGTAACCGTTCCTTACAGTGAGTTATCAACATTTTCCAGTTTTCCCGCAGTAACTTTCAATTTTCCGGGATAAAAAAAGTATTCATATAGTATAAAAAGTATTCTATGTTATTTTAGGGTATAAGCTGTCTCCATTCCAAATTTCATCAAAATCCGTCCATCCGTTATCGCGTGAAAGCTCCCCAAACAAAAAACAAACAAACAAACAGACAGACAACGTTTCACTTTTATATATAGGTATGGATGAATATCGATATTTATGACGGAACTTTACATATTAATGTTTTATATTTTAATCATACTCTGCAGTGTCACGTCTAACTATGACACACACGATACCGCATCTATGTTGGTACTGCGCCTCTTGTTATGGCACCCTACCATCTGAGAAACTTTCCACTGTCTTATCATTTATACATCTACATCATTTATACATGTACATCATTTATACATACATGTACATCATTTAGTTGACAAAAACAACTAAATTTCATCTCATCTCATCACCTTTTATAGTTTTTATACACATTTTATGGTTTCAATTAGTAGCGCGTTGAAGTCTTTTGTATGAAAAATATCCGCGCCGTTCTATATCTATACCTAGAATAAAGCAATAAGAAGGAAAAATAATGTACAAAGAAAATAATTTTACAAATTGTCTTGGGTACTAAAAATAAGCTACTGAACAAGAATAGAACATTTTTTATCTTATCTGTTCGTCTGTTTGTTTGTTTGTTAGTTTGTTTGTCTGTATGTTTGTTCGCGCATCACGTAAAAACTACTGAATCGATTGCGATGGAGATTACACTGTTGGATAGCTTAGGGTTCGACTTAAAAACTGGGGTACTTGGTATCTCAGACCGATGAGTAGAAGCCGAGCAATCGATAAAAAATATTTTGACGGCTGAAAGAATTTTGATCAAATGTTGGTATATTGCTATTTTAGGTCTTGGAATAGCACGTAAAGTACAGTAGGTTAAAAACCTAGAGAAATGATCACGCGTACAAAGCCGCGGGCATCAGCTAGTAGATTTATAAATGTTAGATTATAACTTACCACATTAATACTTTTATAAATACATGCGATATAGCACATAACATTCTTTTCTTCTAGGAAAACTCCTTGGTCTACTTTGTTAATTTTATCTGAAATGCAGAATTGAATAATTCATATCATTATGGTAACGCTACAATATTTTCAAATGTATGCGACAGAACCAAAATGTTTTCATAACAATGTTTTACCTTCAGTTACGCCGGTTTTGGTAATGCATTGGTTTTTCATCAGACCTAATGTTTTCTTTATTTGTTGGCGCGTCATCTATAAATAAGATAAAATACATAAGCTAAGTATAAATAGTTCAAATGACCAAAATATATTCTGCCAAATTATATTTATATATTCAGCAGTAAGTAACAAAAAGTCTGTACAAAGAAATAAACAAAATTTTACAAATAAACCTGTGAAATGAATTGTAAGATATTGATCTTGAGTAACTTCTTATGATTCTGCTATTTGACACATTCGCAATTCATATTTTGTGGACCATTTTACGAATCTCCATGAAAAACTGTCAAACAGATGAATTTCCGGATATGAATTGTATGCAAATCATATTATGAATATTATAATATTATGAAGGTGACTTAAAATATTCTACTGATCAAGAATATACGGTTTTTTATAAAGGTGTCTTTCTGTTTGTCTGTGTGTTCGCGTATCACTTAAAAAGTACTTGACCGATTGACATGCAGTTTTCATTGTCAGGTGGCATAGGTTTAGACTTAAAATCTTTAAACTTTGTATCTCAATCCGACGAGTAGAAGCCGTGTAATCTATAAACAACTATTAGACAGTTGAAATAATTTTGATGTAAAAGTAGTATTATTTCACTTTTGGTCCTGGAATAACACGAAGGTAATTTCTAAATCAGATATATAACCATGCGCCAAAGCCGCGGTCACAGCTAGTTAAAAATAAAAAGTTATACCTATCTTCGCCATCAGCCTTTTACCGTTCATGAGCACTTATCTTGGTCTTCTTCTTTTAATATAAAATTTTAATTCTGCTGCCCAGCTGGGGCTATTAGTACAAGTCATCATCATCAGCCTTTATCTGTCCACTGCTGGACGTAGGCCTCTCCTAATGCACGCTGAGCTCGGTCTTCAGCTCTCCTCATCCATTTTCTTCCAGCTGCTTTTCGGAGCTCGTCACTGTATAGAGGACATCGCAATCCATTTTCTTGGGCATTCCGGTTTGCCGGATTCCTCTTAATTATTGTAAACAACTTATTAAAATTTCACCATCACCAGTGATTGAATTTCACTTAAATATTCTAGGTATGTACTTACCCCCATAGCACATCCCAAAACTGCAATAATTAAAGCCAAATACCTTAATAAACGCATTTCAAAGAAGACGAACGCGACCACACTTTTGGATCCTTGAATAATACGTCAAAAACTAACCTAATCAAACCACCACCCATACTTATAAAACTTGAAGACTTGTACTTTTGGTCCAAACACAGGGTCATATTTCCATAGGTAGTCATTTGATCAAAATAGTCAGCTATTAACAAAACGTTTAGCAATGATTAAATGACTTGAATTCGGTGATTTTCTGTATGGTTAGCCGCGTTTAAACATGTTTGTTTAGTATCAGCTTTGTTGTCAGTTTTTTTTTGGGCTGAACCGTATCATACTTCCTGGAAAATGAGATACTTATTTTATGGAGTTTATGTACAGTTCGCATAAACGGTGCAATATAAAATAAATAAATAAACTGATACTTAACAACCCTAATACTTGTTACGAATTACCCTACCCCTTATAATGTGTCCTTGAGACACTTGGCATAGTATTAGGGTTTAATTAATTAGATATTTTAAAGTTTTTTTAGATAGTATCAGAAATACTCCGGTCAGATTTCGAACTCCCCAATACAATTGAAAATTAACCATAAATATACTTTAGAAACGAGATATTTACCAAATAATTTTAGTTTCTGATATTTCGACATAGTTGCAAGCGCCGTAATTGCAGACGGGTCTTTACGAGCGGCAAAATGTTCCTAGATGAAGGACTTCAAAATATTCTATACTGGTCGGAGTATTTTCAATTATCTTACTCGTGAGTTATAGCCGTTTTACCTATTTCAGTAAGAGTCACACTCGCGACAGTTTTCAAAAATGTATGTGTCATGGCCTTGAGAAAAAATATTATTTTACAAGCAATGGCCGGCCGACCAACTTCATAATCAGTAAGGCACAATCAAAGCTGTAAAGTTTTACTAAATTGGTCAAGGAAACACAAAGTTTTCAGCATCAAAGTCGTACATACACTTTGCAGTCCTGTACGAAGCCTCACAGATATCATCTTTGTATTTTTTGGCTGCAACAAATTAAAATAATTAATTATTATGAATCGTTGTATGTACCAGGGTTCATGTAGAAAATACACAGTAAAAGATCCCCATATTGTATTGATTAGCTATGCCCGCAGCTTCGCACGCGTGGTAATTTATCTAGTTTAAAAGTACTGTATGTGCTATTCCAAGACAAATACCAATATACCAACATTTAATCAAAATTCCTTCAGTCGTCGTAAAGTTTTATCGATTGCTTGGTTTCTACTCATTGAATTGTACCCCAAGTACCCCAATTTTTAAGTCAAATCCTAAGCTATCCAACAGTCAAAACCGCATTGCAATCGGTCCAGTAGTTTTTATGTGATGTGCGAACACAGAAAAACAAACAAAGAGACAAACACGATTTAAAAAAATGATATATTCTTGTTCAGTAGCTTATCTTAAGTATTACCCTAGTTTTTTATCATTATCTTCTTTATACAGACTTTCTGGTTCATATTGCTTTATTATAAGTATAGATAGATAGATAGATATTCATACTGAGTAAATCTAAAAACTAACTTTCCGAAATGACTGTAGCACGCTTGCCTAGAGAACTATTCCAGAGATGTAGTTCTACTTTAATGTCTCCACTCACCAATATCTTTGCAGTGCTCAGCTGCAGCTTTGACGGCAGCTCTCATTTCCGGCGGAAACATCATATCGACTTGCTTGATTACCGCTTCGTAGCTCAACTTGTTATTTTTCACCTTTAAACAAAACCTTTTTATTTAATAAAAGCTTATTTCTAATTAAAGCTTTTATTTAACTTAATTTGTATCTATCTATGCATCTATGTATTTTGACTGTCCTGGAATCTTCATTCAAATTTCGAGCACTTCCTGATTAGCTATCCGGCTGTAACTTTCATGGTAGCTCCCAAACCGATGACAAAGCAATAAAAAAACGGAAAAAACTCAAATGTGTTAAAAGAGGAAAAGCAAAAAAAAATTAGAAAAAAACTTAAAAACGAAAAAGTTACCAAGCAATAAAAAAAGAAAAAATATAATTCTTAAAAGTGAAAAGGAAAAAAAACACTTAAAAACCAACTTCAAAACGTTTATGTGTTTTTTTTTTTAATTATTCTTATTAGTACATATGTTTGTTTTTCTTATTCACCTGCCTTATACGTTTTCACAGGTGGACCACAAGCCTACTTTTAGGAAAAAGTAGGTTCTTAAGTAGGTACGTCGAATGAGGCAGTGTCTACTCCGGTGTAAGAGTTTTTCACACCACCCAAGGGCCTCTGACTTGGGAGAAGAGTAAGGGTAACTCCGATACTCTAGAGTGTAGACTTTAACCTAAATAAAAATTAAATAATTCTTGGAATAGAAAACAAAACTGTTTCTTCAAAAAGAAGCACCAAATTTTGATGAAATTTATATGGGTTCACACTGGAAGTCTACCCTTTCAAATAAAAGTTGAATCATTCAAATCGATTCACAAATCCTGGAGATACGTATACTTTTAGAAAGCGAGCTGGTAAGGTCTCTAGGTTTACTTACAACTTGTGTTATACTGTAAACGCAAGCTATGTAGCACATAACCCTACGATCTTCTATAAACTTCCCTTTCTCTATCTCGCCAACCTCTTCTGAAAAGAAAGAAAAAATTGATACAACATAGTGGGCAAAAACAAATTTGTAATGCCACTATTAATGAACAGGTACATTATTATTTATTCTGTGACATATGATAGATTGGGTTCTATAGACAATACAGTAAAATTACTGCCGGCAGTAATTTTACTGTATTGTTAAAGAATGTTGACTAGTATCAATATTGATTTAAGACTCAGATGTTACTGAACTGGAAACAATTATTCTTATTCTGGTAGTGTTTTCCTTTGCTATAAAACATAATTAAAAAAATATATATGTACAATGTTCGTACTTTTCTATCTAATGACAGCGAAGCGGAGGTACTGCTCAAAGTTGATGTAAAAAACGCTTTTAATTGTATTGATAGGTCAACGAACGAAGCCTCCATCCATACATCAGATGCATATAACTATATTTGTCATTGTTACAATTCTCCTTCAAAATTATTCTATAATGACAATCAAATTTCTTCAGAAGTAGGCGTTTAGCAGGGCGATCCTCTGGGACCAGCACTCTTCAGCTTAGGAATTCACCCCATAATATCTAATTTAAATTCTAAATTAAATGTGTGGTACCTAAACGACGGCACCTTAGGAGGTAACACTGACACAGTCAAAATGATTTTATGAGAATAATTAATAACTTTCGGAAATTAAATTTGGAACTGAATTTCGGCAAATGTGAGCTGTATGTCTCCAATAAATTCAACTCAAGTGATCGAAAATTTATAATTCAAAATTTTCAAGATATTGCACCAGGTATCAAAATTCTAGAAAATGATCCTCCTAGGGGCGCCGTTACTCGAGGAAAGCGTTAGACCGCTTTTGGAAAAGAAAATCAAAACACTATCAGATAACATCCACAGATTGGGCTTACTAAATTGTCATATCGCTTATACCATTTTAAAATACTGCCTTTTTGTTCCGAAATTTACATATGTACTAAGAGCTTGCCCAATCTGGAAACATACGGAAATTTTGGAAAACTTGGATGCCACCCTTAAAAACGCCGTAGAAAAAAAACTAAATTTAATCCTCGAGAACAGTTCATGGATTCAAGCTACTTTACCTATTAGATATGGTGGCATCGGAATAAGAAAAAAAACTGGTGTAGCTCTTCCAGCTTTCCTTTCGTCTGTGCACAGTGTGTCAAGCCTGTGTGCGCAAATATTAAGAACACCTTCAGCCGAGATACATTGTGCAGCCGATGCAATTGAAGCATGGGAGTCTCTTTGCCCCAATGAAAATATCCCAGTGGAACCAAACAGTCAAAAACTCTGGGACTTTTCATTGGTGCAGAGAGTTTCCAAAGATTTGGCTCAAAATTTATCCAGTTATAATGACCGCGCAAGGCTTCTTGCAGTCTCGAAACAAGAATCGGGACAGTGGCTGCACGCCCTTCCATCTGCGAACCTCGGAACGCTGCTTGACAATGGCAGTTTCCGGATCGCCGCCGGTCTTCATCTAGGTGCTGCTATTGTCGAACGTCATCGGTGTTCATGTGGCAGCGACGTCGACAGGTACGGACTCCATGGACTTTCTTGCCAACGAAGTGCTGGTAGGTTTTACCGCCACGGCTCAATCAATGAGATCATTAAACGGGCGCTTGCCACCATCAACGTACCTTCTGTACTAGAACCAGTAGGGATATTACGTGATGATGGCAAGCGCCCGGACGGCCTAACGCTGATCCCCTGGGAGCGGGGAAAGGCACTCGTATGGGACGCGACTTGTGTTGATACGTTAGCCCCTTCTCGTCTCAGCGGGTCAGTCTTGAGGGCCGGAGCCGCGGCGGAGGCCGCAGAAGAAGCCAAGCGACGCAAGTATGTATCACTCTCAAGCGACTATATATTTGTGCCGCTTGGCTTTGAAACATTTGGTCCATGGGGTTCCAGTACGAAACAATTTTTTAAGCAAATTTCTCCCCGCGTTATCGACGTCGCTGGTGACAAGAGAGCTGGGCCCTTATTCTCTATTGCCACTCGGCCACGTAACGCGCCGCGTTAAGATATCTGCGTGGAATTGTTCGTGCATGTTCGAGAATTGCCGTACTTTTATGAACGATTCCACAGCACGACGCGTTACGCGTGTGACTGTTCATAGAGAATAATGGCCCTGGCTCATTTCTCGCACAGAGAATAGCTATTGCTATTCAACGCGGAAATGCAGTTAGCGTTCTTGGAACCATGCCACATGTTTTTACCAATTATTTTTAGATTATTAGTTTAGTTTTATGGTTTAGGTGTAGGTTTAATTGTTTATGTTGGTTGTGTTGGTTTAGGTTTTTGCTTTTTTATATTTGAAATGTAAAATTATATGTAGTAAAAATAAACCCAAGTAGTCTCATAGGGATATTAAAGGAATTATTCCCGTTTGTCTCCTTGCTCAGACCCCAAACAAACAAACAAAAAAATAGGAATACAGAGTTCGATCTGTTCCCCTGTTACCGACAGGTTAGTCCAACTGGTTCTGCTATTTGTTCTACTTATAGTAGAATAGATTGGACAAAAAAAAACAGTCTACTGAGCAGTATGACATATTGGGTCCCAAGAAATACGGTGATGCAACGAGGGGATAGTAGTAGCGAAATGGGCAGATGTCTGGCTTGTAGTTAGATAGATAGATTAACTCTTTATTGAACACCACAAGTACAACGAGAAATTATATCTAAATAGAGATAAATAACGAGTGGAAAGGTACGGTGGTACTTAGGTAAGTTATATAATTATAACGATTGTTTATAATAAAATTATGCTCGGTCTTACCTTCAGTGACGTCGTTTTTTGGCATGCAGGTCTTTTTCATCAGCTTTCCAGAGTTTTTAAGTTGTTGTCTTGTCATCTAAAATTATTGATATTTCGGTTTCAATAAATATAAGGTCAAAACAAATTTCTTCTATGATATAGATAGATAGATAAACTCTATTAAAACACCACAGACAACTTATAACTAGAACAAAAATTATCCAAGTGTCTCAAGTCACAGTGGATAATATAACAAAACAATTTTCTTCTGTTTGTACCTAATCGTTCATTGTTTGGAAGTATTTTTAATCAAACTACTAGGTATATATTTAGTAATTTTACTCATAGGAAGTTTCAAATTAACATTTAAGTAGAAGTACTCACCCCATTACTTTCGTCAAAAAGGAGAAAAATTACGCACACTGCAAAACCACAGAAGAACTGAACTTTGTGCGACCACATGATGGCTGATGCAACTGAATGTTAACAGAAAAACCTTCCTCAAGTAAGTATATTTATAGACGTTCACATACTTAGCCATAAAATGAATGATTGATAACATGGCTGTTTCGAGCAGGAGATGCAATTGAGCTGTCAAAACATGTATAATTCCATTTTTTAATAGACATAAGGAAATACTTGGTTACTTACTTTGACATCAGGAGCAAACGACCAAGCTTAATCCACAGCAATATATGAAAGTGAAACGTTGTTTGTTTGTTTGTTTGGGAGTTTTAACGCGATAACGGCTGGACGGATTTTGATGAATTTTACGCTGGAATAAAACATAGCATACGTTTTATCCCGGAAAATATTAAGTTTCCACGGGAAAACTGGAAAATGTCGATAACGCGCTGTGAGGAACAGTTGCCATGGAAACGAAATAATAACAAGTCTGTCAAAAAGCATCAAGAGCGTACCAACGCTCAACCACGCACCAACGTATTGTATTCTCTTTGGCACCAGCCGAAGAGAATACAATACGTTGGTGCTATCCTTTTGCATTGGTTTTTAATATCATAGAAGAACCTATGATGCTTTTATCGCGATGCCTATTTTAGGCACCTATTTACTCTCGAAAAATCCATAACGCTACGGCCTCTCCGGTGAAGTATGAGTTTCTTATTTATTACTGAGCAGGTCTTCTCTAGACCCTACAAACCAATTTCTACTATGATTTATGACATGATGTTTTTTTTTTACAGAGACATAATCAACCCACATTGGTAAAACCATGATCTATACGTATAATAAAACTATAACGGGTCCAATTCTGTACACTGAAGTTTTTTTTTTTTAGTTTTTTTGGAGGGTACTCTATATTCGATAATGAAGCCAAAACTGTATTTTTTTCATTTTTGTCTGTCTGTCTGTCTTCTGTCCATGTTAAGCCTTTTCATTTGATACCCATATAGAAGGGATTGGAAAAAAAATATAGTGATCCGCCATTTTGTGGTGGCGGCCATCTTGGATTTGGAATTTTCATGGTGTACTGTATTCTACTTGTTAAGCTTTTTCATTTGATACCCATATTGAGGGGTTTGAAAAAAAAAATGTAATCCACCATTTCATGGCGGCGGCCATTTTGGATTTACAATGATAATAAATATACGTAATTGTATTGTTAGTAGAACTAAAGCCGTATACCAAATTTCAAATCAATCAGTCAACAGGAAGGGGGTAAAATATAAATTACTAGATTTGACCCAAACAAACAAATAAACAAAAACACAAACAGGTCAAACTAAATAAAACCGTTTAAACAGTTGGGAACCTAGATAAACACTATCCGAATCCGAATAATATTATAACACTGTGGAGATATGGTCCAATTACAAATTATTTTGGTAGATACCTATATGTTTGTATGGAAAATGCATGCTACGCCGTACTCTTAATTTGTACGTACCATGAACAGAGGACAACACCGGTAAAGCAACAAAATTGATAACCGATGTGGTCGATAATTTCATGAAATGGCCAGTTAAAACTAATCATATTCTTATTCTTATTCGAGGCACTGACATCCCGCTTGGGGTGTATTATTGTGCATTCTTGGGTGTATTGTGCATTGTGCAACTGACCATATTGTTGAAACATAAACGTTTAATGATATTTCAATCCTGGTTTGCCCATATCTTTAAAATATCATTAATGTAGGATTTTTATGATACCAAAGGCGTTCAAACAGATATGAAGTATACAAAAAAATACGAAGACGAAGGCGGGAGCTCGCTACGTTTCGCTCCCACCTTCGCCTTCTGACCTATCACGGCCAAGTCAGGCTTCCGCCCTCGGCTTCTCGACTTATTTTAAGATACGATTACTAATGTTTGATTATATCATGAAGTAGCGTGCATCTAGCTGTTCATATCGTCGATTATTCATTCAACTGGCCAAACGATTTCATGATGTCATTGATAATTTCATGCAATATACTTTTTCATTTCATGAAATAATCAGTTCTATGATATCGCCACGACACATACATTGGAGACAAATAGAAATACAAATGTAAATACGATATAATAGATTCGTCAGCATATTATCTAAACTTAGTCGTAAGCGCACAGCATGTATAGTGTGTCACCTCATACAAGGGCATAATTTCCGAAGAACTGGTAGAGTCAGATATGTATTTCCTTTTCCTGAATGAGTTTCATATTTAATACAAAGTCAAAGTAGGTATAGGTAGTTAGCCTGTTTTTATATATATTTTATTGATTTTGTCTAATATTTTTTCCTTGTTCATGAGTTTTGACTCGTAAAAGTGCAGCTTTATTATGCTGCCTGTATAGGCAACATAATAAAGCTGCACTTAAAGCAGCTGCTTAAGCTTATGCTGCTTTATTCTTTTAAAGTATTTTAAATGGATACTTTTTGGGTTTTTGAGTTTAACCTAGCCCTAAAAAACAAATTTACCGTGGATCACAGTCTCTGGAAAGGTCTTGTGGTGCAGTAAAGCCTCTGCGTGTTAAGAGCGCCTAGCTCATGGCTAACCAGCATTTTTTTAGGGATGGGCCAGAAGTAAATAAATTCGATAAAAAGAAGGAATTTATAAATGCTTTTTATTTCCTGAATTTATTTCAATTAAAATTAATCTGCGAGTGTTCTGGCTAAATCTTACAAAAAAATTGTTTTCAAATTTATTTTGTGCTTCCAGAACCGGAAGAGGGTTTAATATATATTTATATATATATATATGCACACTCATCATGCAGAGGTCGACAAGTCGGTTTTCTGTCATTGTTGACCGCAACCAAGTTTTGACTCTACGTGATAACAATTCGATACTGCCTTTTATGCAGGACTGTGCAAGTGAAATAGAAAGCGCCTGTTTTATGGCGAGATAGAACAGTTTCTTTAAGTAACGCAACTAAATCAATTTCTTTCAGTTCACCCTGTGCCACTTTTTATTTGCTCCCACATGTTATACCACAGTTCAGCCTCACCAAGAAAACCACTTCATCATCATCATCAGCCCGTATTCGTACACTGCTGGACTAGGCCTCTTCTTGTGAACGCCACTGAGCCCGATCTTTGGCTCTCCTCATCCAGTTGCTACCAGCCGCCTTTCGCAAGTCGTCACTCCACTGCTCTCCAACGGGTGTCGGTTCTTCGAGTTATATGACCGGCCCATTGCCACTTCACCTTACTAATTCTTTGATCTATGTCCGTTACCTTAGTTCTCTGGCGGATCACCTCATTTCGGATTCTGTCATTTAGAGAAACTCCGAGCATACCTCTCTATAGCTCGCTGAGTGACTTCATATTTGTGGACCAGCCGCACTACGAGTGTCCACGTTTCGGCTCCGTAGAAAACCACTTAAATTGTAACTAGTAATTACAAGGAGGTTCCATGTTTTCAAAAAGTCTTCATAAGGCCTTTGAAGCATTACATGCGGGTGCAATATAAGTAGTGAATACCTGCGTAAATGAATCATTAATTTTGTTACAAACAAAATCTAAATTATTAGTTTCGAGTCAGAGACAAGAGTGGAGCAGATGCCCCACCTTACCCCACCGTGGGTACGCCGATGGTCTAGCTGGATAGTTTACACTGCGTAGGACAGCTGGAGATAATAGATAATCGGTAACAAAGCCCGCTGATGATGTGACACGTGTAACGTTGTCTTAAATGCTACTTCCAAGATGATAATGGGAGGCATATACGTTTTCTGTTACTAATTAAAGTACGAGTAACAATGTGTGAAAAACAGTGACCATGAAGGTTTTTCCGATTACAACTATTTTATTTATTTCTAAAATACTTGGTATAACTAGAGTAACTTTATGTATATATCTAACTATCAATAACTCACACTAAGAACTCAGACAACCATTAATCAATCGCTGGGCGTGAATTAGTCGGATCAAATCACACTGCTACTGATACATTAAGCTAAATTCGGGAAAGGAAAAAGACGACTGCGACTGGAACCTGCGTACATCGGAAAATAATTCCCACTTTCCGCCCCTCTTTAGAATATCAGGTGACGACAGGGACGACTAGTAGTATACCGCAACATCGCGTCTTCGCTCCGTGCTTTGGAGGGCACGATAAGCTGTCAGTCCCGACTGTCTCAGTCAGGCCATGTTAGAGGCCTTCGGTCGGGTTGAAGCAAGCAAGCAATTACGTCGTCTAACGATAAGTTGATTAATCCAGACAAAATACATTAGGAACATACAAAATGGCTGAAGTATAGATTTCTTACTGGCTGCGCCCCGCGGTTTCACCTGCGTGGATTAGTATGATGGATGAAGATGAAAATAAGTTTATGTGTTAATCTAGAATATAAGCTATCCTGGTAACAAATTTCATCCAAATTTGTTCTGCTGTTTGAGCGTGAAGGAGAAACAAACATACATACACACTTGTAAAGATAAAAGATAGATGGCGCTAATTAAGGTACCTACAATTCTGCAGAATGATAAATCAGAATGCAGAAGAAAATTCTGCAGAATGCAGAATGATGATCGAGTCTTTAAATCGTAACTTTACTATTGGTCACATCTTCTCCAGATTAGGTATTTAAGAAACGCCGCTGTCATCAAGCAATTAAAGATGTACACAATTAGATCGACTAGGTTATAAAGCTACCGCGCAAGATCAAGGTTTTCAGCAAGCAGGCCATGTCAGGGTCGTGAAGACATTAAAAATACTTAGGTTAAACATTATTTAAAATGATTTTATTTGTAGCTAAGTTATTAGTTGTGCTGACACTTAGTGAAGCAGCGGTAAGTAAATATTTACTTACATAAAGTTATTTGCGAGTTTAAATTAATTTTAGAATCAGATATGGTGAGAGAGACTATTTTACAGGGTCCGTCACACAGATTCTCAGAGATACTAAATAGTCCGTCACACAGATTCTCAGAGATACTAAGTTTTACCTACCAACTTCACACTGCTGCAAGATTTTGACAGAACTTTGTTTTTGCTTTGTTTACAACAAGACGAAAAATAAACAATTAGAATGACGTTGGTTAAACGCAATAGTGTGATTGCCTTCCATTAAGACGGAAAATCAAAAGTAACCATTGTTTGAGAACTCCAGCACTTGCAGGTGAACAACATGAAAGTCTAATCTAGTGAACAATCTAGGAAATTACAAAGTTAAAAAAGCAGAGTAATTGCATAACTCATAATCAAATCTAGTCAAATAACTGTCCAAAAGATATATGTGAAAAGTTTAATGAATATTATGCGAATTTTGGTCCTCTTTTGGCAGAATGAATATCAAAAAACTTTCCATGATGTTTTTGAACAAGTCTTGCCTCGTACAACACAACATTCTGAACCATTAATAATCGAGCCATTTAGTATTAATGAAATTAATTATGTTATTTATAAACTCGACTCTAATTCTAGTGCTGGATTAGATGGAGTAAGTTCGTCTTCTAACTTATCACGGCCAAGATGGGCTCCCACCTAGCGCATCTAGCGGTAGATAATGTAACTATTTTACGTTAAGATCACTAATGTTTAACCATATCATGAAGTAACCGTGCGTTTAGCTGTTCATATCGTCAAACGCTAATCATTCAAATTGCGTTTCGTTTCACGTACCTACACTAAATTACAATTAAAAAGAAACCTACATGTCTTTGGGAATTCTATTTTTATAAGGCAACATCAATTCCTACATGATTCATCCCTAGCAAAGTCCAACTCCTACGCCACTTCTAATTTGGGGTTGCTTTTTCAGAAATATAAAACTGAAATATCTCATAAACAAAGCGTCTCCGCGGGGGACGGGGTACCAGGAGGTAGCCCTCCTCCCTCCCCCTCCTCCCCTTCCCCTCCTCCCGCACCCTCTTCCCCCTTAACTCCTGTGACTCGTTTCTATAGCCAACCTAAAGTAACTCCAATTTACAAATCTGGAGTAAAAACTGACCCTGGAAATTATAGACCTATCTCAGTCTTGCCCAAATATCCAAAATTCTCGAAAAAAAAAATACACAAACGCCTAGAAAATTATTTAAACTCAATTAAATTCATGTTTGAACGCCACGACCGAAAATGCAACTACAAACTACTCTTTAGGCAACTATAGATAGCGTGATTAAAATAAAACAACCACTAAAAAGAATAAAATAATTACAATTGAACCAGAACAGTATCACTTTTTCGAAATTATACCAACGTAATAATAATGCATAAATACAACATAAGATAAGAGTTTTTTGAAGGCGGTGCCAAGCCGAGCCATAATTATTAATATGGTTGAGCTTATTCAAAAAGATAATGTCTTGGCTTGACGTGCTATGTAAAATAATAGGCTTTTATAGTAATCATCTACAAAAACTTTGTCATTTACTAGATTCCTGTATTCTTGTCAATCGGTTTATGAACGTGTGAAAGTCAAAATCTGCTCGTGTGAGTCTCTTGTTTTGTCTCTTCTGCGTTTCGTGTTTTGTATGAGGGTGCGTCATAGACAACTGCATATTACTTCGTACGTAGATAGGTAGGTATTAATTTTGTAAAGATATTAGATTTAAATAATGCCTGGGTATGGCACCGCCTTTAAAAAACTCTTTCTTATCTTATGTTATATTTATGCATTATTATTACGTTGGTAATTTCGAAAAAGTGATACTGTTCTGGCTCAATTGTAATTATTTTATTATTTTTAGTGGTTGTTTACAAAATGTCATTTTTATTATGAAGTTTTTTTTTTTGGAAAAATATTTTATTTTTTGTTTTTTTTGACTCTCAAAACCCCATAACACCAGAAAACTCATCTAGACAAATCAAATGAACCCAAACTTGAAGGGGTTCCATCATTTTGTTGTTTAGTTCCTGTGACTACCTTCCAGCTCCATCATCCCTGGATACCACATAAAACCAGAGAACTACTCACCAAGACAAACCAAATGAGCACAAACTTGAAAGGGTTCCATCATTTTTTTGTTGAGTACCTGTGAATACCTTCTGGCTCCATCATCAGACCTTGGATACCACATTATACTAGAGAACTCTTCAAGACAAACCAAATGATCCCAAACTGGAATTAGTTCCATCATTTCGTTGTCGAGTTCCTGTGACTACCTTCCGGCTCCATCATCAGACCCTGGATACCACATCAAACTAGAGAACTCATCAAGACAAACCAAATGAGCACAAACTCGAAAGGGTTCCATCATTTTGTTGTTGAGTTCCTGTGACTACCTTCCGGCTCCATCATCAAACTCTGGATACAAACCAAACCATGAAGACAAACGAAATGAGCCTCAACTCGAAGGGATTCCATCATCCGATTGTGTAGTTCCTTTGACTACTACTACTACTACTACTACTACTACTACTACTACTACTACTACTACTACTACTACTACTACTACTACTACTGCTACTGTAGTTTTTAGTTGTCATCAGAACTACGAGTACACCCATGTGCAAAACTTCAGCATCTTTGGACGTCTTTAAAATGTTCAAAATTGGCTTGCAATCCAGTCCTAAACATTATAACACAGTGAATTAAATTAAAGCTTGCTTAAAGCTACTAAACCAATTTTGATGAAATGTATATAGTACCACACTAGAGGTCTTCTTACTCAAGTAAAAACAATCATATAATTCGGTTCAGAAATCCCAAGATATTAGAGAACATAAATTATAAAACAAATTGATTTTCTAATAAAACTATTGAACCAATTTTGATGAAGTGTATATGGGACTACACGGAAAGTTAACCCTTTTGAATAAAAAAACAATCATCTAACTCTGTTTAGAAATCTTAGAGATAAACACAAAATAAGGGCAATATAAACACAAAATCGAATGGATTTACTCAACAAAACTATTTATTCTCGAAAAACTGCAGAACCAATTTTGATACAATTATGGGACCACCTGGAGAGTATACCCTTTCAAACAAAAAAAGAATTTTTCAAATCAGTCCGCCATTGACGGAGATATCGAACAAAATACGTAAAAAAAAACATACATACAGCTGAACATATAACCGTCTCCTTTTCTGAAGTCGATTAAAAATTGAGTTTTCAGCGCTAATAGGGCCAATTTAAATATATAACTATGTGTTCGAATCGCGAAAGTTTAAAAGTTACAATAAACCTATATGTAAATCCATCAATTATTTATATTTTCCATATTCAGCACATATTATAATCACATTAATATTAAAAATGCGAAAGTTTATACGTTTGTGTGCGTGTGTGCGTGTGCGTGTGCGTGTGCGTGTGCTTGTGCGTGTGCGTGAGCGTGTGCGTGTGCGTGTGCGTGTGTGTGCGTGTGCGTGTGTGTATGTGTGTGTGTGTGTGTGTGTGTGTGTGTGTGTGTTTGTTGCTCCTTCACGCTCGAACGGCTGCACTGATTTGGACGAAATTTGGTACCAGGATAGCTTATATCCTGGATTAACACATAGGCTAATTATGATCAAGAAATAGAGAGAAAAAATATTATCGTTTTCTTAAGAAATTGAAAAACAAAAAAGAAGAAAATGTATTTCTTAGTACCAGGAGAGCAGAAACACTTAAGAAGTTGGAGATACAAAATTGACAAGTTATTAAAAGTGAGTATAACCTCCCCATGAACATTAAATAGTGTGATTATATATAAAAAATGTATTACAAAGTACCAGGAGAGCAGAAACACTTAAGAAGTTGGAGATACAAAATCTATATATATATATAAAAAAGTCGTGTTAGTTACACTAATTATAACTCAAGAACGGCTGAAATGATTTGGCTGAAAATTGGTGGGGAGGTAGCTTAGAACCAGGAGAAGGACATACGATACTTTTTATCACTTTCTCGTAGGACGTGACATAAAACGTGGTATATATTATATAAAACAAAGACAAGTTTAGTGTTTGGTCGAACACTTAATGCCGAAATAGGGAAAAAATAAATACCAGGAGAGCAGAAAAAATTAAGAAGTTGGAGAAACAAAATTGTCAAATAAAGTTATTAATAAGTGAATATACTCGCCTTGAACATTAAATGGTGTGATTAATTATTTAAAAATAATAATTTCATTTACCAGGAGAGCAGAAACACTTAAGAAGTTGGAGATACAAAATTGACAAATAAAGTTATTAAAAGTGAGTAAACCTCCCCATGAACATTAAATAGTGCGTTTTAAAAAAAAGTAAAGTAAAAGGAGAGCAGAAACACTTAAGAAGTTAGAGATACAAAATTGACAAATAAAGTTATTAAAAGTGAGTGTATCCCCCCATGAACATTAAATGGTGTGATTATATTTAAAAAAAAAATATTAAAGTACCGGGAGAGCAGAAACAAGAAGTTTTATCATCTATCTATACTATAATAAAACTGTAACTGGGCTAAATCTGTACATTAAATATTTTTAGAAAATTTTAATTGAGATAAACTTCAAAATCGATATGGAGTGCAAAAAGTTTTTTTTTTTTTTTTTTGTCTGTCTGTCTGTCTGTCTGTCTGTCTGTCTCTTTGAACACGCATCACGCTAAAACTACCAGACGGATTTTGATGCAACTTGGCAGAATCATAGCTGATGTACTGGATTAACATTTAGGATACTTTTTATCCCAGAAAAATCAACGGTTCCCGCAGGATAGGGGTAGAAAGTTATTTAAAATAACACGTATCAAGCTAAAACTACTTGACGGATTTTGATGTAACTTGGCACAGTCAAAGTTTATGTAATGTGTAAAAATGTTGAATACTTTTTATCCCGAAAAATTAAAAGGTTCCTGCAGCCTATGGGTACAAAGTTGTGTGAAATTTAAAGTGATCATACATCCGTTTATAGACTGGTACCGAATTTCGTCATTTCGCTACGAGGCTCACTGGCCCAGTTGGACAGATGCATGGGTGCGTAATCTAGACGTACCTGGATCGAAATCACGCGCTGTAGAAATGTTTTGCTCCATAATTACAAGATTTTTACATTATACATTAATATTTTTAATAAAGTTATGGTAAAACGCATGCACCACGCTGAAACTATTGGATGTATTTTGATGCAACTTAGCACAGTTGTAACTTATAATAAGGGTTAAAATTCAGAATACATAATGAAAAACTAGAGGGCTCCTGCGGGATAGGGGTCGAAAGTTATAATTAATTATGAAGTAATAAATATAACGTAATAAAATGAAATAAAAACAGCTATTAATTATAATGCATTCGTTTTCGCGCGATGTACCTACCTATCAGTCAGCTATTATTATTTATTCTGTACTTTCTGCGTGCCGCCGCCCGCGCCGCCCGGCCGAGCGCCAAGGCCCCTGCCTTGGGTTAACGTGCGGTGTGGCGGAGATCGGAACATCGCTAAGTATTTGATTGACCCGAAGGCAGGCGTTGTTGACAGTCGTAGGACAGTATAGGAAAAAAAACAGGAAAGTGTTCGAAAGTATTTGCGGTTTCTAATTAGATTCATTGGTTGATTTGGTAGATTGTTTTGAATTATGTTTGTTTATTTTATTTGTAGTTAGACAAATTGGACGGAGCCGAGATTTTAATAAAATAAACAACAAATTAAATTTGAAGTTAATTTTATTGGTCTTACTTTTGACCGTACAATTCAAGCGAAGATAAAATAATGACAATTTGTACTTAGTAACTTCCTTATATAACTTTTATAAATGCGTAGGCGATTTCTAGTACATTCTTCATTTGCAATAACAACTAAGTAGTTACATTTCTCATACTTTAGCGAGAAAAACATCTAAGTACATAAATGCTTATTCAGCTATGCGCAATTAAATCAAATCAACATGTAGAGTACCTCTACTGCGCATTATTCATAGAAAAACAACATAAGTACAAAAAGTGCTTAATTGGTACTTTCACAATCTAAGGAAGTACCTACTTGTATGATTAAATATGTCGCAATTGGACTTCGGTAAACAACGGTGGGTTTGTGGTACATATAACTAGTTATTAGATATTATTATGATCTATATTCTATATTTTCTATATCTATATAAGGTGAGTTTCCAGAAAAAGGAGGTGAGAATCGTACCTTTCAAACGAATCGACCAATTTAGCTGCTGTTTTTTATGTTTCAAAGCTGAGGTAAACAAGATGGTTCTGCTATAATGGGTGGGGGGGGGGAAGCGGGAAAGTGAGGATTGTAGCTCCCAAACGACTGGACTGATTTTGATGCAGTATTTTTTGTTTGAAAATTGATGTGACGAATGGACCAATTTAACTGCGGTCTATCACGACCATGTCGGATCGCCACTGAAGGTTGTTAACACGGGTAGGTAGGTACCTATATTGGTACTTTTGGTACTGGAATAACTCATAGGATCCTTATATCCCAGAAAAACTACCACGCGAGCAACGCTGCGGGCACAGCTATAAGGCAATAAGAACGTAAATCTATACAAAGAAGACAATTTAAAAAAAAGGTCTATGAATAGAACATTTTTTAAATTCTTGTCTGTCTGTTTGTTTGTTTGTCTGTATGTTTGTTCGCCCATCACGTAAAAACGTATTAGACCGATTGCAATGCAATTTTCAGTGTTGGGTAGCTTAGAATTTGACCTAAAAACTGGGGTACTTGGTATCTTAATCCAATGGTTAGAAGCCGAGCAATCGATAAAAAACTTTGTAACGGCGGAAGGAATTTTGATCAAATGTTTATTTTAGATCTTGGAATAGCACATAGTGTACTTTTAACCTAGAGAAATGACCACGCGAGCGAAGCCGCGGGCACAGCTAGTCATTAATATATTTTTGCAAATTCTTTGTCAAAGTGACATGGCGGGTTTGGGGTTTGAGGGTTGTTGGTAGGGGTTTTTTAAGGGGATGGGGCCAGGGGGAGGAGGATGAGACCAAAATTCGTACGCGGGCATAGCCGTCACCAGGAGTTGAACAACAAAATTCATCGAAATCAGTCAATCCAATCCCGAGGTATCGTCAAAAAAGCCGTTACAAACAAAATGTATGATGAGAAAAAGACTGCTAATACGTTAAAAACTTTTATTGACCCTAAGACGGTACGAAGTTCGCCGGGCCAGTTAGCCACATTAAATAGGGTGTTTTAAAAAAAAGTGTAGTACCAGTAGAGCAGAAAAAATTAAGAAGTTGGAGAAACAAAAATGACAAATAAAGTTATCAAAATTTGGTACCAGGATAGCTTACATTCCGAATTAACAGATAGTCTACTTTTGATACCGAAAAAGGAAAATATATATATCGTTTTCTTTAAGATTTGAAAAACAAAGTTGGAGATACAAAATTGACAAATAAAGTTATTAAACGTGTGTATACCACCTCCCCATGAACATTAAATGGGAAAATTATATTTAAAAAAAAAAGGATTTCTATGTACCAGCAGAGCAGAAACACTTATGAACGCGTCAATACAATATAAACCTTAAATCTCAATCAAATAGCTTCCAAAGATTACCACAGACACATCATAAGTTTAGCAACTTAATAGTATTTCATTTTATAAGAACCAAAAAGCATATTCTAAAACTTAAGTTCCACATAAAATACTTAGCTTTACACAATCCTATAAAAACCACACATAATATTACCATTCCTAAACCTATGCCGATCTGGCTGATTATAAAGTTCAAGAACAATTACTGAACTATTATAAAGAAATGTTGAAGATCCAACAGGCCGCCGTGATGCCGCCATTCGCCTGTGGCAAATTGCTTCACGCTGATTGGCCAGTTCTCCCAAGGGTGCCAACTGCTTTGACGGAAATACCACGATATTTTCCAAGGTATACCAAGTGTCGCTTTGACGGAAGTAGACAGATGATTTTACGCTCTTCTGGTCCACTCTTCGACCATAGACTGCAATGTGGCGCCATCCAATTGACAATTCATTTGGGTTGACACTGTTGACAGCTGACGTATGACGTTCGGCTCAGTGAGTGGAGTAATCCTTGAGGTCTTGTGTTAGCAAATCGTCACATTACTTAGTTCATTTAAGAACCAAACATCTACGGAAATATTTGCATTACTATAAAAAATAAATATTTGCATTAATATTTTTATTAGATTCGATTCGTCGATATGACGGGTCAGGTGATCACATGCAGGGCGCTTATTCGCTATGCCCATTGTACGTAGGAAATGTCTTTATGAAGGGTATGCCATACGAAATTCTTTGCCGAAAACGTACCATAGAGACTAAGGGCCCAGTCAGTTCAAGCACGCGGTACCCACTGATTTTAGGAACCGCTGTCGGTATTCATGTTTGGCGGTACGTGTCCGTGCATTGTAGCAACTTCAGGAAATACAACTTTTTGTGCGTTAAATGTAGCAGAATCGAATTAAATGCATTTTTTTAAATTTTGCCTTCACTGACTAAAATAGTTTTTTTTACCTTTAAATGCGTAGTGTCTGGTCGACGATAAACAAAAAGATTTATGAACACATTATTCATCATTATTTCAGATGACGGTGAAACAAGTTCATAACACGGGGAAAATGATGAGAAAAACGTGTGTGCCAAAAAATAACGTAGAAGAAGGTGAGTTGCAAGCTCTGAGTACTTACCTAAGCATGGCGCACTCAACTTTGCAAAAAATATACAGTTGACTTGCCTATTTTCCTTAATTAGGAAACCTTTTAAAATAATTTTTAAACTCTAAACTGCTAGAAATTGTTTAAAAAAACGATGTATCCGTCAGTTGGGACCAATTTTTTTTTGCTTTTTTTTATTTTAGTGTATACACTCGAGGTAGTTCTATATAAATTGTATTAGTAGTTTTTTTAGTTATTAATACATTTGAATTCGGGTTTTTTCCATGCTATTATAATACAGTCTTAGAACTTTCATCGAAGTGCTTCACTCTCAAACGGCTTAACGGATTTCGATGAAACAACTTTCATCGAAGTATACAGCACTTGTACGCCCAAGTGTTATAGCCCCCACACCAGTTGGCAGCGTTCAATTGACATGATATTTCGATGAGCCAAATAAGTATAGCGTCAAGCGTCGCATCGAGGATATCCATACTAATATTTAAAAGTGAAACGTTGTCTGTTTGTTTGTTTGGGGAGTTATAACGCAATAACGGCTGGAGGAATTTTGATGTAATTTGGAATGGAGATAGCTTTTACCCTGGAATAACACATAGGATACTTTAATCATCATCATAATCATAATCATCATCATCATACTTCACTCTCAAACGGCTGAACGGATTTTGATGAAATTTGGAATTGAGATACCTTTTACCTTGGAATAAATAACACATAGGATACTTTTCATCATCATACTTCACTCTCAAACGGCTGAAAGGATTTTGATGAAATTCGGAATTGAGATAGCCTATACCCTGGAATAACACACAGGATACTTTTCATCATCATCATCCCTCACGCGGGTAAAACTGCGGGGCGCAGCTAGTTAAAAATAAAAGTCAAAGTCAAAGTATTTTATTGTAAACTAGCTTTGGGCCGGAAAGCTAGTAAAAGATAAAAGTGACAATGAGATGTCCCACAATCATCAAACAATCAAACTGGATAAAATAAAGTAAAAATTCTAACTAAGTACGAGTATGTTTTATAAAACAACGTGTTGTAGTCATAAGACATCTCACAAAATATTTTGAACATTTTATTCACTTAATATAAACATAGAAGATCACTTATTTTCATGGAGCTTGGAGACATCGCAGGCCATGCATTTTTGACATTATTTACTATTTATTTATCATGATGATGATGATGATGATGCTTTCTTTATGAGATTGAGTTTTTTTTTTGATGAGGTTTAGTTAAGTATGTATCCATGACATTTTTATTTTCTCCAGAGAAAATCGACCACATTATCGAAGGTGTCTTCATAGACGAGAAGGAAGTCAAATGCTACATAGCTTGCGTCATGAAAATGGCGAATACGGTATCTATAAACAATATATTCATAACTACTAATAATCACAAAACGTTGACTTGTGATATCAATCATACCATGCTGGGCAGCGTGGCGGATTAAAGACCATCGCACACTGGCTTGCTTGTCGTGTGATGTAGTGCTGGCTTCTGCCCCCCGATTCAGAACCTTTCGATAACGAACCGAATCGATTCGATTCGATATTGTGAATGAAACATGTATTGAATTGAACAATTTCAAACCGAATCCACAGAATAAATAATACAATATCGATCGACAACTGAGTTATCGAAAGGTTCTGGGCTGGTGTCAGTTGTCAGGCCGCCGGCCGAGGGCCTCTCGAAAAAAATGTATGGGAAAAGTTTGTATCGATTTCTGAATTTTCTAGTACTCAAACCTCAGTTGATCCAGTAGAGACTTTTGATGCTTATAACAAATCAATTCGCATCATTTTTTTTTTTGTGTAAATTGCCCTTTTTCTCGAGTACTGTAAATTTTTTCCAATGAATGCAGGTCAAAATATCTTCAAAGGTTAAGGACAGAATTTTTTCCTGTAGCTACAGCACTTAAGGTACCTGCCTTACTGCCCCATCTCAAATATCCAACCTGTATACACATGGCGGAAAAAGCTCAAAATTTCGCGCTCGCGTCGCTCGCGCCTTTATTCATTTTTAGGGTACCGTACGTCCGAATGAAAAAAGGAACCCTTATAGAATCATTCGTGTGTCTGTCTGTATGTCCGTCTGTCACAGCCAATTTGCTCCGAATATACTGGACCGATTATGTTTAAATTTGGTACACATATGAATTTCTGTAACAAACAGGAGCACTATTATTTATTCTGTGCCCGAACACAGATACGCGTAACGTAAATAAATGAATTTTGAAATGAGCACTTTTAAAGGGCAAATAAAACTGTACCATGTGACATACTCGTATCAAAATATGAAAGGGATTATTGTGAGAGACTCATTTTTTTTATTATTATTTTGTTTAAATGGTTTTATAGTGATGTAAGAAAATAGATGAAAATTATCATCCCCTCTTCTCCCGAAACTACTGAGCCCAAAATTTAGAAAAAATACTTACAATAGTCAAGGCTTAAGATAATAATATACATCGTACGGAACACTGGATGGACTGCTAAAGGCTGAAATGATGATGATGACGGAACCCTCTCCACGCGGCTTCAACTCGCACTTGTTTGGTTTATTTTAATATAATTATTCTTGAAATAGCTAAAAAAAAGCGGTGGCTACGCTAATTCTGGCTTTCGAATGCACGATAGCGAAGGATCTATTGAGCACTCAAGAGACTTGAATCAAACACTTCTAGAAATAGCTTGAAATTATCGCGCTCGCTACATTCATGCCTTGTTATGGTATGCTATTGGCTACTTTCATTTACTACCCAAGAGATCCGCAATAATTTAAGTATTTTGCTCTTCTCGTATACACGGCTATAATTTAGTTCGATATTTTTGTGCTCTTCTTTTTCATGCCTTTGTAATTTTCTATTTTCACATTCTGTTTTTTTTTTAATTCCATGTATGTCTAGTTTTTTTCTCTGATAATTATGAGAGTGAGAAAACAATTCAAAAACACGAAATTGTTTAAAAACTTCACGCTTGCTAGGCTCGCACCCTTTTAATTATATTCATGTTTTGCACTCACAGATACGTGACTCACGACTAAAAAAATTATTTTTATGCATAATTACCCTAACAATTATCACATTTTCGCGTTTTTTTTATATCCTACCAATAACAGCTCAAAATGTTCACGGAAGCGTGTTCGCGAGAGATATTACATAGAAGCCGATAAGGGGTACTAACCAGTTTAAAAAAGCTTGAAAAACTGTTTTGTTTTTATAAATAGAAGAGGTGCTGAAAAATTTCTCGCCCGGGGCGCCCAGATGGCTATTAAGGTCAGCCCTACATAAAAAACAGTACCGTGTTCATAAAAGTTTATGACCACTAAGTTTATGGCCGTGACACACCTGTTATACAACGCACAGCCAGGAGCTATTCCATTGAGGCGCGATTCCATTACTAGTGTATATATTCTGTGATTATGGCGCGATTCCATTATGCAAGTTACTTATATGCAAGTTGCAAATTGCATGCAACTTGAATAAACCTGCATACAAGCTACAAGTTGTATGTAGATAATTTGTACTCGTACATTTTTATTCAAGTGACGCGCAAATTGAACGCGCAAACGTTAGTGGCACGTTCCTAATTGCGAACGAGTGAGGTGTACGCGCATGCTGTGAATATTTCGACTGGTATGCAAGCCTGCATGCAATTTGCACACTCTCGAAAACATGTTTCCTATGCAAGAAACTTGTACGCAAGTGCGACGTCATACTTGCATGCAAGACTTGCCTAAAGGCGCAATTCCATTATGCAAGTCTTGCATGCATGTATGGCGTCACATATGCGTACAAGTTGCAAGCATTGGAAACATGTTTTCAAGAGTGTGCAAATTGCATGCAGGCTTGCATACCAGTGGAAATATTCACAGCATGAGCGTACACCTCACTCGTTCGCAATTAGGAACGTGCCACTAACGTTTGCGCGTTCAATTTGCGCGTCACTTGAATAAAAATGTACGAGTTCAAATTATCTACATACAACTTGTAGCTTGTATGCAGGTTTATTCAAGTTGCAAGCAATTTGCAACTTGTATACAAGTAACTTGCATAATGGAATCGCGCCATAATCACAGAATATATACACTAGTAATGGAATAGCGCCTCAATGGAATAGCCCCTGGCTGTGCGTTGTATAACAGGTGTGTCACAGCCATAAACTTAGTGGTCATAAACTTTTATGAACACGGTACTGTTTTTTATGTAGGGCTGACCTTAATAGCCATCTGGGCGACCCGGGCGAGAAATTTTTCAGCACCTCTTCTATTTATAAAAACAAAACAGTTTTTCAAGCTTTTTTAAACTGGCTAGTACCCCTTATCGGCTTCTATGTAATATCTCTCGCGAACACGCTTCCGTGAACATTATGAGCTGTAATTGGTAGGATATGAAAAAAAACGCGAAAAAGTGATAATTGTTAGGGTATTATGCATAAAAAAAAAAACTTTTTTAGTCGTGAGTCACGTATCTGTGAGTGCAAAACATGAATATAATTAAAAGGGTGCGAGCGTAGCAAGCGTGAAGTTTTTGAACAATTTCGTGTTTTTGAATTGTTTTCTCACTCTCATAATTATCAGAGAAAAAAACTAGACATTCATGGAATTAAATAAAAACAGAATGTGAAAATAGAAAATTACAAAGGCATGAAAAAGACGAGCACAAAAATATCGAACTAAATTATAGCCGTGTATACGAGAAGAGCAAAATACTTAAATTATTGTGGATCTCTTGGGTAGTAAATGAAAGTAGCCAATAGCATTCATGCCTTGTATGCATAGCATACAAGGCATGAAGGCATGAATGTAGCGAGCGCGATAATTTCAAGCTATTTCTAGAAGTGTTTGATTCAAGTCTCTTGAGTGCTCAATAGATCCTTCGCTATCATGCATTCAAAAGCCAGAATTGCAGTGACACACCTGTTATACAACGCACAGCCAGGAGCTATTCCATTGAGGCGCGATTCCATTACTAGTGTATATATTCTGTGATTATGGCGCGATTCCATTATGCAAGTTACTTGTATGCAAGTTGCAAATTGCATGCAACTTGAATAAACCTGCATACAAGCTACAAGTTGTATGTAGATAATTTGAACTCGTACATTTTTATTCAAGTGACGCGCAAATTGAACGCGCAATGCGAACGTTAGTGGCACGTTCCTAATTGTGAACGAGTGAGGTGTACGCGCATGCTGTAAATATTTCCACTGGTATGCAAGCCTGCATGCAATTTGCGCACTCTTGAAATCATGTTTCCAATGCTTGCAACTTGTACGCATATGTGACGCCATACATGCATGCAAGACTTGCATAATGGAATTGCGCCTTTAGGCAAGTCTTGCATGCAAGTATGACGTCGCACTTGCGTACAAGTTTCTTGCATTGGAAACATGTTTTCGAGAGTATGCAAATTGCATGCAGGCTTTACTTGCATACAAGTGGAGATGTTCACAATTTAGTAGGTTGAGTTTACATCATTGCATGCAATTTGCAACTTGTATACAAGTTACTTGCATAATTGAATCGCGCCTTACCGGTTGACATAGAGGTTTAAACATAACAAGAAATTTGGCCTTTACCCTTGGGGTGGTAAGTACCTAAAGATTTTCAACCGACACTCGATTAAATGATACAATTATTTTTAGTTCAAAAACGGAAAACTCAACTATGACGCTGCGTTAAAACAAGCAGACATGATGTTACCCGACGAAATGAAAGAAACAACAAAAGATGCGCTCACAGCTTGCAGAAAAGTTGGTAAGGACAGCTCGTATTTCAAAACCGCTCATGTTTAAAATGGCCTTGATAGTAGCGGATTGTGGATTCAAGTGGCATAGAAAAATATTATTATTTTTTGGATCCCCTCGTTTGTGGATCGAAGTGGCACATAAAATTATTTTTAGTATTGAATCCACTCAATGGTAGGTTTAAGAGGTATCCGCGGATCCACATGTGGAGCGGAGCTGTGGATCCAAGTTGACGGAGGGTTAATATCGGCGTATGATCGTGTATGAACACTGCTTTTCACATAAATACCTACTACTTATCTCTCCCTCTAACCGCACTCGCCCCGTGTCGTCCGTTAGTGGTTTTAATAGATTTCCTCCTTTAACAGTTCAGACATTATAAAAATGTACACGATTCAGGAAGGGGTTTTCAACTTGTTTTGATCAGCTCATTTGGTATCGAAAAATTGTTTTAGTTATTGATACGTACTGAGCACAGGGTGATATTTAAGGACCTAGGTATTTACGTGTTTTTTGGAGAGTGACGAGGTGTCTAGTCTATTTTTTTATCAAGGACTTGACATTCGTTTGACCACAATCTCACTCACTGATGGAAAGCAAAGATGTGGTCGAAAGTGTAACACGCTTGTCTAGTAGAACACTGACGGGCAGAGCATTCCACTTCTTTGCAGTTCGTATAATAAATTAAGTAGCGTAACGCTTCGTTCTTGCTCGGGGTATTTCAACCATATACTTGTTAACTTTGTTTGACGAGACTGGCAGGTCGCTCGCCTGATAGTAAGCGTCACGCCTGCTCATAACAATTGAAGTGCCACCCAGAACTTTGGTTGCAAAACCCTGCGTGTCACTGCACTGCGCTCGTCACCCTGAGACATTGGTTGTTAAGTCTCATTGCCCTGTAATTTCGCTGGAAACATTGCCCTTCCAACCGAAACACAGAAATGTTTACACACTACTGCTTGACGGTTGAATATCTGACAAAGGTTCTCCCCCAGGCGGCTTCTTGCGTATGAAGCCTACCACTACAAGATCCATAAAAGGTTGGCGCTTTGCCTATCGTATAGTCGTACGGTGACGGAAAGGTGACGGGGGAATCAGATAGTGCAGCTCTTGTGCACACTCTCCAGAGACAGGATTGCGACCCTATTTACCTCTTTTTTTTATTTTGATCTATTTGGTAGTAGGTATACAGGGTGTGGCGTAAAGAGTAGTCAACCCGTAGTGGGTAGTGGGCATCATGACTGATCATAAAGTAGTAAGCCCCTTTCAACATACTCATAAGCACATTTTATTTTTATGTTTTTATCTATGTATTTTTTGTAATGTGTGTGTTGAATAAATGTTTTTTCTTTCTTTCTTAAAAAAGGCAAGGTTTTCTAGATTCTGGCAATTTTTTAAATTTCATGAATAATTGCACTCTTGGTCAGTCTTTTCGATGGCATGATCACAAATAAAGGTATTTCATATTCTGTTTTTTAAGTGTTACTCTTAAATAAATGCGCTATCAAATGTAAACATTTGTAATAAAAGTGTTTTTTCAGCTTTGAATGAAATAATATTGCCTATTAAAGGTGATCAGGGTCTAAGGATCATCATATTAGCCAGATCTCCAAAGTGACTTAGGCTCGATGTAAAATTGTCGCGGACACAACTGAACAGTATTTTTATTTTTAAAGCATGTTAGAAGGTTTTGTGTGTTATTAGTTTTTGCTGGGAACTTTTGAAAAACTAGTTATGAGGAATTAAAATTAACTTTTGAGATTATGAGTCTTTCGTTAGATTATGACACGGTTTGTGGTCAAGGGAATAAACTAGCCTAGATAATTATTGAAATCTATTATTTATCTGATATATTATGTAGGTACCTACACTTTTAGATTATGTTTAATATCATTTATAAAGTTTACCTACCTATACCTGCTATTATAGT
Source organism: Alsophila aescularia (assembly GCA_946251855.1). Lineage (NCBI taxonomy): Eukaryota > Metazoa > Arthropoda > Insecta > Lepidoptera > Geometridae > Alsophila > Alsophila aescularia. Next base: position 41,946,458 of record OX276381.1, read on the forward strand.
AGGCACCTAGGTACTCAATCTGTGATTTGAACCTTCTTGTCATGAGCCTGTTACCTAAACCACTGAAACGTTAGTACAACAAATAATGAATTGAAGTATAAGCAGGATAAAAAAATACGCATACGTTTACTGTTGTTTAGTACTAACATCATAAAATAATATACTGAAATGATTTCAATTAGAATATTTTTTTTTTATATCTTTCTATTTATCGATTTATTAATATTTTATTTGAACTATTACGAGTTATAGTGGTGCAACACTATAGTTCGTAATTTGTATCAATTCACAGCAATTTCCGGCCATTTCTACTCATTTTAATTGATTGTTTTTTAATAACAGTTCCCGAATGTTATTGTTTAAATAATAATGAATTAAATAATTTTATATAGTCAATAATGTGGCTAGATTTCGTGTCCGCGGCATTCAACATTTAAAAGTCTTGCACAGCAATTTCCGGCCATTTCTATTACTTTTAATTTATTATTTTTTAATAACAGTTCCCAAATGTTATTATTTTAGTAAGAATGATTTATATTATTTTATATAGTAAATAATGTGGATAGATTTCGTGTCCGCGGTATTTAACATTTAAAAGTCTTGGAAGCCGAAAGCTGTCATCCTCCTTTAGTTAAATATTTGTAATAGTAAACTTAACTTAAAAACAGCCGTTTTGCTAGCTTAACAATAGTAATTTAGAAATCGTTCATCAGATTCCAAGAATTATTACTTGTGACAGTGGCATTCCGGGCGTACTCTGTCCTTCTCTCTCATGCAAGGAGTAAACTGCCTTTACTTGTCCATTGCTTGACGTAGGCCTACCTTAATGCACGCCACTGAGCTCGGTCTTCAGCTCTCCTCATCTATTTCTGCCAGCCGCTTTTCGCAGATTGCCACTCCAACTGGCTACAGGGCATCCTACACTACGTTATACTAAACGTGGTCTCAGCTCGAGATCTCGTCAACCCCAACGGTTATCGGTTCTTCGGGAAATGTGATCAGCCCACGGCCACTTTAGCTTGCTTTAGCTATATCGGTTACTTTGGTTCTCTGTCGGATATCTTATTACGAATCATGTCCTTCAGATAAACTCACACAGGGTCAGAGGGCGTCCTACGCTACGTTTGCCTATATGTGGCACTTTACAAAACATTTTATTTTTATTTTCTGGTCTGTCATTACAACCGCCACCACCACCACGCCACGGGTTGATTTCTCTATACGCCACATCCTGTATATACCGACTACTGATATTCCGACATCATGCACTTCTCCACCCTTGTCGAATTACAACAACCCCATTGACAGTAGAAAATTGTTTACAGGAAAATGTTGTGTCCCTTTCTGTGAACAAGCCACGTTTTCGTCCAAAGGTCGCAAGGCAAGATATCTGGCGTGTCGGTCGATAGCGCCCGACATATCTAGCGACACGTGTCGCAGAACATTTATCCCCTAGTGAATATGTGTTTTAATAGTAGATACTAAATGCGACATTTTAACAGTGACCTTTACTTTTTCAGCGGACGCCCACAAGGACCCGTGCGAAGCATCGTTTCACTTGACAAAATGCATGTACAATCACGATCCTAGTACATTCTTCTTCCCCTAGATTAGATGTTATAATCTACATAGGTATTTAATTTATTCTGTTAGCTTAGTCTATGAAGTAATCTTAGTTTTAGACTATAGAATCCCCTGCAGTTACAACAATAACAAAGAACACAATGTTAGAAGTAACCGAGCGCCGGAAAACTGTCAGGAAAGTATGAAATAGATTTATTTCCGATTAGGTGCTGGTTCACCTTCTAGGAAACTTTATGGTATTAGATGCCCTATAACTTTTTGTGACAGGTAAACAAATTAGACAAATGTGTCGAAACACGAGCATTTAATATCGTCAGGTTGAAATGTACATAAGCTATGATGGAAATATGTTTATCAAATAAAATGTAAGTATATAAAGGTAGGAGGTCTATTATTTTATAACCTATCCCACCACAAAATTACTTATATTATACCTACATTATCATACTGCAGAACTCGAGTATTAGTATTAGAGCAGGAGTCGTAAAAAGATGCTCGGACACAATCAATACAACAAATCTTGGGCTTTAGCTACTTATTTAATGATCTTCCATTAACCCTCGAACCGGGTCTTTCAATGGCCGACTTCTAAAGAATTACAACATTTTCGCACTTAAATCTATCTGCGGTTCACAGAACCTTATGTACAAGTACCTTCCTAAAAAGGTTTAAAGCTGAAGCACATTGCAACAAATATTTGCCCTCCGTAGACGTCCCCGCGATGTCCTGCACGATCCGGACGACGCCATCGCAGTCAAAGTACTGGCATCGATGTCCTCGCCCAATCCGACCACCCCTGGCAACCCGCCAGGGGGTATCAACACACTTAGACACAGACGCCGACCTCGCCGGCGAGGTCGAAGGTCCCATAACACATAGTCAGCTATTATTCGCCTTCGAGTTTCTTGTCGATTCTTCTCGAAGGTGTATTACGAATCGACGGTCAGTTATAAAAGTCAATCAAAGGGCCCCTAGCCATTATTCAGGGCCCCCTTGATCACTACCTAACCGTAGCGATCCAGGGGTGTTTAGTTCGATACCCTCGTAATCAGACGACCGTCCAAACCGAGGGCCGTACCCCCTGGGTACCCTCGTGCGGATCGTCCAAATTTAACTTTGGCGTGCGCCTTCTGCGTTAAGCATTGCGGCGGAGTGCTTGTTAGCGCCCGCCCCCAAGCCCTGTTCAAGCTGTAGATAAGGCCAACAGCATTAGTAATTCCTAAAAAAAAAAAAACGCAACAAATATTAGTCCGCGCTCAAGTGCTGTGAGTAATGGACGTGTTTCTGCGTCAAATACCCCACGCGACGACTTGCGTAAAATGGTGTTGAAAATTGTTTATATTTTTGATGAAATAACGGAGGAACGGCAACAACAATGGATTTTAGGCTGGTTAGAGGATGAAAACGAAGAAATTATTGGTGGTGAAGAGGATAAAAACGTTATTAATGATAAGCTTTAGCTTTTTTTTTTTTTTTACTAAATCTCATTTTTGCTTATCGTAGCATTTTAATGCAAATTGTGATTGTGATTGCAACGCCGATTTAATGATAAGCAAAAATTAGATTTAGTAAGGAATACCCAAAATTATGGATAAGTTGCAACTTAAAAAACTATAACTGAGATCAGCCTTCGACATTTAGTCGGACAGGACAATACTTGCCGTATTTACTGATGATACCGATATTATAAGCGTTACGTAACGAAAGCGAGTAAAAATTTCAATCGTTTTTACTTATTAGCCCTCTGAACATGTGGGCCGACAGCATAGTCCGGACAATGTGAACTTTTTTCCCGTTTGTTCCGATTAGACAATCGCACCACGAGGACCATATTTTTTGGAACTAGTCGTCCGATCGATTGGACGATGTTATTTATTTTTTCCTATTGGTCCGATTAGTTAGACAATCGCACCACGAGGACCATATTTTTTTTGGAACAAGTCTTCCGATCTTTCGCACGACGCGAATTTTTATTTCTTTTTAATCCGCCAATTTGAAATAGGATTTTATTGAAAGCATTTTCAATATGTAATTGCTGTTTCATACTGAAAACTTAAAACCTTTTTTTTGTAGGATAAAATACATTTATTTAATTAAAGTATTTACCGTCGTTGTCTATACATTTCGGCCATCTAATCGGAAGATCATATAAACTTTGAGATAGAACCTTGGGGACCTAGACTCCACAAACTATATGAAGGCATTTTGTACTGCTTACCGGGAAGTTTTTTTTTCCATGCAAACAATTGTCAAAATCATGCGCTCTTCGCTTGCGATTATCGTAAAGAATCCACTTTTCGTCACACGTCACAATTCGGTCCAAAATCCCTTAATTCCTGTACCAGTTTAACAAGGTAAGGCAAGCTTCAACGCGCGCTGCTCTCTGCAGATCAGTCAAATAATAAGACATCCATTTTGCAAGTTTTTTAATATTACCGATTTGCTAAAAATGCGTCTATATTGTGGGTTTGCTCACGTCAAACCATGTCGCTAATTCCTTGGTACTTTGATATGGATCGGCTTCCACCATCACCTTCAGTCTTCCTCGTGGTTCATTCTTCAAGTCAAAGTTTCCACTACGAAAACGATTAAACCAAAAGCGCACATTGTGTTCGTAAGCCGAGTCCTCTCCAAACACAGCATTGACATTATGAGCAGTTTTTGCTGCGACGTTAGAACTCGGTATTCAAAAATGACTTTGATTTTCGCTGTATCCATCTTCACGTTAAAAGCTGATGTAAAAACAATTGGAAGTAGAACAATCAAATTCCATGTTCTTTTTAAATTTAGAATGTAATAGTTTTCGTGTGAAAAAAGTTTCACCATGAAATCTGACACCATGCAGGTTTAATATTAATTCCAAGTGCCTAGTGCGGTAAAATGGCAATTTCATATTGAAACCCCTAATATTAATATTTATTTTAAACCTAAAGCGTAATAAGGGCCCAGGGTGGAATATATAGTACCTACTGCCAACAAAATCTTACAAATTTTGAGATTTATTTATAAATGCAAATCTTATTAATCACTCAACGCAAAAAAAAATTTTGGATATGCGTTTTTTTTATATTTATTGATGTTCCTAAAATGTCCGATAAAATGTACTAGAAGTAGTAGTAGTAGTAGTAGTATAATTTACACGACCACTCAAAACAGATGCTGTGAGCTTATTACGTTTGTTTCGGATGCCGGAAGGAAAAAGAATTATAAATTTTAAGAGGGGACAGGGAGATTAAGAAAACGATCTCCAAAGTTACCTATGTATTTTTTATATCTTTATGTGTTTCCTCCTAATGCAAAACCAAAGACTGTACTTGTTAATCTTCCTGATGTTATTTGTTTTTGTTTTTATTTATTTTTATTTTCTTTTCATCATATATTTTTCCATATGAATACCCGTGTTTCTTCATAGTCCGACTCATCGGATATAGAATTCAGAATTCTTCATCGTCCGACGAATTGGATCTGAGTTGGACTATGAGAATTAGATAATCCTCGCCGTCCGATGAATCGAACCAGCAGGAAAAAAATCAAGTAGTCCGAGCGAGCGGACTTTAGTCGGACTATGAGAATTCGAGAATCCTCGTCGTCCGATGAATCGACCAGCAGGAAAAAAGTTCATGTCGTCCGATCGAGTGACTAAGCTGTTGGACCACGTGTTCAGAGGGCTTATTAGAAGGATAAACACATATAAAAACAAATAAGGATTCTTTCGCATTAATTATTTTTTGGTTATATAAAATTGTACGTAAACTTTCGATTGGTCTTGGGCTCTTAGGGACTTAAAATGAGCTAACGAACTGTTTTTTTTTTTTAATTTTGTTGTCTGTTTGTCTGTTCGCGCATCACGTAAAAACTACTGGACCGAATACAATGCGGGAGTTTGACTTAAAAACTGGTGTACTTATTCTCAGTTTTACCATAAATTACGTTACTTTTAAATAACCGTAACATAAGAGTATCGATGATACTATAAGTGATAAAGTGGCAAGAACATCGGCCTGACCCAGCTATGTGTTTGTAAGGATTTCGCTGCTCCGGCGTTCATGAAAGGCAATATTTCAATAAATCATCAATGTTGCCTCCACGTTTTTTATTAAGTCAGAGTGATGGTAGCCTAACGGTTCAATAGTGCAACTTAGAATCCAACAATACCGGGTACGATCCTAGGCTCCGCCAAGACCAATGTCTTGGGCTCTTAGGGACTTAAAATGAGCTAACGAACTGTTTTTTTTTTTTAATTTTGTTGTCTGTTTGTCTGTTCGCGCATCACGTAAAAACTACTGGACCGAATACAATGCGGGAGTTTGACTTAAAAACTGGTGTACTTATTCTCAGTTTTACCATAAATTACGTTACTTTTAAATAACCGTAACATAAGAGTATCGATGATACTATAAGTGATAAAGTGGCAAGAACATCGGCCTGACCCAGCTATGTGTTTGTAAGGATTTCGCTGCTCCGGCGTTCATGAAAGGCAATATTTCAATAAATCATCAATGTTGCCTCCACGTTTTTTATTAAGTCAGAGTGATGGTAGCCTAACGGTTCAATAGTGCAACTTAGAATCCAACAATACCGGGTACGATCCTAGGCTCCGCCAAGCACCAATGACTTTTCTAAGTGCGGTTTTCCAGCACTTCGTGCTTCGCAGGGCACGTTAAGCTGTCGGTCCCGGCTGTTATTGATTAATAGCAGTCGTTAATCCATGTCAGAAGCCGTCGGGCGGCCTGACAAACTCTGACACCAGAGGCCAGCACTACCTCATACGACAAACAAACAATTAAGTCACTTTCTTGTCTGTCTGTCTGTCGTCCCGGGTGGAATCTTGCAACTCAAATTTCGAGCAGTTCCCGATTAGCTATCCGGCTGAAACTTTCAGGGTAGATCAAAACTCGACGACAAAAAAAAAGTTCTTTTTCGATTAGTGTTTTAATCTACATTTGCTGTTTATATCTGGCATTATTCATCGCACTGGCCAGTCTGAATAGAAATACACCAGCTGTGTAGTATTTATGTAGGCGTATTAGTGACCATACTGAAAATGATACAGTTCCAACAATAGCAGACAACGGCGGAAGGCAGATAATCTCCGATTTCCGTCAGCCAGGCATACGGTAATGACCGGCTATATTTTCTTAATGACCCATTAACTTGCAATTTTTACCTCACGCGGCGCACGTGAGTTTTTATCGGGTAAGTGCCATCTTCCCCTTTATTTATGCAGTGGTACAATCATGACAGATACCTACTTAACCCTTCCTCACAGAATATGTGCAGTACAAGAGTATCATGGTAAATAACGAGTAGAAGAAGCAGGATTCGAAGCCCTGGAATACCGTTTTGTCGCTTTACGAGCTATCCGAGGTCCTACGTCAAGGAACTTTTAGGAATAGGTCAAATTTATCGCTTCCTTTTCATGTGGGCATTGAACGAACGAAATATTTTTATCATGATCATGCGGAATAAACAACTTTATGATCATGAACAGGTTTTTTTATTCCGCCAGATGCTGAAGATTTGAAACAATCAAATGTAAGTGATGCCTCCTAACTCGTTTGATTGTAACATTGTAGCATCGAATTCTAATATTATTTAAAAAAATAAACTCCACTCTTTAATTTAAAGTGTTTTATTCGTAATTTAGTTCCATAATGGCAGCGCTACGGTCAATCATAGCAAACATTTTACAACCGTACCCAGTGTCCTATACTTCAGAAGAGTTTCCGTGATCCCGATCGACCGATTCTGCTTTCTACGACCGATCCTGTCCTAATCATTAGATAGGCTTGCTGCATGTGGAATGAATGGAATCAATCTGTATTTTTTTTTCAATTACACTCTGTGAACACCAGGGTCCGCACTTTTTTGTTGCTTAATTAATTATGTTACATTTTCTTTCTTATATACAAGGTTAGAAAAATTACTCTAGAAGACAACTTTTTTTTTTAAATATTTGTATATATATAAATACTACTTCTAATTACTAAATATTATATTATGACAGTATATTATGATAAATGGGATCCCTGCAGTTACAAGAGAAATCCAGCCCCCGTTCACGAGTTAACGCGTGTGCCGAGCATCGCTCTCCTCAACCATAATTTATGGAAGAGGGTGACCCACCACATGTCGCCACCGCAAGTAGAGGCTTTTTACTGAGCATGACTTATCTTAATACCTGCAAAGATCCTTAAAAATTAAACATAAGTGTTTTAATCTGAATAACTTGACAAACATGAGGTCCTTTCAGCAGTGGCAGTCCACTGCTGTGGCCTATGATGATGATTGTGATTAGATAAAATGTTGTATCATATACGCGATCAAGCCTTGGTCAATTTATTTTTGTATTTTATGCCGGATAAGCGCAATATAATTGTGCTCATTAGGCTTCAGCAAAAACAAAATGGTTTTAAATCTATAGACTCTGATATAAAACAGTGAAGTATGAATTGAAATTGTTTAGTTACAATGTTTACTCAACTCGCTATAGGTTTGGTTTTGGTTGGTGCCTGTTATGTAAGTGTGTCTATAATTACTATTATACGTCTAAGCATAGAGTAGGTAATTACTCAAATAAAGATGATTCAGACAACCTACAATGTTCCAGTAATGACCATAAAAAAACCACCCTACTGCGAACAACAAAATAAAAAGAGGCTTTAGATTCTTGATTTTGAAATATAAGATGCGGTCGATGTTACCATGCATTTAATTTCTCATTTGACGGGTGACTGCCCGTCAAATCTAAACTTATAGTAAAGCAATAAGAACGAAAAAGTCTGTACAATCTATCCTTAGGTATAATAAAGCAATAATAGAGATGGTGGCCTAACGGTTCTATAGTGCAATTTAGAATCCAACGATACCGGGTTCAAACCCTAGGCTCCGCACCAATGACTTTTCTGAGTTATGTGCGGTTTTCCATCGCTCCGTGCTTCGGAGGGCACGTTAAGCTGTCGGTCCTGGCTGTTATTGATTAATAGCAGTCGTTAAGCCATGTCAGAGGCCCTCGGGTGGCTTGACAAACTCTGACACCAGAGGCCAGCACTACCTCATACGACAAACAAACAAACATAAAGCAATAAACTCGAAAAAGTCTGTACAATGAAGATAATTAAAAAGAAAATGGTCTAGGGTACCTAAAATAAGCTACTGAACAGGAATATAACATTTTAAAATGTCGTGTCTGTCATCATTATTAATATAATCTTTTTCATATGACAATGTAAATGATTATATTAATGACAGAAATACACTGTTAATATTTTTTTATGTCTTGGAATAGTACATACCTAGAGTACTTTTAACCTATATAAATAACAACGCATGCGCATGCTAATTAGCATGTACAGTTACAATAAAATACTTTGACTTTTGCCTCCTTTTAGTTTTGTTCGCAGTCTGGTAGTTTGTTTTTTTTTTATTATAAATTATTTTTAATTTAACTTTTTACTTTACATTTATAACAATAAGGTATATATTTTTGGAATGGTATTTCAAAGACCTTCATTTTGATACCTCACTCGATAGGTTTTGGTAATTTTTAGTTCCGTCGGAAATACAATAAGGCTGATACCTCAAATCCAATGATACCTCATTTATCAAACTCCATGAAGCCGTTGCTGTAGGACGTGCCAAAGGAACATACAAACATACATACAGCCCAAAAACATAACCCTCTGCAGTAGGGTAAAAAACTAATAACTACTGCCCTTATTTCTTGTGATGTAAACGTCCAAGAGACGGTCGTTGTGATGGGCAATGACCCGTCCACCCACTGGCTTCACCCACTAGTGGGTACACGGGTAATTCACATTTACCCCTCCACCCACTGCACTAGAGTTGGAAACTAATAAACAAATAATCGACATTTATGAAGAAAAATAACAACATTTATTATAATTAGGTACTTGTAGTAAGACATTTTAAAGTGACAGATGTCAAAGTGACAGATGTCAAGGTGGAGGGGTAAATGCGAATTACCGTGCACCAACCAGTGGGTGAAGCCAGTGGGTGGACGGATCATTGCCCGTTGTGATGATATTGCTGATGATGATCATACGTAGTATTTGTATACTCTTTGATGATCATCAGCTACAGAAAGTGAAACAGAAAGAATGATTTTAACAAACTTTTTTTTTGACAACCATACCAAGAAAATTTGCGTATTATGTAATACTCATAAAGGTATACTGTTCGTATACCTAAGTACATAATATAATATTACCTATCTGTTCCACAACCTAATTTGTGTTTGGTTCAAAGTTTTTTTTGTTGTTTTGTTGAACTGTAACTTTTGCTTACCAGGGAAGAAGCGACGAGGATGTCAAAGGCTGGTTCTTCAGCCTAGCAGTGGCTTGCAACAAGGACTACTCCATATCTTCGGAAGAACTGGCCATGTTGCAAGAGCACAAGATCCCGGATAGCGACAATGCGAAGTGCTTGATGGCCTGCATTTACAAGAAAGCTGACATGGTGAGAAACAACTTCTAAGAAAAGCTCTTGGACACATGCGCTTCATTGAATCTGGCTCGCCACTGCTTTCCTGTTGTTCATTGTTCTGCCCCCTATAGGAGTGCAGTGCTTGAATTACACAAAGAGTTTATAAATACTACGTAAGAAGAGACGGGACTGACGTATATTGGAACGGATGTTGCCAATTTTTAAAACGAGCGCTGAGAATAAGTGCAACATAACAAAACTAATGACCATAGGTAATAACACTCTATATCGAGCATGTTAGCCAACATGATAAATAGAAAAGGATGCTGCAAACATTGCACATTTTTATCGATATATTTTGAGAAAAAAAAACGTATTAGGACTATTTTAATTTATATGGGGTTTATAATAATAATATGTTTTTTTCTAAGCATGTTGTTTTTATTAAATACAAAAATAATATATTATATAGTACACAACACAATTTGTGTCTTCTTCCCTTAAAATAATGTCTAATCTTCCTTACTCCTAACTTAATATTACAAACTGCTAGGATCCGTGACTAATAGCAGTTAAGGAGTAGCTTTTTTTTTTAAATTAGGTTATTTCTTTTTGGAGTCGGTGTTTCGAAAATGTTTGCCACAGAAATATTTAATTCATGCAGCTTTTCGATCGGTATGTATGTCAAGTCCTCTTTATCGGTCACTTGTATCCATTTTTGCACCTGAAAATAAGTTATTTTTTGAAAATTAGAAGATTAAGCGGTTTTAGGCTACGCGACATTAGGTATTCTAAATTTATACTTTTACTACGTTTACTATTATATAGCGTGGAATGCAGAAGGACTTAGAATAAGATTAGGAACCAAATGTCGAATAACGGGTTAGAAAAAAAAACGATAATACCGGCACCGCACTAGTGCTAGCAAGGCTATGTTATTTTGTTGAACATTATGAAACAAAAATCATTTTCTTGTACCTAATAGATTACCGAATAGATTTACCACTTACCTATCTTTACTAGTGGAAATTTAGCCATAAATGTTGTTTTTGACCCATCTCTCTAACAGATCGCAAACCACAAATTTCACAAGTTTTATAGCTCATTGCATAGAAAACTTTCAAACTCAATCACACTATTATTTATTTAATGTAGAAACAAACACCTTCAAAGCGTTAAATACATCAACAGACGGTAATTATAGCAAAAGCAACTTGCCTAATAATTTTGTAAACAAAGTTAAACCACAGAACACATATTCATAGCGAAGGCGTGCAAGAAGGTCATGCATATAGTGAAGTAGAAAAGATAGGCGCCATAGAAATTAGCTCACGTTTGATACAACAGTTATGAACAGTTTTTTATTAAGCTGTTTCGCCTGACTACAGTGTTCGACCTTGAAAGTCACTGTGACTGTCACCGTCACATCGTGAACATCGCTGTCAATGTGACAGCGATGTTCCTGAGGATAATAAAAATTGAAAAATAGAGTGATGCACAGAACTTCTCTGTGGCACTACACAAATTATATTTATTGCCAACGAAATATTACAGAAGGAAGACATATTTACCTTGTAAAAAATACCCTTACTCAAATGCTGGATACATTAGTTGTATCCAGCGCTCGTTTTTTTTTCAATGTTAAACACTTTGTTTAAAAAAAACGAGCGAACCTTACAGTAGTTGCATATGATGTATAATATCTGACATCTCACCTTGGTACTAAGCGTAGACAGTGAAAGTCTACGTTAAGCAACATTAATATACTCTAGCACCGCGCGCGCTCATTTGTCAACTGTGAATCAGCAAATAATTTATCTGACCTATCTACCTCCCGATTCAGAACCCTTCGATAACTCAGTTGTCGATTGATATGGTATTATTTATTCTGTGGATTCGGTTTGAAATCGTTCAATTCAATAATACATTTTTCGTTCACAATATCGAATCGAATCGATTCGGTTCGATGATGTTACTTTTCGACTTATTGATAGCTCAGCCGGAAACGTTCGACTGATAGCTGAAGTACCTAAGTTCTATTCCCAACTAAAGTGTTTATTTTGCACTATTAAAAAAATATGTGATAGCTTCTAGCTTGATAACACCGCGCGCGCTCATTGGTCAAATCAAATAGCGCGCGCTTCCCCTGCTTGACACTTCCGGTTACACATTGTCTAACACTTTTCACGAAATCACTCCCATATATATCTCGAAAGCTAATAGATATTACACATCAAAAAACTGCACAAACAATCATTTAACTTAAATAACTTAAAAAGATACAAAAATTCAGTTGCTGCATTACCTATCGTTTTACAGGTGGACCATAAAGGCAATTACGATCTCGAAAAAACAAACAAATGGGTTGCAACTGAATTTGGGGATGACGCTTCTAGATTGGAAAAGGCTAAAAACCTCTTTGATTTGTGCAAAAAAGGTAAGAAAACTTTTATTTACCAAAAATTTTAAACAAAAAATGTAAAGCAGGTATGGTAATAAGTATGTCCAGTGTACCGGCCGCTACCAATGTCCAGCTGCGCGACATCATCTATCTATAATAATAATTGTAATAAAACTGTAACAAGTCAAATTCTGTACATTGAAGATATTATGAAATATTTTTTTAGTAGTTACTCTGTATTCGATACTGAAGACAAAGCTGTTTTTTTTTTCATTTTTGTCTTTCTGTATATCTGTCTGTCTGTCTGTATCTGGGCCGCTCATCACGCCGAAAATTCTGAATTATTTCAAATGAAACTTGGCATGATTTGAGTTCATACTACGAGGTAGGACATAGGATACTTTTTATCCCGAAAAATTAAAGGGTTCCCGCAGGATAGGGGTTGAAGCTTATTTAAAAGAACACTTATCACGCTGAAACCTGTACTACAGGTTTTTTTAAACCTATTTCAGGCACCAGCTTCTCACAAAGCTAGGTTTATTTTGTTACTCCTGTCTGATCGCAATTACTGTGTATAACCATTTGTGAGGAAAATAAATAAACTTTTGATTTTTGTTTTTTTTTTAAACTACTGGATGGATTTTGATGCAACTTAGCACAATCATAGTTTATATGATGGGTTAAGACTGAGGATACTTTTTATCCCGGAAAAATAAAATGTTCCTGAGGGATAGGGATCCCAATTATGTTAAATTTGAAGTAATAAATAATATTGTATTAGAGAGTACTATTTATTCCATATTAAAGCTAAAACAGTATTTTTTTGTCTGTCTCTCTGTCTGTCTGTCTGTCTGTCTGTTCGTCTGTCTGTATCTTGACTGCTCATTACACCGAAACTACTAAATGAATTCAAATGATACTTGGTATGTTTTGAGATCATACTATGAGGTATGACATCGGATACTTTTTATCACGAAAAATTAGAGGGGGTTGAAACTATTTTAAAAGAACACGTATCATGCTGAAACTACTGGACGGATTTTGATGCAACTTGGCACAATCATAGTTTATAATTGATGGGCTAAAATTAGGATACATATTATTCCGAAAAAAAGGGTTTGTGCGGGTGCGGGTGCGGGGTATGTTTTTTTTTGTAGGGTGCTCTATATTCGATACGGAAGACAAAACTGTATATTACATTTTTTGTCTGTCTGTACCTTGAACGCGCATCACTCCGAAACTATCGAATGAATTCAAATTAAACTTGGTATTAACATTGGATACATTTCATTCCGAAAAATTAAAGCGTTCCCGCAGTATAGGTGTTGAAAGTTATTTAAAAAAAACCGTATCACGCTGAAATTACTGGACGAATTTTGATGCAACTTTGCTCAGCTATAGTTTATATGATGGGATAAAATTGAGAATACTTTTTTCCTGAAAAATAAAGGATTCTTGCGGGATAGGGGTCCAAAGTTATTTTAAGTTTGAAGTAATCAATAATATTTTTTGGAGGGTACTCTATATTTGATACTTAAGCCAAAACTGTTTTTTTTTCAGTTTTGTCTGTCTGTCTGTATCTTGACCGTGCTCACGCCGAAACTTCTGAATGAATTCAAATGAAACTGGTTATGATTTGAGTTTTATACTACGATGTATGACACTGGATATTTTCCATCCCGAAAAATTAAAGGGTTCCCGCAGGATAGGGGTTGAAACTTTTTTAAAAGAAAAAGTATTACCCTAAAGTTACATGATGGATTTTGATGCAATTTGGCACAGTCATAGTCATATAATGAGTAAAGTTGAGCATATTTTAAAATTCTAAAAATAATAGGTTCCTGCTCCTGCAGTTATGTAAAAAAGGGGGTCCAAAGTTATGTAAATTTGTGATAAATTTCTGTCTATCTATGCTAACAACAAAGCAATAAGTAGGTTCAAGTATGTACAAAGAAGATAATTTAAAAAAATGGTCTAGGGTACTTAATATAAGCTACTGAACAAGATTATGACTTTCTTTAAAATCGTGTCTGTCTGTTTGTCTGTATGTTTGACTAAAAAACTGGGATACTTGGTATCTCAATCCGATAAGTAGAAGCATAGCAATCGATAACAATAGTTTTGACGGCTGAAGGAGTTTTGATCAATTGTTGGTATATTGGTATTTAGGTCTTGGAATAGCACATAAGGTACTTTTATCCTAGAGAAATAACCACGCGTGCGAAGCCGCGGGTACCGCTAGTTTTTAAATAAATTAAGGAAACTCATACGATTATAACTCCAAAACCAATACACAGAACTGCAGATGGCAGCGACATCTGCTGTAAGTTATGTGTCGATCAAAATAGATAAACACACAATAGTTACAAACATTTTTTGATACTGTCGTATTTTATTTACGTAAATAGATAAATTAATATAAAAAAGCCCCAACTGCGAACAAAACTAAAAAGAGCCAAACAAGCTTTAGATTCTTGATTTTGAAATACCTATATGATGTAGTCGGATGCATGAGGAGTAGCTCACAGGTTCTAGCTTATCCCGTCAAAGGAGAAAAGAAATGCATTATGCCTACGACTGCATCTTAAACTATCAAAATCAAGAATGCTTGTTTGCCTGTTTTAGTTTGGTTAGCAGTCGTTATTTTTTATAATAATTTATTTTTATTTTAAACTTTTTAGTTTCCTATAGCGAGCCGTAGTATTATTATTTGATATGACTTTGGCTTTCGATTTCGTTCATCACGGCAAGTTAGAAAAATATGGGATCAGAGGAGTTGCACTTGCCTGGGTTAAAACCTACTTAGATGATAGACATCAGTATACCGAATTATAAATCAACTACTCGTTTTAACAGATTCGGAGTCCCCCAAGGGAGTATTTTGGGATCGCTGTTGTTTATTATCTGCATAAATTATATACCAAACATTACAACTAATCAGTTCTATTCGCTGATAATACATCTCATAACAGTGAAAAATAACGTGAAATTTGACATTGAAATAAAATTTACTATAAATAAAGTAATTAACTGGCTAGATATTAACAATTTAGAAGTAACGAAAACGAAATTAATACAATTTCGCACAAATAAAGCAATCATTGAACTTTAAGATTAATTATAAAAATGAAAAAATTGACGAAGTCTCATCGACAAATTTTCTAGGTGTAGTATTAGATACTTAGTCACTGTAGTTGGATAGAGAATGTAGATGCATGTCTGATCTAAACTGAGCAGATTCATATTTGCACTGCGACGACTTCGTCATGTATCATCCTTGGAGACGTATGACAGCATATTATGTATGCGTAGTATCGAACCTACAATACGGTCTAATACTGTGGGGGTACTCGGTAGACGCAGAACGGCCATTCATCCTGCAAAAAAAGGTGTAAACGAGCTATCTGTAACGCAGAATTCACTGACTCTTGCAAACCCCTTTTCAAAAAGCACAATCTGCTTATGTTACCTTCCCTTTACATAAAACAAATAGCTATATTTGTGAAACAAAATCCCGAATTCTTAGTACACTAGCAATGACTAGCTCGAGAGAACACTTCACGCAAATAAAATCCGTTTACCAAATTGCAAACTGGCACTATACCGAAAAAACACTTATGTATTGGCTGTACAAATATTTAACAAATTACCGATGGCAATTACGGATTTACCTTTGAATAAGTTTAAAACAATAATCCATAAATGGTTATTATCGTAAAATTTCTATTCCGTTAATGAAGACATGAAAAAAATACAATTTTGAAAAAATATTTCGACGAATAATATTATTTTACTTTGTGTGACATCTTTACTAATCATTTGACATTGACATATTAGTTTTCTTGACGCTTCATAATATCCTATGTCACTCGTGATTATGACTACTCCAATGATACCTCATTTACAAAATCCATCAAACCGTTTAGGCTGTAGGACGCGCCAAAGAAAATACAGCCCAAACACATAACCCCCCGCAGTCGGGTAAAAATATGGATAAAACTAAAGAAAAACACGTTGTGTCTCCAAGTACTTGCTAAGTCACTCATTTATTCTTTATTTTTTTATCACTGTCTAGGCAATCGTTTGACCACGATCTCACCTGATGGAAAGCGATGATGTGGTCGAAGGTGTAGCACGGTTGCCTAGTAGATACCTATTCACTTTTGAAAAATAAATATTTTTGTCCATTCAATACACTGCCACATTGTGGGATACCGATACAGGCATATTATTTTGAAGAAGGCCCATATCGCAGAAGATCGAACGTAAAGACAAATAACTGATCACTTGAAACTTATCACTTTGTTGAAAAAAATATCAACACTGGCTAATGTCCGGCACTTGCAATGCCTCTATCATATTTGTTTTGTATTTTTTTGAAGTACTTACCTACTAACATAATGTTACGAGCTGGGGTTCGGATAAAATAATTGTACGCTAATTACACCAAAAATTAACACCTTTATTCGAAAAACCACAAAAATAAATTAATCCGACAAATATCGCTCAAACACTCTTTAACTCGACTGTACTCTCTCAATTATCACTGAATACTGATGTTTGTCTAGTTGACTGTCTATGCGATTATGTATGACTTTTATGAATGTCTTGTAGATGTGTGAAATTAAGCTTATGGAACGATACATAGTTAAATATTTAAACAGGACTTAATCGCGCTGAAAACTTAATATTTATTTACCTCGATGTTTCGATCAAGTTGCATTGATTGTGGTCACGAGAAGACCACGAGGAGAGTCTTCTCGTGAGTACAACAAACCCTTATTTATTTATTACCTTTTATTTTTTCTTATATCTGGCCTTTGTAGATTATACGAAGGCTTTTGACTGTATTAAACATTCAGAAATATTTACAGCTTTAGAAAATCAAGATGTCGAAAAACCGTACATAGATCATATAAAAAACATCTATAAAAACAGCTCTGCAAACATAAAACTTAATTCCGCAGGAAAGGAAGTTGCATTGATCGTGGTCACGAGAAGACCACGAGTGGAAGGAGTCTTCTCGTGACCACGATCAATGCAACTTGATCGAAACATCGAGGTAAATAAATATTAAGTTTTCAGCGCGATTAAGTCCCGTTTAAATATTTAACTATGTGTTCGAATCGCGAAAGTTTAAAAGTTACTATGGGACGATAATTTCCGATATCACTTTTGTCACCTTTCTTGTGCAGAAGGACTATATTTGAGTGGCACATTGTATTAGGTAGGTACTTTACCTGACTGCAATAAGGTGTTAAACAGGCTGGTGAGGTGGGGTAACAAGGTGACAGAGACAATTTTCAGAGATTCGGTGGTGATTCCATCTTCTCCAGAACTCCTATCGTAGTGCATACTGATTAGTGCTCTGTGCAATTCGAAACCGGATATTGGAGGGATGGCGTCAGGGTCAGGGAGATTGTTTTCTACATTTATACCGGGCTGTTACTGTGAGTGATCGGAGTAAAGCGATTTGTAAAAATTTGTGGCTATTTCTACGGTTTTGTGTCTGCTGTAATGTTTTTTGGTCATATTATCTGGGTTAAAATTAACCTGTGTTATTTCAGGACCAAAAGTACCTATAAAGTACAATAATACTACATTTCTTCAAAATTTGTTCAGCCGCTAAATAGTTTTTATCGATTGCTCTACCTAACCATCATCTTAACATCTGGTGTTAAGTCAAAACCTAAGCTATACAGTCAAAACCGCATTTTAATCGGTCCAGTAGTTTTTATGTGATGCGCGAACATACAAACAGACGAACAGAAAGACAGACACCACATGTTCTTGTTCAGTAACTTACTTTAAGTCCCCTAGACCATTTTTTTCAATAATCTTATAGGCTTTTTGTTACCAGTTTATTATTAGTACAGATAAAAATAATATTTTGAAAATGCTGATTAATCTATTTTATCTTTACAGTGAATGACGAACCTGTTAGCGACGGAGAAAAAGGCTGTGACCGTGCGTTCCTTTTGAGCAAATGCCTAACGGAAAATGTGCCAAAGGTATAATATTAAACAAATAGTAAGTTAAATTATCTGTTTTGAATATACCAAGTCGTACCTACGTACTATTAGTCGAAATCAAATAAATTTTGAAGTTTCTACTTTAGGGAAAAAAAACTCAAGTAGTCACTGAAATGCTGCCAATTAAATACATTTTTATTTTTTTATGTTGCAGGTTGGATTCCAATTGCAATAGCCTCAATCTAAACTCTAATAATGCTCCACATGGTTCTTACAATAATTAAGCAAGATTACTAACGTATGTAACAAGGGATACAATTAAATAAAAACTTAAATTATGAGCAATATTTGTTTAATTAATCATAGAAAACACTAAACAACATTCTACTAGTAAATATTGAATACAAAATAGATATACATGGTACAATACTTACGACTGATTTGAATGTATGTGTATGATAAAATATAATAATGTGATTGCGACTTATTTTAGATATATGTATAAATATATCACACTCTCAACTTCAACAAACCCAAAGTCATAGAAATAATTTGTTGACTACGATACTGTGTAGGTAATATAATACAATATAATAACTTTCATAATCTTTATGCTATTTGTCTCAAACAAAATATTCAAATACATTTAAAAAATATTCAAAAAATCAAATATATTTACAGAATTAACACTTAGTTATTTGACCAACAGATTATTTCCACGACTTTACCTGAAACTTGGTCTTTACAATACCTTGCATTTACAAATGTAGATTAAGTATGTATGTATATTAAGTAGAATTATTTAAAAGTTATTTTTAAATATTTTATAATAATTACCTTTTATTTACGATGAAGCCACACATGCCTTTATTTATGAGTTAGGCAAACTACATTCAACCCCCAAGGAATTTGATTGAGCCGATCGATATATTTACGAAGTTGCGGTGGCATTTAAACCCCGGCGCCGAGCACTAGTGAAGGATGATCCAAGCTAGACCGTGCCGGGCTGGGTACGAGCAGATTACATAGTAAATAGCATTTAATCTGTACCGCAACACGTACACAGACTAGAAAAAATACTATGGCGACCGTGCCGCGTCATAGCGTCTGATACTCTTGTTATTACTCTTGTTATAGTCTGACTATGACACGGCCACGCCGCGACTCGTACCCGCCACGGACTATTGTGGTCAGTTTATCCTTTGGCAGCCACCGTCTTTTATGCATGATATATGTATACTTATATATTCTAGATCAGCTTAATTCCGCGTCTAAACATTTGTTAAGTTTTAGACAAATACCACACTGTCTTGGTCTTCACTTTCTTTCAGTCTCTCATCACAATTCTACTAAGAATATGATACATAAAATTAGAAAAATACGTTAGCCAATTGGAAATAGCCTTTACAAATAAAAAAATATACTTTACTTTTATGACACAAGAAGTTTTCTAACTCTGATTTCTAATATGTCACATTTATATAGACTTTTTTTAAAAATAATTCCTCTTTTTTTATTATACTGCATCAGTGTTTATTTCAGAATGTCCGACTAAGCTCCGGTTAAGTTATTAGGTAGTAACTTATCTGTTAAGTAACAACTTGCGTTTCGCAATTACCAAAATGAACTAACCTTGCATAAAGACCAAAATAGACTAACTTTGCATAAAGACCAAAATGGACTAATTTTGACAAAACGACATCGCCAATTCGCTGTCCAAGTAACTTATGGATACGCACAACTATTGTGAAACGCGATGTAAGATAACCGAATGTTTTATCTTCCACCCAATTTAAGTGATGGATGACAATTAAGCACTTTGCTAACACATTCTGAAACAAACCCTAATTGGGAGTTTCTATTTTAATTATAATACGTTTTAATAAAACATGAAACGATACTGCAACTGAGTGTGAAATTGTACGCGAAATAACATATTAATAAACTTAACAAAATGTGTGAACAAAATGTGCAACAAGGTATATGCGAGGCAACTGTCGCTAGGCATAAGCTTAGTTTTGTGCATACTTGGTACTTTATTTCTGTAGATGATTCAATCCTTTGGGCACCGCGCATGCTTGCGCACATTATGTTAATGTAAGATATCGAGTGAGCGGCGCTCGAAGGGTGACCTTGTGGAACACACAGCTAACAGAGGCGTGAGCGATACGAAGACATTAAACTAGATGCGTGGCCATAACGACCAAAAAGGCGCAACTTCCTAAGTTTCTGTTTTTTTTTAATGCATTTTTAGTGTACATGCTGCGTCCCGCGGCATTTCCCGACACGTTCGACGACTTAGGGACGGAATTAAAAAAAAAACCCTGTACCCACTTCTAGGATAATCATTATCATCATCATGGTCAGCTCGTAATAACCCACTGCTGAGTATAAGGCCTCCTGTGCCCCTTATGTTTGTTTGTTAGTCGTATGAGGTAGTGCTGCCCTCTGGGTCTGAGTTTGTCAGAAGGGCCTCTGACATGGCTTAACTCTTTCACTGCTGGAAATACAGACGTGTTTTTGAAAGCGCGACGCCAGTGCGGCAAAACACGCCTAGCGTGTTTTTAGACGTGAGTTCAACCCAGTGACGTCATCATCAGCAACCGGAGCTAGACTCGCTTTTTAAGGTCAGCAGTGAGAGTTTTACGACTGCCCCTTGTTCCACTTTAGCCACTCGCACCCCTAGGATACTCAATGGAAATTTACTCCAAATTTCAAAACTCAAGTCCGCCGATTTATGTTATGCGTCATTTGTCAGTCAGTCATTCAGTAAATATGTCACGGTACTGTATTATAGATATATACTCGGACTCGCCACGCCTTCTATTCGCTGTGTGTTTGAAAAGGCCTATACAGAGGTTTTGTTGCCAAGCGATAATTGACTTATACATAATAGCCCTAAAGAACAAAATTTATGTGACTAGTGACTTAAAGTAATATCATTCACACAAACACCTTTTTAGAATTCCGTACCAAAAGGGTCCACGGAACCACATTGCTTTTAATTTTAGAGATTCAAACTTAAGTCATTTAATTTAATTTTTGTGCATTACTTTTGTTAACAAAGCGGACATTAAATACAATTGTAATTTTGCATTAAAAAAATGTATCTATGTATTTTGCGTTAAGTAATGTTTTGATTGGTCCAAATAGTAACAAATATATGAAAAAGTCTTGAAATACGTGTTATAAAATATGGATATGTAATCTTGTAAAAAAATGCAATACTTCACATAATCGGATTAAAATGTTAGGATTAGATTAAAATATCATAAAGTTTTTGGAAAAATCAGTAAGTATTTTTAATTGGCACAATTCCCCTATAGTTATTGAGTTATTAATGTTGTTTGTATTTAATGTAAGTTTAATGATATTTATTTATATCAAATTATGTTTACTTTATAAGTATTCTGTACAACAATGGAAGAACAAATTTAATGAACGCGGTTAAATCAAAATAATTATTAATAACTAGCTGATGCCCGTGGCTTCGCACGCGTGTTTCGTAATTCGTCTAGGTTAAAAAAGTACTCTATTCCAAGACCTAAAATACCAATATACCAAACATTTGATCAAAATTCCTTCAGCCGTCAAAAATATTTTTATCGATTACTCGGCTTCTACTTATCGGATTGAGATATAAAGTTACCAGTTAGTACCAGTTTTTAAGTCAAAACATAAGCTATCCAACAATGACAACCGCATCGCAATCGGTCCAGTAGTTCTTACGTGATGCGCGAACAAACATACAAACAGACAGAAACGAATTTTTGAAAAAAAAAAAAAGTTTATTATAAAAGACTTTTATAACTTTTAGTTATATTCTATACAAAAATAGAAGTATTTTTTATGGCAAAATAAACGGCACAGCTACGTTTAAGTTTCTAGAAATAGTTACTTATACACGAAAAATGTTCTCAAATTTGACAAAGCACTGACGCAAAAAACGGTTATTTTGCATAACATAACATAATGAACAATACTAGTAGGTATAATATTGCATTATTTTATTTTTAGTTATCTTGCCCTACTTTATTTATTAGTCATAAGAACGAAAACTAATAATTTCAAAGGTTTAAAAAGTGTAGATTATCTTATTGCTTGTGTATTTATTTAAAAGCAATTATGTAACCAAATATTGAAAGAAAAAAAATGTGTTAAAAATATGTAAATAGCTATAGTAGTGTAGTATATGGATATGTCCTAAAAACTTGAAAGTCTCTATTTTTTGCCGATACATTTCTACCTCTGTGTAGATATTTTGTGTTAAGAAATAAGGCGACTGAGCACATGTATTCTTAGATACTCCTTATAATTATGACCTAACTGATATTAAATGTTAAAACTATCACTCATTATATACAAAAAAACTTGAAACGAAGTAATAACCGTTGACAGCATTTATAAAGAAAGATAGAATAATTAGTTACAAATTACATCGGAAGATATGCTAGAAAGATACAAAGATATGCAAAATAAAAGGCGTCGGACACAATGAAAATCCAAAGTGCAGCAAAAAACATCCTGTGAAACTATAGACAACAATAGTCGAGCAACTGAAGTACGGACGCCAACCAGGAAGAATTTCGTACATTGACCCCTAATTACTTATCTCTATCGCTCGCGCACTAATGTATTGCCGTCGCGTTCGCACATTAGTAATGCGCGAATGCAACGTCATTGCATTTTGTGAGATAAGTAATGAGGGGTTATTGGTAGCGATTCAGACATACACTAAACTAAATTTAATTTCATCAAATGTAACTTAAATTACCCAAACGCTGTTAGACAGCTTGTTAAAATCCTGTTTTAATTACGTAATTATAAGCGGTGCAGCTTAAATTAACGTAAGATAAGAATAGATGCCAAGGGCAAAAAGACTTTGTCGTCGACAAGGTTTAAATTACATTTGAAGAAATTAAGTCTAGTTTAGTGTATGTCTGAATCGCTACCATTGTACGAAACTCCTTCTGTATCATGACCGAGCCAAAAAAAGTTATTTTTCAAAGGATTGTTAGTTTAGGCTAGACTTTAAAACTAGCCTTAACCATTGTATGGATAATTTTGTAAGACAGTCGATATAAAATATTTTTGTCGAATAGTTGCATTTTAAACCGCATGTTAGATCAGTATAATAATCATTGTGTCTACGCCATAATGATAACAAAGGTAAAAGTGACAAAACCATTGTATACAACCATCTTAAAAAAAACTTACTTGAAGTGTAAAAATGTGTGCAAAAGTTAGGTCACTTTTATTCAGTGGCATAAATAAATAGTCCCTATGTATACAAGTTTATCTACAACAAAATATTTATATTGAATAGATTTATTGCATTAATATTAAAATACTATTCCTCTGATACAAAGTCATCGGAAAATTCAATACAATTAGTTACATTATTAGCCGTTTATCCGTTGACAAGTATGTACTGTATGTTTTTTTTTTCTTCTTATTGTTCAGCAAATTTGATAACAGTCGTCAAAATATTCACAAAGCCCTGCCAGCGATGCGACAGGATATAAGCAATCATTTTGTTACCATCTCTCATAAAAATTACAGTTGGCAATTAATGTTTATGCTGTTACTGTCTCTTAAAGTTTTATTATTTAGCTAAAAAAGCAGCTATTTTGATCAAAACTTACATTGTTTCAAATTTCACTTCAATTACAATTTCAATTACATTGTTTCAATACATTTAAAAATTATTTTAAGTTAAACTTATAGGTGAATTATATACTTTTCTACAATACATAAAGAACCGATAAAGGGGCCGTTCGTTTTGATGCTAAATGATTGAAAATAACAGTTGAAAACGCTAAATATGTTTCGACTAGCGTTCGCTTTGGGCATGACAGTTAAATTTGACATCAGAAAAGCGACGTTATGTTATAGGCTTTAGGGTTGTTTTTCATTCGGTTTTGAAAGGATCATTAGTGTCAAAAATGGAAATCGAAACAGCTCAAAATGCCACTAAAATGAGAACTAACATCGAGGCCATTGACTCGTAATTATAAAAGTCAAATTAGTTTAACTTGACACAATTATAGGTGCAGGTAATACAGTGTTAAGGCAGGGCACACACTAGCCGATTTCAATTCAATTTGAAATCGGCAATTCAATTTGAATTGAATTAATTCAATTATAAACATAGCACGTCACCTGAATGCCCGAGTTCAAACACATCTAACACGCCCGGTCCAACCCAGGAAGCAAGGTCGTTTAGAATAGTGATAACAACGTACCGGACGTTCTTTGCCGATAGATCTGTTGCCACCGGCAAGAATCGTCACAACAAAACAAAATCGTCACGAACAGCCCGTTCACGTTATTTGCTATGCTGCCTAGTGGTTGAACTGTCATCATCTTCATATTTCCCTCCTACTACTGGGGCACGGGCACGGACACGAGCCTTCACAGAGGGATGGGCCATATTCCACCACGCTGGCCCAGAGCGGGTTGGTGGATGTCACATGTCTTTGTATTTTCACATAGCACAGTTTTCACTTAGGAAAACATCGTGAGTAAACTGATATAATTAGCATTCAACAGACCAAGAATAGACCAAATTGGACTACATCGATGTCCGTCGCGTGTGTTTTGTACGCTTTTCTTTTGTGTTTTCATTCATAAACAGCACGAGGACACGATAGCGTTATAATGAAAAGAAACGGGACGTTTGTGGCAGTGCGTCAGATTTCAATTGTTTTCTTAAACCATGTACCATGAACAAGAATATAAAACGGCGTGTGTGTGACCGGACTAAAGGCTTAACGCCATCTTTTGGATTTGTCCATCCATACTGGACGTCCATTCAACGTATTTCATAGATTGCAATAAATGAGCCTGATTTTTGATTATTAGGTACTTTTATGACCTAGATATGATCAATGCTTAGGCTCTCTTGCGCAGCTATCTTAGCCCCGGGCTATAAGTCTGGGCTAAACAACAATTTCTTTCCATTATGACAGTTTGGTCACGGGATATGTGCAAGACAGTATCACCATGCAATTTGACTAATTCCCCCCTAACATCAGTTTGCTCGTAATCACGGCGGCTGCCACGGTTCCGTAACAGTAACTCAAAACGAAATAAAACACACGGTAAATATCCTGTTCCTTATAATAATGCTAATGTAAATGCCCATGACAGATTAAAATCTTGTAAGATTAACCAATGATTGTTTCGCATTGCATGGTGTGGTGATGTAGTTGAGCATATCAAGTGGCTTCTGTCACATTACATAGAAAGACAGCGTTTATGTTTATGGGATTAAAACGGGTCTTTTGCGCACAAACTAATAACGAAATATTGTGTCCGACTAACGTCGACGTTTCCATCAAGTTGCACGTATGTAAGGTGACTTGGTCACGAAAAGGTTTTGTCTTATAAACATGAATTCAATTAACATAAGTTTGAACAGATCTAGCGTATAATTTAGTCAATGCTAGCCCGAGCTAAGTATGAATATGAGCTGGAATATGTGCCTTATTTAATAGGCGAGACAGCGAAATACCATACAAATATCTAAACATTCGCACTGTAAACAAGACTTACTTCAGACAGTAATAGCACAAACACCGGCTTCAATATCCATTATCACAATGTCCGGGGTTACTCGATGAGAACGAGCTGACCCTCCGAGAGGGCGGCCGGTTCCGTATGTTATATGCTGTCGTAGCTGTTCGGGTCGGGGCTCATTGCAGGACCGGAGCCTCGCACGGGCAGCTTGAAGCCAGCGATGGTGAACGCCCAGCCGTCCTGGAGGTGATAAACATTTTAAATGAGCATATATCGAGTATCTAAATAAAAGGTTCCTGCAAAAGGACATACTCTATTATTTTTTACCCGAGTGTGGCGAAGCAAGGGAAGGGTAATGAGTTTAACAGTATATGTGGGTAGGTGGATGTTCCGCCATAGCGTTGCCCCTAATGGTCAGATTTTGACAAGGGAGGTATTAAGCGATTCTACAGGCGATTGTTTTAACCGGACTACGGCGAAGCAAAGGAAGGGTTGTGTATTCAAACTAAAAACTAGGCCCGATTTTGACAAACAAAGTATCAATGGATTCGTCTTCATCGCAAGAGTGTCATAGGCTACTTTTTACCCTACCGTAGTCGGGTTTTAGTTTTTGAACTTGTCTTGTTAAAAAATTGGATAACAGACGGGCCTCGAACCCGCATCATTCGCGCCTCTGCGCAGCACATGCTCTGCCAGTTCAGCCACCGAGACTACGCTACAACGTACTCCAAATTAGATTAGTCTCGCTAAGCAGGCGTTACCACTGAAACCATAACACATTATATCCGGATTGTAGTCACCTGAAGAATTACACATTTAAAATCGGCTATTTTATTTTAACTTAAGGTAAAAAAACGACTGACTTATCTGTTATTTTGGAGACATAGCCACGTGATAGCAAACGCCAATAAATTTTAGTAAATAGAATCTGTTTTACTTGTTGCATCTGACATTGTGACGTCATGACCGGTTTGGCAAACTCAATTATGGGTTTTTACTGAAATTAGGGCAGTCTAAGAGAAAATAAAATTAAAAAAGGGTGCATTCAATAATAAGTAAATTTTCCAAAATTTGACATTTAGCCTGTGTTTTTCTTTTTTTATTAATGTTATTGTTAAACCTGCTAGATAAATATATTTTTAGGGAGTCGAACCTGCAGCTTGTGTCATTGAAAATCAAAGAAGTCATTGCAAAACTATACATAAGTTTAAAGACAAGGTATGTCAGATTTCGGTTATATTAGAGAAAAAGCTGTATGATTTCTAACCACAACCACACTGTTTGTAAACTGGTGATTTCTACAAAAATAAACACCAACCAGCGAAACTCTGGCCACACGTTGCTGCTCGCCGCGCGTAGACACATTAGATCAACTTACGCTTGTCAGTGTCTATTTCTAACCCCCGAACAAAGAGACGGGTGTTTTAAGTTTAGGGTGTCTATCACTGTGCGTGTGCGTGTGTGTGTGTTTGTGTTTGTGTGTGTGTGTGTGTGTGTGTGTATGTATGTGTGTGTGTGTGTTTTTGTATGCGTGTGTGTGCGTGTGTGTGTGTGTGTGTGTGTGTCTGTCTGTGGCTCTGTCTGTTTGAAAGCTGATGCGATCGAGATGGTTCTTAGCTATATGGGGGGAGGGGAGAGGGGGGGGGGGGAATGGGGATGAAATCGTAGCTCCCAAACGAACGGACCGGGATTTATATATTTTTTTACTGCCATATTAACAAGGAATACCGAAAACTTTTGTTTAAATAAATATACGGAAACTACCTAAAAAAACACTGCAAGTTCAGAAAAAATATTGCAGGAAATTGTTGAAGCGTATCTACTATGTTACCGTTTTGTTTAAGTGGCCATTTGAATCTAAAATCATTCATGGCAACCTATCTAGCCTAGTTTTTATGAGGGCGCTCGGGGTGCCATACTAGGTGAAATCAGTATTATCAATTGTGGGCAAGTAATTCGCTGCAACTTCCATTGTTTTTCGGGTTCTTTATTATTTCCCGAATTCAACCCAATCTGAAGTCCGGTAAAAGGCAAGCTGGCGTGGCGAACTTCTTGTCTAATTACCAAAGATGCATCTCTAGTAGAAAACACAATTCTAGTAGTAAATTCCACAAACAAAATCTACTAATTTTATAAAGAGGAAAGATTTGATTGTTTGTATGTTTGTTTGTTTGTAATGGATCAACTCAAAAAATATTGAACCGATTTAAAAAAATCTTTCAACTATAGTAAGCTACATTATCAGCGAGTGACATGGGCAGTACTTATTTTTTTATATTAAGGTCCCTACGAAAATTGCAATAATGTAACCCAACGTATTAAAAATACAGTACGGAATAACATGTTGCCATGGAAACGAAATACTATCAAGTATGTCAAGTAAGTGAGTAATAATACAGTTGTTGCTGCCAAAGATTTTGAATGACGCTTACTTGCGTATTTTTTTAGAAGTTAAGACGTTTATAACTTCGTACGAGGGCGAGTCACTAGTACAGTAATAAAAACTACAGTAAATATACCTTAACAAGGTTAGGCAAGTCAGACCAGAATGCTAAATTCGGTATAACTTCGATGCCCGTTGCTCCCATCAGGAACTTCTTTGTACACACTCCAAGCACCAGGTAGAACACGACGAATGACAAGAATACGATGAGCAGTGTGGACCCAAGAGACCTTCCGCTCTCATCAGGGGGTAAGCTCATTGACTTCAAACAAGCAGATCTTGAGTACAACGATAGCACCTGAAATTATTAATAATATATTATTTACATTCGAGACTTGGCCAAGCAGTGCGTCCTAATCAGCTTGTATGAATAGGATGGCCAATGAGTGCGTCCTACCAGTCATGACTACGGAGCCGATACGTGGACACTCACGGTCAGACTAGTCCCAAGGTCGCTATAGAGCTATGGAGATAGCTATGCTTGAAGTTTCTCTGAATGACAAGATTCGTAATGAAGTGACAGAGAACCGAGTTAACCGACATAGCTCAAACAATAAGCAAACTAAAGTGGCAGTCGGCTGTTCACATTTCCCGACGAACCGAAAATTCAAATTCTTTACAAATACTTAATGATAATTATAAAAAGCTATAAACGTAGTTTATTCTGTGATTAATAAAACAAGATCAGAATTATGGGATTTTGTTATGGTTTAGTATGGTAGTAACGTTCCCTCCCAAAACGCAATCATCATCATCATCAGCCTATATCTGTCCACTGCTGGACGTAGGCCTCTTCTAATTCACGCCACTGAGCTCGGTCTTCAGCTCTCCTCATCTATTTTCTTCCAGCCGCTTTTCACAGGTCGTCTTATAGGAGGGTTTGCCACTCAAGAAGGGAGTTGCGTAAAGTCACAGAAATTCTTCCTATTCATACAAACTCAGTTTCATTCCATTGAAAGTCCAAAAGTCGGTTTGAAACCAAACTTTGCGCATAGATTGAGATTTGCTTATATTCAAAATTCATTGTTTTGCACCAATCAATCAGAAAAAGTTAAGCTTATTTAAGTTTAGTAATGAAAAAATGTTGAGGATGGAGGAGGCCTACGCCCATATTTGGGTGCCCGAACATACCTAATAATTAAATTAAAAACTTTTGTAAATTTAAAATGTTTACTGGGAATAGATGCTTTATTTATTTATTTATTTAATGAAAAAATGTTTATCTGGGGCAAACTTTGCAACTATAGGTAAAAACTACTTCGAGAGGGAGACCCGCAGAAGAATACGGCTGGGCTGGGCAGCATTTGCGAAACTTCGTCGAGTCTTCTCGTCGCCAATACCGCAAAGTTTGAAGACATAAGTCCAGAGCGTCCTACCTGTTATGACATACGGAGCCGAGTCGTGGACGCTCACGGTACGACTAGTCCAGCAATTTAAGGTCACTCAGCGGGCTATGGAAAGGGCTATGCTCGGAGTTTCTCTGAAATATCGTATCCGGAATGAGGTGATCCGGCAGAGAACCAAAGTTGGCGACATAGCCCTTAGGATTAGTAAGCTGAAGTGGCAGTGGGCTGGTCATATTTGCCGAAGGTCTGATAACCGTTGTTTAGATGTGTTCTTGAGTGGAGACCGCGGCTCGGTAAACGTAGTGTAGGGCGCCCTCCAGCTAGGTGTAGCGACGATATATGCAAAGTAGCTGGCAGCAGTTGGAAGAGTAGAGCCGAAGATCGGGCTCAGTGGCGTGCTTTGGGAAAAGCCTATGTCCAGCAGTGGACTGACACGGGATGATGATAATGAATGAAAACTAAAACACGCTCCAATTTTGTATGTATAGTTAACATTCTTAGTCCGTCTACAAAATGTTAACCTTAAAGCTTAATCCTATAAACTACGTAACGCATTTAATGCGGTTTTCACCATTCAGTTAGATTATGTTTCACGGAAGTTTTATGTACCTATTTTTTTTTCTTAATTTCACACGTGCGATAATGACACTAGCGACCCGCCCAGGTCGCTTCGACGGTAACAAACTCCCATAAAAGAATTAAAAGGTCATTTCGTTTATCACACTTCTACGAAAAAAACAGTATTGTTTACCCTTGTATTATTTTGTTCAATCTGATAATATTAACAGAACATAGTAAAATATTTAATTATATATTACTAACAGTGCCCGCGGCTTCGCAAGCGTGTTCATGTCTCTAGGCTAAAAGTACTCTATGTGCTATTCCAGGACCTAAAAGATCAATATACCAACATGATAAAAATTTCTTCAGCCCTCAATAATATTTTTATCGATTCGGCTTCTACTCATCGGATTGAGACACCAGTTTTTAAGTCAAGCCCTACGCTACCCAACAGTGAAAACCGCACCGCAATCGGTCCAGTAGATTTTACGTTATGGGCGAACAAAGAAACATACAGACAGACACAATATTTTTAAATGTTATATTCCTGTTCAGTAGCTTACTTTAAGTACCCTAGCCCAATTTTTTTGAATCATCTTCTTTGTACAGACTTTTTCGTACTTATTGCTTTATTATAAGTTTAGATTAGTACTTACAATTGCATTTGGTTCTGCTACTGAAGTGACTTGTAGTTTGTCTTCAGTTTGTGCACAAATTAGAAGAACCTTTGTTTGTCTGAAATTAAAGTAAACAATACTTATAGCATGTGTTTATCTCAAGAAATAAGATCTGTAGTCTAGTGTGTAGTAAGATCTGCAGTATCTGTCTGCAGGGGCTATTAATATTTGAATTATTAAATAGCATTTAACAAAACAAATATTTGTTTTCTAAAGAAGTAAAGTTTAAAAACCTGCTATACCAACCTCCTTGTCATAAAGAAAGGACATGGCCAGTTTCTGCCTAGAATGTACTTTGACTGTAGGTAATTGTTAAAATTCACAAAAATAAAATAAAAGTTATGGCTTGTGTTATGTATCTCTAGAACTCCAGGCTTTAAAGGGCTGCTAATAAAAGTAATTAAATTGTTCCATCTGAAAATCAACGACATTTTGAATGTCTTACGTTCCGTTCAACGAAATGTATGTACGATGATAAATAAACTTCTATATGACAAATGTATCAATAATTAAAGTGAATGCACATAATGTTTATTCAAAATGCATTTTGTATATTGCAACATTTTTCTATTTCATTATTTGTTTGTTATTTCATTAATACAAATAATACAATTCGATTTTGCACTTTCACTTAGCAAAAACGGACTACGAGAAATGTCAGACATCTGTGATATCACAAAATGTCATGTCACTTGTGAATGCGATATCCATTGGTTCCGATGCACTTGCATTCGTGTGTACTGTACCATTTAATTCTGATCTTATTATTGCATTCTACAACCGACGACCTTGGCCTTCTCCCGGACTGATTTCTTCGACAAATTCGAGATATTATTATTTACTATTCGAGAGTGATTAGGTATCTAATAGGCAAGCGAGCTACACCTTCGACCACATCATTGCTTTCCATCAGGTGAGATCGTGGTCAAACGATTGCATAGTCCGTAATAAAAAAAATAAAAAACGCTTGTTATTATACTACGGACTAAGTTTTGCTCACGTTTTGGATAAATATTTATACAATTGATTTGATTATGAGGTGTATCAACTGCAGCACATCCACACGTTTGCAAAGGCATAATAATGCGTTCTCATTGTCAACGCATTTTCTGATGATAATTACACGATGGCTATCAATTGAGGTAAGCATGTGAAAATGAATTTTAATTGGGCTATGTAAAGATAGTGTCTAATAATAGTTATTTTTCAATGATACACTCTATAGTTCAAAAGGTTTTCTCAAAACAAATTCAAATGGAGTGCCTGATAGGTTTTTGTGAACAAAAGCGCCTGTATAGTTATTTAAAATGCGTTTCAGTTAGTTAAAAAGCACCTTGTTATCTTTAAAGCTAGAAGTTCTTGAGAGATATTGCTTATTTGCAATTAGTAATAGGGTAATCTTGAACACGAATAACTTTAAATTATTGATGTACATTAACTTTTAATAACTAGGCAGAAAGCGCTAGCAAAACGGGCCGTGTCCTTTATAAGAAAAATGTATTTAATATGTGTATTTCAATTTATAATAAAATTCCCAATGATTTTAAAATATTAAGCAGGGCGACCGCGGTTGAGCGATCGTAAAGGAATTGTAATCGTTTATGACGTCAATGCACTGTCCGTCCTTGTCATATTGTAGGACAATGACAAGGACGGACAGTGCATTGGTATTGCTATCACTATAGCTTTTAGTTAGGCGGTCACCGGCCAGGTTTAAGTAAATATTTAGTGACTGTCTCTTGTAACTGTTTTTATAAAAAAAAAATGAATTCAGTGACAAAAATACTTTTTAATATTTACACGTCTGCATGCACTTTACCTACTATTGAGATAAATAGATAGATAACACTTTAGTGCACCAAAAGAACATGTACAAAGTAAAATTAACTTTAGAAAATGTACAATCAGCGTCCTTATCGCTAAGCAGTGCTCTCTTCCAGGCAACCATAAGCTATATTGAGACACATATTTAATAGTATGACCTCTAAGTTGTATATTCTTGCAAATAAATTAAAGATTTGATTTGATCTAACATAGGTATCAAAATGTTGTGATATAACAATTTTTTTCATTACGTCAGTTTATTTTTTGTTTTATCTGTAATGTTTGTATTTACTACTCGAATCAATATGTAAGTTATAATGAGTAATGGAGCATCTGAGACCTAACAAAAGGTCGACATGTTAAAATAAAAATCTAATGGTTCAACTTTTAATTGAATTTAAAAACAACATAATTGTTACTAAAGTCATCCAAGCCTCTAAAAAGTTATCTGGTTCATGCCCATTCCAACGGTACGTCACATATAAAAGAAACACATAAAATACCTCACAAAATAAGCGATACTTAAAAAAAACTGTAATTTGAAAAAAAATGACTGGCAGAGTGCTAAAGCTATATTTGGCGGACCAGATCTGGTTTTTCTGGTTATTGAAGATAAAAATAAATTTTACGAAATTTACATATACTTATTTTTTTTAATTCTATTTGTCCTCTTAATACCCTACTGTTAACTATACTTACGATGGTATATTCTCATAAATGATGTAGTCTCCATTAGGACCAAATGTCGTATGATTCGTATCGCCCATAAAGTTTGCAACACCATCATCCATTTTGTAGGTTTTTGTGTTATTTATGTCCAAGTCCAACGTATAGACATGACGACAAATCTGTAAACATAATACACAGACTGATTTTCATGACGACAAATCTGTAAAAATAATACATAGACTGATTATCATGCAGGGTTTGCATTACCGAAAAAATATGGGTTATAACGGTAAACGGTATGACGTCATACCTCTTTATTTTGATATCTGTAAATTACGATACACAATTTTTTTGCTACCGAATAATAACGGTACCGTTATTTTATTACGCTAACTAAATCAAAATCATAAAGGTTTTCTTTGATAGGTATAGACCAACAGCACATAAACTTTCTAAAAAAAAAAAATTGCCCGAAATTCATTCCATCGCCAGCAGCCGTCGTGTAAACATCTCTACTAGAACTCGCTCTCAAGACCTCTCCAGTCAGGAACAACCCGGGGTCGGGAACCCTGAACCAAGGCGACTTTTCTTCATCAACCCAGAGCCCGTTCCATCGATCAGACGAGAGCCATCAACCACGGTCGGTCACTTTCCGACTTCCGCCTCAGCTACAGTCCACTAATCGACTGGTGACTGGCCGAGCGGTGGCGCTCAGGAAGTATTTGTCGAAGTACTGATAACCGTTAGGGTAGACATGTTCATGTGTGGAGCGGAGCTATCGACTCGGCAAAAGTAGTGTAGGGCGCTCGCCGGCTAGGTGGAACGACGATTATGAGAAAAATGGCTGGCATCAGTTGGAAAAAAAGAGCTGAAGATCATGCTCAGTTGGGTGCTTTGGGAGAGGTAACGGGTGTGTTTTTTAAAGGTATAGAACTTTAACTTGGCAACACTTTTTTAACTGGCGGCCATTTTGTCAGCTGTCAAGTGATTTATGTTTAGTTTGGTTTGGCATTTCAACATGAATAGACTGACGCTTCCAAATTGTGCAAATTTATTTTGAAATAATCTTTGTTTTATTCCATTTCAAAGTTCTATACCTCTAAAAAAAACACCCGTTATAAACCCAGCAGACTATGTCTAATGATGATAATAATGAAAGAAAATTTTCGATATCAAACATATATTAGAAATTACTTAATTACGTAATTGAAGCTCAACATCCGTAATTTTGGAAGCCCTAACCACAAGGGCCCACTACAATTAATCATGGCAGATTTTAACGCTAAAGTCGGAGTAAAGACTTGCAACGAATCGAAAATACGTCCACACGGTTAAGGAAACAGGAATCACAGGGGGAAAATGCGAACTAACTTTTTGGAACAAGACATAACTTCAAAAACGAAAACCCGACACGGTCGGATAAAAAATAGACTATGACCCTCTTGCGATGAAGACAAATCGATTGATGCCTCACTTGTCAATATCGGACCAAGTTTTTAGTTTGACCACATAACCCTTACTTTGCTTCACCGTAGTCGGGTAAAAAACAGAAACCTTTAACACTCTTTACCTCAAGACGGATCGATTGATACATCGCTTGTCAAAATCAGAACAATAGGGGCAACACTATGTGTGGAACATCCACATACATACATAGACTGTTAAACTAATTACCCTTCCCTTGCTTCGCCGTAGACGAGTATAAAGAGGGGTAATTTTTGATGGATTTATTCTTCAAAAGGCAGCTCCAGAGGAAGTGGACTTGGCAATGCCTCAACACTGTGACTAAAAATGAGACATCATGACGGAAAAAATTACATATTCTCCTGCTACAAGCCAATGCTGGATCAGAACTGTTCCTACTCAAATTAGAAATCGATTCGCTACGTTGGAAACCACAAATGACGTGAATAATGAGCTCCAAAAAGTTGTTAGAATCCTTAGGGAAGATACTAAAGTTACTAAATTTTGTCAGTTGCAGCATAAAAAATAAGTATGTTAAATAAAAGCTTTTAAAAGATACATTAGTTATGAAGAAATCAAACGAAAATCTTTTCTTTTTCTTTTTGAGAGGTGTTAAATTGAACCGCAAGAAAACGACCGTGGCTGTGATGTCGACCGTATAACGTCAATATTGCTCAAAAGTTTACAAAAACGCAGCCACACAGGAATAAAACAACCGCAAATTTGGAAGTACACGAAGGCACAAAGTCTAAAATCTTGGATGGGGCTCTTCGGCTTTATGGATAAACGACGACGGGGGCAAGACACCGTCGGAAAAAAAGAAAGCTCGACGAAGCTCAAGAACAATAAAGGCACAAGCGTCGTCTCTTAAGCCGGAGACCCTTTCCGAGATCGAAGATTTATATCCACGATTCTACGACTCCACATGCTTTTAGACACGAACCCAGCACAGTGGATTCCCGCGCAATACTGACCCGCCACTACACTGACGAACTTCCCGACGTGACGTCAGCCTAGACAAGATTGAGATGGCGCTCAAACAACTTAAGAATGGAATGGCCTCCGGTGAGGACGGAACAATTTAGCTCTTGAAAGCAGGGGGAAAGCCCGTGCTTCATGAGCTTTACTTACCTTTATAAGGGGGACAAAACCCTTTTAATGAACTACTGACCTGTTTTACTCATGCGCCACGTCTATAAGTTGTTTTCGAGGGTTATCTCAAATCAGCTCGCGAGAAGACTTGACGAATTCCAGTCTCCTGAACTCTGGGTTTCGCGGAGGATTCAGCACCATAGACCACATACACACCGTGAGGCAGGTTATACAGAAGTCTGAGGAGTATAACCAGCCTCTGTGTCTTGCTTTTGTGGACTATGAGAAGGTATTTGACTCCGTTGAAACCAGGGCGGTTCTGGAGTCATTGCAGAGTTGTCAAGTGGCGGGCTACATCGAAGTGCTGAGGTTTCTGTAAGATACCTCAGCACTTCGACTTGAGTGTCCGAGTACAAAACCAGCATTCTTGACATATCCAACTGCGCAGGGGTGTGAGACAAGGGTTTGTTATATCCCCAAAACTGTTCATTACTGCCTTGAAAGATATGCTTAAGTCACTGAATCGGAAAGGAATTCTAAACCAATTTGATGGTTCTTGTTTTTATTCAAAAGGGTACTTTCAGTGTAGTCCCATATAAACTTCATCAAAACTGGTTCAGTATTCAGTATATTTCATTTTTTTTAGTTATTTGCTGTTAATCCATTTGAAGACAATTTTTTGTACCATGGTATTTATTTTGTATAGCACTTGTAGCTAGCGTTTTTGATCTGATCACCTTTTGCAAGTGACAATTGACATGACATCTATGATTTTTTTGGTGTGATTCGACTGAATGTCTCTCAAAGGTGCAAACATATTATGCTTTTCTCAAGATTAAAAAAAATTGATTCCACATTTCCAAACGAGTAAAGCATTGAAAATAGCATACATATTTTTTGTGCTGTTCTATTTTATAGGAGTTTCAGCCGCATTCTTCGCAGCTATGCGAGTGCCATTGGTACAATCACTAACTATGAAACTATAAATCAGGTAGATTAGAGACACTTATACCTTGAAGCAAGGCCTATATGTGACCGAGATAAATATAACTTGGTGTTAATATGTCCATGAGGCTTGTGCATATGAGCGGATCTGTATATCTTGGGTGCTCTCCAGTTGGCGATGTTGAAACTGTAAATTTTTAATCATTCTTGTCTTTTCTTTTGTTTTCTAACGTTTATTTTTTATTTTTTAACAAAATATTTAAAAGCCGAAAACCTGACAATATGCAAGAATTTTATAGGTTACTATGTTGTTTGAGGAAAATGCTGTCACAAATGTGGGTACATTTTTTCCAATATATTTTTATCCTTTTAGAACAATTAAACTGGAAAGATTGAAATGAAAAGAAAAGAATCAGCCGTTTGTGTATATGTGCGGAGCGAGAGCAAGCAAATTAAAGTACCTTATCTATTTTATTTATAGAATAACATTTGTGAAGCTAACACATCCAAGATGTGGTAGTAAACATGAGTTCTATCAAATGGTTTTGCAGTTGGTTTTGATATAACTCCTAGAGAATGTTGTAAACATGTTTTAAGTTTGATAGCATGTGAATGAAGAAATATTGAGAATATGTTACGCTGGCATGTTCAACAAAACTTAAATCTTCAATAAAAGTCTATGGCAGGTTGATTTTACTTATCTTACGAATAATGAATGGTCATATTAATAAAAGTATACCAAATCAAATCTAATTATTTGTTAGTTTCTGTTGTGGAAATCAAGAACCAGCTTCAAAAATTTGCTCTACTATTCACTAACATGGCACGACTTTGTCACAGATGTGGGCGCTTACTTTTGACAACTCTGATTTAATATTTATCTCTGATTTAAATAGAGGAAATGACAATATTTGTTAATCAATATCCTCATTTTTTTAACATGAAAGGCGATGTACAGCGTTCGACTCGCTATAGAAAAAAAACTTGTTATGCCAAAAGCTAACCTAAAACTATACAAAAATAGTTCTATATGGCTATAAAATTATATAATGAAATACCCTTCAAATTACAAACTAGAGACATAGGCATGTCTCTAATTCGTCTCTAATATCAGCAAATTCAAAATTAAACTGCGAAGCTGGCTCCTACATTTTTCTTTATACTCCCTTGACGATTTTTTTAAATGGAAACCTAGTGTTGATTGACCTCTATTATTATGACTTTTGTGTGTCCTAAGTAAATTTTAAAATATATTGTTTGTCTGTTTTACATTATGACATTTTTGAAATATATAATTATAAATTGAGAATTATTTCAGTCAAGAAAAAAACAAGGATTGGGAGGGGGGCGCGGTTGGCGGTGGGGGTGGGACAAGTGCAGGAGGCGGGACAAGTGGAGGGTTACTCCCTGGTATCCTCCCCCCATCCAAGGAGAGGTCGTAACAGCCGTAACACAGTTTGTTCAAAATTATAAGTTGACTTTGGCGCTCACTTATTAATAAAAGTTTATTAATAATCGGCCTGTGTTACGGCTTTAGAACACAGTTTGTTCAAAATCGGCAAACACCCGTAAGTTGACTTTAGCGCTTGCCGGCCGCTGCCACAGCACGCTCGCTTTGCTCGCTCGGCGCCCTGTAGGTATGTGTAGCCATGTTCAAACCTAACCTACCCTATTTTTGGTGCCATATGTAACATCTTCAAATTACTTTCATGCAAATGCAGCAGAAAAAAACACATTCTACTACTTAACAATTTTATTTACGATTTATAAACAAACTTTACAACTTACGCGATGCCAGGCCAGTCTCACTCAGCAACAAGTACAAATATTGTACCTACACTTTGCGGCCGCAATATTGAGGTTAATTCAGTAAAGTGTCAAGCGTGCGCTCGATGAGTTTCCCGCCGTGTGCTTACGATAAAGTACCTACTTACGTAAAGTTTTTGACAAATTTTATTCTTTTATTAATTATGAGTACCAAGAAGAAATCTAGAATGTACTGCATAGCATTCGGTCTGACAAATCTAGTAAAATACCTACATACTGACATTTTATTACGTAGGTAGCCATTTCTTTTTCATTCATTATTAAGCATGGAATTCAGACAGGGACCTTTTATTCATCAAAATGCAATACCTATTAAGTTATAATCAAATAATGAGGTACTAGGTCTATTCTGATAAGAATGTCATTATCTGTAGTTAATAGAACTCTCCTAGTGCAAGTAGATACAATCCTGCCGAGCGAAAAAGTGACAGAGCGATTCTGAAACGGTTAGAGCAATGGAAGCTGTTATGTACCCAAGTGAGGGTAGTTAGAAAACCAGTCTGAAGATGTCTACCCAACCAGTATTTTGTGCTCTGCTAGTTCCCGGAATATTTGTGAGTTAAATTATAGTGGCGACGAGAAAAACATTGTGAATGTGAATAAAAACGATTAGTGTTCATATTAAAACAAAAAAAAACAACTATGGATGTAAAATTTAATGAGTTTGATATTGCACATGGGTATTGGAAAAATTATATCGAACGGTTTTGCTATTGCCTTGAAGCAAGCGAAATCGAAGAAGATACGAAGAAAAAGGCGAATTTACTTGCGGTTTCTGGCCCTGAATTGTATGATTTGATAATTTCTTTGATTTCCCCGGGGAAAATAAGTGAGGTTAGGGTTAGCTGTGATTTCATTGTAACCACTTTGAATAATCATTTCCATCCCAAACCCAATGAGATTGTGGAATCTTATAAATTTCACACCAGAAATCAAGGAGAGGGTGAGCAGATGAGGAATTATGTTGCTCAGTTGCGAAAATTAAGTATAAATTGTAATTATACTGACTTGAATCGTACTTTGAGGGATAGATTGGTATGTGGAATTTTGGATAAAGATATTCAAAAGAAACTGTTACAACAAACCCAGTAAACTTTTGAACAGGCTTGTAATATTGCATTATCACATGAAACTGCTAATTTTGATGCAAATGTCATCGTACAATACCCCTCGAGCTCAAGCAACCTAGGAAAGGAAATGGTAGTGCCTATGGAAATTAACAAGGTTACTAGCAAGAAAATATCTACTCAGGAACCTCAGGATGGTAAATTAAATTGTTTCCGGTGTGGAAGACAACATAAAGGCGAATGTAGATTTCGTTGGAGTAAGTGCCTTCATTGTGGGAAAACAGGACATATAGAAGCGGCCTGTTTTGTAAAATCAAAGCAGAGTCAGAAGACAATCTCAGAGTGTAATGGGTTGTATGAAGTTGGTGTTAACAACATTAGACAAGACAAGGTGGGTCCTTTTCTAATTAAAGTGTTCCTAAATGGTTCAGAACTACTGATGGAAGTGGACTCGGGATGCCCATACACCATAGTGAATGAGACAACTGCCAGACTCATATGGAAAGGTAAATTACCTCAATTAGAAACAACAGATATCGGATTAAAGTCATATACTGATGGGAAATTAGTATTGCTCGGGCAGACTCTAGTGGAGGTAAAATATAAAGAGATAAGGAAAAGAATGAAAATTTTGATAACAACTGGTACTTTGCGGGACAAGTTTAATTGGTCGGAATTGGTTTTCTGAGCTGGGAATTACTATACAGGGAGTAAACAATGTAAAAGTGACACCCAGTGAAAAAGCTCAAATTACAGAATTAGCTAGCAGATATAAGCAGGTTTTTGAGCCTGGCTTAGGCAAATATACCGAGCCAGTAGTGAATATAACACCGAACAAAGGGTTGGTACCAAAATTTCTTAAAAGTAGATCAATTCCATTTGCAATTAGAGATCGGGTTTTTAAAGAGATTGACAGATTAGTTAAGGAAGATGTACTGGAACCTACAGCGCACTCTGAATGGGCAACTCCAATAGTTCCAGTGTTAAAATCAAACGGAAGTGTGCGCTTGTGTGGGGATTACCGATCTACAGTAAATGCAGCTACAAATACGGATACATACCCATTACCGACTCTCAATGAAGCTTTTGTGGAGCTACAGGGGGGTGTAATATTCTCTAAAATCGATTTAGAGCAAGCGTACACACAAGTGGTTGTTGATGATAAGACAGCAAACTTGCTGACACTGAATACACCAAAAGGATTGTATAAAATGAAGCGTTTGGCTTTTGGTGTAAAAGCTTGTCCTGGTATTTTTCAGAGGTTAATGACATCCTTGCTTGCAGGCATACAAGGGTTAGCCGTTCTGTTAGACAATGTGGTCATATGTGGTAATGATATTACTGTCCACAATGCAAGGTTGCATATAGTTCTGCAGAGGTTAAATGATGCCGGTCTCAAAGTAAACAAGGATAAATGTGTCTTTGGGGTGCAAAGAGTCCAATTTTTGGGTTTTGTTATTGATGAATCCGGAATACATCCAACTAAAGACAAAATTGACTCCATTGAGAAGACCCCAGCACCTCGGAATGTAAAGGAATTACAGGCGTCTTTAAGACTTCTAAATTTTTATGACAGATTTTTGCCTCATAAAGCTAATATAGCTGAGCCGTTATACAGGTTGTTAGAGAAAGAATCAGAATGGAAGTGGAACAAAAAGCATAAAATAGCTTTTAGGACTTTAAAGTCAATGCTTTCTAGTGACGATACACTTATTCATTACGATGGCCACAGGAAGCTAATAACATCTTGCGATGCATCACAGTATGGGTTGGGAGCCGTTCTCGAACATGAAATGGATGATGGAACTATAAGGCCAATAATGTTTGCATCCAGAATTATGAATGTTCATGAGAGAAACTATGCGCAGATAGACAAAGAAGCTGCTGCAATAATCTTTGCCCGAAAGAAATTTCACCAGTATATCAGTGGTCGGAAGGTAATCATTAAGACAGACCATAAACCATTGTTGGGGATATTTGGACCAGGAAAGCCAATTCCAAGTATTATATCTCCCAGAATGCTCAGATGGGCACTATTATTAAACTCTTATGATTATGAAATTCAATATGTCGAAGGAAAGAATTTGGGAAATGCAGATGCATTGAGTCGTTGGCCATCAGAAGAATCAACAGAGGAAGAAGATTCGTTTCCATCCCGTAACAGGAAAATCACCAACAATGTGCTAAGGCTGACTAGGCAAGACCTTCGTTTCATGGTAGGTCTCATCACGGGTCATTGCAACCTAAATTACCACCTGCACAAAACTGGAGCTACAGACAGTCCTCTGTGCCGTGGATGTATGCAGGAGGAGGAGACTGTGGAGCATGTGCTTTTGCATTGTGCAGCCACGGAAGAGATAAGACAAAAAACTGGTCTTTTACAACAGGGTAAAGTGGATTCACAGGCCCAACAAAATTCAAACTCCAATAATAGTAAATTAACACCATCTACAGCGACATCACTGGAACAGCTGTGCCAGCGACCTAAAGCCGTGCTCCGGTATATAAAGGAGCTTGGGTGGCTTGGGTAGAGGCTGGCAGGGGGAAATGCACAATACACCCCAAGCGGGACGTCAGTGCAGGCCTTATCGCCCCCATCTCGAATAAGAAGAGGAAGAAGAATATTCGGGAGTTCTATTAATAGAAGAGACACCTATAGAGTTGGAGTTTACGGCGGTAGAAGTTGCAAAATTTACAAAGAAGGACCAAGTATTGAATAAAGTTTTATATTGGATAAGAAATGGATGGTCTACAAAGGTCGACAAAGAATTTAAATTGTATTGGCAGAAGAGAGAAGAACTGTCAGTTCATAGTAACTGCATACTATGGGGTAACAGGGTGGTGGTGCCTGAAAAGATGCGGGCATATATCCTGGAAGAGTTACACCGAAACCATGATGGAATAGTAATTACTAAAGCGTTAGCAAGAAGTTATTTTTGGTGGCCTGCCATGGACAGAAATATAGAAGAAATTATTAAAAATTGTACTATTTGCTCTGAAAATAGAATCATGCCAACACAGGTCACTCATCATTGAATCAAACCTGATAAAGCTTGGTCAAGACTACATATAGATTATGCTGGACCATTTCAAGGGAAAACTTTTTTAATTCTCATAGATGCATATTCTAAATGGCCAGAAGTGAAAATAGTCAATGATATGAGCAGTGCCACATTAATTAAAACATTAAGGAATATTTTTGCTGAGCAAGGATTGCCGGATTGCTTGGTGAGTGATAACGGAAGGAGTTTCATTTCAGAAGAGTTCAGGAACTACCTGAAAGATTGTGGCATTAGACAGGCATTGGTAGCACCATACCATCCAGCTTCTAATGGGCAAGCTTAACGCACCGTACAGACAGTAAAAAATAAATTGAAGAAGTTGACATCGGAGCCTTGGCATGTCTGCCTACCGACTATGCTTTATGGACTAAGGGCCACCCCTAATAGTGTCAATGAAAAGACGCCCCGCTGAACTCCTTAACAACCGCCGATTCAGAACTAAGTTTCACTACCTTAACCCTTTGTCTTATAAAACTAACCAAGAATTGAGTGCCAATGAGAAGAATGAAGTAACTAAAGTACGGTCTTTTAGTATTGGACAGTCAGTATATGTCCGTAATTATGCCAAGGGACCTCGCTGGTTAAGAGGAATAGTAGAGAGACGGGTAGGGGTTTGCAGATACTTGGTTCCATGGAATGGAAGACTTCTGATGAGACATATTAATCAGATGCATAGCAGTGGAGTGGCGAATAATGAAAAGGAATCAAAAGTGACAGTACAGCCTGAAACAGAGGAAGACAAAAGTGATGATGAAAATTACATTGTAATTCCCTCACCAAAGAGATGGGCGGACATCATTGGAGTATCAGGGCCACAAGACATTGTAATACCGAATAAAGTTGGAGTAGTGAGGAACAAGCGGACTTTGTCATTCTCGCCACCATCATCCAATTCAAAGAAAATAAGATCAGGCAGCATGGACTCCGAAAATGAAGAGATTGAGTCTGATGAAGAATAGCAAATTCATAATAGTAAAAATACCCATAGTTTTAAGTACTTATATATATATTAAAAAATAATATGTGTTTAGTGTTAACCTGAAACCAGTGTAAAGACTAAGTATAAAAGTGAAAATAATGGTGAACTATCTCGAAGGGAAGGCATGTTATGTACCCAAGTGAGGGTAGTTAGAAAACCAGTCTGAAGATGTCTACCAAACCAGTATTTTGTGCTCTGCTAGTTCCCGGAATATTTGTGAGTTATATTATAGAAGCTCTCGCGCATTGTACGGTACATTCTAGCCTGCACGCAATGGGTGAAATATAATTCCTTCATAATTTAATTATTTTTTGTTGCCTTCTAGGTAAATATAAGTGAAAGATCGCAGCGTTGTGCGAGTTAAATTGCACTTTATTATTTATATATATATATATATATATATATATATATATATATTTTTTTTTATTGCTTTGTAGCAAGGGTCACTATGTATTTAAATGACTTTACTCAGTTATCCTTCTGTACTTGTACTATTATTTATTCTGTGGCGATGCTGAACTCCATACATTAGAACACAGTCCATACAAAACGACATAAAATGCATAAAATAGGATTAGCGTCATCTAACATCAAATTTCATACTAATATTATAAATGCGAACGTTAGTGAGGATGGATGCATGAATGTAGTGTTCACTAAAATTCAATTTAAAATCAAACTATGCATCTCCGTGAGTTGGAAAGGGTACCAGGGGGTAGCCCTCCATTTCCTTCGCCTCCTTGGTTTCTATCTAAACTTTAAACTGAAATATCTCATAAACTAAGCGTCTCCACGGGGGGGAGAGGGGTACCAGGGGGTAGCTCTCGACCTCCTCCACCCCAACTCCTGCCCCTTGATTCTAGACCCAACCCAAAATTTGCCCTTTCA
The DNA here is from genome assembly GCA_946251855.1 of Alsophila aescularia. Lineage (NCBI taxonomy): Eukaryota > Metazoa > Arthropoda > Insecta > Lepidoptera > Geometridae > Alsophila > Alsophila aescularia. Next base: position 41,991,225 of record OX276381.1, read on the forward strand.
ATCGCTAATGTGACGCGAGTTTTTTACAGACATGGGTGCTAGTTTTTTCAGGCCTCGAAAGGTTTATAAGGTTAGCAATTTATATTACTAGGTATAGGTCTAAAAAGATTATCTGTCCAATATAATTTAAAATCATGAGATTTTAGAGTAAGCACATAATACACTTAGGGGCCATTCGTTTTGTAACAATTGGCGAAAGTAACTGTTAAAAACGCTAAATATGATCACTTGGCGTTACCTTTGGCCATTCGTGGGCGAAATTAGCGATCTGTACGTTTTTGATCACCGTAAGGCAATGAGACTTAACAACCAATGTCTCAGGGTGACGAGCGCAGTGCAGTGACACGTAAAGACTTTGCAACCAAAAGTTCTGGGTGGTACTGCAACTGTTATGGACAGGCGTGACACTATCAGGCGAGCGACCTGTCAGTCTCGTCATTCAACGTAATAAAAAAAACATTTGCTTTGCAAGTTTCGATGACATGTTGACATAAGAAAATCGACTTTATTCCGTCAGGGATAGGGTCATTTTTCATTCAGTTTGAAAGGGATTGGTAGTGTCAAAAGTTGCAAAAATTACAAAAGTGTTGAAAATGTTAAAAAAAAACGTCTTGTTAAAAATGTACAATTCGAAACTGCCCACAACGCCATCTCATCATCTTAAACGCTTGGTTAAATTAAAATGACCCATACTACAAGTTTTACATCACTTCACACATCCACATGGAATAAATTATATTAAAATTTGTGACAATAATTTTATTCAATTTGAAAAGGTACTCCGTTAGGTGGTTAGAGAACTAGTCAAACAGGTATTCAAGATAAGTTTGGAGGTGTTTGATATGGGTCGTATACACATGACATGTCATGTACGAAACAAATAAATCAATAGAAATACCAGATAGGCATATACTATGTCGAGTACTAATGTTATTCTTGTTGCAAAAAATAAATGCGAAGATTCACTTACCGCCAAGTTCTGGTTGCAAGTGTCGTTAGGACCCATTGTATGAACTGGAGGCACTGCGTCGGAGCATGGGAGGTAGTAATATGTTGATAGTTCTATTTGTGTCCCTGCTTTTTTCTCTGCGTAAATTTGAGCAGAATAAAATTCAGTTTTTGAAACTGCAGCTTCGGGAGTCAAGTCGATTCCGGTGCCGTTCGAAAACTCGCATGTGCATGGACCCTTCTTCACACAAACGTCACCATGAATGGACAATGCCAAACACATGATCAGAAGAAAAGATATCCCAGATTTAGCGAAATAATCCATCTTTTCTTATTCTTGTAATTTTTCCTTGAAGTCTGCGTTACTGCGTTAGTATTTTTTTATTATTGCCACAGATTATATCAATCACATCACAGACACCAGCCACACATTACAGAATGGTACTTATGTTGCCATTGACGTAGAATTGTACGAAATGCCTATATTGGGTAAATTGGGTTCATTCTCGATTCATTCACGATAAAATTGATGTGATGTGAGCGAAAACAGTGCAAATATTTGCGTTCCGATTCAGATGTAGAGAGTTCTTCGGGCCTCTTTTTCCCAAATTAACATAATTCTGCCTAACAGGACGATTAATAGGAGTTTACTAGAATGAAAAACTAGGATTCACTTTACAGGATATAAATAATGTAATTCTGGTGGCCTATTACGATGGCTTGCGAGCAGCGCTGCTGCCGCTGTACTCATCATAAAAAAAGTCAAAGTCATAATTTCGCAATGCAAAATGACGAATTTGACAGGAGTTCAGCGGCAGCAGCGCTGCTCTCACACCATCGTAATTGGCCGGCTGATCTATTTAGTAAAACATTTACATTTACTGAGAAAGTTTCTCTCACATAAACATGACATAATGCTATGACAACCAAAGCTAGAGCCTTGGTTTCATAAAACTATAGTACACTGACAAATGTCAATCGAACCGACAATTGTCAGTCATACCATCAAAATGTAATACGTTTTTGAAACGAAACGCAGGATTCGCTTATTCGACTGACATTTGTAGGCTTATAATGATTTGTCGCTTTATGAAATAGGGCCCAACTTGTCGTCTTTATTTTAAACGTGTTCGAATACACAAATACTGCAAAGGTCTGTAACGATACTAAAATTTTCGCCACACCGATGTCGCGCTTATGAAAGTTGAGAGTTGCAGTTGATTCGAAACTTTCGTGAGAGTGATTACAAGATCACAACAACATTGCTTTAAAATATTCAAAATACAAAAGTATTACTCGTGAGGAAAGTAGTCTACCTAAAAATTGTTCAACTGTCTGAAGTAATATTTAGAAAAATGTACGAAAATCACACACAACTAAATTCAAACAATAGTTTTCTTTGCAAACAACCGTCAGTATGTCACTTTGACAATAGTGCTCACTGTGATATCGGTTTGGGGTTTGGGGCATGGTCAGTGTAATCGCAAATGGCGGATGTAAAGACGTTATCCGTGACGTCACAAGGGGTATCGTTGTCACGCTCACGGTGACTCAGTACGCGTTAGACATGAGTCGGTACGCGATACCGTAACTATTTATTAGTATACTAGCTGCGCCCCGCAGCTTCGCCCGCGGTCAACCATATGTGTTCTTTCAGGATCAAAAACTACATGTCTGTAAAATTCGTTCAAACATCAAATAGTTTTTATTGACTGCACAGCATCTAATCATTTGATTAGGAAACCAAGTATCCCAGTTTTTAAGTCAAACCCTAAGCTATCTAACAGTGAAAACAACATCGCAATCAATTCAGTAGCTTTGCGTGAGTTGCGATAAAACACACTGACAAACAAACAGACAGACACGTCTTTTACATGTTATAATCTTGTTCAGTAGCTTATTTTAGTACCCTAGACCATATTTCTATTAAAATATCTTTTTCATTCTTATTACTTTATTATAAGTATAGATAGGTATAGGTACTTGTTTGCACCGCAGAAGTCAGTGTGCATACGTTTCATTTTAATTTAAACAATTTTTCAATTATAGGTCACGTCATGTAAAAATAACGCTGGAAGAAAGTGGAGGGGGTGTGTTTGCGCATGGCCACACCCGCGCATAAAAGTACTAGGCCTATTGTTTTAAATAATGATTAATTAGCCTTTCACTACCAAATGAACCGCCAAATAGCCACCAAATAGATAGAATTAGCCACCAAATAGACCGATTAATCGTCTAATGCCCAGTTATTTTCACTATTTGCTCCAAAACGACCGGCCTATATATGCGCATTCGAACCAAAAGTAAACGCGAGTATGTACCTACTATAGACTTGTCAGCAATGACAATGAGAGAAGGACACACATACCATAAAAACTTTAGATTGAGCAAGACGAATATGCATGTTTTTTACCCGTTTCACGTATACGCCTGTTTCTGTTGGGACAACATAAACAAACTAATGTCAGCTGGCTGTAAGTTGATGGCAAATTATTTGTAAAAGTGAATTTGAGACGCTTATTTCATAATTGTGTGTATTTCTCAGTGTAACAGATAATTCATACTAGCTGTATTATGGAGCGTTTTTGTTTATTATGTTGTACAAACCGACCTGAGCAGAAAAAAGAAGCCATAACCTTTCATCGGTAAGTGAGGATGTTTTTTTAAGTTTGTCGAGGTATTTGCGATATAAGGTAGTGGTAATTAGTTATTTTCACATGTTATTATCAGACCCAAACTAAATTAAAAGCGATTTTTTTATTTTATTTTGTCGTATTACCCGACTAGAAAAGATAGTCCTAGCTTACCATGTAAGTGCTATATTTTGATGTATCTCCATAAATTATTTAGGTTTCCATCGAATTAGGGATACCAGTGGTCAAGAAGTTTAGTTTACCCTTAAATAAATATTCATCTGTTGATGGATGGCAAATGAGCAATGCTCCGTCAAGTTATTCCCTCTTAGGTAGGCTAGGTGTACCTTAATTTACGTATTTTGTTATTTCTTTGTTGCCAGCTTTCCAAATAAAACAGGAATATGAATATATGGATACTCACTGGACGAAAACATTGGCAACTAGCTCGGAATGCTATGCTCAAAACATTTTGAATCCCTTCGCTTTCGCAAGTCAGCGCATACGAACTATAAACATATTTAAGCAGCTGATCCATAAAAAATGCCATTCGCGTTCATTGAAATGTATGGAACAGCTTAAATTTATCGTGATTTCTGGGATAGATCTCTTAGTAAAAGTTGTTCCAAGTTGCTTATGATGACTCGATGACAATGAAAAAAAAATGCTAAAGACAAAAGAAAGAAAAATAGTAGAAGTTAATAATAAAAATATATATAAATTCCAAATTCGGATTGTAACTTACGCCTAAGAATATCAATCTTGGCTTTTTCTGAAATAGGCTCACGTAATTTTGCAAATTATGATTCTAATTCGGTAAAATAACAAATCACACGCTCATTTGTTTTTTGTTTGCGTGCATCTATGATTTTCCGCAGTTTATAGTCAAAGTCTGTCATTTCAAATTCATTTAGTAATGTAATTTTAAAAGATTCCCAATCTGGGATTTTTTGTTTGTGAGCCCGAAACCAATCTTAAGGAGTTTGGGCAACTATCTCCCTTGTAAATAAACCGTTTAATTTCGTTCCTTGATGTGTTGATCGAAATATTTTGTAGTTTTTGTGTCAATAGGTCAAAATATGGTAATGGAGTTTATAGTTCTGAAAAATGATCTTGTGTATTTTCTGTAGAAGAACAGCTTGGATTTTCTAATGTTTCAAAACGTTTTTGTAAATCGAATACACTTTCTGAAACATTTTTAAATGTTTCTAGTTGTACTGTCGTAAGTTCGGTGGTAATATCCATGATATTTAATCTATTTTTAACATGCAGAATATAGGACGCATTCATCTCCTTTCGTACCGGGTATGCTATTAAACGTGTAGAAATAACGGTTAGACATTTTTGAATTTCAGCTATAATCCTGTTCAAATGTACAGGGGCTTTGAAAATCCTATGTATTCGAGCTGTCAAGTAAGGTCGATAACGTTAAACGAAAATTTTCTGCAGTATCTGTTGTATAGACCTCAGCATTTCGAAATTTTAATTCATAGATCAATTCTGGTTTATATAGATGCGCAGGGTCAATTTTTATAAACATGAGACCAGCAAATAAAATCAAGTGTTTACTTTGTAAGTAACGTTTTTTACCCGTTTCACGTAAACGCCTGTTTCTGTTGGGACAACATAAACAAACTAATGTCAGCTGGCTGTAAGTTGATGGCAAATTATTTGTAAAAGTGAATTTGAGACGCTTATTTCATAATTGTGTGTATTTCTTAGTGTAACAGATAATTCATACTAGCTGTATTATGGAGCGTTTTTGTTTATTATGTTGTACAAACCGACCTCAGCAGAAAAAAGAAGCCATAACCTTTCATCGGTAAGTGAGGATGTTTTTTTAAGTTTGTCGAGGTATTTGCGATATAAGGTAGTGGTAATTAGTTATTTTCACACGTTATTATCAGACCCAAACTAAATTAAAAGCGATTTTTTTATTTTATTTTGTCGTATTACCCGACTAGAAAAGATAGTCCTAGCTTACCATGTAAGTGCTATATTTTGATGTATCTCCATAAATTATTTAGGTTTCCATCGAATTAGGGATACCAGTGGTCAAGAAGTTTAGTTTACCCTTAAATAAATATTCATCTGTTGATGGATGGCAAATGAGCAATGCTCCGTCAAGTTATTCCCTCTTAGGTAGGCTAGGTGTACCTTAATTTACGTATTTTGTTATTTCTTTGTTGCCAGCTTTCCAAATAAAACAGGAATATGAATATATGGATACTCACTGGACGAAAACATTGGCAACTAGCTCGGAATGCTATGCTCAAAACATTTTGAATCCCTTCGCTTTCGCAAGTCAGCGCATACGAACTATAAACATATTTAAGCAGCTGATCCATAAAAAATGCCATTCGCGTTCATTGAAATGTATGGAACAGCTTAAATTTATCGTGATTTCTGGGATAGATCTCTTAGTAAAAGTTGTTCCAAGTTGCTTATGATGACTCGATGACAATGAAAAAAAAATGCTAAAGACAAAAGAAAGAAAAATAGTAGAAGTTAATAATAAAAATATATATAATAAGGGTAATAAGGTTAAAATAGTAAAATAATTAATTAAAATAATGGAAATGCTGAGCTGAAAAGGATTTTTTAAACTCTGGCCAATTTTCAAAGAAACTTGTACAAGCTCCTTTGAATTTTTGTTGTTGACCAATTTGGGTTATCGCCTTTAATTTTAAGGTGAACATGTTTATTTACAATGTCAATATAAAATTGATTGGATTCCTAGATGCATTCAAATTCATAAATCACACATTCATTCATCATCATTCATAGTCTTATTCCCATTCCTTGGAAATAAAACTCATAAGAAAGAGGAACCTTAAATAATATAAAGGTTACTCGTGGAACCAATACAGTATAGTGTAGGCCTATTTATACAGCCACTATCCGCTGATCAGGGTGATTATGTAAGTGTATAATGTGTATGTGTGGTGAGTGTGTGGTGTGTGATGTGTAAATGTATGTATGTGTATATTTATATACAATTAGTTTGCCAAAATGGCTAAACGTACCTTAGGGTACGACGTGCCTGTAGCACGTGTATGTACATAGTAAACGTTGTGTTAGAACGTTAAAATAATATAAGTAAGTAGGTAGGTAATGGTATATTAACTATAAGATAATACTGGTTTTGTGATCTCGGCTTGGTTTATAGAGTAATCACATTTGCCGCTCTTTTCAGTGTTAGAAGTTTTGTGAGTAGGTGTAGTAAATAATAATATATGGTACTGGTTTCGCTTTATACTGAACATTATGATTGTAAATAAAATGAAATTGTATAACAAGTAGGCATAGCTAACAAGTAGGGTATTAACTACCGTTAGTACCAAAGAATTAAAGTACGTAGTAAGTACAATAGCACTGAATAGCAATATGTAGGGACTTGAAGTCAATATTCATAATGAATCCGAAAAGTTAATGAAGTGAATAAAAAAAATAAGCTAAAAATGTGGACATTACTCCGTAAAGGGAAATTATATTAAAATTACATTATTTACAACTTAAATACAAGGTTATTTGTAAGTAGGGAACCTACAATGGTAATAAGTAGGTATTTAAATGTATGGTAAGGTACGGGAATATGAAAGCAATGTAACTTTCATAGTACATAATTATAATAAAGTATGTAAGTAGACAAGTGATGGTTAAAGTTAAGGCGTACGTGGTATAGGTTTAATGTCTTTGACATGCCAACGGCCTAAGGGATTACCAGATAAATCACTGAGGTCGTAAATTAGTGGTGAAATTTTAGCTGCTATGATGCATTTTACAAATTTAGGAGCTAATTTAGCTGAAAAATACTTGCCTGCTGAACTTATAGGATAATTACGTTTCCATATAATGTCGCCTTGGTTAAATTCAAGGTGTTGATGATGTTTATTATAATATTTAGCGTTAGATTCATGAGCGCGAAATAAACGTGCTTGTACTTCAGAAAATAAAGGGCTTAACTGACCTATGTAGTCAGCGTATTCATCGCGTAGAGCAAAAAACAATTATTCAGTTAGATCCGAAGCATCTTATACCGAACCACACGTTACAAGTTCGCGACCAAATACTAAGAAAGCTAGTGTGAATTTAGTAGTTTCATTAACAGCTGAATTTATGGCAAATTGGATTTGATTTAAATCTAAATCCCAAGTACGATGGTCATTATCAACAAAAGAAGCAACTGCTGTTATAATTGTTTTGTTGTAACGTTCAACAGTATTGACTTGCGGACAGTAACGGGGGGTGTAATGAATTTTAGGTATATTGTAATATTGAAATAAATCCTGGACTTCATGACTTATTAGTTGAGAGCCATTATCTAGGATTATGGTCTCTGGAATACCATAAACCAAAAAAACTAAGTTCTCAAGTATATATTTGATTACAGAAGAGGTAGCTGGCTTCATGGTGAATATAAGACAATATTTGGAAAAGCAACATGTGACTACACAAATAAATCTATTAAGCTTACATGTCATTGAAAGTGGACCAACAACATCAATAGATATGCATTGGAAAGGACGAGAACAGTTCTTGGGTTTACCTATCAGACCAATGGTATTTTTATTCTGATGTTGTAAGCGAGGCATGTTTCACATTTGGAAATATGGCTGGCAATGTTTTTGTACATTCCTGGCCAGAAGTATTTTTCTTTAATACGATGATATGTTTTGAAAGTGCCAAAATGAGCTGCTGTTGGTAACGAATGGTTTTCGTCAATAACAGCTATACGAAATTCAGATGGGATTACTTCTTTCCAACTTAATTCTGAGTTTATGATGGTATTAGAACGGGTGTACCTGTAGAGTTTATTGTGTCGTATCATATAATCAGGAGTTGGTGTGAAATTTGTGCTACACTTGGAGTATACAGAAGTGTACCACGAATCAGAAGTATGTATTGGATCATAATTAATCACATTAATTGGTATAATACGAGACAATGTATCTGGGACCACATGTTCCTTGCCACGTTTATATTTAATGTCAAAATTAAACATTGATAAGCGTATGCTCCAACGAGCAAGTCTACCTGTAGGATTATTTAAGTGTAAGAACCATTGAAGTGCAAAACGATCGGTTTAGATAGTAAACTTTTGGCCATTGTCTAGGTAGCAACGCCAATACTCTAATGCTGTTATAACGCTTAGGAGTTCACGTTCAGTGATAGAATAGTTTCTTTGGGGACCAGTAAGTAATTTGCTCATGTAAGCTATGGGTTTTTCAACTCCATCGAAGTCTTAAGTAAGCATTGTTCCAAGTCCAATAGCGGATGCGTTGCAATGAACAGCAAAAGGTTTAGAAAAGTCAGGGCAAGTTAAAATAGGAGTTGATTTAAAGCTTGTTTGATTTTATTAAAAGCTTTATCGGCTTCATTAGTCCACTTGAAAGCGGGAGCTTTCTTACTGGTAGACGTAAGCTTAGTGAGGGGAGCATCTAATGTGCTAAGATTGGTAAGATTTTGGATAAGAGATTGGTATAGACGCTTTGTACCCAACAAAGCGTCTATACCAACTAGCTGTACTGAGAAACTTTTTCACTTCGCGAGCAGACCTGGGTGCTGGTATTTCTAAGATTGCTTTGACTTTATCAGGGTCTGTGTGGAGACCTTGATCATCAATTACGTAGCCTAGGTATTTAAGTTCATTTCGAAAAGATGCACATTTTGGAAAATTTACTGTTATATCTGCTTTTGAAAGTTTTGCGTGTAATTTGTTAAGCAAACGTACGTGTTCCTCGTACGTTTTTGTAGCTATTATTATATCATCCAAACAATAAAAAAGAGAGTCGTTATTAAACTCATCAGAAAGAAGATTATCAATGAATCACAAGGCTCTATAACATCAAGTTCTAGCATTTTATCAACTTCTGCTCGAAGAGCTTTCTGTTTTTCAGGTGATAATCGATAGAATCGTTGACGAATTGGTGGGTGGTCAATACAGTGTTCAATAAGGTTTGTTCTTCCTACGTCTATAGAAATATTACGAAATTGTTCTACGACTGCATTAGCAAGAATCAATTGTGTGTCTGTAAGTCTGTCATGAGACTGTAAGTAAGTATCGTTAGTATTGATGATAAACATGGGAGTATCTGTACTCTTGTGCATACTGACCGTATTAAGTATGTCTGGAGCCAGCTTAAAAGTTTTCCAGAAGTCGATACCTAATATGAAAGGTTGAGTAATAGCGGGTATTACATGGGCAGTAATTATAGCAAACTTCTTTTTAAATAAAGTTGGAAGCTTAATAGTACCAATTGAATTGATTGTTTGACCATTAGCTACAGAACCTTTGATAATTTGGTCACGTTCTAGTTCCAAGCCATGTTCAAGTAATAATTTATGTGAGTTATTACCTAAAATTGTAATGGCACTGCCACTATCCAGTAAACAGTTTAGGGTTAAATTCCCAACATTTATTCTAAGGTATGGACGTTCAGTGTCCGATGTATTATTAAAAAGGAGCGTAGAAACGTTGTATGTTTATAAAAATATTGAAATAGTTTTAAGCCAATTGTTCCAATCATTTTGATCAAAGTTATTGTTAGTATTACAATTTTGTGTTTCTAGTTCCTCTCTAATTAGTTTTTGAAGTTTGTGTACATACAGGGCAATTGGTAAAAATTACGTCTTTTTTACTGCAACGAAAACAAACTTTGTCTGTAGGGACATTGACATAAAGCATGACTGTCGTTTCGACAGCGAGGGCAAAATATAGGTAGTGCAGGTTTCTTAGAATCTGCAGCAATTGAATGTACTGGGTAAGGTTGAGGATAAGGGTGTGTTTGCACAAGTGGTTGTACAGATAATGTGGTATGTTAGGTGTAGCAGCGACTTTGTGTTGGGTATTAGAAGTCGAAGGCTTTGTTAAGTCTTGTAGTGTAGAAGGAGTATTAGAGTTGGGACATTTCAATGCAAGTATCGTACCATTTGCATGTTTTAAATAATGTTGCGACCGAGTCAAGATCGTTTGGTGATAACCTGTGACCAAATTCCAAATTCGGATTGTAACTTACGCCTAAGAATATCAATCTTGGCTTTTTCTGAAATAGGCTCACGTAATTTTGCAAATTATGATTCTAATTCGGTAAAATAACAAATCACACGCTCATTTGTTTTTTGTTTGCGTGCATCTATGATTTTCCGCAGTTTATAGTCAAAGTCTGTCATTTCAAATTCATTTAGTAATGTAATTTTAAAAGATTCCCAATCTGGGATTTTTTGTTTGTGAGCCCGAAACCAATCTTAAGGAGTTTGGGCAACTATCTCCCTTGTAAATAAACCGTTTAATTTCGTTCCTTGATGTGTTGATCGAAATATTTTGTAGTTTTTGTGTCAATAGGTCAAAATATGGTAATGGAGTTTATAGTTCTGAAAAATGATCTTGTGTATTTTCTGTAGAAGAACAGCTTGGATTTTCTAATGTTTCAAAACGTTTTTGTAAATCGAATAAACTTTCTGAAACATTTTTAAATGTTTCTAGTTGTACTGTCGTAAGTTCGGTGGTAATATCCATGATATTTAATCTATTTTTAACATGCAGAATATAGGACGCATTCATCTCCTTTCGTACCGGGTATGCTATTAAACGTGTAGAAATAACGGTTAGACATTTTTGAATTTCAGCTATAATCCTGTTCAAATGTACAGGGGCTTTGAAAATCCTGTGTATTCGAGCTGTCAAGTAAGGTCGATAACGTTAAACGAAAATTTTCTGCAGTATCTGTTGTATAGACCTCAGCATTTCGAAATTTTAATTCATAGATCAATTCTGGTTTATATAGATGCGCAGGGTCAATTTTTATAAACATGAGACCAGCAAATAAAATCAAGTGTTTACTTTGTAAGTAACGTTACGTTAAGTGCGATAATAACGCTTTAAAAAAAAAATTGCGTTAATGCAACTACGCGTTAATGCGTCACGCACAATGACATATAAAAAAAATGGACTTGAAATACCTACAAAAAAAAGGTGCATACCTACAACTCATAATGTCTCATAAAATGGCTGCCATTGCTAGGGTTGTGTCAATTAAGGAACAGTTGTTACTATAACGAGTATCGATACTAGATACGAGTCTTACTAGATAATATCACGTATCATAATTATATACTTACTTAGTCTGTTTTAATAGAAAAAGATGAGTAGGTTTTACTTACCTTCTAATAACTGAGAATAAAATTCATGTTTTTTCTGCAAAGAATTAAGAACCACTAAACAGCGTGAAGAGATAGATTCATATGCCCAAGAACTTGTGCTTTCGCTTACTTTACCGTTTGCTTCCAAGCTTGATCATGGGTCCTAATAATATTTATAAAAAAGTAGATACATTGCGATGTTTGATAGTTTGTAACTAACTGGTGTAATTAATATAGACATTAGCTTTAATAGTAAACATTATTTGGTAAATACTTTATTTAACCTTCTCTCTTAATAAAAATCAGCAAAATCTGCCAAAAAAGTCCATGTCGTTTCCAGTTTACATTAAAAATTTAGTAATTTTAACTGAAATTTTACCTAGGTCACTGAATAAATAATAGTACAAGCCTAAGTATAGTAAAAATCGAGCTCCACTTTTTCGGTGTATAAAATGGTAGGTGGTTTTCTAAAGCATTTCGGGGGGTTGAACCCCCAAAACCCCCCCTGCCTACGGCCTTGGTTGGAAGACCAGAGAGCAGCAGGTTATGTTACGTACGCGGACCCTAATGAAACACAAATTAAAAATTTATTTAACCCCCGACTTCCACCCCCCATTATAGCTAAGAAGCATCTCGATCACATCAGTTTTCAGACATAAAAAAACCTCATCAAAATCGTTATATTCGTTAAGAAGCAACGATCATCACCCCCTATTATAGCTAAGAACCATCTCGTTTATCTCAGCTTTCAAACATAAAAAACCGCGGCTAAATCGGTCTATTCGTTCAAAAGCTACGATTCTCACCGCCCCGACCCCCCTCCCTCCATCCCCCCATTATAGCTATGAACTATCTCGTTTACCCCAGCTTTCAAGCATAAAAAACCACAGCTAAATCGGTCCCTTTATTTGGAAGCTACGATTTTCACCCCCCCTTTTCTCACCTCCCCGCTCCTCATATATCTAAGAATCGTGAGCGTCAGGACTGCGGGTGTACCTACCACTTTTTTTGTCGAAATGCAGCAGTTCGAATATGTGTGTACTGTACCTGCAATGTACCTCATGGTACCTGCAATGATTTTATATGTACCTCTATAAATTCGGAGTTATTATTAAAATAAAGGTACACCCGCCAACCTGAAGTTAAAACCGCGGGTGTACCATTGATTTGGAACGTATAGCTAACTGTATGTTTACCAAATACCTACCACAAGTTAGTACCTAGAATGAACCTAAAAATTATAGATTACAAACTGTTAAATAAAATATGATAAATGAATTTTATGGCCAAAAGGTGATTAATAAAAGTGAAAACAAATAGGAAAAAAAACGGTGAAACATCAAACATGATTGTCAGCGAAACCCAAACTAAGCACGAGTCTTGAGTCTTGTCTTGTCTTGTCTTGTGTCTTAGGGCTCAAATTACCAAATAGTGCAAATTTACCAGATAAGTTTATATCATTCATGTAGTAAAATAATACATTAAAATCAATAAAACGTTATAAAATTAAATCAATGAAATGCTGAATTGAAATAGGTGTTTTCTAGGTTAACCCAACCTTGATAGAAACTTGTCCAAGCTCCATTGTTTTTTTTAATGTAAACCAAATGTGGCTAACTCCTTTAACTTTGAGGGCAAAAGTGTATTTTTGCAAGTTTAAGTTGTTAAAACATGAATTCTAAACAAATTTTATTATCGTTGCCTAGCTGCACCCCGTTGCTTTGCCCGCGTAAAAGAAAGGGTGTTTCAATCCGCAGTCCTTCGACTCATGCAATATCCATATTTACTACCTACAGGAAAAGGAAGTAAAAAAGTAGAAATGTGTTTGGAACCTTGAATGCGAGACATGATTTGGTCTTATTTTGATTTACGGATGTATTTAAGGCGACGGACTCCTGGTCACACCGATTTAATTTTTGAAAGTGGATTCGGTCAAAAGGATACACTGTTATTTAACTGCAAACTCGATGGTACTGCTTGTATCAGAACCACGGCGAGCATTTGCTGCTTATAAACAAAGTGCCTATTTAATTTTATTATGACATTTGTCAACGTAATTGCTAATAAAATTGTGGCAGGAGTTAAGAGTTATTTTTAAAATTGCTTTTTAAAAGCTAATCCTTGAATATTTTTATGTTTGTAATCTATAATTTTTAGGTACATTCTAGGTACTAACTTGTGGTAGGTATTTGGTAAACATACAGTTAGCTATACGTTCCAAATCAATGGTACACCCGCGGTTCTAACTTCAGGTTGGCGGATGTACCTTTCTTTTAATAATAACTCCGAATTTATAGAGGTACATATAAAATCATTGCAGGTACCATGAGGTACATTGCAGGTACAGTACACACATATTCGAACTGCTGCATTTCGACACAAAAAGTGGTAGGTACACCCGCAGTCCTGACGCTCACTAAGAATCATCTCGATCACATCAGCTTTCGAACAGAAAAAACAGTAACAAGGCCTTATGGCCTTAGCGTTTGCTGAGTTAGGACCTGTTTGTGACAACACATAGCATTATTATTATTTTATCTATTTCTTTGTTTTATTTTGTTTGTCATTATGTATAATGTTGTGTTGTTATAAATAAATGTATTTTCGGTCTTTCTTTCTTTAAAAAACCGCTCATACCGGTCCATACGTTTGGGAGCTACGATGCCACAGACACACACCCACACACGCTAACACACACAGTGATACACACCCTAAACATATAACACCTGTCTCTTTGTTCGGGGGTTAAAAAAAGATAATCACTAGGGAGAAGTCAGAAGATAATGTTTATATGTTGTGTTAATGAGTGGTGTAGTAAAAATAAAACGAATTAATTTTTGGCCTTTTTTATTGGTGTGGTAATTATTAAAGTAGGCTTACAGAAGCAGTTACTACCTATTCATTTCTAAATAATATTAGCTTGTTCAAAAACTGTCTATGTGACAGTTTTTCAGACGTTCTTCGACCGTGATATCTAAACCTTATATCTAGGAAGGTCTTAATTATGGATTTAATTAGGAGTAACTTGTGGTTACTGTTATGCTCGGGATCAATGTCTGCATTAAAAAATATATTAAAATCATACAATTCACACATGAATTTAAAAATGTACAGGTAATACAGCTCCGGTTTCGTATTTTTTTCTAAGTGTGTTTTAATTATTTTTTCTGTTTTTTTAAGCATACCTATGACACTAGAAGAAGCATATTTAAATCCTCCTCTTGATTTTGTGTAAATCAGAGTATTGATGTCTTCCTCTCCAATCAATAGCGATACACAGACATCGCATTTAATTGTACGCATTAACTTTTTCGTAACGAATCCAGATATATATTCTACAACCCTATCTGTGTACGCGTCAGTATCTGTATTTAAAATGCATTCCATATATGCATCATATAAGTCACTGTGATCCTCTGTGATTTCTACAAAACTTTTTTTGTCAGTTAGCTCGTTTAAAGCTAGAATAGGATTTTTACTAGAGCAAGTCAATATATTGACTTGTTCCAGTGGAGTACAATTCCCAATGCCATCATCCCTGATCTCAGCTCTCACAAGCAACTTTTTATAAGCTGCACGAAATTGAATGGCATTGGGATTATTATTGAAACCCCCTCTTGCTCTCACAGCCGAGAAGAAGAGCTCGATATGATCTTGGCTGATCTTGTAGAGTGGTATGTATTTCAGCATTTTAGTGTCTTCCACCAAGTAACTATACAGTGCCAATGCGCTGTTCATGTTTATCAACAATCCAATGAAACCGGTTTTTCTGCGGGACTTGATCAAAAGTTCATCTGAAGGTAATTTTAAACTTGTGAGATAGTTAGTCGCACCTTCAAATAGAGCTGATATGAAACCAATATTGCCAGGGCACATCGCTTTTTTAAATCCTGGTGGGCGTATCGAATGGCTATTTAACACATCAAACACGTCGTTCATAATATTTATAAAATTGACAGTGCCACTACATTCCTCAAATTGTTTTAATTTTAATTCACTGCGGCAATATTCCAGTGCATCAGCTACTGAGTTACTGAACAAATTGGGTCGCCAGCTTCACTTTCATCTTTTGTTTGTGATAGAATACATGCGGCTTTTTAATTTTATTTGCAAGATGCAGGCCTTGTTTTTCTTGAAGTTCCAGCAATTTTTCTAAAAATTTAAAGTCTACTTTTCGCCCAAATGAGTCAATAAATACTCTTAGTTCGCCAAATGCATTACGAATTAATTTTATTGCGTGGCATGGGTCGATAAAAGCGTGGATGCGAGTATTACTGCTCTCAAAACTAGTTACATCTTGGTTTCTTAAAATATTGCAGCCAAGGGATGTGAACATGCTGAAATTTGCGGCTGGTCCATCGCATGTAATGCTAACAACTTTTACACCCACATCTTCGCATAATTTTAGAGCCGTGCTCACAACAATACATTTTTGCTCGCCTGTGAGGGATGTTATTAAAAAATAACCAATAGGTATTTTCCATGTGCCATTGATAGACGTTAACAGGAGTACTAGGGCTTGACTGGCTTCTTCAACACTATCATTATCTAGGTTGTGGCCATGATCAACTCTACCATAATATTTCTGAGTTCTTGGTTCCCAAGTCAGAGACTTTCTTATGGCCATTTCGTCAAAAACCAAAGAGCATATCACAGGATGTGCACTTCCCTGCACTTTAATTTTTAAAGTTTCAAATGCTTCTTTCGTAAATCCCGGTTCACAATTCACATGTTGATACCATTTACACAAAGTTCTTGTATGAGGTAAGCATGTATTGTAAGTCCGCCTTATATAATTATAGGCCTTGGGGGATAAAAAATGCAACGTTAATGCAAACTTTCTGATTTCTTCAGAGTATTTATTTGGTGCAGGTAAGCCTTTGGACTTATTAATTTGTCTTTTTAAGAAATCTTTTGGTCCCGCCAATTCTTCAATTACAACAGCCTGTTCCATGCTGATACAATTTTTTCTTCGAAGGTCTTCTATGATGTCTTTCAAATTGGCGATTTTTTTGTTTTTCTTTCGAATCCTTTCGTGGAGGCATTTAATTTTTTGCTGTTGCTTGACACATTTTTCTTTTAAAGCCTTAATTTTTTCAGTTTGTGCAACCTGGAAAACAATGATAACTACTTCAATCATCAAATGGTTTAGTCGACATCGAAAATGAATATTTGTCTCATTCTAAGTTAAAAAAACATTGTATATTGTATATATTTTAGCACAGAGATCAGGAATCACTGACAGATGGGAATTTAAGAGATCTGCTACATACCTCTTTGTGCAGTGTTTCCACAATTCGATGGGGTAACTGCAATGGAGGCATTACAGTAGATGTACAAGAAACATCAGATGTTTTAATGTTGCTAGTTTCACACAAAACAGATGACCATTGGTGATGCTTTTTATCGGGTGCCTGAAAAAAATAGGTACTTATGTTATGACTAGTATCTCTGTGAGCTGTGGACCTCGCGAGCACAAACTTTTTTGCAATCTAGCGGTGCACAGTATTACCATCTAGTTACCTTATTGAAAACTAACATTAATAACCAAGGTGATCCATCAATCCCTACCCTCCCTACAAAATTAAAGGGCTGATTCCACTTGAAGAAACCTAAAAGTAGAGAAGTTTACTGCATTTTGAGGAGCTATTCTGCTCATCACCCCGAAGATCCTCATCAGATCTTCACAAAAAAATTGTGAGACTAACGTAAAGTTACTAAATCTCAAATAAAAAAAAACCAATGAAATTGGATCTAATAAGGCGGAGATATTCAGTAGCCCCCTTTTTACGGTAAGTACCCCCCCAATCGAACATCCCCGACAACTGAAAAAACTAAAAATTAATTAAATCTGTATAAAAAGTTTTGTCTAGATCGGTTGAGAAATGTGGCCTATAGAGGAGAACAGCCGGAGATCCGGGCAGCAGCGCACAGACTGACAAACGATAGCATTTTTGCCCAAGCTGAAATGGAGAGTGTTTGCTCGCTTTAATCAATCATTTTAATACACACTTACCGAAAATACTGTGGGAATAGAGTTGTCATGTAATCTCATTACATCAAGTGTTCTGTTGAAACAGCTTTCTTCAAAGTGAAGTGAACAGAGGTACCATTCTTTATGTCGGGGATTAATATTTTCTTCACCAATAGCCTCTAACCACTTTTTCTTTAATCCTTCATTTTTAGGAAACCTATAAAAAAGGCAAGTATTTCATCAATAAATCATTTGGTTAGATTTGAGTAACATAAAACAAAATGCTGACGCTTTATTTTATGATCACAATAAAACTGTGGGATGTTCTCTGGGTGCTGTGAACCACGGACTGGACCTAGCAAGTCCAATCAAACCGATTAGGACACGCAGAATGATTTATGTTAACATCGCAGAATATACCGATATTGTTTCAGCGGAGGAACTAGTTTCGGAACTAATACGGCAACGGTACAACACTATTCTACTATGACATATTATTGAAACAAAAACGAATGAAATAATAATTAATAAAAAGATCTGTTGTACGGAAATGAAACCAAATATCAATACTTTAGCCATAAATTCATGGTCGCGGAGTTTTATCATCGCATGTGTATTATTTATGTACTATTGCATGAAAACCGCCTACTAACCTGTGCAAAGACAATCGAGGTTGATTTTTATTCTTTCTTGCACCACACTTCACAATACAACACACAGGCATGTTAAATTGCTGTTTGCTAACATTTCCATGCAGTTTTATAGGCAAACTCGTCGTAATTTTCTCGCAAATCTCAATTATACAAAAAGTAAACAACCAGTTGACAGCAAAACTACCACGAAACTCGTCGCTTAAGATGGCCGGTATGGCACTTACCTACAACTATCATACTTCATGACAACATGTTGCCATAATAGGCAACAACTAAAATAGTGTGGTCTCTTTTATCAAATACAATTATTGTATTAGAAAGAATGAGACAAAACGATATTTCACATTCTGTATCGTAATTCACTCATATTTGTAGAAGCAAATGTAGGTATAGAATAACGCGGCGTCTCCATGTTTTTTTCCTATCTCAATGGTCACGCATAATAACGCGTCAAACTTTAGCGTAATTCGGAACTTGGTAGGCCGATAGTGAAATTCGGAACAAAGTACGTAATAATGAAAATGTCTTACTTACATGAATGACTGGGATACAAATATAAAATACACTTTAGTATAAAAAACTGTTCTGGGTTTGCAAAATATTTCCAAAATTAAATCAAGATGGCCTAGTGCCTTTTAGAATTTTGTGGGATGACTTAAAAATTGAACACTGATTTACAAAATAAAACACACGTATAAGAAGACTCGGAGGAATCAGGAACTTGTAGGCAGGTAGAGCAGGGCTGGGTAAGGACACGTAGAAGGCGCCAATTGTCACGAGGCGGTCCCAGGGTTTGGGCTTGTCCCACTAGCCCAGGACCCAAACCTCAGTGGACAACAGAATTACAGGAACAGGAACAATAGGGTGCACTTGGACAATTTCGTGTTGATACAATACGGATGAAAAGAATCTCTTATGTAGGTATTATCATATATATATTTAAAAGAGTAATTCAAGTTGTTATAAACTTATTTATGAATTTTATAATATTATTTCGGTTTTTCCAAAAATCAATATTCGAATGACAGGTTATTTGTTTTTAGAATGAATCAATGATGACCAACTATTAAAAATGAAAAGAAATGGATTATGAAAGAATTAAGAGATCAAATGAGTATTATTATGAAAGAGGTTTGGACCTCGTCACAGAGGTTTGACCTCGTTATAATTATATTGTATGTAATATGTATGTATGAGACAGGGGGATGTTATATCCCCGAAACTGTACATTACTGCCTTGGAAGATATGTCAAGATCAGTTTATTTTTTCGACTGCAATCACAACTTAAGAGAGCTTTGATTTTTATTTTTTAACAAACACCTTATGGTTAATACACCAATATTTTATATTACACATGAACACTCAAAGAAACACAAGTTTGAGAAAATAATTCAAAGCAAAACTACGTCTGTATGTCGTGTTCCCAACAAAATCCCCTTGCTGTTGTTGTCTATTGACTTTTGTATGTCTGGTCTCTGTTTATAACGCTAAATATGAAGACATTTGCTGTACGCGTTGGAGATTTGTCGCCAAAATTAGCGTTCTGAAATCTTTTCGATCACCGTTCGTTTTGCAAATGACAGTTAAATTTGACATAGGAAAAGCGACTTTAATCGGTATGGATATAGGGAAGTATTTCATTGGTTTGGAAATGATTGTTAAAGTCAAAAAAATAGCAAAAGTGTTGAAAATGTTCAAAGCGAACGGCTTGTTTTTAATGTACATTTTGAAATTCGAAACTACCCACAACGCCATCTCTGTAGGATTAAAACCCCACCAGTAACGCCAAACGAGAACCATAACTATGGTTCATACATTTGTAAAACGACGTTCGCAGTTAGTTCCTTATTTTTGTACTAGATGGCCGATCTTGTTGAGCGGCCAATTCCTGAATCGCGGTTACGAAATTTGCACAGAACATTGTGGTATTTTTTTGGTTAGGAAAATAAATGTGTCTTTGATATTGGAATGTAAACTGTGGTTTTATTACATAACCCTACGGATCATCGACCCTTGCGACGACGTGTGTAGCAGGTGTTTGCACATGGTCCTTCGTAGCCGGATATCCGGCAGGAATAAAAATCACCTCGTAGTGATAATTTTTGAGGCGACACAGGAGTCGTCGACCAGTTTAGCGAAATTCGCTTACTGGTCCCCCCCTGGAATGGGAAATTCCTAGGGAAAGGAGAAGAAGACCACTGGAGTTGGTCGTCTCGCCTCTCATTGGTGTTTGTGTTGCCACTTTGGTGTGGCATTTTGGTGAAAAGGTGAAGTTATCATACAGTAAAGTAAGTGAAGTGATTATCAGCGTGCGTCACCCATCACCCCGGAAAGAGTGAAACTGGACAACTGTGAGTACTTTGAATAATATTGAATCGTGTCAAGAAAAAGTGAACTTTATTTCAATTAACATTTCAACTTGTGTTTATTAGAGTCAAATAGCTAGTTGTAACTTTGAATTGTAAATTTAGTTTAGGACTTAGAATAGTTTGTTAAAAAACGAGGGAACGGGGAACCTACGTTCGATTTGGTGTCAATATTAGGTTCTAAACACTTAGAAAATTTTGCTCAAGTTTATGTAACTTAAAAAATATTTTTCTTTTTTATGTTGTGTTGAACACTTACCTATTCTTTGTGATATATTATGATTATATTTTGATGTTGTTTTGAAAAGGTACTTACTTATACTTTGTGCATGGTGTATCATAATTAGAGTAAAATCCATTTACTATTGGTTTGGTTGGGACTTCGCATTGATCTTTATTGGATAAATTTAAAAAGTTTTTTATTTTTTCAAAATGGAATTGTTGTTAAATTTTCAAGACGATTTGTTTCAAAGAATTTCAAAGGCAAAAACTAATTTTAAAAAGACTCCTAAAGACCGATTAAAAAAGGAATACATCGAAGCGAGGTTGGAGTCACTCGATCAACTTTGGTCAGAATTTCTAGGTGGACATAAAGAATTGATGAGGAATTATACACGGGATAAATTAAAAGCAACTGAGTACATCGAAGCAGACATATACGATCAATGCGAAGATCTTTACCTTGAGTATAAGGGATACATAAAATCTAAGTTAACAGAAGTGTCAAATGAGAGTAAAGGTGCATCCACACCGAATACTAGTGAGATGAGAGGCTTACGCTCTCAAGTCAAGCTGCCAAAGGTCAACATTCAAACCTTCTCCGGCAAGTATTCGGAGTGGAAAGGCTTTCAAGATCTTTTTAGGTCTCTTGTACATGAAAATTCTGAGTTGGATGATGTAGAAAAGTTGCTCTACCTCAAAGGCTACTTAAGAGCCATTTCACGTTTTCGCGCGATAATCTTATATTTCAAGCGCTTAATTTACCATCTTAGAAACGACTTTTACAATATTAAAAAATTGTTTAAAATAGAACAATCTATTGCATTGATATTCAATGTTCCACATTTACAAATACTACTTTATTTATTTTGTAGTGGACAATCTGTCGCACCTAGTTTTACGAAAATTAAAACAAACAGTCAACTTCAGACTCCTAAATCTTTTATAAAATTCATCAAAATGACTGGTAAAAAAAACCTATACATCAGGCATATACATCTGTAGGTAGATAATGTACTAGAATATAGTTTTTTCATCACAGTATCGTTAAAAAAAAATAAAAAAAAATCCGCTAATTACCCCGAATTATACCGGCAGTTTGCCACGTTTTTTTGCTTCAAATAAAGCGTAATTTCAAACAAAATACTATATTAAAATAAAGTATGTTCTTAAGTGAATCTGATTCTTAATTTTTATTGAAATTCCCTTTGTTTGATAAGACATAAAAAAATACTTAGCATTATTCTAAATTTACTATAAATTACGATGTACAGGCGCGCGCCGATCTCTGCGTCCGACCGACAATGACATACTCGTCCGTAGCATTTGCTCACGCCTCCCGCATCTCCCTAGAGAAACTTCAGATTTTACAAAATAAATTCGTTCGCGGTGCATTAGATGCCCCCTGGTATCAGAGGAACATCGACCTGCACAGTGATCTCGAGCTTCCCTCGATTGTTCAATATATGAAAAATGCCTCTCGCCGCTACTTTGACGCGGCACTTCATCACCCCAACCCTCTAGTAGTTCAGGCCTCTGACTACACGACAGACGCGACAACAGACGCACGGCCCCTTCGTAGACGCCCTAGAGACATCTTGAGCGATCCGGACGATGAAATCGCTGCCGCAGTGCAGGCAGCGATTGATTCGCCCACTCCGTCATCTTCACCATCTTTCAACACAATTAGACACAGACACCGACCTCGCCGGATGCGAGGTCGAAGGTCCCGTAATTAATTTCGACTTTATTCGCCTTCGAGTTTCTTGCCGATTCTTCTCGAAGGTGTATTCCGAATCGGTGGTCAGTTATGCAATTCATTTAAAGGGCTCCAGCCATTTCATGAGGGCCCTCTCGATCACTACCAAACAGTAGAGATCGAGGGGTGTTTAGTTCGATACTCCCCAAGTAATCAATGGCAACTGTCCAAGCCGAGGTTCGTACCCCCTGGGTGCCCTTGAGCAAGTGGCCAAAAACTTAACTTTGGCGTGCGCCTTCTGCGTCACGCATTGCGGCGGAGCGCTTTTGCGCCCGCCCCACCGTCCGGTGACGCTGTAGAGGTCAGTTATAGACCAACAGCACATATCCTTTCTAAAAAAAAAAAAAAAAAGCGCGCCGATCAGTACGGCGCGAGCGCTTACCGAGGTAGGACCTGTGTCAGTTTTTCTGCGCCCCGATTTTCCGTACGAGAGACGCATAAACGCAAGTTGATAGTACGACCACAACGTTTTGATCGCGTGAGTATTTTTTAAGTGTTTATTTTTGTTAAGTAATATTAGTATTGATGTATTGTATATAACAATAACAACATATTTTTAGTATTAGCAATGGGACGAAAAAATCCCATTTATCACTGTGTTAAAAAAAGGAAACGTCATAATTATGCAGCCATACAGAAAGCAACAGAAGCGAGGTAAGAATTTATTTTTAAAAAAAGATTCTCAAGTTCACCTATTTGTATCTATAATATAATCAAAAACGGGTAATATTCAGTTCAGGTATTATGTTCTGTTTGGATATCAGAAATTCTAAGTGTATGAACTAATGTTTTTATGTATGTATTATTGTCCACTTCCTCAAAACTAAAAGTAGGAAAACGAAAGTTTCATAAAAATTGGATCAGTATTTTAAAATAATATATCGATCATAAACTGAGTAAGAGCGTTACGCGGCATGCTAATTTTATGATTTTAACTTAGCTAATGTTATGATTTTTACGTGATTATTTGGATCTTTCAAACTAGCACTTAGATTTTGATGGGATAAAGTGTCGTAAAATTATTATAAATAATTTTTGTTAGTAAATTAATATTTGGTACTTTTTAGTTTATACAGGCTATTTTTTTGTTTTAATATCTAATTTTGCAATATATACATAGTTGTAGTTAAAGATATAAACATAAAAGATATTTTATTGTATTTTAGAATGAGAAATAGCATTAATACTGAGGCTGTTTTGGGTACATGTTCAAAGGAATCCGATAATGGAAATTGTAAGTTTTATTTATTAATTTAGTTCTGATAACAATATATTAACATATATTGAATAATATTATACATCCAAGATGGCCGCCGCAACAAAATGTCGGATTATGATTTCTTTTACAAACCCCTTGATATGGGTATCAAATGAAAGAGCTTGACTAGTAGAATACAGCTGTATCATTCTAAATACAAGATGGCCGCTGCCACATAATGGCGAATCACAAATATATATTTTTAAGAACCCCGTCAATATGGGTATCGAATGAAAGGGCTTTACTTGTAGAATACAGTATAATAATATTTATTTCTTTCATTTAACAGGACAAAGAATTTCTTGAAGAAGAAACTGAATCTGACATACCAAAGGAAGTTTCTCAACCAATTGTAAATATTTTTTTATATTTTTTAAATTTCCACATTTTTTTAAGTATCTAAATATTCATAATATTATTATTTTTGTTTTAGGAGGATTACCTAGTAGAAGGCAGGCGAATAATTGATTTCGAATATTTTTGGAGTCAGTTGGTGGCTATAAGTGAGCACAGTGAGAATTTTGGCTGCAAATTAAATCTTAAAATAGAAAAAGAAAAAAAGTAGGTCTTATATCTAAATTTAACTTGAAGTGTATGTTTTGTGGATCAAGCTTCATATTGAAAACTTCAGACTCCGAGGAACAATCAAGACTTGACGTTAATGCTGGAGCTGTGTCAGGTGCAATAATTACGGGAATTGGTCTGTCGAACTTAAATGAGCTCACTGCATCTATAGATTTACCAACAATGCCATTTCGGTTATATAGTAAAACACATGATGCTATTTCTGATATGTGGAAGACTGCAGCCGAAGAAACAATGTTAAATGCTGCCAAAGAGGAAATTAAAGCGGCAAAATCACGTGGCGATATTAATAATGCAGGTCTTGCAATGATACCGGTCGAAGCGGATGCATGTTGGGGTAAACGCTCCTACAAAAATAATTACTCTGCGCTTTCTGGTGTTGCGGCCATTATAGGAGAGCATAGTGGTAAAGTTTTACACATTGGGGTTCGCAATAAATACTGTGTGATTTGCGCCCGTGCGAGCAAAAAAAGACAGGCCCCAAAAACTCATAAGTGCACTAAAAATCATTCAGGATCGTCTACCAGCATGGAGCAAGCGATATTGGTTGAAGGGTTCAAGAATTCTATAAAAGAATGGAATCTAATATATAAAACTTTAATTGCAGATGGGGGCTCTAGTACCTATAAAAGTATCCTAGAGAGTCGTCCTTATGCTGATGTGCCTATACGAAAAATTGAGTGCACAAACCATTTGTTGAGAAATTACAATGGAAAGAACTTACAATTTCAAAAAGATACCACCATTCCTCTAAGTGAACGCAAACTTTTAAATATGGACCGTTTAAAAAGGTTAAGAACCGCTGTACGTTCTGTTGTGAAGCACAGACAACAGAACAACGGATCACATTCAAATAAAATCGAAAATCTTCAAAAAGACATAATTAATAGACCCCGTCATATTTTTGGGGACCATTCAGAATGTGACAGTTATTACTGTACAGAGGAAAGAAAAAGTGAACAGAATCTGGTCCCACTTATACCTACTCTGATTCTTAAACTTCGAAAAAACGCGTCTCAGCTTGCTTTCAATTCCCGAAGTCTGTTACATTGCTATACAAATAATCGTGCTGAGCAATTCAACAGCATTGTGGCTAAAATGGTAGTTGGCAAGAGAGTCAATTTTTCTCTAAAGGACTCGATGTCATGCTGCAGTGGTATCGTTTAATACAGGAATGCCACAGTATACATTGTATAAATCGATTTGTCACACTAGTCCGGGAAAATCTCTGAAACTGCTGGAAGCTAGAAGATGTACTAAAAATGCTCGAGAAGTTATGGCCCGTGGAAGCAGTTCTCGTAAAAAAAAAAAAATGCCGTGGATGGTCATTACGGCAGTGAATGTGAACGACCGGATATGGATGCCGTAGACTATGAAAGAGGAAAAACGCTGTTTTTAAATAATTTAAAAGAACAAGCTTCGAATCGTCATGAAATTGAGAGAGCTACTGTCCTACAAGCAGAAAGCGCTTTGTGGCTCGAGCTTCGAAGATGTATACTCACAGCGTCTTCCTTTGGAAAAGTTTGTAAAAGACGTCCAAATCAAAACTCAGCTCCTCTGGTGAAATCAATTCTATATACATACAAATTAGATAATATTACCTCGATAAAACACGGTAGAGACAACGAACCAAAGGCTTTGCAACAACTCAGTGAACAAGAAAATACAGTAATAGAAAAGTGTGGACTTTTTATTGACATGGAACACTGTTTTAGGAGCGACACCCGACGGTCTGTGCAATGAAGGTTTAGTGGAAGTAAAATGTCCTAGCTCCGTTTTAAGAATAGATCCTAATACTGCCATTCAAGAAAATAAACTTAAATGTTTCAAATTGAACCAAACTCAAGTCAACATGAACCAAAATCACGATTGGTACTATCAGGTACAAGGCCAGCTCCACATTACCAGAAGAAATGTATGTTTATTTGCTGTGTGAACTGGTTCTGATTTTCCACTGAAAGTCGTAAGGATCGTTAGAGATGACATATTTTGGCAAGGAAAAATGCTTCCGAAATTGGTTCGTTTCTACAATGATTGCCTAATCCCAGAAATCATAGACCCTAGAAAGACGAGATCAATGCCTTTACGGCAAATATTTATATAATTTGATAATTTGACGCCAGTCAATATTTTTGAATAAAGTTATTTTGAAAGGTATTTTTATGTATTTTATTGAACTAGAAAAAAACTATATTTATATAGACTTACTAGCAGTACCCGCGGCTTCGCACTAGTGGCTATTTCTCTATTTTAAAATAACTCTTACTATTTCAAGACCTAAAATACAAATTACCAACATTTAAACAAAATTTCTTCCGCCGCCTAAAAGTTTTTATCGATTGTTCGGCTTCTACTCGTCGGATTGTGTATGTATAATAAGTAAACCAGTTTTTAAGTCAAACTCTAAGCTATCCAACAGTAGTAAACCGCATCGCAATCAGTCCAGTAGTTTTAACGTGATGCGTGAACAAACATACAGACAGACACGATTTTTAAAAATGTTTTAATCTTTTCCAGTAGCTTATTTTTAGTAACCTTTTTTTTGTATCTTCCTTTTACAGATTAAAAGTATTCTATGTCTACTTCGTAGTATGAACTCAAATCATGCCAATTTTCATTTGAATTCATTCAGTACGCGTAGTTTCAGAGTGAACTCAAATCATACCAAGTTTCATTTAAATTCATTCAGTAGTTTCGGCGTGATGCCTAGCCAAGATACATTAAGATAGACAGACACACAGACAAAAATGAAAAAAAAAACTGTTTTGGCTTCAGTATCAAATAACCACAAACCACATCCAAAAAAAAAAATTACTAAATATCTTCATTGTACAGAATTGGACCTGTAACAGTTTTATTATATGTATAGATATACGGACTATATTTATTTGATAAGAAGTAATTGAAAAGAAATCAATTAATTAAGATCGAGTCCGAATTACAAAATTTCTGTACGCAAGGACTGCAAGTATCAAACCATGTTATTCCTAGTCGCGCTATCCCCATCGTCGGCGAGTCGTGCGCTCTCACTCTTGCTGGCGAGCGCCGGTATTTACCTAAATTTGTGCAACGTAATTTTGTGAAATGGCTCTTGACTGGAGAGGCAGAGCAACTACTGAGCAATATTCCTATTACTAACGACAACTATGTTAGATGTTGGAAATTACTGGAGGACCGATACAATAACAAACGGTATATCTCAAATCACATATTGAAAAGATTATTCAGTCAAAGGAATCTTGCTCAGGAATCGGCTAGCGGTCTGAAGGATTTGTTGGATACTACTAATGATAGTTTGGCGGCTTTATCAAATATTGGGGTTAAGACAGAAAATTGGGATATTCTTATAATCCACATCATTGCGCTTAAATTAGATCCGGAATCTAAAAGGCAGTGGGAATTCAACGCTACAGATAGTGATATTTCAGATGAATTGCCAACATTTAAACAATTCCAGGAATTCCTGACAAAGCGCTACAGAGCGCTAGAGTTTTTAGATTCTGGGTCCGCAAATAAAACCCAAAGGCCGATTAATAAAATGAAAGCAATGCACGTAGCAAACATACAGTGCCCATTTTGTACGGAAGAGCACAAGCTCTATCAATGTCAGGCGTTTAAAAAAGATTCAGTAGATTCACGGCGTAACTTTGTTAAGTCGAACAATGTTTGTTTCTGCTGTTTAGGGAGTAATCACACTGCCAAAAACTGTAAAACGAACTTTAAGTGTCGCATATGTAAACACAAACACCACGCGCTTTTACACCCGTCAAGCGAGGGCGCGTCTAAGGGTTATGTCACCCGTACTGACACTACATATTCGAATGCGGGTAAGAAGGCTGAACCAAGTTCATCGACAAGTGATGAAAGGTCAAAATCAGCTGAGGTTGTTTCATGTTTTACTCGGAAACTAAATCCGATATTACTAGCAACGGCACTAGTAAAGACTATATCCAAAGAGGGTCAGTTTTGTACAATCCGTGCATTATTGGACCAGGGATCTCAAACGTCCTTCATTACAGAAGCGACGGTCCAACAACTGGGATTAAAAAAGATTCCTGTAAAGATTCAAATTACAGGAGTAGGTGGAGATAAGGCTTTAATCTCCAAGGCAACAGTGAACCTCAAGATATCGTCACGAATTGATCCAAAAGTGATTTTAAATGTAAAAGCACATGTGCATAAATCTATTACCACATTTTTACCGACGAACGAAATAAAGACTGTGGAATGGAAGGAACTGCAACAGATTGTTTTAGCAGATCCAGGCTATCACACACCAAGCCGCATTGATATGCTGCTGGGTGCAGAGGTGTATGGACAAATATTGCAAGAAGGAGTAAAGAAGGGTCCATACGGTTCTCCTATTGCGCAACGTACTTCTCTTGGCTGGATTTTGTCAGGTGCACTAAAGGAGTCAAGTGGAACATCTGAAATAAAGGTAATGCACGTAGTAGAAGATAATAACCTCCTAAAACAATTTTGGGAACTTGAGGATGATATTCCTATGTCTAAAGAGAAGCTACGAACAGAAGACGAGAAACTCTGTGAGGATATATATACAAATACTACTACCAGAGATGAAGATGGTCGATACGTAGTTCGGCTTCCCCTAAAAGGTAAAAATCCAGATGTAACAAACTCCAAGATGATAGCTGAAAAGAGGTTATGTTCATTAGAGAGAAGACTGAAGACTGGTGACCTGAAACAAAAATACAAAGAGGTTATTAATGAATATGTTGAATTAAATCATATGGAAATTGTACCTGAAGATGCAATCAACAATCCAAAGGCAGTATACCTACCTCATCATGCTATAGTGCGCGAAGATAAACAAACGTCAAAAATTCGGCCAGTTTTCGATGCGTCTTGTAAGGGAACTAACAATAGATCACTTAATGATCATTTGTTAGTGGGTCCGACTCTGCAGGCAGAGTTGAAACATCTGGTAATGAATTGGAGACTTTCATGCATTTGTTTGACAGCTGATATAATGAAAATGTACCGCCAGGTAAAGGTTCACCAAGACGATATAGATTACCAGCGAATCTTATGGAGAAGCAATACGGATGAAGAAATAAAATGTTATCGAATGTTACGAGTTACATTCGGAGTAGCATCGGCTCCATATCTTGCAGTAAGATCTTTGCTGCAACTGAGCATTGATGAAGGTCATAAGTACCCAATGGCAGCCACAGCAGTAGCCACTCAGTTTTACATGGATGATTTGCTGGCTGGATGCGAAAGCGTACAAGAAGGAATAAATCTATATCAAGAAATGAACAGGCTTATGGAAAAAGGAGGATTTACTCTTCAAAAGTGGACAAGTAACAATGAAGAATTGCTACAGAAAATGAAGATAATCGAACAAGAATGTGGGGATAAAGAAAGACCAAAAGGAGAAGAAATCAAAGAAGAATTAAAAATAAAGACAGACGAAGTAGTGAAAATTGTAGGACTTACCTGGGACCGCAGAAATGACTCCTTTCGTTATAAGATAGACCTTCCTGATGTCGAAGAACCTGCAACAAAAAGAAATATTATTTCTAACATTTGTCGCTTGTATGACCCCATAGGGTGGGTCGGGCCAAGTATAATAATTACAAAGATGCTGATCCAGAAATTATGGCTGGCAGGGATTAACTGGGACGAAACTGTCCCACTGAAAATCTTAAATGAATGGAAAACGTATAAAGATGAATTGAAAATGCTTACTAATGTGTCGATTCCTCGTTGGATTGGTACAGGAAGTGGAGACCTCGTAGAATTGCACGGATTTAGCGACGCCTCGAGGGACGCCTATGCTGCTGTGATTTATGCGCGGGTCATCAATCCCCAAAAGGTAATTCGGGTTTCACTCATATCTGCAAAGACTAAAGTGGCTCCTATTAAGCAAGTGTCTATTCCGAGATTGGAATTGTGTGGAGCTGTTTTACTGACGCGGTTAATGATGGAAACAGCAACCGTAATGAAGGTTGACAAGACTAACCTGTATGCTTGGACGGACTCCACCGTAGTGCTCTCTTGGCTTAACAGCCACCCCAGCCGCTGGAAAGTATTTGTGGCAAATCGTGTATCGGAGATTATTACAAGCCTAGATTCACATCATTGGTCGCATATTTCAACAAAATTCAATCCAGCGGACGCCGCATCTAGAGGTCAATCTCCATCAGAACTGGTAAAAAATATGATGTGGTTCCAAGGTCCAGACTTTCTGCTCAAAAACCACATCGAATACACAAAGATAAAGGACATTAATTCAAATTCGGAAGAAGCAAAGGCAACATCTCACTGCACCACGGTTGATACTTCCATTATGGAAAGATTCTCATCACTTACCAGGATGATACGTGTTAGTGCATACTGCAGGCGTTTTCTCCATAATCTGAGAAAGGAAAAATCGGAAAGACAAGTAGGGTTTTTAACAACCCAGGAACTAAATAATACATTGCATTGTTGCATTCGACAGTGTCAAGCAGATAAGTTCAGCGAAGAAATAGCTATTATAAAGAAAGAGGAAAATCTACCGAAACGTAGCAGCTTGAGATCGTTAAATCCATTTTTGGACGAAGAACAAATTTTGCGTGTCGGTGGTAGATTGGAACATTCTTCGTTAAGCACTGAACGAAAACATCCCATTTTGATACCCAAAGATTCATATTTGGCCAATCTTATTATCATGGACGCTCACAAACAGACACTCCACGGCGGCCCACAACTAATGCTGTGTTACTTACGGGCAAAATATTGGATTCTTGGAGCTGGGCGCCTTGTGAAATCGTGCTTTCGCAATTGTGTTACATGTGTTAAGAACACGGGAAACACGCAAACACAGTTGATGGGGCAGCTACCATCGGTAAGGTCAACTCCAGCCCGATGTTTCAGTTCAAGCGGAGTTGATTACGCAGGTCCCATCCAACTTCGGACGGCTAAAGGTCGTGGTCACAAATCCTATAAGGGATACATCTGTTTGTTTGTGTGTATGGTGACCCGTGCCGTACACTTGGAAGTGGTGAGCGATCTCACAACTGAAGGATTTCTTCAAGCCTTCAAAAGATTTGTAGCTAGGCGAGGTTTTTGTAGGGAAATCTGGAGTGACAATGGATCTAATTTTATTGGAGCGTCCAGTGAATTAAAACGGTTATTTAAAAAGGAAAAGGGTTCCGTGATGCAAGAAATTGCTGAAGATTTAGCCACTAACGGATGTAAATGGCATTTCATACCTTCTCGCTCGCCTAACTTTGGAGGCCTTTGGGAGGCCGGAATTAAATCGGTTAAATACCATTTGAAGCGAGCGAGTGAACACACATAGGAGTTTCAACCTTAACGTTTGAAGAAATGACAACCGTTCTGGCACAGATCGAAGCGTGTCTGAATTCCAGACCGCTTTCTGTAATAACTGGAAATGACGATAAAGATAATTTTACCATATTGACACCTGGACACTTCATTGTGGGTGAAGCTCTGGTGACCCCGCCCGACAGTAATTTTGAATCTTCAAACTTAAGTTCACTTCGGCGATGG
Source organism: Alsophila aescularia (assembly GCA_946251855.1). Lineage (NCBI taxonomy): Eukaryota > Metazoa > Arthropoda > Insecta > Lepidoptera > Geometridae > Alsophila > Alsophila aescularia. The sequence goes on from OX276381.1 coordinate 42,023,284, forward strand.
CAATACACTCAAAAGATGACCCAAACCTTCTGGCGTCAATGGTCACGCCAATATTTAACAAAGTTCTATAAAAGGTATCGTTGGCCATCTCAGATGCCACAGCCTCGCATCGGGGATGTAGTGACAGTAAGAGAAGATAATTTACCGGTATGTCGTTGGTTGTATGGCAGGGTGATTGCGACTCATCCAGGACAGGATAATTTAGTTCGAGTAGTAACTTTAAAAGTCAAAAATGGTACAATTAAACGTCCTGTGAGCAAGCTGTGCCTGCTTCCTATTACTCATCCTATTACCCGATTTTACTTGAATTATTCATACACAAAAACAGTTTAATGTTGAAGGCTTTGGATGTAAAGATTGTATAGATGTAATATGTAGTTTTAAAAGTCATTGAATTTGTTAACAGTTGTTAATTAGCTCATGTTATAACCTTAGAAACTAAGTTTTACTGTCTTGTTTTGTTTGTTATGGACAAAGCTATGTTTGTCCATGGTGGGCGATGTATGTAGGATTAAAACCCCACCAGTAACACCAAACGAGAACCATAACTATGGTTCATACATTTGTAAAACGACGTTCGCAGTTAGTTCCTTATTTTTGTACTAGATGGCCGATCTTGTTGAGCGGCCAATTCCTGAATCGCGGTTACGAAATTTGCACAGAACATTGTGGTATTTTTTTGGTTAGGAAAATAAATGTGTCTTTGATATTGGAATGTAAACTGTGGTTTTATTACATAACCCTACGGATCATCGACCCTTGCGACGACGTGTGTAGCAGGTGTTTGCACAATCTCATCATCTCGAACGCAAGTTTAGGTATTCTGTGTTTTGTAACGGCGCGGTCCGAATCAAGTCATAAGCGATATTATCGCGCTCATAAGCGGTCCGATTCAGCGTAAGCACGCCAACGGCAGACTAACGATATCGCGTGTGATGTAATAGATGACGTCATTATTGTCACCATATTGAACTTACGGTGATTATGCTCCTGCGTGAAATCCCTGCCTTATGTCAAATTTGAAATTTCTTTCAAACATCGCCGGTTTTGTGGAAAGAACCCGCACAAAAAATTAAGAAAAGAACCCGCACAAGCCATTAAAAAAGAAGTTGAGTTGAGATTATAGAATATAATCACTACATAAGTGCATCCCTGTATCTCCTAAATGGTCATTGCTACCTGCGTTTAGAATAATGTAGAAAATTGAAGTCCCTATTAGTGATGAAGGCATCGGGAGGCAGTTCATCCTCCGTTTGATGATGCAAGAGGTCGAAAGAGATGGATTATTTGAGTCCGTGACAAAAAGAAAAAATATCTGCGATCAAAGGCAGGTCCGATTCAAAATCACGCTGACAGCACTGTGAGCTATCAAAATTTGCATGTTTTCTTTCGGACCGCAGTGATTTCCGTCAACGCGTATGAGTAATGAAATTAGATTCGGACCGCGGCCTGAGTTAACTTCTGGGGTGCGTTCAATTACTACGCTCAAGGACACACGGATCATCAGCGCGATCACTCGAAATCGTTCACGGCATCGTCGGGCGTACGCACGAGTCACTCCGAATAATAGTAGGGGAGGGGAAGAATAGTATGAAACTGACACTTGACAGTTGTCAGTTCTATGTGGACGTCCAAAGTCGTTCATTAACTCCGGATGATCGAGCGATATTCGCACGGGTGAATCGTTCGAGGACGCACGGATCACCCGCGCGATCACTCGAAATCGTTCACGGTGTCGTCGGGCGTTCGCCTGGGTCACCCAAAAAATAGTAGGGGAGGGGTGGAATAGTATGAAACTGACTGTTGTCAGTTCTATATGGACGTCCAAAGCCGTTCACTAAAGGCCTCAACATACCATCCGGATGGCATGGCATCCGCGGTGGCTGTCGGATGCGTCCGGCTGATCTGGCAGTACATTTTATATTATACTGAGCCTACTAGCCGGGCGTAAGTGGCGGACGTGACCTTGGGCCCTGTGACGTCCAGCATCCAGCAGCCACGTCCGCAATCCGGCTGCCGCGTCCGGCATGTTTCGAGAGAGGTTCGTGTATACACACAGTCAGGAGCGCCGGTCGTGGACGGCGTCCGCAGAGTGCCGGACCTAGTAGCCGGATGCCGGGTGCGGCTGCGGGACGCATCCGTATGGTTTGTTGAGACCCTAACTCCGGATGATCGAGCGATATTCGCACGGGTGATTCGAGCGTAGTAAGTGAACGCACCTCTGTGCTGTGTATTACCTATTATTTATTCTGTGGTATTACGTAGACTTATGTAGTGTATTTACAATCTGTGCATTCTCTTTGGTGCTGTGTACGTAGTATCCAAAGAGTATATAAATACTAGTAGTATCTATAAGTCTGTGGTGCTGTGCTCCAACTCCACAGATTAAGTATCAGAATTCTGTGGCTCAATTCCATAACTTGGCTACAATCGGATTATCACTTTTTTCATAGCAAATTCGACTCTATCGCAAGGCATTAGTGGTTGCGATACTGAGAATTCGATTGAAGCCAAGTTATGGAATCGGGCTGCTATACTCCAATGATATGTTGTGATACGTAGTATTAGTATCTCTATTCTCGGAGGGGCGGAGCGTCATTGTTGACAATAGGTGAAAAATTGTAACAATTTTGGTTTTTGATATTAATCGCGTAAATATCTAGACCTGTTTAATATTTTCTGTAGTTTTTCACCCAAGGAATTATTGGTTAGTGTATTTTATCTATTAAGTAGCTTTCTTTTCCAAGGAAAATATGAATGAGCCTCCTGACCCTGGGGGCGGTATGGATGTAACTAGGCCACCGTCTCCGGCTGCCTATACAATGGTGATGACTACTGAGCAGGTTGAGTCCTCATGTGCTCGAAAGCGCAGAGCGTTAAATAGAGAATGTATTAATCGTTCTCGTTCGGTATCACAATCTACGCTGACAGGTGATGAAGTTGATCTCCAAGCAGGGCAGCGTACTCCTCCAACCTCCTTCTCTGATGCCTCAACGAATATAACAGCTACTTCTCCTCCCCTGCTTCACCAAGTCCCGGCTTCCTTGTCCTCTACACCTGCAATAAAATCGCAAGATCTAGGTCAAGCTTTTACACCTGTAGGTCGCCACTTGTATATTCATACAGATCGCGGGCCTTTTACGGTTCATGTCCAAAGATCTCAAAGTTCTGCATCAGACGGTACAACATTACACCCAGTCACCTTCGGCCGTTTTTTGTTTAGCCGATACAGAGAGTTTCAAGGGATTATTGATGGTTCAATAAAAAGTATCGGGCGAAACAGAATATCCTTAGATTTTCATTCCGGAATCGACGCCAACAAATTCATAGAATCTCCGACTCTGTCTGCAAATAACTATAATGCCCTAATTCCTTCATACAATGTAACACGAATGGGATTAATACGAGGTATCCCAGCTGACATGTCCCCAGAGATGATAAAAGAAGAGATGAAGGTCCCTCCCAATTGTGGCTCGATTATAAAAGTCCGTCGACTAAATTATAAAGTTATAATCGATGGATCCGTGGCTTGGAAGCCGTCCCAAACGGTGGTTCTAACATTTGATGGCCAAATACTTCCAAACAGAGTGTTTCTTTGTTATAATTCGTTCCCAGTGGCATTGTATAACTTCCCAACTATTCAATGTTTCCAGTGCTGTCGGTATGGTCACACGAAAACTCAATGCCGTTCTAATCCAACATGCTATAAATGTGCGTCCACTCACCTTGGCGAGTCTTGCCGAGTAGAGGAGGACATTGCAATATGTATTTCATGTAAGGGTAACCATTTTGCCACGAATAACTCTTGCCCGGAGATGCAACGTCAAAAAAATATAAAAGTAGCTATGGCGCAAAAAGCAATTTCTTACTCGGAAGCTTCTAAATTGTTTTCTGTGTCAAAAGTGTCCTACGCCAACGTCGCTTCTTCTACGTCTCCTTCTCCCCCTTTTCCCTCCTTTCATATGATCAAAAATAATACTGTGGAACCTCAAAGAGTCGTATACAAAAAGAAGGTAATTCAGAAGCATCATGCCCCTACTTCGGCCGTCGCTAACGGTAACGGTTACGACAGAGTCGCTCATAATAATATTATTAGAGACGATTTATCAGAAGCAGCTCCTAATGGCTGCGCTCTTCAAGCTCAGGACAGAGTAAATATAGATAATCCCCCTCTTCAGTCACTCGTTGTTGATCTTCTTATGAAACTTATAAACTCTCTTCTTCCTTTATTAAACAGTGCTCCGTCTCTCTCTAACTTACCGTCCAACGTTGCCCCCACCTTAAGTTGCCTCTTATCTTTCTTACAAAATGGATCAAGTTTACAGGATTCTCCAATGGAACCCTAGAAGTATTATTAACAAAAAGTCCGATCTTATTTATCTAGTTAACCATCACAGTCCGGACATCTTGTCGGTCTCAGAAACTTGGCTTAGACCCGATTCCAAATTTAGGTTATCGGGTTTTGTTGATGTTAGAAGAGACTGTCAAGATGGTTTTGGTGGTGTTGCCCTTTTTATTAAAAATAATATTACCTACTCAATTATTTCTTTGCCTTATTATGGTGAAGGTTTCGAGGTGGTTGCTGTTCAGCTTAAGAATTCAACAGTTATCTCTCTATACATTCCTTTGCCTTCCAAATCTATAATTCGTAAACTTATTAATGTTTTAAATTCTCTTCCTAAGCCTTTTCTAGTTTTGGGTGATCTGAATTGTCATCACTCTGTATGGGGTTGTGGTTTGTCGGATTCACCTGGGATCTTTTTATTGGACTCCTTAGATCATCTTAATCTCTGTATTTTAAATGACGGTTCCCCGACTAGAAGATCTCGGCCAGATGAACACCCTAGTGCAGTGGACCTGTCCTTATGTTCTCCAGAACTTGCTTCACTTATGTCTTGGTGTGTCCTTCCTTCTACTTATGGCAGTGACCATTTTCCTATTCTTATAAATATTTCACAAAAATGTCCGCGTACTGCTTCTAGAAATCCTCCTCTTCTTAAATATGCCATAGACAATAATAGTTCAGGGTGGGCCAAATTTAATGAACTCACTGATATAAATTCTCCTAAATTACCTGTCATAAATTCTTACAATATAAGATCTTGTTCTGATGCGCTTGTGCACAGTTTGTTAGAGTGTGCTAATGGGTCTTTCCCCATTAAAAAACCTCATTCGAATAAAATTCCATCTCCTCCGTGGTGGGATAAAGACTGTACTGAAGCAATTAAATCTCGTAAGGTTGCTGAAGTCACCTTTTGTATGGCTATGACTAGTGAAAATTTCTCTGAATTAAATAAAGTAATCGCAAAATCTAAACGCCTCTTTCATAATAAGAAACGTGATAGCTGGAAAGTTTTTTGCACTAGCATTGGCCCTGACACTCCTACCTCTTTGATATGGAAGAAGATCCATAGGTATCGTCGTTCGTGGTGTCCTCCATATCGAAGTTGTTGCCCATCCCAGGCTTGGGCTGACTCCTTCATGGACAAATTAGCCCCTCAATATTGCCCTCTTCCCTCAGAACTACCATCTCTTTCTAATCCTTCATCTATTGAAACTTTAGACCAACCGTTTTCTTTAAAAGAATTAGAAATAGTCTTGAAATCAGTCAGAGACTCAGCCCCCGGTATGGATGGCATTCCGTATTCTTTTCTTTCGAAAGCTAACGTCCGCCTTCATATCTATTATTTATCTCTTGTTAATATTATTTTTGATTCTGGATATGTTCCAGTTACTTGGACATCTCAATTCATAATCCCTATTCTTAAACCTGATAAAGATCCGGTAGATCCTAATTCTTACCGCCCTATTGCTCTCTCTTCAGTTTTGGCTAAACTTGCTGAACACTTAATAAAGAACCGCCTTGAGTGGTTCCTGGAAAGTCATGAGCTTCTTGCAAAGTCTCAGTATGGCTTTAGAAAGGGCAAAAGCACTATGGATAGCCTGGGTATATTTACTACCGATATAAGACTTGCCTTTACTCGCAATGAATCTGTTGTTGGTGCTTTCCTAGATATGTCTGCAGCCTATGATAATGTTCAGCTTCCCCTTCTCAAGAATAAGCTTAGACGGTTGAAAATTCCAGTAAAAATAAGTAATTTTGTAATGAACCTTCTTTCAGAGAGATACATATTCCTCCACTGTAGTGACCCCTCGATTTCTTCAACTAGAACCATATGGCGGGGATTACCTCAAGGCTCTGTCCTCAGTCCTCTCCTTTATAACGTCTATACATAAGATCTAGAATCCTCAATTGGTCTCTGCCGCATTCTTCAATATGCGGATGACATTCTTTTATATAGTACTCATCATAAAATTAATGATGCTAGTAACTGTATTTCCCTTTCCCTTAATTATTTAAATGTTTGGCTTCATAAAAATGGCTTGGATCTCTCGCCTTCTAAGAGCAATATCGTTATCTTTTCTCGTAAAAGAAATCTTCCTGATATAAACATTACTGTTAATGAGAGCAGAATTCCAGTTAAAGAGTCCGTAAAATTCCTCGGTCTCTTGTTGGACAATAAGTTGTCTGGACGTTTGCATTGTGAATATATTGCAAATAAGTGTGAGAGGAATCTGAACATTTTAAGGTCTGTCGGGAGTATGGTGGGGTGCTCATCCTTTTAATCTTAAACTTTTATATAACGCTATAATTCGTAGCGTTTTAGATTATGGTACTTTTCTGCTTGATCCTGCTTGCAGGGTTGGCTTAAGAAAACTTGATTTAATTCAGTCAAAGTCACTTCGGATTATCGCAGGTGCGATGAAGTCCTCTCCAATCAATGCACTCCAGGTGGAGTGTGTTGATCCTCCTCTCCATCTTCGCCGACAATTTCTTTCCAACAGATTCTTCTTTCGTTTTATTCAATTTTCTAATCATCCTCTTATACCCAAGCTTCAACTTTTCTATCAATACGTTTATACCTCCCGTTATTGGAGATGTAAACATCATCCTCTGTTGCTCAAAAGTTTAATAGTTTATAAATCCCTTAAAGACCCTACATACCGGTCTCCAAAACTCCCAATTTTTAATTTTGATTACGACATTGTTACCTTTCATCCGCAAATAATTTTAGAGTTTGATATCTGCAAAGGTGACCTTTATGCTGATGAGCATTTTCGAGAGATTTTGCACAGGGATTGGCTTGGTTGGCATACAATATTCACAGATGCCTCAAAATTATCGCCAGTTGGATGTGTTGGTTGTGGTGTTTTCCATTCTCAATTCGACATTGTCCAAAAAGTTAAGTGTCCTCCTGAGTCGTCAGTGTTCACCGGTGAATGTTTGGCTATACTTGAAGCGGTTAAATATGTCCTTCTCTTTAAACTTCGTCGTACTATTATCTTCTCAGATTCACGTAGTTTCCTCCAATCTTTGCTTTCTAATCCATTTCATTCTAAATTTCATCCAATCTTACTTCATATCAAAAAGTCTATTTCTGAATGTCTCCTTAAAGGCTTAGACGTAGTTCTTGCCTGGGTGCCTGGGCATGTTGGTCTCTCTGGTAATGAGCGTGTCGATAGAGTGGCCAAGGAAGCAGTTTCTTGTGGCGATAAGATTCCTTTTATAAATTATAGCCAGGACCTTATTTGCCTACCAAAAAAATATTTATTAAATTCTTGGTGTATAAACTGGAGATCTTCTAGCAAATACAAAGGTTCTGGTTTTGCTAGAATTCAGCCTGACATCCCTAGTAAACCATGGTTTGCACGGTGGCACTTCAGCAAGCTTTTTACATCTTCAATCATTCGTATGAGGCTGGGTCACTGTTGTATCCCTACTCATTTGCAAAAGATTCATGTTAAAGATTCTTCAATATGTGAATGTGGTCTTGATGATGGAGATCTCAATCATATTTTCTTTTCATGTCCACTACTGAATCATTTCTCATTCTTTCAGTCTCTTATTTCACTAGAAGTTTCATTGCCAACTCATATAACAGAACTTTTATCATCCAATAGTCGTAATATTTATATGTCTTTAGTTCAATTCCTTTCATTAAATAATCTGAAACTTTAAGTATTTGTGTATATTGTAGTTTTATAAATTATAGTTCATATGTATATATATATATTTAATTCATTTATGTATGTAGTTCTCCTATGTTTGTAAAATTCATCATATTAATCTGGTCTTGTTAACGTTTCTAAATTTCCTGTACTAGTAAATTATTTATAAACTTTTTGACGCGAAGCTACATGACTCTGGCAGAAATGTCAAAAAGACAATTGCCACAAATAAAAAAAAAAAAAAAAAAAAAAAAACTCTATTCTCTACATAATCTGCGATGTTGTGTATATTTTAGCTATTCTAAGGATTATGTCTTGCGAATAAAATAAAAATAGCGATATTCTTTCCGATTGAATTGATATGATTGAAACGAAGTAGTGTATATAACATAGCCAAATTAGTTATGATAATAAAGAAAATGTCTGACAAAAAAAAGAAATTATTTCCATCCAGTAAGGTATGTGAAACGTATATTTCTCTAACCCAACCCACCTAAACTGGCACACTAACTGGTCGCTGAATATCTTCAGGTTACCTACTGGTATTTAAAAATAAATGGTCAATAGCAATACCAACAATGTTACATTAATTTAATTATGTTTTAGGATTCTACGGCACCAAGGAGGCCGGTTATTTTGAAATCTGACAGAGATTCCTCCAAAGAAGTGAATAAAGAGAAGCAGGAGAAAGAAAAACAACCTACTATAATACTAAAGACTCGAGAACAGAGCACACCGAAAGAGGAACGTCCATCAAGTCCAAAAGCTTTGAAAACTAATGATGATGGCCCGGTTCCTAGTAAAATAGCTCAAAATGAGAATAAAGAAAAGAAAAGTTTAGAAAAGCCATCTCCACCTCTGAAATACATGTCGCAGCCTGTCAAACTTCTGGATGAGAACTTAGAATTCAACAGTGCAGCTCTAGAGTTCTTGCATGACTCAAGCACAAACTATCTTGTTGTTGGAATCATAGGTAATAAACATTTGAATTAAAAAAATGGCTTCAAATTGATTTGCTAAAAAATACTGTGACCAATATTTTTTTAGCAAATCATTTTTTATGATTTTTTAAAACCACAAAGAAGCTTTTGAGTAAATAAAAAATAAGAGACTACTGGGCTCAACTTTCCAATATATGTAAGTTGTAGAAGGGTAAGGGAGGTTGGGAGGGGAGTGGGAGGGGGGGGGCTCCCCCATGGAAGGGGGGATGGCGATAAGAAAAAAAAACAAGTTTGGGTATCGAAAAAAAATTAAATAATTGACACTGGGAGGGGTGGGGCAGGTTGTAAAAGGAATAAAAATTTGTCTTTGGTATGGGCTCTCGCCAGAACTCTCGCGAGGTCGCCGCTCGGCAGACCGACACCAACATTGGGCATTCCGACATGAGTAGGTTCGGTTCTAACTGAGTCACAGAACCCACATCAGTAGGTTAGATTCTAAAAGAGTCACAGAACCAACACAGAGCACCCCAACATGAGTAGATTAGGTTCTAAATGAGTCACAGAACCGACACAGAGCACCCCGATGGCACCTGGTCTTGTGGTCCCTACCCCCAGAGTGTATATAAAAAGTGCGGAGCCAGAAGCTCGCGTGGGAGGTCCTGAGTGGAGCAAGACTGTGAGGACAAAGTGAAGCGAAGGGGGCAGGTGGCAAGCGTAGCGAGCCGGCGACATCTGTAGCGGAGCGTAGGTCGAGTGGGCGAAGCGACGCTCAGGAGTGACCTCGCGAGAGTTCTAGCGAGAGCCCATACCGAAGACAAATTTTTATTCCTGTTCGAACCTGCCCCACCCCTCCCAGTGTCAATTTTTTTCTCTACATTTTTTTCGAATCATAACCTTGTTTTTTTTAATTTGTTATTGCCATCCCCCCTTCCATGGGGGAGCCCCACCTACCACCCCCTCCCCCTCCCACCCTTCCTAACCCTTCTACAACTTACATATATTGTAAAGTTCTTCCGACTACTGTACAAGCTTTCCCTTGAATTTAGGGGAGAAGGGGGAATTAGAAGAACCCCCCCCCCGTAAAAGAAGGCTAGATTCTCTCCCACCCCCCTATTTTTGTTTAGTACAATTGGATATATTTGATGCCCTAGCCTAACCCACTCCCTAACTTACCGGCAATGTCTTACAAGTATTAAAACAGATTGATTTTCAAAGCTAAAAAATATGAACCATGAAGACAAAGGCCAAGTTGGATTGCCACTGAAGGGTGTTAGTTAACACAGATAAAATTTCAAGGCAAAAATATGTGATTCTATACAATTATTAAAAATATGCAAAATATTTTAAAAAAACATCTCAGAGAGGGGTGCAAGTCTATGTTCCTGTACTCAACCTGTAAGGGGGTTCTACTCCCTCCACCCTATTTGAGCCAAAAATAATCCAAATTTGTTCAGAAATCCTCAAGATATGCATGTATGTTCAGTAGATACTGCCAGTTTACAAAACTGAAAAAAAACATACAGTTAAGAGAATGTTCTTCTTGTGGAATTACATTAAATTATCTTGATTTATTTAAGAGTCCTTAGTTTGACACAAAATAGACTGTTAAGTAGTACAGGCGAACTTGTTACGGATCGAGACCAGATAGTTAAAACCATTGAAGAGTTTTACACGGAATTAAATGTGTCGAAAGCAGCGGAACCAGAAACGCCAGATCCTGTAGACCCTAGAGCTGACCCAGTTGAACGTCTAGATGATGACATATCACCATCAATCACAGAAGATGAGATTGAGTTTGCTCTAGGTCTAATGAAACGCAGTAAAGCATCTGGAGAAGATGATATATACGTGGAGATGTTGCAGACTGGTGGGCTCCCTGTATTACAACCGCTAGCAAAACTCTTCAACTAAGTACTCTATCAAGGTATCACACCTAAAACATAGAAAACTGCTACAGTTTCAATCCTGCACAAGAAAGAAGGGGGGACAAAACCAAATTGAAAATTACCGCCAGATTAGCTTGCTCTCGCAGGTTTATAAACTGTTCGCTAAGGTCCTGTGTAACAGATTATCCCGCCCTCTTGACGAATACCAACCTGTAGAACAAGCTGGCTTCCGGAGTGGATTCTCGACTATGGACCACATTCATGCTGTCAGGCAACTCATGGAGAGATGCAGAGAATATAACAGGCCCTTGTGTTTCGCCTTTGTCGATTATGAAAAGTCTTTTGACAGTGTCGAACACTGGGCCGTGTTTCATTCTATCCATTGTTGCGGCACTGGCAAGCGATTATGCCTAAGTGGTGGCCTAGAGGAGCGCAGCGTTCACGGGGCAGACCACCAGCCCGATGGTCAGACGACATTGTTAGGCACGCAGGAATAGACTGGATGAGACTTGCACAGGACTGGAACAAATAGCGTGAAAGAGAGGAGGCCTATACCCAACAGCGGGTGGATGTGGGCTGAGTAGATAGTAGATAGATAGTTTCATTGCTTTTAAAAAGAGTTAAGGCAAGGGATGGATACTAGATTTGCAGTTCCTTAGGCTGATGATGATGATTGATCTTACTAGATTTTAACAGTTTTACACAATACTTTAATTTTCCACATTGCTACCGAAATCTGTGTGCCTTTTGACAAAAGCTCCCTTTAACCAGGGTTGATAAAAATCATGTTTTTTTGTTTATGACAGTTTTTTTTTATTTATATATAAAAGCATGTTTTAATTGTATTTTTTTTTTATTAAGTTTTTGATTTTTTTCAACGTAAACAGTAGTTTTAACTTATCTGCTCAGTTCCCTAGTCGCTTTTCCTATGTCAAATTTAACCATCATCACAAAATAAATAATTGTATGTCATCTAAACATGCAAACAAATGGTGGTCAAAAACATTTGAGAACACTAATTTCGCCCACAAAATGCCCAACCCGAACGGCAAATGTGCTCATTTTTGTTCGCCAACAGGGTCCACACATTAAGGGGTTTTCCCCACTTTAAGGAAAAACATTTTTTTGCTGAATCTTTGGGAAAACAATAATTAGTAAAATCAAAAAATGTACTTACATATTTTAATAAGCATTTTTAATTTGTATTCTCCTAAGTTTATGATTTTAATTCAACCATAAACTTTTACGAAAAAAAAAACAAATTTGATTTAAATCACTGATTTTAATTTAAAAAAAAACCCTTGAATCAACCCTGCCTTTAACCCCATCATCATTCCTCAATAGCTACAACTACCTCATTGTCTCAGATTATTTTACTCTTTCCTACACACCACATGCTTACTTAGGCTACATTTAAAACTACAAAATTATGTAGAAGAATGGCAGGAAGGTATATGTAATTTTTATCATTTTAGGTACCCAAGGTGTCGGAAAATCAATGATAATGAACTTAATAGCAAAGAGTGAACACAACCAAAATTTGGTCAGTCAAATATTGAGCTCACACGAAATACCAAACGATGGTACGTTTGAGGCAAATGAGATCTCTGGTATTGAAAACCAAGCACTCGACTTTGTTGAAGCTCCAGAAAAAGCCAAAGAGAAGAATGACAATTTCAAGTTTAAAATGCAAGATATTGATCAGATAGAGAGGGGAGTCCATTGTACTAAAGGTAAAAACAAATAATGTCTATTGTTTTATAGATTTTTCAATGACTAATTGACAGAAACTTTACTATAAAAATATACATACAAATTTGCAAGTAGACAATGAGAAGAAAATCTGTGAGAAACTGAGGAAATTGGGGAATGTGGAAGCGGGACAGAACAGTTTTTTTTTTCCCCTTGTTTTATCTGCAATCGGCTCTGTAGCCATAATCAGATGTGTTCCTTGTTTTTGAGGTGTAGGTGTCCTTCCATTAAATGACACCGTATAGATGGATAGAAAGTTATTTTCTTTGGTCTAGGTTGAGTATTTGCCATCTTTTTAGGCGTTTTACATTTTCCTGCGTGTTCAAGAGGTTCTTTGCCAATTCATTTAAATGTTTATTAAGTCTGTCTTTATATCTCTTGCTGTTGTTGCTGATTTCCTGCTTTACAGTTGACATTTCCAGGTACTCATGTATTTCTGTGTTTCTCACAAACCAGTGTGCGCTTGAGACGGTTCTTAGAGCAATGTTTTGAAATCTCTGGAGTATTTCTATATTGGAGTTACTAGCGGAGCCCCAGAGTTCTATTCCGTATGTCCATATTGGCTTGATGACTACCTTATAAACAAGTAGTTTGTTACTGAGGGATAGCCGGGACAGAACAGTAAGGACATTATGATTTCTCTGATATTCGCTTTCTTTATGATATACTTACGACACCTATTTCGTGACAATTTTGCTACCAAAGAATTAAGTAAATTTGTAAGGAAAAATTACACTAAGAAAAAAATATGATGATGATGATGAAGATGATTGTTAAAGTCCATTTCCTCTTAAATTTTTACCGACTCAGGAGGGTTATGTGTTTGAGTTGTATGTATGTTTGTTTGTACAACTTAAATGGCTTGATGGGTTTTGATAAATGAGTTAACATTAGATTCATCTTGATCACGAGAGTGCTTTAAGATAATATATGAAGTGTCAAGAAAACTAATATGGTGGCTTATAGCTGCCATATTGTATTTCCAACGGGACAAAAAATAACCAAAACCTATCGAGTGGGGTATTAAAATGAAGGTCTTTAAAAGACCATTTTAAAAATGCATATTCTTTTAGCAATTGTCTTTTAAGTTTCTGAAAAAAAAAACAAGTTTAAATTATGCATGTTAATGTATTATACCATAGTCTAATGTTGCAATAGCAACTATTAAAAAAAACATATTTTATTTTTATAATTGCAAGTATTAAAATAAAATATGTAAGTAAAAAAGAAACATTAAATTTATATCAATACCAACTGCGCCCTGCGGTTTCTCCCGCGTCCCTCAGGAACCGTGCATATTTACGGAATAAAAAGTAGCTTATGTCTTAATCCAGGATATAGGCTTCCTGCAAACAAAAATTTCTCCAAATCCGATCAGCCGTTTATCGTGAAGAAGTAACAAACACACACCCGTACATTTACATACAAAATTAGTGTGATTATTTTTGCGGGCGGTAAGCTTGTATTCAATAATTTTGTTCACAGTCGGGTTTTTGTATAATTTTACTTGCCTATTATGAAAGTACAAATATTTCATATATTTTTTTACAGTAAATTAAGTCTATATTCGAAATCGGATTTGGAATTAGCAAGTTTCTCAAAAACTACAGATTTTTGTAAATCTTTGAAGGTGTTTCCAAAATCATTTTTTTCTGTTTTTATCATAAATTCCGTAATTCGAAAGAAAGTAACGATTTCCTTTAATCTTGGTTTCTAATTGGTTAATGATAACATACATAAACATAATAAAACATCAAAATTAAAAACATAAAACCTACTACTATTACTACTAACTTACCCTACTATAATATATTAAATCTGTGGATTTTTTTACCCGATATTGACTGTGTCCATAATTGGCATGCATGAAACGCAAAATTTATATAAGTTTTAAGAAATCACGTACGGGTTCTATGATCAAGAATGCAATGCGTCAATTTAATAGACGCCGCGGCGGTTAAAAATATTAATAACCATCCAGCTTTGAAATGGATAATAAAACAAGCTTAATAACAAGCACAAATTAAAAAATATATACAACCCTCGATATACAGCTAAAAATATAGTTAAGAAAAAAAATAAAAATATAGCTCCAATATAGCTAAGAAGCATCTCAATCACATCAGCTATCAAAGAGAAAAAAAACGCATCAATGTCCATTCATCTGGGAGCTGCGATGCCACAGACAGACATACAGGTACATACAATATAATATGTAACACATTTGGAGTTTGGAACCTTGCAATGTTTTTACATATAACCAACTTGACTTTTCCAGGTATAGACATGTACATAACTAATGACCGTGTGATACTACTGGACTGTCAAGCCCTATGGTCTCCTTCTCTGATGGAGGAAACGAGTACCAACCCTATTACTGCAAGGAGCGCTAACATCTTGACGGTGGACTGCCTGCAAGTAGCATCCTACTTGATGGCAATATGCCACGTACTTATTGCAGTGCAGGATTGGTTTACGGACTACAACTTTTTAAGGTAAATAAAAGTGTCAAAATGTGTCCTAAACATACACGCCTACTGCAGGCGCACGGTAATCCGGTACCCGAATATTTTCGGGATTGCTGAATTATTGACCGAGAGAGCGCGAAGCGTGAGCGAAGTCTCTCCGTTTCAACTTGGACAAAAATGCTTTCGTATGTCCGGATGTCAGTCCGGATCTCAATTCTCCTCTACAGGTTGCATTTCTCAACCGATCTAGACGAAACTTGGTATACAGGTTAAACGAACTTTAAGAATTTTTTAGTCGTCGGGGATTTTGGATTTGTAGATTGATTGGGGGGTACTCCTCCCAAAAAAGGGCTACTGAATATCTCCACCTTATTAGATCCGATTTCGATGGTTCTTTTTTATTTGGAAGGTAGTAACTTTAAATTGGTCTCATAAATATTTAATGAAGATCTGATGAGGATCTTCGGCGTAATGAGCAGAATAGCTACTCAAAATGCAGTAAATTTATCACTTTTAGTTTACTACTAGTCGAATCAGCCCTTTGCCCACTAGGTAGAGATTGATGGAGCACTTTGTTTATTAATATTAGTTTTACATTAAGTTAACTAGATGGCGCTAATGTGCACCGTTAGAATGTTTGCAAAAAAGTTTGTTCGTGCGATGTCTACAGCTCACAGAGCCACTAGTAATATAGCAATAAGATCGAAAAAGACTACAATGATGATAATTTTAAAAACAATTGTGTATTGTACTTAAAATAAGCTACTGAACAAGAATAGATCATTTTTTTAAATCGTGTCTGTCTGTTTGTTTGTCTGTATGTTTGTTCGCGCATCGCTTAAAAACTTCTAGACCGATTGCGATGCTGTTTTCACTGTTGGATAGCATAAGGTTTGACTTAAAAACTGGGGTACTTGGTATCTTAATCCGATGATTAGATGCCAAGCAATCGATAAAAAACTATTTGACGGCTGAACGAACTTTGGTGAAATATAGTATATTGTACTTTATAGGTACTTTTGGTCCTGGAAGAACACGTATGGGCTATTTTTAAATGAAATGACCACGCGGGTAAAGCCGCGGGCACAGCTAGTGTAGTTAGTGGGAAATAAAGTTTTTTTTTTGTGTTTTCGTTTTCTGTCCGCCATTTTGTCAAGTGACGCTTCGATGTACGAAAAAACACAACAGACACGTGGCACCACTATCAGGCCCGGGCTGCCGGCAATGCATAATTATACGCTCTCCTTTTCGGTAATCCGGCATTGGCAGTCAAAGAGTATATAAATACTACGTAAGAAGAGACGGGACTGACGTATATTGGAACGGATGTTGTGAATTTTTAAAACGAGCGCTGAGAATAAGTGCAACATAACAAAACGAATGACCATAGATAATAACACTCTATATCGAGCATGTTAGCCAACATGACAAACAGAAAAGGATGTCTGCAAACATAGCCCATTTTTATCGATATCGATATTTTCAGAAAAAAATATCGATATCGATAGGGTTTATAATAATAATATGTCTTTTCTAAGCATGTGGTTTTTATTACATACAAAAATAATACATTATATAGTACACAACACAATTTGTGTCTTTTTCTCCTAAATTAATGTCTACTCTTCCTTACTCCTTACTTAATATTACAAACTAGCAGTGGTCCATGATTAATAGCAGTTAAGGAGTAGCATTTTTTTTTAAATTGGGTTGTTTCTTTTTGTAGTCGGTGTTTCGAAAATGTTTGCCACAGAAATATTTAATTCATGCAGCTTTTCGATCGGTATGTATGTCAAGTCCTCTTTATCGGTCACTTGTATCCAGTTTTTGCACCTGAAAATAAGTTTTTTAATTAAAATTAGATGATTAATTAAGCGGTTTTAGGCTACACGACATTAGGTATTCTAAATTTATACTTTTACTACGTTTACTATTATATAGTGTGGAATGCAGAAGGACTTAGAATAAGATTAGGAACCAAATGTCGAATAACGGGTTATCGATAACACCGGCACCGCACTAGTTCTAGCAAGGCTATGTTATTTTGTTGAATATTATGAAAGAAAAATCATTAATTTCTTGTACCTAATAGATTACCGAATAGAATTACCACTTACCTATCTTTATTGAGTGGAAATTTAGCCATAAATGTTCGTTTTTGACCCATCGCTCTAACAGATCGCAAACCACAAATTTCGCAAGTTTATAGCTCATTGCATAGAAAACTTTCAAACTCAATCACACTATTATTTATTTAATGTAGAAACAAACACCTTCAAAGCATTAAATACATCAACAGACGGTAATTATCACAAAATCAACTTGCCTAATAATTTTGTAAACAAAGTTAAACCACAGAACACATATTCATAGCGAAGGCGTGCAAGAAGGTCATGCATATAGTGAAGTAGAAAAGATAGCCGCCATAGAAATTAGCTCACGTTTGATACAAAAGTTATGAACAGTTTTTTATTAAGCTGTTTCGCCTGACTGTTGGCAGTGTAAAATGCCGGATTATAGAGCCGGTCATCTGAGTAGCTAAGTGCCGGGATACTGGACTGTGCTGAATTAGCGAGTGCCGGATTACCGATCGCCTACTGTTCTTACATTCAATAAAACGTTACACAAAATCCTTTGGGAATAAACCTTCAGTTTTTATTAAGGTAATCAGGTAATTACCAGTCCAAGTTCATTCGTATCTTCTCCATCCAAAAGTTATCTAGCTTCATCATCAACAGCCTATATTTGTCCACTGCTGGACGTAGGCCTCTTCTAATGAACGCCACTGAGCTCGGTCTTCAGCTCTATCTGGCTAAGGTTTATCTAACCGGTAAGATCAACGATAACGATACCGGTAGATCCGGTTCCCTATAATTTAATTATTGTCCGAGCGAGTGCGAATCGTCTCCGTTTCAGCTTGGCCAAAAATGCTTTCGTATGTCCTTCCGGATGTCTGTTCTCCTCTAAAAGGTCGCATTTCTCCACCGATCTAGACAAAACTTGGTATACAGGTTAAGCGAATTTTTGTTTTTTTTTTGTTTCGGAGTTTTTGATTGGGGGTGGTACTTTCCCCAAAAAAGGGTAAAAAGGGTGCTACTGAATATCTCCGCCTTATTAAATCCGTTAAGTACTTAGTTAATATCGTTACTTGGTACTTGGTGGTCGGGCTTCTTTTCCGCAACTAGGCCGATCATCGGCCCCTTTTGCGTGAAACCGGGCGGCGACAGCTAGTTCAGCCACCCGATGTCCCTCAGGAAGGCCAGCAGCTCACAATTCCGGCGCAGGCCTCCCTCAGGGAGGAAGTTGTTCCCAGGAACTGTTCCCTTTGTGTCGCCACGCTTTCGCACTCGAGGAGTACATGCGTGGCCGTTTCTTCAGCCCCCATGCATCCTCTGCACAAGGGGCTGTCCGTGACACCTAATCTGTGGAGGTGTTTGTTAAGAGGACAATGACCAGTTACAATTCCCACCACTTGTCGGAGACTGTCACGTTTAAGGTTCAGAAGTTTTCGGGAGTATCTCGGATTAACTCCGGGAACGCCTCCCTAGACTGTCTACAATCCTTTATACTTGCCCATAGTTCCTGATGTAGTTTATATGTCCTTTGACGGATCCAGGCTCGAATTTGACTGAAAGGCAATGGAATCATTGGCTCTGGCCCTACAGGGCGCATGCCCGAACCTCTCCTTGCCAGTTCATCAGCTGCATCGTTGCCTCTGGATCCGCTGTGTCCCTTTATCCATTGGAGAGTAAGGTAATTATCTTTACTGACCTCCTCCAGAAGATGGTGACACTGGATAGTTAGCCCCGAGGAATGTTCATACCTTTGAAGTGCTTTAAGGACTGCGGCACTATCAGAGAGTATTCTGATTTTAGAGTCAGTTACCTTCCTGCGCAGTATCGCTGTTGCTGCCTGGATTAAACCCACACATTCCGCTTGGAAAATAGAGTTGTGAGTACCCAGTGCTGCTGCTATATGCATGTTCAAGTCGTCCGAAGAAGAGAAGAGTGTGACGGCACGTCCGGAACTACGTCCTTCGCACCGCCAATAAGAGATGAGGATGGTTGGGTCTCTTGTTCCATGCACACCTTTGGTCGAGGGCCCGTGTTCCCGATCGGTACCTCATCCAGAGTAGGTGGCGCATCCGTAAACGTTCCGTCCCTGGCATAAAAGAGCACGTAGACATTGCCCAAATTATGGACAAGTCTACGGTCACGTTCCAGGATGGTTGGAACAACATGTTCTGGAATACCCAGACACAGGAACAGTGTTCGTCCAACATCCTTGGATTTTGCTTCTTGCCAGGAGTGCGAGTACACCATCCAGGTATTAACGAGTGCCCACTTGTTCTGTCCATCCAGAACCGTGTTTGTATCCTCTAGGGAATTATCACAGTCTGGAAGGATCAGGGCCGCTCGCACCTTTCTGGCGATTTCGCTTTGTTTTTTTATTACAAGTTTTGGGCGTGTATTTGCCGGAATGCTGTCGATGGTTTTTACAAGCCACCTTAGTGAGTCTTCATCCTCACACCACAGCTTCAGAACTCCATCAGAAATGATGGGCCGACCTCTGAAGTTGGGGGAGAAATCATTAGCTGGGTCTTTGATACCCTCAAGTATCCTGTGTTGCAGGAACTTTTTCACTAAGGTAGTCTGTTCCTCGGTAAGGTGGATGCTATCTGCCCTAGACACTGCTACGCAGAGCTTGTTCTGAACAATATCTGCATAGCTAGTCTGGGTCCGATGAGAAGTATCCAACCTTGCTTTCTTGTGTTCACCTCTTGGCGAAACCGTATCGTCCAACCGCGTACGCTTGCTAGTCTCAGTGCGAGCTGGAGCGTACTCGCTGGCGGGGCGTTTGGTTTGGATCCGAAATCCTTGCTTTGTTGCTGGGTACCCTTAACCTTGTCTACACAACCAACGGACCCAGCAGTCACCTCGGACGAATCCTTAGTAAAAGCTGGTGGGGCATACGGCTTGGTTACGGGATCCCTGCTGTCCCTCGTTTGTTTACGCTTCTTAAAGTAAGCTCTTGGTCCCGGACTTTTAGGTCTGGTGTCTTCAACCAGTGGCTTCACACCTCCCGAGCCCGATGCCAAACGCTCCTTTTTCAATTTTTGTTTAATTCTATATTTTTGTTTTTTAGTCAACCTTATTGGGGCGTTAGTCCCCCCCTCAAGGTTCGGAGCACTGGCACTTGAGGTTCCAGCCACCTGCTGTCTCCCCACATTCCTTGCCCCTTTTTTACCCTTAGGTCTAACGACTGTCCAGGCAGCAGTTTGATCCGTGTCGGCAGCAAAAGCTGCCTCCAGGGTACTCACCGCCTCCCCACTAAGGGGGGTTTTTGGATTTTGTTGTTCTTTTTGCTTTTCCATATTATAATTGTTTTTAAAATTCATCTCTCTAGCTCCCCACCCTCCACGGAGCCCGCACCGGGGATATTGGGTTGCAATACCAGGGCTACTAGAGAAGGTATAGAACGGATATCCCAGGCGCCCACGAGCTAAACGCTGCTACGTCCGACACTACGCCCAATCCAAAATTGCGCAGCCCAACGAACACCGCCAGCTGCAGACCCCATAGTCCTTCCGTTCTCGCCAGGCAGAGCTGAAGGCTGCCACCCGTGCTGGATAGATATGGTTGGCTAGTCCATACCCCCCCGTTTTGGTTGAAATCCACACCAAAGAGGAGTGTTGCGGAAGAGAGGTACTATACCCTGACCAACTCCCCACTCAGCCACCAGGTTTGTTTCATCCTACCATACGGGCCCCCCACGCACAGCACCAAGTTACGTGGGTGATCATCCCCCCACCTACTATCACACATTAGGGGATAGTAAGTCCACAGTGACCTGACCACCTCGTCACTGCAGCGGATTGGAAAGGAGGTAAGCCGGGATATTAGGAGTAAAAGGAATTAGGTGGGCTTTTTGAAAGGAAAAGGAAGAGTTAGGTGGGACTAGGAAAGTCTAGAATTGCGTCTGTTGCCTTGGTTACGTCTGTTCCTTAGGGGACCAGACCAAGAACAGGGCGGCACCACGTGAAGGTAGCAATCAGACTTGCTGCGGATGTCTACACGACCTGCGCTCCTTTCCGTAGCCATTGCCGAGCCTGCTCACCGGACAGGTGGCCAGGTTAGGGTTGACCCAGGCGTATAAAGCATATCAAACCCCCCCCCTAGTTAATATCGTTGAAACATCAACGTTTAATGATATGTAAAAACCAAATTTGACCTTATAATTAACTAGCTGTACCCGCGGCTTCGCACGCGTGGTCATTTCTCTAGGTTAAAAGTACTCTATCTACTATTCCAAGACCTAAAGGACCAATATACCAACATTTGATCAAAATTCCTTCAGCTGTCAAAAAGTTTTTATCAATTGCTCGGCTTCAGCTCATACGTATTGTGACACCAAGTACACCAGTTTTTAAGTCAAACTCTAAGCTATCCAACAGTGAAAACCGCAAAGCAATCGGTCCAGTAGTTTTTACATGATGCACGAACAAACATACAGACAAACATGTTATATTCTTGTTCAGTTGCTTATTTTAAGTACCCTAGACCATTTTTATTTAATTATCTTCTTTGTACAGACTTTTTCGTTCTGATTGCTTTATTATAGATAGATATAGATGTTGGGTTATCATGATACCAAAGGTTAATCAAGTGTTCAAACAGATATATTTTCAAGGCTAAAAATACCCGAAGGCGGAGGCAGGAGCTCGATAACCTTCGCTCCCGCCTTCGCCTTCTGTTCTAACCTATCAAGGCCAAGTCGGTCTTCCGCCTAGCGCCTCTAACAGTGTATATTGTACCTATTTTTCGATATGATCACTAATGTTTGACTATATCATGAAGTAGCCGTGCGTTTAGTTATCATGCCAAACTAGTCTAGTCTAGTTCAGTCATCTGGCCAAACTATTTAATGATGTGACCCACAATTTTATGAAATAGAACCATATCATGAAGTGATAAACTCTATATATCATGCTTGAAGCTATCCACCTTATTTTTGCAGGTACATTCAAGCAGCAGAAATGCTAAAGCCTTCGCTGTCCGCTTCCAACTCGGTTGTAACCCAGGAGGGTTTGGAGTCTACCGGTAGCGGGGAGAGCCACCCTCACTTACTGCTGCTGCACAACCGCTGCCAACTTGAGGACTTCACCTCTGACGCTGTGAGGGCCATGCAGGATCTATACAGGTTTGGGCTACAACTCATATAATAATATTTACTTATAAAAAAGGATTAAGTACCAAAAAGTCTGTATAATGAAGATAATAAAAGCTATCCAACAGTGAAACCGAATCGAAATCGGTCCAGTAGTTTATAAGTAAAGCGCGACCAGACAAAAAGACAGTCACCATTTAAAAAATATGATATATTCTTGTTAATTCGCTTATTTTAGGTACCCTAAACCATTTTTTAAAAATTAATATACAGTCTTTTTGTTACTTACTACTTTATTATAAGTATAGATATTCGCAAGCCCTTTTTTAACAGATGTACAGTTAATACTAGTGGTTTTCTTCAACACCACTCCAATATGTCAACCGGACTCCGATTGTCCGCTTTTTGACTCATTATTATAGAGCAAGTAATCAAGTGTTCAAACAGATAGATGAAAAAATGAAAGATGATGAGATAAATGAATGGACGGGCCTTGTATGGACCAGGCCCGTCCATTCATTTTATATCGGTCGAGGCTTTTATTAAGCTATACATGTGCGGATTTGCATTCGCTATATGGGCGTTAAGCCGCGTCTCGGTTACTAAAAACTGACAGCAGTAGTCATAGACCCTTGATCTACCTGACAAGCTCTGGTATCATGGCTTGACACTACCCCATTAAACATACTGTTACGAGCTGGAATTCGGATAAAATTGACGTATGCCAATTAAATAAAAAATTAACACCTTTATTCGAACATCACAAAAAGAAAATAAAGCGACAAGTAACACTCAAACACTTTTTTTCTCGACTGTACACACTCATTAATTATCTCTGAATATTCGCTTCGAATCACTTTGATCGTTTCGTTCCGAATGCCAAGTCAAGACTGTTCAAGGCAGCAGATGCGCGCCCTATTTATACCGCGATGGGGTTTGTAGAAGGTACTGGTATGTACTCACAGTAGTCGATAGGTACGTGAACCTTCAAGGCTGGCGCCGCCTTTGATGATGCCGCGTCGCCCCTCGCCCGTGTGTACTTACTGCGCGCTCCAGAAACTTCTCTTAGGTACCTACGCGCCACTGATGTGTTTCCGAAGGTACTTTGTAAATGTAGGTACTCGCGTATTGCGTCATCCAGCCGCGGCTTCTCGAACATGCAGGTACCTATTGCTTTCTAAGAATCGACCGGCGTAACAATATAATCATAGAGAAGAAAAAATGATTTTGTTTAAAGTAGGAAGGGAGGCCTTAGCCCTGCAGTGGGACGAATATGTCTGAAAATAATAATAAATAAAGTAAAGATACTATGCTAGCGTGACAGGCGCGCCTCCAATATATGTCTCAATGTAGATATTCATGTCAAATCGCAAGAAATGTTCGTATAATTGTGAAACCTACCGTATTGCCCTACAATAAGGTATATTATTATGCTGTAATATGCCTAATAGTAAAGGCTCAAAGCGAGCGCTCGTGCAGAATCGTTTTTTTTGTATAGTATAATAGTAACCAGAGCTACCATTCGTATTTAGCCTCTAATAATAGTGACGATTGGAAGAGTTCTTTTTTTTGAGCATATAATGCTTCAGATATGACGTATAGTAGTCGCAGTGGATCTTTGTGGTTGTGAAGTTAGGCTCTGTGTACTGGTACTGCTGTGAGGATAAAACAGCATAAAGTAAGAGCGAGATAGAATATGCGAAAAACGTAAGCGAGTGGCGAGGCAGTTATAAAATGCTGTCTTCACCTTCAACATTGGGATTGCACCTGAAAAATAGCAGTTTGCGTAGCGATTTACAAACAACTTCCGAGCCACAAAGATCCGCTGTGACTACTGTACCTATCTTTCGTTCGAAAATGCAAACAGGTGACACTGGGTTTCATACAAAATTTGTTTCGCAGCCTTTCTATCCTATGTCCCACTATGGTTCAAACAATACTTAAAATATATAGTTTAAGAAACACGGATGCCGTTTTTCTTATTCTTGGTATTACATTCCCTCCCTTATCCAGTACTTATTAACTTATTACAGGAAAACGTTCCAAAAGTCGGAGCTGCAGCTGAACTCTGGCATGTACATGTACAGCGACTCCAACAAGAACGGGCTCCACGTGGACAACGTGCGCAAGGGGTACAGTGTGGACGCCTGCGGGCCCCCCATCAATGTGTTCCTGCTGCCGGAGATATATGGAGATTATGGTGAGTTTTTGGGTCCGTTTAGACCAGCTCTACTGTATCATATCTTTTCTTGGGCCGCATGATCGTTATTTTACCCGGGCCGCACCTCACTGTTGGGATTAACATGTGGCTTTATCAAAACTCAAAAGCAATGACAGTGACGTAGCGTGGGTTTCTGCCACCGGGCAGAGTTCGAATCAGCCGTCTTCTACATTCGGAGTTTAGTTCAATTAGAAGATTTTTCTAAGAGACAGTTTCAACAATTAATAATAGAATAACAGTAAAGAAACGCGAGATAAGCGAGCGCGAGTTGCAGTGTAGGTATGTAAAATCAAAACAGTAACGTTGAGTATGGCTGGAGTGGACGTACCATATTTGACTATAGCCTTGTGTACAAGTAAGTACACTATTATAAAAGCTACAACAAGTGCTGTAAAAAATAGCATGGTACAAAAATCGACTCCAAATGGATTCATTAAAAAACTACCGATTCAAATGAAATGTATATAGGAAGGTACTGGAAGATGTGAAGTCAAAGTCAAAGTATTGTATTGTAAATAGGCAAAATAATAGCACTTTTACAAGTCAAAATTAACATCTCATGAACAAGGAGATATACATAAAATATTATAAAAAAACCACAAACCAATAAAATTTACGTAAACTAAGTATGTTTTGAGTTTGAAAAGGAAATTTCACTTTCATGTACCAACGGAGATAAATCTCACACTGGAAAAGGAAATACCCTTCGGACTCTACCGGTGCTTCGGAAATACGCCCGTTAGAGAAGAGAGCACGAATGTCATTTTTTCCGTATTTGTTAAATCTTTATATTTTATTCAAATTTCAGAAATTAAAATAAAACATATGTAAATTACAAGTATAAAAGATAAAAGTGACAATGATAAAGTGACGAGGAAGGGGTACATTGATGAATTTCATACAGTATCACACTGTAGGTTTATTCTTTAAAGTAAAATTTAATCATCTAATTCGGTTCAGAAATCCCTAATATATATGAGAACATTAAACCAAAACAAATAGATTTACTAATGAAAAAAATAAACCATTTGTGAAGAAAATGACGTGGGACTATGCGGCGCTGGGTTGTTTTGCGACCCACGACACTCAGAAGGCCTAGCACGGGGGGTGGACAATTTACCTTTCCCCCGTTTTTATCTACTTCTCAGTGGAAATAATTCTCTTCTCTACCTTACATAGCCCGGCAATCGAGGCAAGAGATAAAATCAAAGGATAAAATGTATGTATTGACGTTTGTCATAGACATTATGTGCCGCAACTCCATCGCTACTCCCATGCTACTCCCGCTTATAAGCATAGACTCGAAAAACATAGATAAAAATACTCTCCTATTGACATAAGACCGGGATTATATATCACCGTCTCTTGAAGGTGGGTATAAAAGTGTATCTTCATGCAACCACAATGTCGCGAGCATTTTATAATTATCTTTTGATGCGAGAAACGCAAACAATAGAAGAAAATTTCTCCGGCGTAGGCAGTATATCCGAGATATCTTCTGGACAACAAATTTCGTTACAAAACGACTTGTGTGTAGTGACTGTGTCTACTCTGTCTATGTGAAGGCCAGAACGCGGCTTTTGTATAGAGATCTAGGCAAGTGTCCGGGGTGTGTCAATGGTACGCACGAACATTTTTGGAAATATAATCTATAAACCACAGATATTAACATCAAAAGAACGAATGATTCTTAAAAGTTCGTTTTGTCAAAATATTGAAGAAATAAAAAGGCAATCGTTTGACCACGATCTCACCTTATGGAAAGCGATGATGTGGTCGAAGGTGTAGCACGCTTACCTAGTGGATACCTATTCACTCTTGACTTGAACACACCTGGGTTGTATTTTACAAGAAACACTGACAAAGGGAAAGCATTTCACTTCTTTGGAGTTCTTATATGTTGTAATTGATGAATAAGCTTACGCTTAGTTCTTATGCCTGGTACTTCTCCATAGAAGGTAATACTTTGCCGATAATTGCTATTGGAAAGAATCCCCATTGATTATGGTAGTGGTCCTGCAGAGCATTACACTACATTTTAACCGCCGAACTCCAAAGAGAGGGCTGTTATAAGTTTAGGGTGTGTAAGTTTGTATCACTGTATCTGTGGCCTCGTAGCTCCCAAACAAATGGACCGATTTTGATTTTTCTTATTGAAAGCTGATTTCATCGGGATGGTTCTTCTACTAGCTTAAAAAACACACCTACCCTGCCAAAAAAGAACTTATACCAATAAATTATATACTGTCGGAATGTGCTTATCAAAGCCTTTAATTTGATACCCATACTCATTGACATAGTACCAATGGACATCGGGTTGTGAACAAAATTCACAAAAAAGTATCCTGAGTTTTAACGTATTACAACAAAAATAAAACATTGCAATTTGAATCTTATGTCATCAACCTGCGACTTAAACCGGTCTCGTTTGATGAGATCTACTCTTCGCCCATGTCCTGCCCAAATCCAAAACCCCGAGAGCTTTCAGTTGGAACTCTAAAATCGCTTCCAAATCCTTACCGAATGTGATACAGTGGACGAACTAAACAACGGGCTGGTGGAAATTGTTCACGTGGTCGGGACGGAGTTCTTTAAGACCCACCGCAAAAATAGAACACAGAAACTCTCTGAGCATACACTCAAACTTATGGCAGAACGAGGCGAGATGAGGCTGCAGTCTTCAGTGGATATGTCGAGTTACAGCTTGCTTAATAAACAGATCTCCAAGTCGATGCGACACGATGTGCGTTCCTATAATACTACTTGTATTAAGAACGTGTGAGATTTATAAATATATGTATAATAATTATACGTACTGTAAGATTATCAAAACCTAAGTTTTGTAACGTTAGCCTTCGGTTGGTCAGGTTTGTCTAGTAGGAGATAAAACTTATCTGCACCTGGTATTAAAAGCAAGTTGCTATATCCTATAGTTGGCATCTATAGTACTTAGTAGCTACAGCTACAGAATAAATAACCTAAGGAGTATTTAATAAAAACAAGGAAATAGGTATGCAATTCTTTATATTGTTTACTCATTTGAACACTGGATTCAGAATATACCACTTTAGAAGAAAACCGACAAGACACTACGTGGCGAATATGTTTTGTAATATTATTCAACCAATAACTATTTAGATACATAGTTATTAATAATTTAAATGTGATGATTAGTCACAGGCAAACATTTATATTTGCCTTAGTTACACTAGGCATATTAACTTCGAAAACAGCATTTAAAAACAATCAAATTGGTGATAATCCCGTTAACTATAATCTTATAGATCATTTCATCAGCCCACAATGAAGTGATACACAGTAACAAATACACAGTAATAATTACACAGTTACAAATAAGCAGCATAACAGAGTAATAAGAAAAGCACTTAACTTACCAAGTGGTGCGGAGGTCACAAGAACATTAAACATAGCTAAGTCGAGAGAGCCTTTATATAGCATATTCGAACATCCGACGAACAAGTCATGCGAGTCGAAGACTACCGACGGTTGAAAACAGATCAACGAATATCTACAATTTACTTTATTAATTACAATAGACATCTCTGATAGTTGTATTAAAATATTGGTATACATTTTAACGTCATTCTAATAATTATGGCATAATAATACAGATGTTTCATAGTGATGGATGACATACACCGTAAGTTTACACGTGGTACTTTACTTTTCTTAAAGTAGCCAATACTTCGATTCAGAACGAATACTACGTAATCTGAGTTTCGTTCTAAAAGTGGTTGGAGTTAAAGTAGACAATACTTTGTTTTAGAACGAATACTTCGTTCTGAAAGCAGCCTGCTATTTGCAGCGAATTTTGTTTACAAGTAACGTTGCTACAAGGTGTTAAGGTGATTTAGTGTGAATGCTCGTAATACTATATACGTAACATTTACATGTCCCAAGTAATATTTTTCTACATTTCTATATTTACAATAAGTAGTAATCTAACAAACGCAATAGAGGCTCGCGTTGAAGATCAAGGGCTCCAAAGTGTTTGCAAGAGATCTGTCTATTGGGCAAAGCCTGTTGACGAAGCTGAAGACGGACAGTGGCAGCATCGTCTTGTCGAAGCCAGAGATTTTGAGTGAGCTCGAGAAGTTCTATGGTCAATTATACACCTCATCACGTAGTCCTCCTAGCACGACTAGCGATGCAAGAGCCCATTTGACCCGACCTTATACCGAAGATATCTCGGACGTCAGCCTATACGAGATCAGAATGGCTCTCAAACTGCTTAAGAGCAACAAGGCACCAGAGGAGTATGGAATAACGACAAACCTACTGAAAGCGGGTGGAACACCGATACCTAAAGTCATTTAGAAGCTGTTTACTCCGTCATCGTCGAGGCTACGCCAGAGGCGTGGTAAAGGAGCGTAGTGGTTTTGTTCTTTAAGAAAGGTGATAACACCTTCTTGAAGCCACGTCTGTAAGCTGTTTTCGAGAGTAGTTACAAACCGTCTCGCTCGTAGGTTTGATGACTTTCAGCCTCCCGAACAAGCTGGATTCCGGAAAGACTTTAAGCACCGTAGACCACATCCATACGCTCCGACAGATTATACCGAAGAGTATAATCGGCCACTATGACTAGCGTTTGTGGACTACGAGAAAGCCTTTGATTCAGTTGAGACCTGGGTAGTGCTACAGTCATTACTGGACAGTGCTGCAGTGCCAGATTGACTACCGGTACATCGAAGTGTTTGTACAGCAAGGCCACCATGACTATCCGTCTTCAGGATCGGAGCACGAATTCTATCCAGTTGCAAAAAGGGAGACAGGGAGACGCTATTTCTCCTAAACTGTTTACCTCTGCAATGCACTGCACTCTGTGTTAACATCAATGGCGAATACATCACTCACCTTCGATTTGCTGATGATATAATCATCATGGCAGAAACCCTGGAAGACCTAAGCACGATGCTCAGTGACCTCAATATTGTTTCCCAACAGATGGGTCTTAAAATGAACATGGGTAAGACGAACATCATGTCAAATGCCCATGTCGTACCCATGCCGGAATGTGTTGGGAACGATATTACCGAAGCAGTTGATCACTATGTCTAGTTAGGTCAGACGATCCAACTTGTCAACCGTCAACAAAGATGTAAACCGACGAATCCAACTCGGATGTGCAGCTTTCGGGAAATTACGCCGTATCTTCTCGTCGCAGATACGTCAGAGCCTCAAGACGAAAGTTTACAATCAGTGCGTGTTGCCAGTGACTAACTATTGGTCTCATACACAAGCTCAGAGTTGCGCAGCGTGCAATGGAGAGCTATGCTCAGTGTTTCACTACGTGATAGAATCCGTAACGAGGAAACCCGTAGAAGAACCAAGGTTACCGACATCGCTCTCAGAGTTTGCAAGTTGAAGTGGCAATGGACAGGCCATATAGTTCGTAGAACTGACAACCGGTGGGGAATAAAGGTTCTCGAATGGCGACCTCGAACAATCAAGCGAAGTGTGGGGAGACCCCCGCCACGATGGACCGACGACATTGTAGCCATCGCAGGAAGTCGTTGGATGGAGGTGGCACAAGATCGTTCGTCATGGTGCTCTTTGGGGGAGGCCTATGTTCAGCAGTGGACTTCGAAAGGCTGAAATGATGATGATGCTTCTTCTTCAACTCGATGTCACATTATATTTACCTTAGGCAGCTTCAACTTGTGATTACGCAAACATGGAGTGGTGATGGAGTAGCCTTTGTTTATAAAACTATTTTTGGCTATAGAATCTAAATATGTTAGTATTGTGTTATTTATTAAAATAATATGACGAAATAATAATAGTACACGTGTTAGTGTATGTAATTGAAAAGTGGGTTTTTAGGGTTTTACTTTGTAGGTATGTAGGTACTTACGTGTTTATGAAAGCTTCTTTATTGCTTTGAACATTATAGCCTAAACATCTCGATGGACTTTAAAATTCGGAAATCATTGTACGTATATAGGTACTTCTTAACCTTAAAAGTAACTAATGTTTGTTTGTCGTATGAGGTAGTGCTGGCCTCTGATGTCAGAGTTTGTCAAGCCACCCGAGGGCCTCTGACATGGCTTAACGACTGCTATTAATCAATAACAGCCGGAACCGACAGCTTAATGTGCCCTCCGAAGCACGGAGCGATGGAAAACCGCACATAACTTCAACCGCAAAGTCATTGGTGCGGAGCCCAGGTTTTGAACCCGGTATTGTTGGATTCTAAATTGCACTATAGCCACCAAACTAGACCACCAAAGTAACTAATGAAATAATAAAGGTTTCCTGGTAGCGATCGCTTTTAGTTATAGTTATGTATTGTTTGTCTTATGAAGTAGTGATGGCCTCTGGTGTCAATTTGTCAAGCCGCCCGCTAGCCACTGACATGGCTTAACTGCTATTAATCAATAATAGCCGGGACTGACAGCTTAACGTGCCCTCCGAACCACGGAGCGATGTGAGTATGTGATCACACTAAAATCAAAGTGTTTTAACTAGATCGGATAGATAATCTTCCTAAACTCTACATAAATATAAGAAGGTAAACAAAATAATTAGCATTCACGAAAAAAAAAACGTATAAAATATAAAGTTTGCAGCGATCCATAACTTTGTTCTAAATCTTCCGATCGCTCATGGGTAATCCCGTCTATTCCCATTGTCCCCCACTTTTTGTCCACCAGTGGTGGATTTCGAAACTAATGTGGCATTGTCCCTAACTATATAACTATTTTATTATTACTGTTTCATGTACATAGTGACAGGTGTCAAAGTGGCAGGCGTCAAAGTGACAGATGTGACAGATGTCAAAGTGACATGTCAAACTTCAAAGTCATACGTCAACACCTGACAAGATTTAATCGATATCTTCGTTTTGGATAACAGCTGTCAAATTTAAAAGGGCTATAACTCTGAAACTAGTGATCCTAGACTAGTAGTTTCTTTACAGAAGTGATAGTTCTCATCAATATCTTCATTTTGGATGACAGCTGTCAAACTTAAAAGGGCTATAACTCTGAAACTAGTGATCCTAGACTAATAGTTTATTTACAAAGTTATAGATCTCACTGAAATCTTTATTTTGGATGACAGCTGTCAAAACTTAAAATGCCTATAACTTTGAACCTAACGATCCGGGACTATAGTTTTTTTACAGAAGTGATAGGTCTCACCGATATCTTCGTTTTGGATGACAGCTGTTAAATTTAAAAGGGATATAACTCTGAAACTAGTGATCCTAGACTAGTAGTTTCTTTACAGAAGTGATAGGTCTCATCAATATCTTCATTTTGGATGACAGCTGTCAAACTTAAAATGGCTATAACTTTGAAACTAACGATCCTGGACTAGTAGTCTCTTTATAGAAGTGATAGGTCTCATCGATATATTCATTTTGGATGACAGCTGTCAAACTTAAAAGGGCTATAACTCTGAAACTAACGATCCTAGACTAGTAGTTTCATTACGCATTCACCACTGACAGCGCAACACGGGACAGTGCAATTCATTTCTTAATAAATTTAATTGACGCAATTGGTGTCTTTCTACCTATTTCGCGTAGCGTGTAAGAAAATGATAAAACACAATTAACTTAGATTTTGTAAGAAATACGGGTTCCTACGCCAAATATTAATTTTAAAATGGTATAACAATTATCTACTTCCCGAAAATATGATACACCACCATCTTTTCTCGAATAGTTTTTACAAGTTTTTACTACACAGTATGCCATTGTGGACGTGTAGTAAGTCAGATGTCGAAACGAAGACTGACACACGATTCGTCATCTATTTGCTTTTTACACCATTTTAAATCGCGACACTTTTGAGCTCGATCCCGAGTTCCAATTGTAAATTTCGAAGAAAAAATTTATATACATTTTTTATCCCATGTATTCAAAAACGCCTCAAAAAGTGGGAGCAAAGTAGGTATTTTCTGTTCAAGACAGTAATGAGTTTTGAATTTGGAACATGCATTTGTTCATTGGGTCGCGTAACGCACTGCCTGTATTTAAAATAGAGAATCATTTGAATGTTCGAAGTGGAGGAAAAAATGAAAAGCGCGCGAATTACGATATCATCGTCACGGAGACAAGGAATATTGACAGTGCAAAAACTAAATAATTTCACGAAATGAAGTAGCGAAAGTATTATGTTATTTACACCTGAAAACATAAGAAACTACGCAATAAATGTGATGCAGAATCTATTACCAACTAAATCCCGGTAAAAATATTTGAAAACTTATAACAATTTTATCGAGTGGGAAAATGCAAAATGAGCGAAGTCTTTTTCTGAAACTGTACTTATTTTCAAGAATTACCAAATTGTATGCCACCTTCACACTTTGGAGGCCAGTACCAATAATGACATTCAAATCGAGATCTACACAAAAGGACGATGACCATTCCTGCCCTACCTGGCGATTGACATGACCAGCAAAATCTTATTTTTAGTTATACTTCGTTTATAAAACTAGGATTTATTGTGATAGTTTTGAATGCATCAAAGATGCGGTTTATAATTGTAATATAAAAAATCGTTAGTTTAACGATTTTTTATATTTCCGGGTTTCAATGGCGTCTCCATGACATATAAGTGTCCGCGCAACTTGCAAGCACAAGGACTTGCTTGTGTTTCTGGCAGATGACATCGTTTTAGCTGTCAAAAATG
This sequence comes from Alsophila aescularia, assembly GCA_946251855.1. Taxonomy (NCBI): domain Eukaryota; kingdom Metazoa; phylum Arthropoda; class Insecta; order Lepidoptera; family Geometridae; genus Alsophila; species Alsophila aescularia. The sequence goes on from OX276381.1 coordinate 42,056,392, forward strand.
AACAATTTCGCTATTTTTGAATTGTGCAATCTTTGTTTTTATTGCAATTTTTATTTTTATTTTTTTCTTGACGACTCCAGCTTCTCTAACGGACTACGATAAGCATACGGTTTTTATTGGTGAATTAGTTCATCATGTTGCTGTAGTTTACTGTAGTTTATGTGTGCAACGTATTCGGAGACCTACGTGAGGGCACTGTCGTTACAAATACAAAATATATTGACGGAATGGTTGGAATTGGCAATATCTCAAGTAAGTTAACCTACCTACTTATCAAAATATTATGCTGCGCACTATTTACTCGTTGCTATTATAGCATGCTAAATAAACATTTCGCAAACAGCAAGAAAAATAGTACCTACCTAGGTATATTGTGTATTTACGTTATTTGTGTACCTACACAGCTATATTTGTCGCAATATCTGCGGCATGCTGTTTGTTACTGTGTCAATCACAATTGAAAAAGTCTCCTGTTATAATCAGTTATAATTAGTTTCATGCTATTTTCAGTTTCCGGTTGATGCTGTGATATGCCACGCCTGCTTGACAGCACTAAATGATAGCATTAATGATACAAACCCAATGAGACGACTTGGCCATGCACATGTTTGTATTGGATGTTGCTGCCACGTGATGACAATAGTTTGGTATTTGGGATGGGCCAGATATCAGTATCATGTGGCAGCGCGAGCTGCATTTTTAGATAATATATTAATTGAAATTGATGATCAAAATGTTAAATAAACTGCTTGTTGTGTATTAGTTGTTTTAATTCAATAAATTGTCGCCTCACTAGTCTCTAATTAGCTAAAGCATACTACTGGATTTGCCATACGTACATTATTATATTATGAATAGGTGTGCTCGCAGCTTTGCCCGCGTGGTAATTTCATTTAAATGGTAATGGTACTTTTGGTCTTGGAATAACACGTATGGGCTACCCATACGTGTTATTCCAAGACCAAAAGTACCATAAAACATATCGTTTTTAAAATTCGTGTCTGTCTGTTTGTCTGTTTGTTTGTAAGTTTGTATGTTTCGCTCGATCAAAAATATCTAAAATTAGAACCTTTATGCTTCAGTCATGTGCTCAACACTAACTACGCTGAGAAAGCGGTCGCGTTATTAACTGACCAAAAAGTACAAAATATTGCGTACCCAACATTTCATTCAAAAAACTATTTGACGGCTAAAACTTTTAGCTTTTACTCATCGGATTGAGAATAACAAGTACACCAGTTTTAAGTGAAGCCCTAAGCTATCCATCTGTGAAAACTGCATCGCAATCGGTCCAGTAATTACGTAATGCGCGAACAGACACAATTTCTAATAATGTTTTTTTAAAGTTGTCTTCATTGTAAAATCTTTTTGTTACTTACTTTATTATAAGTATACATATATACTAACGTTTTAATTTCTTCAGCTGATGTTGATTATTAATAAACCTATCCCTGAAATAGGTCTATTAATAATCAACTGCTAATAGCGAAGGTTACGCCAGTTAGCAAGTGCCTACCGATTAGGTTTCCTTTTAAAAGTAGCCTCATTAGTTATTCTTAAAATAATAACAGTAATTTAGGAATCTTTAAGGAGAGAGTGTATAGGTATCTTCCAGGCAAACGTGCGCCATCGTCGACCGCATCGTTGCCTAAATCCATGTGTGACAGCAGTAAACCTAACCTTAAAAAACTTTTCTCAGATAACCGAGAGATATACCGCGGCCACCCGCCTTTCGAGCAACTCGCAAAACGCCTACGTTGGATGATTCTCGGCGTGAATCGACACCAGATCACAAACGTGCCGAACCTCTCCGAGAAAGGCTGGTACCACTTCTGCAACAAGGCGTGGGAGACCATCAGGAAATGCACCTTCTTCATGGAGTACGAACGGTTTCTACCGTGATTCATTAACCGCTTCGTTATAGAGAACTTCGCTATCTAGCGTGATAAAGACGCAGGTGTCAGGTGTCGACAATGACATAACGCATTACTAATCGTGAAATAATTTAATCGAACATCGGGATTATTGTACACGTGTTTTATCATGATATTGGATTCAATAAACGTAGCAACAAAGATCAAAGCATTTTTACTGATAGACGCTCTCAATCAGCGGCCGGCGACGCTGCTCCGGCGGTTTATACGCATGCTGGTAAACGCTCGCCAGTCGCCAATGCTCCGGGTAACCCGTGGCGTTCGCGTCACGCCAAATGGTAAACGGTGGAGCCAGGGTGGGAATAGTGTAAGATTTCTTCGTGTACGGATGACGCATCTTGGGCATTTTGACGCTTTTAGAATCGGTGGAGCTCACGCTTTGGACGGAGTTGGGGTTGCCCGCCTTGAACGCGAATTTGTAATCTTCCTTGTTTTTCGCCTCCGGGGGAGATTTGGGCGCGTTGCACGGCAGACAGCTCTTGTGCTTCACGTGGCTGTTCGACGATTCGGTTTCTTTGGAGCGCCGCGAAAACGACTCGTTCGGCGAACTGTGCTGCACTTTTCCCTGAGCCAACGGGGTTTTCTCGTACGACTCTAAACTGTGGCGATTGCGGTTTAAATCGTAGGCTACGTTGTTTTTGGACTTGGGCACGTTCCACGCGTCCTTCACTGGGTGCGGTTTGTCCGGTCTCGAGTCACGGCTTGTGTCGCTCGGCGTTCCGCAGCCGTGGACACCGTCACAAGGCTTCTTAACCGACGGCGCAGAGCTTCTGCGGCTCGACGAGGCAGACCGTTCGTGCTTCTCGTTAGCGCTCGCGTGTCGCCGGCAGTACTGAACCTCGCAGGAGTCCTTGCGTTTATCCTTCGTCATGTCCTTTTCAAAATAAGGCACGGGATGGCGCCCGACGTCTTCGATGATGCGATTCTGGTTAAAGATAGGATTGGCGTGACTGATAGGTATATCTTCGGCTTCTTCTTTGGGCGTGTGTACCATCGTGAACACGGCTGGCGCCTTGGAACCGTTCGAACCGTCTATGTGTTTGGGAGGCCTCGGCTCGCGCTTCGGATCGTCCGCTCTGAAGTCCCAGCAGATGGCCAGGTCCATAAGCGACATAGGCTTCTTATACTGGCCTCCTAAATCGGGAGCGGACGTCGACGGCCTTAGCTTATCGTCTTTATCGCCCTCTGCCTTCTTGGGGTCGCACGTTTTCGGCCTGTGAACGCGCATTTTGGTGCAACAGGTGGGCCCGGACGCGCCGTAACCTTTCCACCCTATCGCATAGGGCTTGACGACGATGTCCGAATCCCTGTGCTCCGCGATTTTTTTCAGATTGCGGTATCCTAAAGTATCAGGTAACGGCTGATGCTCCAGATTTCCGACATGCATTTTCTTGGCGAACTGGAAGTTTTGCGAGACGTTTACGTATGGCAACTTGGGGGTTGTGCTCTTCTTTTCGTATTTCATATCTTGTCGCGCTTGTTCATCTTCCTGCGCGTTCTCGGCGACTTTTCTCCAGAACTTCTCGGCGTCGTCTTCTTGTGGTCCGTGGATTCGTTCTATCGCTTCTCTTACTAGATCGTCGTGCGTCTCGTGCCTGTTGTCGGGATAGGTGAGCGCGCCCGGGATGTAAGGACCTCGTCTGTCCTCGTCAACGGGTTCCTTCCTCACATTAATCTCCAAAGGATCAGAGCTTTTTATCTTTGCATCAGTATCTTCGTCGTCATTAACAGTTACTTTTGTTCCTCTTACATTAATATCGTTATTGTTGTCCGATTCCTTTTTTGTACAGACATGAAATTTTTATAATAGCTTAAAAAACGTCGAAACTTGTTAATATTTGTGTAAATAAATTATATTGTGCATATTTATAGCGTGAGCATACTTTTCATAGGTGTAGTTTTACTAATATAGGCGTTTTGGGTTTGCGCCTGTGATATGGACATATGTTTGGCTGAAAGAAAGCAAAGAAAAATGTTAGCAAAAACCAAAAGTAACTACAATGATGAATGAATGTGCAGGTATAATGATATCGACCTTAAGCGTATATGTATCTGGTATTCAGGGTTCCCTCCAAAGGATCCAAATAAAAAGGAACACTATTAATATGCTAACGCTGTCTGGCTATCCATCTGTCACAAACTTATTTTGATTTATGTTCGTGTGGAATTTAACTAGGTACTTGAAGTTAGGATGGGATGTGATCTATGTAGCATGATTGCATTTTTTCGAACTTAACATTGACCTTTTCAATCCTCATTTTTACGGACATTCCATCATGCTGGACATCCGAGATGTCTATAGAAAATACGACGATGCATAGGTGAGATGTCACCGCACGATCGCGACGGATAAACTACCACAAAAATATGACGTTTTAACTTGGATGAATTTCTAGCAGGACGGATTATCCATAAAGCAGTTAAAATGTCTGACTTCTAAGAGAGTAACATAATAATAACTACACGGTGAAAAGATAACATGACCAATCAAGCACATCATGACCTTACCTACCTACATTAAAATACCCAACAACTTTAGTTCCAAAGAAACAGAATAAAAAAAATAAGCACCGATACAAGTCAAGCGCGGTGTATAGAGCCTCTGAAAATGTTTTCGAAATTATGAGTAATTTCCAAATAGGTAGGTTAAATAGATAAAAAGAGCCAAGCAACTTTAGTCGTTAGTTTTGTTTGTTGGCTAATTTTAAAATGGAACTGTCTACATTAATGAAGTTTACCTAAATGTCACCGCATACCTTAGAAACTGAAAAGTTCCGAGGCGGCGAAGCCTTGAAAACTTTCACATGCACAACGTTCTAAATATAGAAATGTATTACAACCGCACGGGCACAGTTTCGCGCGCAAATCTATTTTAAAAATGGCGGTCGCGTGCTGCCCCATTCACTCACTTGGAACGTCTGCTCGTCCTGTGATTTCAGTGGTTTGGGCTTGGCCTCCTTTCCCTTGGCGCGTTTCCCTCCGCGCATGCGTGGCCCAGCCGCCGCAGGTCTTTGCACGCGCAAGTTCAGCCAATCTGGAAACCTTCCATCTGGAGGCTCTTTCGCCAACTCAGCAGCTGAAACAAAACAAACCTATGGATTCCAATAGACAAAAACATACGCAACAAAAACTGACGTGAGCGTCATGCATATATAGGTCATCGATTTCGAGACCCAATTCTTTATTCACAAATCCAATATAAACAGTGGAATGCGAAAAGGAGCCGAACTACTCCGTAACACGATATTGTGTCGAGCAGGAAGTGTTTCGCGTGTATGTTGACAAATAAAGGTCTTGGGTTTATGGTTATACCCAAGGTCGAACGGTAATGTTACAATTTGGCATAGGGTGGCAAATTCAAGTTACCCCTATGGGTTATAAAAACTATCTAACTCAATGTGTACTGACTAGGAAACATCGGGGAAAACTTCCGCACTTCCGCGTAATAAATAAGACACCATGGTATTCTTTCTTTGCTTGCTATTTCTAGTAAAGGTGCGTTTACACATTGCAAAGCAGTTTACTGCGAGTGTAAAGTGCTTAGCAAGGAAATATTGCACTGAACACTGTCTTGATTAAAAGATCCGATCTACTTTTCATTTCGCACAAATATTTGCTCTTCTTTACAAAGAGAGAGCCTTTTCAAAAAAACATCTACGAAGTGCTCGGGATGGCCACGTTTCAACCAATATCTCTTTAATTTTCAACAAGTAGGAAGTAAACGGGGCGTAGTTAACACATTTGTATAATGAGTGAGCAAGTATATATAATGTTTGTTACGTTAAAACGGCTGAACGGATTTTGGTGAAATTTGGTATAATGATACTTTAGGTCCTGGAATAACACATATGCTCTAATTATCATCATCAATCATCATTATCCAAGCGGATAACACCGCGGGGCACAGCTATTCCATATCCACACTAAGTATTATAAAAACGAAAGTAACTCTGTATGTCTCTTTGTCACCTTTTCATGGCAAAGAAAGAAAGAAAGAAAGAAAAAACATTTAATCAACACACAACATTACAAAAAAACATAGATAAGAACATAAGTAAATAAAATGTGCTAATGAGTGTGTTGAAAGGGACTGAACCGACCTTCTTTTATAGGGAGCCTTAAATTACCGCCATCTTGAAAAAATAAGTATTTCTCGGCCATCAATGATACTATACCCTGATTCATAATTAGAGACCTAAAATGTAAACAACAGAACGAAAAAATTTATAGAAAACTATGCAATCCATAATTTGATGTTAGACATTATTATTAATTGATTTTAAATTATAACATGATAATGTTGAATTATTTAAAAAAAAAAACGTTCGTTTTTGCAAATTGTTATTTAAAACAAAACTATAATAAAAGGATGTTTTCTTCGTGCAGTTATTTTTCTTAGCCTGGGAACACAGCAGAGATTTGAAACATTTTCTGCAACCGCCGCCATTTTGTTTTTCTGATAGTTCTATTTACTGTGTGTTTGATAACGTATTAATAATTCTTCCTAATGGCCGTTTCGTACAAAGGCAGAGCAGCGTGGCAGAATAGTGAGCAGAACAAAAGGACAGAACAGTACATGTTAAAACTTCGGACAGAAAAAGACAGGACAGTTCCAACAGTTCAAAGAGAATTTAAAATCTGTTTTTTTATTAGAGATATTTTTTATAAACAAAAAAATGTCACCGTAAGTAGTAGTAATCACAAGGTTTATAGCTAAGAGTATTTACAAGTACCTACCTTGTTATGTTCCAGACACAGGGTCGAGTCATCAACTACTTACATGCAGAGTGCAGCGTTGCACTTTCGGGTGGTCTAACTGCTCCAAATGTGTGTGGGCGATCTTTAGACTAAGGCTTAGCGATAAGGTTTATTCGAAAGGAACAATGTAACTTTTAAATTCGGAATTCGGCGGAAGTTTACTTAAGTATGCCATTATATGGAAACAAATAAAATGCTCTTTGTGAGGAGATAGTTTGAACCCTGGGGAAGGACATAGATAGTAGACATAGTTTATTAGGACTTTTAAAAAAGCCATATTATATAAACAAGTTTGATGGCCGATATGAGACCGACTTGACTTGCCTGGTTATTTTCCGCAGCTCCCGCGGTACCCGTGTAGTGTTCGTAGCACCTGGAACTGCCTTGCGGCGGGTAGGAAGTGTCCGTTGATGTCGCAGATCGGCTTGGGGTTTGTTAATTAGTTATATAAACAAATTGGATGGTCTCGTATCGACTTGTCTGGTTATTTTCCTAGGCAGTTCCTAAGTGCCAGTGTAGTGCCCGAAGCACCTGGAACTGCCGCGCGGCGCTCCGGGCAGGAAGTGTCCGTTGATGTCGCAGATCGGCTTGGGGTTTGTTGATTAGTTAAATAGACAAGTTGGATGGTCTCGTACCGACTTGCCTGGTTATTTTCCTAGGCAGTTCCCAAGTGCCAGTGTAGTGCCCGAAGCACCTGGAACTGCCGCGCGGCGCTCCGGGTAGGAAATGTCCGTTGATGTCGCTGCTCGGCTAGGGGTTTGTTTATTAGTTATATAAAAAAGTTGGATAGTCTCGTACCTACTTGCCTGGTTATTTTCCTAGGCAGTTCCCAAGTGCCCGTGTAGTGCCCAAAGTACCTGGAACTGCCGCGTGGCGGTCCGGGTAGGAAGTGTCCGTTGATGTCACAGATCGGCTTGGGATTTGTTGATTAGTTATAGAAACAAGTTGGATGGTCCCGTACCGACTTGCCTGGTGATTTTCCTAGGCAGCTCCCAGGTGCCCGTGTAGTGCCCGAAGCACTTGGAACTTCCGCGCGGCGCTCCGGGTAGGAAGTGTCCGTTGATGTCACAGATCGGCTTGGGGTTTGGCCGCATCTCCACCGGACGCGCTCGAGTTGGCGCCCAACGCGGGACCTGCCAGTTGCCGAGGCGCTTCGGCGTCGACTCTCGGTTAAACTGTACAAGACAGAATTAGTGTAAGTACCTATTACATTACAAAATCATGCTAGCTTTCTCTGCGTAGATATTTTTCTGGAATGAACATAGGATATTTTTTTAAATACACCTGCCCTGCCAAAAAATAACTTGTCAATAAATGATATACTGTGGAATGTGGTTATCAAGGCCTTTCATTTGATACCCGTATTGTAATAATCGAAGAAACAAAAACGCATTTGAAAACAGAGCGATAACACAGATACACCGTTTTTTCAGTACATGGTATATTCTTGTTCAGTGGCTAATTTGGCTCTGTGAGCTGTAGACCTCGCGCGTACGTACAAACTTTTTTGCAAACAATCTAGCGGTGCACAGTAACGCCATCTAGTTACCTTATTGTACAAATAATATTAATATCCAAGGTGCTCCATCAATCCCAAACTACTTACTACTTATCAGCGTTACATAAATGCCATACGAAATACGACAAAAACTAAGAACACTTTGGAAAAACGTCTCGTTTAATTAGGAATGGGGGGGGGGGGGATGGGTTAATGGGTAAAGGGCTGATTCCACTGGTAGAAACCTAAAAGTGAGAAATTTACTGCATTTTGACGAGTTATTCTGCTCATCACGCCGAAGATCCTCATCAGATCTTCATCAAATTTTTATGAGACCAATTTAAAGTTACTACCTTCCAAATAAAAAAGAACCATTGAAATCCGATCTAATAAGGCGGAGATTTTCAGTAGCCCCCTTTTTACCCCTTATTGGGGTAAAAACCCCTTTTACCCATTCCCTTTCCCCCTTTCCCTTTGTAGAATAAAAACGTTTTAAAAATAGTGTCTGTCTGTCTGCGCAACTGTTTGCGCAACACGTAAAAACTACTGGACCTATTGTGATGCAGTTTTTAATGTTGGAAAGCTCAGGCTTAGACTTAAAAAACTGGTGTACTTGTATCTCAATCTGATGAGTAGAAGCCAATCAATAGATAAACAAGATAATAGTTCAAAAATTAGCACCCGACTACGGCTGGCTAAAAAAATAGCCTATGACACTTGCGATAAAGATCGATTTATACCTCGATTGTCAAAATTGGACTAAGTTTTAAGTTTAAACACATAACCCATCCTGTGAAGAAAAATCGATTAATACCTCGCTTGCCAAAATCGGACCAATCCAATCGGCGACGCTATCGTGAAACATCCACATACCCATGCATACCTACATATATAGACTGTTAAACTCATTACCCTTCCACCCTTTTTTGCTTCGCCGAACTCGGATAAAAGTATTTGAAGACTAAATTAATTTTGAGCATTGTTATTTGAGGTCCTGGAATAGCACATAGGGTAATTATAACCCAGAGAAATGACCGCGCGCGGGCAAAGCTTATATTATTCCGTAATAACGACCAACCCTCCAATACATTTCGCTTGATTACGTGGTGACGGATGTGACACGTGACTTTGGTAGCGACACGTGGCCATATAACAAAGTTTAAAAATTTAAATTTAAAATTACATGTTAGAATGTCGTTAGGTATTTCTATCCCTTTGTCCCTATGCTCAATGTAACCACTATCACTACATATAATATAAGTCACCGTACGCGTCTGTCTGGTTGTCTGTCTGCCCACAAATATCTCAGAAAATACTTAACCGATTTCATTCCGATTTTGACTTTGACATACAGTACCCGGCGATAAATAATGCACATCGGCCTTTGGAAAGAGACAATTTGCTGTTTACGACGATTTCCAAACACTGACGACCGTCCATTAATCACCGTATTTATTAAATGTCATTTCTGTGTAATTTCATATCAAAAAAATACTGCACTTTATGGACTTTATTAGTTTAAGTCAATGACATGTAAACTTTAAATATCTATATAGAGCTGTTGCAACTACTAGAAAAATAATAGTATAGTAGATTGTATAACTAGGGAGCAATATAATACTCGTATTTTAACGGAGAGGGCGCTATTTTGAATCTAGAGCGGAGTGAAGGATTCTAGTGTAGAATCCCGAGTGAAGCCGAGGTCGAGGTATTCAATATACTTCGCCCGAGGAAAAATAATTTTGTTTCCGAGTGATACACTCTACTTTTCATCCCCTTCTATGAGAAAAAATAATACAAGGCACTTTTAGATACTTTACTACTCATATTAGTTATTTAAAAGGATATTAAATAGACTAAAAATAAACAACTTAAAATAAACTAGGTAATTACTAACAATTAACTAGAAAACTATATTAAATTTGTACTTTTTTGATTTATAAGCCTTCAGATCGGAGCGGTTGCTTGCACTTGGTTAATTCTTGAAAATAGGTACAGGTTTCTGAAAAAGATTTCGCTTCTTTTGCATTTTCCCACTCGATAAAATTGTTACATAAAAGCTTTTTAAATCTTTTTCCAGGAATTTAGTTCATATATTCTGTGATCATAGATTCTGTGTCACATTTATTGCGTAGTATTTTCAGCTGTAGGTAGTATAATACTTTCGCTACGCTTGCATTTTCGTGTAATTATTTAGTTTTTGCACTGTCAATATTCCTTGTTGCCGTGACGATGATATCGTAATTCGCGCGCTTTTCATTTTTTCCTCTTCTCTGTACATTTACATGATTCTTTTTTTAAATACAGACAGCGCGCCACGCGATACAATGAACAAAAAAAAATTGTTCATTGGTCAACTGAGAATCAGCAACCCTTCATCTGATCTATACTAAATTTTCAGCCTAATACCATAAGTCTGCATGGCTCGATGGAACATCGTTCGACTCCCGATCTTTATAAGCAGAATTCAATTCCGAACTGGAGTTTTACATTTAGCAAATAAAAAATAAAAATATGTGATGGCTTATAACTTGAATATGGCCGAGCTGAGGCGGAAGGAGCCGTCAAGCAACGAGCGCTCGAGTCGCGGAACCGATCGATCGCCAACATTAAAAAATCACGTTTCAAATTCAAAACTCATTACTGCCCTCTCTGAAAGTCTTGAACAGAAAAAAACCTCTTTTTGAGGAAACAATCAGCTTTTTTCGAATAGATGGGATGAAAAAATCATTATGTATTATTTTGTAAATGAATAGATTTAATGTTAGGGGTTAAACAACTCTAATATTATATATTTTCAGCTCCTTGCGACCGTACTGTATTGCACCCGTATAATGACTGACAAACGTCACACAGGTAGAGTGTGACAACGCTCTACGAAGCCGAAGCCGAAATTAGCCGAGTCTCTGTCCAAAGACCGATGTGCATTATTTATCGGCGGGTACTGTACTCGTAGGTTGATTCAAGAGGAAGGTTTAAAAGTAGGTATAATTCATAAGTACTTTGTAATAGCTGTGCCCGCGGTTTTGCCCGCGTGGTAACTTTTCTGAACCAAAGATAGATATTCCAGAACCAAAAGTACCAAAATCATCAAACTTCGTTCAGATGTCAAATGCGCTTTGATGCGATTGCTCGAATTCTTCTCATCAGATTGAGATATCAAGTACACCAGTTGTTAAGTCAAACCCTAAGCTATTCATAAGTAAAATAACCGCATCGCAATAGGTACAATAGTTTTTACGTGATGCGTGATCAAAAATACAGACTAACAGACAAAAAGAAAGACAAGTTTTGTTTTAAATTATTATTATTTTTCAATGGCAAGACCCAAGATCAATTCTTTTTTAAATATCTTCGTGGTACAGTTTTTTTGGTACTAACTGCTTTATTATAAGTATAGATAGATGAAGTTAGTCGATATAGGTAGGGCAAATTGTCTCAACGAAGGCGCAAAAAAACAGCTGTCTTGGTAGTATTTTTATTGCGTACTGTTGTGTGGGCCTATTAGTTGATCTTAAAAAAAAAACAACTTTTCGGGCACACACTAACATTTATTTTTATTTTACTTCAACAAGTCTTAACAACTAACACAACAATTACGATACTGTAATTGTTGCTGCACTTCTGTCTATTTGGGCAGAGGTTCCACCTACTATGCTTAGTCCAAGCTGACCGGCAGGCCTAAGACCGGGTCCGTAGTCAGGTGGCTTCAGAGAGCGATTAAGGAAAAAAGCCTCGAATACTATAAACCGCGGATTATATACCTTTGCATATTGCTGACAGTGAATTGAATGGATATTGGGGGTTATCCCTTAGGTCAGCAATATGCCCAGTGTAACACCTTCCTCCTTTAAAACGGAACATCCAAAATAAAATAAGGATGTGAGTAGAAATGGAGGAGCTAGGTAGAAATTGAAAGGAAGTTGTAATTGACTTGAAATGGAAAACAAAATATAAAGACGACTGAAGTGCAGAAACCAGAACGTAGTACAATATAGAAAACAAAATAGAATACAATATACAGTAGTAGCAGTAATGGTTACAATAAACACAAGGATAAAATTAGACAAAACACAATAGCAGTGGAGTACACAGTTAAACATAACAATCAATATGAAAATTTTACATTAATTACTGAAACATGTAAAACAGGTTAGACAATTTATTTGATTAGACTTAGAAAATAATTAATATTAGGACATTGTATAAAATGTGTAAAAAGAAATAGAACTTAGTAAATAAATCTTAAATAAGGATTTAGGATTAAGATTTAGTAATTAGGATTAAGGATTAGGAAATAAGTTAATTAAATTTACAAGTTTAGATTTCTTCTGAAAGATTTAGGAGATGGTGATGAATCTTCAGAACTGAGTTCAACATCTGTCATTTCAATACTAGTTTTACTTTTGACTCTAGTATTCGACTTAGTATTGCAACTGTTGAATATTTGAATGCAACAGTTAGCTTTCGCGTCGTTACTTGTACAAAAGCAACGATATAATTTGTACAGAATATAGGAAAATACAGAAATGGAAAGGAGAGTTGTAAGGAAACTAAAGTTATATCCATAAGTTATATGATATGGTTGGTTCTGAATTTTATCCAATTCGTCAACACTTTGATCAAGTTTATGGGAGGCGTACTGCGGTGAATCCAGATTGATATGCGATAATTTTACTGGAGTAAGAAATGGAATGCTCTTATTAAATTTTTGTCTAGAGCAGCAGTCATCCTCGATTATATTGAAGTTAGGAGAAGGTAAATGTATACTTAACGTAAATTCATTTGAAGGAAGAAATTGTATTAGTTTATGATACGCCTTGCAGTTTTTAGGAACTGTAAGAATACCTGAACCAACTATATCGTAGTCGTGGATATACTCTTTACATTTAACAGTTAATTTAGTTATATCAGATTGTACATATAACCATCTATTATTGGTTATCTTTTACCATATATCTATGCTACCTAAAATTAGTTTATAATTACAAGAACTGGGAATTTCACGTATGTGTTCCGTTATGATAGACACTTCACAAGTAGGGTTAGAGACGCTAGATTCAATATTGTTCAGTTTACACACATAGTAGTTATTAAGGATCACTTAAGTCATTGGACATAGAATACGTTAATTTATCGTCAGTTATTGCTAAAAACTTTGTGTTTGGACTTATCATTGCAAAGGTATTTGGATTTAGAACATCATGTGGAGTTGGAAGAGCATAGACATGAAATAGATTATATTCGGTTAGTGAAACTAAGGGAATTTTTATAACAAATACGATTTTATTATCAACAGCAAAGGATGCGACATCTGCGATATCAAGAAAAGTGTGAATGTTGTCAATGGAAACTGAGACAGGAAAGTTACGATTCATATTATTGGAATTAGAAGACAATTCGTGGAATAGCTGAATGGGACTTAGAATCGATGGATGAACAATATTTATTTTACCAAATAGAATAGCATCGATTAGATCCTTAAGATTAGAGTTTAGGATCACAAGTGAGCTTTCAAGAGCACTAAACGTCATTGCAAGATGAGTATTAATTTCTAATTTATTAGTATTTTCAGATATCGTTTCTAAGATTTTATTGAGCTTTTCCATATTGTCGTTAAGAGTTAACTCGTTATCATTGAGTTTATTTATGGTTTGATTAAATGTGGTAATGGTTGATGAGATGACGTGAATGTTATCTTTCATAAGACCAGCCAAGTGTCTTTGATCATCTTGGACACTATTAATGGCATCGGTGAATGATTTGGCATCATCTTCATCAAGAGATCCAAACAATTGTTTTAGGATTGGACCACCGAAACCAAACCATGTGGCTCTTTTAAATCTGGTAGAATTAGTAGTCGTTAAATGAGACAGAGAGAAGAAATTGTTAGTCACAGTATTAAGCATGGTTTCTAAGGGACTTAAAATGTTATTGCAGTCTGAACGCATTTGATATGAAGGATAAGTTGAGCAAATTAATTTGGAAGTATCTAGATTGGATTTGAGAATGTCGAGGTGTGGTTTGAAATATGAAACATCGGAGAAGGTTATGACATTGTAGAAATCGTTATGATATTTTACTGTTCCGATGGGGTCGAAGTAGAGACCAGGGCTATTGATGATCGGGGTCGTCAGGTTTAATGGATAGGTCCTGCCGCGAGGGCCCTGCAAGAGAATGTTCATGAGCAAGCTTGATTTCATCGAAATGGTAGCGCATGTGTTTACGGTTAATGAGGATCGTGACGTTATGATTATTGTGAACTTTGACGATTCTGTACGGGCCTTTCCAGACTGGTGATAATGCTTTACGCAGCCTATGATGCCATTTCACGTAAACCATTTCTCCAACATCGTATGATACTTTGCGGGTATGTTTGTCATAGTATGATTTTGACCTTTCTTTACTTCTAAGAATGTTTTCTCGAGCTAAGTTTCGGGACATAGTGAGTTTGTGTTTCAAGTTCTTGATGTAATCGGAATAAGTGACGTCAGGGGAAATGTCGTATATTGAATTTGGGATACGAGGTTTGCAACCAAATAATAGTTCGTGGGGAGTAAAGTGAGTCGAAGAATGGACGTTTGAATTGTAGGATATAAGAGCAGTAGGAAGGAACTTGTGCCAATCGTTTTGGTTCTCGTTGACGTAGGATTTTAGGTATTCCTTGAGAGTAGCATGGCTCCTTTCAAGAGCACCATTGGTTTGAGGATGGTAGGGAGATGAAAAAAGATGTTATATCTTAAAGAGAGACGTGATCTGCTTGTAAACTTCTGCAATGAAGTGGACACCTTGATCAGACAAGATAATTTTTGGAATACCAAAATGGGAAATGAATTTTATGAGACAGTTGGAAGTTTGTTCGGCGGTAGAATGAACAATAGGATAGGCCATTGAGTACTTACTTAGGTCATCTTGAAAAGTAACGATGTACCTGTACTTTTCAGAGCCAGATTCTGATAATGGACCAACGATATCAGTAGCAATTCTTTGAAGGGGTTCGTGAGATGTGGAAGTTATTTCCATGGGAGCTCTATTAGTAGCTCTTAAAGCTTTATTTTGTTGACACTGAGAACAATGTTTAACATAGGACTCAACTTCGGATCTCATGTTCTTCCAGTAGTACAAATCTTTAAGTTTGTTGTACATACGGGCTGTACCTACATGACCACCGATAGGAGAGTCGTGATTGTCTTTGAGAATGGTAGGGATTTCGTTTGGAGAAGGATATATGACCTTATTATGGTAAAGGTTGATCTTGATATTAGTCTTGTTAAAGAGGTAAGTAATTATTTCGTAAATGAGGATGAATTTCAGTTTATCGAAGGGATTGGTAAAATCTGATATAGAAACTTCTTTGACATTGGGATAGAAAATTATCAGTTGATTACGTAGTTCTTTGAGAACAGTAAAAACATCTTTGTAAGATGCAGAGTCGAAATGATGTACTTTCGTAAAGAGATGGAAGAAAGTGTTATTGTTGTCTTTGGAAACTTTAACACGGTTTAGTTCCTTTTCAGACATTATGAAGTCTTCTTTGTCTTCTAGAAGTTCAAGAATGTCTTCACAATAAAGATTTGAACTATCGAGATCTATGGAAGTTGGATAGGCATTAGCAGAACATGAAGTTTTTAAGAGACTTTGATTATGTTCAACGATTTGAGTATCAGATGCAGTAGGACTGGAACGGGACTTTAGGAAAGATTCATAGGTCAGGTTAATAGTTAAGTTAACGTCAATGTCGTCGATGGCGTTGATTGGAGGACGAGGCAAACCGTCAGCGTTTGAGTTTATTCGACCTGGTTTGTATAAGATTTCGTAGTCGAAATCTTCGAGTTTTAGTCTCCAGCGAACAAGTTTACTACTTGGGTCTTTGCAATTGAACAACCAAACAAGAGGACGATGGTCCGTGACAATTTTGAACTTCCTACCGTAGAGATAGGGTCTGAATGTTTTAACACCATAAATTATACCTAAGAGTTCTTTCTCTGTAGTACTGCAGTTTCCTTCAGCACTATTTAAGGTTCGCGAGGCATAGGCAATGGGAAGGTCTTTACCTATTTCACCTTGTGAAAGGACAGCGCCTATGGCATAATTGGATGCATCGGTGGTGAGGATGAATTCTTTGGAGAAATCAGGGTATTGGAGTATAGGAGCACTAGTCAATAAGGATTTAAGAGTATCAAATGCTTGAATTTGATCTTTGGACCAGATGAATTCAGAGTCTTTCTTTAGCAGAGAAGTCAGAGGTTTGGTAATTTTGGAAAAGTCTTTTTGAATTTCCGATAATAGCCTACAAGGCCAAGAAACGCTTTGATGTGTTTCGGATTTTTGGGGACCTTTTCCTACCCTAGGAGGCAACAGCTTTGACTTTATCCGGATTGGGAGAGACGCCTTTGTCAGTAATAGTATGACCAAGATAAGCGACCTCACGACGGATAAATTCGCATTTATCTGGTTGGAGTTTGAGGTTATGTTGTCTTAGGGCTTTGAAAACAAGCTCCAGCTTTTCGACGTGGGAGGACAGATCGTGACTATATATGATGACGTCATCAAGATATATAAAACAGTGTAAGCCCTGGAGACCTGAGAGGACTGTATTCATCAGTCTTTGAAAGGTTGCAGGGGCATTTTTCAGACCAAATGGCATTCTGGTGTATTCAAAATGGTCATTCGGGACAGAGAATGCCGTTTTCGCTGCGTCAGCTTCATTCATCTTAATCTGGTGGAAGCCAGAGGCTAAATCAAGAGTGGAAAAGTACTTGCTGTGTCCTAGCTGGTCAAGGATTTCGTTGATATTAGGAATAGGATATGCATCACCTATCGTAACGTCGTTGAGCTTCCTATAATCGATTACGATACGCCATTTCTTTTGGCCGGAAGCGTCTTGTTTTTTGGGAACTACCCAGATGGGGGAGGACCATGGAGAATTGGAAGGCTTAATAATCTTCTGATCAAGCATTTTTGAAATTTGCTTGTTGACCTCTTCTTTGTGAACTTCAGGATATCGATAAGTCTTGGTATGGATTGGTTGAGAATTGGTAGTTTTAATCTCATGTTCTAAAGTATTAGTACATGTTAAAGAATCTCCATCAAGGTGAAAAAGGTCAGAGTATTCCGTGCATAGATTGTGTAATACTCGGGACTCTTCAGCATTGAGATGGACAGATCTGATTTGTTCTTTAACTCTACTGATTCTATTGGGAGATTGAGAAACAGGACCAATATGGCCAATTTGAGTCACATCAGGGAGATCACAAGGATTGAGCTCGACACTAAGAGATTTTATTATGACGTCAGACTCAGTGGTATTGAGAACTGAGACATTAACATGATTATTTGGCTTGACTGAGACAAGGCAGTTTGATATGAAAACACCTTCTTGGATTTCAAGTTTTTCAACGAAACCAATGGACACTTTGGGATTAGAAACATTGCATTCCATAATGGTTTCAGATCGAGCAGGAATAGTATATTCAGGATTTGTGAAATGTAGGAGTAAAGAGTGATTGCCAATACTTAGAACGTTACTCTCTTAGTCAATTTTTGCATTTACAGATTTCATAAAGTCACTACCAATGATTCCATCAAAGTTTATGTCGATGGAGTCTGGTATCAAATTAAAAACACTGAGGATGGTGTGATCGGAGAAATTGATATCAAATTTGAACTGTCCAAAACTTTCGATATAGTCAGCCTTTTTATCAATGCCTTTGAATTTGATCACCTTTGGTATCAATTCTGGTTCGGCTTGCAAGGAAGACTTTTTTAGAAGAGATATAGCAGCACCAGAGTCTACTAAGAGCACCAGTGGCTTATCGGAATACTGAGATCTGACATATACATGAGATAGATGGACCTTCTTGTTATATTTGATTTCGTAAATAGCTTGATATGATCTGGAGTCTGGGATAGGGTGATGAGACTGGATTTTAGGCTTTGAATGCAAGTTTGAATGCTTGTTTTTAGAAGATTCAGTGGGTTTGGTATACTTAGAATATTTGGTAGATTTATTTGACTTAGAAGATTCAGTGGACTTGGTAGACTTGTGTGTAGAGTTTGTTTGTTTACGGTTCGGGGATTTAGAAGAAGAGTTTATAATTTTCGATTGAGGCGATTGAGACGATGGAGTCGATTGAAGCGATTGAGGCGATTGAGACGATTGAGGCGATTGAGGCAATTGAGACGATTGAGGCAATTGAGACGATTGAGACGATCGAGGCGATTGAGGTGATTGAGGCGATTGAGACGATTGAGAAGATTGAGGCGATAGAGACGATTGAGGCGACTGAGACGTTTGAGACGATTGAGAGGATTGAGACGATAGAGACGATAGAGACGATTGAGGCGCTTGAGACAATTGAGACGATTGAGGCAATTGAGGTGATTGAGACGATTGAGGCGATAGAGACGATTGAGGCGATTGAGACGATTGAGACGATTGAGGCGATAGAGACATTTTCTTATGAGATTGAGTCAATTTAAATGACTGAGATGATAGAGACGGATTTTTATAAGATAGAGTCGAGTTAGTATGAGATTGAGTCGAGTTAGTAAGAGATTGAGTCAAGTCTGCTTTAGGTTGTGTCGAGATAGAATTTCTGAAAAGAAGATTAGGGTTAGCGGATACAGACGACATGGAAATAAATTCATTAATTGATCTGTTGTATGTCACGTCGATTTGTGTAGATGATTCCGAACGACGTGCAACCGGAATCTTCTCTAGTTTAAATCACTATCTGATTTATAGTCGTCGGAAACTTCGTTATAATAATGGACTTTATTTTGAGACTGAGAAGAGTTCGGTTGTAGTCTTTGACGTGCATTATTATAATATTGGCGCTTACGACATTCTGATATGTCGTGGCCAATATTTTTGCAGTATCTGCAAATTATTGAATTTGAATTAGCATGACGTGGTGAGTTGGAAGTTGATGGCATTGGGTGCTGCGGTTGCGATACTGAGTGAATAGGGCGTCGCTGGAGGAAACAACTCCTTTCGGAGTGTCCTGGTTTACCGCAGGTTCTGCACAATATTTTACTAGACCTCAGTTCAGTATGTTTTGTGGACTGGACATAATTGTGCAGCTTCTCCTCTTGTATCGCAAGATTAATCGCGTCATGTAAATTTGACGGATTCCTACATCTAACGATAGTGGAGATATAGCTTGGGAGACCTAGTAGGAAGGTATGTAAGGCTAAGTCTTCAGTACTGGCTATACGACCTTTCAGTTCGTCTTGTTCGCGTGTGGAATGGGCAATGTCAGTTTGTAGGCGAGTTAGGCAAGTTTCTAATCGAAGGCTGTACTGTGAAACCGACTCTGATGATATAATTTTACAATTTTGAAGGTCTAACAAGAGGTGATCTCTATGTTTTGTTTCACCAAATGTAGCCTTCAGAAATAATTTCAGGTCTTCCCAGTTATCAAAAACCTTAAGGGAAGAAGCCAATTCGGCTTTGCCTTCTAATTGCGACAATATGAATTTAAACAGTAAGTCTGTTTGGGAAATTGAAGCTAGGTTTATCGCATTATCGCAGTTTTTAATGAAAGGAGATAGTTTTTGTCTATCTCTATCGAATGATTTGATAAACTTCATCAGGACATTGAATTGAATGTTTTCCATTATTGCCTGGTTAGGTAGAGATAGCCTCTCTACTTTAGTTTTATCTACAGACATTATTGTTTGCAATGATAATTACTGACACAAGAAATAGCAATATAACGATTATAAAATGTACAAAAGTCACTCACAAGAATGCGATTAAGTAGGTCGGCATCAGACACGTAGTTGCGCGTCAGCGTTTTCGGGTAGCGTGCGGCGGGTCTGGCACGGAGCGATGAACTTTGTTGTCCACCGGGTCGACTCGTCTTGGATTCTGCTTGGCTGATGATGGCTCGGCTCTCGGTCCGTCGTGACCAAGGGCAGATGGAGCTCGGGCAGCAGGCGGGTATGCTCGGCGTCTGGTCGAAGACCAGAAATAGTGGAGCTGGTGGTGGTGGGGCTGAGCTGGCTCGGCACTCGGGCAGAAAGCCTCAAGCACAGCGGAGCTCAAGCAGCAGCGGTGACAGGCAGCTGAACAGCACCAGGTCCTCCAGAAGGACAGGGTGGCAGTAGACAGCAGGCGGCAGGGGCAGCAATGACTTGTTTGAAGAAGGACGACCTCGTCAGGGAAGGGCGGCCAAGGGACTAGATCCCCTTTGATTCTGACACCAAATGTTGTGTGGGCCTATTAGTTGATCTTAAAAAAAAAACTTTTCGGGCACACACTAACATTTATTTTTATTTTACTTCAACAAGTCTTAACAACTAACACAACAATTACGATACTGTAATTGTTGCTGCACTTCTGTCTATTTGGGCAGAGGTTCCACCTGACTATGCTTAGTCCAAGCCGACCGGCAGGCCTAAGACCGGGTCCGTAGTCAGGTGGCTTCAGAGAGCGATTAAGGAAAAAAGCCTCGAATACTATAAACCGCGGATTATATACCTTTGCATATTGCTGACAGTGAATTGAATGGTTATTGGGGGTTATGCCTTAGGTCAGCAATATGCGCAGTGTAATAGTACGCTGCGTATATCATAAAAACTAATATAGTCCGCAACACTCTATACGTGTACATATTACAGAAAGCTCAAAATAAAAGTTTCATCATCATCATCATGTCAGCCTTTAGAAGTCCACTGCTGAACATAGGCCTCCCCCAAAGAGCGCAATGACGAGCGATCTTGTTCCACCTCCATCCACCGACTTCCTGCGATGGCTACAATGTCGTCGGTCCATCGTGTGGGGGGTTTCCCCACACTTCGCTTGCTTGTTCGTGGTCGCCATTCGAGAACCTTTATTCCCCAGCGGTTGTCGGTTCTGCGAACTATATGGCCCGCCCATTGCCACTTCAGCTTGCAAACTCTGAGAGCTACCTATGTCGGTAACCTTCGTTCTTCTACGGATTTCCTCATTTCTGATTCTATCACGTAGTGAAACACCGAGCATAGCTCTCTCAATTGCACGCTGCGCAACTCTGAGCTTGTGTATGAGACCAATAGTTAGTCATAATTTTTGACGCAACTTTCTAGAGCTCTTTGTGCTAAACTGTATCAATCCTTACCAAATTAAATACCACAGTAATCTTTCCCATTTAATGTGGAACATTTTTGCCTTTTACACCTTACTTTTTTGACAAGTGGTTTGACTATTAT
The DNA here is from genome assembly GCA_946251855.1 of Alsophila aescularia. Taxonomy (NCBI): domain Eukaryota; kingdom Metazoa; phylum Arthropoda; class Insecta; order Lepidoptera; family Geometridae; genus Alsophila; species Alsophila aescularia. Next base: position 42,077,779 of record OX276381.1, read on the forward strand.
TTATTCTGTGGTTATGAGTCGTTTTTGATGAGCGGATATTTACTCTGTGGGATGGCGCGTACGGTTAGGCCGCGGCGCGGGCGGTTGTGGTCCAAGTAACGTTTTTTGCAAATAAATATTTAGAGAAACCCCGCGTGGTCAATTCATTTAAAAGTAGCCCAATGTGTTATTCTAGGCCCAAAAGTGCCTTTAAAGTACAAACACAACACATCTTCAAAGTCGTTCAAAGTTCAAAGCCGTCTTATAGTTTTTATCGACTGCTCGGCTTCTACTTATTGTATTGAGATACAAAATAAACTCAAAGATGTCCAACAAAAACCGCATCGCAATCAGTTCAGTAGTTTTTATGTGATGCGCGAACAGTCAAACAGACAGACAGATACGATTTAAAAAAATGATATATTCTTGTTCAGTAGCTTATTTTAAGTAACTACCTTAATTAACAAGCTTAAAAGCTAAAAAAACACGCCTGCCCTGCCAAGAAAGAACTTATGCCAATAAATTATATACTATTGGAATGTGCTTATCAAGGCCTTCAAATTGTTACAGCATATAGTAAAATTGGAAGAAAGTTTTTTTTTTCGCCTTTTTAAATGGAGCCATATCCATGGAGTACATACTTTTTCGGACTTATTGCTGTATTATAAGTATAGCTACGAAAGTTTGTACGTAGGTAGGTATGTAGGTACGTTTTGTTTAGTACCGCTGAAACGGCTATCCGGATTTTAATTAAATTTTGTCCATATAATATAGATACACAAGTCCTGGAATAACACACAGGACAGTTTTCATCATTATCATCCATAATTATGACATATTGCTACAATATGTCCACTCCACATCTTTAACAATGCTTTAACTTCAAAATATCAAAGCCATACAAAAGTTTTCTAAAAAATTATATCAATAGAATTGGAGCACGCTTCACACATTGATCAGGTGTCAACCCACCCCTGGTGCGCTGGGCGTTATAATAATCAACCCCTTAACAACAAAGGGTTGCAAATTGTTATTTACCCCATTCATCACGCGCCCATTTGCCTAAATTATAAATGTCCGCAATAATTTAGAATTATCTTGTCAAACAATTTTACTGTCAGAAGAACTATAGTAAAATATGATTTAGGTTTACTGTGAATAAAATTTAACTTCATACACACTTTTATAGTTCTGAATCAATTAAGCTAGTCTACACTGCCCTACAAAACTTTGTACCACACTTTTATTATTAATAGTTTTTCTTAAATTACACCAGTTTTAAGCCAAAAGTTATGCTATCCAACAGTGAAAATCGCATCGCAATAGTACCACAACTTAATAGAATTAGATATTTTATTAAATTGCTTGGCTACTACTTTAGGCCAGTAAGTAAAGAAAGAACAAGGGCTAAATTCTATGTGATAAATCTTGCAGCGTCTTGAAATATACTTTCTACAGAACTTAAGTAATTATTTTTCTATGTTTTTTCAACATAGTATGTAAGCTAGTAAAAGCCTGGTTAACAAATCAATAAAAAAATCATTAAGATACTTAATTTCCTTCCTACAATGTTTTACCGGGCTTGTTGCCTGCCCAACGTGTGAAAAAAAGCGAATGCAATGACGTTTCAAATCGTCAAAACAGTATACTTCCCATCCGGTTTTTTAAACCAAAGCAGGTTGAATTACGCTTCCTTCCCACCTTGTTTTTTTCAGCCAAAGGAGGTTAAATTACGCTTACTGGCGTAAACCCTTTTATCAGAAAGCGTAATTCAACCTCCTTAAACTGAATAATACTATAGTCAAAATGAAACGTCAATATAAAACTTAAAAACAAAACATTATAGCAAAGAGAATACAATGGATTATAGTTGGAGGAAGTAAGTTTAGAAATTGTTACAAAATATTTGAGTTAATATTGGACGTCTGTTTCCCTGCACAGTGAAACAGCAGCAACATATCTAAACATATTGTTTTGTAATCTCAAGAGGCAGTAACAAGTAAAAAAAAAACCAGCCTGTTACACTAGGTAGGTAATTGAATAGGTACAATATCTTTAAACATTATATTTATCACGCATAGGTAAGTACTTAATTGCCTACCTAATTAACCAGATAAAATAATTAAAATCTCTAAGACTTGTTTAAAAAGTCGTTGACCTATTCCTGGCCTCCTTGATAAAATATTTTTAGACTAACAATCTCAGAAAATGATGCTGAATGAAAATGAACTAGCAATATTTTTGCTCTGAAGACGCCGTGAATTTTACTGACATAAAAATATGTATGGGAGTTCGCCATTCTTTGCCTTGCAAAGGTGGTCTAATAATGATTTTCACATATGGTGTTTAGGTCTAGACTCTGATGAAAAATCCAAGTTTTTGACCTTGGGGGATGGGGGCGTTAGCCGCCATCTTGATCTTGAAGGGGCTAAAATTGTTTTTTTTTTCTAAATAGTTCTATAATAGTTAGCTTTAGGGCAAAAGTGTTTATAAAAAGTATAAAGAAGACAATATGATGCAACATTTTTTGCATGCACAGTTGTTCTGTAAGTCGCATAGGTAAAAAGTTACAAGAACGAAAAAAACATCTTTACTAAAAATGCTCCAGTGCCGGAACAACGTATATTCTTAACCGCTGAATGTAGAGACTTTATATTTAGAGAGTGTGTTTATAAAGAGTTAACAACGTAGGTACACGAAAATATGAATTACAAAAACCTATTTCAAGGGATTTCAAAATGGGTTCAAAGTTATAACAAAATACCTCTAAGTATTTTAAAGACACTGTTGACATTGGACAGTTGAAATTTAGAATGTAAGCTCCCGAAATAAAATAAAGATCAGACTCCGTTTTTCATAAAAAATATCAATTTTCCTAATTTTTTATGACAAACTGAGATTGAACTTTAATTTAAAAAAATGCTAAATCACGTGCCTAGCAAGGCAAGCGTGCTACTCCTTCGACCACATAAACGCTTTCCATCAGGTGAGATCGTGGTCAAAGGATTGCCTAGTCCGTAATAAAAAATAATAATAAAAAACAAGAGAAGTTCCCATAGAAACGCAGAATGAACCGGTTCATATTCATAAATAAACAGACAATAGTTTGTATTCCCCGAGTCCCTGAACTTGATTGTTATAAACACCGAGTCACCTGTACCTGTACGAGGCTATTGTCCCAGCTTTACCTACGTCAGAGCGCAAGCAAACTCGCTTATGTCACTGCCAGCTAAATATAGAACGCTAATAGGATTGTTGGCAAGTTTGACAACGATACCGATGCCTTAAATAGTAGTTTCCGGAGAACATTTCCTTTTACTCTCGAACACCATTCCGATTCAATCACGATCCCAACAGTGCGATTCAGCTAGAAAACCTAACCTGCACTGCAACGTGATCGTTACTTTCGGTGTGTGTGTTCTTGGTTTAAAAAAAAACGTCCTTCCCCCACTTCTCCACCTTTTTGCAACTTCCTCCCCCCTTTCTTCCTACCCTTCTCTTATTTCCCCCTTAACACTTACCCCACTTCCCTCACCCCTTTTAAATTTCCCCCACTTTGCCCCCTTTCTCCCATTCTGCCCCCACCCTTTCCTGCAGTCCTCCCCCACTTCGCACCGCCTACCCCACTTCCTGCACCCTTCTCCGATATCCCCCACCATTCTCCGACATCCCCCACCATTCGTCCACTTCCCCCTACCCTTCCCTTACTTTCCCCAACCTTCCCTCACTTCCCCAAACCTTCCCGAGAGTAAGCAAGCTTATCCTTAATTACACAGCAATTTTCCAGCAAATCTAGCAATGTCGCAGCAATCCCGCCGACTTTGTGGATATTAGAAAGTTATTGGTACTTATTAGATACAAGCTGTACCTGCGGCTTTGCCCGCGTGTTCATTTCTCTGGCTTAAAAGTAGCCTAAGTGTTATTCCAGGAGCAAAAGTACCACTAAGGTACAGTATACTATACCTACTAAATTTCGTTCAGCCGTCAAATAGTTTTTTATCGATTGCTCGGCTTTCACTCATCAGATTGTGAAACCAAGGACACCAGTTTTAAGTCAAAACTTTAGCTATCCAATCGTGAAAAACCCCATCGCAATTGGTCCAGTACTTTTTATGTGATGCGCTAACAAACAGACAGACACTATTTTTTAAAGAGCGATGGTACCACAGAATAAATAGTAGATGGTAAGCCTAAAGTTTTAATAGTGCAACTTAGAACCCAACGATACCGAGTTCGGCCCTAGACTTTTCTAAGTTATGCGCGGTTTTCCCTCGCTCCGTGCTTCAGAGAGCACGTTAAGCTGTTGGTCCCGGTTGTTATTGATTAGTAGCAGTCGTTAAGCCATGGCCCTGACAAACCAGAGGCCAGCACTACATAGGTACTTCATACGACAAACAAACTTTCTTTTTTTAAATGTTATGTACGTTTTTAGTAGCTTATTTTAAGTCTCCTAGTTTTTTTTATTATCTTGTTTGTATAGACTTTTTGTTACTTCTTTATTATAGGTAGTTATAGATAGATAGTGGAGCAATGACATCCACGTAAAGTTTCTTGGTGCTCTCTTCTCTAACGGGCGTATTTCCGAAGCACCGGTAGAGTCAGAAGGTTGTTTCCTTTTCCTGTGTGAGATTTAACTCTGTTGGCACATGAAAGGGAAATTTCCGTTTCAAACTCAAAGCATACTTAGTGTACCTACATTATTTGATTTGATCTGTTTATAATATTTTATGTATTTCTCCTTGTTCATGAGACGTTAGTTTTGACTTGTAAAAGTGCTATTATTTTTACCTATCTACACTTATAATAAAGCAATAGGAACGAAATCGTCTGTACAAAGATAATTAAAAAAAAACTCTAGGTTAATTAAATAAGCTACTGAACAAGAAAAGTTTTTTTTTAAATCGTATCTCTCTGTTTGTTTGTTTGTCTGTATGTTTGTTCACGCATCACGTAAAAACTGCTGGGCCGATTGTGATGCGGTTTTCTTTGTTGTATACCTCAGGTTTTGATTTAAACACTGGGGTACTTGGTATCTCAATCCGATGAGTAGAAGCCGAGCAATCGTTTAAAAATATTTTTGACGGCTGAAGGAATTTTGATCAAATGTATGTATATTAGTATTTTAGGTCCAGAAATAGCACATAGAGTATTTTAACCGAGAAATGAACACGCGTGCGAAGCCGCGGGCATCAGCTAGTTTATAATAAAAATACTTTGACTTTGACTCTGACATTCAAGCTGTTATCCGATCAGGCGTGTGTGGCCGCAGATAGTGGCCAGGGCAACGAATAAATATTAGTACATTGGCCGATATCGCTTATGAGCACAGTACCTAAAATGAAAGATGCCACTGCTGCAATCATACTTATTCAAAGCATCAAAATCTTCAACACGAACATTGTTCTTTCACATATTTTTTCCTACACGAGTAAAAAATATTGCATTAACATTACTTGCTTATACTATTATTTATTCTGTGCTTATACTTTAGGAACTAAGATTTCCCATTGTACTTTGAATTTCAGTCTCTAATATTCTGTGTCTGAAGATAGATCCTCGTATTTATTCATTTTCGATATGCCGACTTGTTCTATTAAAAATATTGAGTAAAGTACTGGAAAGACGGCCAAGGATTTCCGAACCATATTCCAGCGATCGTTACTCGATTTGCATTTTATTTAGTGATTCAAGTTTATGCTTCAGTAAAAGCTTGTTATTTAAAGTTGTAAAATGTGAGGTCGATTGTGAAATAGCAGTAAGTAGAGGCAGATACCTACCTCCTATCTCGGGCTTCAGTTGCGCAGCACTGTATCACGAATGCCGTGAATGCCGCCCGCCCTCGGCTTCCGCAGTAGCTACTATCACCAAAGAAAATATAATGCTACTACGCTATGGCGCACTTGTGAAGTTATGGTTAGCTGTCTTAGTGACTAGAGGTACTGTATGTTGTATTGTGCTTGCTTAGAACAACTGTAATAAACAAAGCAACGCGCGGATGTTAGGTATGATTATATTGGGGGGTGGCGCGCGAAAATATTCTAATTCTGTATAATATGTTTTACCAGCAGTCATTCTCCACTTGGTCAAATCGTTTGCGATTAGGTACCTACTTGTAAAATCATTCGATCAGATTAGCACGTTGTCGTAAGAGATTGAATGGGTTAGGTAGGTATCTAGGTAGAGGTATGCATTTTTGCATTTTATCAATATAATTACCATAATTACCTCACAAAGTCAAAGTATTTTATTGTAAATAGATAAAATAATAGCAGTTTTACTAGTCAAAATTAGCATCGTATGAGATGTTGTATAAGGAGAAATACCTATATAAAATATTATAAATAAATCAAATCAATATTTAGTTAAACCGTACCTACCTAAACGCGAAATACTTACGTAGTTAGGTATACTTTATATCTACACCATTCCATACAAGTGATATATGGGAAAATACGTAAAAAAAAACGGTTACATATTCGTGTAACAAGGAATCCTTATAAGATAGACCAGTCCAGTCGTTCTGTCCGTCCGTCCCAGACTATCACACGACACATCACATCACAGTATGAAAACTTCTACATTAACTATGAACCCAAATGCATGAAATTAGATTGGTAACTACAAGCATACCTATTTTAATCACAATAAAAAAACGTGTATTTCCTTTTTCGGGATACCTCCAAAAGGATGAAACTTTCCTGATCAATTCATATTTAAATTAAAGGTTTTTGCCCTAGGCTATAATAGAATAGAAATTACCAATTTCATGTGTTTCATTTTTCATTAACAACGATATCCCATCATCAACTTGCACATGTTTCAAGATAAATCTATCGTTATACAAAGTACAACAATTTAACATTTTCCATCGATCAATTGCGTAATCCTTCGTTTCGTTTTTATGTTTTCTATCAAAACAACAATAGGAGAAACAATTTAACAGATACACGAGAGCTATTAAGTAAAGACCACCAGCTAGAAGTGTCAAACATGGATTAACAATGCACACAATGGCGTAAAAATTGTCATTCCCGAACAAATAAAAAATCTCCCCCTCATTGCTCTTGCTTTCTCTGACACAACTCTAAACAGTCACACCATTATTAACCCTGTTTTTAGTGCAGTAAAGTCTATTTTAGTCAGTTGATGTCACGGTTAAGATATTTACGATGCAATTGGATGTATCTAAGTTGGATTACAGGAATTACAATTTGTAAGCGAGTAAAAAACTGTCCGAATCCATGCGCCACAGGGGGTGGAACTGGTAATGGGATCTGCAGGTGCAGAAGGGCTACAAATATATGGGATTAAGAATGTTGGACCAACTGGATAAAGTGATTTGTGAGCTGATACGGTTGTTAGGTCGACCTGTAACTATACAAACGTAATGGCATAGAGTCCATGCTCATAAAATGCTGAGATGGTGCGGGCATCTCGTGCGTATGAATGAATCCAGGTTGCCTAAAGCTTTTTCATCAAAAATACTGATTGGTTCCTCGAAAAGTGGGACCAAAGTAGGTATTTTCCGTTCAAGACTTTCAGAGAGGGCAGTAATGAGTTTTGAATTTGGAAAAAGAATTTTATTGCGTGGCGCGCTGTCTGTATTTAAAAAAAACATGTGAATGTACGGAGAGGAGGAACAAATGAAAAGCGTGCGAATTACGGTATCATCATTATGGAGACAAGGAATATTGTCAGTGCAAAAACTAAAGATATTCAAATCGAGATCTACTCAAAATTTATAGCACAATATCTGAAGAGATTGTCTGAAGGACGTAAATCAAAGAAGTCCAAAGTGAAATTTTTTTTTTTTTGCTAAGCATACCTAGTTTATTTAAAGTCGTTTTTTTTCTATTTAATACCCCTTTAAATAAATTTATGAGTTGTAAAGTATCTAAAAGCGCCTTTTGTTTATTTTTCTCATGGAGGGGATGAAAAGTAGATTGTATCACTCGGTCGAAAAAATATTTTTTCCGCGGGCGACGTTTATTGAATCCATCGATAGGTTCAGGATCTACTTAAGAATCCCTCGATGCGCTCCGGATTCTACTCTAGAATCCTTCACTCCGCTTTGGATTCAAAATAGCGCCCTCGCATAAAAATATTATTTTGCTCCCTTGTCATACAATCTACTATTTTCTACTAGCAGCTGAAGGAGGGAAAGCGTAAACCTGGCCGCTTCGGGGTCAATTCCTGCGTTACAGAGATGTCCCTAAGCTCCATCTAACGGCCTGTGACATATTCAGTGAAGTTTGGGAAACAAGAACCATCCCAAGCCTTCCTACACCTTCGCCTACAACTCCTCAGGTCATTTGCACTATGCGCTTTGCAATAGGACTATTAAGACCAAATTTGGATTTGCAAGTCATCTTCGCTCACACGAAGGAAACAAGTTTCGCCGTTTCGGATACGTCAAGGACATACTCATCATCATGATCATCATCATAAATGGAATCTATGAAATTAAATTTCACCAACTTCCATTGGTCATGTTGAATCAATTTGAAATTTTGCAACTGTATGAAATTCCGATGACAACAATAATATGGTATTACCATCGGTCTGGTCTGATGATGAAGCTGGTGGGTAACGAAACCATTGAATGTATACCTCAGTCTTGAATGTAAACCCTTCTAGATATAGGACTAATTAAGTATATAGGTTTGTCTTAACGAGGCCTATTCATTTCACCTGACGACGAGCGTATATTTATTTCTAATTATTAGCTAGCTTCTAGTGTTAGATCTGAAATTATACCTAATCTTATCCTATAGTACCTTCTCTAGTGCCTTTAGTAGGTAGATACTAATTTTCCTAATTAATCAGCATTATCTATCGATTACTTATCATTTACTAAAATAAGTATTAGGTATCTAAGTAGTGTAGGTACGCTGCCATTGTCTTATTGCTTTAAATCCCTGAAAAAACATTATCTCGTCTATGATTTGAAGCAATTTAGTAAGTTTTATCTATTTCGATAAATATTATAGTCCTCATCATATTGTAATGCAGGTATTGTACCTTTTAGCTCTACCTATTGTCCCTATTTAAGTACATAAATCATTTTGACCTCTCTACGAGTAGCTTTTCGAGCTTTCTCTTTTATGAAACTATGTATAGGTATTCAATTAGTCATCATAGATTCTATGATATTAGGTGAAACGAGTTCCGAAATAGCGTAGTGAAAACTACATGTAAGTATAAGTGAGGTTACCTTTTACCATTTCGTTATAAGTATTACGAAATGAATGTAGCTAATGAGCTTCTGACAAGAGACTTACTTGACCACTGTCGAAGTTGAAAGCCATGTTTGCCTCGCCGCCGCACTAAAAACACCGACAAATTGTAATTTCAAATCGACTAGACAAAGAAAATATCACAGATATTGAGCACTGTCAGAAGATGTCAAAAGTTGACATTTTTGTAAAAACTTCTTAGCAAAAAGGTTTCGTAGCACGGCTAGAGCCGTGTGTCGGGAAATAGGAAAATGCTCGGGAAGTGTGTTGGCTATCGGCCTAACTGCGTGGTAGCCGTGGCAACCGCTTGAATTCCTGAAGGAAAGCGCCTTGAAAACGCTTCCCGTCTCGTTAAAGTTCAACGCCTTGCCTTGTCTAATAAACATCGCTATTCTGCGTGCAGGGGGTCTATTCATAATCACCGTAATGTCTTGACTTGCGGATTTCTTACTATACTTCTTTACTTAATTATGTTAATGAAGTTTGGATATTTACCTACCTAGGTATGTTTAAAACCTGCTTAAGTTGAATAAACTTCTATAACTAGATATTTGTAATTATAATAACTTTATCTACTTGTTTATCGCCACCCATACAATAATTTCCAAGTAGGTACCTATTTATTTTCCCGTTCGTAATAAAACATCTTATATCTTTTGTTTTCTACAGCAGTCAGACACAGTATTTACATTTACCTATAACTACCAACACATAATCTAATTCCTTCTGAAATGAGGATAATCTTGCAGTATATAAAAATAGGCAAATTTAGGTACATACTTGGGTATGTCATTGTGTAGAATTGTAGATTGGGTATGTAATGTAAACGTTAATAAAAAAACAATATTACCTACATTAATAATACTCAATAATCTTAGTCAGTAATGCATTGAGCTCTTCATCCTGAAACATTGTTTATATTAGACAATATATGGTACTGTACCTAGAAGGTACCTTCTGTCAAAATCTACTGAAGTCGGTTAGGCAACTACACATCAGTCTGTAAACTCGGTATAAGGGCACCTAACATCATTCCGTGCTTGCATATGAACAAAAACGAAAGCGTTATCAAAATGTGGCGGATGTTAAAAGGCACACAGTCAAAGAGAAGAGTTGGACACAAAATGGCATCTAAGCAGTTCGATAGACCGGTTCAAGATCTCAAATGAACTTCGTCAGAATTGCGCCGCAGACGCTTGAGGCGGGAGCGCAAACGGCGGGAGCGCAGACGGCGCCCGCGCAAAGGATGTTTTTATCACCACCTCAGTCTACAATAGCTCATTTTCAGTTACTGCTATAAGGCGAGCCCAATCACTGTTTTTAAAGTTCAAGTAAAGAAGTGTTATCTCTTTCATTAATATCACTTCTTGCTATTTTGTTGTTATTCTGTTGTCGTTTCTCTATAAATAAATAAATATATATGGAGTAAATGTAATTATATTTTGTAGTATAATGTATATACTATATATATATATATATATATATATATATACTATATATTTACACATTTATGTGTATTGGAATATGTGTGTATATATTTTTATATATTTATTAATTGTATTAAGTTTTTATTATTTATTTATTATATTATAATGCACCACTGTCTTTGCCATATATTAATTCCTCTCCATCCAAAGGTTGTCTGGTAGAGAGCGATAAGAAGCTTTTTAGCGATAAGACCGCCCATTGTCCCATAAATTTTGTATATATGTTTTAGTTATTAATTAGTTAATATTTTCTTGGTTTTGCTGGTAAAAGCTCTTTCGTCATGTTCGTTGCTATTCCGTGATGTCAGGTGGAGTCAAATTCTGACTCACGAACACTGTTTTCGCATGTTTAACACATCTTTGTCGCATTTTTCATCAGGATAAAAGATTTGATTCCTCAAAAAAAAAAAACATTAAATTGGTTAGGTACTAATGTAAAGTAAATTATGGCGCCTAAATCTAGTCCACACCGAATTCGCACGCATACGGTCTAACACGTGCCGCCATAGATAGTAGAAAACCCTCGTAGTGCGGAGCCAAACCGGTGTTTTTATGAGAAAAAATATATATTATAACATTGTTTAGTTCAAAAAAGGAAAAAAAACCATTATAACCTGTATAATGTATTTTTTTTTCTTATTAGAGACGTGCCGTGCGTAATGTATGTCATTATGCCACAATTTTTGAGTTCATAATCCGGATTTTACATTATGAGTGCAGATAAAAGTATTTTAAAGTTCAAGTTGTTTGTCCTTCAAATAGTTTTTTATCGATTGCTCGGCTTCATCGGATTGAGATACCAAGAACCCCAGTTTTAAGTCAAACCCGAAGCTATCCAGCAGTGGATGCCGCATCGCAATTCATCCAGTACGCCTAGTTCGAGTTTGTTTATTATGAAATCGGAAAAAGTTTTCGTGAGCTCGCTAAACTATCAGTTTAGATTGTACTCGTAATCGGTAGTATCATATTTTCAAATGTTGTTTACACGGTAAAAACCTTCGAGTAGCTTCACTCTATATATTTCTATCTCTCTTCTCCACAAGCAAAAAAAGAGTTTTGACTCTTTTTTCTTTTTTTTTTTGATTCCGCCGTATTTGATGTTCTGTTTTTCTTATATATGTCGTTTTTATGTGTGGTTTTATTGGGAAAAAATGATTATCGATTTACGTTTAATTGAGGTGTTAAATAGAAATAACGAATATGTCTAGTACCTTTGGTCACATAATATATAATAGTACAAGTACAGAAGGCTAACTGAATAAAGACATTTAAATAAATAGCGACTCTCGCTACAACGCTATAAAGTGCAATTTAACTCGCACGGCGCTGCGAGCTTTCAATTATATTTACTTAGAAGGCGCTCGCCCACCGCGTGCAGGCTAGAATGCACCGTATCACAACGCGCGAGAACTTTCATTGCTCTAACCGTTTCAGAATCGCTCTGTCCCTTTTTCGCTCGATAGGGTTGTATTAAGATATGACTAGGTAATTGTACTACTAATTATTCTGTGATATGTTATGACTTAGATATTGTAACAGAATAAATAAGTAATAATAATTATGTTATTACTTATTATTATAAATTAAAATAGTTCTATTACATACAATGACATTCTTATCAGAATAGACCTACTACCTCATTTTTACTACCTACCTATCCCGTTTTCAGACCGCCGATAACTTTACTGAGATACCTACCTACGTGTCGTTGGTTAATTATGATTATATCCTATAGGTATTGCACTTTGATGAATAAAGGTGCCTGTCTGAATTCCATGCTTTTTAATGAGTGAAAAATAAATTGCTACCTACGTAATAAAAGGTATTAAAAGTAGGTAGGTATTATACCAGACATATATTATATAAATTCCTAATTAGTTGTAGGCTACTTACTAAGTCTGCACAGTAATTCATTTTCCGATCAACAATACCTACTATAATCAATTATAAAATTACGTTGATCGATTTAATAAACGACTTTATTTCTGCGCGGAATAACCTTAAATATGCGTAGCTTCGGTATGGAACACGAATGAAATAACATAAAACTATAGGAACCTACATAATAAAAAAATATCAATATTTAACTACATAACTAGGACCTATTATAGGTATTACAATTTATTACCTTTCAATATCCTTTGGAAACGTAAAGAATGACAATTCGTCATTTCTATCACTATTCAAACAGCCGAATGCTATGCAGTACTTTCTAGCTTTCTTCTTGGTACTCATAATTAAAACACGAATAAAGTTTGTCAATAACTTTACGTAAGTAGGTGCTCTATCACTAAGTACAAGGCGCGCGACTCATCGAGCGCACGCTTGACACTCGACTGAACGGACCCGAATATTGGGTCCGCGAATTTATTTGTACTTGTTGCGGAGTGCGACCGCCCTGCTTTGGTCTTTAATTTCGTTCAGTACTAAAGAAGTTACGGACCAAAGCAATCCAATAAAACCTAAGTATTTTATATCGATTTTATGCCTCAAGTACGACATTTAGCTTCGATACCTAAAATGCTTGATTTTTGATAATTACTAGACGGAAATCCTGGATTAAGTGTTAGTTTTTATCAATGGAGTCGTATTTCGCGAAATATTAATCGATGGGACGTCATTACAACATTCAAGTTATTGTAAAGTAGGTAGATTGTTACTTATCTAGTGTTTCGCACTACAACAATTCATGTAATTTTTTTGGAAGTATTGTTGTTGGAACTCTTTGGAGTTTTTGGAGATATTCTTTGAGAGTTCTTGAGATTTGTGTTTTCCCGCAGAGTATTACAGAGATAGAAAGACGTCAAAGTTAACTACCGCTAACTTTGACAAAGTGGCAACTCGTACTGCAAAAATGCAAAGAATACTCGTAAACTTTTATCGAATTCGAGTAGTATTTGAATTTGCTTCCGAATTTAGTTCCTGCAAGTTTTAGTTTCGTTTATTTCCATACGTTACTGCCAGTAAATGTATGGAAATAAACGAAACTACATTTCGTTTTCGAAAACTATAAAAACTCGTACCAGTGGTACAGTAGTTTTTACGTGATGCACGAAAAGAAAAACAAACAGAGCGAATAAAAAAATAATTGTTCAGTAGCTTATTTTAAGTCCCCTTTTTTATAATTATCTTCTTTGAACAAACTTTTGTTACTTTCTCCTTTATTAGAAGTATAGAAGTAAAGTGCAAGTCACTTTACTTGCACTGTATACTGAAATAATTTCTAGAATTTGGACCCGGGAAAAGGTTCAACTAAGAAAATGCATTATTTAATTAACAGGGTACTAACAGAAAACCAGTACCTAATGTCGTTTCAATGACCACAGCAAGATGTTATAGCTCCTAAAAATACTAACTAACCCCTTTTTCATTTAATGACTTTGAATAGCAAATAGTGAACAAGCATAAAAAAAAACGACGTTATGTCAGGCTTCACGACATCCCACTAGATTGATGTTCACGAGTAAAACACAGATTACTAGTTAATAATCATGAAAAAATATAGCTTCATTTGCATCGCGTGATCCGTAACGACGTCGCTGGATGGAAGATTAGCGTTTTACCGTGACCTTCGTTTACTGCCCTGTAATGTCCCTGATGTACTACTGTTTATTATAATACTGGTATGGTTACGCCACTGGCTTCGCTTCCTGTACACTGGCCTTCAAAACTTTTAAATATAATAGTTTTTTATTAAAATGCTTGGCTCCTACTCACCGGATTGAGATACCAAGTACACCACATTTCAAGCCACACCCTAAGCTATTCAACAGTGAAAATCGCATCGCAACCGGTCTAGGTTTTAACGTGATGCACGAACAGACACATTTTTTATGGTTTTGATATTTTTTTATGTTAAATTGGCACAACTCGTAGTACCTAAGGGAATAGTAATTCCCCATGGCACAACTGGTAGTGCCAAGCAGTTGTGCCACTGGTAAGTTACGGTTAAAAACGTTACTAATATATAATAAACTATGCTTTCAAAGAAAGTTGATGAAATTTTCTATAAAACGTTTTTTATTTCAAAACTGAAAGTGTGGTTCTAAGTTTTGAAGGCCAGCGTATATTACTCGTATGTTGATTTCTGTTGATTAATTTATTATTTATATCCATTAGAAAGTCCGTTGATGAGGAGCAGAGCAGTAGATACTTGGATTGGTTGGTTGACTTCTGACACAGAATATGTAGGCATAGTCTCATCATCATCGGCCTAGGTTCGTTCACTGCTGGACGTAGGCTTCTCCTAGTGAACGTCACTGAACCCGATCTTCATCTCTCGTCATCCAGTTCCTGCCAGCCATTTTCCGCAAGTCGTCACTCCACCTGGCCGGCGGACACTCCAGACTCTCCACTCCAGGACTCTTCTACACCAATGGTTGTCGGTTCTTCGAGAGATGTAACGCAGCCCGTTGCCATTAGTAAAGTCTGATTCGACCTTAATGGTTTTGTATCAGCACATCAGCTCATTACAATCTTACTGCTGCGAAGTCGGAGCTCAGATAGGGATATTATAAGGGCACAGAATAAATAATAGTATCTAAGTATGGGAAATCCATAACTATCCATATATAGTTATAGTTGTGGATTTATAGTATTTTGTTGTTCATGTTGTTGTCGGGAAAGTGTGTAGATTTACTTAAATTCAATATAACAAAGAGAATAAACGAAACATTTTTTTAATGTGAACTTTGGGACTGCGTTTGATATTTCAAATAGATAAGTAGTTAAGTCTGAGATTCATAACTACCTACTTGAAATGTCATTTCATTCTAATTTCTTTCTTGAAATGTCATTTCATTCTAATTTCTTTCTTGAAATGTCATTTCATTCTAATTTATTTCGTGAAATGTCATTTCATTCTAATTTCATTCTTGAAATGTTATTTCATTCTAATTTCATTCTTGAAATGTCATTTCATTCTAATTTCATTCTTGAAATGTTATTTCATTCTAATTTCATTCTTGAAATGTCATTTCATTCTAATTTCATTCTTGAAATGTCATTTCATTCTAATTTCGGACGAGATCCAAAACTAGATTTAGAACAGTCTGTGAGTATTTATTTCAGGCTATTTTTCTTTTATGAAAAGCTTCAGGATAAACACACCATTTACATATAGACCCCGTCATTGCACGCAATAAAACATTATTAGCCCTATAGATTAATACAAAACCAAATGACATTAACCGAAGATGTCTCCAGGCGGTACAAGTTTCTTTGCATAAATTATCATACCGGGACCAAGTAAATCAATTCTAGAGTTCAGACTTTGACGGTGGCATGGCAATGGACGATTCCAAATCACAAATTGCTGTTATCTATCTACGTAAGCTTAAGAACTAAATATCAAATAATGTTTTTATTTGCTGACTTGAGGAGCAAGTTTTTTTTTGCGGAACAATAATTTTGAAAAAATAAATTTTATCGCAGTTTTCAAATAACTTTTTTGAGACAAGTTATCAACAAATTCAAATGCCGGGAGGGTGACCAGCAGTCCCAACACGGTGTCGGGTTTCTCGTCCATAAGTCTCTCGTCAACAACATTGTGAAGATCGAAAGCGTTTCGAGCAGGGTGGTATACCTTATACTCAGAATTACCGAACGGTATTCGTTGAAGCTCATACAGGTGTACGCCCCACACTCGCAACGCCCGGACGATGAAGTGGAGGCTATGTATGACGACATTTCAAATACCATACATGCCCCAAAAACACACTTCACAGTGGTGATGTGGGACTTCAACGCACGGCTGGGCATGAGGAATGGCGATGAACTGAGAGTGGGGCAGTTTGGATTTGGACAGCGAAACCAAAGGGGTCAGCGATTGGCCGACTTCATGGAGAAGGAGGGACTCTTTATGATGAACTCCTTTTTCAAGAAGCGCCCCTCCAGGAAATGGACGTGGCTGCACCCCGGCGGTCATAAGCACGAGATAGATTTAATTTTGACGACCAATAAGCATATATTCATTATATAAGCATATATATATATATATATTCCGAGTCATGGATGATATAATATTCGTATATATGTATGTTTATCCGTTTTCTAGTACCCATAGTACAGGGTATCCTAGTTTGGGGCTAGTTAATTGGTGTGGAATTGTCCCGAATATATTATTATATTATTATTATTATTATTATTCAATTATGTCTCTGTGATCAACAGGGTTAAGACCGGCAGTGATCACCGCATGGTAAGAGGCTCATTGAATATCAACGTAAAGCTGGAGAGGTCTCGTTTGATGATATCTACTCTTCGCCCAAGTCCTGCCCAAATCCAAAACCCCGAGAGCTTTCAGTTGGAGCTACAAAATCGCTTCCAAATCCTTACCGAGTGCGATACAGTGGACGAACTAAATAACGGGCTGGTGGAAATTGTCCACGCGGTCGGATCGGAGTTCTTTAAGACCCTCCGCAAAAAAAGAACACCGAAACTCTCTGAGCATACACTCAAACTCTCGGCAGAACGAGGCGAGATGAGGCTGCAGTCTTCATTGGATATGTCGAGTTACAGCTTGCTTAATAAACAGATCTCCAAGTCAATGCGACACGATTTGCAAATTTGCACTTTTTTTTTTTTTGCACTTTTTTTTTTTTTTCTATTTGCGTTCGTATACTACTTGTATTGAGAACGCAATAGAGCGGAACAAGGGCTCCAAAGTGTTCGCAAGAGATCTGTCTATTGGGCAAAGCCTGTTGACGAAGCTGAAAACCGACAGTGGCAGCATCGTGTCGTCGCAGCCAGAGATTTTGAGTGAGCTCGAGAAGTTCTATGGACAATTATACACCTCATCGCGTAGTCCTCCTAGCAGGACTAGCGATGCAAGAGCCCGTTTGACCCGACATTATACCAAAGATATCCCGGACGTCAGCCTATACGAGATCAGAATGGCTCTCAAACAGCTTAAGAGCAGAAGAGCCAGGGGAGGACGGAATAACGACAGAGCTACTGAAAGCGGGTAGAACACCGGTACTTAAAGTCCTTCAGAAGCTGTTTAACTCCGTCATCCTCGAGGGTACTACGCCAGAGGCGTGGCACAGGAGCGTATTGGTTTTGTTCTTTAAGAAAGGTGATAAAACCCTTTTGAAGAATTATAGGCTCATTTCGCTGCTGAGCCACGTCTATAAGCTGTTTTCGAGAGTTGTTACAAACCGCCTCGCACGTAGGTTTGACGACTTTCAGCCTCCCGAACAAGCTGGATTCCGGAAAGGCTTTAGCACCGTAAACCACATCCATACACTCCGGCAGATTATACAGAAGACCGAAGAGTATAATCGGCCACTATGTCTAGCGTTTGTGGACTACAAGAAAGCCTTTGATTCAGTCGAGACCTGGGCAGTGCTACAGTCATTACAGCGGTGCCAGATTGATTACCGGTACATCGAAGTGTTGAAGTGTTTGTACAGCAAGGTCACCATGACAGTTCGTCTTCAGGATCAGAGCACGAATTCTATCCAGCTGCAAAAAGGGGTGAGACAGGGAGACGTTATTTCTCCAAAACTGTTCACCTCTGCACTGGAAGATATATTCAAGCTTCTGAACTGGAACGAATTTGGTGTTAACATCAATGGCGAATACATCACTCACCTTCGATTTGCTGATGATATAGTCATCATGGCTGAAACCCTGGAAGACCTAAGCACAATGCTCAGTGACCTCAATATTGTTTTCCAACAGGTGGGTCTTAAAATGAACATGGGCAAGACGAACATCATGTCAAATGCCCATGTCCTACCCATGCCGGTTTATGTAAGGAACGATATTATTGAAGCCGTTGATCACTATGTCTACTTGGGTCAGACGATTCAACTGGGTAGATCCAACTTCGACAAAGAGGTCAACCGACGAATCCAACTCGGATGGGCAGCGTTCGGGAAATTACGCCATATCTTCTCGTCGCAGATGCCGCAGAGCCTCAAGACGAAAGTCTATAATCAGTGCGTGTTGCCAGTGATGACATACGGCACTGAGACTTGGTCGCTAACTATTGGTCTCATACAAAAGCTCAGAGTTGCGCAGCGTGCAATTGAGAGAGTTATGCTTGGTGTTTCACTACGTGATAGGATCAGAAATAAGGAAATCCGTAGAAGAACGAAGGTTACCGACATAGTTCTCAGAGTTTGCAAGTTGAAGTGACAATGGGCAGGCCATATAGTTCGCAGAACTGACAACCGCTGGGGAATAAAGGTTCTCGAATGGCGACCACGAACAAGCAAGCGAAGTGTGGGGAGACCCCCCCCACACGATGGACCGACGACATTCTAGCCATCGCAGGAAGTCGGTGGATGGAGGTGGCATAAGATCACTCGTTATGGTGCTCTTTGGGGGAGGCCTATGTTCAGCAGTGGACTTCTAAAGGCTGACATGATGATGATGATGATGATGATGATGATGATTATTCGGGTGGTTTGTAACTTATTCATAGAAGTGTGACAAAAAAAAACCAGATATTCCCAACGTATTGAGAAACATTTTCTTTCATACTTTTTCCTTCTGGCCATTTAAAGGCAAATAGAAATAATTAGTGCAGTGACCCCAAAATTTTGTTGCCATAGTTTTTTATCCAACAGGTATTTTTCTAAATGTTATCTCAATGAATAGAAATTTATAAATATGTCATCACGCTGTTCCTCCGAAAATCTGTAACAGGTCATATCTTTTTTTGCACAGTTGTCGAAATTGCAAACAGAACCAACTTTCTTTCCAGGCACTAGTTTTTTTGTCAACGGTGAAATATATTCCTTTCCTTGTTGTCGCAAAAGCTTGGCTTCCATTTATTTGTTTTTATTTTCTTACTGGTTTTTTTATATCACTTTCTCTTTCAACGCAGTCTATTATAAAAGTCTTCGGGTGCTAAATTATTAACTTGTTCTTCCAAAGGTACGTTACACCTTTTATAATACTGGGCGATATATCGTGACTATCAGATAAACCACCGTTGCATCAGAACTGTAATTTAGGTCTATATCCATATTATTTACTTGAAATTCAGCAAATGACTCATTTATTGACTTGTAACTTTCTCATTATGATCACACCAATAAGCGACAAAATATGCATCACATAAAAAGCAGGACTGACGATCGTAATTTACTTACGTTTTTTCGTGAGAAATAAATATTGTCATAAATAGACGTAACTGACATTGCGCCTATTCGTGATGATCAAAACTTAAAGGAAAAGTAGTTAAGGCTCTTTGTAAAATATTATAACTCGGATTCTATTAGGATTTCATTTACGTCTTTTCGTGACATAACGCGTCCTTTGCATTAAGATGGCAAAGAAAACTCAAAATCGATGATTTTTCAGATACACCTCTTCGTGATTTGACCGACGTTATGCCTATCCCAAAGCACGCCTTGTGAGCCCGATCTTCGGCTCTTCTCTTCCAACTGCTGCCAGCCACTTTGCGTATATCGTCGCTCCACATATTAGCTGGAGGGCGCCCTACACTACGTTTGCCGAATCGCAGTCTCCACTCAAGAACACGTCTACCCAGTGTTTATCAGTCCTTCGACAATTATTACCAGCTACTGCCACTTCAGCTTTCTAATCCTAAGGGCTATGTCGACAACTTTGGTTCTCTGCAGGATCACCTCATTCCGGATACGACCTTTCAGAGAAACTCTTATAGCAGAATAAACTCTTAGAGCATAGTCCTTTCCATAGCCCCCAGAGCGACTTTAAATTTGTAGAGTAATCGTACGTTGAGTCTTAGGCTCCTCATTGAAAAGGCAGATTTTATCCCAGAAAAAAATGTATACGCGGGCAAAGCCGCGGGCGCAGCTAGAATATCTAATAGATTATTAACAGATAAGGCACAGTCCCACAGTTTTGTACAAGGCACATTCTTAAGCTTGTTGAAATGATAATTATGGATTTATTTCTCCACGATAAGTCTCAGGTTAACATTTCTTAATTACCTCGCACGTGCATTCATTGCACCCTTGATTAGATTACGTGTATCTACTATAAATTGATAAGATACATATATAAACTGATAGCAACTCAATATTATGCTGGAAGTTAGTAACCTATGTATCCATAATGAGAAATCAAGCGTCAAATATTTGATACTTACTTACCTACAGCTAGTTTTTTTTCCAGTTTTAATTATATAAGTAGGTACTTGCTTGCTGTTGCCCGCGACATCCTCGCATTTATTACCATTTTATTTCGAAGTGGGCTTGCCTATTATTTGTGATCTATACTTATAATAATAACTTTATTTCAAAAATATATACAAGTTATAATCTATCTATGCTTATAATAAAGCATTAGGAACGAAAAAGTCTGTACAAGGAAGATAATTAAAAATAAATGGTATAGGGTACATAAAATAAGCGACTGAACTAGAATATAACTTTAAAAAAAAATGGTGTCTGTCTGTTTGTCTGTATGTTTGTTCGCGCATCACGTAAAAACTTCTAGGCCGATTAAGATGCTGTTTTCACTGTTGGATAGCTTATGACTTAAAAACTGGGGTACTTCATATCTCAATCCGATGAGTAGAAGCCGAGCAATCAATACAAATATTTTTGACTGCTGAAAGAATTTTGATCAAATGTTGGTATATTGGTATTTTAGGTCCTGGAATAGCACAAAGAGTACTTTTATCCTACAGAAATGACCACGCGTGCGAAGCCGCGGGCATCAGCTAGTAAAGCAATAAGAATGAAAAAGTCTGTACAAAGATGATAATTTATAAAAAAATGTCTAGGGTACTTGAAATAAGCTACTATACAAGAATATAACATTTTTAAAAATCGTATCTTTCGGTTTGTTTGTCTTTATGCTTGTTCGCGCATCACGTAAATACTACCGAACCGATTGCGATGCACAAGACTTTTCTAAGTTATGCGCAGATTTCCCTCGCTCCGTGCTTCAGAGAGCACGTTAAGCTGTTGGTCCCGGTTGTTATTGATTAATAGCAGTCGTTAAGCCATGGCCCTGACAAACCAGAGGCCAGCACTACATAGGTACTTCATACGACAAACAAACTTTCTTATTTTAAATGTTATGTACGTTTTCAGTAGCTTATTTTAAGTCTCCTAGTTTTTTTTATTATCTTGTTTGTATAGACTTTTTGTTACTTCTTTATTATAGGTAGTTATAGATAGATAGTGGAGCAATGACATCCACGTAAAGTTTCTTGGTGCTCTCTTCTCTAACGGGCGTATTTCCGAAGCACCGGTAGAGTCAGAAGGATGTTTCCTTTTCCTGTGTGAGATTTAACTCTGTTGGCACATGAAAGGGAAATTTCCGTTTCAAACTCAAAGCATACTTAGTGTACCTACATTATTTGATTTGATCTGTTTATAATATTTTATGTATTTCTCCTTGTTCATGAGACGTTAATTTTGACTTGTAAAAGTGCTATTATTTTTACCTATCTACACTTATAATAAAGCAATAGGAACGAAATCGTCTGTACGAAGATAATTAAAAAAAAACTCTAGGTTAATTAAATAACCTACTGAATAAGAAAAGTTTTTTTTTAAATCGTATCTCTCTGTTTGTTAGTTTGTTTGTCTTTATGCTTGTTCGCGCATCACGTAAATACTACCGAACCGATTGCGGTGCAGTTTGTTTGATGCAGTTTGTTTGATCACTGTTAGATAGCTTAGAGCTTGACTTAAAAACTGGTGTACTAAGTATCTCAATCCGATTATTAGAAGCCGAGCAATCGATAAAAATCTTTTTGACGGCGGAACGAATTTTGATCACATGTTGGTATATTGGTATTTTAGGTCTTGCAATAGCACATAGAGTACTTTTAACCTACAGAAATGACCACGAAGCCGCGGGTACAGCTTTTTACAAAAAAGATACTTTGACTATTGAAAACAACAGAAATCATAAGATATTCGGGTAGATCCTCTCATAGCGATATCAAATAAAATCGACAAAACAGTTAAACCCAAACAAGCTGTACCCAGATGCTATATGCTGAAAAGCTATCCCATCGTCCCGTCATTACCCTGGAGCACCTGTGTCCCGGGTCG
Source organism: Alsophila aescularia (assembly GCA_946251855.1). Lineage (NCBI taxonomy): Eukaryota > Metazoa > Arthropoda > Insecta > Lepidoptera > Geometridae > Alsophila > Alsophila aescularia. The sequence goes on from OX276381.1 coordinate 42,100,492, forward strand.
ATGGTATTGTTTATTCTATGTCCCGGGACCGGGTCGATAGGCGGGGACTGCCGGGATTGGCAAGTGGGATGTGGGCGGGGCGGGATGCTGCGTCCTTATTCTGGACAATCTGTCTGTATTTATATAATTATAAACAGTAAATTAACTAATTCTGTAGGATGTTTTTTTTTAATTTTATGATTTGTTATATGGAGGAAAGTTAACTCAATTTATGGCCACCCTGGGTAGGTACCTATATACTCGTATTTTCAGCTTTCTTCATTAAAATGGATGTATGACAAACGCTGCTTTAAAAGATCTATATTGTGAGGAAAAACACCACACCACTTAGTCAGATGGCTGGAGCTGCTTGCTGATTTTCATTTCATTTTCTATCTTGTAAATAAATGTTTCAGAACTGACAACCGCTGGGGAATAAAGGTTCTCGAATGGCGACCACGAACAAGCAAGCGAAGTGTGGGGAGACCCCCCACACGATGGACCGACGACATTGTACCCATCGCAGGAAGTTGTTGATGAAGGTGGCACAAGATCGCTCGTCATGGCGCTGTTTGTGGGAGGCCTATGTTCAACAGTGGACTTCTAAAGGCTGGCATGATGATGATGATGATGATGATGATGAAATAAATGTTCACAAATTGTGATAATCCGATTGTAACCAAGTTCTGTAATTGGGCCACTGATGTAGCAGAACAACTTACTTGCGGGCATTGAGGCAAAACAAAATATTAAGATATAAATCAAAACGGGTCATTTAAAGTTTTCTTTTAACTTTACTTGTTTCTATCTACTAGCTTTCCCGCCCGCGACTTAGTACGCGCGGACTACTGTTTATCGCGAAAAAAAGCATCCTAATTTCTTCTAGGATATTAAAAACCAATGCAAAAGTAGGTACCTATATTTATATATATACATATAAATAGCACCAATGCTTTTGATGTTTTTTGACAGACTTGTTATTTCGTTTCCATGACAACCGCAGACCATTCTGTGATGGCAACCGATCCGTACAGTGAGTAATCAACATTTTCCAGTTTTCCCGTGGAAACTTAAAATTTTCCGGGATAAAAAGTATCCTATGTTTTATTCCAGGGTATAAGCTATCTCCATTCTAAATTTCATCAAAATCTATCTAGCCGTTATCGCGTGAAAGCTACCCAAACAAACAAAGAAACAAATAAACAGACAACGTTTCACTTTTATATATTGGTATGGATGTATCTATCTATCTATGTATGTATCTATGTATTTTGTCTGTCCTGGAATTTTGCAATTCATATTTCAAGCACTTCCCGATTAGCTATCTGGCTGAAACTTTCAGGGTAGTCACAAACCAACAACAAAGCATTAAAAAAAAACTTTATTTTGTTGAAAGAGAAAACGAAAAAAGGAAAAAAAATACGTAGAAGTATTTGTTTTAATTTAATATTTTATGTAATTCTTATTTCATATGGATTAATTATGTTTTAATTTGAGATAGGTAGGAATGTATGGTAGAGTAGGAACCAATCTTTATGGCGGCTGAGAAGATAGGCGCAAGGCGCTGCGCAATAGCTAATTTTAGATGTAAGCGGGGTTTGATAATTGCGAACCTTACTGTACCAGCGCGAAGTCACACTCGCAGCGCGGTTCACAGCCGCCATTAAGATTGGTTCCTACTCTACTTAGACTTCACGCTCAAACGGCTGAACGGATTTGGATTAAATTTAGTACCAGGACAGCTAATATTCTGGATTAACACATAGATGTCAAAGTGACATGTGTCAGAGTGACAGGTATCAACCCTAGGTGTGCAATATGGAGGAAGTTTTGATATTTCTTTCTTAGAGGGGTGAAGGAGTTGGAAAAGTTTGAACGCGGGCGAATTTACGGGCAGGTGGAGTGACGACCAGTGCATGGCGGCCGGCAAAAACTGGATGAGAAGAGCCGAAGACCGGGCTCTGTGGCGTTAATTGGGAGAGGCCTATGTCTAGCAGTGGACGGATACAGGCTGATGATGATGACGATGATGATGATGAAGCTGCGGGCGCAGCTAGTAATTTATATGTATATGTGCTGATCAAACCCGGTTGTAACGTGTAGGCAAGGAGCTTGGTATAATTTCCACATTTTGTCATGTAACAAAAAATAACCTCTAGACAATTTGCCTTGTTTTTAACATACCTATGTTCTTGGTGGGATATAATTTTACCACACACAATCAATCTTTGTATTATTAAATTACCATTAAAACATAGATACAAATAAAAAAAACATCTAACAGATAATGTAAGTACAAATATTTATTTGGCGCCGCCCTCTCGGCTGAGGGTTGGTCCAGCCCCTTTCAGAGATGATATAAAGAGAGGGATGATAGTCCTCCACGTTAGTGTGAATTTGTGCGAGACACAGGTCAGTGTTTGGTGAAAACATTTACAAGTGATAAAATGAAGTGAGATTCCAATTTTACCCTGAGGTCCTCGCTATTGGATTATTTCAAGTAAAATTAACAGGTAAATATTGTTTTGTAAGTTATTACCTGACAACGGCGAAGCAAGGGAAGGGTAACGAATGTAACAGTCTATGTATGTATGTATGTATGTATGTATGTATGTATGTATGTATGTATGTATATATGTATGTATGTATGTATGTATGTATGTATGTATGTATGTATGTATGTATATATGTATGTATGTATGTGCTGAGTATGTGGGTGTTCCACCATAGAATCGTCCCAATTGGTCTGATTTCGACAAGCGAGGTGTCAATCGATTCGTTTTCATTTATAGAGTGTCGTAGGTTTTTTTTAACCGACCACGGCGAAGCGTAGGGAGGGTTAAATGTTCAAACTGAAAGTTATAGTTTTTGAACTTATGTCTACTTTTATGTCCCCGAAACCATTTTTTTATTGTCTTCTTTGTACAGTCTTTTTGTTACATTACCTGATAAAAACATAACAATAAAAAAAATGTGTCTTCCTGTATATCTGTCTGTATGTACGCGCATCACACACTACTGGACCGATTGAAATGCGGTTTTCACTGATAATAGCTTAAATTTAGACTTAATATTCGTTCCGCCGTAATATATATATATATATATATATATATATATTTTACGGCGGATATATATATATATATATATATATATATATATATATAAATATATATTTTTTTTACGGCGGAACGAATTTTGATGAAATGAATAATTATAAGAATAATTTATTAATAAAATACCACAAAAGCAAAACATAATCTAAATGTATAAACAAAGTTTTTTTAATTTACAAACTATAAGGGCTTTAAAACAATATTATTAATACAATTAGATATTATCATTGACAGCCATGCTAGGTCGTACCTGTGTTACGGCTGCCAATGTCTTTACCCTGAGTAGGGACAGGATACCACAAACATAATTACAAAAAATATAATAATTATTTTACTCATTAGGTACTTTGGTCCTGAAATAACACATAGGTAACTTTTAACCCAGTAAAATGACTACGCGGCCAAAGCCGCGGGCACAGCTAGCAATTATCTACATAATTCCTAAATCCTGACCTGGTTTCGAATCCTGGCCGGGACAAATACTAGCTTTCCCACCCGCGACTTCAGAAAAAAACATCCTATGTTCTTCTAGGATATTAAAAACCAATGCAAAAGGAAGAACACTAACGCTCTTGAAGTTTTTAGACAGACTTGACAGACAGAATGTGAGTAATCAACATTTTCCAGTTTTCCCGTGGAAACTTACAATTATCCGGGATAAAAAGTATATTATGTTTTATTCCAGGGTATAAGCTATCTCAATTCCAAATTTCTTCAAAATACGTCCAGCTGTTATCGCGTGAAAGCTCCCCAAACAAACAAACAAATAGACAACGTTTCACTTTTATATATTCGTATGGACTATTGCTCGATGTTGGGCATATTGTGGATTCCTTTGGTTTAACTAATTCAAACAATTTAAACACAGAAAGCATCTATCCTCATTTATTTTATTTTAGAATCACTGGGCTGATCCAGTGAAAGACATTGAAGTGTACCATTACGTCTTTGGATAACTTGAAGACCTTCATCATTTTTAAGGAGAAGCAAGCTCTAACAGAGTCACCATGTTATGGTGGACACGTTTAACATGAATGACCTCAGCACAGATGACAGCAACTCAGTGGAAGAAGAATCAGTTTTTGGGTATTTATCTTGATAATCATTTATAGTACTATAGGAACTCTATAGGGACCATAGAAAGGAGAAGAGGAAAGATGTTTGGCCACCTTATTCGACACGAAAACTTCATAAGAACCATCATAGAAGGGAAGGTAGAAGGGAAGAGAGGAAGAGGCAGACCTAGAAGGAAATTTACAGATCAGATAAAGGAGAAGATAAATGTCATGTCGAATAGGGAAGTCAAAGCTTTGGCTAAAGACAGAGAACGCTGGAAATTAAATAAGAAGTAGAAGGTGCTTTATGAACATAAATACTTTAAACGCCAACTAAAGCGCTAGTTACACCTATATCTATTTACTTATAGTGCCTAAGCTAGGAACTAGGTAAAGCCTACAAGCCTTCTTTTTTTGTAGGTAATTAAATGCAGCTTGTTTTTTTTGGGTGGACTTAAATAAAGTGATATCGTATAATAATATCAATTTTTTTTTCTAACATTTTATCGACTTCTTAAAGAAGGAGTTATTAATATGACATTATTTCTGAACCGATTTGGATGATTCTCTTTTTTGAAATGGTAGACCTCCAGGCTCCTACTTTTCGCGTCACGAACATATTATCGATTTCCAGATTTTCCAGTTCCAGTAGTTGGACATTGTGACGATAAACTGTGTCAATTTGTCCATAAACTACTTCAAAAATCTGTATTATCCGTAACATGACATTCTGGACTGAAATTGGTATCAACAGCCATATTTTGTCATTTTTTTTCTACATAATCGAATTCGAAATTAATGTATATGACGCGAGAATAAGGAGGGCCCAATTTTATCACATTTTTCATCAAAATTGGTTCAGTACTTTTTACACAACTGCCTAAAAAAATTAAACACAATGCAGTATTATGTGATAAAATTGTGTATCAACCATAAACACCACAAATTATCCACTCACACACACATGCCATTTGCTATGTAAGACTTGTTTGTGTACCGGTGTAGACCGGCTTTTCTAAAACTTCTTGCCTCTATAAAACTTTGGTGAAATCCTTCAACAGACGCAGTACCTAGATAAAAAATTCGAAACTGTTTTTTTGAGCATAAACAAGTTAGGTTTTTCCAAAGTCCATCTTCAGACAGAAATCTAAAAAGGCTCAATTAACACATAAAACGAGCAAGCTGTCGAATCGATTCGATACGCTAACCGAGCACAATTCGATTACAAGAAGGGTTGGAGGGTGCAATATGAAAAGAATAAATACGGATTTATTATCCCCTAAAGAGCCCGCTTAGTGCGAGGTGTGAACGGGTGTTGTATTATTTATCGAGTGCTCTTCTCCCGTCACCCTTGTGGCTAGTAAATTCGATTTTATCGGGAATCAAAACAAACGTGTCTTGAGGCTAAGATGGGGTTTGTTTCTGAGGAATCATCGCCTGTGAGGAATTCCCAACATCGTGATGTAATGAATTTACTATGACGAATCAAGTTCAGTGACCGAATTTTCGCCCTGGTCACCCAAAGTACAACAATCTTCTGAAAGTCAGAATGACCTTTCATCCACAGAAATACAAGACAGAGAACTTTAAAAGGATTATTTTCATTGCTTTTCTTTTAGGAATTAGTTTCTACTTGCTGTTGGCCTCTACCGGGTTTTACAGCGTACCTCGCAAAAACGCTCTTAAAATTTTAGCGACTTCCTCAAGGGCCAAGCCGACGGCCTAAGTGACGGCCCAGGCCGAGGTTCGTACCCCCTGGGTACGAACCTCGGCCTGGGCCGTCACTTAGACTACGGGATATCTGACTAAACTCCCCTGGGTCGGTATTAGTGTTTAATAGCGATACAGGGGGGCCTGAACTGTGGCTAGGAGCCTTTTAAGTGATTTAGCAACTGTCCACCATTTCAGAATACACCTCTGAGAAGAAATGGTAAGAAACTCAGACGCGAATAAAAACTGACTAATTACGGGGCAGTCGACCCTGCCGGCAGGGTTGGTGTCTGATTATACGAGTGTTGGTTGGGGACTGGCTAGACAATTCCATCGCTGCCTGCAATGCAGTAGCGATGTCATCATCTGGATCGCTCAGGAAATCGTGCGGGCGCCGACGGAGGGGGATTATGATTATTCCATCAAAGGGAATCTATATCCGTGCTTCAGAGGGCATGTTAAGCTGTCGGTCCCGGCTGTTATTAATTAAATAATCCATGTCAGAAGCCCTCGAGTGGCCTGACAAACTCTGACACCAGAGTCCAGAAGCCAACACTATCTCATACGACAACCTAGCAATCTCTCTAGTGTTGCAACAACAGAAACCATGGTTGTAGCGCTTACAGGCTTAGCAGGTAGGGCACTTTTTAGTCTCGGTCTACCAAAACGCAGAAAATTTGTTGACTATTCAAGTCTTAGGCCCGTATTAATAAATCGCTCTTGGTTGAGCTCTCAAGTGCGATATCAACTGATACGCTCTCAAGTTGTGATCAGCATCTTAAGATCGTCGCTGATTAATAAAGACATTTCAAAAGCATCTCATATCATGTCGCTTTCAAGAGCCGTATCTCAAGATGCTACGTCACGAACCAGAACTTGAGAGCAAGATTGAATGAACTACGAATGAACCATTTATTTTCTTTAGTGAAAGTTCGGTTTTTGCTCAAATAAGATATAACGTAAGGTTAAAATTTATTACTTCGACGTAGTTGAATTAAATTAAATGCGATTATATTAAATATAATGTCTATTTTCTACATAATTACCTTACTTTTTTTTTGTAGAAAGGATGTAAGCCATATTTTTTGTCTATATTTTCAAAGTTACACTATCTATTAAAGAACTTAACTCAATTCATCAACAAATAACTATAATTTATGAAAATAAAAATTCGTTGATTATCAGCCATGCAGTATTTCCAGCGCGTATCCTTTGGTTACGATTTCGGATCTTTTTAGACTTCAGCGAGTCCTCGCCAGGTTCTGATATCTACCAAATCTTTGGATCTTTTCGCAATCATGCCAAATATTTTTTTTCTATTTAGTTCTGCCCATGACAATACCCGTCCAGTATTTCTGGATGGGACTGTCGCAGATGCAATCATTGTCGGAACACTGTTGGAGCTACTTTGCAGTCGGTGAACATAGAGGCGACCTTTTTCCACATTAGCATAAGAATAAGTAATATTACTTATTCGTATGGTATTAGCGTGGAAACAGTCCACGCTTGCTTCCGCGAATGTTCCATACGCGCCTGCAACGCCATGGCAGTCCCAACAGTGCTCTGAAAGCTTTGTAATATTGCACCCTAAGGGCATTGGGCTCGTTGCTTGCTGAGCCCAACAAAGTCTGCTCTAGAAGAAAGATTGACAATATGCTCTAAATATAGTTAGTTTTACTTCTTTTGTGCTTCGAGCAAACCTGCAAGCCAGCAATTCCTTCTCACCTCCAACTCCCTTCGCTCTCATATTTCAGATCTGCTGGCAACATAATGTCCAAGATATTAAAACCTGTTCACAAATTTTAAAGCAGTACCTACCGTTAAGTAAAACTAGATTATCAGGCCATCATTCATTTACCTCTACTTTTTTTTATAGCGCAATGAAGAGCTGGCTGGAAACGAGTGCTGGCATGGACGAGAACTCGCTACCTTGCATGCTGGGCGAGCATCGAGAGGCTCTACTGCCCATAACAGGCCGAGAGAACTTGGCTCCCAGGAAAAGGTAATAACAAATTTTACTTAATCTAAGGTAGCGAGATATATGGTTACAAAGGTATGATATATGATTGGTAAGATCTATATAGGTATTAACACTATCACTAAAAAGTAAAATCAACCGGGGTTCTCACTTCGGGCGATAAAATAAAATTGGAAATTATATGATTTAAAAGATTAAAATACCGACCATTACCCATTACATTACACAATTTAATCTGTCGACGCTTTATGCATATGTGGATATCATATCATATGCTATGGCCATGCAGGTAGGAATGCAGGTTGCGGTAATGAGCGGGATATCAGTCCTAATGACAATATCGCGGGCCGTCCCTGCCGCCCGCCTAAGTCCTACCGGCCCAAAAGCTCGATCACCTGGCGCCCGCTGCACAGTCCGCCCTGCCGCGCGACGCACGCATATCGGAGACGTATCTCATAGGAATACACATAAATTACTGAAACATTCCAATATTCGTTGATGTTTCGTGACTTTTTATTACAATATCATATTTTGTCATTTTTGGAGCAATTTATCAATCAATTTTATCAGTTTCTTACTATGACATGTATAAAATGGTTAATAATAATATACTAGATTTATAATATACTATTAGATATAAATAAATAACACTAATATCAAATCGGTGAAAGTTTGTATGTGCATACGCACTCCTTCACGCTCAAACGGCAAAACGGATTTTGATGAAATTTGGAATGGAGATAGCTTATACCCTGGAATAACACATAGGATACTTTTCATCATCATCATCATCTTTCACGCTTAAATGTCTGAACGGATTTTGATGAAATTTGGAATGGCTTATCCATGGAATAACACATAGGATACTATCATCATCATCATCATCACTCACGCGGGTGAAACAGCAGGGCGCAGCTAGTAATAGTATACATTTACATTCATTTTATAATTATTTTCTAGGGTCTTCTTCTCTTCTCACTTCTTCTTCTATCTTGTGTTATTCCAGATCCGAAAGTATCTATATCATCAAACTTCGTTCAGACGTCTTATGCTTTTATCGATTGCTTGACTTCTTCTTATCGGATTGAGATACCAAGTACACCAATTCAAACCCTAATCTATCCAAGAGTGATGGCAATTGCATGGCAATCGGTCTAGTAGTTTTGACGTGATGCGCGAACAAACAGACAAACAAAAAACAAGATTTAAAAAAATAACTTGTTTAGTAACTTATTTTAAGTACCATAGACCTTCTTTTTAATTATCTTCTTTGTACAAACTTTTTCGTACTTAGTGCTTTATTATAAGTATAGATATAGAGTATAGATAGATACATAGGTATAAATAAATATAGAAGATAGATAGATAGATTAATTAATGTATGTCAAAGAGTGCTAAATAAATGTATTTAAATTAGAAATATTTAATACGCTGCAAGGCAGAGCATGTTTGGAACTTTATACATACAGCTGTGCTGACCTTCATCTGTACTGTACCTGTATCCATAACGTATTTTTTTCCATTTGTCATTAGAATGAAACTCATATAGGTAAGTAATATACAATGTGAATCACCGATAGATAATGTTTTCCTTGTTTGCCAGCAATTCAGCATGATTGTCTATCTCTACGTAACTAATAAACATTAATCTGATATGAAATTTTCGCAATATATTCTTGCTCACTAAATTGTATTTGTATTCTAAATAACTGCTATTAATCAGAACATTAAGGAATTTTTGTATGACTCACTTGATTTCAATGGAACTATATTACAGAGGCATGAAATCGGAATATGTCCCTGATCAAAAAAAAACCCCTATTACCTCCGTTATTCCTTTCCGTGCACGGTTGTCTGGAAGAGATCGCTCTGAGCGATAAGACCGCCCAGTGTGACACTTTATTATTAATTATATTTTTTTAGTTTTTTATTTGTGTGGTTCAATAAAGAGTTATCTATCTATCTATCTATCAAAACTAATTAGATTATTTTCCTCTAAATGTTTCCAAGATAGCACGATTTCAAATATCTTCTATACTTCATCATCAGCCCATATTTGTCCACTGCTGGACGTAAGCCTCTCCAAATGCATGTTTCTATATGCTTATGCTTATATATGCTTCTATACTTATAACTAGTATACTTATAATAAAGCAGATTACAAAAAGTCTGTAAAATGAAGATAAATAAAAAAAACTAGAGCCTAGACCATTCTTTTTTAGTCCTCTTGACTCTATGGTACTTAAAATAAGCTACAGAACAAGTTTTTTTTTATATTGTCTATCTGTTTGTTTGTTAGCGCGTCACATAAGAATTACTGAACCGATTACGATCCAGATTTCACCGATGGATAGGTTATGAGTTGACTTAAAGACTGGTGTACTTGGTATCTGAATCCGATGAGTAGAATCCGTTAATAAACAATTTGGCGGCTCAACTAAATTTGATATATTGTACCTTATAGGTACTTTCGGTCCTGTAATAACATATCATATTTGATACATTTATCCAAGAAAAATGACCACGCGGACCAAACCGCGGGCAATGCTAGTTTTTTTTTAACGGATTGGGATGAGCGATATATAATACCACGTACGGTAAATTCTAATAAAATTGTATTAAAAGGTATTTACCAGTTTGTTTTTTATCAGTTACAAAGCGTAGTTTATCTACACTGATATAGAATAGACCACTTGACTTACCGGCGACATCGAACTTTAACAATCATTTGCCTATCAAAGGGGTACCAGATTTAAATACTTATGGAGTTAGTTTATTTTAGCTGAAATGCATGTCTCACGCAATCCGACTATACCCGTACTTACTCAGTTTCTTAAAGCTTGACTAAGCACGCTGCATTTATAAAGATTGGGTTGTATTTTTTTTTTTTTTATTTCTAGAAACCTTTTAACAAGATTTTTAACTCAATCACTCATCCATTTTTGATTTACTTAAAAAGAGACGGCTCTTCGACTGTATGTATGTTTTTTATTTAAGTGCGCCGACTTCTCCGTCAATTGCGGACCGACCATGTTTTTTTTTGTATACTCTCCAGGTGGTTCCACATAAATTGTATCAAAACTGGTTGAGTAGTTTTACGAGAATAAAGTTAGTAATAGTTTTTTAGTAAATCCATTTCATTTTGTGTTTAAATTGCCTCAAATCTCTAAGATTTCTAAACCGATTCTTAGAAGGTTGTTGATTTATTCCAAAGGGGAAGACCTTCAGTGTAGTCTCATATAAACTTCATCAAAATTGGTTCAGTATTTTTTTTAAAGTTATTAGCTTTTAATCCATTTGAACCATTTAATCCATTTTACCGGGTCCAGTACCGGTTGATCCTAGGCTCCTGGGATCATCATGATTATGATCCATCAATGACTTTTCTAAGCTATGTGCGGTTTTCCATCGCTCCGTGCTTCGGAGGGCACGTTAAGCTGTCGGTCCCGGCTGTTATTGATTAAGAGCAGTTGTTAAGACATGTCAGAGGCCCTCGGGCGGCCTGACAAACTTTGACACCAGAGGTCAGCACTACCTCATACGACAAACAAACAAAAACAATCCATTTGAAGTCGTTTTTTGTACCATAGTATTATGTACAACACTAGTCACACTCGCATTCACCCCGTGTTTTTTACAATAGGTACTTTTCAGTAGGTACCTATTGCTTGATAGCGATTTGTATGATTATTCATTTTATTGCAATGAGCAATGTGATTTATGATATGGATTTAATCACACATGCATCCTGTATGTCTAATTAAATTGAAATCATAAATCGTACAGGAGCGACGATCTTCACAAAGGAATTGACAACATCTGAATGAAGGAAAACAAAGAACTTTGATCCGTGCAATTGAAAATAAAGCAATAGAAATAAAATGACTTACGCCTAGAGGTGCCCAGTGGTTCCTACTGATTTAAAATAACAATACCAATATTTTTCAGAGATAGAACACTGGAGCCTTGCGCTCTTTCAGAAGAAGCTTACCTCTCAAGCGGAGCCGGATCTCCATGCGCAGGCCTGTCCAGAGAAGAACGCAGGCGGCGGCGTCGAGCAACCTTGAAATACAGAACTGCCCACGCCACCAGGGAGAGAATCCGGGTCGAAGCTTTCAACGCAGCCTTCGCAGCCCTAAGGAGGCTTCTCCCCACTTTGCCTCCAGATAAAAAGCTGTCCAAAATCGAAATCTTGCGCCTGGCTATCTGTTACATCGCTTATCTGAACCATGTTCTAGACGCGTGAGTATTAGCTGCTTTTGATTCTAATTTAACATTTCTTAGGAGTGACTCCTCATTGCCAAAATATCAATGCACTCATGCGCAGGATTAATATGATTATGTATCATTGGCGTAGTAACATCTACATGCAGTCAGTTCCAAATAGAAAGGCACATTGGACGGGTCGATTGTAACTTGTAGTACTTTCTTCATCATCATCATCATCATCATTTACAGCCACTACGCTACCCACTGCTGGGTATAGGCCTCCTTTCGCTGTTGCCACGCCTTTCGATCTGATGTTATATATATACATATATATAGTACTTTCTTATCCTACCAATATTACCTATTAGTTAGTAGGTAGGTGGTAGTAGTTAGTTTGTGTTTATGTTACAAATCAGCGCTCAGACGGCTGAATGGATTTTGATAACATTTGGTCCTGGAAAAACAGAGGATATTTTTCATCATCATCTATCATCATTGTCCACGCAGATAAAATTGTGGGCAGCTAGTTGTGAATCTGGAAATACGTTATGTACCTACACTTGTGTATAGTACAATACTTTATTAATCATTAGCCGTGCCCGCGGCTTTACCCGCGTGGTCATTTATCTGGATAACCTTATAAAGTACAATTTAACTACATTTCATGAAAATTTCTTTATCCTTCTAATAGCTTGGCCTCTACTCATTCGATTGAGATACGAACTACACCAGTTTTTAAATCAAAACCTAAGCTATCCAATATTTAAAACCGCATTGCAGTCGGTTCAGTAGTTTTTACGTGATGCGCGAATAGACAGACACACATGCGATTTAAAGAAATGTTATATTCTTGTTCGGTAGCTTATTTTCCATAGACTAGACCTTATTTTTAAATTATCTTCTTTGTACAGTTTTTTTGTGACTTACTGATTTATTATAAGTATGTAAAAAGATAGATGCCCGGACAGTTTGATAAATTCCAAATATGAGAAAAGTTCAAAAAAAAAATGACCAGGCTTTATGTTTAATGCTCTTCACTACCTATTGCACAGAATTATAAAAAGATTTGTTTTATTAAATGATTTTAATCATGTCTATAAAACAGTACCGTGACCTACCTACTGACTGACAGACAGTTAACGCACAGCTTAAACCGAACGAGAGATTTCATGAGAGTATCCATGAGGTGCACTACGAAGGTAACTATAAACCGGAAAAATTAAATACCAACTCCAAATAAATACCTCACAAACAAATGAATCTAATCCATCTAAAAAAATCTAAACTAATATCCTTAAATTACTTTCTAAGTAGTTCATCTACCTAACTTATTATTATTATTAGTTAATTATGACCAGGAAAGTCTAATAATACCTACCTACTTAATTCAAATAAAACGAATAAATCTAAACCAAACCTACCAAGAAACTGATTAAAAACCTAAATTGCTTTCGATAAATTACCTAAATTTTAACCCAACATATGAACTTTGACTGTGCCAAGTTGCATCAAAATCCATCAAGTAGTTTCAGCGTGATATGCGGCGTGTTCTTTGAAATATCTTATATATCTTATATCCTGCGGGAACCCCTGTAATTTCTGAACTACAAAACCGAATACCTTGAAATATTTACGGGACAATATGTAGTGTTCAAACAAAAAAATTATGATTGAAATCGGATTACGCGTTAATGAATTACAACTAAGTACACATTTTGACTTTCATCCCCACTTCCAAGGGAACCATGATGAATTTCGGGATAAAAAGTATCCAGTGTCCTACTTCGTAGTATGAACTCCATACATGACAATTTTCATTTGAATCCATTCAGTTTTTTCAGCGTGATGCGCGGCTAAGATACAGACAGACATAAAAAGAAAAAATAACAGTTGTGCCTTTAGTACCGATTATAGAGAGCCCTTCGAAAAAAACCTAATTATCTTCAATATACAGAATTGTACCTGTTACAGTTTTATTATAAGTATAAGAAAGATAGATACAGAAGATATTGGTGGAGATAATTATCAAATTAAATGTGTCCCAACCTAAGTAAGTGCCTTTCTATATTCTTGGAACGGACCGTAGCATACCGTACCGTAGCATTGGTTGAATAAATGTAGCTGTAAATCATAGCTCAAAAAATCACTATGAATTAGACGAAATCAACGTAAAATTTTCCATCTATAGTCTGAACTGAAACTCAATTGTCCTAGCAATTGGCCTGTAGCTACAATTTAATAATTCAATATCACATTTTATATGTTTTTGGTTGATATTTTATTGATATACTTATGCAATATCTTGTAAATAAATAAAATAAAATAATTATAATTGATGCTTCTAGTCCTTTCTCTACGTCTTCCTTTTAAGTTTCGATGTAAGTAAGTACATAATTATTTGACTAAATAAGTTACAGTTATAACAAATTAAAGTTGGTGTATAAATGAAACGTTATGTAGTTATTTAGATCTCTTATTACTAAGTATTTACAACTTAATTCTAGTCTTAGAGTTAAGGTACTTAAAATACGTATTGTATTAATAATAAATAGAATATTTAAAATTCGCAATCAATAAATTATTTATTAATTACCATATCTACATGAGTGATTTGTTGTTATTTATAAATAATTAATCCGCCTGCTCTACGCCGATAACAGTGAAAAATATGTTGTATCTTTAATTGCTCACGCGTATAGTATACCTACCTATATTATCATGTTGTTACTGTCCAACATCATATCAAACAGGATAGGTACATGAAAAAGGTCATTTGGATGTTAAATTGCTCACGTAACTCAACAATACTGGGTAAAATATCATTCCATGCAAGAATCCTAAGATTACTATACTGAAAAACATTCTGAAGAAAAGTACTTCAATTATTTCTGTATATGAAAACGCCAAAACAATTATAGGAATATTAGTAAACGTGATTCCAGTTATAATAGTCGCGCCAACATTCTGTAAGGCATCTTCTACTCGTTCCCTAACAGGGCGCTTACTGATGTTGAATGCATACGCGATGTGACTACAGAACTCTACAGCTATTCCTATCGAAACAATCAAATTGATATTCGAGACAGCGTTTAGAGGAATGCTCCAAATGTACATGACACCCATCATGTTGATGACGACCAAGAGAACGGTGAACATGACAGTGATCGTCGTAGTCAGATTGAACCCAGATGCAAGGAGGTTGAAAACGAGAGCACCTGCCATACAGTAACCGATCGAAGCGAATGTATCGCCCCACATGGTGAGATACTGCTCAAAGAATACAAAGAAGACTGAGTATGGGAAAACTTCCACATTGGTGCCCGTATGGTTCTGGATAGCCCTTGTTATGTTATCGCTGATCTCGTACGCGTACTTCACAGCAGTAATGTAGTCCTTCGAATTTCCTAAAGTCGAGTGATAAGCCATAAAGTTAGTATCGTGGACAGTAGCGCGTCCTTCAGCATCTAAAACGTAGTTTACAGCTGCTAAATAACTCGCTAAACCGCCTTTGTTACATATTTCTGAAGGCACATCTTGCAAGAAGAACGGGATGTAGTCCTCGAAAGCAGAAACACTGGGTCTAAGGCCATCAGACCAATCGTTTCTTTCTACAGGGCAATAACTGCACTCAGGCGATACGTCAACACTTTGACAGAACCCGCCATCAGTAGTATTATATTTACAACAGGAACCATACATACCACTCCATTCAATGAAATCATCAAGCCATGAGTTTGAACTTCTCGCAACATATGTGATATCACTATGAAGTGAAGCTAAAAATATTTGAGTCGCAAGAGAATCTTCATTGCAAAGTTGACTTCCACAGATGGCATTTTGGTGTTCGATATTAGTAAAATTCAAACCACTTTTGAGTACAAAATATACGGGAGGTCCAATGTGCATCAACTGGTTTACGGCTTGCAAGTATTTGTAAACGTAAGAGTCCGGCGGTAGCGCCATCTCTTGGTCTAACCCTATTTCTATTTGTGGGATCAAAACGACACTAACGGAAGCCATTATCATAAATATAATAGCAACACAAATTTTAACTCTCCAGTCGAGGATTAATTTAGAATATGGTTCCACCAATCTTTGGGTTACACTTCTGTAAGGAGCATTGGAGTTCAAGGGATCATCATCGTTCAGTATTTTCTTACGAATGCAGCAAAGGACATCGAAACGATTTTGTGACGCGCGCTTATAATCAATAGAAAGTAGAGCGACAATTGTAGTTACTTGGAAGACGAAAAGGAACGCTAGAGAAATACTGGCAAATAACGCAAACGTCACCACAGCTGGGAAGTTTGACAAGGTGCCAATAGCGAAACAAGTAATTTGAGTGACTGAAGAAACAAACATTGAGGGACCAACTCTTCCCAACATTTTCTCAAATACGAAGTTCCTTTTTTTGCTGTAACTAAAATTTTCGTTGTAGTCCTCGAATTCTTTAAGATTACTTTGAATATCTTGTAAGGTGTTTACCATTAAAAAAACATTGTCTATACCAACGGATAGGATGAAAAATGGTATCACATTAATAGACAACAACGTGACAGTTATTTGAAAATAACCCAGCACCCCCAGAGCGCAAAAGATAGCAATAATAACAATCATGAAACTACCCACTGCGATCATTATTTTGCTATCAACTAACCAAGTTTTACAACTTCTGATGTTTCCTAACGCTATCACAACGTAAATGAACATAACCACGTAACTTATAAGAATAGGCACCGCCTCCGCTAGTGAAATGCGATCGATCTCATCCTCGATGGATCTTTCTGCTCCGAAGGCCAGACTTACGTAATCAGACTTATTGTTAGCTTCATAATCATGCATTAAGTCAATAAACTTTTGCTCCCATTCCAACACTGGTTGTAAATCCTCTTCTAAGAGATAATTTGTTATGGGGAAGTTAATCAACAGAGTTGTAGCAGAAAGAATATTATCGTCATAGCCACCGAATGTTATCTCCGGTTCTGAACCACCTCCCCAGGTAGCTAAACAAGCTAAATTGAAATGATTGTTCAAGCAATTCTGAATGGTATCGAGATAGGTGGCATTGTTGATTTCGTTTCTCTGATTACCAAGATAGACGGACACAGACATAGACACACATAACTCTATGTTCGGCGGCGCGTTAACAGGCTTATTAGGAGCATAGCATACCTGATCCAAAGTAACACCACCATCTTCTTTGCCGATGTCGAGAATAGCATCTTCAAGGGCTACGAGCTCTTGTAATGCTTCTATCCTATAAGCTGGTCCATACGTAATATTGTTAACTTCGAAGGGATCTAAATCAAAAGTCATGAAAACCTGAGCAGCACGGTAAAAAGGACCGAATCTAGAGTTAAAGTAATTAAGCTCGGCACGACTACGTGAATCGGGAGATGACCATAACTCTAAAGGGTCAGATGTGAGTTTAATATTTATTACCCCAAACATCATAGCAAACACTAACCACGATGTCAACATAACCACTATTGCTGGATAACATGCAGAGAACACGCCTAATTTCGCAAAAGTTAATTGGATCATCCTTGTAAAAAAGTTGATATTATGAGGAACCGGTTCTGGCGGTTTATAATCCATATTTCTCATTTTCTTATAGTCCAATAGAGTCAAAATAATAAAGAATGTGACAGAAATTACACCGAACACTATAGCTACCGAAAACCCAGCGCAGTGCACCCCGAGAACAGTGCAAATATCGGGAATGACGGGCTCAATGCCAACAGGGCAGGTTGCGAAGCAGTCGATGCAGCTGCACGGTAGATCTCCTTCTGATGTTTCATTGCACGGCAGCGCACGGACGCTCATGGAATCTTCTGTCGTGTTCCATTTGAGGAAGTTAACTTGAACGGGAGCAAGAGGGTTCTGCGTAGTATCTCCGGTGAATCCGAACCATGCGTCTGCGTCGCATACGGCGGCATTTCCGCACATCATGTTAACAGCGGGTAGACCAGTCTGAGGCACGATCACGCCAGCACAAGATGCGTGTGCATCCAGCATGAAGTCTTCTAATACTCTATAGTTGATCACGTTGACATATTCCACACCTTCGTCCGTTTGTTCGACCTCCACGTCCACAAATCGTGATTGGTCGGGAGAACAGTTCATTTCGCATATTTGCCTCACGAAATTCCTGAAGCATGTTGGACATCGGCCGAGCACACCTTCGGCCATCGCTAAGCTTTCAGCCATTTTTCGAATTTGAATTGAATTGCAGCACGTTAATATTTCGTTATGTGGCTTAAGGGAACCATTATCGTCGAAAGCGAGAGAAGGACAACTTTTTGCGAAGATGTCTCTTATTTCATCGGCTTCCTCATCTGATAAGCCATCGGTTAGAGGGTAGGCCAAAACATTCACTGGGCAAGGTTTCGCGAATCCACCGACCTCCGCGCACTCTCCGCGCATCACACATCTCGCCTGGTCAACAGGACAGGCCGCGATGCAGTCCATGCAGCTGCATGGCAGGTCTCCTTCTAAGGTCTCATTACACGGTAGCGCACGAACGCTCATAGAATCGTCCGTCGTGTTCCATTTGTGGAAGTTAACTTGTACGGGAGCAAGAGGGTTCTGCGTAGTATCTCCGGTAAATCCGAACCATGCTTCTGCATCGCATACGACGACATTTCCGCACATCAAGTTAATAGCGGGCAAACCAGTCTGAGGCACGATCACGCCAGCACAAGATGCGTGTGCATCCAGCATGAAGTCTTCTAATACTCTATAGTTGATCACGTTGACATATTCCACACCTTCGTCCGTATGTTCTACCTCCACATCCACAAACCGTGATTGATCGGGAGAACAGTTCATTTCGCAGATTTGCCTTGCGAAGTTCCTAAAGCATGTTGGACATTGTCCGAGGACACTCTCGGCCATCACTAAGCTTTCAGCCATTTTTCGAATTTGAATTGAATCGCAGCACGTTAATATTTCGTTATGGGGCTTAAGGGATCCATTCTCGTCGAAAGCGAAGGAAGGACATCTACTTGCTAAGATGTCTCTGACTTCATCGGCTACCTCATCTGATAAGCCATCGGTTAGAGGGTAGGCTTCTATGTCTGCTGGGCAAGGTTTCGCGGATCCGTCGATATCCGCGCACTCCCCACGCATCACACATCTCGCCTGGGCACTGCACCACAAGCATAGGAAAACGAACGCTATGACAAACCTCATCATGATAGATGCACTTTTTACGGTTTACTTACACTTCATTATTTATATTTTCCACACAAATGGTCGCAATAGCCTACAGCACATAAATGACAGGTATTGGACGAGCGACCCAATTAATCTACATAGTCAATACGATAAGCTATCAGAAATTAACGCAGGTGTGAGATAAAGGCACATTTTTGATTACAGTGTTTTAATAAAGCTGTAGGTTTAGTGGCATTCTTCTATTAAACATAATCCGTAGACTGGACAATATTAATAAAGAGGTAATTTGAATTCAAACATTTCTCTTTCGAGTTCGGAAGATTCTGAAATGTGTAGTTTCAGGTAAACCTAATATCTAAAGTCAACCTAACTAACCTAGAGAGAGAGTTAATCATACCTAACTATACCTGTTAGTACCTACATTTTCAAAGGAACAAGGTATTGCTAAAGTTTTAATAATGTTACGATGGAAAAGAACTACATGTAGTTGTTACTTTAATTGTTACTTTAGAAACCACCCAATAAACTTTAAACAGGTCGTCTTTTGATCCTGTCGAAGTCCAACGCGATGTAGCGGACCGCAGATGTTTGAGCATTCCCTTGAGAGTTTGCAGATTCCCCCAAGCCTTGTAGGTAGGTGTTATTTTATTCTGTGCTATTCCCCCTTTCCGTGATCGCAGCTGCTTCCCACCCCGCCGTCACTCCGTCTTTCGTACATATATTATGAACCAATAATCTGTGGTGATACAACAGACCAATTTAACATGGTGGGTGACATTTACCATTCATTTACAAGCAGCAAGGAAAATATATTAGACTGTTCAATATTACTGTCACTATAAAGTTTCTTTAGACAACAATGTTTAAAAAAAACGGATTCCAACGCCAAACCGAAAGTAAGCACACAAGATATGCCGATTCGCTCGTACGCACAAGCCTCACGCACACACTTACACCATGTTATACCGATCGGCCAACACATCCAACAAGATCTCGACCTTATTAGTCGTGTTAATTCTGTCAAGTAGGAAGTACTCACGTTTTTTTTAATGAAATTGTATATCTATCATAAACTATCCGTGCCGCGCTTAAGTGTTTTTGGTGGTGTACACTTTGTTTTTTTTTTAACCGATGTGAAGTTAGCGGCCTATAAAAAGCCGACCAATTTAAGAAGTTTGCAATTTATTTCAACTAATCAAATAAATCTTCAAATTTTTAAGCAGTTAACTCTCCATTCGTAATGATATGACCAGGAATTATTATGTAGAACTATAGTTAGGTATATGTTACCCAAATACGATTTAGTAGGAGCAGATGAGAAACGTTGTTTAATGTATGTAAAACATACCGCTCTCTTGTACACTAAGGTTGAGGATGACCAAACTATGATGAACTAGATATATCCATGATGGCGTCCGTGTTTAAAAAAATATATTCATTGGGAAGATAGTGTCCACAAAGAACTTCAATGCGCTTAATGTTCGATATCGCTTCCACTCATTATAAGGCCACTAAATCGTTAGTATCGGTTTTGGATGGATTTGACTTTGATAATAGAAGATTAACAGTATACCGAATACAAGGTTTGGTTGGTCTCGCAAAAACCTTTCATACGTATGTTTCAAATATCTCTACCATCATCTGTGAATAGAGGAAATAACCTATTAGTTTATGCCGATTAGCGGCCAAAATATAACTAGTTGATTTGACCTTGATAATGGAAGATAAACAATATACCAAATACAAAGCATGATAGCCCTCGCAAAGAGCTTTGTAGCATGTATGTTTTAAATATTTCTACCGTCATCTGTGAATGGACAAATCAACTATTACAAGTGGATTTGACCTTGATAATGGAAGATTAACAGTATACCGAATAATAGGTTTGATAGTCCATCCAAATAGCTTTCATACATATATTTCCAAAATCCCTTCCGACATTTCTAAAAGTAGAAAATATCCAGTAAAGTAAAACAGTAACTGTTTTGGGCGAAATTGACCTTGATAATGGAAGATTAACAGTATACCAAATATTAGGTTTGGTAGGTCTCGCAAAGAGTTTTCATACGTTTGTTCCAAATATCTCTACCATCATCTGTGAATGGAGGAAATCAACTATTAGTTTATGCCGATAAGCGGCCAAAATGTAACTAGTGAATTTGACCTTGATAATAGAAGATTTACAGTATACCGCTTACAAAGCATGATAGCCCTCGCAAAGTGCATTCATACGTATGTTTCAAATATCTCTACCATCATTTGTGAATGGAGGAAATCACCTATTAGTTTCTTCCGATTAGCGGCCAAAATGTAACAAGTGGATTTAACTTTGATAATGGAAGATTAACAGTATACCGAATAATAGGTTTGAGAGTCCTTGCAAATAGCTTTCATACATATATTTCCAAAATCCCTTCCAACATTTCTAGAAGTAGGAAATATCCAGAAAATATAAAACAGTATCTGTTTTGGGCGCATTTGACCTTGATAATAGAAGATCAACAGTTTACCGAATACCGGTTATGGGCAGCAGCGTCACCGGTACAAGAAGCTACATCCTGCGATCGCCAACCCACGTGCCCAGCGTGGCGATTATGGGAAAAACCTCAAAAAAACAGAACAAAAAGAAAAGGGCTCCTAGTTCTCGGTTACCTTGCTATTCTTAACCAAAGTGGCTGTCTCGGAAATGGCAGGGCTTGGGGTGCAAAGAATCCCCGGGTGACTACCGTCACTCGTTCTTTGCACCCCCGGCCACCAAAAATAAAAACAAATCGACTTGACTACGTATAATGGACGAAAACTTAGGCTATATGATCTAGTTGATCCTGAAGGAAGAGGGTGTGAAATTTTGCCAGCTGCAACATACGGGCCCGAAGTCCAAGCTCTCGGCTGAGACTCTCCAGCTTATGGAGAACAGACGGAACGTTACGCAAGCCACGCCGTCAGAAAAGCGAGCGCTCAATTGTAAAATTAGTAAACTGGTGCGACGTGACCTCCGATGCTCCAACATACGCCAAATCGAAAAGGCGATTGAGCAAAATGGGAGGTCAAAAGTGTTCGCCCAGCAGTTGAAGCGCTCACATCAGGCAAAGCTTAAGAGTTCAACTGGACAAACCGTTTCACTTCAAAGCCGGAAATCTTAGCTGAGATAGAAAACTTCTATGGCCAATTGTACGAGTCGCATGCTTTACAACCCAGCCCTATAGCAGATAATACCCAAGCCATACTTACTACACGAAAGACCTGCCAGAAATCTGCCTAGATGAAATTAGGATGGCACTCGGACAGCTTAAAAATGGAAAAGCCCCAGGTGAGGACGGAGTCAATTCGGAGCTCTTAAAGGCAGGAGGTAAACCTGTACTTCAGGAGCTCCACAAGTTGTTTAACTCTGCTCTGAATACTGGTACAACTCCAAAAGCGTGGAACAGGAGTATTGTAGTTTTATTTCACAAAAAGGGTGATAAAACCCTCTTGAAAAATTACCGCCCTATCTCACTCCTGAGCCACATCTATAAGCTGTTTTCGAGGGTCATCACAAATCGTCTCGCAAGAAGACTTGACGAGTTTTAGCCTCCGGAGCAGGTCGGGTTTAGTATAAGATTTGGTACCATAGACCACGTACACACCATGAGGCAGATTATACAGAAGTCCGAGGAGTATAGTCAGCCCCTGTGTCTTTGCTTTTGTGTACTATGAAAAAGCTTTTGATCTCGTAGATACCTAGGCTGTTTTAGAGTCAATGCAGCGATGCCAAGTGGACTGGCAGTATATCGAAGTGCCGAAATGTTTGTATGACGCCGCGACTATGAGTGTTCAAGTACAGAACCAGCAGTCTAAATATATCCAGTTTTGCAGGGGAATGAGACAATGGGATGTCATATCCCCGAAACTGTTTACGAACGCCTTGGAAGATATGTTTAAGACACTGGACTGGAAAGGGAAGGGTATAAATATAAACGGCGATTACATCTCACACTTAAGATATGCCAATAGTGTAGTCCTTACGGCAGAATTGCTGGAAGAACTTGAGCTGAACGGCCTGCCTCATACTTGTCGACAAATTGGTCTCGGGATGAACTTAGACAAGACCAAGATCATGTTTAACGATCTTATTACCCCGGAACCGATCCGTTAACGTTAACCGACCGTTTAACGATCTTATTACCGGTTCACCATTGATGAATACAGGTCATCAATGGTGAACCCCTCAAAGTTGTTGATGAATATGTCTATCTCGGGAAAACTCTGCAGTTGGGTAGACACAACTTCGATAGGGAAGCCAACAGAAGAATTCTGTTGGACTGGGCGGCATTCGGTAAACTTCACCAGGTTTTCTTGTCCTCTATTCCACAGTGACTGAAGACGAATCTCTTTAATACGTACGTCCTACCAGTTATGACATACGGAGCCGAGACATGGACACTAACAGTGGGACTTGTCCACAAATTTAAAGTCTCTCAGTGAGCTATGGAGAGAGCTTTGCTAGGGGTTTCTCGGAAGGATAAAATCAGAAACGAGGTAATCCGCCAGAGATCCAAAGTCACCAACATAGCTCAGAGGATTAGCAAGTTGAAGTGGCAATGGGCTGGCCATATTTCTCGAAGGACGGACAACCACTGAGGTTGACGTGTCCTCGAGTGGAAACCGCCTCTTGGCAAACGAAGTGCAGGATGCCCACCGGCTAGGTGGGCGACGACCTGCGAAAGGCGGGCGGCAGAAACTAGATGAGAAGAGTCAAAGATCGTGCTCTGTGGCGTTCTTTGGGAGACGCCTATGTCTAGCAGTGGACGAGCACAGGCTGATGATGATGATGATGATGACATTTACCTAATAAAAGGTTACCGTTACCTAAATAATAGGTTTCGGTAACGTACTGAGTAGGTATCAGTTACCTTATAAATAGGTTAATGTAACCTAACATATTTCCTTGTTAGGTAACGGATAACTAATTAATAGGATCCGGTATAGTACTGAGTAGGTATCAGTTACCTAATAAATAGGTTAATACAACCTAATATTCAATCTTGCTAGGTTACGGCTACCTAATGAAAAGGTTTAGGAAACGTATTGAGTCAGTATCAGTAACCTAATAAATAGGTTAATGTAACCTAATCCTATTCCCCACCAGGTAATGGCTACCTAATTAATAGGTTTCGGTTACTTAAACTGTGTCTGTATCTGTGTTTGTATCTGTATCTGTGTCAGTGTCCTGTGTCTATGTTCGTGTTGGTGTTGGTGTTATTCTTCGTTTCTTATATATATTGACGGTGAACTTTCTTCTATTGCTGTATTTTTGATCCTTTACGTGTCATTTTTTGCACTCACTATGGCCATCTGGAATCAAACCTGTGTCTCTGCACTTGTTTGGACAGCTCAAACCTCTAGAGCAGCTGGCTACTACGTAACACAGCTAAATTAGGCAACGGATGGTACGAAGACGTTACCTACTATTAGGTAACAGTTACCTACTATGAGGTAACCATTACCTAAATGTAGGTAGCCTACCTAATAGTAGGTTTCCAATACCTTATATTAATTAGGTTATTGTTACACCGATGTATTATATATAACAGAATCGGCCAACAGCGTGTCAGACACGTATAAACTAAGGGTACCGTAGCAAGTACTCTAAGCTACCTTTCTGTGAACTTGATATTACAATCAGTTATAAGACAACCACTTGTTTTAAGCATTTAAGTTTAATAAAATGTCTATCACTGCGGACTTTGTTCAGATTTAACGAGGGCATTGATATCAATTTAAGAACTCAAGGCGATATAACCGTGCAAATGCGCTGAAGTCAAATAAAGTGGCTACATAACATTTGTAGAGGCAAATAAATGCAGGTGTGTACAGGTTTTTACACATTAGCCTAATAGAAGGAAACCGTTACTTAATAATAAGTAACAGAAACTTACTATTAGGTAACGGTTACCTACCTATTAGGTAACGGTAAATTACTAAAAGGTAACCATTATTATTAGGTAACCGTTACCTAATAGTAGGTTGCCGTTACCTAATATTAGGTTATTGTCACACCCGTTACCTACTATTCGGTAAATGTTTGAAAACTGACAGAAAATGCAATTTTTGGCACTGCAAATATTATGTAGCCACTTTACTCGACTTTAGCGCAATCACAAAGTTATATTGACTATTGTTGAGTAACCATTTTACATTTTCTGGATATTTCCTACTTTTAGAAATGTCGGGAGGGATTTTGGAAATATAATGTATGAAAGCTATTTGAAAGGACTATCAAACCTATTATTCAGTAAACTGTTAATCTTCCATTATCAAGGTCAAATCGACTAGTTACATTTTGTCCACTTTTCGGCAAAAACTAATAGGTGATTTCCTCCATTCACAGATGATGGTAGAGATGTTTGAAACAAACGTATGTAAGGTCTTTGCGAGGCCTACCAAACCTTGTATTCGGTATACTGTTAATCTTCCATTATCAAGGTCAAATGCGCACTAAATAGATACTGTTTTACATTTTCTGGATATTTCCTACTTTAAGAAATGTCGGAAGGGATTTTGGAAATTTGTGTATGCAAGCTATTTGCAAGGACTGTCAAACCTATTATTCGGTATACTGTTAATCTTCCATTATCAAGGTCAAATCCACTAGTTAAATTTTGCCCGCTTATCGGCAAAAACTAATATGTGATTTTCTCCATTCACAGATAGCGGTAGATATATTTAAAACAAATGTATGAAAGCTCTTTGCGAGGGCCATCATGCTTTGCAATCGGTATACTGTTAATCTTCCATTATCAAGGGCAAATGAGCCCAAAACAGATACTGTTTTACATTTTCTGGATATTTCCTACTTTTAGAAATGTCGGATGGGATTTTGGAAATATATGCATGAAAGCTATTTGCAAGGACTATTAAACCTAATATTCGGTATACTGTTAATCTTCCATTATCAAGGTCAAATGCACTAGTTACGTATTGGCCGTTTATCGTCATAAACAAATCGGTGATTTTCTACATTCACAGATAACGGTAGATATAATTAAAAGATACGTATGAAAGCTCTTTGTGAGGACTATCATGCCTTGTATTCGATATACTGTTAATCTTCCATTATCAAGGTCAAATCTACTATTTACATTTTGGCCGCTTATCGGCATAAACTAATAGTTGATTTCCTCCATTCACAGATGATCGTAGAGATATTTGAAACATATGTATGAAAGCTCTTTGCGAGACCTACCAAATCTTGTATTTGGTATATTGTTAATCTTGCATTATCAAGGTCAAATCCGCCCAAAAAAGTTACTGTTTTACTTTTACTGGATATTTTCTACTTTTAGAAATGTCGGATGGGATTTTGGAAATATATGCATGAAAGCTATTTGCAAGGACTATTAAACCTAATATTCGGTATACTGTTAATCTTCCATTATCAAGGTCAAATGCACTAGTTACGTATTGGCCGTTTATCGTCATAAACAAATCGGTAATTTTCTACATTCACAGATAACGGTAGATATAATTAAAAGATACGTATGAAAGCTCTTTGTGAGGACTATCATGCCTTGTATTCGGTATACTGTTAATCTTCCATTATCAAGGTCAAATGTACTATTTAAATTTTGGCCGCTTATCGGCATAAACTAATAGTTGATTTCCTCCATTCACAGATGATCGTAGAGATATTTGAAACATAGGTATGAAAGCTCTTTGCGAGACCTACCAAAGCTTGTATGTGGTATACTGTTAATCTTGCATTATCAAGGTCAAATCCGCCCAAAAAAGTTACTGTTTTACTTTTACTGGATATTTTCTACTTTTAGAAATGTCGGAAGGGATTTTAAAAATATATGTATGAAAGCTATTTAGATGGACTATCAAACCTATTATTCGGTATACTGTTATTCTTCCATTATCAACTTGTTACATTTTGGCCGCTTATCGGCATAAACTAATTGTTGATTTTGTCCATTCACAGATGACGGTAAAAATATTTAAACCATACATGTGAAAGCTCTTTGCGAGGGCTATCATGCTTTGTATTTGGTATATTGTTAATATTCCATTATCAAGGTCAAATCAACTAGTTATATTTTAATCGGCATAAACTAATAGGTTATTTCTTCCATTCACAGATGATGGTCATGATGGTAGAGATATTTGAAACATACGTATGAAAGGTTTTTGCGAGACCTACCAAACCTTGTATTCGGTATACTGTTAATCTTCTATTATCAAAGTCAAATCCATCCAAAACACGAATAGTAGCCTTATAATTAGTGGAAGCGATATCGAACATTAAGCGCATTGAAGTTCTTTGTGGACACTATCTTACCAATGTTTTTTTTTTAAACACGGACGCCATCATGGATAGATCCAGTTCATCATAGTTTGGTCATCCTCAACCTTAGTGTACAAGACAGCGGTATGTTTTACCTACATTAAACAACGTTTCTCATCTGCTTCTACTAAATCGTATTTGGGTAACATATACCTAACTATAGTTCTACATAATAATTCCTTATCATTACGAATGGAGAGTTAACTGCTTAAAAATTTGAAGATTGTAGCGTGAGCTACTTACTTTCATAATAAAAAATAATAATTCGAAAACAGATGAACAATAAAACACTTTCTTTAAATAAAAGCTTAGCATAGCTGTGACTACAGGTCAAATCTCTAAACAGATAAGCCATTCTGTTGTTGTTTATTGTTAGGATGTATCAGATGACGACATTGAAGTCGCACATAGTTGATTGAAACCATACTATCGTTCGTATTTGGTAAATACCAACGAAAGCAGACGATCGGGTACATAAAATAGATTATCGTACGTTGTTTACTTACATGATGTAATCCTGTAAATTAGAGTTCCAGGAAAAGTTCCAGAAAACGGTAGTCATATCCAGAGGTTATAAACACTTCGATAAATATAACACGTCCATGCATTACGGAACACATCGAAGAGAACACTCATTAGGTCAATTGATTGAGATATATACAAAAGGAACAAGGAATAACTGGGAATCAGATAATAAATAAATAATTAATAAAGTACAATTGATAAACACGATCATCGATTTGCATCGATTAGCAATCAAAGCAAAAGGGCGCGTTCTGTTCGGCATTGTCCCGTAATGTCAGCAAATAGAAAATAAAATTAAACAAACCAATTAAATACAACGAATGTCAAATTTAAGAACGTAGATTTTTTCCAAAGCAAACCCATACAATATCATAATTTAATAGTGACAGTATATAGTTTTATGATAGTATAACAGTACCGAAGCATGGAGACCGCGTTCCGTACCTTTCGTCTGGAAGTGAACGCATCGTTTCTAGTACGGAACGTTTTAAGGGCTATAGTTTATAACAATTCTTAGACGTCTCTTGACAGTTTAGCTGTCAAAAATAGTTAAAAAAACAGTAAATAAACAAATTCGGTTTCGATGGTGAGAAATCTTAACAAATAAAACTAAAGCCAAATAATAATTTCCAATGCCCATGTGTAAGCGCTGATCGGTTTCTTGGTGAAACGAAATGTTATTCGGATAGATTTTGCTAACTTAGGAGCAAACTAGATCCGGCTAGAAAAGAAACCGAGGCAATGGAGTCGAGAGGCGTGAACGTTTTGTTTTCGTGCTGCAGAGCCCGGTAGCAGGACTGACAAGTCTTTTCCCTGCGTATTATAAAACCCGTAAAAAAAGGTGAGAGCATTTTTCAGTATTTGCATTGTCGGCACTAATGATTGCGATTGTGAAATCACTTTTATCCATTTTTCGAGACGCCATTTTAGCGAACTGAGTGCGGTGGCGTTTCCGAAGTCTCGAATTCTAAAGAAACGTTGTGTTTATTCATCCACAGCGGGTTTTTCCCCCCGGATTGAGATACCACACGACGGAGGCCTCGTCCCCCCGGATTTAACTAGAAAGGCGCCGTGTTAGGATACGCCACGACGACAAGATACGTGTCGCGATACGCCACGACGACTTTATATCCAACGATTCCTGCCACGTTCTTGGAATGCGGTATCGTATTGGCATGTTTATGCATATATTTCATTAACCGGAGTGTTGAACTTTGGTTCCCCACCGACCTGCTGGACACCTGCAACGCCTGAGGGGTCTAGCCTGGCTACCTCTCACGCGAATCGGACATTGCTGAAACGTCGGATGGAGATTTACCTTCACTAACATAACGGCTCAATCTTATAGAAAAAGGTAAATAAGTAGACTGCACTGCCGGCCGGCAACTCATCACTTGTTTTGTTAGGGTAATTACTTAATTTTGTCGGTTCTATATCGACCCTAGTTATAACAGGGTAATCTTAGATCTTAGTACTTCTTAGCTGCTGAGTTGGATCTGCAGCCATGGGTTCTTTAGACTTTAAGTAAACAGGCAAAGTTAAACCAAAAATAGTAAATATTGTATTGGTGAATTTAAATTGCATGTTTTGTCTACCACTATTATATGCTAGCTTGAATGGCCGTCCAACGTACCTACGGCACGGTTCTTTAGATTTTAAGTAAGTAGGCAAAGTTAAACCAAGGATAATAAAGATTGTATTGGTGAATTTGAGTTGTATGTTTTATCTTCCACTATTGTACCCACTAGCTAGTACATTACCGAACGGTCTTGATCCAATAGTTCTTGAAGCTCGTTCCGGTCTAAATTTATCCAGGTAATTTTATTAATTTCAAAATAGTAACGAGTATTTTAAGTTTTGAGTGATTCCGAAGAAAGATATAGCGTCCTCACGTTTAAAGCGACCGGATGGGGTAAGAATCCCGACTCACCCCACTCTTGGTGTGACTCACCCCGTTTTATTTTTTTATTCCCTTTATTCTCAAAATTACTTTTCATTGATTTAAGCGAATACCCTATCGGCGTTAGACACCGGACCAACTATCTCGGTGGTTGGCGAGTTTGGCCTAAAAACCAATTCATCACATCTTTCATCAGAATCCGTCAGCACAGAGAAATTTACTATAAACCGGATAATATCGTTACAAGACTTGTTTGATTAGTTGAAATAAATTGTGAACTTCTTAAATTGGTCGGCTTTTAATAGGCCGCTAAGTTTTGGCCGCTAACTCCACATCGGTTTTTATACGCTTTATATTAGCTTCACTTGTATGTTTGTATGTTTGTAACCGACTCCTTTGGACGCTATTTTGACCCACTTTAAACGGTCAGATTTCATTCAAATTTTGCACACCTGTCAAAGACCGATGACTATGCAATAATTCGAGAAAAAAAAGAAAAAAAAAAGTAGAAAATAAATTTTAATAGTGTAAATAAGAAAAAACTTTTTATTTTTAAAAAAGCGTGGGGTGCTTCACATTGTCACGAGGCGGTCCCAGGGTTTGGGTTTGTCCCACTAGCCCAGGACCCAAACCTCAGTGACACAAAATTACAGGAACAGAAGGAGATGATCACAGACTTTTTGTACTTCGACGATACGGATTAAAACCACTTACGTAGGTATTGTAGGTATTCTGATATATATTTAAAAGGCTTATATATATTTGCCATAAACTTATTTATGTATTTATAATATTATTTCGTAAAATTATGGTTTAGCTAATGCAGAGTCCGAATAGCAGGTTATTTTAATTTTGAATTAATGATGACAAACTATTAAATGGAATGAAATGGATTATAAAAGAATTAAGAGATCAAATAAGTATTATTACGAAAGAGGTTTCACCTCGTCACAATACCCCGCCTCTCCGGAGAAAAAAAATTTTTTTTTTTGATAGTAATCAAAAATTTATTTTTTTATTTTTACATATCTTATATGTTAAAATTTTGTTATTATTAGTATCCCAAAAGATATTTAAAGTTGTTTATTTAAAAAAGAAGTTTATTTAAAAAAAATATGCTAAAAGAAAAAATAATTGTAGAAGTTAATAATAAAAATATAATAAGGGTAATAAAGTTAAAATAGTAATATAATTAATTAAAATAATGGAAATGCTGAGCTGAAAAGGAATTTTTAAACTCTGGCCAATTTTCAAAGAAACTTGCACAAGCTCCTTTGAATTTTTGTTGTTGACCAATTTGGGTTATCGCCTTTAATTTTTAGGTGAACATGTTTATTTACAACTAGCTGTGCCCGCGGCTTCGCTCGCGTGGTCATTTCTCTAGGTTAAAAGTACTCTATGTGCTATTCCAAGACCTACAATAAACATTTGATCAAAATTCCTTCAGCCGTTTAAAAGTTTTTTATCGATTGCTCGGCATCTAATCATTGGATTACGATACCAAGTACGCTAGGTCTTGGTCAAACCCTAAGCTATCCAACACTGAAAACTGCATCGCAATCGGTCTAATAGTTTTTACGTGATGCGCGAACAAACGTACAGACAAACAAACAGACAGACACGAATTTTAAAAATGTTTTATTCTTGTTCAATAGCTCAGACCAATTTTTTAAAATTATCTTCTTTGTAGAGACATTTACGTTATTATTGCCTATAGCTGTGCCCGCAGCGTTGCTCGCGTGGTAGTTTTTCTGGGATATAAGGATCCTATGAATTATTCCAGTACCAAAAGTACCAATATAGGTACCTACCTACCTACCTACCTACCTACCTGTGTTAACAACCTTCAGTGGCAATCCGACATGGTCGTGATAGGTTAGAAGACGAAGGCGGGAGCCGAAGGCATAAAGCCCCATTATAGCTAAGAAGCTAAGAAACATAAAAACCCGCAGTTAAATTGGTCCATTCGTTTGAAAGATACGATTCTCACCCCCCCCCCTTTTTTTCAACTCCCCCCCTCCTTTTTTCAACTCCCCCCTCATTTTTTAAACCCCCCTCCCCCTCCCTTATAGCAAAGGAACAAGATAAACTTTTGATTTTATGTTTTAATAATCTCGATCACATCCTTTTTAAAACATAAAAAACTGCGTCAAATTTGGTCCATTCATTTGGGAGCTATGAAATTCGCCATATTCCCCCCCCCCCTTATTATAGCTAAGACAAATCTTGTTTACCTCAGCTTTGAAACATAAAAAATTGGTCGATTCGTTTGAAAGGTACGATTCTCACCCCTTTTTTCTCGAAACTCCCCCTTTTCTCCCCCCTCTTTTCTCCCCCCCCCCTCTTTTCTCCCCCCCCCATATATTTAAGAACCATCTCGATCACATCAGTTTCAAACATAAAAACCGAATCAAAATCGGTCCATTTGTTGAAGATCAACGATCCTAACCCCCATCCCCATCCCCATCCCCCCCCCCCCCATATAGCTAAGCTAAGAACCATCTCGATCACATTAGCTTTTAAACAAAAAAACCGCATCAAAATCGGTCCATTCGTTTGGGAGCTTTTTTATGAGGATGCCACAAACAGACACACACACACACACACACACACACACACACACACACACCCTCTCACACAGTGATTCACACCCTAAACTTGTAACATCCGTCTCTTTGTTCGGGGGTTAAAAATGTAAAACAGTAAGCAGTTTAGTTAACAGTAAAAAAAGCCGCAAGTAAATTGACAGAATTCTTTTCTGTTTTTGAGTTTTTTCTAAATTATCTGAATTTGAATTATTGTGACCTATTTTGTTGTAACAATTTGACGGTTTAATTCAAGGGGAAAAAAAGCAAAAATAACGCATAAAATATGTAAATGCATAAAAATACGGAACAAAACATTTCAATTAATACGTGATTTCGATCCACGCACTTCTGGGTTGGCAGGCAGAAATACTACCGCTAAACCAGATAGTATAGTGGCGAGAGGGTCGAAATTATGGTACCGTTTTAATGTTTTATTTATATTACATTTAAATCACCATAACTTTGAATACCTATCCCGCAGGAACCCTATATTTTTTGGGGATAAAAAGAATCCATAATTTTAATACATAATATGTACTTTGACTGTGCCAAGTTATAACGCATAAAATATGTAAATGCATAAAAATATGCAACAAAACATTTCAATAAGTACGTGATTTCGATCCATGCACGTCTGGGTTGGCAGGCAGAAATACTCCCGCTAAACCAGATAGTATAGTGGCGAGAGAGTCGAAATTATGATACCATTTTAATGTTTTGTTTATATTACATTTAAATTACCTTAACTTTGAATACCTATTCCGCAGGAACCCTATATTTTTTGGGGATAAAAAGAATCCATAATTTTAATACATAATATGTACTTTGACTGTGCCAAGTTACACCAAACTCTGACCAGTAGTTTCAGCGTAATATGTGTTCTTTTAAATAACTTTTAACCCCTATCCTGCGGGAACTCATGATTTTTTCGGGATAAAAAGTATTCTAAATGTTAATCCATAACATAAGCTATGATTGTGCCAAGTTGCATCAAAATCCATCTGGTAGTTTCAGCGTGATGCGTGTTCAAAGAGACAGACAGACAGACAGACAGACAGACAGACAGACATAAATTAAAAAAATATCCTTTTTGCACTCTATATCGATTTTGAAGTTTATCTCAATTATAATTTTCAAAAAATATTTAATGTACAGATTTAGCCCAGTTACAGTTTTATTATAGTATAGATGTCAATATATAATTGATTGGATTCCTAGATGCATTCAAATTCATAAATCACACATTCATTCATCATCATTCATAGTCTTATTCCTAGATGCATTCATAAATCACACATTCATTCATCATCATTCATAGTCTTATTTCCATTCCTTGGAAATAAAACTCATAAGAAAGAGGAACCTTATATTATATAAGGTTCCTCTTTCTTATGAGTTTTATAAAGGCTACTCGTGGAACCAATACAATATAGTGTAGGCTTATTTATACAGTCACTATCCGCTGATTAGGGTGATTATGTGAGTGTATATGTGTATGTGTATGTGTGGTGAGTGTGTGGTGTGTGATGTGTAAATGTTTGTATGTGTATATTTATATACAATTAGTTTGCCAAAATGGCTAAACGTATCTTAGGTTACGACGTGCCTGTAGCACGTATGTATGTACGTGTATGTACATAGTAAACGTTGTGTTAGAACGTTAAAATAATATAAGTAAGGTAGGTAGGTAATAGTATATTAACTATAAGATAATATTGGTTTTGTGACCTAGGCTTGGTTTATAGAGTAATCACATTTGCCGCTCTTTTCGGTGTTGGAAGTTTTGTGTGTAGGTGTAGTAAATAATAATATATGGAACTGGTTTCGCTTTATACTGAACATTATGATTGTAAATTTACAAAAAACATAGCTAACAAGTAGGGTATTAGCTACTGTTAGTACCAAAGAATTAAAGTATGTACTCGTAGTAAGTACAATAGCACTGAATAGCAATACGTAGGGACTTGAAGTCAATATTCATAATGAATCCGAAAATTTAATGAAGTGAATAAATAAACATAGGCTAAAAATGTGTACATTACTCCGTAAAGGGAAATTATATTAAAATTACATATTTACAACTTAAATACAAGGTTATTTGTAAGTAGGGAACCTACAATGGTAATACGTAGGTATTTAAATATATTATGGTAAGGTACGGGAATATGAAAGCAATGTAACTTTCATAGTACATAATATAAGTATGTATCCTGTTCAAATGTATTCGGGCTTTGAAAATCCTGAGTATTCGAGCTATCAAGTAAGGTCGATAACCTTGATCGTAAATTTTCTACAGTTTCTGTTGAATGGACCTCAGCATTTCAACATTTTAATTCATAGATCAATTCTGGTTTATTTAGATGCGCAGGGTCCATTTTTATAAATATGAGACCAGCAAATAAAATTAAGTGTTTACTTTGTAAGTAACGTTACGTTAAGTGCGATAGTAACGCTCTAAAAAAATTATAAAAAATAGCGTTAATGCAACTACGCTTTAATGCGTCACGCATAATAACGCGTCAAAGTTTAGCGTAAGTCGGAACTAGGTAGTCCGATAGTGAAATTCGGAACGAAGTACGTAATAATGAAAATGTTTTACTTACATGAATGACTGGAATGCAAATATAAAATACACTTTAGTATAAAAAACTGTTCTGGGTTTGCCAAATATTTCCAAAATTGAATCAAGATGGCCTAGTGCCTTTTAGAATTTTGTGGGACGACTTATAAATTGAACACTGATTAACAAATTAATTTCACATTTTAAAAAACTCGAACTCGCAGGTAGGTAGAGCTGGGCAGGGTAACGCGACGTTGAGAGCGCCAGTGTCACGAGGCGGTCCCAGGGTTTGGGTTAGTCCCACTAGCCCAGGACCACAAACCTCAGTGACACAAAATTACAGGAACAGGAGGAGATGATCACAGACTTTTTGTACTTCGACGATACGGATTAAAACCACTTACGTAGGTATTGTAGGTATTCTGATATATATTTAAAAGGCTCATATATATTTGCAATAAACTTATTCATGTATTTATAATATTATTTCGTAAAATTACGGTTTTGCTAATGCAATCAGAGTCCGAATGACAGGTTATTTTAATTTTGAATTAATGATGACAAACTATCAAATGGAATGAAATGGATTATGAAAGAATTAAGAGATCAAATGAGTATTATTACGAAAGAGGTTTCACCTCGTCACAACATCTGTCAATGAAATATTTATAACTATTGACCCACGCACCCCACGTTTTTTTGAAATAAAACATTTTTTCTTATTTACACTATTAAAATTTATTTTCAATTTTTTAGTTTGGTTTTCTATATAAAGCGTGTTTTTTAGTTTTTTAAAACTATTATTTATTATACGCTTTATATTAGCTTCACTTGTATGTTTGTGTGTTTGTAACCGACTCCTTTGGACGCTATTTTGACCCACTTTAAACGGTCAGATTTCATTCAAATTTTGCACACCTGTCAAAGACCGATGACAATGCAATAATTCGAAAAAACAAAACTAAAAAGTAGAAAATAAATAATAGTTTAAAAAAACGAAAAAACACTTTTTATATATAAAACCAAACTAAAAAATAGAAAATAAATTTTAATAGTATAAATAAGAAAAAATGTTTTATTAAAAAAAAAGCGCGGGGCGCTTTTTAAGATATTATCGAAATGATAATCCTTCTTCTCATAACTGTCAATGAAATATGTATAACTATTGACCCAGCACCCCACGATTTTTTTGAAATAAAACATTTTTTTCTTATTTACACTATTAAAATTTATTTTCTATTTTTTAGTTTGGTTTTATATATAAAGCGTGTTTTTTAGTTTTTAAACTATTATTTATTTTTAAACCTTCTTGGTTTTACTAATTTAAATGAAATTGAAGTAATCATATGCCATAACTAACCGCACCGGTCCAGAATTTTGTAGAGAGATGCTTGACTGGACGTAAACCAGGAGATATAATTATAGCAGCTGGATGTTGTTTGTTGTATGAGGTAGTGTTGGCCTCTGGTGTCAGAGTTTGTCAGGCTGCCCGACGGCCTCTGACATGGCTTAACGACTGCTATTAATAACAGTCGCAATAATAATAGTCACACAGCTTAACGTCCCTCCGAAGCACGGAGCGATGGAACACCGCACATAACTTAGAAAAGTCATTGGTGCGGAGCCTAGGATTGAACCCGGTATCGTTGGATACTAAGTTGCACTATTGAACCGTTAGGCTACCATAGCAGCTGTGAGGAGGCGTATAGGAAGTGACACTTGGAAGTACTTATTGATGTATCCTTTATCCACCAGCGGGCAGGACAGGCTTAGGTTAGGTTAGGTACTTATATTACTTATACTTTCTTAAACTTTATTTTTACTAGGTATTTCGACATAAATGTTTCCCGATCTCAAACCCTCTTTGATCAGCTTCAGATAAAGTGCTAATCACATCATGTCGTTACCCGAGGGTGTGATAGCCTTGTAAGTTAATTTTCCGCCAGCGTAACGCAGTGGTAACTACTTGCACGTGTCGAATTGAAGGGATGAAAGTACCTAACTAACTAGTGGAGACAGAACAGATATACGATACGATACGAAACACTATATTGTAATTATTTTCGAGACAACCTTTGGATGGACAGTAAGAAGTAGAAGTAGACAGCGGCGCACTATTTGAGATATCATGTTAGTTTGTTCATTACGATGCAAACATTTAAATTCTACTACATAAAATTAATATATTAATATATATTTAAATATTTTTGGAGGTTACTCTATATTCGACACTGAAGCCAAAACTGTTTTTTTTTTCATTTTTGTCTTTCTGTCTGTCAATTTAAGCGAAACTTTGTATGATTTGAGTTCATACTACGAGGTAGGACATAGGATACTTTACATCCCGAAAAATTAAAGGGTTCCCGCAGGATAGGGGTTCAAACTTATTTAAGAGAACACGTATCACGCTGAAACTACTGGACGGATTTTGATGCAACTTGGCACAGTCAAAGTTTATATGCTGGGCTAAAATTGAGTACCTATATTTTTTATCCCCAAAAAATAAAGGGTTCCTGTGGAATAGGGGTCCAAAGATATGTTAAGTTTGAAGTAATAAATAATATTTTTTGGAGGGTACTCTATATTCGATACTGAAGCCAAAACTGTATATTTTTCATTTTTGTCTGTCTGTATCTTGACCGCGCATCACGCCGAAACTACTAAATGAATTCAAATGAAACTTGGTATGATATGTTCACAGTTCATACTACGTGGTAGGACTGGATACTTTTTATCCCGATATTTAGCATGGGAGAGGGGATGAAAGTCAAA
Organism: Alsophila aescularia; assembly: GCA_946251855.1. Taxonomy (NCBI): domain Eukaryota; kingdom Metazoa; phylum Arthropoda; class Insecta; order Lepidoptera; family Geometridae; genus Alsophila; species Alsophila aescularia. The sequence continues at coordinate 42,138,386 of OX276381.1, forward strand.
ATGTGTACTTAGTTGTAATTCATTAACGCGTAGTCCAATTTAATTCATTATTTTTTGTTAGAAAGGAGGTACCTACTTAAATATTGTTATGTAAATATTTCAAGGTTATCGGGTTTGTAGTTCAGAAATTACAGACGGCGTAACCCTCAGTATTATGTCCAAGTAACTTGAAACCCGAAATATACAGGAACGGCTCTTCTTCGGCTGGCACTTTATCATATAAGATTAACAGTCACCGTAGACACAAACACGTAGTACGTAGTGTGGGACGCCCGCCAGCCAGGTGGAGAGATGACTTGCGAAAGAAAGCTGGCAGCGACTGGATGAGAAGAGCTGAAGATCGGGCTCAGTGGCGTTCATTGGGAGATGCCTACGTCCAGCAGTAGACTGGTATAAGCTGATAATGATGATGATGATGATTATGTAAACACAAAACTCGCGTTTGCCTTATTCTGTGGTTAGGTCGCAAATAATGTACCGTTCTGATTTTTTGGTATGTTGGCAGTAGTGTAAACCTAAATTTTTAGGCCAACCGCAGTTCTGTTATTTTTGAAAAACTTGAGATGTGCAGTACTTCAAACATAGGACATTTTTCCTAAAAATTTCGAAATTGTAGTTTTAGCCGCCTTCCGAGCAGAATATCGGCTATAATACTCATTCTACGAGGAAAAACATAGGACGAAGTTGTAGAACACTTATTTAACTTTAATATAAGTTAACGTTCAAGTTCAAATTCACGTTCAAGTTAATCTGGACAAAACGAAAAATTAAGTAAATCGGATTTTTCAAGAAATGTAAAGTGTTATTAATGTTGTTATTAAAATTTATTAATATTGTTATTATTATTTATTATTAAAATCACATCACAATAAATTTGGTGACTATGGCAACCCCCCTGTGTAACTTACTCTATTACCGGGAGGGCGACCAGAAGTCCCAACACCGTATCAGGTTTCTCGTCCACAAGTCCCTCGCCAACAACATTGTGAAGATCGAAAGCGTTTCGAGCAGGGTGACATACCTTATACTCAGAATTACCGAACGGTATTCATTGAAGGTCATACAGGTGTACACCCCACACTCGAAACGCCCGGACGATGAAGTGGAGGCTATGTACGACGACATTTCCAATGACATACATGCCCCGAAAACACACTTCACAGTGGTGATGGGGGACTTCAACGCGGCTGGGCATGAGGAATGATGATGAACTGAGAGTAGGGCAGTTTGGATTTAGACAGCGGAACCAAAGGATCAGCGATTGGCCGACTTCATGGAGAAGTAGGGACTCTTTATGACGAACTCGTTTTTCAAGAAGCGTCCGTCCAGGAAATGGACGTGGTTGCACCTCGGCGGTCATAAACACGAGATATATTTCATTTTGACGACCAATAGGCATATATTCAATTATGTCTCTGTGATCAACAGGGTTAAGATCGGCAGTGATCACTGCATGGTAAGAGGCTCGTGAATATCAACGTAAATCTGGAAAGGTCTCGTTTGATGAGATCTACTCTTCGCCCAAGTCCTGCTCAAATCCAAAAGCCCGAGAGCTTTCAGTTGGAACTTCAAAATCGCTTCCAAATCCTTACCGAATGTGATGCAGTGGACGAACTAAACAACGGGCTGGTGAAAATTATTCACGCGGTCGGGTCGGAGTTCTTTAAGACCCACCGCGAAAATAGAACACAGAAACTCTCTGAGCATACACTCAAACTTATGGCAGAACGAGGTGAAACGAGGCTGCAGTCTTCAGTGGATATGTCGAATTACAGCTTGCTTAATAAACAGATCTCCAACACGACACAACACGTGACAACAGCGACACGATTTGCGTTCCTATAATACCAATTGTATTAAGTACGCAATAGAGCGGAACAAGGGCTCCAAAGTGTTTGCAAGAGATCTGTCTATTGGGCGAAGCCTGTTGACGAAGCTGACAGACAGACTGCCGCAGACGAAGACCGACAGTGGCAGCATCGTTTCGTCGAAGCCAGAGTTTTTGAGCAATTTGGTGTGTATTTGAGCATTGGAGGTCACGTCGCACCAGCTTACTGTTTTTTTGATTGAGCTCCCTTTTTTTGACGGTATGGCTTGCTGATGCTCCCATCACTCGTCCATAAGCCGAAACGCCTCATCCGAGATTTTACACTTCGTGCCTGTACGCTGCAGCTGACAAAACCTAGGGCCTACCTTCCCTAAGGATTCCCACAACTTTTTGGAGTTCCTCTTCCACGTCATTTGTGGTTTCCAAGGAAGCGAATCAATTTTCACTGCAAGTCTGTACTCCCACTTTGGCGTTAAACTCTCCCATGATAACGCTGTAGAGGCCCTTGTGGTGTTATTTAGGGCTGAAGATATGTCATGAAACATATATTCTATCTCATCATCTGAGTGTGCCGAGGTCGAAGCGTAAACCTGTTCGACCTTAAGGCTATACCCTTCGATCAGCTTAATATTCAGATATACGCGATCCTGGTTGACACACTGGATATGTCTACAACATTATCAAGGAGGATCATAATGACGAGGAACTCCACGCCACTCTGAGACTGCTGATCGCCCTCTCGGAAGTAGAATAGGTGGGCCAATTCCAGGGTAATTCTATCCTCCTCCTGTCTTCGGACTTCACTTAAACCTAGAATATGCCACCTGATCTTTGTGAGCTCCGTCGTCTCGAGTTACGCCATATGCTTGTCTAGTCTTATCATTCGTCCATTAGCAGGGCGACCGGGAACTGGGGGCCATTTTTTGTATGTGCCGTTCATGAGGAGGTTTTGCCCAAAATAGCCACGCCTGGGAACGTGTGTTGGCCATTGCAGGGCGTAGCTTCTCGCACCGGTGACGCTGCTGCCCTTCACCGGCTTGTGTCATTTGGCTACGCTTGTTTTTGGGATGGATATACCGCCATCAGTCGGTCGCCAGAGCCTCGTTCGTTATCCAACAGGCAGGACCGGGTGCAGGTAAGGGCGGCTTGGAGCAGTGAGATCTTTTTCGCTCCCATACATCCCGTTTGAGCGCAGCAAAGATCTCAAAACAAAAACTTTTAAGTTTCATACGATTTGAAGTCGTTTTTTTATTAGTTTATATTTCGTACTTTTTAGTTACGTTAAAGTAGACCGAAGAACATGAATTACTTATTCCAGTCGCTAAGAACAAACACTGAAAATATTTGTCCATATATTTTAAACTACTGTACCGATTATGATGAAACTTAGATTCTAAGATACTGAAACTATTACAAAAATAATTTTTGCAATCAGACTTGTAATTTCCGAAAAATATGGACAAAAATACATTTGCTAAATTTTGTATACCTATTTGTTCATAGATCTGAACAAATAGGTATACAAAATTTTTTCTGAACAAATAAATATAGATCTATAACACTACTAACAAGTAGACAATATTACATACATACATGAAATTTGGTACATATGCTTATACACCCATATAGAATAACACATATATATTTGAATATCAAGCATTTTCAACAACATTACATACAAATACACATCAACTTGATAACCTCCTTTTTCTTGAAGTTGGTGAAAAATTAAATATTTTTCACCAACTTCAAAAATTGGTGATTTAAATAAAATAGGCTAGTGAACAAGAACATAAAAATTTTTTTTTTTTAAAACTGTCTGTTTCTTCGCGGAACACGTAAAAACTACTGGACCGAAAGCGATGCGGTTTTCACTGTTGGACAGCTTATATAGGGTTTGACATAAATACTGGTGTACTTGGTATCTCAATCCGATGAGAACGAAGTCCGGTCGAAGTTTGATGAAATTTGGTATATTGGTACTTTTGGTTCTGGAATAACTAACTCGTAGGATCCTTATATCCCAGAAAAAAAAAACACGTGGGCAAAGCTAATAATATAATTCAAACATTCGCTCACCTGCCGGATCTATGATAAAGTACTAGCGTGGTTGAATAAAATTATCTATAATTAATCTAGAACATTGAAGACATTTTAGAAAAAAAAACGCTTTATTTGTATACCTAGTGCTGGCCTCTGGTGTCAGAGTTCGTCAGGCTGCTCGAGGGTCTCTGACATGGCTTAACGACTGCTAGTAATCAATAACGGGCGGGACGGACAGCTTAACGTGCCCTCCAAAGCACGGAGCACTGTAAAACAGCACAAAACTTAGATTGGTTCGGAGCCCAGGACTGAACCCGGTATCGTTGGATTTTAAGTCGCACTATACGGTATATCGTTAGGCTACCATGGTTCAATTAATTTGTTACCTACTTTGATGATTAACAGTAGGTAGGTACATAGAATTAAAATATAACGTGTTTATATTCTTGTCTGTCTGCTCTTCGGAAGATAATCGAGTAAACACTTTTTTTTAAGTAGTTTAGTATAACAATGATGTGATGATTTTGAATTCAAAAATATTTAGGTGTTTTTATAGGTATCTAGATGGCAAAAATTCTAGACAAATTCTAATGGGGGTTTCGGCGTTTAGTAGCAAAGATTAAACTTAAAGTCTGTGTTTTGAGTATAGGAAGGCCAAGTAGGCTTAAATGTTAGTCCCTGTGGATGAAGTCGGGCAAAATCTATTTGAGAAAGGACAAAAAAAAAGAAAGAAATATGCGTCGGAGCTAAATCATATTTCCTGTACTGAAACACAAAGATCTACTCAAATCCTAATCTAACAGCGGTAGTACTTCTCTAGTAGCTTATTTCTTCAAATGAGGACTAGGTCTATCGTGAGATTTTCCATTTATTGGCGCATAGGCACTCATTGAATGCGATCACTGATCTAAATCATTAGTAGGTACTTACTATTTAGTTTATATCTCGCGACCTACCTACTAACTACTGTTACCAGCGATAATAGAGTCGTCCTTGAAGCGGGCATCTCTAACGGCGCGCAGCTCTATTAAGACGTCAGCAACGTTTGACAGCTTCTCCATAATATTACAATACTCTTTGACTGTTCTGCAGTGCTATTACGCAGTGTTGATCATATCGGTTTCAAGCCGTCAAATTCATTAGTGCCTTGCGATAGAGTCGAAATTGGTATGAAAAAAGTGACAATCTGATTGAAGCCAAGTTCTGTGGTCGGGCCCCGTTGTGTTTGATATTCAAATTGATGCCACTTTTGCAAAGTCGAGAATAAAGATTATTTCTGCAGTTTATTTCTATTTAACACTACCGGCTAACTCACGTTAGATTCATCAACTCTTCATTAACAAGGCAGAGTGTGGCGACAGGGCGCGTGCTAGCGCGATTAATGATTGATGGACTGATCACTACCCAGGGAAATCACCAGACGCATGTACTTAATTGATACCTTTAGAGGGGACAGCGGTTCCCATGGATTGGTGGTTAGCGAATTGATATTAAGAATGTACTAATTTAAAACGACTACCACAGGGATGTTGATAATTATACTTTAATAAAATATATGTATGTTGTGATAATGGCAAGGAATTTATATACTAACGAAACCGGGAGGATCACTGGTACAAGAAACGTGGCCGACAGACACAATACTAAGGAGCTGTGTCTCGTTCTAAAAGGGCGACCATAATTTATGAGCAATTTATGCCTGTTATTTTTTACATTTGCTGTCCATACTGGATGTTTTGAGGTGTGACAGCTATCACCTGTCAATTTGACAGCTGTCATCCAAAATGAAGACATCGATGAGATTTATAACTTCTGTAAAGAAACTACTAGTCTAGGATCATTTCAGAGTTATAGCCCTTTTAAGTTAGATAGCTGTCACTCAAACGAAGATATCGATGAGAACTATCAATTCTCATAAAATAAATGATGATAAGAAACGAATGAACGATGTAAAGAAACTAATAGTCCAGGATCAATAGTTTCAGAGTAATAGCTCTTTTAAATTTGACAGCTGTCATCCAAAACGAAGATATCGATAAGATCTATCACTTCTGTAAAAAAACTACTCGTCTAGGATCAATAGTTTCCGACTTATAGCCCTTTTAAGTTTGACAGCTGTCATCCAAAACGAAGATATCGATGAGATCTTTCACTTCTGTAAAGATCTAGGATCAATAGTTTCAGAGTTATAGCCCTTTTAAGTTTGACAACTGTCATCCAAAACGGAGGTATCGATGTGATCTATCAATTCTGTAAAGAAACTACTCGTCTAGGATCAACAGTTTCCGACTTATAGCCCTTTTAAGTTGGACAGCTGTCTTCCCAAAACGAAGATATCGATGAGATCTATCACTACGTTAAATCGTTTATAACTATCACTTATGTTAAGAAACTACTAGTATAGGATCAATACTTTCAGAGTTACAGCTCTTTTAAGTTTGATAGCTGTTACCCAAAACGAAGATATCGATGAGATCTATCACTAAGTTAAATCTCATAACTTAAACAAGTCTATTATCTTTTCTAATTCAAAAAGCTGCCTCCAGTTCATCAATTCAAACTCATTTCGCTCCAAAACCAGATTCCCTTATATTTTAAAAATAAGAGAAGCTTTGTTTCTATGCCATCGACTAGGAATCAACATTGAACTAGCCTGGATCCCAGGTCACTCTGGTATCTCTGGTAATGAAACTGTGGATTCTTGAGCACGGCAAGCTATTCATATTGGTTCCACTGATCATTTCAAAATCTTGTGTCACGATCTTTGTACTACAGTTAATCCACAAATGTCGAAGGCTTGGTCTAAGGAATGGCAAATCACTAAAAATATCAAGGGTAAGTTCTATGGCGCTATTCAACCAGAAATATCTCCTAAACCTTGTTTTTTTAAGTTTCGTGGTGCCAATAAAAGCACAACATCCACTTTATGTAGACTTCGACTGGGACACTCGTGGACGCCTGTCCGTCTGGCTAAAATAAGGATCAGAGATCACTCATTGTGTGAATGTGGCTTAGATGAGGGTAACATAGACTACATATTTTTTAACTGTCCGAAGTATCGGCCATCTCTGTACGATATCCTTCCCCCAAAAATCCCACGTCTTATTTACTTTAAAACCCTTTTAACTTTTGTAAATACTCCACTTGTAAATATTCTCTTCAAATATATAAGTTCTAATAAAATTAAGTTATAAATATTAAATATATATTCACATACATAATGATATAAATATACAGTCATAACATATTTAAAATAAACAATCAATAATCTACTTGGAGCTCTTCGATCCTCCCATATTTTACCGATTAATTTCACTCTGGTATTCTCCCTTATTTTTCGGAATACGACTTATGTGACATTGGCGGAATTGTGGAATGGCAATTCCACAAATGCCATAAAACAAGAAGTGAAGTGAGATCTATCACTTCTGTAAAGAAACTTTTAGTCTAGGATCATTAGTTTCAGAGTTCTTCTTCTTCTTTTTTTATTTAATGGCTTCTGCGGAGGCACTGGCCTACTAGCAATTTCACCAATGTCAAGTTTAATACTTTATAGTCGTATATACATTTCGTAATGTCGTTGAGTTTAGTTAGTAAATAGACCTTTTAAGTTTGACAGCTGTCATCCAAAACGAAGATATCAATGAGATCTATCACTTCTGCAAAGACCTACTAGTTTAAAACTATTAAAAAAAAGTTAAGTAATAAATAAATAAATCATTTTTTGGTCAAAACTTTCGGTTTTTCGTCAAAAAAACTCTTTATTCCCATAGAGCCACCAAAGGTAGGTATAGATCTATAGTAGCCGTGGAGCGGAAAAACGTAAACATGTAACATTTTCTTCTCGAAATCCCACTGGTGGTGACGGTTTGTTGGGGATTTCGGGGATTCCCGGAATCTCCAATCCCCAATACTCATACTCACAATACTGAGACTAATTTCCAGAAATTTGCAATGCCTTCATACATTTATTTTTCTTATCTTCTTTAAACAGGCAATCTGTAACACAATTGAACAAGGTGGAAATAGCTTTATTCAAAAAAACAAAAGGACTTAAGAAAACAATTACTATGCTATTGCTAACCTAAAACAAGCAGCATTGCCACGTTGTATGGCAATGCTTAATCTTTGGACAAAGTAAAGGCCAGCATTTTGGTCACGTGTTGCTTCGACCAGACGCCCCGATAGATCTTTGTATATTTGATGAGCTCCTAGTCCCCACGGCCCTAGTGTCTCTACTCCAAAAGTCTCAGATATATATATCCGCTGTCGAGGGTACTATATTTGCGCCTTTTGAGGCTCTCTCTCTTCTCTCTCTCTTCCTTTTGAGGTGGAAATGAGTTGAAACATATGAACGTCACATATTGAAATAATAGAGACAATCCTGAAATTTTAATTAAATGGGCACACTACTGATATGCTAGCAACTGTGTGAAAGGGACACAGCGACTGAAAAGTAAGTCTCTCTCGTGACCGTTTTTCCTTATTATTAATTAAAAAAATACTTTGAATTAAAAACGAACGTTATTCAGTTGTAATAAGGTTCAAATTCATTTTTACATTAAATGATGAGTGACTCTTCTGGTTATGTTAGTATATAAATTCCTTGGGTAATGGTATTTTATTGATGCTATAAAATGCTATCAAAAAATTATTGAGGAGAGTCAAATTAAAAAAATAATTATGTGGTCATCAGTTAGAATATACGTAAAATAAATTCACCAAGTGTTTAAAGAATACAAGTACCTATACATCAAATAAAATACATGTTTTTTTCTATACCAGGATCTTTAATAAAATTACTTATCAATATATCGAATTTTCACAAAAGCAAAATATCTATTTTTTTCTTAACATTTTTTTCTTTGCAGACACCATGTTCATTTTCAGTTTATTTTGTGACTTTTCTATTTTTCTCATAGCTTTTTCGAAAAATTTGCTATTTTACCGCGCACATATTTCGCGCGAAAACTATTTGCTTGTAGATATTTCACTTTGTAAAAATTCCTCATATTCGAGTAAAAATACATGCAAAGATAATTCGTTTTGTTAAAATCTGTTTTTATGAACTAAAAGATCATATATTAAAGAAACCAAAACCGTCAAAAAAAATACGAACTTTTGGCAGATTTCGCTTTGTGAAAACGCTCGTCAACTATGATTGTCGTTTAATTATCGCTCTGATTCGATGCTGGGTCCCAGTAGTTCCATTGCCTATTTCCATGATGGAACTAGTGATGAAAAAAAAACCCACCTATTTCATGGAACTTAAAGTAGGTACTTAAATATGATGGAACTAGTGGAAAAAAAGGCTTACCTGCTCCAGGCCCACTCGTAGTTCCAGTAGTTTTAGTTCCATCTGTTCCATGAAACTTAAAGCACTTGAAAACTTATAAAATTAAGTGTATTTCCAAAACTTTAGATTTGCCATTATTATTTTTAACCACTCGACCACGACAAGAGATGCAAATTCAAGTATATAATCAAACTCTTTATTCAACTTAAAGTATATGATGTAACTGATACAAAATCAAATATTTAATATTATAAACTAAACTAAAATCTAGATCTAGTCTTAAATTTTTTAAGCCATGAACGTCGCTAAAACAACTTCTATTTGCGCTTTTTTTATATATTTGTCTTTTTCAGTAATACTCTCTTTGTCTCATCGTGTCGGGATTCAAGTTTTACTCTATTTTGTCTGAAATCATTTTAGAATACGCTGTCTTCTTCCAGTACTTTGTAAATGTAATACTACTGCCAATATTTACAGCTTGTGGCAGAGATCTGAAAACAGCAATGGAACTACTGGGACTTAATTTCTCCGTGCATTTTTACCATGGAGCAGGTGTTTTTTCCCTACTTGTTCCTATCCGGCTGAAAGTTTCAGGATAGCTCACAATCCGATGGTAATGTAAAGAAAGAAAAAAATATGTTATTAGATTAGTTTTTAATCAACATTTGCTGTTCTGGCGATATGCGATCGACGATACGCTACGCATCTTCCGTCAGATGTGTGTTGACCCTTAGAGGTACATAATAAAGTCGCAAGTAGCCGCCTTTAGCCGGACATGTTTGGCTTTTTCGGGTTGTGTCCTGCCAAATATATATGTGTCCGGCATGTCCGGCTTTTGTTAGGCATTTTGTTAGTGTAACTCATTGCACGCAGCCGCGGCGCCTGAAGTACGAGGGAAAGTATGATATCTATCCAAAATAAAATATATGTAAAAATGGATAAAACAAAAAAAGTTTAAGGGTTTTTTACCAGAAGAAGAGTTGTCATTTGTTTGTTTCTGTTCAAATTGTATTAAAACTGAGATTAATTAACAACTATAAAAGGTAACGTCGTTACGTTTAATAACGAGTTATTTTTATTACTTAAGTTATGTTCAACATTAAAAACGTAGATCCTACTTTAGGTATGTAATTAAAAATATTTGTTGAAGGTATGTTAGTCTTTTGAAAAGGTAATGTCCGACTTTTAGGTCAAAATGTCCGGCCTTATTCGGCACTGAATCAGGCTCTTTTTTATTTTAGAAGATGTCAACCCTAGTCGCAAGGCATGGAGGTATTATGATGTAATATGTTGAACTGTAAGCTATTTATCAGTAGAAACCTCATTATGATCAGGTCTATAGTTCCTACGTAATGATAAAATACAGATTTACAAATAGTTTTTTATGGATTGCTCGGCTTCTATTCAGCGGATTGAGACACCAAGTACACCACGACTCCTAACTCAAGGTAATAAATGTAACCGAAACCGGATGAAGCCATAGATTCGCCTAATTGGGAAGTTGAATAATGTAAGCAAGCAGCAAATGTAGATTCAAAAACTAATCTTAAAACCACGTTTGTTTTAACTTCATTATTATCTTGTTGTGAGCTACCCTGAAAGTTTCAGCCGGATTAGCTAATCGGGAAGTGTTCGAATTTTGAGTTGCAAGATTCCATCCGGAACAAACCGACAAACAAGAAAGTTACATAACGAACTGCAAATGTAGATTAAAAAACTAATATAAAACCAGTTTTTATTTTATTTCTTTGTCATCTATTTGTGAGCTACCCCTGATCTATTCAACAGTGAAAACCGCGTCGTAATCGATCCAATAACTTATACGTGATGCGCGAACATACAGACAGACAGACAGACAAACACACGACAAACACAGTATTTAAAAAAAAAAACTTATTCAATAGGTAGCTAGCTAGCTTATACTCGTATTAATCTGTCTAGTACCGGGCCTATCTGTATAACAATGTAACTTCTGGATAATGGGTGGTCGGTACTGGAAAAGATAAGTCCTATAGTATTCAGTATTTTATTATTCCTATAGTATTTAGTATTGTAGTAGTCAATGTTTTTATAGTTTCATTATTTTCTTTTTCCAGTCATTTTGTTATATATTGCTTTAATCGAACTAAAGATTTAGCATATAAGATATTCGGAACATTTTAAAATATTTTATTGTCAAGTTACCAATTGAGAAGCTTGCCATCTATTGATTGTTTTTGAAACTAAATAAAGAGACCGCCCATAGTCACGGTTACGCAGCGTAGGTCAATTTGTATTTATAACTTTTACTGCCATCTAGCGTCGAGTAGCAGAACTAGTAAGACAACATAGCTCTCTACACATCTTGACATTTTCCTACTTGTCGAAAGAGGACGCCAAAAGTTTCTACAACAAATTAATTTTGTAGCTAATAATAACACTCAAAGATTCAAAGGATAATAACTCAGTTTGTCAAACGTATGTAGTGAAAATGCTGTTTTACGATGTCGTAAAATTTCTAAGCTTATTACGACATAAATAAGGTGCACTATAATAGGTAGAGTAGGCTTAGAGCAATGTAGAATTTCATGCATGGCTAACTATATGCATATGAAATAACACTGTTCCACCTAATATCTCATGTATAGATATTAGTTGCGATAGTCTACTATTATTAGCACAGATTTGAGTTTGTTCTCAAATCTGTGACTATTAGAAATATTAGGAACAAAAATACTACACGGAAATATCCTTGCTCCCTTTACTAAGTAAGTATGTAGGTATGATAAATTCGTAGACAGGAATGTAAAACTATAAAATCGAAATCACTTCGTTCTCAAATCTTTAAGTCACAAAAATCTAGAACAAGACAATTTAAAATTAAACAGATATTCTTTAAAACCCGACTAGTAGAGACACCAAGGAACTCTACCATTTTACTTCTTTGATTACCTCTTATGATAATAAAAGAATCTAGTTAACACTGGTGCTATCAGTCATTTGTATCGTCTACATACGTAAGTGCCATCCATACCCAAGATTTCCATCAAAGATTCCTATCATGATTCGGTTAATGCTTTTCTAGATAAAACATAATTCCAAGCTTTAAAACTGAAGTTTCGTAAAAGTTCCTACTGCGTAGATAGAATGGAGGATCGAGGTGAATTCTTTCTGAAAATATTAGTCTTTCAAATCATAATGGAATTTTGAAGGAAGCCTTTTTCCGGCAGGAGGAAATAACACATTAAGTTGATATGCAGTTTAGGAAGCACGAATACCTACTAATTTAACGCCTAGTAACGGCCAGAAATCGTTTTTTCTTGAACCTCTCAGATCATAGTTCCAAAGGTGACCTCTACGTCTCAGAGAATTATTCAGGCCATGATATTTGTTTACATACATTCCCGATTATAGAAGAAGTAGACGCGGATATCTAGCAATGAACTCTGAAGATTCATGGGCGCGAGAGTAAACAGATTCCGTGCCAAGAGCCAAGCCACCACTGGCGTCACAGCGTGAGTATCAAGAGAGGATGTCCATTCAATGTTACGGGACGGGTTTCTACCCGAGTACAGCGAAGCAAGGGAAGGGTAAATGTATGTATGTGAGTAATTTCGACAAACAAGGTATCAATCGATTCATCTTCAGGTGTCATAGGCAAAAATTTTTACCCGACTATGGCGAAGAAAAAGGGCTATGTGTTCAAACTAAAAACTTGGTCCAATTTTGACAAGCGAGGTATCAATCGATTCGTCTCCATCGCAAGTGTGTCATATGCTATTTTTACCCGTCCGTAGTCGGGTTTTAGTTTTTGTACTTATGTCTTGTTTAAATTATTTGTTTGAGTGACGAGCATGTCACTCACTTGATGGTAAGCGTCACGCTTGCCCATAAAAGTTGAAGTGCAAAATCTTGCGCGTCACTTCACTGCGTTCATCACCCTGGGAAAATTGCCTAGTAATTTCGCTGGAAACATTGCTCTTCAAACCGAAAAAGAAATGTTTCCACTGCTTGACGGTTGAATATCTGACAAAGGTATGGTAGGTACCTCCTTTACCATTATGATTCTTGGGTAAGAGGCCTAGCACCACAATTTTATTGGGATATGGTTTTGGGGCATAAAGTTCCAACGGTATCGTCCCTGTTGCTGTTTTCTCTGGCATAATAAACAAGTAAAAGAGAAGAGTTTTTGTTATCGCTTGAAGCTGCCGAAGCAGAAGAGAAACTTGATTGTATGACGCCAGTCCTAGATGCTATGATATAGAAGTTAGACCTTAAAAAGATTTGATGCAGATGGATCTCATTTCCCCTGGGATCTTGGCATTCAAGAAGCAGAGTGCCCATAAAAATAATTGTACTTAGCTTTTGTGGATCTTTGGGACTGTTATTGATCTCTTTTTTAACTTTGCGGCGTACACTTATGTTCTAAGCTTTGTTCCAAAGATTTAAAGGTGCTTTACAATATTTCACAATATTATTTAATAAACATGCTTACGTTTAGGGTTTTTTTAAAAGACTTAATTTATCAAATAGGTTTTTTATCATACAAGCTAGACAATATCAATTTTATCATAGAGACGATCTAATGAAATCATGATCATCATCATTATCAGCCCGTACCTATCAGCCCACTGCAGGACGTAAGCTCTAATGAGATGATCAGAGTATAATTTTTGGAAACTTATTTTAAAAACCTTGTTAGTGTCTGTGTATTGTTTCTGGTTTTATTTTTCTGTTTATAATTTAGTGATGTTACACTGCCATTCTGTTATGTACACCTATAACCTAGTCACATGTGTGACCAATTTTACTAAATATGAACGTGCATGTGCGACAGTTTCTCACGTGCAGGTACTGTATGTACATACAATGTGTCTAGTAAAATAACTCAACTAGTCACATGACTTAATATTATTTATAGATGTAACTAACTAATGTTAGAGGTAAAATTTAAGTAGCTAATAATTAGTCTTGACAAGCTAGGTATTTCGGTGTTTTCCTGTTTTTGCAACATTATATTGAGCTTATCATAATTCTGATAGCGAAAAGGGGGCCCAATTTTAATGAGATATATGGTACGAAAGATATTATTTTGCAGTATGCTACCTGGCTATTGACGGGTTTCTGATACAGAAAAAATATGTATTCTTTTACGTAAATATGGCCAATGGACACAAGCTATCCGCATGTAAGATTCCGGGGCAAATAATTTTAAATCAGCTCGTCTCGACGACGCCTGTGACGTTGCCAATGTCACGAGGTTTTGGCCAATATTCGCAACTCGCAACGTGCGAAGATGCGTACAAAATAAATTACCCGGGCACATAGGTAGGTAAAAGTAAAACAAACTAGCTAAAAATAACAAGGATTGATCGAGGCTGTAACAAATTTAAAGAAAAGTCTGGGGAAAAAGCATTTAAACGTAACTATAAAGTTTATAAAACAAACAATCATTCTGCCAGATGTATTCCTGATTTAACAGAAAAAATATCTACTTTAAAAGGTTTACGAAACAAAAATAAGTAGGTACACTTAGTATTGTGTTATTCTGAGGTATTATTAGCGTCGCTGTTAACAATTTTGTTAATAAATTTTATTTTAAAGCCGTTCGAGGCCAACCGACGCGAACGGAGCGAATGTTTATAAACATTGCTGAAAATATTTTTATACATACAAAATATTTCTTGAATGACCTGATCGGTGCTCGCTGCAATGTGGGACGAGTGTGATATTCTTTGTGGATCTTTCTTTTTTAAATAGGTAGGTAGAGCCTTGATAGAGTCTTAATATACGTCTTATTTTTTATTTTTTCATTGTTTTAAAAACACGACATTTCATTCTAAGTTTTTTTATAACATAATAGGGACTAATGTTAATAAGTACTGTAAAAATATGGAAGCATAATATAGGTAGCTACAACTATTTTGTCGCAAATTGAAACCAACCATTTTGATTGTCGACATTACCTATTACAAGCAGTCTACAATGTTTACATCAGTTGGTATGTAAGTTCTTGTTACCTAGAGTTTTTGTGATGAGCAAGTCAGAAATAACTCTACCCTGTGCTCTTCCCGAGACTGTTCGTACACCACCACATCATGCTAGCTAAAGAGAAACAAACTTAAAAGAATAATATATCAATTCTACGGATTTCCATGCTCATGCATGACATAATTATTGTTTATTTATTTTCAATGTTATCTGCAGTATCAGTCGTTCACCTCCACAGCACGTGGCCGTAGTAGAGTATTTTGTTGGATTTGAAGCTGTAGCTCCGCACCAAGAAAACAAAATTTGCTTCATTCAAGCTCTAGAGAAAGACAGGTAACAAAAATCGTTTGGCTGACGACCGAGAAGTATACATAGCGCTGAGCTATCCGTAAAATAGAACGATAACTTGCTGGAAGTGAAAGAGAGAGACTAATGGGCAAGCACATTGGTTAGAGCAGCCCGAACCGGTTAGGTCAGAGCGCCTGCGATGATTTCCAACGAGCGAGAGGGCGTTAGGCTAAGTGGGCTATGTTAGAGCGGCACGTCCGAAGGTTGCATGTTTTATCGTGGAAATTTCCACTGCAGACAATTGAAACTGGAACGTATGAGTGTGCTAGTGTTGTAAGCGTTATACTTACTTATCGAGGACTTTGTTTAACTTATCAAGACTAAAAAGCCTGCGATTACGCCGTAGTTGTCGGATAAAACGAAATAAAAGCTCACATCATTAATTTTATTTTAGTTTCTAATAATTTATAAGACTCATCACACTTGGCCACCATTCTGTTCTGGTTTGGTAGTACTTCCTTCTTCCCAGTCATACACAACGACTTCCGCAATTACTTGTAACGTATTACCCAATGATGTTATATATAAATTAAGGTAGAAACGTTGTACCCCGCTCTGCGTGGTAAAGTAAACACAGGCTAATCAGCCTGTGTCGACTTAGTCCCAAACATAGTGGCAACGACGCAACACGTAAATACAAGCGACTCCCGAAACATGAACAAATAATCAAAAATTCCATCTTGTGTGTTTAGAAAGCGCACTACATACACTGGGACGACTGTTAAAGGCAGGAAGGATGTGTCTTTTCATTTTTAAGTACTGTTCACAGTATTGAAAATGGAAAATAATAAATTTCATTTTACCCTAAATCAACTGTTGCTATGTTGCCGCTTCGCCACCTACACGAACGAGACAAGTAGCGGGTTACGTGTAAGAGCGACAGAGAAAACGCGATAATGGCACGCAGCGTTTATAGTTCGTATGATGCTAGGAGATGTTGGGGCTTACCAACGGCTAATGTCTGCGCTCCGACGCGTAATGGCCACGGCTGACGATCTTCAGCCGGGGAGTCTAGCGGAGTTGCAACCCTATTTGTATTGAATTAGGACAGAGTATTGTATTTGTGTTACATAATTATTAGAAAACAGCTTGAAAAGTGCGATTTTATTGGATAATAAAGTGGTTCGGTCCCAATCGTTTTTTTTTTGTGAGTGTAAGTTGTCCTAGCGAGTTCATCGACCGCGTATTGAGTGATTATGATTTGTTATTTGTGTTGTTTTTAGTTATTTATAGCTTGTATTTTGTGTTATTACGTCTAATAATACTGTAAGTAACATATTAAAATGATAATGATAAATTAGTTTTTATTGCCAAAAGGAGATTAATAAAAGTAAAAACAAATAGGAAAAAAACAAACGGTGAAACATCAACAAGATTGTCGGCGACCCCAAACTAAGCACGAGGCCTGTATCTTGGGGCTCGAGTGCAAATTTACCTGATAAGTTTGTATCATTTAACTAAACTAAAAGAAAATAATTATAAGGAAAGTATACAGTGGCAATGCAAGAGACGAAAATGTATGGTCTATTTTGTTTTTTGCAAAATAATTTTGTGTTTAGTGTCCCGCGAGTGGCGATTGCCACAAAGTTTTTTGACATACTTGTTATTTCGTTTCCATGGCAACCGCTTCTTACAGCAAGTAATCAACATTTTTCCAGTTTTCCCGTTAAATTTTCCGGGATAAAAAGTATTCTATGTTTTATTCCAGGGTATAAGCTATCTCCGTTCCAAGTTTCATCAAAATCCGTCCAGCCGTAATGGAGAGAAAGCTCCCCAAACAAACAAACAAATAAACAAACAAACAGACAACTTTTCACTTTTATATATTGGTATGGATTATTATGAAAGTATTTGTTATTAAAAAAAAACATATTATTTTCATCTTGATTAAACTCTTCCGTCCATTTTGCCCCAGTTTACTCTAGCTATTAGCCGACGCACGTGAATACACATGCCGTCATCGGCGGTCATTGGCGATCGGCCGCTAACTGCAACTCTCTGTAACTGAGAACATATGTGTATCTCTTTCTGACGACGCGGTTCTGTATATCTCTGTGATCTTTTAGCCTCTTCAGTGATGCAAAAATAGTTAATATAGTTCTTGTGCGAGGTATTTCAACCATGAAAGGGTGGCGCTTTGCTGATCGTCTAGTCGTACGGTGATGGAAAGGTGATGGGGGAATCAGGTTGTGCAGTTCTTGTGCACACTCTCCATAGTGCAATCTGTAGAATACCGCAAGGCTTGCTACCTCACGTCGATGCGCCAGACTTTGAAGCTTACTCTTTACCAGAGTGTCATCCCCAATGAGCCTGATAGCACGTCTCTCAATTGCATCCAAAGACTCGAGCTGATACTTGGCAGAACCGTCCCAGAGGTGGCAGCAGTACTCCATACAAGATCGGACCTGTGCTTGATAAAGATTCAAAAGCTGTCCCGGTGTGAAGTACCGCCTAACCTTAGACAAAATACCAAGTTTTTTTGCAGTTACCTTGGCTTTGGATTCAATATAAGACCCAAAATTTAGGTTTGATGTGAGTTCGACACCCAAAAGCTCCAAATGGTCGCCTATTGGTTTTGTTACACTTTGGAAAGACGGAGATCGGTGTAGAGGACTCTTTTTAGCAGAAAACAAACACGCTTGCGTTTTAGTAGCATTAAACTTAACCAGGTTAGCATCGCCCCAATCGGACACGGCTTCTAAGGCTAAATTTAAACGGTCTACCATAGCCTCTCTCTGAAACTGGACAGCGTCACAGCTGGCTTGAGCGTTGGAAGTGTATCTCTCAACTTCAGTACTGTCATCAGCATACCCAAAGGTACCGGGCCTCAGGTCATTAATGTGCAGTAAAAACAGTGTAGCCGAGAGAACCGATCCCTGAGGTACATCGGCATTGATAGCCATTTGATCATACGAGCAGCCCTCTAAGACTACTCGAATAGATCGTTCCCTTAAGAAATCAACTATCCAATTGCATAAGCAAACAGGTAAACCATATGAGGGAAGCTTGTTTAAAAGGCCATCGTGCCAGACCCGATCAAATGCCTTCGATATGTCAAGGGAGACGGCAAGCGCCTCACCATGCATCTCTATGGCTTCGCTCAGTACGTGAGTGGCATACGCGAGAAGATCCCCAGTAGACCGGTTTCGGCGAAATCCGTATTGCCGGTCACTGAGAAGATCATTGTCATCAAGGTATGCCAATAGCCTAATGTTTATGACACGCTCCATACACTTACAGAGTAAGGAGGTAATCGAGATAATTGGCCGGATCAGCACAACTACCCTTCTTTGGTACTGGTTGTACATTGGCAAGCTTCCAGCTCTTCGGAACTTTACCTGAGTGAAGAGAGAGGCGGTACAAACGCGTTAAGATGGGAGACAATTCGGGCGCACAGTTTTTCAACACAATCGCTGGAATACCATCAGGACCACTGGCCTTGTTCACATCTAGAGCTCGAAGCGTTCTGAGAACCTCCTTCTGGCGATTGCGAATTTCGGGCATAAAAACCCCGCAATGAGGAAGGCAGGAAGGTGTCTTGCCAGAAGCATCTAGATGCGAGGCTTCTGCAAAAAGAGAAGCAAATAAATTCGCTTTGTCTCCAGCAGTGAGCTAGTGATCCATCAGGTTTCAGCAATGGTAGCAGTGAGAGGCGGCAGAAGTTTACTTCGACCGACTTGGCCAGGGACCAAAAAGCTTTGCTACCCGCGGGGTATGAAGCCAGTTTGGCCCCAATTCGACTTACGTGATCAAAATGGGCCTTCCTAAGTATCTTCTTGCAGGTCTTAGCAGCAACGTTAAATTTTCTCTTCTTAGCCCGAATATCAGAAGACTTGCGCTTTCGAGCATCAGCCCAGTCTAGATATGCCGCACGCTTTAGAGCCACAGCATGACCACAGCTGGATCCAAACCAAGGCTGAACTTTACTGGAAAGATTCTTGTCACTGAATGGAATGAAATATTCCATTGCCTGACATATTCAAGTAAGCAGCTAAGTTCTATGTAAGTAGCTATAATACAATTTCGCCGTGTTTTTAGTGTTTTATAATGGGTATGACGTCTGTATTGGTAAAATCTCATTGGTATTACCTACCTATTTATTTATAAACTATTCAGCTGAAATTAATAGAAAATATTATATAGGTATTAAGTATACCTATATAATATTTTCTATTAATTTCCTACTTATTACTTTCTTAGACCTAGTCAAATACTTACCAAAAAAATGCTGGTGGAGTAGAAATGCTTAGCGACAATTTATTAATTATACTATTACGTATTTGTCCCGTACATAAAGTTATTCTAATGTTAGGTAATTACCTCATGTTTTTAAAACATTTCACTAATGAATATCAAGAAATTTTGACTATCTTGTGACGTGTTAGGTTAATAAATTCATAGAATTCTCCATCTTCTGGACTAAAATCGTAACTTTTAAACACCTAGTCACTTGTTTGATTATTTGTCGTCTGAGGTAGTGCTGGCCTCTGGTGTCAGAGTTTGTCAAGCCACCCGAGAGCCTCTGACATGGCTTAACGACTGCTATTAATCAATAACAGCCAGGACCGACAGCTTAACGTGCCCTCCGAAGCACAAAACGATGGAAAACCGCACATAACTTAGAAAAGTCATTAGTGCAGAGCCTAAGATCGAAACCGGTATCGTTGGATTCTAAGTTGCACTATAGAACCGTTATGCTACCATCGCTATACGTAGTTACTCATGTAAAGTTTCAACGTTTCTCAAAGTTTCGACCAAGTTGCATTGATAGTGGTCACGTACTCACGTATATTGCATAAATCGATAGACTTTACAGTTTCTCAATCTGGTAAAAGCACTACTGAAGGCACCCTCAAAGTAGGTCAGCCGTCATGTAGGTACTTTTTAACAGAGCACATGCCGCCTTTGGGCACATTCTACAAAATAGACCAATAACAAAACTTAGATAAAAAATAATTATCAATAAAACATTATTGTTGTAATCAACATCATGATCAGCCTGTCTTTATCCATGCTGGACATAGGCTTTTCCCAAAATGTGCTAAATGTGCTAATTTTCTGTGCAAATGTGCCAATGTGTGCTGGTTGTTATGTAAACCCGAAGCCTCTCGCTTAAGTATATCGTTGCTCCACCTAGCCAGAGGGCGTCTTAAGCTACGTTTACCGAGTCGCGGTCTCCAATCAAAAACAAGCCTACCCCAACGGGTTTTGGAACTTTGGCAGATATGACCAGCCCACTCCTAGATACTTCAGTTTGCTCCTATGAGCTATGCCATTAACTTTGGTTATTTCTCTGTCGGATCACCTCGTTCAGGATCATAGTCTATTTAAAATATGATATGTTTAAATAAAATTACCTAGTTTATCGATGTCGATAGTCCGTGACCTCGAAGCGTCTCTTCACTGCCGGCGGAGCCCCCGAACGTTGCGGTCGGTCGTCTATCGCCTTGCACAGTAAGCTTGCATAATTACCGAACACCGCGCACGCTGCGAGCGCGTGATCACAGGCTGGCTACACTGAAATAATGACAATATAAATGCAATCGCGGAAAAAAACACGTATTGATAAGGTTAAAGAAAACTGCTGCTGTAGAGAGGTTCATAAATTGATGATTTACACGTATTGATAATATTAATTTGACTAGAACTAAGTTAGAGAAATAAAATTGCTTGAGTAAAACCACCATTAATTAAGTAAAATAGGTACTTATCTAAATTAAATAAAATAATTTCGATAGATCTCGATGTTTTTTTCGTAATTAGTAGGTACCTAAATCGTTATTAGAACCAATGTACCTAAATCTTACTAAGTACTTATAAAATAAATTAAGTTAAGGCAAAATAAGTAAGAAGATTCATACCTTGGCAGAATTACCACTAAGTACCTACACAAACTCTTATTAAACTAAGTACATAGTTACACTTTTAAGAAGCTACATATTATTATTTTCCAAATCTAAACTAAACCAAATGCGTTTTAGCTAAAACTATCGATACCAATATATAAAAGAGTAACGTTGTCTGTTTGTTTGTTTGTTTGTTTGGGGAGCTTGCACGCAATAACGGCTGGATGGATTTTGATGAAATTTAGAATGGAGATAGCTTATACCCTAGATTAAAACATAGGATACTTTTTATCCCGGAAAATTGTAAGTTTCCAAGGGAAACTGGAAAATGTTGATTACTCGCTGTAAGGAACGGTTGCCATGGAAACGAATTAACAAGTCTGTCAAGAAACTTCAAGAACATTGGTACTATACCTACTGTTGCATTGGTTTTTAATATCCTAGAAGAACATAGGATGCTATTTCCGCGATAAACAGTAGTCCGCGTGGACGAAGTCGCGGGCGGGTAAGCTAGTACATACTATTTTGTAAAATAACCACTGACACTGACGCTACAGATCTATAAATATTAAATTAATATTAAAATAATTATAAAGTAAAGCACCTACCATGCTATTGATAATAAGTTGACAAATTGAATTGACCTTGTGAGTTTTGAGTGGAGGTGTGTTCGACCTAACTCTAATCTCCACGTGGTTTTGTATAGCTGATGCAAGAATTTTACAGCGCTAAGGTCGACAGAGGGATTTTTTTATATAACTTATCAGAGTCTAAAGAATCTTAGCTAGAGAAACCATTGTTTTATTCATCACCTAAACCTATATTAATTATAATTATAAATAGGCTCTCAGCCTTGGCCTTGTAATTTCAGAGATTTGATTTTAACCAACATTTAGATGATTTTATCGGGGTCTCTCGTGGTCCATACCACAGCTTCGGAGCCGAAACGTGGACGAAAGTAGTTCTTTATTTTTTTGAATTTATTCAAATAAGTACTAGCAATTAGGTACTCGTAATGAATGCATTAATAAACGTATTCAGTATAAAATTAGCTCTAATTGTGGCTCTAGATACTTAAGTCTCTGTTTTAACAAAGACATTCTCACGAAAAAATATTCATGTTTTTCATTTTATATCCTATGTTTATACCAATTTCAATATTTAAGTAGTACCTATTCAAACAGAATACGCATGAATGAGAAAAGTTATTTAACAGTAGCATTTTAAAATAATCATCGATAAAGATTATATAAGTGCTATACTTACTTAACTCTACCTAAACTATGACACGCGTTATGTCATATGTGTAACAAATTTTGACAATTGCAGTTTTATATTCGATGAAATTCATAAAAATAATATTATCAATTAATAATAATAAATTATGGATTATATTATTTATTAATGTATAATCGGAATTGCAGCAACTTAGAAAAAATATGTTTTTGCTTATGCAATTGGATAATGGTTAAAGATCAATAAATAGATGATAAATTCCACCTAGACAATATATAATTTTATTCTAATAAAATTGCATGAATTGTAAACATGCAAATACTTCTTATTTATAGAATAATCTGAATAAGGAAAATATGCGTCTACCAAGCTCCATAATTACATGCAAAGATAGGTCAGTCCTTCTTTCATTTTACATGATTGTTACATATTTACATCATGTTATGTATTTACATGATAATTTACTCCACTTATGTTGCAGTTAACAGTCATGTGATATACGTTTAACTCTAATGTTGCATTCCAATGTAGTCACGATACATTTTAAAAAGATAAGTGTATAATGTATTTACTTACACTAAACTATTGTTTAGTTTATTGTTTATTTCACCAAGTATATAATTACTCGTTGTTCTGTTACGAGTAATTATATACTAGGTGAAATAAACTCTTTTAAGCGCTTGGTTACCTAAGTACTATCCGTGGGTGTAGTTTTACTAATGGCCGGTTCCTATATCTTAAAACGAACCGTTTTCGCTTACTGTCCGTTAGCTTAAACGCTTAACTTAACGCCATACAAAAAAACGACAAAAAGTAACGAGACGTTGTAGAAACGACTCGTTTCATTTTTATAGGAATGGGGTATTAGAAAATAAAACAAGGAGCAAATGTAAATTAATCTAAAAACCACGTTGTTTTTTGTATTATGTTTAAAATGATTTATTTTCTCCCCTGAAAGATTCAGCCGGACAGCTAATCGGGAACTGCTCGAAATTTGAGTTGCAAGATTCTACTCGGAACGACAAACAGACAGACAAACAAGAAAGTGACTTAATAAAAACTTGGTGATAAAATTATCAAACTGCTTTACCATATTTTCAGTGTAGGTAGTAGGTATAAGTAAATCTAATTATCAAACATTTAAAATTAGCTTAGAATTTATAGCGTTCCATAATAAAGAACTCTCTTAAAAACGTCCAGTGGATCTGTCTCTCGGTATGTCCAGCCGTTCAGCCCCAGTCGGTCACAGCATCGTTATTTCCAGAGTTATGAATCGAATTGCATGAAACTTGTTACAAGAACTCAATTAAAAATAAACCATAACGCAGTTTTTTTTTAGTACTTACATCCCCGTAAAGTAGGGGTTGAAACTTTTTTAAATCTTTTGGTTATGGGTTGTGGGGGTGAGAGAGGAGCAAATATTTAAGGTATTGTGTGAACTTTCGGAGTAACTGTTGTCGCCGGAGGTCCCACGAGGGTGTGGCCACCAACTCAAGGAGACAGCTTACAGCGAACAATACTCAGTGTGGTTTTATTTCAATTATAGACTATTAATTAACTACAATATTGATGATTTATCGATGGACAGACGACATTGTAGCCATCGCAGGAAGTCGGTGGATAGAGGTGGCACAAGATCGCTCGTCATGGCGCTCTTTGGGGGAGGCCTATGTTCAGCAGTGGACTTCTAAAGGCTGACCTGATGATGATGAACTACAATATTTATAACCTATTGAATTTTTGATTCGTTTCATGTAAAATAGATATGGTTATAAATATAAGCAATTTAGACCAGGGCATGCAGTCTCGACATATCGATATTGATTGCTTTACAACGGAAATCAGTACATACCGATGACAACTGTTAGGTTTGACAGTTATTGTCAAAAGGTATCGATTTTCATCGGTATCTGTAGTGACATTGATCATGATTGACATCGATATTTGGCAGAGACTACCAAATATCGTAATAATCGGACTTTGCATCCGATTTCGGTTGTAAAACAATCGCTGTCGATGTCGAGACTGCATGCCCAGGTAGGTAAGTTATGAAGGTATGACGTAGGTAAGGTGTCCCACATCCTTAGTCTACCAAAAGAATCAATGGAGTAAATCAAATGTATAAAAAACAGAAATGATGAACTAGTTAAATTTAAGAATGGAAATATGTATGTGTGACAGTGCTCAGTGATAAACTATGAATGAGGTTGTAATGTTGATGAAAAAGGATGACTTCGTCACACTGTAACACGGAGCTCTACACATGCTTAGTCCGACACGCACATGGTCTTCTTTTTATTTTTACATAACTGGGTCATCACGGCAGGGTAAGCGCCTGCCCAGACCACCTGCTTTTCACTCAAACAAGCTAAATCGTATCCATAAGAATATATAAAAGTAAAACGTTGCCTGTTTGTTTGTTGGTTTCGGGAATTTAACGTGATAACGTCTGGACAGATTTTGATGAAATTTGGAATGGAGATAGCTTATACCCTGGAATAAAACATAGTATACTTTTTGTCCCGGAAAATTGTAAGTTTTCACGGGAAAACTGGAAAGTGTTGAATAAGAAGACTGTCAAAAAACATCAAGAGCGTTAGTGCTCTACTTTTGCATTGGTTTTTAATATCCTAGAAGAAGATGGGATACTTTTTTTCGCGCTATACTGTAGACCGTGCGGACGAAGTCGCGGGCGGGAAAGTAAGTGCTATAATATTTTTTTAATAAATTTTACCTACAATAGCCTTATAATCTTAGCTCTAAGGCCCAATGTCAATTTGCGCCTCATTCAATATCGCGGATGAATTTAATTTTGGCCGGCCTTCTGGCTTCCTATATTATTTAAATGTACAACACTTTTTTTATTATTTTTTAAATGAGAAAAATGTTGGAATGCCCCCAAAGTAGTGTTCCGGCAACATTCCTATGTACAGTCACGAGCAATTAAATATAAAAGGTCATTTTTTTATGTCATTTTTTCAGAGTTCTGTTCATAGATATGTAACACCTTTAAATTGTGTAAAAATTATGTAGGTATACATTTTCATGAACAAAACATGATGCAAAATGCATGTACTTATACTAACATTTGACACAATTGGACGATTACTTTATTTTGAACAAAAATTTGTCCCTTATGATGCAAATTATAATCTATGCTTATACACTGGCCTTCAAAAATTAGTACCATACTTTTAAAATTAATAGTTTTTATTAAATTGCTTGGCTCCTACTCTTCGGGTTGAGACACCATGTACACCAATTTTTAAGTCAAAACCTAAGCTAAGCTCTCCAAAATGAAAATCACATCGCAATCGGTCCAGGAGTTTTATTCAAAACTTAGTACCACACTTTTTAAATTAATAGAGTTTTTATTACTTAAATTGTTTGGCTCCTACTCATCGGATTGAGATACCAAGTACACCAGTTTTTAAGTTAAAAGCTAAGCTAAGCTATCCAACATGAAAATCACATTAAAATCGATCCAGTAGTTTTATTCAAAACTTAGCACCACACTTTTAAAATTAATAGAGTTTTTATTACTTAAATTGTTAGGCTCCTACTCTTCGGATTGAAATACCAAGTACACCAGTTTTTAAGTTAAAAGCTAAGCTAAGCTATCCAACATGAAAATCACATTAAAATCGACCCAGTAGTTTTATTCAAAACTTAGCACCACACTTTTAAAATTAATAGAGATTTTATTACTTAAATTGTTAGGCCCTACTCTTCGGATTGAAATACCAAGTTCACCAGTTTTTAAGTCAAAATCTAAGACAAGCTATCCAACTGTGAAAATCGCATCGTTGTCGGTCCAGTAGTTTTATTCAAACTTAGTACCACACTTTTAAGATTAATTGAGTTATTACTTAAATTGTTTGGCTCCTACTCATCCAATTGAGATACCAAGTACACTAGTTTTTAAGTTAAAAGCTAAGCTAAGCTATCCAGCATGAAAATCACATTAAAATCGATCCAGTAGTTTTGTTCAAAACTTAGCACCACACTTTTAATAGAGTTTTTATTACTTAAATTGTTAGGCTCCTACTCTTCGGATTGAAATACCAAGTTCACCAGTTTTTAAGTCAAAATCTAAGCTAAGCTATCCAACTGTGAAAAACGCATCGCAGTGGGTCCAGTAGTTTTATTCAAACTTAGTACCACACTTTTAAAATTCATTGAGTTGTTATTACTTAAATTGTTTGGCTCGTACTCATCGGATTGAGATACCAAGTACACCAGTTTCTAAGTCAAAACCTAAGCTATCCAATACGAAAATCACATTAAAATCAATCCAGTACTTTTATTCAAAACTTAGTACCACACTTTTAAAATTAATAGACATTTTATTACTTAAATTGCTTGGCTCCTACTCTTCGGATTGAAATACCAAGTTCACCAGTTTTTAAGTCTAAATCTAAGCTAAGCTATCCAACTGTGAAAATCGCATCGCAGTCGGTCCAGTAGTTTTATTCAAACTTAGTACCACACTTTTCAAATTCATTGAGTTGTTATTACTTAAATTGTTTGTCTCCTACTCATCGGATTGAGATACCAAGAACACCAGTTTTTAAGTCAAAACCTAAGCTAAGCTATCCAACATGAAAATCACATTAAAATCGATCCAGTAGTTTTATTCAAAACTTAGTATCACACTTTTAAATTAATATAGTTTTTATTACTTAAATTGCTTGGCTCCTACTCATCGGATTGAGATACCAAGTACACCAGTTTTTAAGTCAAACCCTAAGCTAAGCTACCCAACAGTAAAAATCGCATCGTAATTGGTCTAGTAGTTTTATTCAAGATTTAGTACCCCACTTTTAAAATTATTTGAGTTTTTATTACTTAAATTGCTTGGCTCCTACTCATCGGATTGAGATACCAAGTACACCAGTTTTTAAGTCAAACCCTAAGCTGAGCTACCCAACAGTAAAAGTCGCATCATAATCGGTCCAGTAGTTTTATTCAAGACTTAGTACCACACTTTTAAAATTAATTGAGTTTTTATTACTTAAATTGCTTGGCTCCTACTCATCGGATCGAGATACCAAGTACACCAGTTTTTAAGCCAAACCCTAAGCTAAGCTACCCAACATGAAAATAACATTAAAATCGATCCAGTAGTTTTATTCAAAACTTAGTACCACACTTTTAAAATTAATATAGTTTTTATTACTTAAATTGCTTGGCTCCTACTCATCGGATTGAGATACCAAGTACACCAGTTTTTAAGTCAAACCCTCAGTGAAAATCGCATCGTAATCGGTCCAGTAGTTTTATTCATGACTTAGTACCACACTTTTAAAATTAATTGAGTTATTATTACTAAAATTGCTTGGCTCCTACTCATCGGATTGAGATACCAAGTACACCAGTTTGTAAGTCAAACTCTAAGCTAAGCTATCAAATAGTGAAAATCGCATCGCAATCGGTCCAGTAGTTTTATTCAAAACTTAGTACCGCACTTTTAAAATTAATTGAGTTTTTATTAAGTTGCTTTGCTCCTTCTCATCGGATTGAGATACCAAGTACACCAGTGTTTAAGTCAAACCCTAAGCTAAACTATCCAACAGTGAAAATCGCATCGGAATAGGTCCAGTAGTTTTATTCAAAACTTAGTACCACTTTTAAAATTTATTGAATTTTTATTAAATTGCTTGGCTCCTTCACATCGGATTGAGATACCAAGTATGCCAGTTTTTAAGTCATACCCTAAGCTAAGCTATCCAACAGTGAAAATCGCATCGCAATCGGTCTAGAAGTTTTATTCAAAACTTAGTACCACACTTTTAAAATTAATTGAATTTTTATTAAATTGCTTGGCTCCTTCTCATCAGATTGAGATACCAAGTACACCAGTTTTTAAGTCAAAACCAAGCCAAGCAATATAAGTAATAAAATTACTATTAATTTTAAAAGTGTGGTATTAAGTTTTGAATAAAACTACTGGATCTATCCAACTGTCAAAATCACATCGCAATCGGTTCAGTAGTTTTAACAAGATACGCGAACAGACATACATTAAAAGTGTGGTACTCAGGGTTGTACATTAAAAAAATGTATTTTTACATTTCAATGCTCGTGACTGTACCGTACCACCTTCGACCACACAACACAACACGCCGTATCCACACGTCAGATAGATAGTGATGAAACACTAGCCTATATTTCATTTTTTTAAACAGGTAACTAATGATTTGTTAGAGATATATTTACAAAGACACAAGTTTTTTTGTCGAAAAGAATTGGTATGAAAATGCGGGTTACAATAAAAAATCTTACAAAAAATACTGTCATTATCTGAAGATGACAGCTGTAAGTATGTAAGTATGTATGTAAGTATGTAAGTATGTATGTATGTAAGTAACCTACAGACGGTCCCGGCTGTTATTGATTATTAGCAGTCGTTAAGCCATGTCAGAGGCCCTCGGGCGGCTTGATAAACTCTGACATCAGAGGCCAGACTACCTCATACGACAAACAAACAAACAAACAAACTTTCGACTTAGCTCAAATAATTAGCACGCTGAAGAGGTCATGGGTTGGGCACATCTCTCTCTCAAAGAACCGACTACCGTTGAGTTATATTGGTCTATGTTTGAGATAAACAGGTTCTTGAGTGGAGACCTCGTTTAGGTAAACGTAGTGTGGGCACAGAATAAATAATAGATGTCGTGCGTCCGCCAGCCAGGTGGAGTGAAGACTTGCAAAAAAAACGTTTGGCAGTCATAAAAACGGGACTGGTTGAGAAGAGCCCAAGGTCGGAGACGGTGGATGGCGTTCAATAGGAGATACGCGGAAGAGTATAAGCTGAATATTATGATTAATAGCTTTCTATGATAGGGTACACTATAAACTAAAAACTCTTGGAAATTATTCAACCTATCAAAACAAAGCGGATGGAGCGATCCCTACACGCAGCAAAAATAGCTACCTGCCAACCAACTACAAAAGAGGTAGGTAAGTATATTAGGTAAGCCTTCGCAGACGTAAATTGACATAAATTGGAACTCATGATTTCATACTATTCGGCAGGTCATTTCTTATCGAGATTATATTCCCAACTAGCTGCGCCCCGCTGTTTCACCCGCGTGGGTTATGATGATGGATGATGATGATGATGATGATGAAAAGTAGCCTATGTAGAATATAACCTATCCTGGTGCCAAATTTTATCCAAATCCGTTAAGCCGTTTAACCGTGAAGGAGTTACAAACACACACAGTTTGAAGATAGATAGCGCTAATTGGTTTTTATGCATTTCATTACGTTTTGTATTGTACTGTCAATTCCAATTAGTGATGCAACGAATACGAATACGAATATTCGTATTCGCCGAATAGTAGACATTTACCGAATATTCGTATTCGGCGAATACTAATACGAATATTTAAAAACTAAACGCAACTCTAATTACTGGCAGACTTGAAAAACGCGCGTGTAAAAATACGCATGTGTGCAGAGGGCCTTAACCGCAACGACGACGCAACGGGGGACTCCCCGGCCATAGTTTGTACAGTACCGCAGCTCCGGGAGTTTCCCTATCATTACAATTACGAACCATTGATTGATTGATTCATTTCTTTCACTTCATTTGTTAGTCGAAAGCAGAAGTCAAGCAAGAGAGTATTGTTTTATTTATTTTCTGAGGTTGCTGCGAAGTAAAAGAAGTTAAAGTTGAATTGAAAATGTCTTCTCGTAAACGAGATCAAAGTGACATATGGAAACACTTCGATAAATTACCGAGTAAGTAGTTATATGGTCTGTATTTCTTTGGTATCAACAAAAGGTAGGATAGTAAATAAGTAACTTAGACGAACGTTGTAGTACTAGACTTTGCCTGCGACTTCGTCCGCGCAGACATCGGTTTTACTTTCACATGTAATATTTATTATAGTGGGATAGGATTTTAAATTGTGTTGTTTTTATTTTAGACAATGAAAGCAAAGCTAGATGCAGATATTGTGCTTGTGAATTGTCTCGGGAAAAATACATATATTAAAGGATTTACTACGACCGCACTGTGGACTCATATGAAGAGATTTCACGAAAATGAGCTTGCTGCCAGTATAAGTACTGTAGACGAAACAAGCACTGAAGTTGAAGTAACTCCAGCGAAGAAACAAGCGTCCTTAAAGGAAATATGGGAAAAGCGAACTACGTATGAAACGGGTGATCCTCGGGCTGTCAAAATCACATATTTGATTGCTGAACAAGTTTGTCTAGACATGGAGCCCCTGAATTTGGTAAATAAACAGGGATACCGTCGTTTGCTCAGTGAACTAGCTCCAAGGTTTGTTTGCTTTTATTAAAATGCTATACATTTGTTCATTCATACATATCAGTGGGATTTTCTTTCAACTTTCACAAAACCCTTTTTAATTCCTGACTGCTATTTTTTTTACAGATATAATATTATATCTAGAACCCACCTTACAGAAAAAAATCTGCCGGATATTAATGAACGTGTTAAAATAAAATTGAAGGAGCAGTTAACAAAGACCCCATATCTCTCTGTCACAACAGACATGTGGACCAGTGACGCTTCCTCACAAGTCAATGATTTTATAAGTCTTACTGGACATGGTGTCAATGAAGATTTCCAGCTCAAATCTTATTGTCTGGAAGTGTTTCCCTTTGAAGGTGACTCACATTCAGGAGAAAATATTGCCCACAATATGCATATGATGTTTCTGGAATGGCAGCTATTGGGTAAAGTTGCAGCAGTTGTAACGGACAACGCACGGAATATGGTTAAAGCAAATGATGAGCTTGATCTTAGTATTAAACATATTTCTTGTTTGGTACACAGCATCCAATTAGCGCTGAAAAAAAGTTTATTTGGTCAAGAACGCTTGACCGAAATGTTAACCACATGCAGGGGAGTTATTACTCATTTTAATCACTCAACCTCCGCACTCAAACAACTGAAAGATTCTCAACAAGCTAACAATATACCGAAACATGTTTTGTTTCAAGATGTTGAAACTAGATGGGACTCAACATATCAGATGTTGAAGAGATTACATGAACAACGCATAGCGATTCAAGATGTTTTACCATCTCTACCAAATTGTCGTCATGAAATCACAGCAAGGCAATGGGCTCTTATGAGCCAAATCATTGATATTCTGGCCAATTTTGAAGAAGCTACTAAAGAGCTAAGCAAAGAATCAACGACGTTATCTCAAGCAATCCCAATAATACGAAGTCTAAAATCTTGCCTCAATAAAATTTCAAATGATCCTTCTTCTCATCCTGATGTAAATGATCTGGCAAACTCCTTATTCAGTGGACTTTCGAATAGATTTGCCTTTATGGAAAGTGATGAAACTTATCTATTAGCAACGATCCTTGACCCACGGTTCAAAACAAGGATTTTCAGCTCAACAGTGGTCGCTGAAACCACTCGATCAGTTCTTAACGCTGCTTTTGATGGCAGAGAGGCCGTAAGACCGACAAGACCTCCAGAAGAACCTCAACCGTCGACAAGTAGAGGAATTTGGCAAGTATGCAAAGAAATAATTGAAGAGGCTGAAATGGAAGAGCCAATTTCAATATTTTCTGTTGAGTATGAAAAAAGTTAGAAAAGTTATTAATAGGTAATAGGTACTCTTTGTCATCTACATAGTATACTAAAAGTTAAATTTAATTTCAAAATGTCTTTTTACAGGGGATTCGCAAACTTAAAACGAAATAGATGCTTATCTAAAGCTCCCAAATTTATCGCCGACTGCTGATCCACTGGCCTTTTGGCGAGAAGATGTCCATTTTCCAAGTCTGAAAAAACTTGCCCAAAAATATTTTTCACTGAAGCCATGTACAGTCGCCTCAGAAAGACTTTTTTCAACGGCTGGGAACATTCAGACTGAAAAAAGAAATCGCCTTAAACCAGAAAATCTACAAATTTTATGTTTTTTAAATAAAAATTTGCCTATTGTAAATTTTAATTATTACAAGAATAGAAATTTATCAAATAAATTAGTCTTTTATTACCATGGCGAGATATTCGTATTCGTATTCGCCGAATAGTAGGATTGATATCCGTATTCGTATTCGTATTCGTAAAAGTACTATTCGTTGCATCACTAAATTTCCAATGTATGGACTTCTCCATCGCGCATACAAAGTTTTCCGCTCGATGAGAGAGTAGTCATTTTTAAAACTCTAAGCTCTAATTGGCCTGTTTAGAACAGTGGCTACACACTTTTATAGTATTAGTGTGATAGGAATATGACATAGATCATCATTATCATTATCACTATCATCAGCCTGTATTCGCCCTCTGCTGGACATGCAATAGACTTCTTCAAATGCCTTAGAGCACGGTCGGCGCTCTTCTAATCCAGTTACTGACGGCCGCCTTTTGCAGGTCGTCGGTGTTCTCACATACGTTTGCTAAATCGCGGTCCCCATTCCACTCTCGGACTCTTCTACCCTAGCGGTTGTCCGCAAACGGTCCCCATTCCACTCTCGGACTCTTCTACCCTAGCGGTTGTCCGCAAACGGTCCCCATTCCACTCTCGGACTCTTCTACCCTAGCGGTTGTCCGCAAACGGTCCCCATTCCACTCTCGGACTCTTCTACCCTAGCGGTTGTCCGCAAACGGTCCCCATTCCACTCTCGGACTCTTCTACCCTAGCGGTTGTCCGCAAACGCCTTGGTCAAGTGTATATGTCGTAGCAATATCATAGAATTGATAACTTCATGATGTGGTTGATAATTTCATGAATTGTCCAGCTAAAACTGACCATATTGTTGAAACATCATCGTTTTATGATATTTCAATCCATGTTTGGCCATATCATTTATGTAGGTTTTTCATAACACCAAAGGTGTTCAACATAGATTAGACAGATTTCTAGGATAAAAATAACACGAAGACGAAGGCTGGAGCTCGATACGCTTCGCTCTGGACTTCGCTTTTTAACCTATCACGGCCAAGTCGGCCCTCGCCTTCTATTTTACGATATGATCACTTACGATTTGACCACATCATTTCATCAAATTGATTATTCATTTATCTGGTCAAACCATTTTATGATGTGACTGATAGATTCATGAAACAGAACTTTTTCATGAAGTGGCCAACCATTTCATGAAATGATCGATTCTATGATATCGCCACGACATTATACATGGTTCACAAACGTATTTCGTTCAAGACTCTAGTTCAAGACTCTAGGTCTAACAAAGTTAACTGCTGAACAGCCTCGCAGCACCTTCATAAAGGTCATTGACCAAGCTAGTGTTGCTTTCTATTTCGTGCGTTTGCGCACATCGAATCCGTTTTCGTTCGTTTGCAGTTATCGGAACTGTCTCTATTTCTGCACTGAAGACCGATCAGTCAGGATTAGCCAACTTATTGCCTTAACATATAAATTACTAATAAAAAAAACATAAGTTTAAATTTTTATAACTTACGAAACTAAAGTCACAAGTTTACTCGTACCATATTATTATTTTATTTTTGCATCGCACGTCTTGTGTATTTTGCCAGCGTCATAGAGTCATAAAGAGTATTTTAAAGTCACGGAATTATTCCTTTTAGTAAGCTACGTATGAATGAGACTGAAGGAATACACCTAACTGTGTCAATCGCTTGTTATTCAAAAAGCTTCCCTCGTAATTTAATTAATCGCAAATTAAGATCAAATGGGGCATAACGGCTGCTCGAGGAGTTACCTAAGTACTCTTAAAATTTAGCAAATAACAGTTTCTAGAATATTCGAGAATCTAGTTACATAATAAGTACAACTGGGCCTTTGTCTTAAGGCTTATTCAATCAATAAAATTATCAAGTCGTCAATGTGAATTTATTGTGATCAACCCACAATTTGTTGAGTTGGGTTAGTCCACAAGTGGGTTGATAACTAAAATGTTTTACTCCACAACATTTAAAAAAAAAAGAAAGGAAAAAATATTTCTATTATAAAAATCTGTCTGTGCCAATCCATTTTTTTTAAATGAATGTACTAGAAGTATGTATTTAATAAAGTATAAAAAATGAGTACTCAGATAACGCCCATAATATACCTATACCATACCAATACCTATATTATAATATTATTGTTCCCTTATTCATTTTATACCACCCAGTTATTTCGTACATCTAACAAGACACCGAGCAAAGCAAGTCTAGTGTAACTTCACAAAAAACGAACTATGCAGGACCTGACACGAGTTAAGCACGTGGTAAGCAAGGTCGCTCGACCGCCTCAACTGGAAATACTGTTAACTATTCTGCAACCCTACGGCATGCATCGGCCCACTTTAACTATAGCAACGAAAACACAGGGAAACTATGTTTATTTCTACTGTATTAAAGTTTAAATTTACCTGCGAGGTCCTAAAGACTTATACCGTTACAGGCACGTTGACAGCACGTTGCTTCGTTATGTAAATTGTCTGAGTTCTGTCTGAGTGGAGGCTTTTCTCGTGAGTCGTGACTACTGGTTTCTTTCAGATTGTTGAGGGTAAAAAGGCCTTTGTTGGGTTTGATTAGCCATATATTCGGCTCTATGTAAGTAAAGAATGTACTTACAATGAAATAGGGTAAAGGAAACGTATTAGTACTTAGTTGTAAAGGAACATGTTCATGTTGTTATGCAGAAGTTTAATATCTAGAAATTTACCAAATAAGTTTTTTTACGGAACTTTATAAATAGGTAGGATTATTTCTCATTCATTATATTAATATGTACATCCTTAGCTCTTAGGTAATTCAATTTGGACGAAATTATATAAGTATAAGTATCCATACCAATATATAAATGTGAAACAGTGTCTGTTTGTTTCTTTCTTTGTTTGGGGAGCTTTCACGCGATAACGGCTTTATGGACTTTTATGAAACTTGGAATGGAGATAGCTTATACCCTGGAATTTATTCCAGAAATAAAAAAGTATAAAAGGAAAAAAAAAGTAAAAAGAAAGATAAAAAGTATCCTATGTTTTAACATAGGATACTTTTTATCCCGGAAAATTGTAAGTTTCCACGGGAAAACTGGAAAAACTGGAAAAAAATGATAAGTCGCTGTAAGAAACGGTTGCCATGGAAACGAAATAACAAGTATGTCAAAAAACATCATGAGTGGTGCTATACCTACTTTTGCATTGGTTTTTAATATAATAGGATAATAGGATGCTTTTTTTCGCGATAAACAGTAGTCCGCGCGGACGAAGTCGCGGGCGGGAAAACTAGTATCTAATAAAAATTACATATAACACCTCGTATTTATAGTTCGTGCGTCATATTAATAATATTCAATGCAAACCCACACCTCATACGCTTTTTTTATTTAATTATCGCTTATTCGGCGGCAATTTCAGCATTTTCAGCAATTTCACCAATATAAAGTTTTACGATTTATCCAGTCGTATTGTCACGTCACATTCAAATTGTCAAAGTCACGAATCAGTAAAATGGTGGAAGTTTTACTGCAACTTCTTAAAGAGTTTTGAAGACATCACAAAGTGCCACAGTTTTTGTATTATGCTCTTTGTACTACACTCGTGCACGCTAACGAACCGCATAGTCCACCAATATACACATACACACATATTACACATTAACACTCGGAAAAACACAAGTTTGCGGAAAAATAAAAATGAACGATATAACAGCTCGAATCCCTGCAAAAAAAACTGTTTGTTTTATTTTCACCTCCCTCCCCATAACATAGAAGGACGCACTGAGTGACGCCTGTCACGTACTAGGTGACATACTACTACATTACTAGTGCCTGTACATAACACACTGGCTACACAATAGGTACATATATTATGATACTACCGAATCTTGAAAAAAGGTTTATTAAATAAAGGTAACAAAAATTATAAAACATTTAGTGTAGATTAAAAAAATACCGGTATTTCTATTTCTGTCAATGAGTTAAACTTATTAACGTTGTTATATATCAAGAAGGTTTATATAAAGTTCTTAAATGTAACTTTGCCGTTTGAAAGTAGGCAACAAATAGGGGCATACCTATAGTTTACAGATTAGGTATATTTATTCATCTTTGCTGCACTGAAATAATCAAAAAACTGTACGTGTTCCAAGATACGCTCAATAATCCAATACGGTTATACGTTACTTCAATGTGAATATCATAATAGCTTATTAAATACTTACAAATAAAAGCACTGTGAACTCTTTTCTGAACACGCCCACTGTTTGCTGTTTATTCAGAGCGGCAAAGAGGAACCAAAAATAAGCCCGCGCCGTAAAAGAAACGATCTAAAAATATTTCAAAATATTACATGCTGTCTCTCTTATATTTTACAGTTGCAATAGGTACATACAATACGAGAAATCACAATGGGCATGCGTGAAGCTTATGTACTAACTATAAATCAAATGCCTACTCGTCTTGCCACTTCAGTATCAACAAAACTAATATGGCGGCTTATAAGTATTTTTTTGTTCAAAAAAATTAACAAAATGAACGAGTAAGGTATCAAAATTAAGGTCTTTAAAAGACCGTTCCAAAAAAATATAATTCTTATGAATATACTTAAACAAAAAAGTTTAAAATAACAATTGATTATTATAAACTTGAATCACATAGCATACAAAAAGACACCATCACCAATCTTTTTAATTATTACCGACGACTGACGTGTGCTCAAAATTCAAAATTTTCTAACTTCAAAATTTTCGCTCGAAAATGTACGTCTGTGAAGGTAACTAAGAAACGTTCTTGGGTGAAGTTATTATGTTACGAGTAACCAGAACAAAATTAGCAAGTAACTCGAAACATAAATACTCAAACACCTACGTAACGTTACGTTTAGTCACAAAATACAACACAAATATCCCGCTGTATTTTTAAACATAAATGCGTACAGTATTTTGAAACAACGCGTACCTAAAATAATATATACCTACTTTTAAACTCTCAAGATTAACACAATTTAATTTTACATGTTGCCAGAAATGGAAACACTTCGTTTGTGCCTAAGCGTTTTTAGCAAGAGTTATATCTTTGATTAGTAGTTCTATTATTTATTGTGTGGTTTTACAAAATCTTTGAAGGGGGACTAGATTAAAAAAAGTTTTATGAACACAGAGATGTCTGAAAAGCATTATCACCTCACAAAGAGAACTCACCGCACCGCAACATTTAGAGTGCTGAAAATAGTTCCTAAAAAAAACTACCTTTTCACTGCCGCTCATACCTTTCCATTTCATGTAATATGTGCATTCCATAGACTAACAATACTTTATTCTACATGAGTTCTTTTATAAGTACATCAAAAATATTCAATCACTTGCCCATAGAATTGAAATTATTAAAATGCAACACATTTCTTTCCCGTGGAAACTTACTATTTTCCGGGATAAAAAGTATCCTATGTTTGTCTCTATATTGTTCTGAACCTACTGACAAAGTTTCATCAAAATCGGATCAGCCATTTTGGCGTGAAAGCTACCCAAACAAAAAAACAAACAGACAACGTTTCACTTTCATAATATTGGTGTGGATCACACTAATATACCAAACATAACAAACATTTCAAGGAATAACAAACATTTGTTACTCCTTCCCCCTCAATCGGCTGGACGGATTTGATGCAATTTGGAGAGGAGAAAGCTTATACCCTGGAATTACACATAGGATACTTTCATTTTCATCACCATCATCATCATCTCTCACGCTCAAACAGCTGAACGGATTTTGATGAAATTTGGAATGGAGATAGCTTATACCCTGGACTAACAGATAGGATAATTTTCATCATCATCATCCCTCAAGCAGGTGAAACCACGGGGCGCAGATAGTGTTATAATAACGCTCAAAATATATTATGTAAATGGATAGATCGGCTGTTGGAACGTTTTTACATGTAAGACCTCATATTGTACACATATTTTTTACAATAAAATATTTAAAATTTATTTAATTTTCATAAATGTAGGTAGATAGTAGTTTCTTAGAAAAACGCATATACTACACTACACTGCTCGAAAATTTACATTCAACATGTCGGTCACGCATAAAGAAATCGAAAATGAAAGGGCTTTATAATTTTGGGCAAAAACTTCGGACCAAACATATTTTCTAAACATCCTGAGACCATTACCTCGTCGTTATACCTCGTTTCATTACCTCGTTGCGAGCACGAAGCGCGAGCGAAGCGTCTCTGTTTCAGCTTGGGCAAAAATTATTTCGTATGTCCGGATGTCTGTCCGGCTGTTCTCCTCTACAGGTCGCATTTCTCTACCGATCTAGACGAAACTTAGTAAACAGGTTAAGCGAATTTTTAGAATTTTTTAGTCGTCGGGGATTTTTATTGGGATTTTTTATTAAAAAGGGGGATAGTAAATATCTCCGCTTTGTAAATTCGATTTCAATGGTTCTTTTTTTATTTGAAAGGTAGTTACTTTAAGTTAGTCTCATAAAATTTGGTGAAGATCTGATGAGGATCTTCGGCGTGATGAGCAGAATAGCTCCTCAAAATGCAGTCAATTTCTACCAGTTGAATCAGTCCTTTACCTACTAGGTAGGGATTGATGGAGCACCTTGGTTATTGATGTTAGTTTTACAATAAGTTAACTAGATGGCGCTACTGTGCACCGCTAGCATGTTTGCAAAAAAGATTGTACGCGCGAGGTCTACAGCTCACAGAGCCACTAGTATAATAGGTATAGACACAGTATTACTTACTAAAAAGTAATAAAACTGACAATATTTATATGAACGTTTCATTATACATGTAGTACCTAAGTAGTTTAACCATTTGCATACCTAAATAAATTTCAATTGCAAAAATAAAAATAGCATTCAATTTTGACTGCTGAACTTGAGCTGAACATTACATTAAAGAAACGACCAGGCTGATGGAGCCTTCTTACCATAATTTTGTCCAATTATTTCTCGACCAGTGTGTAAATCAGAGGTCTTTATAAACTGGGCGGTGTGGCTATGAGATGTTATGACGTACGGTGTTGTTGTTCAATAAATGAAATAGCTGTGAAAATCAGATTTTA
This sequence comes from Alsophila aescularia, assembly GCA_946251855.1. Classification (NCBI taxonomy): domain Eukaryota; kingdom Metazoa; phylum Arthropoda; class Insecta; order Lepidoptera; family Geometridae; genus Alsophila; species Alsophila aescularia. The sequence continues at coordinate 42,177,949 of OX276381.1, forward strand.
CAGGAGCAAGCCAGTTTCAGCAGGTATTCTCTCGGGCTAATAGTATTGTTTTTCCGTATGTAGTGACACTTGTGAGAAATAATAAATAAAATACATACATTACATTTACTTACTATTAATGTAAAAGGTAGTTCGAAAATAGTGTGTAGTACAAAATATTCAGTGTCAAAGGAAAAGCTTTCGCATGAATTTTCAATACGACCTTGCACCTGCAAAGCATCTCCGTTTCAGCTTGGGCAAAAATGGTTTCGTATGTCCGGATGTCCGGCTGTTGAGAATCAGTTGAGAAATGCGACCTGTAGAGGAGACAGGTCGCATTTCTCAACTGATTCTCGTGAAATTTTGAGAGCAGATCATATGTTTTTTATGTGTCGATTCAGTTTTTTTTTAAATGGTGAATATGTGGAGGTTGAAATTTTTTATATTTTTGTCGTTGAGTTTTTCTTTTTTTTTAAGGTGTGGATATTTATTCAGTTTTAAGCTATTTAAAGACAGAATAGCGAAATCAACAGCTCACAGAGCAGAGTTTATTCATTGATTGTAACTTTTATTCTGTTGAACAATAAAGTATGTACGTTTATTTGTTTAAAATGAAGTTGAATTTTTACGGTCAGTCTAAAATATGTTCATCTCCCAACACGAACAGAACAACGACTCTACCACTACAAACGTAGGGGAGCATAATAAAGTAACAATTCATTTTAAAATCAATAGCCCGCTATAAATATTTCATGAATCGTATGTGGGTAAATAGGACAAGGATGTGATACTTCGGTGCATTCAGATCGATCGTTCGTTCACTCAATATTTCATGCGAAAGGCCGTTTGAAGGATCCTCGGCGCGGCGGTTAAATGTAATGGGCTAAAAATAATATAAATCAATTTTATATCAAGGCTTGTACGTAACCCAAGAGAGTGGATTTAAAGAAGACGAAATACACCTTATTTATATTTATATATTTAATTTCACTTGTATGTATGTACTCGTATCTACCTTTGTATTTTGTCTGTCCTGGAATCTTGCAATTCAAATTTCGAGCACTTCTCGATGAGCTATCCGGCTTACACTTTTGGGGTAGCTCACAAACCGATGAAAAAGCAATAAAAAAAAGTAAAAATGAAAAAATATTTAAAAAAAATATAATCGTAAAAAGTGAAAATGCAATAAAAACAAGTAAAAGTAAAGTACAGAAAACATAAAAAGAGACATTCATTTAAAAAAAAAGCTCGTATAAGGTTTTTTTACGTTTTACCTGCTTATTAATAACTAGTTGCGCCTCGCAGCTTAGCCCGCGTGCTAACTATCCATAAAATCCCTTCTTTGATTCCTCTTTTTCTGTTTTTTTTTTCAGTGCCATAACGCGAACAGATCAATTACAAAATTACACACATCCAACGTATACAATAGAAAAAAAACTTATTTTTCCCGAATTTTCCTATTTTCGGGCAACTTTTCTAATTGTTGTGTCGTTTAAAGCCTTATTCGGAATACAAAGAACATTTAATAAAAAAAAACAAATCAGTCCAGCCGTTCCCAAGTGACCAACGAGCGACATTTAATATTTAGTTATAAAATATTATAGTGAAATGGCCACTTATAGTTTTGCAGACAACATGATTGCGAGTAACGTCCTATCCAATGTCCTATCTAGAGACGATGATAACGAACAATAAACAAGCGTTAATTTTTTAAACAGTGCTTAGTTTTCAGTGAGCTTTCTGAAACCCTTCATTTGTAATTTGATGGCATCCTCAATTGCCAGAGATTCTCAAAAGAAATTGACTTGCCCGTCAATTTTGTTCACTTGTTTACTATCTGCTAACGAAACAAAAACATGATCTTGGATATCTCAGTCTGTTATAAACCAAGATGAAATAAATCAGAAACAACTGTTTTATTTACGCGAACAGTTCCCTTCTCCCGGTTGAAACCTGACACAAAGGGTTACCCACGCCTGTCTTACCAAATATTTATTATGATTGAAAAACATTTGAGAATTAGATATGGTTGAAAACATATCTATAACAAGCACTAATTTTGTACTTCGAAAAGAAAATCTGATACTTATTCAATAACTTTCCGAAAAGAAAGAAAAAATAACTTAGAATTGAGAGTAAGTACCAATACGACATGCAAAAAGTTTACAAAACAATTTTTAGTAGGTAATTTCACGGTATGAACATCAGAATGTATGTATATATAGATAGTCTAATCGTAATAAGACATAAGTTCAAAAACTAAAACCCGACTACGGTCGTATAAAAAATAGCCTATGACATTCTTGCGATGAAGTCGAATCGATTGACACCTCGCAAGTTTCAATTGGACCAAGTTTTTAGTTTGAATAGATAAAAAAATAGCCTTTGGCACTCTATACAAGAAGAGGAACCGATTGACACCTCGCTTGTCAAGATCGAACCAACAGGGGCGACGCTATGGTGGAACATCCACATACCCACATACATAGATACATACACACATAGACTGTTAAACTCATTACCCTTCCCTTGCTTTGCTGGAGACGGGTAAAAAAAATTTTTTCCTAAATTAGATCTGATAACCAATAACAGGAATCAAATATTAAAACCTATAGTGACCAAAAGCATTGAACAAAAACAATAGGTGATAATCGAATAACCATTACATACGAGAAACTGTACCTAAAATGTGATGCTGTTCTTTACGATATTCGAACAAATTAACTTTTCTTGTATGAGTCAATAAAACAGGTCACCATTCTAATCTGTCATCATTCTTCATTGAGAGAGCGGTTCATTTTAGAGCCACGTTATTCATTTGTTTCATTCAGGAAGTACCGTCTTAAAATGTCAGGATTATTTTGTGGCAGTGCCAAGTCGCTGTATTTATTTTTAACCAACATAAATAGAACTTTAAACAAAACAACTGAAGCCGTCTTTAATTTTGATTTTATTTTAACACCGGAAATGAAATCCTAAAATTAAAGTGGTATAAAGAAATTGATGCATATGTTTTTTTGTAGGTATATTACAAAGGCAATTTCATTTTTAGATACTAATTATTGTTCGCTAAATGTAATATTTAACTAATTGTAAGTTTAGATTGTCTATCTGTCTATACTTATAATAAAGCAATAAGAACGAAAAAGTACTCAAAGAAGACAATTTAACAAAAAAATGGTCTAAGTATACTTAAAAAAATCCTACTGAACATTTTTTTTAATGCACGCAATGAACATTGCGATGCGGTTTTCACTGTTGGATAGCTTACGTTTAGACTTAAGAAGTTCCCCTAATACGGAACACTTGGTATCTTAATCCGATGAGAGATCGTCTAGATTAAAAACTATTTGACGGCTGAACGAAATTCCTTATTTTGTACTTTGAACTTTTGGTCTTGGAATAACACATAGCTTACTTTTAACCCACAGAAATAAACTCGCGGGCAAAACCACGGGCGCAGCTAGTATATGAATAAAACCATGGTCATGTGCTTTCCCTGGAGCAAATCCTTGAGGCCTTGACCCGCTAACCTACAATGTGACCTGACCTCGAGTTCCTCGGGCCGACCTCTAGGGATCTCCTTTGTAAACAATACAAACAAGGAAACAGTAGAAAAATATATTGAAAGTTTAGTCTTAGGATTTTAAACGGCATCTACGCCTTCAAAAGTTAGTACCACAGTTTTAATGTCTGTCTGTTCGCGCATCACGTTAAACTACTGGACCGAATGCGATGCGATTTTTATTGTTGGATGGTGCGATGGTGGCCTAAAGGTACTATAGTGCAATTTAGAATCCAACGATACCGGGTTCAAAACCTAGGCTCCGCACCAATGACTTTTCTGAGTTATGTGCGGTTTTCCAACGCTCCGTGCTTCGGAGGGCTAAAGCTATCGGTCCCTGCTGTTAAGCCAATAAAGCTAATTAAGCGTTAAGCCATGTCAGAGACCCTCGGGCGGCTTGACAAACTCTGACATTAGAGGCCAGCATTACCTCATACGACAAACAAACAGACATTGTTGGATAGCTCAGGTTTTGACTTGAAAACTGGTGTACCTACTTGGTATCTCAAGCCGATGAGAGCCGATGAGCCGATGAGCCAAGAAATTTAATTAAAACTGTGGTACTAAGTTTTGATGGCCTGTGTATAATGTGTGTGTTATGTCGTCGAGGCTATTTTATCCTCTAACTTCGCCCGTGCGTCGCCCGGCTCTCCTTTTTGGGCTCGATAAATGAAAAATATTCTATATTTTATTTAATGCTAGGTTCTTCTAGCATTACTTGTACTAAAATAAATATGTAATTAAATAAAGCTAAGTTCTTACTAGCATTATCTATACTATAATAAATATTTAAATAATACGACCCAGTGAGCTCATGAAGTATTTTTCAGGAGCTGACTTTGTCCATCAACCTTAACTGACTTATCACAAAACTCTACTCAATAATCAGTAAAATTAAAGAATAGTTCAAAACATCGTGTTTCTACATTAAAATAGAAAACCCAATAAAATCGGAGATGTTGTTCTCCCGAATATATGTCACCTTCGTGCCCCTCTGACCTATATTTGACCTGTCCTTGACTGACCCTGAGGATTTTCGTTGTTACGTGATCAATGTCAGGTACGCACTTTTAATATTATACCACAGAATATCCAAATATATTGTACCTACAAAATACAGAAATGAACAGCGCGAAAAAAGTTTAGTAAGAACTGGGACATGGGTCGTAATGATAGAAGTGCTTTCAGACTATTAATATACCTGCTACTAATATAATTACTAATGTAAAGAATGGCAAAATACTCAAATACAATCAGTATTTGAGTATTCATAAACCAAGTTTACACGTCAAAATCTTTAGTGAGTAAAATTATTAGCAAAAGTTAAATGTAGGTACATGGTTTATACATGGTGTATACAACAACACTCAAACTATTCAAAAAATAATTATATTAATATTTTATGTCAATAGTTCAATTAAATGGACAATTATAAAAGAAGAAAATAAAAAAAATATGTGTAAGTCAAAGTAATCATTAATGAATAGAAAATTATAAAAAATGAAATAGATTTAATAGCATTTCAATAATTACATCTTCATGAATTCGTCAAAGCAGGAAACGTTTGGTCGATAAGCCAGAGTTTCAGTCTAGTTTTGAAGCAGCATACCCAGATACTAGAGTGTCTTTCGCAGATATGTACGACTTGCCTGAATTATATTATTACTAGCCGCGCCCCGCAGCTTCGCCCGCGTGCAATTGTCACCCTTTTACGAATAAATTTTCAAAAAATCCCTCCTTATTGCCCCTCTTGGGTTGACACCTGTCACTTTGATACCAAAGTGGCAATTTCCATACAAAATTAACAATTTCGATTTTTTCGTTATAGCACAGAATAAATAATAGTGTGTTATAGGTAGGTATAGTAGTCGCAGCGGAAGTATGTGTTTTGGAAGTTGTCTGCTAGTCGCTGCGTTTAAACTGCTATTTTTCAGGCGAAATCCCAATGTTGAAGGTGAATACAGCATTGTATAACTGCTTACATTTTTCGCATATTCTATCTCGCTCTTACTTTATGCTGTTTTGTCCCCACAGCAGTACCTGTGCAATCGTTCACAGAGCCTAACTTCACAAACATATAGATTGGCTGCGACTACTGTATATCTTTTTCTGAATCAGAATGAAAGGTACCACCCACCGTAAGTCGTTTTGTGTGCAACATTTTATGATGATTGAGTAGTTAAAAGTAACAAACAAACGCACTTTCACATTTATAATATTAGTAGGATATACTTGGATTTCATAATTTGACTACGTAAAGTAGATCTGTGTGCGATCGGGAAGGGCAGGATGCTTATACGTATACATATAGGGTGGTAATTTGGCATTAAGGCTCTATGGGCTCCAAAATTTTTGTCTGAGGAGAGGAATAAAATCCTGTGGAAAATGCATACAACGCATAATTCTAAGAATTATGAGAATGTATGCATGCTGAAAAACCTGAAGAAAAGTAAAATTTTGAAAGTGTAAAAAATATATTTGATAACAACAGATAAAAACCAAACAAAGTAAACACCGTAGTCAGTCACCGCAGAAAGTTAAATACAAAATAAATAAGTAGATTTTTAAATGTGAAGTACATAATAATAAGTAATTTAAATTAAATGTTTATATAGATACAAATGACGTATTCAAAATTTTCAAAATTTAGTAATCAATTTACAAATTGAACTTTTGAAATTTAAATAATAAATCGAATAATTAACGAATATACCTAAACAAAGTCTCCTACAACGTAGGAGGACAAACAGACGAAACAGAGGCGGAGTCCGACATGACCGTTCGCGGTATCCATGAGGATTTCCCCCCCTCCTAAACTAAAAAAAAAAGCAGGAGAGGTGATGCATCTCAGGAGCCGATTTTAGTTAATATTTTCAATGTTATTTTACTTATTACGATTTTTCAAATAATTGATTTCACAGAAGTATTTGAATGTTTATTGGGATTACACACTTATTTTTGTAGAAAATCTTCGATAGAAACTGAATGAAGTTGAGTCATTCCATCGACGGGAACGTCAAAACGGGTGTTTTTTAGGAAACTTTACGTTTTTTTTTCTTTCGAGCCAAATTTATTTAAACGTCTTTCGGTGACCACAGCCGGATAAAGTATTTTGTGAACATTTATTGACACATAAATAGCCAAATCATACTCTAATAAAATGTATTCAACATCCAGTTCCGAACTATTATCAATCCTTTGAAAAACACGTCACAAAACTCGAACTCGAAATGCGAATGATATTGTAATGTCACCGAGAGTTCAGCTTATGGCGGCTCCAGGCTATATGTTCCAACCCTCCACTCCAACTGATCGTCCAACCTCGTCGATATGTGGAAAGGACGTTTGATATAGTTGGCTCAAGATCGTGGCGGGGCAGAAATCGACAGCAAATCAAAGGAATTTGAAAAAGTTCTTACGCTCGCTTGAACTGGCTTTCCATACATCGTATCTTTCTTATTTACGTCTCTTTCAAAATGTATACCACATTTACAATGTACACGGTCCGTCACTCGAAGTGTTACTAATTGAAAATGTGTTATTTGGTCAACTGGCATACAGTTTAACAAAAATTCAGAGTATTGCTAGAAATAAACTACATTTCAAGGAAAACCAAAGTCATTGTTCAATATGATCTCTTTTAACATGGATAATGGCATCGAATCTTCCAACAAAGGAAGGTTATTGCGGGATTCGGTCCCATTCCACCCGAGGCGCTGCTCCACTTACACATTTTTGAAAAATTTTACTTGCTAGAAAAAGAACAACCCTCACGTTTTAATTTTTTAATCGACTTCTAAAAGGAGGAGGTTCTCAAGTCGTCTTTTTTTTAAAATATGTTTATTATCGCATATCTCTAAAACTTCTTAACCGATTTGGATATACTTTTTTATGGTACTAATCGATCCTTTTTCTTCTAAAGATCTTTACGGATTAGGTACTTAAAAAAAAAGATCACGCTTACTGGTGATGGCGTAAAACTGAAGACTAAGTCACAGAAAACCTAATACTGAGTGCGATTTCTGACATTTCTAGTATGTAGGAAACGTCAGTAAATGCCATGCCAGAACCTGCACCAGAGAAAAAAAAATGTCAGCAATCTCAAGAAAAAATAAGACGGTAGGATTAGAGACGATAGCAAGCAAAGAGTTTTTTTGGCAGCCTCGATTCTACTTTAACCATTACAGCTAGTATCAGTTAAATATCGGCATTGGAGTATATGTGTCGAAGTTGGTGTTATCTCCAATCCACAGTTTTAATATCTCTAAAAACAAGCTGTAATTTGTTGGTACTGCTCTAATGCTCCGTCAGTTTTTTTTTAATTATTTATATTTGCGTAAGCAATAAACTCAATATGGTACCTACTACCTATTTGAGCTTTACCTCCTGTTTCGTATCGTATCATAACAAGCTCTGACGTGATGCACTTTTCTGTATCAAATTAGTTAGAGTTAGAGTAATATCTGCTATATTTACTTAGGTACTTATATAATACTAGCTTTCCCGACCGCGACTTCGTCCGGGCGGACTACTGTTTATCGCGAAAAAAAAAAGCACCTTATTTTCTTCTAGGATATTAAATACCAATGCAAAAGTAGGTATAGCACCAATGCTCTTGATGTTTTTTGACAGACTTGTTATTTCATTTCCATGGCAACCACAGACCATTCCGTGATGGCAACCGTTCCTTACAGTGAGTAATCAACATTTTCCAGTTTTACCGCGGAATCTTTCAATTTTTCGGGATAAAAAGTATCCTATGTTTTATTCTAGGGTATAAGCTGTCTCCATTCTAAATTTCATCAAAATCCGTCCAGCCGTTATCGCGTGAAAGCTCCCCAAACAAACAAACAAACAAACAAACAAACAAACAGACAACGTTTCACTTTTATATATTGGTATGGATAATATATTCCTCTTCATGCCTAAAAGATGAAACAGTTCACGCGAATGAATCAGTCTTCTCATTTAGATGTTCAGGGAAAAGCACCTTTTCACTTGAAACGACAACCTTGTTATCTTTTGTTTAAACTATCTTTGTAAATGAAAGTAGTTTGAGAGCTAGTTTTGAGTGAATATTGAACAGTCATTATTCACATTATTTTTGAAGGATCAGGAGTTTTAACTGACAGAAGCTTATCTCTAGCATAGATTAGCTTAGATTAGCTAGATTTCCAAAGCCAATTCCTGTTCCTGGAAAACGTTTTCCGATATCTTATCATCGCCTTATTTCTCAATTAAGAGTTGGCTTTTTTCCAGTAGGTATGGCCTTATCTCTGATATGACTGTAGTAAAGCGCAGTAACGCGAACGGCTTCAAGGACGGGTCAGATGTAAGTCAAGGGGAGTACTTTTATTTATTCTGTGGTCAAGGGTACGAACAAACAACTTCCTGATGACAAGTCCTTGTAGTGTCCTTGTGATAAGGGCGTTCTAAGGATTCGATTTGTGGAGAATCAAAAGATTTTTACTCTTCAAGAAAACAGGCTTCTCTACTCAATCTGAAAGAGGAACGGAAAATAAATAGGCAGAGTATCAGTCGACAAGGCCAAGCGAGACTGCAAACGGTACCAACAAAGTATTGATTAACATGCTACCAAGGAAGTTCTATGTACTTACGAACAACTGGAATGATATCTCTATTATACAAAAGTGGTCGTACCGAAACGTTCACGAAAGCGGAAAGTCTCTTTCTCTCACGTACAACGTTTCACATCTTTCGCACAGACTATAAAATAAACTTGCTGTCACTTGAGATTGGCACTACAAGTAAGAAAGTGACAATAACGGCTTCCGTTAACTTCCTAGTCTCTTTTTCTTTTAATTCGTTTTCAAGGTCAAATAATCGATATCCCGTTTTTATTTTGAAGAAGTCGTTCCAGTTGTATGCAAGTACATAGAACTTCCTTGCATGCTACAGACACAGCATAAATAATAATACGACGCTACACCCTGTTATTTAGTCTGTGCCCAAGGTCAAGATGGTGGTTAATTACGAGTTTTTGAAAGTTACTAACGAAAATGTACGTCATGTTTTACATCAATTTTACGAAACATTTACATCATTATGGTGAAAAACACTGTCTTGAAAAAGGTATACTTACTTACGACAATTTTCTTTTATTATCCTTGACAAGATCCGAAATAATAAAAGACTACAAGAGGCCATAAATGAATAAAATTTATATCGGCACTTATGCAATATACTTGTTTTAAGGCCACTTAGATCTATCATTTAGAAATTATGTAGCTTAATAAGCAATGTAAAAATATGGAAAAACTCTAAGCAACTAGGTAAGTAGGTATAACTATGCATCATTTGCGCAGCACCTGAATTTCAGGGCCCGCAAGCTTGTCATCAGGTGTTTTAAAACGCCAAATGCTATTATTTATAGGTACGTTTACCGTACTTATAGTATATACCTACCTCTGGTGATGTTTTCTGCTGCAAAACTTGGCTTGCGAATTATAGCCAGTGAGTTTCCTACTCTGTGGTGACTGGTGGTAGTTTTCCGTTGGCGAAGTACTCTACTGCGCATTGCACGGCTGGGTCATTGACATGAATTCAGGTCGAGACGTCACTATTGTTTTCTATAGGATAGGAACCTGATTGAATTCCTTCTAATACGCTTCAGTGATAAGATATTGTCTCGATAGGTACCTATACTATTTTGCTATTTAGATTACGATGTAAATAAACTAGGTATGTCAGCGTTATCCGTTTTCTAACATAGGTATATTATTTAAAAAAAACTCTTGTCTTTTAATTTGGTGTCAATAAAGTGTTTTGTATTGTACTATGAAAAGCTTGTGAATACCAAAATGTACGTAGGTACTTACATACATAATAACTTTATAAATGTTTAAATGAAAATACCAACTAATATAAACGGTTGTAAAATATAAAATAAAAACAAGGTATAAGTTCTAAAACTGAAACCCGACTAAGGTCGGGTAAAACATAGCCTATGACATTCTTGCGATGAAGTCGAATCGATTGATACCTCGCTTGTCAAAATCGGACCAATAGTGGAACGGCGGACGCTATGGTGGAACATCCACATACCCACATACATACCATAACATAGACTGTTAAACTCATTACCCTTCCCTTGGTTCGCCGTAGTCGGGTAGTATCCCTAATTTTGATTTTATTTTTATATATATTTACAAAGATATGTTTTTCATTCCGTTAATTACTCAGTTTTCCACTTACTTTTCAATATAAACAAACTGTAGTCAGAAATACCAACAGACAGCCCGACTTCCACGGAATTTATGCACGTAGTAGAGCACTAATAGTCTTAAAAGGTACCTAGTATTGACTAAATATAATGTAAAATTATAGGTTGATGCCAGGTATGATATCTTTTTGTATCCGTATGTATGTTTGTCATAATATATCACATTCATAAGCACCGTGATGATTGGATGATTCTATACCTACCTACCTAGGCAAAGTTATCAAAAGGCATTATATAAAAAAAAAAACAGAATTAAAAAAATACTTCAAATTAATTTACTAAAAAAAACTACCGAATCAGTTTTGACGGTGGTCATATCGTGGTCCCATATTATTTTCATCAAAATTGGTTCAGTAAGTGTACACAAAAAACATTCCTAGAAAAGGCTACAGCGTAAGCCCTTTCGAGGAATGTTTGACGTAACCTATAGTCTACGATCGGAGAACAATCGTTATTCTTTGCTCTAGATACAGGAAGACAGCTGTACAAAGGTATAACGCAATACTGTACACTCATCACATTGACATTGCCTGCGTCAGTAGATAGGCAAATGCAATAAAAACCATATTGAAAACGGCATCTAAGCCTGATATATGGCCTGCGACTAAATTCCACTTCAACATAATCATGTTACTATAGTAGAACATAAGAGTTATGTAAAGGGCGTACTTGTAAACAGTAGTGTAATACTTAATCCCATCAGTATACAATAAGTATCATGGTATAATTTATTTACATGGTACTGTCCGCTGTGGCACGCGCTGATGAGGTAATTGATTCTCATAATTATGAACTAAGTTAATTAACTAAGTTCATAATTATGAGAATCAATTACCTGTTGTTATAAAGTTGTTTTTCATGACTGAAAACACTAATGACGGCCGGTGTTTGATAACAGAAAATAAAGCTGTTTTTTTTTCTAGAAAGTTTAATATGAACTTTACGCTTGCGCTCGCATTTCACCGAACCACAGAATAAATGATGGTTAACCGTAATCAATAATACGGTTCTTTCCATATATCTCTAGGTCTATGGTTCTTTCAGTCTAAAGTTTTCCACGTTCATTGACCTTCTTAGCAGGCGACATCTAGTTTCCGTTCCTCTACGGTAAGGTAACCTTCACACACACACCGTTAACTTTAGTGACGTGTAAAATAAACGTTTTGTTTGGAAAATTTAATGATTAGTACTTACTTTGTAAGTTACACGCGTAGGTAGCATCATGCGTCAAACCCTATGACTGGGATCAAATACGACATGAGACTATTAGTTAAAGCGGGCTTAGTCCCGAAATCAGCAAAAATACGAATAGCAAAACGTCGAGAACGACGTAATGAAACAACTTTATGCGAACCAAAAAATACTGTGGACAGAAAAGTATATTACCTAAACAAATAACCGAACAGAATTTTCAGAAATGGTTTGGTATCCTTGAAAAAAACATGATCTACCGCATGAAAATAACTTGTTGCATCGCTGTCCTCGTTATTTACAGCGAGGTTTTTTTCTTTTTGTAATTATGTTTCTACCCTATTAAACTAAACAAATAACCGAACACTTTTTTTAATTAAGTTTCATATATTGAGATATCGATAGAAAAACACTAAATTTATCTAAAATCGACTCCCGAGCTGCATCACCTCTCCTGCTTACACTGCACCTGGACAAGCAGGACAGATATTTGAGAGCGTAACCCAGAAAAAATTACCCAAAGCTTTTGAAACTACTAGCTAGATTTGTCAAAAATAAATATTTCCAAACCTTAAGAAACCAGAAGCACAGAATAAATAATAGTACAAGTACCAAAAGTTTTGAACATACTCGTAGGTATGCTTCTAGTATGAGCGTGTATGTATATCGTCGTTGGAGAGCAAGAAGTCACTAAGTGATATTTTTAGGCAAAATGAGTTAATGATGTCAAAGTGTTTTTAAGCCATTTTCTACCTTATGGAATGATAATAAGAGTGTTTTTTTGAGTATTTCCGATAGTACAATAATGTCAGGAGTACAATTTAATTACAGAAGTACAATTGTCAAGCAAAAAATCAGTCTGTCAAAATTAACTAACGGTACTTGAGTAATTTATGACAATCGTTTTACTAACGTTTAATCAAATACTGGGGCAGCACTGCGCTATTAACTGCTCTTACGCCGTTATTTCTGGCAGAGGAAAAACTTTGGTTCGGTAAAAGTCACCAACAGATCTTAAGTAATTTAAATCAAGGTAATCGCACGTTTTTCGGTCTTTACGTTCTCCGAAATCTAACTTAAGTTTATTAATTAAAGCAAAACCAAATCAAGTTTTTGTTTTTTGAAAATGCTAGATTTAACTATCATACTTTTTACTCTATATCTCAGTAACGTTAGAAATATATTTAATAATTTATTTACTACTAGGCTGCAGGGTAAAAATATCAATATTATGTTCATAGAAACCATTTTTGTAACTATAAGCGTTGATCAGTTATGCCGATTTAAGAACATAAAAACTTTAAACCGCGATTATCTACAAACTAGCTTTTTGCACTTAATGACTCTTGCTCGCCAACGACGATATGTGTAGTCTTTTGCCGCGTTCCACTTATAAATGCTATACCATTTGTGTTAACACGAATGACAAGCGCTCAATAAGCGTTTCTCTTACGAAAAACCAGCAATGTTAGCACGGTTGACATCTACAAGTGAAACGTGTTGCTGCTCAACACGACTGTGGCCGTATTACAGAACTTGGTTTCAATCAGATTGTCATTTTCTTCATAGCAATTTCGAATCTATCGCAACGCATTAGTGATATTGAAAATCGGATTGATACCAAGATAGATAATAGCACTACTGTTCTATTTACTTTTGTAGCACCATTTCCTCATCTCAATTAATTTAAAACTAGGAAATGAAAATAATTATGGAAAATCTTACACTTATTATACCGCAAGACCAAGCAAAACAATGTTTTTTTATTTAAAATTACATGCTCTGCCGCTAAATTTTGACACTTTCAAATAGTAGCATTTCGAACCCACAAAACAACATGGGTCTGACGATGCTAGTTTCGAAGATAAAAATGTTAACATTTTGCATTGTGGAACGTTTGACGTTTGTTATTTGTGCTAGCATCGAAGGGCTTGTGGAACGACATTGGGGCTAAAAAAGTTAACATTGCTAGCATTTTGCTCTAAGTGGTACGCGCCTAAATGTCATATATTCGTGTTGGTTTGGTAGGTCTGGGCTAATGTATGAGAATAGAATATTCTAGAAAATATTCAACACTCACTGGGCGTAAGAAGGTTAAAAAAATAAACCTTCTTGGTTTGTAAATAGACATTCAATTTAAATTGATTAATTCATACGATGATGAGAACAGACGTCTGTGGGCGAGTAACATCAAATCAAAGAACCTTATCACAATAAAAACCAATGACAAATTTATGGAATATATTCGTAAACAATACAGAATGACATAGTTCTACGCATGTTCAGTGACTGGACCTTGAGGCCCGATCAATGATTCCTGATACTGATAAGATACCGCCAATCGAAGTGTGCTGTCTGCTGTAAATTAAATACACTAGGATTTCCTACATCCCACGCAAGTTTTGCCCGATGAAGTCCACAGCTGAGAAGGCTTCCCACTTAATAGAGTTTTGGCTAATCACCAATCTTGGATTCGACTAGTTGACCACAGTAGATATTAATACTTACCTACATGCGAAAATGCTACCGACAGCTGATAGGAAAATGTTTCCGATGCTGCCGGAGGTAAGCAACGTAGCTCCAAGGATAAGCAAGCTAAAGTGGCAGTGGGCTGGTCACATTTCCCGAAGAATCGATAACCGTTGGGGTAGACGAGTTCTCGAGCAGAGACCACGTTTAGGCTAACGTAGCGTAGGACGCTCTGTGGCCAGGTGGAGTGACGACCTGCGAAAAGCGGCTTGAAGAGAATGGATGAGGAGAGCTTAAGAGCGAGCTCAATGGATAGCATTGGATAAATATAGGCGGATGATGATGATGATGATGATGAAAATGCAGCTATCCGTTTCCTGAATTCTCGTTGCTGGTTCTCACAGCACCCGCAGGATGAGATGGGTTGGAGCTATTATTGGATTTATGCAGTGGGGTCCCACTCGGCGGGTTAAGTATAATTTTATAATTTACAAAAAAAGCGTTATTTTTACGTTTTTAAGATGTTTTTTTTCTTTATCTCCCTTTTTCTCCATTTTTTTTTTGTTGCATTGTCATCGGTTTGTGAGGCTACCCTGAAAGTTTCACCCAGATAGCTAATCAGGAAGTGCTCGAAATTTGAATTGCAATATTCCAGAACCTTCGAGCATATATATGCTCGAAGTCCAGGACAAACAAAATACATACTTAGATACATACATAATTATGACGAAGACTTTCTTCGTAATGCGGATTTTCTTTTTTCTTCCAAACCGCTGAAGAACGCATTGTTCTAGGGCGTTTGAGCTTGGGTATATTTTCAATTTTCTTGATATGACAACTCATCTGAAGGGTACAGGAAAAAAAGGAGCTCATTATAATTTTTAGTAAAATCCAACAACTGCATAATTCGAACATGAAAAGGGGCTTTCATATGAATTCTTTAAAACCGCATGAATAGGGCCTCATTACAAGGTATTCAAAAATCATTAAAAAAAACATATTATGAGTAAAAGGAGTTCATTGTAGCTCGAACCTGAATATAGGATGCACATTGCGTACAAACTAGGGCATGCAAAACTCGGGTAGTTTAAAAAACCCGGGTTTTTGAGTTTTCAATTTAAAAAACCGGTTTTTTCAAGTTTTACGGGTTTTTCGAGTTTTATTTAGGCCTTGAAATAACTATTATTAGTGTGTATAAGTAAAGAAAAGGCTGAAATGTAATTAAAATATGTTTTACTTTCGTGTTCTTATTTTCCAGCTTTACCAAGACTCAATCAAGTAACACTTGGTATATTTACTACGAGTATTAATAATCAAAGTAACATTTACTGCTAGTAATAATAAAAAACTGACTGTCCGTCTCCACAATCGGAGCACGAATTCTATCGAATTGCAAAAAGGGGTGCGACAGGGAGATGTTATTTCTCCGAACTGTTCACCTCTGCTCTGTATATGCTTCTGAACTGGAACAGATATGGTGTTAACTTCAATGGCGAAGCTTCACTCACCTTCGATTTGCTTATGATATAGTCATCATGGCAGAAACCCTGGAAGACCTAAGCACAATGCTCAGTTACCTCAATATTGTTCCTCAACAGGTAAGTCTTACGAGTAAAATGAACATGGGTAAGTTGAAGCCCATGTCGCACCCTCATGCCGGTTTATTTTGGGAACGGTATTATCGAAGCTGTTGATCACTACACTACACCTCATCGCGTAGTTCATTTAGCATGGCTAGCGATGCAAGAGCCCGTTTGACCCGACATTATACCGAATATATCTCGGCCTATATAAGATCAGAATGGCCCTCAAACAGCTTAAGAGCAACAAGGCACCAGGGGAGGATGGAATAACGACAGAGCTACTGAAAGCGGGTAGAACACTGATACTTAAAATCCTTCAGAAGCTGTTCAACTCCGTCATCCTCGAAGGTACTACGCCAGAGGCGTGGTACAGGAGCGTAGTGGTGTTGTTCTTTAAGAAAGGTGATAACACCCTCTTGAAGAATTATAGGCCCATTTCGCTGCTGAGCCACGTCTATAAGCTGTTTTCGATAGTAGTTACAAACCGTCTCTGAACTCTGAACAAGCTGGATTCCGGAAAGGCTTTAGCACCGTAGACCACATCCATACGCTCCGGCATATTATACAGAAGACCGAAGGAGTATAATCGGCCACTATGTCTAGCGTTTGTGGACTACGAGAAAGCCTTTGATTCAGTCGAGACTTGGGCAGTGCTACAGTCATTACAGTGGTGCCAGATTGAATACCGATACATCGAAGTGTTGAAGTGTTTGTACAGCAAGGTCAATATGAGTGTCCTTCTCCAAGATCGGAGCACGAATTCTATTGAATTGCAAAAAGGGTTGAGACAGGGAGAAGTTATTTCTGCGAAACTGTTCACCTCTGCACTGGAAGATATAGTCAAGCATCTAAACTGGAACGGATATGGAGTTAACATCAATGGCAAATGCATCACTCACTTTCGATTTGCTGAAGATATAGTCATCACGGCAGAAACCCTGGAAGACCTAAGCGCAATGCTCAGTGACCTCCATATTGTTTCCCAACAGGTGGGTCTTAAAATTAACATGGGTAAGACAAACATCATGTCAAATGCCCATGTTGCACCCATGCCGGTTTATGTTTGGAGCAATATTATCGAAGCTGTTGATCACTATGTCTTCTTAGGTCAGACGATCCAACTTGGTAGGTTCAACTTCGACAAAGAGGTCAACTGACAAATCCAACTCGGATGGGCAGCGTTCGGGAAATTACGCCATATCTTTTCGTCGCAGATACCGCAGAGCCTCAAGACAAAAGTTTATAATCAGTGCGTGTTGCCAGTGATAACATACGGTACTGAGACGTGATCGTTAACTATTGCTCTCACACTTAAACTCAAAGTCGCGCAGCGTGCAATGAAGAGAGCTATGCTTGGAGTTTCACTACGTGACAGAATCCAAAATTAGGAAATCCGTAGAAGTACCAAGGTTACCGACAAAACTCTCAGAGTTTGCAAGTTTAAGTGGCAATGAGCAGGCCATATAGTTTTCAGAACCGACAACCGGTGGAGAATAAATGTTCTCGAATGGCGACCACGAACAAGCAAGCGAAGTGTAGGGAGACCCCCCACACGATGGACCGACGACATTGTACCCATCGCAGGAAGTTGTTGATGAAGGTGGCACAAGATCGCTCGTCATGGCGCTGTTTGTGGGAGGCCTATGTTCAGCAGTGGACTTCTGAAGGCTGACATGATTATGACAATGATAAAAAATCAAATTTCTTTCCCTTTCATAGATAACACATTAAGATAAAGAGAAGGTAGATTTCATACACACACATACGCACACACACACACACACACACACACACACACACACACACACACACACACACACACACACACACACACACACACACACACACACACACCCACACAAGACCTAAAATACCAATATACCAACATTTGATCAAAATTACATCAGCCGTCAATTTTTTTTTGTCTATTATTATTATTTTGTCTATTATATTATTCTACTCATCGAATTGAGATATCAAGTACACCAGTTTTTAAGTCAAAGCCTGAGCTATCCAACTGTGAAACCACGTCGCAATCGGTCCAGTAGTTTTAACGTCATGCGTGAACAAACATACAGACAAACATACAATCAAACGGACAGACCCGAATTTAAAAAATGTTATATTCTTGTTCAGTAGCTTATTTAAAGTACCCTAGACCATTTTATTTTTAATTATCTTCTTTGTACATACATTATCGTTCTTATTGCTTTATTACAAGTATAGATTGCACTACCTACAATTGAGCATAGTTAAGCAGAGAGCGACCAACCCTGTTTTTTGAGAAAATTAGTTATAATGCCTATGACTTAAGGATTTATTTACTTTACGTATTCCAAAGACACGTTTCTTCAAAGCACATTTTGAGGTCAAGATATTAAATTGTCCAATAAGACCACATGCCATCATCACCCATTTTTTGTGTTAAAGCCGACCATTTTAGGGGATGGTCTAGCAAAATATCCCTAAATGAGCAAATTGTGGTAAGCAGAATCCGACTATCGCAGTTGGTCTGGCTTCTGCAAATATTATTTATAATGGAATAGTTCCCATTTTTTATTTGCAGAAGCCAACCACAGCAATGGTCGAGTTTTGCATAAATATTTTTGGTGTATTATATTATTATATTTTTCTTGATAAGATTTCGTCCATGTTTTGATCTCGTGTAGCATCACACAGGGGGCAACGCGCTATGAAAAGAACTAATGAGAGCATAACAATCCCTTGAGTCGCTCTAGGTTTATTTTATATGGTTATTACAATTTGCAGAATAATACCATTGATTTGGCTTTGCATATCTCTCGGTTGTTGTCCAAACCTCAATAAGCTGAAGGAGACCATTTCTAAGGATGCGTTCTGCAAAAAACTAAATTATGAATTGTTGCAATAAGCAGAAAACGACTACGTGTTTAACTCAAAAGTTTATTAACAAAACTAATCAATTTTCTAGTTATAAATAGCCCATTTCGTAGCCTCAGAAGTGTATAACATTTAAATCAATTCTGAACTGTACAGAAAACAGCAGTGAATACCCCTTTAAACGGCTGTATCTCAATATGCGTTTTTCGTCTATGGTCGCATTCTGTTTAACTACGCTCAATTATTATTTTCAGAAAAGTAAATCTTTAAAGAAAATGCCACAGTATGTATCAAAGCAAAACTAAAATTGGTAAATTCGAGACTTTTCATGTATTCTAGAACAAAATATAATTAAACGTCAGAAACCCAAAATAAAATCCTTTGGAAAATTTCTTAAAAGTAGGTCGAATGACCTCAAACAGATTCTCCTTTTAACATTAAGGAAAATATTCATAAATCAGATACAGTTGATTCATTCACGTGTGAAGGTTCATTTTATATTTATAGCAAAGACTATATTTATATTATTTATACTTAGTTCTAATTCTAGTAATGGTAAACAACTTAACTTTAACTTTTTTTCAGTAATTCAACCGCCAAGCAGTAGTGTGTAAACATTTCTGTGTTTCGGTTTGAAGGGCAATGTTTCCAGCGAAATTACTGGGTAATGAGACTTAACAACCAATGTCTCAGGGTGACGAGCGCAGTGCAGTGACGCGCAAGACTTTGCAACCAAAGTTCTGGGTGGCACTGCAACTTTTATGGACAGGCGTGACGCTTACCATCAGGCGAGCGACCTGCCCGTTTCGTCATTCAACGTAATAAATATATATATATATATATATATATATATAAAATAAATAAAATAAATAGATGATAGAACTTGTCAAATTGTCGATGTAATTAGGTAGTACCTAATTAGTGATGGTAATTTCATGGGCTATAATGGAATCGACGGGTACGGAAAATAACAGAAATAATAGACTATATTTAACTACTTGTTATTTAATAATAAAGTATCCAAAATTTATGATCTATACTCGTAGGTCAGATTAGATTACCTATTTGGTTATGATTTATACATATAAGTATCTGTATTTTATCGTTAAGCCTTTTATTTTGCTTACTATCATTGACCCTACTTTATTATCAATAAAATATCCTACTGACAGTTTTGTCATCCAAAATACCTTCCAACTTCTGTACTTCGTTCGTAAACGTCGCTCGACGACGCTCGATGACATAATACGCGAACTTTTTATGTCATTGAGCATCGTCGATCTCCGTTTACGTACCTAACTCTTTAGAAGTAGATTTAAGTATAATTTTTTTATTTAACTTCACTTGTATGTATGTATGTATCTATCTATCTATGTATTTCTGTCTGTCCTGGAATCTTGCAACTCCAAGCACTACCC
Organism: Alsophila aescularia; assembly: GCA_946251855.1. NCBI lineage: Eukaryota > Metazoa > Arthropoda > Insecta > Lepidoptera > Geometridae > Alsophila > Alsophila aescularia. The sequence continues at coordinate 42,198,256 of OX276381.1, forward strand.
GATTAGCTGTCCGGCTGAAATTTTCAGGGTAGCTCAAAAATAGATGACAATGCACTTAAAAAAAAGGTTAAAAAGCACATAAATCCTTTTTTTTGTAAATTGTTCTTATTTTAATTAGTTTTTAAATCTTCAAGCGTTCACAATTTGATTTATTGTGTGGTTTAACTATTATTACGATGTAACATTGCTACTTCCTCTTGAATCAGTGTACGTACATTTTAATAACATATTTTATTACGTATTAAGCTTGGACATAGTAACTAAATTGAATCACTTGACACACCCCCACTAATATCTGCTTTTAGCGACCTTAATTTATAAAACACAATATCCAAATTTTCCGTTAGTCACGAAGTGACAACTCGAATAAAATTAGCGAGCGCCTATTTTGGAAAACACGCCAAGAAACTAAAAAACAATAAGAAATTCCTACCACAATATAAGTAGGTTGGAATCTACTGGATATACTACTACTACAAGACATGCACAAGTACCTAAGTACTTATTCCACAGAATAAATAACAGCTTATACCACAGAATAAGACATGAAGTGAGACCTAGCGATTTACATAATATTTCCGAGCGTAAAATTAAATAGTTGTTGTTCAAACAAATCCTTTGTTACGACACCCTACCACAAAATAATTAATAGTAAGTACCTACTTACAATCCTGCTTGATATGTTTCTATTTGAAGTTGTCTTCCTCAAATTCTCAACAACCTCCGTGACATACAGATAGACAGACGAATGGACAGACGCATGGACAGACGGACATGCTGGATAAGGGTTCCTTGTTTGACTACGGAACCTTAAAAACACTATTATTGTCAGCAATTTTTCTAACAAATTCATGCGTAAGGTCTGAAGAAATCGTCGAACAAACATACACATAAAAGCCGATTTATCCATGTTGTTTTCAGATAATTCCAAAGTCGTTTTGATTAGTTGTTACTTTTAGTTATTTAATACTTTTTTTATACTTTAGTTTTGTTTCATGATGTGAGATAATTAACGTTTGTTCGATGTTCACAATTTTTAATGCATTACAATTTGATATCTCGTGCCTTAGTGTAATAAAAGACACAGTCACTAAATTTAATTATTAGTATATCCAATTTGTATTGTCCGTTGAGAAGAACAAGAATATAACATTTTTTAAATAGTGTCTGTCTGTCTGTTTGTCTATTTGTTCGCGTGTCACGTAAAAACAACTGGACCGATTGCGATGCGGCTTTCTCTGTTGGTTAGCTTAGATTTTGACTTGAACACTGAGGTACTTGCTACCTTAATCCGATGTCAAACATAATCCGCCGAGCAATCGATAAAAAACTATTTGAGGTTGAACAAATTTTGATGAAATTAATGTAGTATATTGTAATTTTGGTACAGTAGCACAGCGCGGCACAGCTAGTTAATGGATATTTAGTAGACGCAGACGTATGTCTTCAACTCTAGATGTACCTAATACTTGTCTTATTCTTCCTATCTTTAAACGAAGGCATGTAGCAGCCCTAGAGCTCCCAGTTAACAAGTACATCATCAGAGTAAGAGAAAATCACGATTGCCTTGCCAAAAACGAAGCAAAAAAATAAGAGTTTTTATGCCAATAAATTATATATTGTTGGAATGTGCTCATCAAGGCATTCAATTTGACCCCAAATTGTAAAATTCAAAGTTTTTATTTTCTCCTTTGAAAATGGAGCCATACTAAACCAATATTGATTTTAAAAAACTATTTTAAACGAGATGATGCAAGGATTGTAACAATAACCCACACATATAAATCTGTTCAGGCATTTAAAAGTTATAGTGGAATAAAAAAACTAACATACATGTATACATGAACCCTAAAAACATTGCACTCAATTTTTGGGCAGTAGTGCAAAAAAGTCACCTGTATTCACTGTTACTATAACCTAGGTATAGCCTATATCCTGTCATTCAAGTAACATCCCGCATAACATAGGTTGATGCGGGAGAGTTAGACACGAGTTAAAATATTTAAGCCCGCAGACTTGAACTGTTATTTATTCTGAGTCATAGATAGACTCTGGTTAACGATATGGAAAATAGACAATACTCCCGTTCGTTAAGTATTGCCTGACCAAAACCATAATATACCTATAATAATAATAATACCTACAACAGTCATCGCACCTCGTTGTGTTCAAATACTGAAACAATGAACCACTAGTTTGATTAGCTGAACATTCCGGAGTGGAAATTTTCTGCGGTAAAATTTACGACCGTGTGAATGACGCAAGCAATGGAACCGAACTTTGAGACTATGCGTAAAGTGTAAAGTTACATGAACTGCGGTGTTCTGAAAATGTTTTAAGCAATATGAGTAGATTATTTTTTTGATTTGCAATACTTGACTGAGTATAACCAAATACTGTGAACCAAAAAACAGACTTGCAATATGGATATACCAAAAAAAAAACAACGTAAAAGTACATTTATGTACTACTGTATCGCTGGAGGAACTTGAGCGAATGCTGAACGGCCTGGCTCATTTTCGTGATTGGTCCCTCTGGGCCATGATTGAAAATCAGCGTCAAATGTCGAAGACGCTTGGCATTATGCTGAGGCATGACCCTTTCAACACTTAGATTAATATGTTAACTAGCTATGCCCGCGGCTTTGCCCACGTGGTCGTTTCATTTAAAAGTAGCCCACACGTGTTATTCCAGGACCAAAAGTACCTACAAAGTACAATATTATACTAAGTACATTTCTTCAAAATTCGTTCAGCCGTCAAGTAGTTTTTATCGATTGCTCGGCATCTAATCATCGGCATAAGGCTAGCGCGCACTGCCTTGCATTTTTATAACGCATATTCTGTGAAGTACGGAGTGTCATAGAAGTGCACGTATTGCGGTGAAATAAACGCATATAATACAATATGAAATAAACGGTAGAATAAACGCACCGCGTTCCACCGCAAGGTAGTGCGCGCCAGGCCCTAAGATACCAAGTTACCCAGTTTTTAAATCAAACCTTAATTATCTTCTTTGTACAGTCTTTTTTGTTCATAATACTTTATTATAAGTACAGGTACTACGCTCTCTAGTGTAGAGGTCCTACAATAAAAATACTTACACCCGTGTTAAGGAAGTAGAATACTCCATTGTGTTATAATCGAACTGTAATATATACCCGTTTTAGACTCTTTATGCGTGATCCATCTTGTTTACCCCAGATTTCAAACATAAAAAACCCCAGCTAAATCGGTCCATTCGTTTGGAAGCTACGATTCTCACCCCTCTTTTCTCACCTCCCCCTCTTTTCTCACCTCCCCCTCTTTTCTCACCTCCACCCCATCCCCTATATATCTAAGAACCCTCTCGATCACATCAGCTATCAAACATAAAAATCCGCAGCTAAATCGGTCCATTCGTTTAGAAGCTACGAATCTCACCCCTCTTTTCTCACCTCCCCCTTTCACTCCCATTCCCCATATATCTAAGAACCATCTCGACCACATCAGCTTTCAAACAAAAAAAACCGCATCAAAATCGGTCCATTCGTTTGGGAGCTACGATGCCACAGGCACACACACACACACACACACACACACACACACACACACACACACGCACACAAACATTTGGGGGGTGCATGGGTCAATAGTTATAAATATTTCATTGGGAAGCACACCACGCTTTTTTTGAAATAAAACTTTTTTTTCTTATTTATACTATTAAAATTTATTTTCTATTTTTTAGTTTGGTTTTCTATATAAACTATAAAGCGTGTTTATTAGTTTTTTAAAGTATTATTTATTTTCTACTTTTAGTTTTTTTTTCGAATTATTGCATTGTCATCGGTCTTTGATAGGTGTGCAAAATTTGAATGAAATCTGACCGTTTAAAGTGGGTCAAAATAGCGTCCAAAGGAGTCGGTTACAAACATACAAACATACAAGTGAAGCTAATCTATAGCATATAAAAAAAGTTTTATTTAAAAAAAGCGTGGGGTGCTTTTTAAGATATTACCGAAATGAACCATGCACCCCACGATTTTTTTGAAATAAAACATTTTTTTCTTATTTACACTATTAAAATTTATTTTCTATTTTTTAGTTTGGTTTTCTATATAAAGCGTGTTTTTTAGTTTTTTTTAAACTTTTATTTATGAGGGATTGTAATTTATAAACGATAATTTATTTATTTTTTAAACATGCACTTCAAATAAAACTAACAAATTTACAAAGTAAAAAAATATACAAAGTAATGTGAGCCGAATTCGAAAACTTTGCAGATTAGAATTTATCGGTACGCTTGGTTGCAGTGAATGAAATGCTTACGTGTTTTAAGGTCAATCAGCGCCATCTAGTTAAATTGGAGGCAGAACTTTTGATTTGTTTGGTTTGTACGCTGGAGTTGTTGACCAGCTCAATCACATTAGCTTTCAACCAAAAAAAAAACTAATACCCACACACCCTCTCACACACATACAGTGATACACACCCTAAACTTATAACACCCATAAGATATGTAAATGCTTTTAATTATGGAGCAAATAATTCCTAGAAGTGCGTGGTTTGGATTACAAATCCACGTATGTTACCGCCTGGCCACTTGTTACGCGAAGCAAACTACGAAATTTGGTACCGTTATTTAAACGGATGTTTATTACTTTAATTTAACATAAACTTTGGACCCTTATCCCTTAAAAATCCTTTATTTTTTCGTGAGTAAAAGTAGTTTAAATTTTAACAGATAATATAAACTTTGACTATGCCCAGTTACATCAAAGTCCGTCCAGTAGTTTCAGTGCGATACGTGTTCTTTTAAATAGCCATTATCCTGCGGGAACCCTTTATTTTTTCGGGATAAAACGTATTCTAAATGTTAATCCATAACATCAGCTATGATTGTGCCAAGTTGTATTAAAATCCGTCTGGTAGTTTCAGCGTGATGCGTGTTCAAAGAGACAGACAGACAGACAGACAGACAGACAGACAGACAGACAGACAAAAAATAAAAAAATAACCTTTTTGCACTCCATAACGATTTTGAAGTTTATCTCAATTAAAATTTTCAAAAAATATTTAATGTACAGATTTAGCCCATTTACAGTTTTATTATAGTATAGAAGATAGATAGATAGATTTGCTACATTTTTTGATAAGTGTTGAATAAACGATTTTTCTTTCTTTCTTTTTCTTTTTAATACGTCTATCTCGGGCAAACTTTGCATTTGGGTAGACACAACTTCGATAGGGAAGCCAACACAAGAATTCAGTTGGGCTGGGCGGCATCCGGAAAACTTCGTCAGGTCTTCTCGTCGTCCATTCCACAGTGCCTGAAGACGAAATTCTTTAATGCGTGCGTCCTACCAGTAATGACATACGAAGCTGAAACATGGACACTTACAGTGGGACTTGTCTACAAATTTAAAGTCGCTCAGCGAGCTACTTTAAATTTGTAGCTATGCTCAAGGTTTCTCTGAAGGATAAAATAAAAAACGAGGTAATCCGCCAGAGAACCAAAGTCATAGCTCAAAGGATTAGCAAGCTGAAGTGGCAATGGGCTGGTCACATTTCTCGAAGGACGGGCAGCCGCTGGGGTAGACGTGTCCTCGAGTGGAGACTGCGTCTTGGCAAACGTAGTTTAGGACGCCCACCGGCCAGGTGAAGTGACGACCTGCGAAAGTCGGCTGGCAGGAACTGGATGAGAGGAGCCGAACATCGGGCTCTGTGGCGTTCATTGGGAGAGGCCTATGTCCAGCAGTGGACGAACACGGGCTGATGATGAAGTACATTTATGTAGTAAGAAAGTTATACCTAACTTATCAAGAGTTTTTTTTTGTATGGTTATTTGTTATTAATGGATAAACTCAAAACACTTAATTAATTTTAAAAATTCTTTAACTGATAGAAAGCTACTCTATTCCAGATGGACATACGCATCTTTTGCACTTTTTATCTTTCCTTTTTTTTGTTATGTAACGGGAAAACTACAGGCGGAGCCGTAGGACAGAACAGCTATTCTTTCACTGGTAGAAAGCTACACTATTCCAGACATAGGCATAGGACATAGGCTACTTTGCCCCGGGAAAATACAAAGTGGGATAACGGAAAACTGCAGGTGGAGCCATAGGACAGAGCAGCTATTCTGTTACTGACAGAAAGCTACACTATTCCAGATGGACATAGGCTACTTTTCCGCGGGAAACTACAAAGTGGGATAACGGAAAACTGCAGGTGGAGCCATAGGACAGAGCGGCTATTCTCTTACTGACAGAAAGCTACACTATTCCAGATGGACATAGGCTACTTTTCTCCCGGGAAAATGCAAAGTGGGATATCGAAAAACTGCAGGTGGAGCCATAGGACAGATCAGCTATTCTCTTACTGACAGAAAGCTACACTATTCCAGATGGACATAGGCTACTTTTCCCCCGGGAAAATACAAAGTGGGATAACGGAAAACTGCAGGTGGAGCCCATAGGACAGAGCAGCTATTCTTTTACTGATAGAAAGCTACCTATTCCAGATGGACATAGGATACCTACTTTTCCCCGGGGAAAATGAAAATTGGGATAAAAACTGCGGGTGGAGCCGTAGGACAGAGCAGCTATTATTTAACTAATAGAAAGCTGCACTATTCCAGATGGACATAGGCTACTTTCCCCCCGGAAAATGCAAAGTGGGATAACGGAAAACTGCGGGAGAAGACGTAGGACAGAGCAGCTATTCTTTCACTGATAGAAAGCTACCTATTCCAGATGGACATAGGCTACTTTTCTCCTGAGAAAATGCAAAGTGGGATAACGGAAAACTGCGGGTGGAGCCGTAGGACAGAGCAGCTATTCTTTCACTGATAGGAAGCTACACTATTCCAGATGGACATGGGCTACTTTTTCCCCCTGAAAATGCTAAGTGGGATAACGGAAAACTACAGGTGGAGCCGTAGGACAGAGCAGCTATTCTTTCACTGATAGAAAGCTACACTATTCCAGATGAACATATGGGTCAGTCAAATTAGGGTTTCACTTCGGAATGTGAGATAACAATCTGAAAACTTGTATAAACCTTTATTTTGGCATTGTAAAAGTTGTCTCAAAAGTCTCATAAAATATCGTGTCTCTGTCTCAATTCATCCAAAGAAATATCTCAAAAAGTACAAATCGCAGCGGTATGTCGCTGGAACTGAAATTGTTCATGTTACCTACTTGGTTGTATTAGGATCAGATAAAAAAATGACCGTCAAGCAAACAAAACCGCCATAGAAAATAGATGGATCCCGTACTAAACATTTGCATAGAAAAACAAATGAACATAAGAAAAAGAAGCGAATGTCAGAAATGAAATTAATATCAGAATATAAATTATTGAATGTCGGAAGAAGTGACAGGTGTCAAAGTGACAGTTTGTAAGGAAAGGATTGGGAAGAGTAGAGGGAAGTGGGGAATGGTCTGGGAACATTGGATAAGGGTGGGGGGAGTGTGTGGGAAGGTAGGGGAAAGGTAGGCAAAGTGGGATAAAGTAATAAAAACTGCGGGTGGAGCTAATAACCTATAAATTGAATTTCTGGATATATCCAATATGATCCAAATGCTATCATAACTAATTTGTCATGTTTACAGGTCGATAATGCTTGTACCACAAAGTGCCGCACATCTGAAAGGTAATATAAGTGACTACCTACTGATCTCTATCATAATATATCACCTGCCACGATAAACGCCTCGTGTACAAAATTATAATCTTGGGAAAATACCTACATATTGTCATGATTTATATTTTTTATATATAAATCTAACTGTACCATCGTTTTTGCCCGAGAAGTCATTTATCTGGGTTATGATTACCCTATGCATATGTGCTATTCCAGGACCTAAATTACCAATACTCAAAATTCCTACAGCCGTCAAATAGTTTTGTATCGATTGCTCGGGTTCTACACATCGGATTGAGATACCAAGTACACCAGTTTTTAAGTTTAAGCCTAAGCTATCTAGCAATGAAAACCGCATTGCAATCGGTCCAGTGGTTTTTACGTGATGCGTGAACAAATATAAATAAAAGGTATCGTATTTTAACTAATTGTTTTTCACTTATATTATTTGTACAAACTTTTTGTTACCTACTGCTTTATTCTATGTAAGTATAGTAGATACATAGATAGATTAATGGTTTCTTATTAGTTTTAGAATTTAATTTGACTACATCTTCAGTAATATTTTAAATAGCTTGGTTACTGGAAACATTTCATAAAGGTAGTGCCAATTTCTCGGAAAAGGAAGTAGGTATGTTTAGAATTTAATTTTACCACTTCTGTAGGAAAATTTTAAAGGTACCGTTTCCGTTTCTTAAATATGAAGTAGAATACAAGTGACCCTGTGGAGAAAAATCATGTAGGTATAATTATATCTTTATTAAAATGCCTTTAGTTCGGTATCAGATAGATATAGGTGGGTTTAACTGTTTTACGTTTTTTTATCAACATTAAAAGCAGCTGTATCAATACATATGTAGTATAAAACAAAGTGACTTCCCGCCGTCTGTCTCTCTGTAACGCTTATTCGTTTAAACTACGCAACGGATTTTAATGCTGTTTTCATCATTAGATAGAGTGATTCAAGAGGAAGATTTATACGTATAGTTTGATATTGTTTTGTGTAAATTTGTTGAAATATGACGATAAATCTTTAAGATGTCGGAATAAATAAAACCAAGTCGCTTCCCGCCGTCTGTACCCTTAGATCTTTTAAACTACGCAACGGATTTTAATGCGGTTTTCACCATCAGTTAGTTAGTTAGTTTATAGTTTGGGACGTTTTATAATTTAAGGCAAGAGCTTTCCGAAGCCCTTGACACAAAATAAATAATACTCGTAATAGTACCCTTGGATGGTTTTAGATGTGTAACGTATAATTTTAACGTGTGATAACGTTATCTAACGGCGCGCGGCGGGACTGCGCTAATGTTTGGGTTTTTTCAGTTATGACGTTATTTCTTAATATGAAATGACTGATGCTGATAACATTTATTCAAAAAAATATTGGAAATTAAAATTGTTAGACGGAATAATACAAATACATTAATTTTAAAATAAGCAAACCTTATTTGTTTTTAGGAATTAAATATAGGTAGATAGGTAAATAAATAATAATGATGGTACGTAAAAATGTTCTCTCTACGCAGGCAATAATGAAAAATTATAACAAATGGTATACAAAATTAAAATATATTTAATTTCTGAAACCTCTATAATGTTTATTATTTATACATTACTAGCTGTGCCCGAGGCTTTGCAGGATATAAGTGTCATATGTGTTGTTCCAGAACCAACAGTACCAATACCATCAAACTTCGTTCAGTCAGACGTCAAATGGTTTTTTATTGATCGCTCGACTTCTATCTTCTATATAGTGTACTTGGTATCTCATTCTAACGAAACGACTTTTAAGTCAAACCTTAAGCTAACTAACAGTGAAAACCACATCGCAATCGGTCCAGTAATTTTTAAATGATGCGCGAACAAACAGGCAGACTATAGCTGCAAACCGCTATTTAGTAAACAAAATGTTTTGCCATTGCCTATCCTATACATCTTTGTTTTTTTTCTCTTTGTCCATCAACATCACAATTTTTTTGAGCTACATAATGATGTTGTAAGTAGGAATAGCCGCAAAATATTTAAATTATTTGTTCTTAATCAAAGAATTAAATTATATAGTGATAATGTCTATTGCTTGGCTATTCGCACATTTAACACTATAAGATACTACGGCTAGACGGATTTTGATGAAATTTGGAATGGAGATAGCTTATACCCTAGAATAAAACATACGATACTTTTTATCCCTGAAATTGTAAGTTTCTGCGGGAAAACAGGAAAATGTTGATTACTCGCTGTAAGGAACAGTTGCAGTGGAAACGAAATAACAAGTCTGTCAATAAACTTCAAGAGCATTGGTGCTATACCCACTTTTGCATTGGTTTTTAATATACTAGTATATTACGCGCATGTATGCGCTCAATACTGCGCAGTGTTAGATATATCGCCACCCGATGATCTACTGGCTAGAAGAACATAGGATGCTTTTTTCGCAAACCACAGTATAAACAGATAAACAGTAGTTCGCGCGGATGAAGTCGCGGGCGGGAAAGCTAGTATAATATAATTTTGTATCTCGTTGCTTTATTTTCAATTTTTGATTTTATTATTCTGTGCGTACCTTTAAATGGGTATATATAAAATTTCATTGTTACTATCACAATCTAAAATGTATAATACTTAATACTAATAGTTTTTACTTAATTATCATATATCGTCTGTGTGATTTTTGATTTAAGTATGCATGCATTTGTACACCGGAAACGGTAGAGTATTTAGGACTAATAACGATTGCAACAACTAACACACAATATTCTTTTAAATAATATTAAATATAATTTGTATTTGAATTAATATTTTAAGATAATTGTAAACAATTCGTATCTAGTTATATGTACCACAAACCCACCGTTGTTTACCGAAGTCCAATTGCGACATATTTAATCATACAAGTAGGTACTTCCTTAGATTGTGAAAGTACCAATTAAGCACTTTTTGTACTTATGTTGTTTTTCTATGAATAATGCGCAGTGGAGGTACTCTACATGTTGATTTGATTTAATTGCGCATAGCTGAATAAGCATTTATGTACTTAGATGTTTTTCTCGCTAAAGTATGAGAAATGTAACTACTTAGTTGTTTATTACAGTGAAGAATGAACTAGAAATCGCCTACGCATTTATAAAAGTTATATAAGAAAGTTACTAAGTACAAATTGTCATTATTTTATCTTCGCTTGAATTGTACGGTCAAAAGTAAGACCAATAAAATTAACTTCAAATTTAATTTGTTGTTTATTTTATTAAAATCTCGGCTCCGTCCAATTTGTCTATCTATACTTATACCGATTTAGGTATCCACCTATAAATATGATTAGTAAAGTTCTTATTTATTTTCTCTTTCGTCACTACCAGCTCTTTCAATTCTTTCTTTCAGCTCTATTGCAATTTCTAGCAAAGTTTTTATTTTTTTCCCACCTCATCTGTTCATGGTGCCTCCTTAAATTTTCTTGTTGGTACACATACCAAATAAGGTCGTGTAAAGCCACTTTGCTTTAGACATCGATCAAATCAAAATAAATCATGTAATAATATTATATCTAATATATTATAGAAGTACTTCATATTATAATTACGCTTTAGAATTTACAAATAGTGCAGAACAGATATCCTACTCTGTGATCACATAAAATAGGTATTCAGTGAATGTATCCGGTGTATCGTGTTAACAATCAGTGCATGTTATAGGGTTATAAATAGTCGATGTGGGTCGGGTCATCCAAGCCGTCCTTCAAGGATGATTGCGGTTGGCAGATGACAATGCGGTTGGACGCACGTCTACCGCCTGGACACTAGTTACACATTTTCCAGTTTTAAAGATAGGTACTTTATCGACTTAATGCAGTTTTGCCGCCATTTTGTTAACCTCTTTTTTTGATCGCGGGACAAATAATACCCGGGAACTTTAAGGCGGGAAACCTCCAAGGTTGTCGGCGCCGGAAATAAAGAATTTATGACCACTTTCTAAGGTAAACCTTATCGATTTAGATTAAAAAATATTTTTTTTATATTTTTTTTCCTTCATTTTTTGTTTTGCCAAATTACATTTTTTTTTATATATAAAAATTTTTTCAGCTATTCAAAAAAGTTTATTTATACAAAAAAATATGTAATTTGACAGAACAAAAAATAAAGGAGTTTTAATCATCATATCAATATTTTTTATTCTAAATCGATAAGGTTTGTTTTTTTGCATATTTGTGAAGTCTATCAATAAACTTTCCAAAGCAACAATAAAAAAAAATTGGTGGGATAATATTCGATTACAAAGTATTCGAGTATTAGTTTTTTGAGCACAACATTAGTTCATGTTTTATTTTTCAGTTGGTGCTGAAAAGCACCTTTTACTTTTTAAGTAGCTTAATTTATCTTAAAAGTTTGGTTTCGTTCTGATTTGTAGTTTTTGTATGAACAAGTAGATAACTAGGTTTATATGAACATTTCTGTGTTACAGGACTTTAGCCAAGAATGATGGAGTAACTAGATGATGCACTGACGTTCGGGCTTAGCGTACCTACTTATCACTTTTTATAAGTACCTATTATTATTGAGTGGCCTTTCCAAGAAGTGGGGATATCCTCCTTTTTTATGTCACGTCCGCAGACATACAGGATCTACTCCTGACCCCTTCCTATATCTAGGGAATCAGGAACTGCCAGTGACATGGTCCACAGAAACACCTAAACTCATAGGAAATACATGTGGTTCAAACAAAAAAAAACTCTGCGCGAGAATCGAACCCACAACCTTATACGGCTATATCATCATCGCCACGGCAGCTGACAATAGTGCCAGTCAACTCTATATTATTTTTACGCGACTACAGCGAAGCAAAGGAAGGGTAATAAGTTTAAGAGTATTTAATATAAACAAGGCAGGCAGCGTTCATTTCTACTCTATTATATTCAAAAGTTCAATATGAAATAGTAAACATAATTTTTAGTTGTCGAAGTAAAAGATCCAAACGATAGGCCGAAGTAGCAAATTGTTGTGGAGACCAAGAATGAAAGTACCCATTTTTCAACTGGTTAAGAAATTACCTATTACATTGACAATCACAAGAAGAAAGCAAGCACATTTCTCTATTATTACTTCACATCATCCACATTACTCAAACACTTCGTAACTTTCCCTAGCATACCTACCTACAAGTAGGTTTAAAAAAAGACGGAATCCACACCGCTGCTAAAGAAACGAGTGAAGCATAGGAAGTGGCGGAATGTGTGCGTGGATAATTTGTGGTGTTTTTTTGATACACTATTAAATCACAAAAGACTGCTTTGCTGTAGATTTTCCGTGAGAATTTGACAGAATGGACCAGTTTTCATATTTCATAAGGCAATGTAATTCGAAAACCATTTAGAGATTTGGCGACGCTGATCATTATTCTTATTTTTCCCAAAATGTTAGTGCAGTATCTACTATTAAGTAATAACTCTCAACCAAGCAGAGTTCGGTGGAATAATAAAACACAGTTGCTTATGAAGAACTCCTCTACTCTAGAGCCTGACTTTGACAGATATTATAAAAGTTTTTTTTTCGAATGTGGTTTCCGTAATCTTGTTCATACCACCGAACTCTGGCAGTTACGGCCTTTTCGAAAAAGCTACTTTTTAATAATTAATTTCTCTGAAAATATAGCTTAGATTGGAATAAGAAAAAATACAATCTTAGTTTTCAATATTCCTTCAGAGAAAAAATTAAAACAGTAATGTAAAAAAAAAATGTTGTCAGTTAACACCACTCACAAGGTCGAGCTCTAGCTGCGATGTGGCGGCCGAACGGCATAAAATGTAGTAAGTGTGTGCGTGCGTACTAGCGGATCGACATATTATCTTTCACCTTCGATTGGGCGCTGTGGAATCCGTTTTTAAAACATTCTTGTCTACCTACGCAATAGTACCTAGTCCTAGTTATATCAACTACTAGCTTACCCGCCCGCGACTACGTCCGCGCGGACTATTGTTTATCACGAAAAAAGCATCCTATGTTCATCTAGGATATTAAAAACCAATGCAAAAGAAGGCATAGCACCAATGCTGTTGAAGTTTTTGACAGACTTGTTATTTTGTTTCCATGGCAACCGTTCCTAACAGCGAGTAATGAACATTTTCCAGTTTTCCCGTGGAAACTTACAATTTTCCGGGATAAAAAGTATCCTATTATGTTTTTTTTTTATAATATCTCCATTCCAAATTTCATCAAAATCCTTCCAGCTGTTATTGCTTGAAAGCTCCCCAAACAAACAAACAGACGTTTTACTTTTATATATTGGTATGGATTTATGAAACTCTCACCCGGAACGAAGATAAGCGTAAGTTAATCTTCTTTTGTGCTTCTATAGAGCGGTATGTATAAGACTATCATATTATGGATAGAGTTCTCCAAGCCTATTGTATCAAAGGCGACAGAGTTAAAGAAAGAAATGTTTTAGCTGCTGTAAGTTGAACTGAAATGGAAAGTTGGATGATGAATTGACCATACAAATGTAATTCCAAAATCATTTGTAACTACTTGAAGCATATCTCCACCATATGTTGATATTATTCGGAATCGTATAGTATTTATCTAGGTTCCCCTCTGTATTTAGTTTTTAAAATACTTACCTGAAATTACATTTAAGCTAACTGTAAGGATGTTTGTCAGTAAATGCAAAATTTGCTTCATTACGTTTATGGTAAGCATTTTGAAAACAATAATATAGTTAGGAACAAAGATAAATCAGATAATGATTTTGGAATTACGTTTCTATGGATAATATATAGGCCACTTAACAATTACTAAATAGTAAAGTTAGTCAACATTGATTGCTGTACTTAAAAAAGCTTAGTAAAGCTTTTAACATAAAACTATTTTCACATGTGTGACTCACTATCAGAAACAGAGGCCGTCTGCGAGTAGCCGTGTGTTTATGACCTTTGAAAATGAATAAACGCAAAGTTATTGATCATTTTCCAATACACTCCACAAAATCAACATTCCTTCCTCCTGCATCAATGGCTCGTGTCCAAAAATACCAACTTCCCGCGTCAATCATCCAAAAATCACTTCTTTTTTTTTAAAATCAAATGACAGTCATAGCAAACATGCCTTTACTTCAAAGGTTTGCAAGGTGCTTACCTTACCTTCAATGATTATTGATGCTTCAAAGAGCTACAAAGTAGTAAAATGAAACAATAAAACGTCGTAAACAGTTGACGGCGAAACTGATTGCCGGTGGATTCTTCGTAACTGGTTAAAACTGGTATAAGTTACCGAAGCGAATCCATTACTTCATGCAGAATGACTGAACGCTTCCAAAAATGAAATTGAATTGATGTTTCCCTGTTTGGCGTTCTTTGTTTTTCGTACGCACATTTTCCTAGATGGAAATGAAAAAAAAAGGAAAAAAACCCATAAAAATTAAAAAAGTATATCTAGGTAACCTAAGATTTATAGGATTCCGTACCTTAAAAGGAAAAAGAAACCCTTATGGGATCACTTTGTTGTCTGTCTGTCTGTCTGTATGTCTGTCTGCCAAGACCCTTTTTCTCGGGAACGCGTGGAAGTAACAAGTTGAAATTAATAACAAATACTAAAGTCTGCAATCCCTTGGAGCCCTGAAAAAAACAAACTTCTAAGTCAACGCAATCAAAACATACGGCCGTTTATGCCGCATATTTTGACAGAAGGAAGGGATTCGAAACCTATAAGGTACTTCCCGTTGACCTAGAATCATGAAATATGGCAAAAAGCAATTGTCTTATAGCACAAGTAAAGGGAAAAATCCGAAAACCGTACATTAGTAGTTACCAATGTCACAAAACAAACTACAAATTTGTACGGAACCATCGGTGCGCGAGTCCGACTTGCACTTGGCTGTTTTTTTCTTTTCTTTTTCTTTCTTCCCTTTTGAATCTTTCTCTGCTGAACTACCTATACAAGTTTTATTTTAGTTACCTATACCTGATTAGTTCGCGTACATTTTTTTAAATTCAATAGATTGATGAACTCTTTATTAAACACCAACAATACAAATTTACAAAAAAACTTGACAAATAGAGTGTAACAATATGTGGTATTATCGCTCAAGGTGATCTCTTCCAGAAAACAAAAAAAAAACCTCTGCTTCACACCGAAAATTTATTTAAGTAGGTACCTACCCATCATAGCCCGTACCGATTTCCAAAAACAAATTACAAGAGGCTACAATCTGAATATACGAGTTAGTTCTGTTCAGTTGGAACAGAACTAAATCGTATATTGATAATTATCTAAAAAATAATTATCTACATGATAATTATCTAAAAACTCCAATAATAACTGTTAAAACCCTCGCCTATCGCGCGAACACTAATAATTATATTAAAAGTATTTAAAAGACAAAATATTTGCGTAAATAACATATTCGACGGGTTAACCACGAAAATATTGTGTAATAGACATACGTACGTGAAGGTTTACACATTTTTATATTACTTAATTGTAAATTACTAGCGACTCGCCCCGGTTCCGCAGTTGCAGGTACCTAGCTAAGGGTTTCTCTTTATTTGTACACGATTCTTCCAGTGTTTTGATTGACTAATTTGAACAAAAAACGGTTATTGTGACTTAATTATATTAATTAGACATATAGCCTCGTGGACTTTTTTTGTGGGTAATGTTGAATAGGTACCTACTATAAACATGTAATACATGTATCATCGCAGCGCACTCCAAATAATGACTTATATAGGCCAATTTATGATACCTTGGGATACATTATTGCAATTTTCGTAGGAATATCTTAAATAAAAAATAAATTAATACAGCAACATGTTACTCGCTGATAATGTAGCATTCTATAGATGAAAGAATTTGTAAAATCGGTTCAGTATTTTTTGAGTTTATTCATTACACACAAGCAAACGTACAAAAAAAACAAATCTAATCTTTTCTCTTTATAATATTAGTGTAGAATACTTAAGAATTCTCAAGAGAACCTTTACCTTGGTCCTAAAATATATTCCATACTTGCCTATCGCCTGACTGGGTTGGTATTCTCAGACTCTCCAGAGACTACCTAATAAATCGGCCTGGTATATTTTGAGACTCTCATGAGACTACCTAACTTATCAGCCTGTACGTGCCTCCAGAAGCTACTGCGGCACAACAAATTAAATGTTTATTGACTCGAGACGTCAGAGTTCGCTAATTATTGAAGATGACAACAAATAAATTAAGATCGGTTTCTCGTCATTCCTACGTCTGAAGCATACCTAGTCTATATATATGATATATATATGAAGTCTATATTATGTGTATACATACTGCGCCTGAAAGAGCATTCCAGATGCACTGATTTTGCTTGAAATAAGTAAATTAGCTTTTAATCTATACTTATAATAAAGCTGTAACAGGTGCAATTCTGCACATCGAAGATATTTAGTAAAAAAATGGAGTTTTCTCTATATTCGATACTGAAGCCAAAACTGTTATTTTTTGTTTTATTTCTTTCTGTCTACCTGTCTGTCTGTCTGTCGATCTATATATTGCCCGCGCTTCACGCCGAAACCACTGAATCAATTCAACTGAAACTTGGTATGATTTGAATTCATACTACGAGGTAGGACATTGGATACTTTTCATCCCGAAAAATTTAATGATTCCCGCAAGATATTGGTTACAAGTTATTTAAAAGAATACGTATCACGCTGAAACTACTGGACAACAAATTTTGATGCAACTTGACACATTCATAGTTTATATGATAGGTTAATAATTAATATTGAGGATAAATCTTATCCCGAAAAATAAAGGGTTCCTGCGGGATAGTGGTCCAAAGTTATGATAATGTTGAAGTAATAAATATCTATACTTATAATAAAGCAGTAAGTATGAAAAAGTCTGTACAAAGAAGGTAAAAAAAATGGTCTTAAAATAAATGAATGTTATATTCTGAACAAGAATATAACATTCATTTAAAACATGTCTGTCTGTCTGTATGTTTGTTTGTACGCGCATCACGTAATAACTACTGGACCGATTTCGATGTAGTTTTCACTATTGTAATTGGTATCTCAATCCAATGAGTAGAAGCCGAGCAATCGATAAAAATCCTTTGACGGCTGAAGAAAATTTTGAGCAAATGTTGGTATATTGGTATTTTAGATCTTGGAATAGCACATAGAGTACTTTTAACCTGGAGAAATGACAACGCGTGAGAAGCCACGGGTACAGCTATTTAGAAATAAAGCAGGCATATCCCAAAGGTTAAGGGCCGGTTTTTTGATCCGTAGTTAAGGCAACCAATGGTTAAATAAAGAAACAAATGGTTAAACTTTTGTAAAATCAGTTTTTTGATCCATAGTTAGGACAACCAATGGTTAAATAAGTATCCATTGGTCCTAAAAACTAACCACTGCTCCATCGAGGATTAGCAAGATGGCGGCTAGTTAACTCTCGGTAGCTACAGCTGTTTCGTGTGATTTTATTGAAATTGAATGAATTGTGATAATTATCCTGTTTAATTATGAATTTATATATAACGAGATACTTTGACATTACATATCTATGATATGTGAGGACGCCCACTAGTTTTGAGTCTATATTATTATTATTTTTAAAGATTGTAAGTAGTTGCCTTGCCTACACTCTTTAAGCTCTATATGACATAATTAAAATACTTGAATGAATTCATAGGATTCCCTTTGACAATGGGAAGAGAAAATAAAAAAAAAACAATAAAAGTTATTTTTGGTGTTCGACATATAAATAATGCTTTTCTTCCATTAGAGCCAACTATTTTTTGTTAATATTTTTTTTCATTCGTATTTTGCATTATGCTCTTCTTGAGCATATATTTTACTTTTTCTTCTCGAGCCCTTTTTTAAGATATAAAATCTATTTTAGCATCAAAATGAGTTATGATGAGTTTTCGTGTTTCAAGAGGTGAAAAAGCTCCTTTCCTTTTATGGTAGCAGTTTGCTGAAAACAATATCGTCAACATTAATGCAATGCCTTACAAAGTCAAAACATAGGGAAGGGCATCAAATAAAAGAATTATGTTTGTAAGTCTGTAATTGTTTACACAAAGATATTGAATTGTATTTTAAAATCACCATAAGTACCCCACAGTTTCACCCACGTTAACAATGATGTAAATTGATGACGATGGTGATGAACCGCATGTGTTAACCCAGCGTATCAGCTATCTCCATTCCAAATTTCATCAAAATCCGTGCATCTGTTTTAACCCTGATTGGTAACAAACATACATACAAATAAAATAATATTATTTATTTTTAAATAATATTAGTATTTATTTGATATAAAATTATTATAAAATTGGTGGTAAGGCCTCTACGTAAATTTTATGAATTATTTCCAAAGCATTTTAATTTATTGTATTGATTGATTGAAGCAATTTAAATCTGTCATTTATAGAATTTCATCTTTCGACATAAGCTTCCGCAATAAACGTCAAAATGCAAGTGCTGCCATAAAAAATAATGACTCCCTAAGAAAAAATCGGTAAGCTATTGCATATTGCAGTGGCAACATAGTTAACGATTAGTCAGTATTAACAATCGATGAATGGCGACCAAAAAACGGAAACTTGAGTTAACAATTGGTTATCTTTTAAGCCTTGGTCAGTTTAACAGATGGTCCGGACGATTTTAACTACGGATCAAAAAACCGGCCCTAAGTGTCATTTTGGCGCAAACCAAATGTCTGCACTGCGACTGTCCTGTTCTGACAACAGCGCAAGAGACCATCACAGATGGTAAGCAACGATGTAGCCGAGAGTGGAGCGCACAGATTATTAATCCTGCGGACATCTAGACTGACCCAACCATAGATAAGTTGTTTTTCTTTAATCAAAGCAGGCAAAGTTGTATGGAATTTAATGTCTAAACTGAACTGTTCGATTCAGAAATAAACTGCCTGTATGACTTTGACGTGCTATTTAAAATTCTGGGGCTATAAAATATGGCGATAAAACGATGCTTTAGAAATAATTTTCGCTTGCACGTGATAAACATGGGATTCTTGGCAACTGATGCTGTTTTTACGACGAAGTAACCAACATATAATTCCATAGTATGATTAATACTGTATTGACAAATGTAACTATCAAGCATCACTATTAAAAACAAAGCAAAGCATGCAAAACATTTTGGCTGTTTTGTTTTGTACGTACAATACAACTATAGTACATATAAGGAGAAAAAATAACACAAAATAGGTAGGAATTGTAGGTTACATAATACAAGCCTTTTTTTCTATCAATAGGTTTGTTATAAATATTAAAATCAGGCTAGCCATCAAGCGAACGAACTGGGCCCCAATTCTGTTAACTATTGAACCGCGATAACGCAAGTCGATAGCTAGAAATTTTTGCGAAAGTTTCTCATTTCACCACTTAAAAGTGCTACAAACAAAATTTTTCGGGAAATTTTCAAAAAAAATACGAAAGTACTTAAGTAAAACAATCCATGCGATCGACTTGCGTTATCGCGGTTCAATGTCTTACAGAATTGGGGCCCTGCTCGACTCGTCACTCAATTGTACAAAAAACTACTATAAGATTTTTCTAGGAATCAATCTGATAGTAAGAAGGTCCACTACTCGAGAAATTTAATGAAACTAGGTGGACCAGATAATAAAAAATACCATATATGTTATCTGCATGTTATGTTTACCCTAGACCCTATCCATCTGTTATTTTTGTTTTATTTGATAACAAACGAGTCATCAGTCAAAGTTTACCTTAGATTGATGATGATTGATGATGGTGTCCTCCTTGACGTATCCGTCAGTGGCAAACCCTGTTAGCTTCGGAGGTGAGAGCGCAGATGGCTTGCAAACCCAAAGTCTTAAAGGTCTTGTTTTAGGGCGTACAGTACTACTGATCAGTAGTTGTAAGTTTAGGTTGTACTATTATTGATTCTGTGGTGTAGGTGTAGGAAGGCTTGGGCGGACGGTTCTTTTTGTGAAGGCGCTTAGCGTCGAGATCTTATAACCGATTATGTTCAAAATAAGTCACGGCCTTGTTGACAGAGTTGCGCCAATCTAGACTCTGGTCAACTAAGGCGGTGTGGTCACCTCGTGCGTATGAGCGACTCCAGGCTGCCTAAATTAGCGAGCTGCGCGCACAGCGTTGGGAAGACTTATTATCCGAAATGTCACCAACCCACCAGGCCTACTGGGGGCTGGCGAGAAAGCTTAAACCCGACACCATCACCGTAATACCCCCTCTCAATAGAATCGATCCCCCCCCCCCCCCCCCCCTCGAGCCCGTTAAAGCCGCAGAGGTTGAGTCGATAATCAAGGGCCTCAAAGTGCGAAAGGCCCCCGGTGCTGACGGCGTCAGTAACAGGGTCCTCAAGCACTTTTCTGTCCCGTTAGTTTATCTCTTAGTCAGCATCTTCAATGCAGCCTTGAGCAATTGTTCCTTCCCCGACGCCTGGAAGAATGCCGACGTCATCGGCATTCACAAACCAGGCAAAAAGGCATCCGAGCCTTCCAGCTACCGTCCTATCAGTCTCCTCAGCTCGCTGGGGAAGATCTACGAGCGAATCCTTCTGAATCGACTCCGATCCATCGCGAAAATCAAAAAGCTCATACCGGATGAGCAGTTCGGCTTTAGAGCGAGACACTCTTGCCCTCAGCAAATGCACCGCATCACGGAACACATCCTTAAGGGTTTCAATAGGGAACCAAAACCCCAAACCACGATGGTCTTCCTAGACGTGGCGAAGGCTTTTGACAAGGCGTGTATATCAGCGTGCCGGGCTGATATACAAGCTGTATCAGCTCGGGTTGCCAGATCGTCTTGTGCTCATAGTACAAGACTACCTCACCAGCCGGAGCTTCCGCTATCGTTTCTAGGGCAACCGATTATCCCCCCACCCCATCAGAGCCGGAGTCCCTCAGGGCTCCGTGCTATCTCCACTTCAGTTCACGCTTTACACAAGCGATTTCCCCCGCATCCCCAAAGTAGAGATCGCTCTCTTTGCGGACGACACCGCGATTTATACCACCGGATAGAATCCAACTATTCTACAAAGAGATATCCAACGAACGCTCGGAGCGTTCGTTGGATATCTCTTTGTAGAATAGTTGGATAGCGAAGTGTGTGTGTGTGTGTGTGTGTGTCCCGTAAGTGGCGAATAACGATTAATCCCGAGAAGAGCGTAGCGATGCGTTTCACTCACGGGGTTAAACGCTATTTCCCAATTAAACAAGTCACGATCAATGACCGACCCATACCGTGGGAAAAGTCAGTTAAATACTTAGGAGTCACCCTTGACTATCGACTCAACTTCAATGATCACATCAGCGCCGTCCACAAAAGGGCGGCATTCTACCTATACCGCCTCGCGTTACTCCTAGGCAGGCACAGTAAAATGTCTCTTAGAAATAAGATGACACTCTACAAAACCTACGTCCGACCGACAATGACATACTCGTCCGTAGCTTTTGCTCACGCCTCCCGCATCTCCCTAGAGAAACTTCAGATTTTACAAAATAAATTCGTTTGCGGTGCATTAGATGCCCCCTGGTATCAGAGGAACATCGACCTGCACAGTCATATCGAGCTTCCCTCGATAGTTCAATATATGAAAAATGCCTCTCGCCGCTACTTTGACGCGGCACCCCATCACCCCAACCCCCTAGTAGTTCAGGCCTCTGACTATACGGCAGACGCGACAACAGACGCACGGCCCCTTCGTAGACGCCCTAGAGACATCTTGAGCGATCCGGACGATGAAATCGCTGCCGCAGTGCAGGCAGCGATTGATTCGCCCACTCCGTCATCTTCACCATCTTTCAACACAATTAGACACAGACACCTCATCCGCATCCGCCTCGCATCCGGCGAGATCGAAGGTCCCGTAATTAATGTCGTTTTATTCGCCTTCGAGTTTCTTGCCGATTCTTCTCGGTCAGTTATGCAATTAATTTAAAGGGCTCCAGCCATTTCATCAGGGCCCCCTCGATCACTACCTAACAGTGGAGATCGAGGGGTGTTTAGTTCGATACTCCCCAAGTAATCAATGGCAACTGTCCAAGCCGAGGTTCGTACCCCCTGGGTGCCCTTGAGCAAGTGGCCAAAAACTTAACTTTGGCGTGCGCCTTCTGCGTCACGCATTGCGGCGGAGCGCTTTTGCGCCCGCCCCACCGTCCGGAGACGCTGTAGAGGTCAGTTATAGACCAACAGCACATATTCAGAGGAATGGGAAGAGCTGGCGCAACAGAGACAAGTTTACCTTTACTACTACTTCAAAAGGAGCTCAACCAAGTTAAAAAACCCTGATTTACAATCAGCGTCAGATTGGACGAAATATGCCTGTTGGGACATATTAAGTAAGTAGGTATATTTGGCTACAGCCGAAAAAGTCTATGTCAGACAGAGGCCCTCGGGCGGCCTGACAAATTCTGACACCAGAGGCCAGCACTACCTCATGCGACAAACAAACAAACAATACCAGACTCTACCAAGCACTGTCGAGCTGTAGCCAATTTAAACTTTGCGAATCTAATGAAACAATTTAACAAACTGCTTTTTTTAGTGGATCCAGCAACAACTTGCTAAAAAAACGTCATAGCTACACATTGGTATCGTATTATTATTCGTAGAACATTATAGGCAAAAGATCGTCTTGGAAGTATGTAAAAAGTCCTTCCAAAATATAGCAAGTGTATGAAGGTCACTAGATTAATTTCTTCTTTTCTACTCTCATGTTCTG
The DNA here is from genome assembly GCA_946251855.1 of Alsophila aescularia. Lineage (NCBI taxonomy): Eukaryota > Metazoa > Arthropoda > Insecta > Lepidoptera > Geometridae > Alsophila > Alsophila aescularia. Next base: position 42,221,603 of record OX276381.1, read on the forward strand.
ATCATAAACAGGAATATTAATAAAAAAAAGCTTTTTCTAGTTTTTTTTTAATGAATGTCACTTTTTTTTATCGCATTTTCAATTTATACGTTTTTTCTCTTATTTTTTTACCTATATTTCTTTTCCTTTTTTTTCGGTTTGTGAGCTACCCTGAAACTTTCAGTAGAATAGCTAATCGGGAAGTGCTCGAAATTTGAGCCACAACATTCCAGAACAGGCAGAAATACATATATACAAGTGAAGTTAAATAAATATTTTAAAAATAATAAAGTTTTGCAGCACCCTTCTATTCAATTTGCTTCCATCCATTGACTTTGGGCACAAGAATTTTTAGGGACTTTTTTTGTGCCTCTGAATTAGTACAGTACGGTAGGGAGGTAGTAGTTCAATATTTCCGCCCTAAAATAACGGTGAGAACAATGTTTTATCGCAGAAAGACACCATTTGGTCAACAACGAATTGAGTTCACAAACAAAGTTGCAATACGAAAGAAAGCACTTTAAGTAAACCTTTGTGCGTTTTTCAAAGTAGCTCATTTCAGAAATAAATTAGGTTTAAAAAAACCTTCGTTTCATAATAAAGTTATTCTAAGTAATTCAATTAGAGAGTGAAGGCCGTAGAAAATATAAGGCTTCATTGCGAACTACAAAGTAAACACTCTAATTGTGAACAACATAGTACAGAAAGCACAGAATAAAATAGTATTAGATACTCCGGGAGTAGTAGTCCTGATTTAACTATTCACAAGTATTAATAAATATAATTTAGTAAGTATGTTGATTTACTTAGAAATAGCATATTTTTTTGTTGTGAATCAGGTGGTTCATGATTTTTGTGCCCGATTACACTAAGCCCATCATTTGGAATAAGTAATCGTAGGTATTTAAAACTGAAAATACGAGTACCTGGCCTTAGTGAAGTAGATACATATTATACATGTTTTTATGGAACTTGTAAATTCTTCGCTGGCTGCAACACAGAAACCATACATTTTACATATTACCAAAATAGGTACCTAGTACCTAGTTAATTACATATATACTTCCGTGGGCAACTTACGTCACGAGAGATGACTACCTCAACAAGTCATAGGTTGATAATGAGACATGCGACGTAATTATTAATCACCTAGGAATATTTAAATCAGAACCTTTTTAATAAAGGAAATTTCCACTACCTACCTTACACCTACCCTACTTAACTATCAGCAGATATTCGCATTAGGTACCTACGAAGATTCCTCGGAAGAGATTGATTAACAACTGATAACCGATAAGCAGGTTTGAACCGCATTTCACCTAATTAATGTTTGGAAATTTCCTTTGAACGTGTTATCTTGAATCTCTTGGTATAAATTTAGGGTAATTCCAAGAATGTTTAAAGAAAATGACGGATTACACACCGCCAAATGGAAAGTGAAGCACCCAAGATATGCCAAACCGCTCGTACGTACAAGCCCCACGCGCACACCCTATGTTATGCCGATCAGCCGCCACATCGCAGCAAGACCTCGGCCTTGTGAGTCGTGTTAAATCTGTCAAGTTCACATGGAAAATGCAGTCTTTTGTGATTAAATTGTGCATCCACCACAAAACACCACAAATTATCGAATCACGCATATACTTACGCAGCCACCATTTGGTTTGTTTTCTACTAGGGGTATTCACAATAGCGTGGACACCAACTTCTCTACCACACTTCTACAATAACTTTGAAAAAAAGCAGGCAATTTTGTATTTACATTAAGGAAAAAAGTGTGGATGGATTGTGTGAGAGATGACATGTGTAAGAAGGGAGAGAATACTGAGATGACAGCTAATAGAGAGAAATGGAAGAAAAGTGCATGTTGTACCGACCCCACATAATAGTGGGATAAGGGTATGGAGATGATGAGTAAGGAAATCAGATCAGCAATCTTTTCAAAAGAGGTTTTTATCTCCTGCTTGGTTTTAGAGTGATTAATTACCTAACCTCTCTAATATTTTAATTTGTATCGCTTGTAAAAATGAGCCAAGCGTACCTTCACGTAGGTATGGCACGTATAGGTATAATGATAAATATAATAAAGTTTTACGTTTCATTGATACCATTTAATTGCATTGTAAAATAACAATAATGTCTATCTACCTATCAGCCTATCGACAGTTTTAAATATTAAGTATTTATTTTACCAACAGCGAATTGATTATTTTTTGATAACCTCATTTTGATATTTCATAACATGATTAGAACAGGTTTTTACTCAACTTATATACCACCTACCTACTTGTAATCTGGACTGAAGTGGCCATGGGTTTATTTATTGTCTATTTATTGACTTCAAATACTTTGTTTGCTTAATGGTAAGCGCCACGGGCAGCACCAGGCACAATTGCAATGCAATGCCATCCAGAACTTTGGTTGCAACATTTTGCGTTTTTTTTAAAGTAGGTTATATGCTGTTGGTCTATAACTGACCTCTACAGTGTTACCGTATGAGGAGCGGCGGGCGCGAGAGCGCTCTGCTGCAATGCGTGACGCAGAAAGCGCACGCCAAAGTAATTTTATTTGGCATCTAGCTCAAGTGCATCCATGAGGTACGAAATTCGGCTTGGGCCGTCGCCTTTATCGGAGGTCGGATATTACACCCCTGGATCATCACTTGTGTTAGTAGTGATCCAGGAGGGCCAGACAAAATGGCTAGGAACCCTTTGGTTAATTAAAAACTGACCACCGATTTGAACCGATTTGAACCTTCGAGAAGAATCGGCAAAAAACTCAAAGGTGAATAACTGATTAATTGCGGGAACTTCAACCTCGCCGGCGAGGTCAGTGTCTGTGTCTTAAGTGCATTTTGCGCAGCACTGCACTGGGACAACCCAGGTTTATCTATGTCCCAGTCATAGATAAACATAGAAAGAACAGTAGCCGCTCTAGCCGGCAAAATATGTAGGCCTCTTGTATGTCCATTCCTCCACTGCTACGTTCTGGCCAAGATAGGCTCAAAACTGGGATGAAAGGTGAAGAGGGAGGAGGCTTATGGCCTGCCACTGCAAGGCACTGATGTTGATGATACGTTCTTGATTCGTTTTTTTTAAGCGCAGAGGCACGGCAATGTATAGGCATTCTAGGTGCACCGATCGAAAGGCGCTCCCTTCAATCCCGTGAAGCGCACCACACTTGCGCGTCTCACCTCACACCAGAAAAGGGCTGCGTTTTCGAGTTCCGCATTGTATTCATCTTTATTGTAGCGCCAAGAGACTCCAAACTTTGGGCTCAACTGATTTTCGGTTCGGTTTGTTTATGACGTCATATTATAGTCAAGAAGGTTTAATAAAAGATGGAGACTACACCACCAAATCGTAAGTGAAGCACCGAAGATATGCCGTTCAGCTCGTACGCGCAACGCACACACTTACATCATGTTATACCGATCGGCCGCCACATCGCAGTAAGGTCTCAGCCTTGTTAGTCGTGTTAGTTCTGTCAAGTTCTCACGGAAAATCACAAACAATATAGTCATTTGTGTTAAAATTGTGTAACAACAACTAAACACCACAAATTATCCAGTCACACACACACACACTCGTACGAAGCCGCCATTTGCTATGCTAGCGTTTGTTTGGTTGTCTCAGTCATTTTCTAAACCTTTATTATTATGATATAATTTTGTAACTTGTTTACTACTCCAATATGTGGCCCATCATTTATGCATTTTGGCTGCACTATGATGGTTTTCGCCTGTAATGTGCCAAGTTTTCTGTACTGATTCATGGGCGTTGTTTATAACTAGGTATGCTATTTTTTCTATTTTCACAGACCATGACTTAGTGCTCTATAGATTATACGTGTACGGTACATTTATATTCTTGTTTGAACTTTCGTATTTTTTTGCTGCCTAATATAGTTTTTTTTTTTTTATCGCGTTTATTTTAAGTCTCCTACTTACGAGAAAAACAAAAACCAATACAGACAATTTTTTTTTTAATTTGCTGTAACCTAATATTCAACTTTTTACAGAGCAAAATTTTATTTTCACGAAAAAACTTACGGCACTTACACAGTCATTTTATGCAGAAAAATCTATTTTACAAAATCCATAAATGTATAAAAAGCTTTGAATAAGTGCATTTTTTGAAATATTTTGAACGTTTATCGTAAACTTTACAAAGTTAGTGTGGCTAATTTAATTAATTATTTAAATTATTCACACTAACTTTGTAAGTTTTCCTTCGAAGTAGCTTTGGAAAAATCACTAAAAGAACATGATAAAGGTAAAAATGTTAATGGTGAAAGCCTTCAGGAAAACGACGAATATCGTAAAGAAGGCAGACCAGAAATAGACTTTGAATTATTTCAGTTTTTATAAATTATATTAGTCATACAAACTGTAATTTTTGAAAAAAAAACTTGTAAGGGCGTGTTATTAACACAGGGTGGATGTGTTATAGCAGACAACCCGGATAGTTTACAGTGCATACGTAAGTATTTTGTTTTAGTTCTACTTACTTGGAAGCCCTCTACTTTCAAGTGACGCGCACCAGACATTCAAGTCGTCTTGTACTTCTTGCAGTGTTTCTATTAAAACTATGTCATCTGCATACAGTGACCTGTCCACTTGGTTTTTATAGATTTTTGGTGACAGTCCATGACGACATTGAAGAGTAGAGGGCTGAGCGTTGAGCCTTGATGAACACCTCTAATTCTGCAAATTTGGTTGATTTTATACATGGAAAAAGCAATAATTGTCCATGATAAAGGTTGATCTTCAGAAAATCTCGGGGAAACGACGAAGCTTGGAAGTTATGTATACCAGAAAAGGTTTAATTACCGCCAAATAAATGGCAGCTGCGTGTGTGTGTGTGTGTGTGATAGGATAATTTGTGTTTTTTGTAGTTTATACACTATTTCATAACAAAAGACTGTGTTGTTTTTTATTTTTCGTGAGAACTTGACAGACAAACAATTTCGAGAACTTGCTGCGATTTGGCGGCTTGTGATTTTGGCGGTTAGTACGAAGATATCGAGCTAAATACTTATAAATAAATTAGCCACAACAAATTTGTAGTAGGTAGGTACTTATCCTTTGATGCAGTTTTATTGGCAATAGTATTAACATGACACGACAAATGGTAATGCATGTTTGGTAGCCAGAACGACTTTGTACTATTTATTTATAAATCTTCACGAGTTTACAAGTAGGTACCCTAATGTGGACTAGTATTGTGAAGTACATAATCTCTCTGTATCGATTATGAATGCGAAACTCATAGCCATCGCCGATGCCGTATCGTATGTGGAATCCATTAATCATGATAAATTTGTTATTTTAACTGATTCTAAAAGTGTACCTATTACAACATTTGCCTCGCTGCACCTCGACTTTTCGAATTATCCCGATTGCCTATCAATATTGGATCTTTCTTTCCGATCCAAGGCGATTATTTAATAATAGATTCCATCTCACATAGGTAACAGTGGCAATGAGACAGCTGATTTGTTAGCCAAGTAAGCATGTAGTGAAGGTATTGATTTCCCATTACTCCTAATAATTACAGCTTATACTTACTTCAAAAATATGTGCCGTGATCTACGGAAGGAGTATTTTGATGAGCTTTCCCGAGAAAAAGGAATTTGGTAGACAAGACAATCCAACCTCAGCCGTTAAACTCGCCATGGATTGATAACAGCCTGCTAGGTAGGCAGGATCTGGTTTCGAAGGGTTTTACTGTTTCGACTGCGTTCCGGGCACATTCCATTGAATAAGTTTGCGTATCTCATGCGGAAAGTAAGTTCATCTTTGGGCAGCGCATTGTATTAAAGATGAGGACGAATGAATGGAATGTGTCAGAAATGTAATTTAATAAAGATAATTTTGTAATTCTTATTTGTCTTATCCAATGTTAGATAAAGCCAAGATGATTCTGAACCTAGTGAAGTGTGCATTAAAAGTCAGATAATAATGAATGCCGGTTTTGTGTGTATTTTTAATATACACCTAGTACGTAGCATTAAATAGTTTATTTAAGTCCGTATGTCCATGGATGTCTTACAGAGCGACATATTCGCTTTAGCCGCTAAATAGCGTAAAAGCTCTTTAATAAACATAAAAAACCTTAGACTTAATGTTGTCTGGCTGTGTCCGCGGCGTTGCCCGCGTGGTAATTTTTCTGGGTTATATAGATCCTGGGAATTATTCCAGAACCAGACGTACCGATATACCAAAGGGGTCCCTAAATTGTCCTATGAAGCCTGAATTAGTATGTCAGCTATTTTGAAAACGTCGCTTCCCTTTTCAAACCATAGTAAATCGATAGAAGACTTCAATACAAACAAACAATGTTGACACTAGTATCCTAGAGTGTCGTGATTCTGCGATATTGGAGATCAAAGACAGATTGTGACCTACATCAATCTAGCCCTTTCTGCAATACCATTTATTACTTCAAATATTTTGCAGCTTTAAATCTATACGCAAATAAAATAGGTATATAAATGTCTGTACAAAGTTAATTTAAAAAAAAACTAGAGTAGGTAGGTACGTATATACCAAAGGTAGGTATGTATATTCTTGTTCGGTAGCTTATTTTAAGTACTCTTGATCATTTTTTGTTAATTATCTTCATTGTATCGAATTTTTGTAACTTACTACTTTAATTATAGATAGATAGGAGGATAAAGTATGAATCCTGTAAGTTTATATTTTTTAGTTTAATTTGTACTATTATTTATTATATGGTTTAGTAGTAGAACCACATAATAAATAATAGTTCTACGTGTAGTAGAGATGGAGTAGCGATAGTGGATCTAAATAGATTTGTTAATAGATATAGGTTCCTATCTACCTTTCTAGTATATTGTGTAATATTCGGTATTTAAATCTACCGTGCAAGTCAATTGTATAACAAATGCTGTAAATAAAAATTTCGCTTCCAATGTAATTAGGTTTTGAATTCCTAAAGTATGTAACCTACAAGTTTATGCAAGTGAAGTCAGGTGAATGAGGGTAGGTAGTACATGCAATGAAATAAAAGAGGTCGTGTACAGAATTATTTTTATATTGTGTAATACTTAAAAACATCAGATCATTTATAGTACGAACCAAACTTAATGGCGGCTGTGAAGTGCGCTGTTAGCGCGGCATCGCGCATCCCTTCACCCCTCCAACGCCCGCGCATACATAATATTTGCTAATGCGCAGCGCTCCGCGGTAACTTCACAGCCGCCATTAAGTTTGGTTCGTACTATACGGCATTGGTCTCATACATGCCATACAAAGACTGATTAAATTCCGCAAACAATATATTCCGTGAGAGATTTTACATACTTTTATATATATTTATGTACTAACCAACATGGCAGTCCAACAGGCATAGAGGAACTATAGGCGAATAAAAAAATAAAAAGCTTATCGTTGACAATTTCTCCTAATTTTTCGTTAATCAAAATCTCACAGAGATACCTAATTTAGAATTTCCTTCACTATTACATTTGACTTCATATATATCAACTAGTCATTAATATTACTCAGTTATACTGATATATTATTTACCGTTTTTCAAATCTGGTCCGATCACACAGTCCTTTAGATTTAATTAACAATTACATAAAATCAAGCAAAATTCGTAACAAAACATTTTGTATAGCTTTAGAGGCCAAACCCCATACCTAAGTGGTGTATAATACTAACTAACTAAGTATATCGACATCGACGACTGTATACACTACGGTACTGCCTTTTGTACCAATATCAGCAGTACGCACTTAAATATAAAGTTTTCACTAATATAAATAAGGTACGATTCCCATTATGTCTAAAAGTACTATAGTATCCTTCTTTTTGCGTCCTAACATTCCAAAAATCTTTTGATTAATCACATGCAGAAGGGTCCAGATGTAAATGCCCCCATTCTGCCGAATATTTGCTATTACTTCCTCAAAACAAAATTGTTTGAACATCTCCAGAACTTTCACAAATCAACTCTCAGCTAAAATAAATTACAGCACATCACTTACAAATAACAAATCACAGATACCTTTCCCGAACTGCCATAAAATAACCTCTACGCGACATCCAGGGCTTCGCTGCAACATGCAGACCCTAGAGTCGCGGCTTAAACTAAACGCAGTCTTAAAATCCATACAACATAATGGCTCTCTACAACCTAATACTGACAACCTCATCTGAACAAACGATATGACAATACATGCAATGGTTACGTGAAGTGGTTTAAAGTTCAAATACTACTTTCGCATCGTCGACGCGAAGAAAGGTGATCAGGGTTACGGTCCGGTGTAGGCGGTTAGTTAGCACATTCATCACAAGTTCTACTCATCTCTGTAGAGTTCACTATCGGAGTATCACAGATAGTGGCGGTGCCCGGCGACCCGGCATCACAGGTAGGGCACGCAGGCCCCGCAGCGCGAGTGCCGCTCGGGGGATTCCGCGCGGGCCCTGCACAGAGGCACCGGTTAGCTCACGACGAGCGCTCCTCGGCCCGCGGCTCGGACCGGCCGAGCGCCCGCTTCAACTTCTCCACCAACCTGCTGTGGAACTTGTCCTCGCGCGGCTTGCAGGCCTTGCTAGCCGAGCCCTTGCTGGGGCTGTCGGCGGCGGTGCGCAGCGATGCTCGCGACGGCGGCGCGCGGCAGTACGACAGCGAGCGCATGGTAGGCGCGCTGCGGTGCGGGCTCAGGGTCGCCGAGCGCGATGAGAACGCTGGGCCCTCCGACCGGGATTCCGACACCTTCCTCACGCGCCCCGGCACCGACTTCTCCGTAGACTCCGAGGGCCGCCTCGACCGCTGCGAGTTGTATATATCCCAGTCGTTCTTCACTACAGGCATCATGAACGCCATCTCGGCGGAGAGAACGGTGACTCCTTAACTGTAACGTTTTTGGTTCGATACCGTCAGCCGGCTGACGAAAAAGTAAGCTCCGATCACGAAATATAGCTCTCCGATCGATACTTGTATATCTCACTGATGTTCGATTTCACGTAATTTTGTGTCTTTTGTTGATGGTTGTAAGGTCAATATTGACTTTTCCGGTTGTAAACGGATGGAGCTATGGGAAAATGTTGGCTTTCACTTCAATGTCACGAGCACTGAACCGATTAGGATAGGATGTTCACCCTAGGACGATTTGCGGTAGAATGAAGTTATCGTGAAAACACACCCTGATTATAAGGAAAATAGTGGCGCCACTGTCGTAGCGGCTGAAATGTGAAGCTTGTATATCTACTGTGAGGCTATTAACGGCCAAAATGCGTTGTTTGAGACGTCACGGACCTTATCACATTTATCTCGATGCGTAACGTAATTCTAATGACTAAAGATAACAGAATGATTAGCAAATAATATAAATGAGTCATTTGAATACAAAGTCGATCCATTTGCATTGTGTTGCTCCGTTTTTTTTATGGTTGAAGTTCATGACAGTAGTAGGTACAGCTACTCGATGATAGATGGCGCTCAAAAGATGTTGATAAAAGCGACACCTCTAACGGTTGGTAGAATTTTCTAGATGTTTTCATATTGTTACGTGAAGATACTTTGCAGTTATTAATTTTCAAACCTTAAACATAGTTTTGACGCTATTTTTGGGGTACCGTACTAAAGGTTGGGTCCAAGCAGAAGTCAGAATCCTATTGCTGTGATAACGCTCTGTATTTTGAGTCTTTCACCTGATGGTATTATTATTGCTTTTGGAAACCTTTTCGTCCTCTTGGCTTGTTTATGCAAGCAAGTTGTCTGTAGGTTGATACTTTTGCGAAACAAGCTTGTTGTGACGGTGTAGTTTATAACTGTTCCTTACTATTCTGGCAGTATCCACTTGCTAAGAAAACCATTTTACAATCTATGGAGTGAATATTTTGATGAACATTCAGAGGAAAAGGGGATCTGGTATAAGACCATCCAACTACATCCGCCTAGAATATCCTGGATAGACAACAGTAGGTCAAATAGAATAGACATGGTTGTAGCCTTGAGTCTTCTTTCCGGACATATCCCCTCGAAGAAATTCGCATCCTTGATGCGTAAAGTTTCCTCTCCGAATTTTCCGACTGTGGCTCCCGATGACATTTATAACATTCTGATGCAGTGTATCCGGAACGAAGTGTTTCGGAGATATTGTTGCCTAGACTGGAAACAAGTAGGCGATTGGAACAGCATTTTGGCCTATCCGTTGTCGGAAAGAGCTAAAATGTTGTATCAATGATATAAAATAGGTATGAAACCTAACTATTAAAACCTAAGTGTTAACCTCTTATTGATTTTCTTACTGAGCGGCATAAACGTTAGCGATAAAGCTCACAAAAAAAAGAAAACAGAAGAAAGTTCTCTGTAAGAAATAGCCGCAGGCTGGTATAGCGGTATTGTACAACATTGTTTTTTTATGAATAAGTATAATCATTATTTTTTAAGTTGTTTCAATGTGTTGAATAAATGATTATTGTACTGTTAAAATATCAAGTATGACGGAAAACAAACAGAAAAGCAAATAATCCGCACTTTCCTGATGACCTGTATTCAGTCTTCAGTGCCTGATGGCGAAAATTATAATCTGATGATGGTAATCTGACTTTTAATACCAAGGAAAAAAAAAGCGCAAATAAAAATAATAATAAAAAAGGTCAATTAAACCAGACCTTTGCAAATATGGCAACATTGTTATCCAGAAACTAAGAAAACTAGGAACTAATAAATATACATCATTGGTAAAACAATATTCAATAAAACATACATTATACCAAATAGTAAATCAAAACAAATGAAATTAATTTAGTATTTTATTAATAAACTTATAATAATGTCAGCAGATCAAATATAACAGAAACTTCTTTCCAATAAACTTAATAATAGTAAAATATCGCAACAGGTAAATGTAATTATTATTGTGTCGGTACATTATTATCTAACTTTTTAGCATTAGCAGTTTAAATCCTACGCGAATTAATATCAATAAATAAATATCACATAATCTCTGGTGGGAAAAATACAACATTATTAATTCATAATAATAAGCTGTGCCAAGCTCTCAATACAATCATTATTAACGGGCACAAATTAAAAATTATATAACCCCGACCCCCCCTTTTTTATAGCTAAGAAGCATCTCGATCACATCAGTTTCAAACATGCCGTTTCATACACTAGTTTATCTACACTCATGTAATAGGAACATACTTTTAATGAAAAAAATAAAGTCGTCTCTTTTTTCTTAATTTTGCTGGTAAAAGCTCGTTCGTCATGTTCGTTGCTGTTCCGTGATGTCCGGTGGAGTCAAATTCTCCTCACGAACACTGTTTTCACATCTTTGTCACATTTTTAATCAGGATAAAACTTAATCAGCATAATAAATCACAAAAAATTGGTTAGGTACTAAAAAAAATGGTCCACAGCGAATTTGCGCGCATACGGTCTAACACGCGCCGCCATAGATAATAAATGACGAAAACTCCGTAGGTATTATTCTTTCTTCTCGATTTGTCATAATTGAAATTGATCATCTTGAGCAATTCAACGAGTTGTCTTTGGTGGCCGCATTATATTAGTTTGATGACCACTTTGTAAAAATAGTTTGATCAACATCAGAACTTACGTTTATTGAACACTAACGTTTTGTTCCTCTCTCGATTTTTCCGGGTCGTAATATCCATTCAAGTTGATCATGGTGAGCAATTCGACGAGATGTCTTTGGTAACCGCATTCCATGAGTAGGTGACCACTTTGTACAAATATTTGATTAACATCAGAACTTACGTTTATTAACACTAACGTTTTGTTCCTCTCTCGATTTGTCCAGGTCGTGATACCCATTCAAGTTGATCATGGTGAGCAATTCGACGAGATGCCTTTGCTAACCGCATTCCATGAGTTTGGTGACCACTTTGTGCAAATATTTGATAGACATCAGAACTTACGTTTATTGAACACTAACGTTTTGTTCCTCTCTCGATTTGTCCAGGTCGTAATACCCATTCAAGTTGATCATGGTGAGCAATTCGACGAGATGTTTTTGGTAACCGCATTCCATGAGTTTGGTGACCGCTTTGTGCAAATATTTGATCAACATCAGAACTTACGTTTATTGAACACTAACGTTTTGTTCCTCTCTCGATTTGTCCAGGTCGTAATACCCATTCAAGTTGATCATGGTAAGCAATTCGACGAGATGTCTTTGGTAACCGCATTCCATGAGTTTGGTGACAACTTTGTGCAAATATTTGGCCAACTTTTCAAATAAGTGGAAGAGTTCGTTAAGCTGTGGGAAGCTCGAATGTGTGAAGTTGCCGTCGGATTCTTTTTGTTGCCATTCACTGTAAAACAGAAAAGTTTTTTTTAATAGTTAATGATTTTGTCGTTATCTTTAGCAAGACTTCTATCTAAAGAGTTCCATCTTAAGAGTTATAGAAATCTGAAGAGGTCTAGCTAGTATCATAGTCAGTACCTAACATAAAAAAGTAGACCCTACTTCCCACTATAATAATTATCAGTTTAGAGTAATTGTCTTACTACTAGATAAAATTACAGTTTAAAGCGTAACACAATGAATTTCAAGTTCTTTTTTCTTTTTTCTTTACATATACTGTCCACTGTTGGGCAAAGGTCTCCCCCATTTTCTTCCATTTTTTATTATTGTTTTTTTATTATTTACAATGTACCACTATATTTAGCTTTGACTTTTCAAAGCGAAGAGTTGAGTACGCTATGTTTTTCGTTGAGTGACGAGTCAAGCATGTCGCTCCATCGTCTCTCATGGTAAGCTTCACGCCTTCCCATAAAAGTTGCAGTGCCACCCAGAACGTTGGTAAGAAAAGCTTCTTTTTTTTAATTACGGACTAGGCAATCGTTCGACCACGATCGCACCTGATAGAAAGCGATGATGTGGTCAAAGGTGTGGCACACTTGCCTAGTAGATACCTTTTCACTCTAGACTTTAACACACCTGAGTTACATTTTACCGGAAACAGATGAGGGCAGGGCATTCCACTCCTTTGCAGTTATTATAATAAATGAAGAAGCGTAAGCGTTCTTGTGCGAGGTATTTCAACTATAAAAGGGTGGCGCTATGTCGATCGTACAGTCATACGGTGATGGAGGAATTAGATTGTGCAGTTTTTGTGCACACTCTCGATAGTGCAATCTGTAGAATACCGTTACCGTGTAGCTCGAGCGTCACTGCACTGCGCTCGTCACCCTGAGACATTGGTTTTTAAGTCTCATTGCGCGGTAATATCCCTGGAAAAAATGCTATTCAAACCGAAATAAAGAAATGTTTACACACTACTGCTTGGCGGTTGAATATCTGACAAAGGTGTGGTACTTCCACAGGCGGAATATGGAGTAAGAGGCCTGCTACTACAAAAAGTATGATAGAGTAAACTACGCCATTCTCTACGATTACCCCATCAAACCTTGGAGTAATGATTAAAGGAGTTAGCAATACATTATACTTACCCAGCCTTCAAAACACGACTAAACTTCAATATCACAGTAAACATATCGTTCAGGAGCTTCATAACCGGCGTCGATCGATTATTCAGCAAACATCTAAACAGCACTTTCTTTATGTAAACAACGTGACAGTCATACAAGTCGTCTAGCGTTCTCGCTTTTTTCAGATCGTTTTCGAATTCGGTCCACGAGACCAAAATGCACGTAGTGACTATGTAGTTGTCTAGAGCTCGTATCATAGACGCCATCACGTGTCGATAGATCTGGACGCTGACGTACTGCGGAGATCGCACCAGCTTCCGACAGTGGTTTCTAGACATTTTGGCGGCTAGTTTCAAGTACTGGAACAAATTGAAATATCATTGGACTTAGAATACAACTTCATAAAGCAGTGGAAAAAACTGAATTATCGTTGGAATTATCGTTAGAATACAAAATGATAAAGCAGTGGAGCAAATTGAAATATCGTTGGACTTAGAAACAACATACAACAACACAAACAACAGAACAACATGATGACATGATGTTTGAATACAACATGATAAAACAGTGGAGCAAGATGAACTTAGAATATTTAATCAACATGTTAGTGCAGGGAGCAAATTGTAATATGGTTGGATAAGTCCAACGTGATAAAGCAATGGAGCAAATTGAAATATTGTTGGACTTAGAATACAACATGATAAAGCAGTGGAGCATTTCTTTACTCATTTGTCGTATTACTTACCTGTCATATGAGAAGATGCAAAGTGACTAGAGACTTTATAAACTTCGCTGCTCGATTAAGTATTTGCATTAAATAATTTCATCAAATTACATTAAAAAACTTTGATACCGTTGGAAAATTTATGAAATGGTCTATAAACAATTAAATGTAAACATTCCGTATTAACATATTATGCATGTTGACTCTATATTTTCCAAAAATATGTACTCCGAGTTTTATTCAAAATTACTCGTGTGTGTGATGCATATGTATACGTACATTTGCATCATGTGGATGACTACCTCATTTTGAACTAAACTTCGTCCACTTTTTACGCGAAATTATAATGTTAACATAATTAAACAAATCTGTACGAATATATTTCATTGCTCGACTGTACAAGAAATGCACGTTTTCTGATAATTATTTTTGATTGATTGTATCTCTTTTGAAATAGATAGAACACAAAACAACTAACACCATTTGATTATTTATGATCTTCATTACTTGGCCTATTAAGTATCCAGTATTAAATGAACATCAAACAAAAATATACAATCTTAAGTTCCTAATCAATCATAAATATTCACACAAATCAATAGGCTTGCAAAATAATTTTCAATCATAATTTCTCACCTCAAAATCTTCTCCCAGCACCCAAAATATCCTTCTCATCTTGATCAAAAACTGGAACACCTTAGCATATCGCAGTAACGCTTCCTGCGACAGTATGATGTTCAAGGGCCAACTCACTGTGTAAGTCAAGGACAGACAATGTAGGACATCTGGGGAACTGTGTTGGAAGCTTAGAGGCGTGTCCGCTATTGTGAATGACAAGTTCTCCGAGAATTTGTGGACGTCTGAAAACGAGATTATTTTCGATTATTGTCTGAGCTTGAACGAGTACTAGGGTGAAAATTGCAATACAACTCATCTTAGGGCAGTTTAAGTTCAAGGGTGTCGTTGTCAGTGATAGACATTGTAGGACAACCACGGAACTGTGCTGTGAAGGTATGTGGCGTGCGTGCGCAATTGTGAACAAGAGGTTCTCGGAGGGTTGTTAACGTTTATTTTATCTTACTGTAAGGATGTATCATTGATTATTTTTGTCAATCATTAATCATGAATAAAATTTTTTATCGTCTGATTTTGAAGTGCTAATACTACGCATCAAATCTTCCTTTATAAATTAATAAAAAGCAGTGCGATTACCTGTAGTTTATTTGTTGAAGATTTGTTTAGATGTTGAAATTTTGGAATCAGAGCTTCCAAATATTTCAATTTTCAATTGGTCGTCATGTAAGAACATTGTCCTACATCACCCAGTCACGTAGTAAATACCGTTTTTTTATGCATTGTACAGTAGTTTTGCGTCGCATCGAAAATTAAGTCATGAATCAAAATTACGATTTGACTATACATACCACACACGAATAAACAATCGGTACTTACGTGATATTGAAGATCCAAGTGCCTTATCGAGTATATTGTGCAACGTTGCGAAATTTAACAGCTCTTGAGGATTCAACGTCTTCGTCAACTTAGTAAACAAATTATGGCATATACTTTTAGAAAACTCCCCATCCATCAGGAAAAAGTAGTCTTTCAAACTTCTCAAATGCTCATACATATCTTGGTTTACTAGGAAATAGGTCAATATAGAATTATTGACAACCTCTAGTTGGTAAGTGAGAGGCAACATCACAGATCTTTGTAAACAGGCGGTTAATGTAGCAATATTGTCACACGTTATTTTCTGTTCTTTTTCTTCCTGAGCAGTGAAATGCGACGCAAATATATTAGAGTACGGAGGTTTTTTTACTTCCTCCATTATTAGAGCAGGATGGGTATAACATGAATGGGCCATTTCAACATCCATCTTGGTAGTAAAGTACTCTGTTGAATAACGTTTAAGATCTTTCACTCCAAACGGATCAAACTCATCCAAGTTATAAGACCCGTCTAGTAGATTAAAGAATGAGTATTTGTTTTTTAAAGTCTTGACTTCGACCAAATCCATAGATTTTGAAGGGGAGTTCTCTGGACTTTCTTCGGTTAGTGCATCGCTTATGGTTTCATTTTCTGTGATGACGTCATCTAACATAGGGAAGTTGAAACCATCGGATGATAGGTACTCCTTGTCTTGTTTAGGTTTTTCGGAACCTAGATCTTTGCCGAATTCGCTGCGCGGAGTGAAAATATCACTTGTCATAGCGCTTTCAAGAGGAACATCTGCAGTTGTTGGGGTTTCTAAGTCCAGCTGAAATAAGGATACACAGGGTACTAAGACTTTACAGACTTTTAATTACATTCTATATCTTACTAATAATGAAAGCACACCAGTTTGCTGTCCGCCATAAAACAAAATCACGTGTAATAATGTTTAAATAAATTATAATAAAAAAAACTAAAAAGCACGCTTTAATACCATTAAACCGAACTAAAAAGTAAAAAATAAATTTCAATGTAAGAATAAAGTGATTAATGAGAAAATTAATGTCATTGTAGAAGAAGCGTGGGGTGCTCGATAAATTGTTATTTTTTTTGGAATAGCAAGATATTAACATTTTTTTTTTTGTATCGTCATTCAATAAAAGCGTGTTAAAAAAATGAGAAAACATAGACAGAACAAAAATGTAATTAAGAAAGTGCACTTGGATGCGATGAGTGAGTTCAAAGCGCATTTGAATACTTACTCTTGGAAATATTTCCCCAGGTGTAACCGCTGCTGATAGTGCAGTCCCAACAGTGGGCGCTGTATCTCCATAAGGTTTTAAATTGAGTGTCAGCCCACGCCTATTGGCAGATTCACGTCTAGGGCTAGACTCTACACATCTGGTTTCATAGTCCGAAGTTAGAATCCTTTTTTTATTACGTATCGCCTCTTCTTGAGCAACGTTTGCAGGGTCGTTCCTAGGTATTACTTCTGAAGGAAGATTATATTCAACTCCTAGAACCTTCTGCTTATTTTTTAAAGCCTCTCTTTGCGCTTCTGTTCTCGGTTCGGCTATAGCTTTAACTCCAGGCTTGAACTTGAATTCTTCGCCTAAAACTTTCAACTTGTTGCGTCTAGCTTCGACAAACGGTGACCATTCTTCATTAAGGTTTTCATCAATTGGATCTTTGTTTATAGTCGGAGGGCCTTTCAGATTGTTTTCGATGTCTGTCTGTCCGAATTCGTGTGCCATGACTTTAAGTTTGTTTTGCGTTGCCTCGTTTCTCGCTTTTCGAAACTCTTCGTTATCGACGGCTTCGTCTATATTTGCGCCTATAACTCCACTTGACGTTGTATGGTCTGTCTTAGAATCTTCTTCATTTATAATATTGCCCTGAGAGTCTAAATTTCTCTTATTATCGCATATTTTATCGTCTGTACCTCTAGAAACGCCAAATAAAGTTTTGGCTACGCTACAAATTGCACTGAAGACATCGCTAGAAGGTTGTGCCTTCTTTTTGTTTGTTTCTAGTTCTGAATCCTGTTTCTCTTCAACATCTACCATAACAACGGAGTGTACCGATTCTGTCATTTTATCTTTACTTTCCGTTCGAGTTGATTCTCCATTTAAGTTATTTTGCTGTTCCGTTAGATCATTTGTTTCGGAAGTTTTAGGGTCAACTTCAGAACTTTGTGTAGACATCGTTATCGCTTCGCTCCTTTGATGTTCTAAGTCTAGTTTCTCGCGTTTTAAGTTGCGCTCCTCGGTGGATAGCAGTTGCATTCGACTCTGATCTAGTTGCAGTCGTTTTATTTTCCATTCTGTGTGCATTTGCTTTTTCTCTACTTCCATGTTTAGTTTAGAGTAGTACTCCATTATTTTATTTCTAAAACAATCCACTAAGTTAGAAAATACGCGACAAGCCAAAATGTGTGCATACACTTAAAGTAATCTAAGACCATTTTTAACCGTCTGGACTCGGACGTTATTTTTCGGAAATCTATATATATATATATATATATATATATTTATATATATAAATTAATGTTTGTATGTTTGTCTGTACTCTATGCGCTCCTAAACTATTGATCGGATTGTGACAAAACTTTAGTAGGGTCTTCGATGACGCCCGGTATGGTTTATGTCTAAAAAAAGCATCACAATTTAGAAAAATAAACGTAAAGTTCGATAAAGCCGCGGGGCTCAACTAGTCTTTAATAAAAAAGAGAAAATACTTCCGCCATATAATAAATAATAGTACTCCGTAGTAGAGGCACAGAATATAATACACCTAATAGTTTTCGCCTAACAGATAGACTAATGATGATTGATAGATAAATTAGATGATAGCTTAACTAATTGGTAACCTCCATACTAACTAACCCCTATCTAAATTAAACTAACGTACATTTTTAGAATGGTCATCCAAGTGCTTACCTTTCATCATCTCTAAGCCTAGAGTCCACTTCTTCCGTGGACTTATCTCCCGCCACAACAAGTTCGTATCGCTTTCGCTCCCGAAGTTTTGCTCTCTGCTTCGCCACCTTCGCTTCGGCCATAGCCGCTTCGAGCACTCTGAGCGAATGTTGCTTTTCCGATATGATTAGTTGGGCAAGGCGTTTGCGTTCCGCTAAAATTATAACCATATAATTTATTAATTAATTTCAGAGAGATAATAAATAATATAATATAAACACAAACAAAATTATATTTGTACTTCAATACATCATGGATATATCACACGCAGAAGAAATAAAAAAAAGTTCCTCTTTCTGTTTACAGGCAACAACCGCTTGAAATCATGTGTTTTTTTCATAACATTAAGTATGAGTTTTATTTTTAGCTTCAGTAATATTCACTTCTAGTTCTACTTAGTAGTGGTCGTTTTTGGTTTAATTAACTAATTATTGCCCCGTGGCATTGCCCGCGTACAAACTTCGCTAGCCTGGTTCACCCTTAGGGATGGAATTTCGAAAACCTTCCTTAGTGGACCTCTAGGATACTCAAGAAATATTTTTTTCCAAATTTTACATATCTAGTTTCACCGGGTGAGATGTGCGTTGTCTACCAGTCAGTCAGTCCATAGGTAGATCATGGTACCAAAAAGTCTGTCCAAAGAAGATAATAAAAAATGGTCTAGGGGATATAATATAAGCTAAGCTATAATACAAGCTATAATATCGGCTTCTCCCAGTTTTTTTGACTTAAAAACTGGGAGAAGCCGAGCAATCGATAAAACATTTTTGACGGCTGAAGGAATTTTGTTTAAATGTTGGTATATTGGTATTTTAGGTCATGGATTAGAACACAGAGTACTTTTAACTTGAGAAATTACCACGCGTGCGAAGCCGCGGGCACAGCTGGTAATTATATAAATTCCAGGTCTCTATCTTATCTTCTCAATCTTGTTAGTAGTCTTTTGGCTCTATTAGGGTTTTACCCTAATTAAATTTCCACAAAAACTATTTTATTATTATGTTTAAATTTCAGGTCTGTATCCTATCTAGTTAGATAGTTAGTTGGTAGTAGGAGCTACATAACAGACAGACGGACAGATAGACAGACAACGTTTTCAATAGGGTTCCCTTTGGACTCCCGGGTACCCGGTCAAGTGCGCCACTTAAAAATGACGATCGCGTCCCGTGCGGAGCTGTCAAAATTTGCGCGGTATGCCCATTTGCCGGCAGCTACCTTGCGTAAACAAACCGTTTTATGGCCGCTTCATAGGGCTGTTTATTAAACAAAGTACTCTTCTGTGTAGCTAAAATAATATACAATAGATTTGCAGTGTTATATTAGTACATCCCTAATTAAAATATTTATAAAAACACGTTGGAAGTTGAAGAAAAGTCAAAATCTAGGAGTTGATATTTTAAATATTTTTTTATTCAAGATCTTCAGCTACGACCTATAGTTTTTCATCTATATTTAATACCACTAAAGATGTGCCTTTCCAAGAGATAAAAAATAAAATCATAATTGAATAGGTTTTTTTTTAAATAATCGACTAAAATCGTAAATAAATTTGGCCAAAAATCATGTGTGATCTGTAATAAATATTTATGGAAAATCTAGAGCATAGAGATGAAATATAAAGATAGTAATGTGTTGCTACATGTTATTCCTAGTCCATAGATTAATTATATGGCCCTACATTCGATAAAATATCAATAAATTAAAAAATGTTTGCCTGGTAACTATTGTTGTCAGACGGCAATCGGGCTTGTGAAACTTTGGCAACAATCGGGGCTTCATTCATATAAATATTTTAATCGATAGAAGTTGAAACAACGACTAATTTAATATATAACACTTGAAATCACATAAACTAACGGCATATTTGCAGAATTTGCAAAATATTTCAACGACAGTTTTTTTCCCCCTGAGTCGTGCGAAACAGTTTTTTTTTAAATTACATTTACACTGTTTTTTCGATTTTTGTATTTAATCGGATTGCCACACAATTAAACTAGTACCATAAACCAAAAAAAGAGCCTTAATACCACCCAAACTTGCAATAACTCGAAAAGTTTGCAAATTTAGGTGGATCCGTGGAAGCCACCCGCATTCTAGCTTTTTTTTTATGGCTTCCAGGGAAGCCAGTCGCACTTGACCGGGTACTGAACCCTAAAAACCAATAACGATGGAACACATACCAACAATTTTCTCGAGCGTGTCAGCTTGCTTCAACGCCGCCATCTCCGTGAAAGCTTTCCTCTCCGCCTCTCTTTTCAACAGTATCTGGTCAAATGTGACCAGCTCGCCGGTCACGAACAGGCAGCGAGTCCTGTACACGTCCAGAAGCTGCTGCTGCCGTTCCAGCTCTTCAAAACTGGCGCAGCACTTTACTGACGGGTGGTCGGA
Source organism: Alsophila aescularia (assembly GCA_946251855.1). Taxonomy (NCBI): domain Eukaryota; kingdom Metazoa; phylum Arthropoda; class Insecta; order Lepidoptera; family Geometridae; genus Alsophila; species Alsophila aescularia. The sequence goes on from OX276381.1 coordinate 42,242,548, forward strand.
CGATATCAGCAGGATTAGGGGGTCCTGAAAAGCGTAGGAAAATAATTGTCAGTCCCTTACATTTTTCGCATATTCTATCTCGCTCTTACTTTATGCTGTTTTATCCCCACAGCAGTACCTGCCCAATCGTTCACAGAGCCAACTTCACAAACATATAGATTGGCTGCGACTACTGTAGATTATTATAAATAGATTAAATCAATAAAATTAGGTGAACTATGGTATGCTTAGTGGTTCTTTTTCTTATGTGTTATCTGTGAAGAGGCAAAAATGCGCTAATTCACGCCGGTCGCCACAGGAATGAAGCAAGGAACCATACCACGGTCACGCACTCATTCTGTCATTCAAGAGATGGTCGAACGTCCGCTCCTCCGTGCCGCATCACATGTACTCGTATTGTGAATCAAAAATATATATTTTTTGGTTATACTTCCGCGATGGCTGGTTCAGCCATAATAATATAAGACTATTCGCATGAATAAATAATTCTATACCGTGCCGTAAAAATCCAGTAATTTTACTTAGAACTAACCTGTGTTGTGCAAAGTGTCCAGCTACGAGAGAAATCTTCGTCCTACCTTTGGAAGAGAGATCCTGTGCAGTTTAAGCAACTGGTGTTGAATTGGTACGTACAGCCTTTTACATTAACATATAGGAAAGAGTCAATTTTGCCGGCCTTCCCTGTTAACCGCATCCATATTTTCAAACCCGCATATGACACCCAATTTTGTCGGGACCAACTGATTTCCCACCATATTATGGTCCTTCTTAGTCGGATCTCGACAAAAATTTGTGATTCAAAGTTGTAAAACACATACGCCACACGACGCCATATTGTCATTCTACTGCGTAGTTGCGTACACGCCACATATTTAGTTCATTCATAGTCTACTATTAGAAACTTATTAACCTAACAATAGGTATTTATTAAGTTCCTTTAGTCAACCGCATTGATTTACTGTTCGTATTTACCTATAAAAACTATTAAACGCCTTCCAAGTTTCGTTATCTCTGTTCAATACCTACGACATAGGTATTTTACCCCGCCGCTATGGCCACGTCAGCAAACGAACAAAAATTGAAGCTGTTAGAAAGTCAAAGAGAATTATATTTTGCACGCATTCAAATAATTTACGATTACTCACGCTGTGATTTAAATAATTCTGAATCACTTGAGGATTTTCTTTGCTCAGTTGAGAACTTAGAACAGATTAGAAATGACTTTCAAATTACAGTGAAAGAATACAACGCTGCATTGATAAGAGTAGATAAGGAAGCCGTTCCTAACAATCAGAGTTGGCTGTCATTTGAAAACATGTATTGTCGTATTAAAAGAAAAATATCTTTATATACTTCTATAAACGCAACAGAAACTAAACCTATATCGGGTAAATCGCCTAATATAAGATTACCCCCAATAGAAATTCCTCAGTTTAATGGTGACTTAGACCAGTGGTCTTTATTTCACGCGACATTTCATAACGCTGTTCATTTAAACGCATATTTGACTGATACGGAGCGAATGTATTATTTACTAAGTAAACTCACTGGTAAAGCAAAATCAATTTGCATCGGTATAGTTCCTTGTGCAGAGAACTATAATACCATTTATAACGCACTTATTTCAAAGTATGAAGATAAACGCAGTCTAGCTGTTTCATATTTGAACACAATGTTTACATTAAAATCTGTAACAACCGCAACCGCAAACAATCTTGAGTCCTTTATAGACCAATTTTCTAACGCATTATCTGCTTTAAATAATCTAAACTTACCTGATCTTTTGTTATTTTGTACAAAAGTGGACAAGGAAACTTCCCGTTTATTTGAAATGGAAAACAGAGGGAATGAAATACCTACTCTGAGTCAGTTAATTACTTTTGTCCGCGATCGCATCAAAGTTTTAAACCGCACCGTTGATCTTACAACGCAAAACCGCAAAATATTACCGCGACTAGAAATAATGTACGTTCTTTTGTTGTCCATAACAACAAACAAAATAATAACACAAAAAACTGTTCGTTATGTGACCTACCAGAACACGACCACTTGTATTTATGTCAACATTTTTTAACTTTAACTCCCCGCGAACGCTTTAAGATAGTTAAAGCGTATAATGCATGCGTAAGGTGTCTTAGCATTAAAAACACGGCACGTTCATGCCATTCTGCAAAAATGTGTAAAATTTGCAACCAAAAGGGTCATAACAGCCTTTTGCATTGGCTCGATACTGACACCGCTCAAACCGGTTCCGCACGAACGAATAGTTCTTCGCAACATAGAAATGCTTCATTTAATAGTGTGGAAGCTAACGGTAAAGAAAACTTACCTGATTTGACTTCTTCTAAGTCAATCGATAAGGTTGTATCTTTTTGTAGTGTGAGTGCAAACGCACACGCAGAGATCGCAGAATGTTTTATTGGGTACCGCCCTTGCTAACGTAAACCATAATGATGGGTCCCTTAGAAAAGTACGTTTTTTGCTTGATAACGGATCTCAAAATCATTTCATAACTAAACAGACCTGCAAGCAGTTAGGTCTCCGCATCTTTCATGATTGTTCCGATCGTACTGTAATGGGAATAGGCAGTAGCTCGCAGACTATATTAGGAATTACAAACCTAACGTTATACTCGCGACTAGATCACAACTTTTGTTTACAAATACAACCCCTGGTTGTCCAGAACATTTCTGATAATCTTCCTAGTTGTTATTTGGACACTTCCGCTGTCACGTATTTATGTGACATACCTTTAGCCGACCCACAATTTAGTGATCTCGCACCTATAGACGTACTGTTGGGTTCCGAAGTATTTGCTGAAATCTTGCAGCCTGGTAAAATACTCGGACCGCCGCCAATACAGTCTATGGGATATAGTAATGGCACAGAATAAATAATAGTACAAGTAGTAATGGGCTCAACGGCATCACTACCCACCGATAATTATAATACGACGCGTAAACAAAATAACCGCACCTTCTTCACATCGAGTGACGAATCAATCGAGGCGTTAGTTTCGAAGCATTTGCCCCCTGTAATTCCTGTCTCCATAGCCGTGTGGACCTATTTTCGATTCACTGCAAGTCTGTACTGCCACTTTGGCGTTAAAGTCTCCCATGATAACGTTGTAGTGGGCCCTTGTCGTGTTATGTAGGGCCAAAGATATATCATCAAACATCTTCTACCTCATCATCCGAGTGTGCCGATTTCGGTGCGTAAACCTGTACGATCTTAAGGCTATACCTTTCGGTCAGCTTAAGAACCAGGTACGCTACCCTAGTCGACATACTGGATATTTCTACAACATTATCAATGAGGACTTTGTTGACGAGGAACCCCACGCCACCCTGAGAGTGCTGATCGCCCTCTCGGAAGTAGAATAGGTGGCCCGATTCCAGGGTTACTGTATCCTCCACCTCGCTTCGGATTTCACTTAACCCTAGGATGTGCCACCTTATCTTGGTAAGCTCCGTCTCGAGTTGCGCCATGTGACCGTTAAGCCTCATCGTTCATCCGTTGTACGTAGCCACAGGGTCAGTTTTTTTTTGTTTCGGGTGGCCTACGGTAGCCCGGGGATTCTTCGCAGCCCCTGCCCTGCCCTTTCCTTGACCGCCACCTTGGTCAGAACTAGCAGGGCGACCGGGAACTGGGGCCATTTTTTACTTGTGTCGTTCATATTGGAGGTTTTGCCCATAATCGCCACTCTGGGCATGCGGGTTGGCGACTATAAGTGCCCAAGTACAAAACCAGCAGTCTAAACATATCCAACTGCGCAGGAGAGTGAGACAGGGGGATGTTATATTCCCCGAAACTGTTCACTAATGCCCTGGAAGATATGTTTAAGACGCTGGATTGGAACGGAATGGGCATTAATATAGATGGCGAGAACATCACACACTTACGATTTGCCGATGATATCGTCCTAATGGCGGAGTCGCTGCAAGACTTGCAAAGTATGCTGACCAATAGATAGATGATGCTTCTGGACGGATCGGTCGCAGAATGAACATAGATAAGACCAAGATCATGTTCAAAGATCTTATTGGCCCGGAACCGATTGCAGTTAATGGTGTGCCTCTTGAAGTTGTCCAACATTATGTTTACCTTGGGCAAATATTGCAATTGGGTAAAAACAACTTTGAGAAGGAAGCCAACAGAAGAATTCAGCTGGGTTGGGCAGCATTCGGCAAGCTTCGTCAAGTCTTCTCGTCGTCCATACCACAGTGCCTGAAGACAAAAGTCTTCAATCAGTGCGTCCTACCAGTCATGACCTACGGTGCCGAAACGTGGACACTCACGGTCAATATAGTCCACAAATTTAAGGTCGCTCAGCGATCTATGGAGAGAGCTATGCTTGGAGTTTCTCTGAAGGAAAAGATTCGTAATGAAGATATCCGACGGAGAACCAAGGTAACCGACACAGCTCAAAGGATAAGCAAGCTGAAGTGGCAGTGGGCTCAGCCTGGGCTCACTGGGTTAGTCACATTTCCCGAAGAACCGATAACCGTTGGGGTAGACGAGTTCTCGACTGGAGACCACGTTTAGGCAAACGTAGTGTAGGACGCCCAGTGGCCAGGTGGAGTGACGACCTGCGAAAAGCGGCTGGCAGAAAATGGATGAGGAGAGCTGAAGACCGAGCTCAGTGGCTTGCATTAGGAGAGGCCTACGTGCAGCAGTGGACAGATATAGGCTGATGATGATGATGATGAGTTTCGCGCTGTAATTTCCTCACCAAGCTAGGGAAAACGCCGCAGATTATCATGGAAGAGATGTTATCTGCTTGCTTGTTATCTGCTGAGACTCTTGCCCTGGGAAAACAATGATTTACAAATGGCATGGCCTATTCAAGCAAGGCAGAGTCAATTGAAAACGATGACCGCACAGGTCGGCCGATTGAAGCCACTTCCTCAGACATTGTCGAAAAAGTGGACAACCTTTTTCTTGAAGATGCTCGTTTGAAGAAGAAGAAATTATCAGAAATGTCTGGAGTATAATCTAGTACAATTTTGAACATTCTCCATGATCATCTTGGCATGTCAAAGGTCAGCGCAAGATGGGTGCCGAGAATGCTCACACCGCTTCAAAAGCAAAAGCGTGTCGAGTACTCGCACGCGACACGCTTTTGCTTTTTTTGGAACTGTGTAGCGAAACCCGAGATGAGTTTATGAACCGAATTATTACTGGAGACGAAACGTGGGTTCATCACTATGAGCCTGAGTCAAGGCAGGAGTCAATGCAGTGGCGTAAGAAAGGCACACCCCCGCCTAAGAAGTTTAAAGTGTCACAATCGCCCGGAAAGATCATGGGTATTTTGTTGATCGACTAGAAAGAAAAAGGCGTCAACATCACCGGAAATTACTACGCTAGCTTTCTCGAAACGCTAAAAAATGCCATCAAGGAATAAAGAAGGGGAAAATGGACTCGAGGTGTGTTGCTTTTGCACGACAACGCGCCAGAGCCACGTTGCGATGGCTGCCCTACACAATGTGGTCGCGATTTTAATTCGCGCGTATTTTATTCCGTGATCGGAATTGCATCTAGTACGCACTGCGAATAAAATTCCGCACGATTTTGGTCAGTTTGATGCAGTGCCCGGCTAAGACGGACGTCTACTGAAACTTTCAGGGTAGCTCACAAGCCGATGACAAATCAATAAAGAAAAGAAGGAAAAATAATAATAAAAGAAAAATAAGAAAATAATATATAAAAGTGACATTCATTAAATAAAAAAGTCGTAAAAGCCTTATTTTTAATATAATTTTTAAATTTTACTTATTGCACGACTGCCCAAAAAAGGAGTGTAATGTTTTTAGGATTCATGTATATTTGTATATATGTTGATATGTATGTTTGTATGTATGTATGTTTGTATGTATGTTTGCATGTATGTTTGTATGTATTTTTGTATGCATGTTTGTATGTATATTTTTATATATGTGAGTTTCTTTATTCCACCATAACTTAAATGCCTGAACAGATTTAGACGTATGGGTTATCGTTAGAATCCTTACATCCTCCCTAGTAACAAAGGATATATATTTTTTGAAAAAATTCAATGTGGCGGCAGTATTGCTCCATTTTGAAATGCAAAATATATAATTTTTCATCTAATTTTACAATATAGGTATCAAATTGAAGGCCTTGATAAGCACATTCTAACAATGTTTTTTTTTGGCATAACTTAATTTTTGGCAGGGCAGGCGTAATTTTTTATCTTTTTAGTTAGTTTTATTTAACTGATACTACGGCGGCGGCAGCGTGACAGACCTATCAAAAGATGTCTTGAGTCCTTTGAATAGATTTTTCTACATAAAACATCAAGAAGCTGTTAACTATATCACTGTCGTCATTATCTGGTAACTCATGTGCGGCCCCCGATAGTGCTGGAGAAGAAGCGCGCGACATCCTGCCATTAGCGCCGGTGCACGACTGAGCGAAACGCGCGAATTTTATTTCGCAGTGCGGCCATAGCCATACTACTTTATACTTTACAAAAAATTCGCGCGGAAATAAAACCGCACCGCATCGCGTTCAATTTGCATCAAATCACAGTTTTTTTTTCCGCGCGGATTTTTAACCGCCTGTGCGGCTACTCCCGTATGATTCAATGTGTTACAGAATTGCGGAAAAAAACCGCGCGGTGAAATATCGCTGTGCGGACAGAGCCTTAGTATGTTGAAAACGAAAAATAATTTTTGGTTTAATTTCATTTTCTTTCCTTGCCATTCCGCGAACTTTTTGACCGCCCCTTTTAGCACAAGGGAAAGATCCGAAAACCGTAAATTTGAAGACAAATAAATATTTAAAAATAACTGTTTGTAAACTGACCGCGACTTATGTCTATGTATGTAGACGACAGTTTTCCAACCCTAGGTGCGCGAGTCCTACTCGCACTTGGCCTGTTTTTTTATTTAACCCAATGCTAGGCAAATACCTCGCAACACATTCCATTAATCACTATTTTCTGTAATTTGCTTCTAAAGGCTTGAAATAGTCGCGTACGTGCTTTCGTACGGCGCTCGCTCGGTAAATAACTAGCTGTGCACGCGTGGTAATTTATGTGCGTTAAAAGTAACCTATATGATATTCCAGGACCAAAAGTACCAATATTGAACTTCGTTCAAACGTCAAATGGTTTTATCGACTGCTCGACTACTACTTATCGGATTGAAATACCAAGTACACCAGTTTTTAAGTCAAACCCTAAGCTATGTCACAGAATAAATAATAGTACAAGTACAGAAGGATAACTGAGTAAAGTCATTTAAATACATAGCAACTCTCGCTACAATGCAATAAAGTGCAATTTAATTCGCACAGCGATGCGATCTTTCAATTATATTTACCTAGAAGGCGCTCACCCATTGCGTGCAGGCTAGAATGTACCATATCACAACGCGCGAGAGCTTCCATTGCTCTAACTGTTTTAGAATCGCTCTGTCACTTGCGCTCGGCTGGGTTGTATCAAGATATAACTAGGTACTTACACTAGTAATTATTCTGTTATATGATATGACTTAGATATTGTAACAGAATAAACAATTATGAAAAAATGTTTTTTTTAATTATTATTATAATTGTTGATAGTTAGTACCTCATTATTTGATTATAACTTAATATAACACTTTGATGAATAAAAGGTGCCTGTCTGAATTCCATGCTTAGTAATGAATGAAAACGAAATGGCTACCTACTTAATAAAATGTCAGTATGTAGGTATTTTACGAGACTTGTCAGACCGAATGCTATGCAGTACATTCTAGGTTTCTTCTTGGTATTCATAATTAATAAAAAAAAAAATTGACAAAAACTTTACGAAAGTAGGTACTTTATCGTAAGCACACGGCGCGCGACTCATCGAGCGCACGCTTGACACTCTACTGAATTACAGTTTCAGAGAGAGGCTATGGTAGACCGTTTAAATTTAGCCTTAGAAGCCGTGTCCGATTGGGGCGATGCTAACCTGGTTAAGTTTAATACTACTAAAACGCAAGCGTGTTTGTTTTCTGCTAAAAAGAGTCGTCTAAACCGATCTCCATCTTTCCAAAGTGTAACAATAACAATAGGCGAGCTTTTGGGTGTCAAACTCACATCAAACCTGAATTTTGGGTCTTATATTGAATCCAAAGCCAAGGTAGCTGCAAACAAACTTGGTATTTTGGTAAGGTTAGGCGGTACTTCACACCGGGACAGCTTTTGAATCTTTATCAAGCACAGGTCCGATCTTGTATGGAGTACTGCTGCCACCTCTGGGACGGTTCTGCCAAGTATCAGCTCGAGGCTTTGGATTCAATTGAGAGACGTGCTATCAGGCTCATTGGGGATGACACTCTGGTAAAGAGTAAGCTTCAAAGTCTGGCGCATCGACGTGAGGTAGCAAGCCTGGCGGTATTCTACAGATTGCACTATGGAGAGTGTGCACAAAAACTGCACAACCTGATTCCCCCATCACCTTTCCACTACCGTACGACTAGACGATCAGCAAAGCGCCACCCTTTCATGGTTGAAATACCTCGCACAAGAACGAAGCGTTACGCTTCTTCATTTATTATAAGAACTGCAAAGGAGTGGAATGCCCTGCCCTCGTCAGTGTTTCCGGTAAATTATAACACAGGTGTGTTCAAGTCAAGAGTGAATAGGTATCTACTAGGCAAGCGTGCTACACCTTCGACCACATCATCGCTTTCCATCAGGTGAGATAGTGGTCAAACGTTTGCCTAGACCATAATAAAAAAAAGAGTTAACCGCAAAATTGCGGCCGCAAAGTGTAGGTATAATATTTGTATTTGTTGCGGAGTGCGACTGGACTGGCTATGTATCAAGTGAAATCGGTCCAGTAGTTTTTACGTGATGCGCGAACAAACATACAAACAGACGATTAAAAAAAGAAAGTTATATTCTTGTTCAGTAGCTTATTTTAAGTACAATAAATAGATAAATTTTTTAATTATCTTAATTTTACAGACTTTTTTGTACTTACAGCTTGTTTATTACTTACGCTCGGATTACAGAGCTTCAACAGCCTCAGCGATTTGCCACAGAGCAGTATGAACTTCGCCAAAGCCCTAAGGAACTCCGGCACCGCCACAGTTTGTGTTATGTGGAACCCCTTGTCCCAGTAACGCTTGGAGCGACTGTTCACGTACTGCATGTCTTTGCGGATGAAAAACTCGCTGTATCTGTCGTCGAGCTCGCCTTCGAATATGAATCTTTCGATGAACCTGAAAAATTATTATGTAAATATGAATTTAATTACATTACCATTCTTTAATTCAATATGAATGTAATTACGTTAGGATACCCCTATAACGGTTCAATAGTGCAACTAGAATACAACGATATCGGGGTCGGTCCTAGGCTCCACACCATGGTATTTCTAAGTTATGTGCGGTTTTTCATCGCTCCGTGCACGCTCGGAGAGCACTTAAGGCGTCGGTCCCGGCTGCTATTGATTAATAGCAGTCGTTAAGCTATGTCAGAGGCCCTCGGGCGGCCTGACAAACTCTGACACCAGAGAGGCCAGCACTACTTCATACGACAAACAAAATTCATCACCAAGAAGTTTATACAAATACTAGCTGTGCCCTGCGGCTTTGTCCGCTTGGGCATTTCATTTCAATGTTGCCAATACGTGTTATTCCAGGACCAAAAGTACCTATAATGTACAATATACATACTAGATATCTTCAAAATTCGTTCAGCCGTCAAATAGTTTTTATCGATTGCTTGACCAAGTACCTCACCAAGTTTTTAAGTCAAACCCTAAGCTATCCAACAGTGAAAACCAAATCGCAATCGGTCCAGTAGTTTTTGCGTCATGTGCAAACAAACATTCAGACAAACAAACTAACAAACACACAAACAGACAGACACGATGTTCAAAAATGTTATATTCTTGTTCAGTTGCTTATTTGAAGTACCTACCCTAGACCACTTTTTTTAAATTATTTAATTGTTGGATAGCTAAGGGTTTGACTTAAAAACTGATATACTTGGTATCTCAATCCGATGAGTAGAAGCCGACCAATCGATAAAAACCTATTTGGCGGCTGAACGAAATTTGGTATTTTGTACTCTATAGGTACTTTTAGTACTGGATAACTTCTAACCCACAGAAGCGACCACGCAGGCAAAGCCGCTGGCACAGCTAGTTATATATGTAAATTTTCCGTGAAAAATTATCTAACTGATGGTGAAAAACCCCATCAAAATCCGTTTCGTGGCTCAGGAGGAGTTAGCGGATATACAGACAGACAGACGCGGAAAGCGACTTTATTTTATACTATGTAGAGATAGAGATTATGTAACCCTCGGGAGTATACCTATAAGGATTTTTGGAAAATCGATTATTTTTCTGCCTTTGAATCGGTTTAGCAGCGTGACTTTGATCAGATTCGCGTGGCTTGACGTCAAAAAAAAAGGAGTGTTATGTTTTTAGCATTCATGTATGTTTGTATGTAGGTATGTATGTGAGTTTTTTTAATCCACCATAACTTTTAAATGCCTGTATAGATAGATTTAGACGACAGGGTATCGTTAGAATCCTTACATCCCCCCCCCCCCCCCCCCGAGTAAAATAGTTTTTTTTTTTAATACAATTTGGCGGCAGTATGGCACCATTTAATTATATGTGTATCAATTTGAAGGCCTTGATAAGCACATTCCAACAGTATATAATTTATTGGCATAAGTTCTTTCTTGACAGGGCAGGCGTGTTTTTTTTAGCTTTTGCTTTTGCACAGACTTTTGTGTAACTTACTGCTATTATAGACTATACTATAGTCTTACTTATAGTGTAGACTAACTAACCTGTTTGGTACATTTTGAATGTCAAAATCGGAAAGGAAGTTGAGAAAAGGAAGGAAAGTAGGAAAAGTAGCTAAAAGGAATCGTAGCTTCCAAACGAGATGCGGTTTTTTAATGTTTCAAAGCTGAGGTAAACGAGATGGTTCTTAGCTATAATTAATGGGGGTGAGGATCGTACGAGTAGCTCCCAAACGAATGGACCGAATTACATGCGGTTTTTTTTGTTTGAAAACTGATGTGACCGAGATTCTTCTTATATGTAATGTGAGGAGGGGGGGGGGGGCGAGGAGGGGGTTGCATATGTTTGTAGTGTATGAATGTATTAATGTACGTATAATATATTTTTAATATTCAATCATTAAGCAATGAAACTTACTTGAAGTAAACCTTGCAGACAGAGAACAGAGAGTTGAACATCGTGAATGCTGTTGTTTGATGAGTCACCAAGGATATCTCGTTGAACAGATACGACATCAGCTCCGCTCCGTATGGCAGGGTTCTACTGTAATCTGTATGTAAACCAACAAAAATTATTTATATTAAAAAACTAGCGGTGCCCGCGGCTTTGCCCGCGTGGTCATTTCATTTAAAAGTAACTCATACGTGTTATTCCAGGACCAAAAGTACCTATAAAGTACAATATACTACATTTCTTCAAAGTTCATTCAGCCGTCAAATAGATTGTATCGATTGCTCGGCATCTAATCACCGGATTAATATACCAAGTGCTCCAGTTTTTAAGTCAAACCTTAAACTATACAACAGTGAAAACCACATTGCAATCGGTCCAGAAGTTTTTGCGTGATGCGCGAACAAACATACAGACAAATAGAGAGACAAGATTTAAAAATAAAAACAAAAGTTGTTCAATAGCTTATTTTAAGTACCCTAGACCATTTTTTAAAATAACTATTTTTTTCGTACTGACTTTTCCGTTAATATACTACATTGTACTTTATATGTACTTTTGAAATAACTACTACTACTACTACTTTTAAATGAAATCACCACGCGGGAAAATCGGCGGGCACAGCTAGTTTCAAATAAATAAATAATTCTCGTGATCATTTTTGCAGGATATATACCTATAAAGTAGTTTTGTACCTATAATGTACAAAATACCATTCAACAAAATTTGTTCAGCCATCAAAAAGCTTTTTTTATCGATTGCTCGGCTTCTACTCATCGATTTGAGATATAAAATACACCAGATTTTAAGCCAAAATTCTAAGCTGTCCAAAAGTGACAACCGCATCGCAGTCGGTCGAGTCATTTCTACGTGGTGTGCGTACATACATACAGAGAGACACCATTTTTTTAAATGTTACTTTCTTGTTCAGTACTTTATTTGAAGTGCCCTAAACCTGATGATGATTATTGTCTTCGTTGTACACTTTTAGTTACATAATGCTTTACTATAAGTATAGCTATAGGCTCAGTTACAGGTTTTTAACCGACTAAAGCGAAACAAGGGAAGGGTAATGATTTTTGAATATTATAATTAATGTAAACATAATCACCGATATAGAAGCAAAGTATTTTTCTTTAATTTTTCGCTCTCTCTTTGAACACTCATCACGATGAAACTACCGGACGAATTTTGATGCAACTTAGCACAGTCATAGTTTATATTATGGATTAATATTTAGGGATACTTTTATCCCGAAAAACTAAAGGGTGAAAGGAAAAGCGGGAAAGGGATTGAAAGTTACGTATCAGTAATATTGCACCAATCGTTTGTGTTGGCGATGCAGATCAAATCTTTAAAAATAAAATATATTTGGCAAAACAAAGTTCATCCTCATCATCATCAGCCCGAAGAAGTCCACTGCTGGAAATGGGCCTTCCCCACACCCCTATTGTGTGTTGGCAGGCGGGTTGGTGATCGATTTCCCGAATTCCTTTTACTGGTTCTCACAGAACCCACTGGATGAGAAGAGGTATTAGAAGTAGGTAATATTAAGCCGAGCTCACACGGCCTAAACAATGGCTAATTTTAGTATTTAACCGACTTAAAAAAAAAAAAATTAAGTTAATGTATGTGAAAGTGAAACGTTGCTTGTTTGTTTGGGGAGCTTTCACGTGATGGCTTTAGTAGCTGGACGGATATTGATGAAATTTGGAATGGAGATAGCATATACCCTGGAATAAAACGTAGGATACTTTTTATCCCGGAAAATTGTAAGATTCCACGGGAAAGCTGGATAATGTTGATTACTCGCTGTAAGGAACGGTTGCCAAGGAAACGAAATAATGATAAGTCTGTCAAAAAGCATCAAGAGCGTTGGTGCTATACTTTTGCATTGGTTTTAATATCCTACATGTAGATAGATAGATAGATAACTCTTTATTGCATACCACTTAAAAGTAAATCGTACATTATAAAACACAAAAAAAATGCGGTTACACAATAGGCGGTCTTATCGCTTACAGCAATCTCTTACACACAACCTTTGGATGAACTAAAAAAGATGGAAAAAGAGTAGACGGTAGTGACAATAAAATAAACAACTTAAAAGTAATAGTATCAGAAAAACAATAAATAAAAATAATAATAAAAGAATACATAACAAAAAAAAGTGTATATGTACTACACAATGATGCTTTCTTTCGCGATAAACTGTAGTCCGCGCGGACGAAGTCGCGGGCGAAAGATACGGAATATTCATATATGTTAGTCTATGTGGGTATCTAAAAATATGTACCAAATTTCATGTGTGTATGATTGTCCACAAACCTACCATCACAGACACCTGCCGTTGTTGTCGGTGGCTGTCCCTTAGAGGTAGTAGATGAGTATATCTATCTTGGACACTGTTTATCCTTTAGCCTAGACTAAAGGTCAAAGAGTTCGCTAGACGAATCCAGCTAGGATGGGCCTTCAGCAAACTAGATGACGTCTTCTAGTCGCAAGATCCCCAATGCCTTAAAACCAAGACTTCAATGCATCTTGCATATCCTCACTTACGGAGCAGAGACATGGCCGCTCATAAAAGAGTACATTCACAAGACAAAAGTACCTCTTCGCTCGTGGACCGAATCCCAAATGTCGAGATCAGGCGTAGGACAAAAGTCGTGGACGTAGGGAAACGGATCACAAAGCTGAAGTGGGGGCAGGGCAATTGGCGATGCCAAAAGATGGCAGATGGACAAGGGCAGTGGCGGGATGGTGGCCAAAAGAAAGACGTAGATTAAGAGGCAGACCAACTGCTCGATGGACAGACGACGTCTTCAAGGTGGCAGGAAGACAGTGGATTCGTTTTGCGAAGAACCGGAAAGAATGGCGTCGACATGAGGGGGCCCATACCCAGCAGTGGGTTGATGTAGGCTAATATAGATAGATGGTTGTCCACGTAATTCTCAGAAACTCCGATTGCAGTAATTTTTTTTGTAACAGTTTCGGTTTCTTTCAACTTAGGGAATAGTTCAAGTTTCATCCAAAATCGGCTCAGAGTTTAAGAGATATGGACTGTTTACTGTTTCCAGCGTGGCCTTCTTCTTAGAGAATGGTGTAAGTACTTCATTTTCTTAGGCTTCATTTTTTTAGGTTTTCTTTAATGAAACTATAAAGTAAACAACAAAACCTAATTTAAAAAAAAATTAACCGACTTCACATCGTATAAAACTTAAAGGAAATAAATTACGCAATCTTTTAGGTCTGTGCCAGGTAAGTGCCTACTTACTTAATTTAGTCGGTGTGGGCATAGCACAGACGTCAAAAAACAATTATTATTTCTTTCTTTTAAGTTTTATACAATTTGATGTCGTAAATATTTTTATTCATTCGTTTTATTTTACGTACGAGGGCTGGTACGAGATGGCTCAGGACGAGACTCTTGGAAGGATATGAAGAAGACCTTTGCCCAGAAGTATGAAAATAAAGGGTAAAAAAAATAAATAAAAAAAAAAAACAATTTTCGCACAATACTATACAAAGCTTTTTAGTACATTAAAGTCCGCTGTCTGTGAAAACCGATCTTGATGAAATATATACCATATTTCATCAAGTATAGATAGTTTATCGCGATAAACTATTGGCCACGCGGGCGAAGTCGCGGCTAAAGCTAGTTTTTAAATTCGAGCTTATGAGTATTACTATCGACTAAGTATTAAACCACTAATACTTGTACATATCACGCTCCGACCAAATCTGCTCCAGAACGTAGTTGGATCCAAAACGTTCCAGATATAACTGGAAAACCGATTCGCTGCTTTGGAAAGCACAATCAACGTTGAAGTTGACCAGGAACTTGACCAAGTGGTAGGAATCCTCCGTGAAAAAGGTACAAAGTTCTGCGAGATGCGACGTACTGCCAGAAAATCTAAACTTTCGCGAGAGCCTCTGCAGCTAATGGAGAAACAACGACAGAATCCGGAAATGGCTTCGTCAGAACAGGGGGCTATGAGCAAAAAAATAACTAAGCGGGTGAGATGAGACCCCGAAGCTCCATAAACTAGAACACACGCTCTATAGAAGAAGTGATTGAGAAAAATCGGGGGTCGAAAGTCTGCGCTCAAAAACTGGGTCGGAGCCATCTGACGAAGCTGACCAAATCTAGTCGTCATTTCGAAACCAGATTCTCGCGAAAGTTGAAGATTTTTATGGCCATTTATACTGGTCTGTCCTGGAGTCCCTACGGCGATGCCAATTCAACTGGCCATATATTCAAGTGTTGAGATGCCTGTATCACGCCGCAACAATGGCCTTCCAAGTACAGAATCAGCAGACTAAGCAAATCCTCCTACATCGAGGAGTCAGGCAAAGGGACGTCATTTTCCCGAAATTGTTCACAAATGCATTGGAAGATATGTTTAAGACTCTGGACTGTAAAGGAAGTAGCATAAACATAAACAGCGAGTACATATCACACTTGAGATTTGCGGATGACATCGTCATTATGGCAGAATCGTTGCAGAACTTACATCAGATGCTGAACGGCCTAGCTGATTTATCTCAACGCATTGATCTCTGGATGAATTTGGATAAAACCAAGATTATGTTCAATGAATATGTCTTTCCGGAACCGATTGATGTTCACGGATCTCTTCTTGAATTTGTTGATGCGTATGTTTACCTTGGGCAAACGCTGAAGTTGGGTAAAACAACTTTGAGAGAGAGAGGCCCGTAGAAGATAGAACTGCAGCATTTGGTAAACTTCATCGAGTCTTTTCTTCACCAATTCCCCATTGCCTGAAACTAAAGTCTTCAACCAGTGCATCTTACCTGTAATGACTTACGGAGCTGAGACGTGGACTCTCACGGTCCGACTAGTTCACCTATTCAAAGTCTCTCAGTGGGCTATGCTCGGAGTTTGTTTGAGAGATCGAATCCGAAAAGAGGTGGTCCGACAGAAAACCAAAATTATCGACATAACCCGTAGGATTAGGCTGAAGTGGCAGTGGGCTGGTCATATTTGCCAATAACTGTTGGGGTAGACGTTTTCTTACGTGCACGTTGCAAACGTAATGTCCACGCCCTCCAGCTAGGTGGAGCGACGACATACGGAAGATGGCTGGCGGCTGTTGGAAAAGAAGAGCCGAAGATCGGGCTCGCTGGCGTCCTTTGGTATAGAGGCCTATGTCCAGCAGTGGACTGATCATGATGATGATGATGATGATGATGATGATTATTATGATGATGATTATGATGATGAGAGAACAAGCCCTGGCTTTGCACGGGTAGCGCTCACACCACGGCATTTTAAGCATTTTTATACCCGTCGTAACTTCTAAGCGTAATTCAAAACCTTTCCCAGCAACGATCATGATATTTTTTGACCATAGACAACTGCATTATTACTAACGTACATGACAGACTTGTTATTGACCGAGCGAGCACAATTATTTCGTTTCCATGGCAATATGTCATTCCATTCTGTATTTTTGATATCTTGGGTAACATTATAGCAATTTTCGTAGGGATCTCAAATTTATTGAAAAATATAATTCTGTCCATGTTACTCGCTAATAATGTTACTTCTATAGGCGAAAGTTGTTTTTTAAAATCAAGTCAGTATTTTTTGAGTTTATCCATTACAAACAAACAAACATACAATCAAATCTTTCCTTTTTCTTATATTAGTGTAGAAAACATACATATTAAAAAGTATTTAACTATACATATATTCTGTAAGCAAGGATACGATTTAACATAGAATCACTTACCAACATCAATAATTTTGTAGATAGACGCGACAGTCTCTATCTCGTACTTGAGTGGTTCCATGTGGAACAGTATCTGCAGCAACGTCGGCAAGCAGTCTCCAGTCTCAGCGCTGCTGTTACAGCACTCCTCGAATATTGCCGTCGCTTTCAGGCGGAACTCCAACAAGTAACGCCTCACCACTTCACGGGCCGCCTGCATGGAAAAAGACCAGTCACTTTTAGCTGAATTCAAAAAAGGAGACTGTGAGGTTGGTCAGTATGTATGTACATAACATTGTTGAAAATGTGTTCACATAAAATGTTAGTCATACATAGACAATGCACCAAACATGGATGTATATTTGACCACGTATTACTCCGTAACCACAAATATATGCGGAGTAATGGATAAATTCGCATGTTTTTTTAATAATTTCTGGGCCCCGTGTGTTTGCCCGCGTACTAACTTACCCCTTTTAGGGATGGAATTAAAAAAAAACTTCCTTAATGCAACTCTATAGGATACTTATGGAATATTTTCTCCAACAAATCTCCAGGTCAACGCTCTGGGGCCGTATTCAGCTAGAAAACCTAACCTGCACTGCAACGTTATCGCTGCGCGATCGTTACCTTTGGTGTGGCCATACTTAGAAAAAATAAAAAACTGGGGAAATAATGGGGAGATGAAGGTTTGGGGAAGTGAGGGAAGTGTAGGGGGAAGTGGACGAATGGTGGGGGATGTCGGGGAAGGGTGCGAGAAGTGAGGCAGGTGGTGCAAAGTGGGGGAAGACTGAAAGGAAGGTTGGAGGCAGAATGGGAGAAAGGGGAAATGGTAGGGGGAAGGCCCCTTGTAAGGCAGGTGGTGCAAAGTGGGGGAAGACTGAAAGGAAGGTTGGAGACAGAATGGGAGAAAAGGGGAATGGTAGGGGGAAAGCCCCTTCCCCTACCCTCCCCTAACTTTACCCACCGTCCCTCACTTCCCCAAACCTTCCCCCACATTTCCCCAGTTTTTTAATTTTATACCGAAAAGTAACGATCACGTTGCAGTGCAGGTTAGGTTTGTTAGCTGCATACGGGGGCTGACTGTTCAAGCTCTGTTTTATCATCGCTGTTCAAGCTCTGTTTTATCATCGATGTTCAAGCTCTGTTTTATCATATACACGCACGCTTCATTGAGCGCACCAGTGAGCGCACATTGTTACACTTTTCACGAAATTACTCCCATTGATTTCAGGAAAGCGAGAGGAAAGATGTTACACATCAATAACATACCTCATAGACAAGACCATTGCTATAAAAATGGTCATCCAACGTCCGGTTGAAGGCAAACTTCTGCAACCTTCTGTAATACGTCCCTACTAGTAACAGATCCGTTACGTATCCATCAATGCGCTCCTTCGATATGCCTTCAAGAACCAACCTCTCCCTCATGTAGAAACAGTTTGATTCTTCACTGAATGGAAACGAGTTGGTTTCTATGCCAACTGGAAATAGAAATAAGATTTTTTAATATCATGGGTGTCCAACTTAAGGTGGATGGTCCATGACATCAGTTTCACTAGATGGCGCTAATGAAAATATAAGCATAATTTATTTCTTTAGGCCTTAAATTGCAGTCAGGTTAGATTTAAAAAAATATTCGCCGTTAAAACACTATACCATGTTAATGTTTGATCTATAGTTTCCATTGTCAAACTAATATTTTAACTGTATTTGTTCCCTAAAAATTTGGGTTCAATACTTGACTCAAGAACTGAACCCAAATTTATAAGGAACGAATACGTTTAAAATATTAGATTTACAATTGAAACTTAAGATTAAATATAATCATTAGACGGTAATTTTAATGTTTCAAATCGGATCTGATTGGAATTAAAAGCCACAAAATAATAATTATGCAAATATTGTCACTTAGCGCCATCTAGTGAAACTCTTGTCGTGGGCCATCTACCATAGAAACCATTTCTTCTCATACCGCATGAGCTGTGAGACCCAACTTATGAAATTTAGAGCATGCAGCTGTATATTATCACAGTTATCTATTATGTGATAATAACAATAACTAATGGGATAGACAAGACGCCTGCCAACATGACAAACACCCCTCCCCATATATATACAAACAAATAAATATATAAATATATTCAGGGCAATTTACACCAATTACCTAGCCCAAATTAAGATACTCTGCGCTATGGGTACTAGACAACGGATAAACATACATAGATACGTATATTACATCCATGACTCGGAAACAAACATTTCTGGTTATCACACAAATGATTGCATCTAGCGGGATTCGAACCCACGACCCTTTTGATTTCGTAGTTCGGGTCATTAGCCATTAGACCAGCCGGACGTCAAACAGCGTGTTTTATTAGTTTTTTTGTACGTTCATCGCTCGATGTTAAGCAGAGGAGGCAGAGTTTGATGAAGAAGATTAATATAGTTAGACTCACTGCCGCACTCATAGTCGACAATTAACGCTAATCAAGCATTAAGTTGTCAAAATCCATACAAAACAAGCGATTTAAAGCTTGATTACCTTGCTTGAGTGCGGCAGTTTTTATAGTGTTGTAACCTTCTGCTCAGCTCCAGATACAATAGCGAGATGTTCTGCGTACTTATTTTGTTTTTTGTTTTTTATGCAAGCACTTCGTAGTCTCACCTATGCCCTTATTTGCTATGACCATGCAGACAAGTAACGCGTCGCGTTACGTTAAATCTTAGTTGAATTGTTCGTGCATTATCGTAATGAAGTCACACGTTTTCTGCAAGGATTTGCGTTTGGCATAGCGAATAATCCAAGTTTTCCTTTAGAATAACTTACTAGTTAAATACATGATGTGCCGTATAAAAAGTCGCTCGGTCACAATATTCAAGTCCATAAGCACATCTTCATGCAATCGCCGCCACAGATTTACTTCACGCGGTGAAGTTGCTATGAGCTGTCTTTCATTTATAGGCGGCAGTTTCGCTGTGAACACACGTTATATTTAAAATAAGTAAATTAAAATAAATAAATAAATATATTTGGGACAATTCCACACCAATTACCTAGCCCCAAAATAGGATACCCTGTAATATGGCCACTAGATAACGGATAAACATACATAAATACGAATATTATGTATTATATTATATATTTATTCATTTAAAATACAGGCAAGCAAAACAAATCAAAATATTTCTAAATACCTATTAACTGGTTAACTAAACTCATATCGTAAAATCCGGAGTATGAACTCAAAAATTGTGGCATATTTAATGACATACTTTAAGCATGGCACGACTCAAATAAGAAAAAAAAAACATTATAACACTTGATTTTTTAACAAAAAAAAGTTGTATTACAACACTGGTTGTAATACAACTTTTTTACCATTATAGCACCGGTTAGGCTCAGTAAAACGAGGGTTTTCGCCATTTAATATCTATGGCATTTACTTTACATTAGTAGGTAGGTACCTAACCAATTTAATGTGTTATGATCAAAAGTTTTATCCTGATTAAAAATGTGCGACAGCCGTGATAGTGAGGAGAAACAGCAAAAAACATGATGAATGAGCTTTTACCAACAAATCAAGAAAATATTACGACAATTTTTTTTTTCATTAGACGTAAGTTCCTGTGCATAAGTGTAGATAAAGGAGTGTATGAAACGGCACATAACTAGGTAGTAAAACATTCCAATGATACTATTAATAAACTCGCCTACGGCAAACTCTCGTGTTTTATTAACCCTCTTTATGCAACCGTTTCATAAACTACTATTAATTATATATCATGTATTTTGTATGTCATAATGCACCCCGTCCCTCACAACTATAACAAATCCTCTCCATCCAAAGGTTGCCTGGAAGAGATCGCTTTTAGCGATAAGGCCGCCCATTGTACACTTCTTCTGCTATTGTTCCTTTATTTTTTGTTGATTTTGTTTGTGGTTTGTGCAATAAAGAATTTATCTATCTATCTATCTATGTATCTATCTATCTATTAATGAACTTTATGTCAATAGTGTAACACACAAACTAGATATGAGCCATAAAACGGGCAGCGCGTCTTCCAGGGAATTCTGGGAACATTTGCTGCTAACCATCGGTGGCTTCTTGGGAACAATTAGGAACAACGAGGCGAAATTGACGCTTCCGTTCCATTCCGTTCCGCGGCAATGTAAATTGAGCCTTAGGAATACGAACAGACGGAGTCTTCGCCTCTTTTCTTTTTATGCAAAGCTTGAGCAGGCCGTTTTCACTTGTAAAAAGTGACTAATAGTTAAGTAAGAAATAGTTGAGGCGATTTGATATTTGATTTTCGACCTTATAGTTGGTAAATAAAATAAAAGAGAACCGGAGGCTTCATCTATAGGTAATTCATTCTTATTCTTATGTGTTTGTTTCGACGATATGACGCCGATACCTCGTTTATCGTATCTTGTGAACTTTCGGGACTATCTTAGTTGTGTTTTTTTTTACTCTATCGCCGCTGATCTTTTTTACTCTGGTGCACAGCAAGGTAACTTCAGATCGTATTATTTCAGAACAAGGTCTAAAAAAAGACGAAGTCCACACCGCAAAACAAACGAGTGAAGCATAGCAAATGGCGGCTACATATGTGTGAGTAGTGGATAATTTGTGGTGTTTTGTGGTTGATACACAATTTCATAACAAAATACTGCATTGTTTTTGATTTTCCGTGAGAACCTGACAGAATTAACACCACTAAAAAGGTCGAGATCTTGCTGCGATGTGGCGGCCGATCGGCATAACATTGGTTTATTCCCACAGTGTAGAGACACTCTGCGTCAATTTGATTACCCTAGCTCGCGATAGATAAAAGTACTGGTGGAAAGAAGCGTGAGTTTTAGTAATATTAGACTCATACTATTATCGAACTTCATATAGTTTATGATTGCCTGGTGTAAGTGTGTGCAAGAGGCTTCTGAGTGCGAGAAGGTCAGCATATCTTGGGTGCTTCACTTTCGATTTGACGGTGTGGTCTCCGTATTTTTTTTAAACATTCTTTCTTCAGAAAATAATTATTTGTAATAGGAAAAAACCAGTTAGCATTGCTTACAAGCACATCTTAAATCGATATTCCTCCGTCTATGCTCTGCCAAGTTCTGCTAACTTCTATCATTATGACTTACCAACAATCTCCCATATATCATCAGGGATGTCCTTGTCTACCTGGGTGGCCAACTCCCAGATATCAATACACTCTTCACCAATTTCTGACCGGTGCACTTCTTGAATATCGTTTGGTTTTGCATCTGTAGTTGCCAGTGATATCTGTAATGTCCACATAAGAAACTTAAGTATAGTTTTGTATCTATTAGGTACATACTTCTTAAATATATGATCTAATAGCTGCACCCCGCGGCTTTGCCCGCATGCAAACTTTACCACCCCTGTTCACCCCCTTAGGGATGAAATTTCAGTCAGTCAGTCAGTAGGTTTGTCACGGTACTGTTCCATAAGTATAGATTACTAGCTGATGCCCGCAGCTTCGCACGCGTGGTCATTTCTCTAGGTTAAAAGTACGACCAATAAACATGCATGATTTACATTATTTTTTGTGACTTAAATATAAAAGTTAGACATATGCTGTTGCCGACTTTTTTGTAGGCATTATCAAGCTCTACCACTTTTCTCTAGAACTCAGTCATATATCTCTCATCTTTAAGGCGAAATGGTATCCAAATTTGACGATTCGTCCTTACGAATATTTAAAACTAGACCTCTGAAAACGGGTAATTATGTGTAATAAATGTTCACAAAATACTTTATCCGGCTGTGGTCACCGAAACACGATTAAATAAATGTGGCTTGATAGAAAAAAAAACCTAAAGCTTCCTAAAAATCACCCGTTCACGATGGACCGACGACATTGTAGCCATCGCAGGAAGTCGGTGGATGGAGGTGGCACAAGATCGCTCGTTATGGCGCTCTTTGGGGGAGGCCTAAGTTCAGCAGTGGACTTCTAAACGCTGACATGATGATGATGATGACCCGTTTTAACGGTCCCGTCGATGGAATGAATCAACTTCATTCAGTTTCTATCGAAGATATTTTTACAAAAACCAAATGTGTGTAATCCCAACAAACATTCAAATACTTCTGATTAGTTTTTTGAAAAATCGTAAGAATATTAAAAAAATAAGTAAAAATTCAATTGAAAATTTGAACTAAAATCGGCTTCCGAGAAGCATCACCTTTCCTGCTTACCCTGCACCATAACGAGCAGGACAAAAATATGGAGCCCATAGCGCCTTAAGGCAGCGTTTGTAAACAACGATTTCTTTCGACCGTTTTTTCTCGGACTTACTGTGCAAATCCGACTACCACGAAAAATACTTTTTATTTTTCGGGTTAATATTTAGCCTATGACACTCACAAATAAAGTGGCTTTCTATTGGTAAAATAATTTTCAAATTCCGTTCAGTAGATTCAGAAATTACCCCCTACAACCTCACAAACTTTACCTCTTTATAATATTATATATCCATACCAATATATAAAAGTGAAACGTTGTCTGTTTGTTTGTTTGTTTGGGGAGCTTTCACGCGATAACGGCTGGACGGATTTTGATGAAATTTGGAATAGAGATAGCTTATAACCTGGAATAAAACATGAAATACTTTTTATCCCGGAAAATTATAAGTTTCCACGGGAAATCTGGAAAATGTCGATTACTCGCTACAGCGAAACAAGAAACCAAGAAACGGTTGCCATGGAAACGAAATAACAAGAAGGTATGTCAATAAACATCAAGAGCATTGCTGCTATAGGATACTTTTTTTCGCGATAAACAGTAGCGGACGAAGTCGCGAGCGGGAAAGCTAGTTTATATATATATTTATATGAACACCTCTTCGCACACTTTGTTGATCCAGCCAGGATTTTGAGCCTTACTGACTCCGCCTTTAGCACAGAATAACTTGACTCCTATCGCATATTTCTTGGACGGAGTGGCAACGTCGCCTTCTATTATGCGAGGTTGCCAAATATATTTTGTTGCAAGTACATATATTCGATATTCTTTTTCTAAAAATTTAATGCGAACTTGGATCCGTAACGGCCAATTATTTTAACTTCATTATCACTTTTTGGCTCCAAATATATTTCTAAATCAGAGTCTTGTGTTGATCCTACCACGAATATACTCGTATTCGTACATAATTTTTGTCTAAAAATTTCAAGCAAATGTGGATGGATCCGTAACAACCAATAATTTAGAAATAATAATTTTTTTTTTTTTTTTTTTAACATATAGACATTTTGGCTCCGAATATATTTCTAAATCGGAGACTTACGTTGATCCTACCTCATATTTATATTCGTTCCTCCAGTTGTACACGTTAAGTGAATGCTCATTTTGATCCTAAAAGGAACCGCCCGCCGTAACGGACCACAATGCTCGATTTGGATACCTACGTTGATCTAGCAGATTTTATATTCGCGAAGCTCGATACATTATTAGATCCGGCTCAGGTATGAAGGTAGAGGAGAGGTACGGGAGGAAGACCGTCCCCGAACCCCTCGCCCTTGACTACTATCCACATTCCACGCCGTTCGTTTTGTTTGTGTTTCATTTCGAATGCACTAGTTGAATTGTGCGCACGCTCAAGTGTCTCGATATTCTCGGTCGACTTAAATTTGATTTATGTACTTATTTTGGTTACGTTGTTGTGATAATGAATGAAGAGGATAAAAATGAAGATCAAGGTATGTATTTAAATCTACATTTAGAACCTATGTACCTATTTAAGCGATTATTGGCACGTAGGAATTTATTGAAAAATGTAGTAGCAAATCATAATTTTGTGAATTAGTTAACTGCCCATTTAAAAAAAAAGTAAAGTAGTAAAGTATTCTATTGTCGTTATCTACATCTACACTTCTATACTAATATTATAAACAGGAAAGATTTGATTGTTTGTTTGTTTGTATTGAATAGGCTCCGAAACTACTGAACCGATTTGAAAAATTATTTTACCATTAGAAGCCGACATTATTCGTGATGAACATATACATTACCGCGGGAAAATGCTTCATTCCTACTGGAAAACGGGTAATAGGACAACGGGTAGTAAGAATTATCCTTCCGTACTTGTCTTTTCACATAACTTCTAAACGGCTGAACCGATTGGGTTGAAATTTTATAAGGGTATTTCGATGGTTTCCTGGATGATTTATAAATACAATTGGACCCGGTAGGTGGCGCTTCTCTCGGTATGTCAACGACAATGGAGGGCGGTTTGAGAGGCGGGTCGGGGGTTGTTAGAAGGGGTTTTAGAGGAGACGATGGTGTCGGTGGTAGGGAGGGATAGGGGGAAAGGGGGATGAAGAAGGGGGTACAGGGAGGGAGACGGGAAGGGGGAGAAGGGGAGAGGGAGGGGCGAAATTTGTAAGCGTGCTAAGCCGTGGAGCGCAGCTAGTTCAGTAATAAAGTTTGAAGGCATTTATTTTTACTTGTCGGCTTACTTTGCTCTACATGCTGTAGGTATATTGCCGTGCAATTTAAATTTCTAAGAAAATTAATTAAGTTAGTCGAAATTGTGGTTTATTAATTTTATATTCAGATCATGGTTATGTTAAATAACTACTTACATTACCTTATCCTATTTCAAAAAAGCCCATTTGACATAACACATTGATACAATCCCTATTTCTATTCTAAAATATTTATTATTTTTATTTGAACTAGGTATCCAGTCCAAAGATTCAGAAGAAACCTTCCTGTTTTGTCGAAAGTGACAGATTTATGGTTTGTAATATTAAACAATGTTTGTGGGTTTGGATTATGGTACATTTTCGTGTGTGACTAATTACCGATTGTGTACGTTGCGTGTGATCCAGGTGCAAGTATAAAAAGATTTAAGGTGTTAGTAATCTATGTATAAGGCTTCATATTAATCAGAGATCTCTTTCAAGTTCCATCTCAGCGCTTTTAAGAACATCACTTCGTTTTCGTTCCGTTCTTGATAATATTAGTAACGTTTGGTTATGGGGGGGTAATATACCTAAGCATAAATTGATCGATCGAAAAAAGGCGGTGCCCGCGCCGTTGTCGACGATAATAGCTAGCGTCATACTAATATATGCATATGATCTAATTACACACGTTTTTACTAACATACCCACATACAGTCACACTCTTTTCCCTTAAGGGGTAAAAAGAGCCGCATGTGATGTTTAACTAACCCTTATTATTTTGGTAGATAAATGGTATTAACAAAATAAAAATATACAATTACTATTTCAGGCGAAGCAGAAATACTGATTCCTCCACATTTACCTATATTGGACAGCCCAACAGAGTCAGATACATCGTCAGTTTATGAAATGGCTGTTCCCATAGCATTGAGTAAATTTAAGATACTAATACCCGGTGCAATGATATGCGTATCAGAACCTGATTCGGAAGCTTCAGGCGAGGATAGTAATGACAGTGTCGTACGACACTGTCATTACCTTAAAAAACATAAAGAACCATCCTGATAATCAAGCATTTATTTTCAATCCTGCTGAGGAATTCCACCACAAGTTCTGGAAATGCTTGATACAAAAGAAAAACAAGATATATCAGATTTAGACATTTTCCAAATTCCGGGTAAAAGAGGTAGATCTGTACCTGTGCTGTTGACAAAAGTAATGAGAAGAAATATGGATGCCCTAATAGATTGTCGGTCAAATCTGAGTATTTCTTCTGATTACTTGTTTGCCCGTCCACTCACGGCTGAACCATTCGACGGAGGAAAATGTCTTAGCAGAATTAAAAACATGTGTAACTTAAAAAAAACGAACATGTTAACCTCCACTGGATTAAGACACCATATTGCTACAATTTCGCAGGTTCACAGTAAGACTGATGACAAATACACCCAACACCTAGCTGCATTTTTTGGCCATGATATTCAGTGCATGCCAGTAATTATAGACTACCGATACAAGCAATTCAAAAATCACTTGTTGGCAGCAGACTTTTGGAAATTGAAGCACATCCAAAAACACAAAAAGAAAACTATAGAAAATGAGGAAATTACTGATTCATTTGTTACAAAAATTCAGGATGTATGCAAAGAAATTGACAAAGACAAAAACGAAAATAACATGATAGTCGAAGAGAAAGAAATTGAGAAAAATATACTCAATGAAGAAAATATAGAGAATGACCTACAAAATAAAAGCGCTACATGTAAAGAAAGGAGTGAAAAGAGAGTTTTCACTAAGAACAAACGAAACAAAGTAAACAGAAAAAAGTATAATGGAAAAATAAAAAAAAACGATGGTGAAAGCGATGATAAAATAACTGAACAGAATGAAGAAATTATAAATAAACAAACAAATGACGAAATGAAAAAAAACATAAAAAGTGAACAAAAAAGAACTTTAAAGCAGGTGCATTATTCAGATACCGAAAGTTCTGTTGACATTCCACTGAAACGTTCAAACTATACAAAAAAGAAAAAAATATACTAACCGATGATGAGTCTCATGAAGAAATAACTAAACCAAAACTAATAATACGAAAGAAAACTCATACCAAATGGAGTAGTGATGAAGTTGAAGCAGTAATGAGACATCTAAAAAACAATATTAAACAGAAAAAAACCAGGGAAAGCTTTATGTGAACAAGTATTGCGTAAAGAGCCAGTTCTGCATAAGATAACTTGGATGCAAATTAATACTTATATCAACAATATTTACAATAATAATTTATAATTCCTTTGATTGTATGTGCAATTGTCTGGTACAATTTATTTAATTTTATTATATTTTATTACGGAAAGGGTTGTTTAAAAAGAAAGCTGATAAGCACTCAATTTTTTTTTAGCAATACCCTTTGCGTAATTGTCTTTTTTCTATTGTAAACGAAACAAACGAACGAACGTTGTTTTCTTTGTGTCAATTTCTTTGAAAACATACCGACATACTTGTTTTATTTACAAAATATAAGAGTCCAGTCCAGTGGTGTACCGTGGGTTCCCGTTACCAGTAAATTTATCTTGAGGAAAGTTCCCTAAAGCTAGGAACATTGATGTAAAGTTAATTTACAATTTAAAAAGTATTTAATTAGGACTCATCAAAATGTTATGCCGGGCCCACACGTTTGCCATCACAATCTTCTACAAATGCTTTGTAAGAAAAAGTGTTCAAAGCTGCTCTATTCACACGTTTGCGACAGTTTACGAATGTGCTGGTATGTCTTGGAAAAGCAAGCATGATTGGACCCTGAGATTTTGTCGGCTATTAAGTACTTTTAGATTAGGTAATCTATTTTTATTATTATTATTTTTAGCCATATTCGTCCCACTGCAGGGCAAAGACCTCCCTTCCCTCCTTCCATTCCTCACGGTTGAGAGCTTTTGTGGTCCAATTGTGACAATAGGAATCAAGCTCGTCCCGCCATCTCCTTTTGGGTCAGCCGCGACGTCTTCTGATATTCTGTGGCATTCACAATGTTGTGGTTTTTGCCCAGAGATCGTGCGACATGCGACAGATGTGTCCGGCCCAGTTCCATTTCAGGCTGGCGGCTTTTTGACCAACGTCCGCGATTTGTGTTTTGGAGCGCAGTATTGTGTTTCTAATACGGTCCGATAGTCTGACTCCCAGAATACTGCGCTCCATGGCTCGCTTTCATACTCCGAGTTTGGACTTTTGCTGAATTGTTAGTGACCAAGTTTGTGCACCATAGGTGAGGATGGGGAGAACACACATGTCCATGAGCCTTTTCTTGAGTGTTAGTAGTATCTCACCTTTCATTAGTTCTTTCATCGACCAATAGCTCTTCCAGGCGTTTTCAGTGCGCCTAGCAACTTCCATGTCTTGTCGCGCCTGAAAAGAGACTATTTGGCCGAGGTATTCTTGGACATACGCGATTTCGACCCCCTCAATATCAATCCTATATTCTGTGCCGTTTGACATGAGCTTGGTCTTCGACATATTCTAAGTCCAACCTCGAAGCTTGCCTTGTTGAGTTGTTGGATCATTAAGCTTAGCTCTTGAGCTGAGGAGGCAAAAAGGACAATGTCGTCAGCAAAGCGGAGGTTGGTGAGCCTCTTTTCACCAACGACTTGTTCTACCAGCTAGCCGCCAGTGTTCTGAAAACCTCTTCTAGAGTGGCTGTGAAGAGTTTGGGAGATAGCGGGTCTCCTTGCTTGCTTGATTTTTATTATAAAAAGAATAAAAATTGAAAACAAGAAAGAAAAAAAACAAAACATATATTGATTTTAACTGGGTTTTCTAAACGATACTCAGACGAAATCAAACTAAATTGTAATTGTAAACTATAATTGTAAGTTTTATGAAACAGGGCCCAGCCATAATTTTTTTCTTTATGGTCCGCATTCATCGTGTCCAAAATGCATTGTTCTGCGTGGTAGCATTCGCAGAAGGGTAAACTTTTGTCGATAGACCATATAAATATATGACTATACCTAGGCCACGAGTGCGTTAGCGATATTGGACAATGTGCAAACATGTGAAAAACATTCACATGTTTGCGCATTGTATTCACAAACGCAAGTTTCTGAGCATAAAATCCGACACCCGGTCGGATCGGTTGCAAGTCTACACAAGTCAGGGCAAACGATCCATCCACACGTTTTTTGTCATCACTTGTCGAGGTTTGTCAAACGTGTGCGCCCAGCATTTTAAATCCTATTGTTTTATTTTTTGACAATAGGTTAAAGTACGACGGCTATTCTCTGTCTACGTGCGACGGGGTGGCTCCCTAAACCATGAACATGTTTATGCAGACAATTAATTTTACAATATCAGCAAACGTCAAAAAGTTCTTCCAAACGAAGCCTGAGCATCTCATCAAGTTATCACATTCAAAAGCGGACTCCACTCAACCCAATCGACTACTTACTAAAAAGAAGGTGACATGGTTCGTCCTGTCTTTGGACTTCCAGCGCTGTCTACCCACTGTAGATTAGGATGACATCATCAGATTATCATCATTTTTTCTAATCAAATCAATGTTTTTTTTTTTACTTTCTGATGTGTAACCGTTGCAGTGAAAAAAAGAAAATCCCTTATTTAAAGATTAAGATTAGATTTAAAAGATCTGAGCTAGAGTCAACTCCAGAGTTTTCATCTTTAAAGGCAATAAATTATACTTCGAAAAAAATATATTCTCGTACTAGCTGGCTAGACATTATTTTGTGTTTGCAGTTGCAGCCACACTAAGTATCCAAAATAAGCCAATGAGAAAGCACTTGATAAACGCTGCACCCTGATTGGCCCATTTGAATTGGATCAACAACTGCTCAAACGCAAAAAAAAGGTGGATTTGTATAAAAATGCCATTATTACTCGTCGTGACACTTGTGGCTCCTAACGGAGCTACATATTCATGGTCAGCTGGCATTGGATCAACAAAAGAGGCCCGGATCAACAAGAGAAAATGGATCAACAAATTACTACCTATATGGCACGTTGGAGCCACAAAGTGCCCAGAGAGATATCTATATATATAGTATAGAAGTATAGATTAGAAAGACACCTAAAATGTATTTAGTTAGCTGAACAGAATAAGCTCAAATGTGGGTATTTCAACAGTTACTATGAGAAGCTTCTATATGTAAGAGCATTAATTAAATTTGATTCAGCTACTTGAGGTAAACTTAAAGTTGTATGAACACATTTTTTCTAAAGTTTTGATTTCTTTATGAAAATCTGCATTTTGATGTTCTCTACCCAGCATAATCTTTACTATAATAAAACTACCTAACTGGGCTAAATCTGTACATTAAATATTTTTTGAAAATTTTAATTGAGATAAACTTCAAAATCGATATGAGTTCAAAAAGGTTTTTTTTTATTTTTTGTCTGTCTGTCTGTCTGTCTGTCTCTTTGAACACGCACCACGCTGAAACTACCAGACGGATTTTGATACATCTTGGCACAATCATAGCTGATGTTATGGATTAACATTTAATGGAATACTTTTTATCCCGAAAAAATAAAGGGTTCCCGCAGAATAAGGGTTGAAAGTTATTTAAAAAAACACGTATCACGCTTAAACTACTGGACGTAAAATTTATATTATATGTTAAAATTTAGAATACTTTTACTCCCGAAAAAATAAAGGATTTTTAGTTTATGTTAAATTAAAGTAATAATACATCCGTTTAAAGAACGGTACCAAATTTCGTTGTCTGCTCCAAGTAACGAGTGGCCAAGCGGCAACATGCGTGGAAATGTAATCCAGAAGTCCGTGGATCGAAACCACGTGCTTCTAGAATTTTTGGCTCCATAATTAATAGCATTTACATATTTTATGCGTTATTTTTATATTTATTAACCCCCGAACAAAGAGACGGGTGTTATAAATTTAGGGTGTGTATCACTGTATGCGTGTGTGTGTTTTTTCGTATTTTTTTTGTTGAAAGCTAATGTGATTAAGATGGTTCTGAGCTATCTGGGGAGGGGGAGGGGGGAGGTGAGAAAAGGGGGGTGAGAATCGTAGCTTCCAAACCAATGGTCCGATTTAGGTGCGGTTTTTTATGATTGAAAGCTGAGGTAATCGAGATGGTTCTTAGATATTAGAGTTCGAGTATAGCACAATAGAGTATTCTACTTCCTTAACACGGGCGTAAGTCTTTTTATTGTAGGACCTCTACACTAGAGAGCGTAGTATCTGTACTTATAATAAAGCAATAAGAACAAAAAAGACTGTACAAAGAAGATAATTAAGGTTGTAACACCACATAATTTACCAGCATCAACAACTCCAGCTCATAAACCAAAGCATCAAAGTTCTGCCTCCGATTTAACTAGATGGCGCTGATTGACCTTAAAACACGCAAGCATTACATTCACTGCAACCAAGCGTCCCGCTAAATTCAAATCTGTAAATTTGCTCTCAAGTCCTTGCGACTGGAAGTTGTCTGTTGAATTGCCTACTGTCCGGTTGATATCAAATTACTCTGCGCTTATCTATATTTATACATACAGATCGATCAATCTATTCTGAATATACGTCACTTATACGAACTCCATATTTTTTCGCTTTATCTGCACGCTGCACGTCATTCGTTACAACAATTTGAAGTTTTTTTTTCATTTTCTCGATTTTGGGCAGAAAACCAGTAAATGCAGTTTTGATAGGTTTGCAAATCTCTAGATCAGTTTTAGATCAGTTCTTAAAATGGGGTCCACGGACCAACAGACACTTATTGCTGCGAAGGGTTGTATAATCGAATATTCTAATTAATTTTGAAACCAACTTACAACCATATTTCTTTTTATTATTTTTTCTTTTCATAAGATAGTAAATCTACATTCACTTTTTTGACAAGTTGCTAATCTCAGCCCGGAATCGAACCAGCATAAATGCGAAATAATAAAATACTGTATTTTTATGGCACAAATCGATAGGATCAATCATAAGGATCAAGTCTCTCAAATAAACATTGCGTCTTAAAATAAGAGAAGATCATGATATCTAACAATATTTAGTTCTTTATTTAATTAGTTTAACTACATCTATGTAAAAACCATAAAATTATATTATTAGATTTTCACCATTCGAGCAAACATATCTTTCGAGGATGTAAGCATTCGATGAATAGACTTCGAGGAATAGATATTCGAAATAACTACGTTCTAAATTTCGAACATATTCCATTATAATGAGGAAAAGCCCCACACCCAATTGCCCTGTTAGTAAAGTAATGGTTGATGTTATCATATTAATGGAATGTGTTCAGAATGAGAATCAAAAAAACAAGTAAGTTCAGGTAGGTGGTTGTAACAGCATTCCTGCTGGGCCTCTCTCAGACTCAGCCAGAATGCTGTACAAACTAGTTACAAGAGACTTAAGATGGAGTATGCTGCAGTGAGCGGGAGAAGTGATCCAGCTCGGGAGTCGATTTTAGATATTTTTTGTGCTTTCCTATCAATATAGCAATATATAAAACTCAATTAAAAAAATTGTTTGGTTATTTGTTTAGTCTAATAAGGTAGCGAAATAATTAACAACCAAAAAAAAGTTGCTGTCGCTGAAAATAGCGAGAACCAGTGATACAACAATTTCTTTTCATGGTAGTTTGTGTTTTTTTCCAAGGATACCAAGCCATTTCTGAAAATTCTGATTGTTTTTTGTTTAAGTAATACAGTTTTCTATTCACAAATTTTTTGGTTTGCATAAAATTTGTTTCATTACATTGTTGTCGACATTTTACTATTCGTCTTTTTACTGATTTCGGGACTGACACCGCCTTAAAGAGGTTTACAGTTTAGTTAATGCCACCACGGCGGCATATTCGCAGTGTGCGAAAAAGACCTATAAATGTGAATTAACGAAAATATAAATTACCTTAACATAAGGAGGTTCTGACCCTGGTATCTGCAGGTCTCTGGGAGCTTTCAGTCTCGGATAGTTCGACATACCCGCCTCTGAGTATGGAGATGTGTGAGCGGAAGTCATTGAAGTCAATGACATTGGACTCAGGAATGTTTTGAGCTCCGTTTTTCCTGCTTTTTGTGACCATACTGTGTCTCCAATTACTGCAAATTGAAGAGTTAAAATTGGTAACGGTAATTGGTAATGAACGGTAACTAAAAAAAAGACCGTAAAATAAAGATAATTAGAAAAAAATGGAAACTTAAAATAAGCTACCGAACAAAAATATAACATAATGATGTCTATCTGTTGGTTCTTGCATCATGTAAAAACTACTGAACTTATTGAAATGCGGTTTCCAGTGTTGGATAGCTAAGTATTTTCTGGTGCACTTTGCATCTCAATGCAATGTATAGAGGCTAGTGCAACATATCGCTCTCCAGCCATAACCGCTTGGATATACCTCAGCGTAAGTACGAGGCCAGTAAATATGGTAGGCAAGTTGCTTTCTTAGTTGTTGCGTTGTTGTTGGTGGATTTCTTAACAGGTTGCAAAGTTAGTTTAGCTTAACATGTTAGTAGCTTAGCTCATGTAGTTGAGGCTGTTTTACATACTGGTGTGTTGAGTACAAACTATTTAAGGCAATACATTTTATTTTTGAAAATTTGGTGCTAAAGGTAGAAGTGCACTTTACTTTGATAAACAAAACAGTGTAGATGTATACAATACACACACAACAGTGAGCTGCACTCAATAATTAACATAGCTTAACATCACTTCTTTTTTTTAACCCAAATATGACGAAGCAAGGGAAGGGTAATGAGATTAACAGTCTATGTCTATATGTATATATGTGAATGTTCCACCAAAGCGTCACCCCTATTCATCCGATTTTAACAAGCAAGTCGTCAAACGATTTGTCTTCTGGTATAGAGTCATAGGCTATTTTTTTACTCAACTAATAGTTTGACATACCCGCATATATGGAGGTCCGAATTTGAGAGGCGAGGTGTCAATATATTCCTCTTCATAAGAGAATCATAAACAATTTTTTTTTACCCGATTACGGC
Organism: Alsophila aescularia; assembly: GCA_946251855.1. Lineage (NCBI taxonomy): Eukaryota > Metazoa > Arthropoda > Insecta > Lepidoptera > Geometridae > Alsophila > Alsophila aescularia. The sequence goes on from OX276381.1 coordinate 42,276,927, forward strand.
AAAGCTAACTAAGGGTAATGGGTATGTGTTCAAGATAAAAATTTGGTCCCATTTTGACAAGCGAGGTATCAATTGAATCATCTTTATCGCATGAGTGTCGCTATTTTTTACCCGACCGTAGTTGGGTTTTAGTTTTTGAACGTATGTCTTGTTAATCTGTTTTATTTTAGGGACTATGATCCGACAACCATCATTTACTAGTGAAGTATATGCACTGTTTCATTAGACACTTATAACCAACCAACTTGTGGATTGGTAGCATCCTAGCCATGCTAGATATTTGCGAAGTTAAGATGCTATGGCCCATGGAACAGACCCACATAAAGTTGGTTTAATTAACTTAAATAATTCTTCTCTCCTAGGAAAAATATCCATCAGAACATAGTAAACATCTTCAGTAACACCACACAAATCACTAGGGCTATTAACTTTGTTCATTAAATATTTAAACATAAAAGGACTACAATCTCCTTAAATTTTAGAGGTATCATGTGTTGGAATCTATATATATTATTATTATTTTATTTGTTTAATTTTATTATAGTATGTGTATTTGTATTTAATGGCATGTACGTATATGTTTATTTATTTTTATTAATTATTTCATAAATATTATTATATATATATATATATATGAAATAATAATAATTATGAAATATATATATATATATATATATATATATATATTTGTTTTAATTCTTTACACCGCCATCCTCTCTCACTCCATTATTTCTTTCCATCCAAAGGTTGACTGGAAGAGATCGCTTTTAGCTATAACTCCACCTGTTAAACTTTAGTTATAAGATTGTTTCTATTTGCTGTCAATGTCAAACTCTATGCTGGCTCCCTGTGACTAAGTCATCCCTGGATCATATAAACTTACAAGATTTGGAATCAAAGCTCTCAACTGTAAACTCCGTGTATGTATGAGACTTCTGTTGGTCAAGTGGAGTTTCCTGTTTCAGTGAGAACGGTAACTCAAAAATGTGCGACGGGTAATATGAATATGGCTGTGGAGACCCAAACACTTCTCTCAGAGGCTTAGGGAGCATTTCATCCAGGAGGCCGAAGCTGAATGGTCTCTGAAAATGTAATTATATTGTAAGAAGAACCTGACAGCAATAACATACTTAATTCACCCTGCTACATAATCATCAGGTTTGATGATCTAACTACAGATTTTATTTCAAATGACAGAAGATTATTGGAGAGTAAAAAAACACTTTAATAAACTACTACATCATCACCTGATGTGATGATCTCACTACGGATTTTATTTCAAATGATGGAAGATTATTTGGGAGTAAAAAACACTTAAAAAAATATGGAAAATTTATGGAAGTTTGTCTCTCCCACACAGGAGTGCCAAAACCACAAGCAAATTATCTGTCTCCCCAGTAAAGACACTGGGGCAGCCAAGTTCACGATAATTTCGTCTTCCCGTCCGGGGGAGACAAGACCAATAGCAGAATCTCATTATAAGGGGAGCCAAGACCACATAGACATTACTTTTAGTGCAATAAAGTGTTATCTATCTATCTATTCAGAATAGCATTTATATATAATTGAGACCGGCCCCAGCCTCACATGGTATTTTTCATTTAACATTTATAAACTTCAAACATCAAGAGAAAAACAACCAACACAAGCAATTGTTGACATTGTTTCTTAATATGTGGGATTATGTTACTATTTCTTGATAACATACCATAAATATTTCTGACGACAGATCCTCTTTAATGCTATTGCTGAGATTAACAAGAAATCTGAGAATATTGTATATATTTTCTTTATTATCACCAAAGTCCGTCTGGCGTATTGTACTGATGACTTTCTTCAGTTCCACGGCTCTCTTATATTCTGCAACGTTCTTGGCTTCTTGTTGAGACACAAAATAGTACGATAGTAAGTCTGCAATGGGTTCTTTTGAACTCGTTGGAAAATCTTTGGAAGTTTTACGTAGAATGATTTCATATGAAAGAGACCTCATTTTGTTTGAAAGACGCCTCTGAGATAATCTATTATAAGTACAATATTTGGAAGCCGTTTTATTACAGAGTTCAGAGAGCAACTCAAACACCCCGGCATCTTCAGCTTTTGGTATCGATGCCATTTTAGAATTTTCTCTATTCCTTGTACAGTAACGACTTTAACTTTAACTACTCACTCACTAGCTTTATTATAATCAGTTTTAGAGCACCATCTATATATATTACTAACTCACGATGTTATAAAACAACATTTTTAGTTGTACATATGTATTGTGTATTTTGATTATTTTGTTACAAATTATGTTTGAGTCACATGTGTCTGTGTTAGACGTCAGTGTCAAGTCAAACGGTGTAAAGTCAAACAACTGTGTCAAAATAGCGTTGTGGGCAGTTTCAAAATGTACATTTTAAACAACCCGTTTTCTTTAAACATTTTCAACACTTTTGTCATTTTTGCAACTTTTGACACTACCAATACTTTCCATACTGAAGAAAAAACGACCCTATCCATGACGGAATAAAGTCGATTTTCCTATGTCAACATTTCAATGAAACTTGCAAAATAAACGGTGAACGAAAACGTTCAGAACGCTAATTTAAACCACAAATGGCCAAAGGGAACGCCAATTGTGATCATATTTAGCGTTTTTAACAGTTATTTTCGACAATTGTTACAAAACGAACGGCCCCCAAATATCAAACCCAGCATTCGAGTTGAAGCAGTGGCGTTTTGGACAGTTTCGAGTGCCATTTTTGTCACTAATGATCCTACCCAAACCAAACGAAACACGAACCTATGCAGTACGCATCAAGATGCTTCTTCAATGTCAAATTTAACGGTCATATATTCAAAACGAACGGTGATCGAAACATATTTAGCGTTTTTAACTGTTATTTTTCATCACTTCTAATTTTCATCAGGGCCCCGACCACAGAACTTGGTTACAATCAGATTGTCACCTTTTTTTTACAGCAATTTTCACTAATGATAATGATCCTACAAAGGATTGACGAAACGCTGACGGGGATGAAGTGGTTTACAACGCTGGATCTGAATGTGGCTACTGGCAAATGGAGAAGTGACAAAGAGAAAACTGCGTTTTCTAGAGGCAATATAATGTAATGCCATTTGGATTATGCAATGCTCCCGCAACTATTGAAAAGTTGATGGTGATTGTACTCATTTGGTTAATTGGATACGCCTGCCTCGTTTATTTGGGTGACATCATCATCGGTCAAACGAAACTGCTGCCTCGATGATCTTTTCTGGTCCGTTTGCACCTCTTCTTGTGAAACCACGTGTCCCATAAAATTCACTTGCCACTTGAAAAGGAGCACTTTTTTGGACTCAACTTTAGCAGCTCGAATTTTTGCCATCACACGTTCCAGGTTTCGAAGGTGGTCTTTAAACGTGCGCCCCATGATGATGATGTCATCCAAAAAAACGAGTCAGGCTACTCCAATTAACCCAGTGAGTACCAGCACCATTAAAGTTAATCAATATAAGCCGTGTTTGGTTGGTTAGTTCGTAATACTACCAAAAGATAGCTTACCGTCCCCATAAGGCGGGTTCAAAGAAGCTAGTGGAAAGATTTGGATGACGACGCATAGGTCTCGGTAGCCCAATTGGTAACGGTATGTGCCACGTTGAGACACAGTATGCGAGTTTGAATCTCGTCCGTGATCTAAATTTTTCCATAATATATATATATATATGTGTGTTATTTACTCCCCAATAATCTTCTGTCATTTGAAATAAAATCTGTTGTTAGATCATCAAAATTTACCGACCATTTTATTCGACAATTTTCTGATTCTGTTTGAGTTACTTTCATTCGGTTATTAAGATTTCTTGCTATGTAAGCACTGCGATGCGAATCAAAGTCTGCGCCTGCGGCCCGATTACAGAACTTGGTTACAATCGGATTATCGGTCGGGCCCCAGATACACCAGGGGCCCGACCACATAACTTAGCTTCAATCGGATTGTCAGTATCGATATCACTAATGCCTTGCGATAGAGTCGAGATTGCTATGAAAAAAGTGATAATCCGATTGTTACCAAGTTCTGTAATCGGGCCGCAGAACTACAGTAGAGACAACGATACAAATTAAATGTTTACGAAATATTCAATTAACAACCCAGCAGTGCGATTACGTAATGTTGATCATGACGGTTTCAAGCCGTCAAATTCAATAATGCTTTGCGATAGAGTCGATTTTCCTATGAAAAAAGTGACAATCTGATTGAAGCCAAGTTCTGTAATAGGGCCACAGGTCACCGGTCGCATCGTATAACCTAAAATACAATCGTAACAAAAAAATATATAACACTTTATGCCTGATATCCGCTACTTTTAGATAACTTCTGTTTGTGTTCTGTCTTCTGTGTTTTTGTCTGTGTGTTTTTTGTTCCTTCCTACTTTCTAATGCTATCTTCATAGTATGGTGTTTTTCCGTCCAACTATGTAGGTAGTCTATGCCTGTTCTGCATTTATTTTCAGTCCCGCAAACCGTACCCAGCGTTTAGGCGTCCTTGGCATCAAAATAGTGTTACGAGCTGGGGTTCGGATAAAATTAATGTACGCAAATTAAACCAAAAATTAACACCGTCATTTGAAAAACCACAAAAAGTAATTTAACTGACAAATAAAACTCAAATACTCTTTAACTCGACAATTATCACTGAATACTCGCTCCGAATCACTATGATCGTTTCGATCCGAATGCCCAGTCAAAACTGTCCCAGGCAGCCGATGCGCGCCCTATTTATACTACAATGAATGTTTCCAGATGGTAGTCGTATGTACTAGCAGTAGTCGGTAGGTATTTTAACTTTTAAGGCCGACGGTGCCTTTGATGTTACCGCACCCGTAGGTATATACCTACCGCGCGCTCTAGAAAATTCTGTAGGTACCTACGCTCTACTGGTGTGTTCCGGAATGTTCCTTTAAGTGTAGGTACTCGTATTGTGTTATTCAACCACGCTTCCCGAAGATTTTGTTACCTACTGTTTTCCTAAGAATCGACCGGCGTAACACTGCCCCCTCCTAAGACATCCTCGTCCCAAGCAGTGTTAGTCCTGTAATATTGGGCCAGTCAATCAACATGAACAATTTTAGGTGCACTTCTCTGGCCCTTTCGAATCCGGTACGTGACTTCATTGATTTTGGTCACAACATGGTATAGTCTGTCCCATTTTGCTTGCAATTTCGGAGACTTTCCTTTGCTGCGTATTGGATTATGTAACCAAACAAGTGAACCTTCCTCAAATCCCAGATTATTCAATTTCCGGTCATATCAGATCTTCATCTTTTCAGACATTTGTTGTCCCAATTCTCTGACTTGTTGATAAACTTCATCCATCTTACAGCGCAAGTCATTTACGTAATCTGTAACGCTGCGAAGAGAATCCGTCGGGGTGCCAATTATCAGGTATGCAGGCAACCGCAATTCTCTTCCGAAATTCGCGAAGGCAGGAGTAACTGTTGTACTCTCACGAACTGCAATTCGGTATGACAAAATAAAGGGCTGGATGTGCTTTTCCCAATCCCTTTGCCTGGTTTCCACCACCTTTGTGAGATATCTCTCCTAGGCCTGGTTGAATCGTTCTACCATTCCATCAGATTGTGGGTGATAGGAAGTTGTGCTGGTTTTATGAGCACCCATTACTCGGCAAGTCTTCTGGAACACTTGAGACTAGAAATTCCGCACTTGATCACTGTGAATTTCAAGAGGTACCCCAAAACGACGGAAGACTTCGTGAACCAATTTATCTGCCACTGTTGTAGCTTCTTAGTTCGGAATGGCGAATACCTCCAGCCACTTAGTGAAGTAATCCATGACGACCATGAAATACTTGTTCCAACTGTCACTAACAGGGAATGGCCCCGCAATGTCAAGCGCTATTCGTTCCCTTGGAGGGCCGAAGTTATATAGCTTTAATGCCCTAATTTTCCACATCATCTTGACAATAGATCCAGTAGAATCACTCACGTATCTTTAACAGGGTATTTTTTACGCCCATTTGACCTCCTGAACATCCATCATGGTATAGCTGTAGAACATCAGGTACCATCACTTTAGCAACAACCATTTGTAAATGTAAGTGTTCTCCTCTTCCATTTTCCCATTTGCGGCACAGTACCCCTTCGTAGACGGCCAAACTGTCCCACTGTGCCCAGGAACTTTTTGTTGCTGTGCTCATTCTCGCAACATCACTCCATGTAGGTTTAGGTGCTTAAACCACTATTATTAGGCTTTAACCCACTCAAGAATTGGCTTGATGTCTACATCCTCTCGTTGTGCAAGCTGTAAAGCTTTTTTCCACTCATCGCTAAGGTCCGTTCTCAGCATTCTGACAGGTACCGCTTCTTTGGCCTCTTGCCTCACATAATGCTTGCAATTCTCCGGGCAAGGTCTCCTTGACAACGCATGCGCGTTACCGTGAGATCTGCTACTGCGATGCTCAGTTTCGAAGTCAAACTCTTGCCCTTCAGAGACCTTGAACTGGAGCAGCCATTTCAATGCAGCATGATCGGTTCAGATGAAACTTGCGTCCCAGCAGATAATTACTAAAATGCTGCAGTTTTTTTAACACAGCGAGTAATTCTCTTCTCGTGTCATGACGCAGTAGTTACGTTCCGGTTAAGACAAGGATTTGCTACAGTAAATAATCACAACTTCCTGGTCTCCTTTTCGTTGAGACAACACACCGCCAATACCAGCATTACTCGCATCTGCATCTACGATGAATCCATTATCGGTGTCAGGATAGCCAAGAATAGGTGTATCACACAGACACGTTTTCAATTCTTGGAAAGCAGTGTCACAGCTCTCATCCTAACAGAAGGACCGCTTCTGCTCAGTGAGTTTGTGCAAATGCTTAGCAACATCAGCAAAGTTCTTCACAAATCGACGGTAAGCCCAAAAATGCCCAGACTTCTGTCTTGTCTTTTGGAACTGGCCACTGGCCTTGACAACGATGATCTTCTCTGGGGTCAGTTTGCACCCCTTCTTGAGAAACCACGTGTCCCAAAAAGTTTACTTGCCGTCTGAAAAATGAGCTCTTTTTCGGAGTCAACTTCAGATTAGCAGCCCGAATTTTTGTCAACACACGTTCCAGGTTTTGAAGGTGGTCTTCAACCGAGCGCCCCACGATGATAATGTGATCCAAATAAACGAGACAGGCGTCTCCAATCAACCCAGTGAGTACCAGCTCCATCAACCTTTCAAAAGTTGCAGGAGCATTGCACAATCCAAACGGCATTACATTAAATTGCCATAGACTCTTCCCCGTCGAAAATGCTGTTTTCTCTTTGTCCTTATGGTCTATCTCCACTTGCCAGTAGCCACTCTTCAGGTCTAGATTTAACCTTACCGTGGGAATATTTACCATCTTAAATATTTTTACTTTTTTTTTGTTTTTTCTTGATTTTGGAGGGACCATATTGTTGGGGACTGAAGTGTCTGATACCCATAGCACAGAGAAACCTAGTTTGGGGTCAGGGCGTTTTTAGATTCTAACTTTATGTGGCTTTCAATATCCTAGTAACTGCAAATTGCCCATTTCCTTGCTGCATCTGTCGGATTTTGTGGGAGTGTTCGATGTTGAACATTGCAACTCTTGTATACTTGTAGCGTATCAATAATACATCTCAATGTTTCTTTTATGGGTAATGTATGTAAATAACTCAATATTCATATTTTTCATATATTGATATTGCCTCATTATAATTCAAGATAAGTGTTTATGTTACATACTCCTAGTTTCAATTTCGTTCAGAGTGCTATGTGATGTGAAATAATGTGTACTAAACGTCGAACATTGAATATTGAATATTTTTGTAAAGTGTATAGTTTTCTTTTCTTGGCTGATTTGTAAGTACTAATTAAATTTATTATTGATTAAAAACGTTGATGTGTATATGGAAGGTTATCTACTTTGAAAGAAATAAAATTTATTGTTATTATTATTATTCTCTTTATTTATCTTTTTATCTTAAATTTAATTTTTTTACAATATTTCTTTATATAAAAGCAGATAAAAATATTATAAAAAACCTAAACCTAGGGTACCAACGGTAGCGGAGCAGGGCCCAAACTACCGGTGGCTAGGGCTGCAAAGTGAGGAACCTCCTGACTATACGCGCCGTGTCAAGGAGTACTGCCTTCTGCATCTGACCCTTAATCCAACCATCTAGCGAGAGCCTCTTAAGATGTTGGTCGAGGCTCTTCGCTATAAGGCCGTTCGCCGAAACAACTATCGGGACAATGATCGTCGAGTCAACATTCCACATGGCCGTCACCTCATGAGCCAAGCCAAGGTACTTGCTGAGCTTGTCCTTTTCAGCCTTCACGAGGTTCTCATCGTGTGGAATGGTGATGTCGACGAGCACTGCCCGGCGTTGGGACCGGTCTACCAGCACAATGTCAGGCTTATTGGCAACAATAGTCCTGTCCGTGATGATAGAGCGGTCCCAATAGAGCAATGCACGACCATTTTCGAGAACTGGCGCCGGTACGTACTTATAGTACGGCACCTCAGACTCGACAAGGTCATACCGAAGGGCAATTTGCTGATGGATGATCCGGGCTACTTGGTTGTGTCTGTGCAAGTACTCTCCGTTAGCAAGATGAGAACAGCCGGAAATTATATGCCTGAGGGACTCCCCAGGACGGCGGCATGCCCGACAAATGTCGACCGTACCGTCCTTCATAATATATTTCCGGTAGTTATTCGTCTTGATAACTTCGTCCGCAATTGCACAAACAAAACCCTCAGTTTTCACAGACAAAAGCCACGACCCCCCCACTTCCGTGGTATGTACAATCTCATAACAGACGAGCGCGGGTGTAACATACGGTGTGACGTAAGCAGTTGACGGACTCTCTTATCCAAGGCGTCAAGCTCAGTTTGAGTCCACTTTAGTATGCCAAAAGAGTATATGAGCAAGGGCATCACCCAACCATTGAAGGCACGCGTCTTATTTCCACCTGACAAAATACTGTTAAGTACTTTGGTCAGGCGGCAGAAGAAGCGCTCCTTCACCGATTGCTTAATATCCCTGTCCATGATACCCAACGATTGTGACATACCAAGGTATTTGTAGGTCTCGCTCTCAGAGAGAGATTTGAGTGTCATTGTCTCAGAAAGCTGCAAATTCATAGAATTTACAACTTTCCCCCGCTGCACATGCATGACCGCACATTTGTCCACACCGAACTCCATGTTGATGGCTTTACTGAAAACTTCTGTGATTTTCAGTAACTCCATCAAGTCTGGATGTTTCAGTGCAAACAACTTGAGGTTATCCATGTACAGCAGATGAGAAATGATCTCGCCCTCTCTCCGTAGCCGAAAGCCTAACCCTGAATCCTTCAACAAAGTGCTGAGAGGATTCAGAGCTAGGCAAAACCACAAAGGACTCAAACTGTCACCCTGAAATATGCCTCGCTCTATCCTTATAAAGTCCTGCGAACCATAAAGGCTGTCTCCACCACCTGGTTGACGAAGAACTGTGGTCCACTGCCTCATACACGCACCTAAGAAAGATCTCAGAGTTGCATCGATTTTATACAACTCTAAGATCCTCTCTAGCCATGAATGAGGCACTGAATCATAGGCCTTCTTGTAGTCAATCCAGGCAGTAGAAAGGATCCCTCTGTTCCGCCGGACTTGTTGGCAAATGGTAGTGTCTATGAGAAGGAGCTCTTTAGTACCACGGGACCCAACCCTACATCCATTCTGAGCGAGGGCCAAAATATTGTTCGTAACAATATGCGAATACATTTTTGCTCTCAGAATGGATGTAAGGAGCTTGTACATAGTGGGCAAGCATGTAATGGGTCTATAATTTTTAGCTTCCGTGGTACTACCGGACTTATGGAGCAAGGAGGTGAAGCCAGTTGTCATGAAACTGGGAAGAGAACCAAGCTCAAGGGCTTCCTGAAATTGTATAGCCAAACATGGATGTGAGCATCGAATCCACTTTATCCAGAAGTTGTGCAATCCATCCGGTCCAGGACTTTTCCAGTTCGGAGCCGTACTAATTGCACAACTAACGTCTATGGGGCTGATAGACACAGATCCCATGGTTTCGATTGACTCACATGCATGTTCGACAACACTCATCCAGTCACCCTCCGTATGTTCAACGGGCACCGACCAAATACCACGCCAGAAGTTAATCATGGCAGTAGCATCCGGCAGCTGCCCATCATCCACACGTTGGTCAGTTCCCTCCCAGTTTCGATACACCTTCCTTTGATCACTTTGGAAAAGGCGATTCTGGTAATATCTATCCACACGCTCTCTGTAGCGACGAATACGGTTTGCCCACGCATAGACTTTCTGCTTCAGGAAGTCTATACGTTCCGTGACACAAGCCATATAATGCTGAGGCCTGATACCAGTCCCAGCAAAGGCTTGGTTCACGAAACGCATGACACGGGGACGATTGTTACCCCGGCTGAAACAGACCAGCTTTGCAATGAGAGTCCTAGACGTATTAATACGCCGCTCGATCCATACTTGCCATGCAGGGACAAATCCGGCATTATTATTATTATTATTCTTATTTAAAGAGAAGATGTCCGCGTACCGAAGTAACATCTCCTTAGCCTTCGCCACTTCCTCTTTGGAAAGATCCTTTCGGCAATCTTCTAATAGTTTCGACACATTAAATCCGTCATTATGTTTAATGCCACTGGATAATTCTTGGCACTGTCGCATCCAATCTACTTCCTCGCAGGTACCCATCAACCTCCCTTTCTTAATTAGGTGTTCTACATTGGTTGCGTTCAATACGCGCACTGCTAAAGTGTTGGTTGCCCTCACCAAAGTTCGTACCACGACCCAAGGTTGATCATTTTCCGATTTTCTAGTAGTATGCAACGATGTATTTGCGTAGAATCCCGTGGCAGACTCACTGGCACGATGGTTTCAGACCTGGGAGCAAGGACTATTTTCTTAAGGTGGTAGATCTTTCCCGATGTTCCTCCTTCCATGAAGATTTCCTCGCTGCCGCATTTCTAAATTACTTGCTTCACGTTGATCTCACCATGATGTTCTCTCATGAAATCCAACCCAAGATTGCAATCATCGACTATGTCGGCCACGATGACTTTATGTCGGAAAATCCTTTCACAGAGTTTCATCTCCACCTGTTTTTCGCCTTGGACGGGTATGTGCTGACCGGTAGCTGTTAGTTATCTAAGTTCCCTTGCAGTTCCCGAAGAAGTCCCCAAGAACACTATTTCTAAGCTTGGAACTGATCACGGTGCGAGAAGCACCTGTGTCTAAAGTCAGTTTACATGGTATCCCGTTGACATCACTCTTGATGATCAGGCTGTTCCCGTCGTGAGCTTGCGAGATTGAAATTCTGGGGGCTTTTTCAATACCCGCCAGTACCCGCCCCACGGTCCTGGCGTTTACTCGTTTTCCCTGGGCCGGTTCGGTGGCGTTGCTGACCACCCCCACCTGAGGCTGAGCTTCCCTGCCAAAAACTCGTCTCGGGCAGCTGGATCTCAGGTGGCCCTTCTCTCCACACTCGTAGCATCTGGGACTAAACTAGGACGAGTGTCACTTGGAGGTGTCACCAACTTCCCTGATGCGGCGAGCTCAATGATGTTGTCGTACAGCCTATACCTCCAAAGCATGGGCCAAGGCATCTTTAAAGAATTCGTGATGCCCGTCTCACAGTAGCTCTCACTTTCAGGTCGCGAATCAAGATCCCGTCTATGACTGCTGGTGAAGACTGGTACGCTTTCCGAACCAGTTTTTCGATTTTGAGAGCCCATTGCTTTAGGTTCTGGTTACTGCGCTGAGCCCGGTCTTTAAACTGAGCACAAAAGACGTGCTCTAGGTGTGCGTCACCGTATCGAGATTCCAACGCTTCGAGTAGCTGTTCGTAACTGATATTCTTTATAAGGGCCTCCAGAATAGTTAAGGCCCAGTTTGAGAGCAGTCATACATAGCCTGAGCTTTGCTCCATCCATTTGCCTCAACAACAGCCTCAAACTGAATCTTATAGGCCGACCACGAAGAGTTTCCATCGAACGGTGGTAATTTGAAACCACGCACCGAAGACGCAGTAACAACAGGAGCTGCAATCCCACTTCCAGATTTCAGTACCCCCAAAGCTTTCTTCACGTCTGCAATCTGGGTTTCAGTTTCAGAGATACGGCTTTCAGTTCCGGAGATGCGGCTTTCAGTTTCGGAGAAGCGTTTGTCAGTTTTGGAGAAGCGTTTCTCATGAAGCTGTATCTGCTCCTTTACATCTTTGGGTTCCTGACCCAAAGTTACATGCAGGTCTTATATGAGGAGCGTCTATTGTTCCTGTCGGCAAGCCTGCTCCTTTCTGTCTCGCTGCAACTGCTCCTCTAGGCGTCGAGCCTGCTCCGCCTGTTTGCGCGCCTGCTTGTCTTGTTTGCGAGCCTGCTCCTGGAGTTATGTCTTTAAGCCCAAAAGATCAAATGATGGTTGGGCCATAGAACACTGAGAATCTGCAGATGGACCAGCGGAAAGACTGGCGGCCGCGGCAGCACCCAACTCAGTGGTTTCTTGATTGTGACTACCACCAGGCACTCGTAATGGCGAACCGAACCGCCTTTCATCAATTTCCCTCTCGCGTTGGCTTCTCGTTCTCATGCGGTCTGTCATCACTTAATACGGTCTGTGTATCACTTAATACTCGTTTCGAATAATTATGATCATTTCGTTCCGAATGCCAAGTCAAAACTGTCCCAGGCAGCTGATGCGCGCCCTATTTATACCGCGACTGAAGTTTCCAGCCCCCCGATTCAGAACCTTTCGATAACTCAGTTGTCGATCGATATGGTATTATTTATTCTGTGGATTCGGTTTAAAATCGTTCAATTCAATAAATTTTTCATTCACATTATCGAATCGAATCGATTCGGTTCTTTATAGAAAGGTTCTGAATCGGGAGGCAGAAGGTACTCGTATGTACTTGTATGTAGACAGGGGCGCCGCGCCGGCGTCGCCGCGCCGAGTTGGATCGGCGCGCCACCACCGCCGCCGCTATTTACCACACGGCGTGAGTTCAGCTAGCAAGTGCGTTTTTATCTACGAATTTTCCGTGTTTTGTATTGGATTGGAATGACAAGATTATCAAATATCAGTTTGTGCAAGATCCATAGACGTTTTTTATGATCCTGAAACTACAAGCGGTTTTTGGTTGAAGTACTTGTTGCTGAGATGGTAAAGGGAGGATATAAGCTATAATTCTTGATTCGGTCTGTCTCAAGGCAGTTGAAGCGGGGAGTGGGGACGTGATGTTACATTTGAAGCGTATGATCCTATTTTCAATTTTAAAACAAAAAGTATTTTATTTTGCATATTTTGTCTGCCTTCTAACCTAAGAAGCGGGTATTGTGCCTGTTTAGCTTAAAAAAACTGCATATTCTTCTTCTAATCGTGTCATTGGTTCGACTTAATTAAATAAAAGCTGCTAGATAAGTTGCCATGTCTACAGCTTTTTGGGTTTTCTCATTAAGGTCTTCCGCCGTGTAGGCAGTAGGGCACGACAGGCAAGACAGCAGATGGTCCATAGTATGTCTTGAGCCTCCATAGAAATTTGGCCATAATTATTATGCTTACAACAGCCGATATTGGTCCTGAGCCAATTCAAGAATTTCCAAACCGCCATCCGTGTTATGGCCAGATGGAAGTTGTTCTGCTGGCATCATTTAGTTGGTGGGTACAGGATGCTCAGCTGCCCATAGGCTTTGGGTGGGTGCAACCTCTCCAAACCTTTTGTCACATGTAGAAAGCACTTAAGGCTTTTCAATCTATTTCGCGATAATGTGTGGTTGTAAAGTGGATGTCAGTAATCATGTTCCTGTTTGTATTTTACGACGGCACATGCAACATCCTGTCGTATTTCTGGTGGTGCTATGCCTGCCAGTAGGTATAGTAGGTTAAAATAACTGCTAAACACGCTAAATATGATCACATTTGGCTTTCGCTTTAGACATTTGTGGGTGAAATTAACGTTCTGAAATATTTTTGATCACCGTTTGTTTTGCATGTTTAGATGACTTGCAAGTTAAATATGATATAGGAAAAGAGATTTTATTACATTACAGTATAGGGTCGTTTTCATTCGGTTTGAGTAGGATCATTAGTGTCAAAAATTGGAAAAATATTGTTTGTTTGTTTAAAATATTGAAAATGTTCAAAGCGAACGGCTTGTTAAAATTGTACATTTGAAAACTGCCCATAACGCCATCTCATCATCTCGAACGCAGGGTATGCCGAGCCGGATTTGACATTGATTGATAGATTTACCTTGATTTAGAATATAATAAAAAAATAACATAACCTCAATTTCATCACTGTTAGAAATCAGAGGATTGAATAAATTTTTGTTCAACATTGTTAAAAGGCACGGAGGAAAGTTATAAAGTATCAAAATGAACCAAGCAGAAGTTTCCAAGTTAGTATCTAAACTTCGCATAAATGTGAAACCACTACCGGGACGATTAAGAAGTGCAAAAGGTCCTGAAGGCAGGATAGATAAATTACGTAAAACTGTAACAGGATTAATAAAATTTGAAAGAATTGAACTCAATCATCACAGAGCAGATGAAGCTCGCCAATATGCTGAAAGGGTAAGTTCCAGAGCGTCACACTTTGACCACACAAAAAGTAACCTAGATAAAACTTAACAGTGATTTGTATTGTATTTACTTGCAGTTGATTTCCGAAGCTATTCGCCACGGAGATTGCCACAAACCCACAATGGACATAGCAGATTATTGGCTTCTTGAAAAAGACCTTGTACACAAGTTGTTCAAAGTTCTTGTGCCGAGATACGAAAATTCTCGTACAGCCTACACACAATTGCATTTAGCACCAAAACCAAAATATGCACGAGTACTAGATAAAGTAGTGCTAGAGCTCAAAGACAACCCATACCCTGACTTACGTAGTAGGCAACCAAATAATAAATATGCTATTCAAAACATTCTCCTGGAAGCAGCCAAGCAAGACTACAAAAAATCAAAGATCAATGACATGGCCAAAGCTTTGAGTAAAGCTGATAAGCTCTCAAATGACCAAACCAATCACCAGAATGCTGCAATTTCTGTAAACGAGACTCCAAAAAATAACAACCAAGACAGTAGTGATGATTTGAAAAGTGGTCAAAAATAAATGACTCAATTGAATTGTTAATAACTGTAATTAAAAAGATCTAGATTAAGATAAAGAAGATGTTTTTACTTGTTTGATTGTTGCTTTCACATGATATTTAAACGAGATGAGAGTTTATTATTGGGCTTTTACAAAATTGAAGGCAGGTGTTTAGTTACTAGAGTTGCTTGGTTTACACATTGTGGAGGTTCTCACTTAAACACTTTGTAAAGTGTGAACAAAGTAAGGCTAATCCACTATACTTGCCCAGCGCTAGCATAAACGAGTTTCATGTGGTACTATTATTTATTCTGTGGTTTAACACTTGTTTGTGCCATGAACTGTGAGGATACCAGCATGTTAGTGCCATAATGGTTACCTGTTATTCTTTACCATACAAATTAGCTGAAAGATGTGGCGAGATTGTTGGGTTATAAGTTGGTAGGTTTTCTACTCACGACACAGAACAACCAATGCCCGGAATAAACTAGTGGCTCTGTGAGCTGTAGACCTTGCGAGTCTGTCTTTGCATAGCTTACAACTGAATACATGTTCAGAACATTTTTTGATTAGGCTATTATGGCCATAAGGCCAGTCAATGGCTCAATTTTCCAATATTTGTAAGTAGGCGACACGCAATTGTTTTCGACAAAAAAAATATTGTTTGTTCCATAATTATCGCCATTCAAACTATACAAATGCACTTAACTTCACTTTACTTTTTGATTTATGGCATTTGTGGAGTTGCCATACCACAAAAAACACTTTAATATCGCTTTTAGAGCCAATGGAGAGGACTGAACGCCTCAACAAACCATCTGGATGCGTCCGGCAGCCCCTGCGGACCGAAACCAACATTGGGCACTCCGACATTGGTTCTGTGACTCATGTGGGTTAGGTTCTAAATGAGTCACAGAACCAACATCAGTAGGTTAGATTCTAAAAGAGTCACAGAACCAACACAGAGCACCCCAACATGAGTAGGTTAGGTTCTTAATGAGTCACAGAACCGACACAGAGCACCCCAATGCCACCTGCAGCCTTATTGTCTAACTCTGGTGATAATGAAACTGACGTTCATTTACACCATTATGAACATGAATCTCCCAATTCCAATTGTCTAACTATCCACCGGTGATCTCTTCGGTGATCTTCACCGAGTCCCCACTATCAGCTGTTTTTAAGCGAAATGAATGAACGAAACATCATATTTTGACATATATTGGTATTGTCTAAATTTTCATCGTCACCGAGACATGTCAAATGAAAAAGGTTGCTCTGTCCTAACCTTTCGTATCAACTGGCTTTGAGTTTGTGACGAAATTATAGTTTTATTGAATTAAAAGTTGACTGTTTGCGTAAGTTCAAAAGGAAGGGGTAATCTAGGTATCATAATTAATTGCGGTTTATTAATTTCAGGCATTAATTCTCCGAAAATTCGACTTCCAAACTTGCGAAAGTCAAACAGAAAATTCATGGGTTTTTTGTGATATATATAGTTCGATACAAAGAGAATATTTCGATATTTAATTCTACTAGCACTTATTTCAGTTTAACATATCTAGTTTATTCGATTACAGGCACTATAAGTACCTAACCTACAAAAACAAAATGAAGAATATTTTGGTGGGTGAATTTGTAGCCAACTGCAGAAAAACAACATCTCCAAACTAATGGACAGGCTCTCAAGCCCCTAATATTGGTGCTGACCATGTGGCTATTATAATATCTATGGATGTTCAATTTTTAACAACAAATATCAACAGAATAGACCAATAAATTATTATCTCTATGCACTTCAAATCAGAAAAGTTTTGATAACAAGGTGGACAGTGGAAACTAAATATTTCCCAAGTAACACCCAGGTGGACAAAGGTAAGCTAATGTAAAAAAAAAACTTTCCACGGTTCACCCAGGTGGTCGTAAGAGATGGATTGGCTAGTGCCCTGACTGAGAGTCAAGAAATGGTTGCAAGTACGAATCTCGCAAGGTGCAATCATTTGTGTGATGAGCCCAAATGATTGTTTCTGAGTAATTGATGTAATATTGGTTTATATCTATGTATGTTTATTTATAGAATATTTTTGATGAGAGAATTTGTAGCCAGCTGCAGAAGAAAAACATCTCCAGAAGGTTTTGAGGAACAATCACAGGCCTATTTACACCCTAGACCATTCATTATGAAAGAATTTGCAAAAATAACAGTCAAAATGTATTAAAAGTATCGACAAAAGATACCAAGTCATATTAACAATTAAAACAAAATAAGTACAAAACCTAAAATGATACCTTTATAGGTAATCAGTTAAAATTTCATCGGGAACTGACTACTTTCAACCCATATCTAATGCACCTTTTTTATTACGTTTTATGCAATTGTTTGACCATGATCTCACCTGATGGAAAGCGATGATGTGGTCGAAAGTGTAGCACCCTTGCCTAGTAGATACCTATTCACTCTTGACTTGAACACACCTGGATTTATTATATTTTACCAGAAACTGACGAGGGCAGGGCATTCCACTCTTTTGCAGATCTTACAATGAATCAAGAAGCGTAACGCTTCGTGCTTGTGTGTGGTATTTCTATCATAAAAAGGTGCCGCATTGCCAATATTCTAGTTTGTACGGTGATAAGGGAATCAGATTGTGCAGTTCTTATGCTCACTCTCCATAGTGCAATCTGATAACTTGAATTTTGCACATTGTCATATTTGTCGTTCAAAAAGGAGGTGAAAAAATCATTTTGTCATTTACATTCAGTGCCACTACATTTGGCAACCAGTTGGCCGAGTGGCTAGTGACCCTGACTGAAAGTCAACCAATGGATGCGGGTTCGAATCCCGCAAGGTGCAATCATTTGTGTGATGAGCAGATGTATTTGTTTCCGAGATATGAATGTAATATTCATATCTTTGTATGTGTACTCGTATCTATTATCTAGTACCCATATTTAGTGCATTCAGTGTATTTATGTCAGCGTACAATACATACAAAGTTTTATAAATTTTTATTTGTTTTAGATTGAGTGACATGAATACTACAGGCATTTACTCTGGTTTAGAGATTGCTGTAAGCTATAAGACTGCCGATTCTGTTACCGCTACTTGTATATTATATTATGTACAATGTACGATTTACTTCTAAGTATATACAATAAAGAGTTATCTATCTATCTATGTTTTGTTGTTATTTTTTAACTACAAATTATTATGTAAGTAGAAACATACATTGATACCTATGAAATAGTATGTCATAAGCGACATACCTACCAACTGATTCACAGACAACACACAGCCTAAACCGGTGGACCTAGAGATTTGCAATTTGGAGGAAATATTTCTTTACATTTCGAACGAGGCTGGCAATGTTTGCACAAGAGCAAAGCCTCGGCATGCAGCTAGTTTTAGCATAAATACAGACTGAGTATGGATAGAGAAACAGAAAATTAAACAAATTTTATTAAATAGCATGTTTATTTTATTGTAAAAACCTTTCTAAAAAAAATATAACGGGCAAGTGTCTTTATTAAATAAGGAATATACATAAAACATTCTAAAAACTTACAAGCCGTTACTGGCTCACTCAGCCCACTAATTACATTGTAATTATATAGTAATTCACAACAACAAAGTAAATATTTCCAACACACCATTTTATTCAAATGGTATAAAAAAGTGCAGTAACTAGGTATATACCTACATATTATAATACAAATATAACAAGTAGATTTGAGAAGCAGCATCCTTTTGCATTTTATGGACATGCTATGAATCTCTTCCCGCTGCAATCCGACTTTAAATGATCCTGTTTACTGTGATAGACTGGTACTGAACTGAATCTGAAAATAAAGATATAGCTATTATCATTTGTCATTATCTACATAACAAGTACTACATAGTCAATATTGTAATATGTAGTATTACTTTTGTACAGTTAGATCAAATTTGTAAACAATTCAAAAGAGAGGTTAATTTGTTGTATGTCTACCTACAGCTACATCAGGCTTTGTGATAGCTGGAAATGTTCATACTGACACAGGTGCAAGCTGCAGCCCATCTCCTGAACCCCGGCTGGTGCTCAAAGCAAACATAATCGGTTATGTTTTGTTGACACAAAACATACCCGATTATGTATGCATTGAAATGAGGTAAAAATCCATTAAAATATGTATGTTGTTGATGAGCATTTGTGAAAATGCATATACCTAGTATATATGTCTATGTACCTAGTAGGTAAATTAAACTAGACTCGAATAGGTGCTTAGATAATGTTCATTAGTGCACCAAAATTCCTGTATAGCCAAGCCAAAGACTGTTAGAACTTGCGATATATTTGTTCAAAGTTTCGATCTAACTCGATGACCAATTGTAGGTCTATGCAAAGACCACTTTATCAGATGACATTCTGAAATACAATATGGTACATAGGTACGTATTTGTTGCTAAATCAAGCCATATTTGTCAATTTTATATCCGAAAACGAACATAACCTCGACATACATTACATCTCACAAAGCAATTCCACTTTTAGTTTATCCACGTTTCGCACAAACTCACACAAATCTTGTGACTATAACCTACCTATTTAATATTTATTTTTTTCCATTTGATTTTCATTTCATTATTGAATGTTACAGTAAACAACAAACAAACACATAGGTACTCTAGTATATATGTAGTTATGGTCCAGAATAAATAATAACTCGCAAACCAACGTTTCGTTCTACGCAACGTCAGGCTATAATATACTTGTATATTATTTTTTGAAGAATATCCATTTATTGAACAGCATAACTAATAAAAAATAGATTATAATAATCAAATAAAAAAATACCCATGTTTATATGGCTAAATTAACATTTTACAACCATTAGTTAAAAAAAAAACAATAAAAAGTGCTCAAAGCTGTTCTTCATGAAATGGAACGCAAGAGCATATGTTTTTGGTGATAAGTAGTCTGTGGAAAGAACGAAATGGCCTTCACTTTTTCAAGACGATTACCACCGAAAATATTAGACAATTCCCCTGCACAGCAATTCCATAACTTGGCTACAATCGGAATATCACTTTTTTCATAGCAAATTCGACTCTATCGCAAGGCATTAGTGGCTGCGATACTGAGAATTCGATTGAAGCCAAGTTATGAAATCGGGCTGCTGGACGGCGAACTGGAACCGCCAATGGTAATGGTAATGGATTTGATTGCCATTACCACCAGAGTTAGACAATAAGGCTGCTGGTCTTGTGGTCCTTACCTAGAGTGTATATGAAAAGCGCGGAGCCAGAAGCTCGCGTGGGAGGTCCTGAGTCGAGTGGGCGAAGCGACGCTCAGGGAGAGTTCTGGCAAGAGCCCATACCGGAGACAAATTTTTATTCCTTTTCCAACCTCCCCCACCCCTCCCAGTGAAAATTCTTTACCATTTTTCGAAACATAACCTTGTTTTTTTAAATTGTTATCGCCATTCTCCGTCCATGGGGGAGCCCCCCCTCCCTGCCTCCCTAACCCTTCTACAACTTACAAATATTGGAAAGTCCTTCCCAGTCAATTCATTATCATAAACCATACAAGACTATTCCCACTGGTGGAGATTTGTATGGTTAAGCAAACTACTTTAATCAATGATGTTAGGTATATTATATATAAACTGAGGAAGATACGTTGTACCCCGCTCTGCGTGGCAAAGTAAACACAAGCTAATCAGCCTGTGTCGACTTAGTCCCAAACAGACGACGACGCAGGCAACGACGCACCACGTAAATACACGCGACTACCGAAACATGAAAAATTAATCAAAAATGCCACCTTGTGTGTTTTGAAAGCGCACTACATACACTGTGAAAGGCAGGAAGGATGTGTTTTTTCATTTTTAGGTACTGTTTACGATATTGAAAATGGAAAATAATAAATTTCATTTTACTCTAAATCAACTGTTGCGATGTTGCCGCTTCGCCACCTACACGAACGAGACAAGTAGCGGGTTACGTGTAAGAGAGACAGAGAGAACGCTATAATGGCGAGTGGCGTTTATAGTTCGTATGATGCTAGGGGATGTTGGGGCTTACCAACGCCTGATAATCGTCAGTCTGCGCTCCGACCCGTAATGGCCACGGCTGACGATCTTCAGCCGGGGAGTCTAGCGGAGTTGCAACCCTATTTGTATTGGATTAGGATAGAGTATTGTATTTGTGTTACATAATTATTTGAAAACAGCTTGAAAAGAGCGATTTTATTGGATAATAAAGTGGTTCGGTCCCAATCGTTTCTTTTTGTGAGTTCAAGTTGTCCAAGCGGGTCCATCGACCGCGTAGTGAGTGATTGTGATTTTTTATTTGTGTTGTTTTTAGTGATTTATAGCTTGTATTTTGTGTTATTACGTCTAATAATACTGTCAGGAACATATTAAAATGATAAATATTTTTTTATTGCCAAAAGGAGATTAATAAAAGTAAAAACAAATAGGCAGAAAACCAAACGGTGAAACATCAAACAAGATTGTCGGCGAACCCCAAACTAAGCACGAGGCCTGTATCTTGGGGCTCGAGTGCAAATTTACCAGATAAGTTTGTATCATTTAACTAAACTATAAGAAAATAATTATAAGGAAAGTATACAATGGCAATGCAAAAGACGAAAATGTATAATAATAATAATAATAATATTCGGGACAATTCCACACCAATTACCTAGCCCGAAACTAGGATACCCTGTAATTTGGGCACTAAATAACGGATAAACATACATAAATACGAATATCAATCCATGACTCGGAAACAAACATTTCTGCTCATCACACAAATGATTGGACTCGAACCCGCGACCGTTTCATTTTGTTCCTAGGATCTCTAGCCACTAGACCAACCGGCCGTCAAATGGCGGTCTAATGTAGACATATTTGTTTTTACAAAATAATTTTGTGTTTAGTGTCCCGCGAGTGGGGCTTGCCACAAAGTGCTTCAAAGTACTTTTGGCGGGAAAATGTTAACGTGAGTATATTTTTGATAGTTTAATAGTATCTTTTCGATATTCTTTATTGTTTTAGCTATAAAATGGTATATAATATTATGTAATTTATTCTATAAGCAATGCGCAAAATAAAAAAGTTTTACGCGCGTTTCTCAATTGTCCGGCGAATATACGGGTATTCTCCGGGATATATAGAACTACTAGTTTTCCCGCCCGCGACTTCGTCCGCGTGGACTACTGTTTATCGCGAAAAAAAGCATTCTATGTACTTGTTATATCTATTGAAAACCAATGCAATAGTAGGTACTTATAGCACCATTCTTGATGTTTTATGACATACTTGTTATTTCGTTTCCATGGCAACCGCTTGTTACAGTAAGTAATCAAAAATTTTCCAGTTTTCCCGTAGAAACATTCATTTTTCCGGGATAAAAAGTATTCTGTTTTTTTTTTCAGGGTATAAGCTATCTCCATTCCAAGTTTCATCAAAATCCGTCCAGCCGTAATCGCATGAAAGCTCCCCAAACAAACAAATAAACAAACAAACAGACAACTTTGCACTTTTATTTTGGTATGGATTATTATTTTATTGGATTAATATTTGTTTTTCAAAAATATCATTTTATTTTCATCTTGAATAAACCCTTCCATCCATTTTGCCCCAGTTTACTCTAGCTGCTAGCGCACGCTACACATGCCGTCATCGGCGGTGATTGGCGATCGGCCGCTTACTGCAACTCTCTGTCTCTGAGAACATATGTGTATCTCTTTCTGACGACGCGGTTCTGTAATCTCTGTGATATTTTAGCCTTTTCAGTGATGCAAATATAATTGCTTAAGTTCTATTAAGTTACTTACATAGAACTTGTAAGTAGCTATAGTACATTTTCGCCGTGTTTTAAGTGTTTTATAATGGGTATGACGTCTCTATTGACTTTAATCTTAATGTTTTTATGATTTTAGCATTAACACCTGCTTAGCGAGAATTAATTATCTATATCTATCTATCTATCTATCTATACTATAATAAAACTGTAACTGGGCTAAATCTGTACATTTAATATTTAAAAAAAAAAATAACTGTCTGTCTGTCTGTCTGTCTGAATCTTTGAACACGCATCACGCAGAAACTACCCGACGGATTTTGATGCAACTTGGCACAATCATAGCTTATGTTATGGATTAACATTTAGAATACTTTTTTCCCCGAAAAAAACAATGGTTCCCGCAGG
Source organism: Alsophila aescularia (assembly GCA_946251855.1). Taxonomy (NCBI): domain Eukaryota; kingdom Metazoa; phylum Arthropoda; class Insecta; order Lepidoptera; family Geometridae; genus Alsophila; species Alsophila aescularia. The sequence goes on from OX276381.1 coordinate 42,300,273, forward strand.
ATAGGGGTTGAAAGTTATTTTAAAAAACACATATCACGCTGAAACTACCGTACGGATTTTGAAGTAACTTGGCACAGTCAAAGTACATATTATGTATTAAAATTATGGATTATTTTTATAAAGTTTATAATATGTGTTAAAATGAATGATACTTTTAATCACGAATAAATACGGGATTCCTGCGGGATATGAGTCTAAAGTTATGTTAATTTGAAAGGAATAATAATTGCACATCCGTTTATAAAACGGTACCGTGAATTCGGCTCCTATGCCACAAGTCAGAGTAGCACAGTAGAAGCGGTGTCTGACTTGCAACCCAAAGGCACATGGATCGAATCCACGCGCTGCTATGAATGTTTTGCCTCAATATTTATAAGCATTTACATATTTTGTGCCTTTTTTTACATTTTCTTTGTTTTTTTTAAGGTTTATGTAATTTCCTGAAGTAAACCGTCAAGTTTAGTTTGAAAATTATATATATAATGGGATCTGTCCAAACGAATGGTCTGACTTAGGTGCGGTTTTTTATGTTTGCAAGCTGAGGTAATCGAGATGGTATAGTACGAGTTTGGTACGAGTATAGATAGCACAATGGCATCAACAACTCAAGCGAATAAACCAAAGGCATCAAAGTTCTCCCTCCGATTTAACTAGATGGCGCTGATTGACCTTAAAACACGCAATCATTTCAATCCTGCAACCAAGGGTGCCGCTAAATTCAAACTTTTCAGGTGTTTCGGATTCGGCTCACACTAGCACTAGCACGACCTCCAGGGGCCTACTTCTCTAATTTTAAGACGCCAATTCCTCGCTGCCTGCGTGGAAATTGTAATCACGAACAAATTCCACGTAGGCATGGGTCATACTCGCAATATCCAGCACCAGGACGTCCATCTTCAAACACCAGGGCAAAAAAACAGGGTTCAAAATACTTTCGAGTGCTTTCTGTAAAAACAGATTAAAGCCTTGAAAGTAGAAAATACTTGCATAGGAAATTGATTTTTGCCGTCATATAAATAAGGAGAACAATCGTGTTTGCAAAATAAAAGTACTTGGAAGCCTTGAAAGTAGAAAATACTTGCATAGCAAATTGATCTCTGTCTCTATATATAAAAGGAGCACTATCGCGTGTGTGAAAAAGTACTCTGAAGCCTTGAAATAGTTTGTTTGTTTGTCGTATGAGGTAGTTCTGGTCTCTGATGTCAGAGTTTGTCAGGCCGCCCGAGGGCCTCTGACATGGCTTAACGACTGCTATTAACCAATAACAGCCGGGACCGACAGCTTAACGTGCCCTCCGAAGCACGGAACGATGGAAAACCGCACATAACTTCGAAAAGTCATTGGTGCGGGAGCCTAGGTTTTGAACCCGGTATCGTTGGATTCTAAATTGCACTATAGAACTATTAGGCCACCATCGCTCTTTTGAAATGAAAGTAAAAAATACTTGCAAAGGAAATTGATCCGTGGGTATGCATAAATAAAGACCACAATTGCTTTTGCGTAAAAAATACTTCGAAGCGTTGCAAGTTTTCTGAGTATGTATATAAATTATATGTACTACGTTTTTTTATTACGTTTCTTCCATTGAGATATTATAATGTACTACCTACGTACCTACATAATTATATAATTATATCGGAGGTTTCTTCATAATGTCTTACTGGCAAAATGGTTAGTTGTCGGTATTAAAATGTGTACATACAGAGGTAGATACATGTATTGCTCTTCACAGAGAAAGTAAAGAAAACTTTTAAATTTTCAAATCAATCCTCATATCGTGTTGAAAAAGCTCAAAAAGTAGGTAGGTAGGGTAGGTAATTATTAAGAGCCAGTTAAAGTGCCAGTAAGTAAGTACGTCGTTCTGTGAAACATCATAAAAATAATTTGTACTAAGAACACAATGTTTCGTTGCATTAAAATTTGTTCGTATGGACCTCATAATAATGACCTACCCTTGATGCCCCATCCCATTCACCTCACCACCTTAATTACTCTCTAATCTGTGCGACCTTACCTTCGGAGATAATTTTCTATACTCAATAACAAGACGTTCATGATAACAAGTTACTTCATTTAAACAAGATGGCGTTGTCTACCCTTAAAACACGCAAGCGGTTTGTTACGAAGTGGTTTGAACGTTGAATGAACTCGAGCAATAGGTTTTCTTCTTTTTTACTTTATGGTCCATAGAGGCTCTTAAAACGTATTTAGATGTTTTTTGTGTTTTTTGATAGAATAAGTCGACTTCAGTTGTAAAACGCGCAGCGAAATTAAGCGAATTATTTATAGCAAAATAGTAACTTATTAATTCAAAAAATAAATTTAACTCATTCATTATAAAAACCAGGGTTCAAAATACTTTCAAGTGCTTTGTAAACCGAAGCCTTGAAAGTAGTAAATACTTGCATAAGAAATTGATCTTCGTGTCCATATAAATAAGGAGCACAATCGTGTTTGTGAAAAAAGTACTTAAGGGGTGGAATTGAAAGTAAAAAATACTTGCATAGGAAATTGACCCGTGCGCTTATGTAAATAAAGAGCACAATTGCCTTTGCTTAAAAAACTTCGAAGCCTTGCAAGTTTTTTGAGCGATGTATCGGCCACCTAGCTTCTTGTGACCCAGCTGGCCGAGTGCGGCTGAACTCAGCCGAAGCCATGCCGAACCCGCCACCGAGTATGTAGGAGTGGACGGGTTGAAAGAGCGAGTTGGTGAGTAAAATACTTTGAAAGTCTTGCAAGTATTGCGGGTCCGCACCAGGGCGTCGTACTTACAAGCCAAAACCTGGCTTAAAAACCTGGTCGCGTAAATACCCACCTTCCCTAATTCCACGCAGGTGGCGTGGAATTGGCGTGAGTGGTCATACAGAATCCAGGCCCTGCTCTCAAGCCCTTGCGCTGATTTAAAAACTGGGGTACTTGGTATCTTAGGCCTTGCACGCACTGCCTTGCAGTGGAACGCGGTGCGTTTATTCTAGCGTTTATTTCACATTGTATTTTATGCGTTTATTTCATATTTTATTATATGCGTTTATTTCATTGCAATACGTGCACTTCTATGAAGTGTCATAGAAGTGCAAGTGTGTTATAACGCATATTCTGCGCATAATATGCGTTATAAAAAGGCAAGGCAGTGCCTTATTCCGATGATTAGATGCCGAGCAATCGATAAAAAACTATTTGACGGCTGATCGATATTGAAGAAATGTAGTATAATATTGTACTTTGTAGGTTTGGTCCTGGTCGTTCTGGTCCTCTGGACCTGGAACAAACCTACAACTGGTCTGGTGGTGGTTTAACTTTTGGTCCTGGAATAAAACGTGTGGGCTACTTTTAAATGAAATGACCACGCGGGCAAAGCCGCGGGCACAGCTAGTACTATAATAAAACTGTAACTGGGCTAAATCTGTACATTAAATATTTTTTGAAATTTTTGATTGAGATAAACTTCAAAATCGATATGGAGTGCAAAAAGGTTTTTTTATTTTTTGTCTGTCTGTCTGTCTGTCTGTCTATCTATCTGTCTGTCTCTTTGAACACGCATCACGCTGAAACTACCAGACGGATTTTGATGCAACTTGGCAGAATCATAGCTGATGTACTGGATCAACATTTAGGATACTTTTTATCCCGGAAAAATCAACGGTTCCCGCAGGACAGGGGTAGAAAGTTATTTAAAATAACACGTATCAAGCTAAAACTACTGGATGGTTTTTGATGTAACTTGGCACAGTCAAAGTTTATATAATGTGTTAAAATGTTGAATACCTTTTATCCCGAAAAATTAAAAGGTTCCTGCAGCCTATGGGTCCAAAGTTGTGTTAAATTTAAAGTGATCATACATCCGTTTATAGACTGGTACCGAATTTCGTCATTCCGTTACGAGGTTCACTGGCCCAGTTAGACAGATGCATGGGTGCGTAATCCAGACGTACGTGGATCAAAATCACGCGCCATAGAAATGTTTTATTCCATAATTAAAAGATTTTTACATTATTTATGTATTAATTTTTACATTTTCCTTCATATTTTTAATAAAGTTATGGTAAAACGCACGCACCACGCTGAAACTTAGCACAGTTGTAACTTATAATAAGGGTTAAAAACCAGAATAAATACTGAAAAACTAGAGGGCTCCTGCGGGATAGGGGTCGAAATTTATATTAAATTATGAAGTAATAAATATAACGTAATAAAATGAAATAAGACAGCTCAAAGCTATTTTAATGCATTCGTTTTCGCGCAAAGTACCTACCTATTGTATCAGGGTTCTATTATTATTTATTCTATACTTTCTGCGAGCCGCCGTGCCGCCACGCGCCGCCCGGCCGAGCACCAAGGCAGGGGCCCCGGGGGAATAAACGTGCGGTGTGGCGGGGATCGGAACATCGCTAAGTATTTGATTGACCCGAAGGCAGGCGTTGTTGACAGTCGTCTCTCATATAGGAAAAAAAACAGGAATGTGTTCGAAAGTATTTGCGGTTTCTAATTAGATTCGTTGGTTGATTTGGTAGATTGTTTTGAATTGTGTTTGTTTATTTTATTTGTAGTTATTAGATATGATTATTATCTATATTCTATATTATCTATATTCTATATTTTCTATATCTATATACGGGGGAGTTTCCAGAAAAATGAGATGAGAATCGTTCCTTTCAAACGAATCGACCAATTTAGCTGCTGTTTTTTATGTTTCAAAGCTGAGGTAAACAAGATGGTTCTGCTATAATTGGGAAGCAGGGGGGGGGATTGTAGCTCCCAAATGAATGGACTGATTTTGATGCAGTTTTTATGTTTGAAAACTGTTGTGATCGAGATGGTTCATCATGGTTCTTAGCTATATGGGAGGGGGGAGGAGTTGAAAAAAGGGGGGGGGGTGAAAATCTTTCAAACGAATGGACCAATTTAACTGCGGGTTTTTGTGTTTCAAAGCTGAGGTAAACAAGATAGTTCTTAGCTATAATGGGGGAGCTGAGGGCGGGTGCTCGTTACGCTTCGCTCCCTCCTTTGTCTTCTAACCTATCACGACCATGTCAGATCGCCACTGAAGGTTGTTAACACTGGTAGGTAGGTACCTATATTGGTACTTTTGGTACTGGAATAACTCATAGGATTCTTATATCCCAGAAAAACTACCACGCGAGCAACGCTGCGGGCACAGCTATAAGGCAATAAGAATGTAAATCTATACAAAGAAGATAATTTAAAAAAAATGGTCTATGAATAGAACATTTTTTAAATTCATGTCTGTCTGTTTGTTTGTTCGCGCATCACGTAAAAACGTATTAGACCAATTGCGATGCAGTTTTCAGTGTTGTGTAGCTTAGGATTTGAACTAAAAACTGGGGTACATGGTATCTTAATCCAATGGTAAGAAGCCGAGCAATCGATAAAAAACTTTGTAACGGCGGAAGGAATTTTGATCAAATGTTTATTTTAGATCTTGGGGTAGCACAGAGTACTTTTAACCTAGAGAAATGACCACGCGAGCGAAGCCGTGGGCACAGCTAGTAATCTAATAATTTCTTAAAGGAAAAATTTGGATCATAGATGGGACTCGAACCCGTGCAGTTATTATTAAAGATATTATATACTTAAATCCTTCTGTAATATATTATTTTCTTCAATTTGTACAGATTCATCTTGTAACGACAATACAAAGATATAAAATAAGCAAAAAAAAAACATTTATTTGTTTCATTAAAAAAGAGAGCTGTGCCCGCGGCTTTGCACACATTGTCATTTGTTATACCAGGACCTAAAACACCAATATACCCAATGATGTAATATATAAACTGAGGTAGATACATTGTACCCCGCTCTGCGTGGCAAAGTAAACACAAGCTAATCAGCCTGTGTCGACTTAGTCCCAAACAGAGCGGCAACGACGCACACGTAAATACAAGCGACTCCCGAAACATGAACAATTAATCAAAAATGCCATCTTGTGTGTTTAGAAAGCGCACAACCTACACTGGGACGACTATTAAAGGCAGGAAGGATGTGTCTTTTAATTTTTAAGTACTGTTTACGGTATTGAAAATGGAAAATAATAAATTTCATTTGACCCTAAATTAACTGTTGCTATGTTGCCGCTTCGCCACCTACACGAACGAGACAAGTAGCGGGTAGACAGCGACGTGTAACAGCGATAGAGAGAACGCGATAATGGTACGCAGCGTTTATAGTTCGTATGATGCTAGGGGATGTTGGGGCTTACCAACGGCTTATGATCGTCAGTCTGCACTCCGACCCGTAATGGCCACGGCTGACGATCTTCATCCGGGGAGTCTAGCGGAGCTGCAACCCTATTTGTATTGAATTAGGACAGAGTATTGTATTTGTGTTACATAATTATTTGAAAAGAGCAATTTTATTGGATAATAAAGTGGTTCAGTCCCAATCGTATTTTTTTGTGAGCTCATGTTATCTTAGCGTGTTCATCGACCGCGTAGTGAGTGATTGTGATTTTCTATTTGTGTTGTTTTTAGTTATTTATAGCTTGTATTTTGTGTTATTACGTCTAATAATACTGTAAGGAACACATTAAAATGATAATGATAAATGTTTTTTTATTGCAAAAAAAAAAAAAGAAAAAGATAAATAAAAGAAGATTATTAAAAGTAAAAACAAATAGGAAAAAAACAAACAAGATTGTCGGCGAACCCCAAACTAAGCACAAGGCCTGTATCTTGGGACTCGAGTGCAAATTTACCAGATAAGTTTGTATCCTTTAACTAAACTAAAAGAAAGTAATTATAAGGAAAGTATGCAGTGGCAATGCAAAAGATGAAATGTATGGTCTAATTTAGACATTTTTGTTTTTTGCAAAATAATTTTGTGTTTAGTGTCCCGCGAGTAGCGATTGCCACAAAGTGCTTCAAAGTGCCTTTCGTCACTTTTGGCAGGAAAATGTTAACGTGAGTATATTTTTTAATAGTATTTTTTTGATGTTCTTTATTGTTTTAGCTATAAAATGGTATATAACATTATATAATTCGCAAAATAAAAAAGTTTTACGCGTGTTTCTCAAGTGTCCGGCGAATATACGGGTGTTCGCTGGGATATATAGAACTACTAGTTTTCCCGCCCGCGACTTCGTCCGCGCGGACTGCTATTTATCGTGAAAAAAAGCATCGTATGCTCTTGTTATATCTATTGGAAACCAATACAAAAGTAGTTATAGCATCATTCTTGAAGTTTTTTGACATACTTGTTGTTTCGTTTCCATGGCAGCCGCTTTTTGCAGCGAGTGATCAACATTTTTCCGGTTTTCCCGTGGAAACTTTCAATATTCCGGGATAAAAGGTATCCTGTGTTTTAATCCGGGGTATAGGCTATCTCCATTCCTTGTTTCATCAAAGTCCGTCCAGCCGTAATGGCGCGGAGGCTCCCCAAACAAACAAACAAACAATGAAACAAATAAACAAACAAACAGACAGCTATTCACTTTTATATATTGGTATGGATTATTATGAAAGTATTTGTTTTAAAAAAAAACATTTTATTTTCATCTTAAATAAACTCTTCTATCCATTTTGCCCCACTTTAGCTGCTAGCCGACGCAAATCACCGATCGCCAATCACCGTCATCGGCGATCGGCCGCTTACTGCAACTCTCTGTAACTGAGAACATATGTGTATCTCTTTCTGTCGATGCGGTTCTGTATATCTCTGTGATCTTTTAGCCTCTTCAGTGATGCAAATATAATTGCTTAAGTTCTATGTAAGTTACTTACATAGAACTTGTAAGTAGCTATAGTACATTTTCGCCGTGTTTTAAGTGTTTTATAATGGGTATGACGTCTCTATTGGTAAAATCTCATTGAATATACCACATAACTTGGCTTCTACCTACTCATTGGATTGAGATATGAAGTACACCCGATTTTGTCAAAATCTAAGCTATCCAAAAGTGATAACCGCATTTCAATTGGTCCACTAATGTGCAGTTGTCTATAACCCTAGACCATTTTTTTATAGCATCCTAGGGGCCTAGGCCATTATTGATAAGTAATATCTTTCCGCTCGCATTTCTGCAATCTATGGGAGTGATTTTGGGTAAAAGTGTTAACAATGTGTAATAAGAAGCCGGGGAAGCGCGCGCCATTTGATTTGACCAATGAGCGCACGCAATGCTATCAAGTTATAAGCCATCACATATTTTTTTATAGTGCTAAATGTAAACACTTTAGTTGGGAATAGAACTTGGGTATTTCAGACTGGCAGACAGGCGGTCACCCACTGAGCCAACCAGGCTTATGACGAAAAAGTAAGATGTATAGATTTGGAGTTTCGTTTTATGAACCACACTGGTATAAATTACTAAAAAAAATCGCGCTCGCTACGCTCGCGCTTATTTTTTCCATATAACTAGCTCAATTTCCCCCCCCCCCACTGTTCTTTCATGTTTTTTTCAAGTCTCTGATGGCCCTCTTGCAGTTGGGGATGCTGGAAGTATTTTTGCACCCTGGCGCCGCATGACGACTGCTGTTATAGTAACCGGGTGCTGTTATAGTAATTATTGTTATAGTAACCGGGCCGGATGCACTCCGAGGCACAGGGAGATGGCAAATATATACAGTTATATATAACTATGTATTGTTCCCCTCCCAGTAATAAATCCTGGATTTGCCCTTGGGCATAAGCTACGCGAGTGAAACCGCGGGGAACAGCCAATATTGTACAATTTTGGAACCCATCCAGGCATAAGTGTGTAACCCCTCCCGCCTTGACTCGAAAGCTGGATCCGCCCTTGGATGTATAGATCGGTGGCCGTATTACAGAACTAGGTTACAATCGGATTGTCACTTTCTTCATAGCAATTTGGACACAAGGCATTAATGATAGCTATATTGACAATCCGATGAAAATCAAGTTCCGTGGTCGGGGCCCAGATGAAGGAGTTGCTGTCTCACAGTTGACCAATGAGAGCGCGCGGTGCAAAACATTGCTCGTTGTCGCTGTTTTAGTTTCATCACATTAATATTATAAAGGCGAAAACCCTTACCATTAAATCACCTTACCTTACTAATTTTTTTTACCCTTACCCTTATTACCTTATTTATTTGCCGCGTTACCCTTGAATAACACATAGGACACTTTTCGTAATTATAATCATCATCTTCATACTTCTCTCAAACAGCTGAACGATTTTGATGAAATTTGGAATGAAGCTCATAACCTAGAATACGAGTATCACATAGGATACTTTTCATCATACTCATCCCTCACGCGGATGAAAACGCGGGGTGCAGCTAGTGTGTAGTACAACTGCTTATATCTCTTCATCTGTTTTCCCGTGGAAACTTGCCATTTTCCTGGATGAAAACTATTCTATGTTGGTTTCTACTAGTCGTTATACTACATGTGATACTATATACTATACATATACATATATACTACACATATACATTTATATATATACACACACATATACATATATACTAGTGATAGTCGTTAGAATCTATGTATGTACATATGTACTTAGGGGCGGGGAGGGCGGTAAACCCTCCCCCTGAAAGAGGGGATGGCGGAAACAAAAAAAAATTGAGGTTGAGTATGAAAAAACGTACGAAATGAATTATTAATGTAGGGATAATTTCTCTTCGCTACGTGCGGCGAACCAATTATTGGCAGCGTTTAGTTATTACAAGCATATTTAGCAAATCATTCATAGTTGAATGCATTTTTTCCTAAGTATAATTTCAGTTCCTTTAACCGCTCGATTGATTCTATGCGCTACAGTCACTTTTTTTGTTTTCATTGATCATCGCAACTAACGCTACAGTGACATTTTTTGTTTTCATCGATCATCGGACCACTCGATAGCGACGTAAATTTTGCCATTCGATTTTGAACATTATTGACCTCAATAATCATTCAAATCTAAGCGTGTTTATATAATTATTTTGCTTCGAAACCCACAACATAAACACTTGAAATATGTGCCGTACCTATTTAGCACCATAAATCACCAGTTTGTTTATCTAAGCGCTCAATGAAGTGGTCATAAAAACTGTTTGTTTACGCAAAGTCGGCGCGGCCAGATGTGTCGTGTAGACCTTCTTTTTTTTGTGGGTTGACAATCAGATACCTGTGATCTCGGCTCGTACCCAATAAATCCCCAGTTTGCAGCCAGATGTGTCGCGTCGACCTTATTTTTTTGTGGGTTGACCATCAAGTACCTGTAGTCTCAACGCATATACAATCAATTACCAGTTTGATGTGTCGCGTCGGCCATTTTTTTTTTGGGTTATCAGTTTGGTCCTGCGGTCTTCAGCGCGTGGACAACCGAGCGGATAATAATCATTATATACACCGCTGGAGGCGCTAGGCGGAAGCCCTTTTTTTTAGCTTTGTCTTCCTTATCTATTTTTCATACTTAACCTAAAACATATATTTTGCTTTTTCTCAAAAAATATGGGTTTCCGCCACCAAATATGGGTCCTCCCCCCAACCAATCTCCCCCCTCCCCTTCCCTAAGTACATATGTACATACATAGATTATACCGTCCTTCTCTATATTGTACAGTACTATTACAAAGTTTCATTAAAATCCGTCCATCTGTTATCGCGTTAAAACTCCCTAAACAAACAAACATACAACAGTCGTGATTTTAGAGCCCTCGCTAAATCTCGGGCTCCAATCTAACCACACGATGCAGAAATGAGTCACTTTCCGCTCGATGCAGTAATCTACTATAGGGGAACCTGAGGAGACTCGATCACTTGGGTGACTTGTTCACCCACATAAATATCGGAATCTATATCAGTATTTTAAATTCTACGTTGGCAACATTGTAGCTCTTTGACGGTTTGGAACGTTGAAGTTGACATTGACAGTCTTACACAGACAACTTCAGACCGGCGAGTGGCGGAAGGTTTTGCCGATAAATATAATTTTTTCCTAAGTATTTAATTTGTTTTTTTGAACTGTTTTTGATATGATAATTCTTGAGGCCAGCACTACCTCATACGACAAACAAATAAATGGATAATAACTATTAAAAAAAACTAGTCTAAGGTAAGGTACTCAAGTTCTATATTCTCAAAGATTCATGTTAAAAAATGCCGTGATATATTTTTGTCCCGTCGTAATATAATTCCATTCATTCCTCACTGGCTTGGCGCAATACAGCAATACTACAAAACTCGGCCTGTGATTGGCTGAATACATGTAGGCACAGACGAATTTAACCAAAGAGTTATGAAATTTTTAAGTATGGATATACCACCACGGAAAAATTAAGCCAAAAATGGGGAGTCGTTCTGGAAAATATTTTGTATTTTGGAAATCAAATCGATGACAAACTGTTATTTTGTTTTATTTAAATAATACATCAATCTATCTATGTAATAATATGAAAAAGTTACCAGAATATATTTGAGAAAACTTGCAAATATTCAAATAAAGCATCAAAGTGGTACCTCCTGACTTATATGTTTTTTATTTTTCCAACCAAGGTTATTTCTATTTTTTGGGTGTCTAACCATAGAGTAAAAATATCCCATGAAAGAATAAAACACACCGAATGTGGGATTTCATTTTTTCATTATTTTCACACAACTATGACTGTATCGGGCGTTCTAAATTTTAGGGGCTACGTGTATCGGGTGCGTGGGAAACTGGTAACAGTAGGGGCTGCGTGTATTTAGACGAAAGTAAAGAAATTTATCGTTGTTGCTATTTCTCGTTTTCTTAGTTAATTTGGTTCTCTTTCAATGACATCCCTTAAAAATCGAATCCTCTTATTCATAACATTCACCATAGCGTCGCCGTCGAAGCTCTATAGGTATCAGTGGCCCAATTCCATAACTTGGCTACAATCGGATTCTCAGTATCGCAGCCACTAATGCCTTGCGATAGAGTCGAATTTGCTATGAAAAAAGTGATAATCCGATTGTAGCCAAGTTATGGAATTGGGCTGCTGCTCTTGGAGGGGTGGACATTAAGAAGCTACCATTATATTTTTGACTACAAAAGCTACGTTCGGATTGGCTTGAGGTCATTTTTGGTAGTTTCGAATTGTAAATTTATACCAAGCCGTTCTTTAATCATCAACAACCTATACTAGTCCACTGCTAGACATAGTCATCTCCCAAGGCACGCCACTGAGCCCGATTTGCGGCTCTTCTCTTTCAATGACTGCCAGCTACATTGCGCAGATCGTCGCTCCATCTAGCCGGAGGTCGTCCTAGACTACGTTTGCCGATTCGCAGTCTCCACTCTAGAACTCGTCTACCCTAATGGTTATCAGTTCTATGACAAATGTGACCAGCCCATTGCCACTTCAGCTTGCTTATTCTCTGAGCTATGTCAGTTACCTTAGTTCTCTGCCGAATCACCTCATTACGGATTCGATCTCTCAGAGAAACTCCGAGCATAGCTTGTTCCATAGCTCGCTGAGCGACCTTGAGCCTGTGGACCAGTTTCACCGTCAGTGTCCACGTTTCAGCCGTATGTCATTACGGGTAAGACGCACTGGTTGAAGTCTTTTGTCTTGTAGAATGGGCGACGAGATGACGACAAAAAAATCCAAAAGCTGCCCAGCCCAGCCTAATCCTCCTACTGGCTTCCTTTTCAAAATTGTTCCTACCCAGTTTAACAATTTGTCCGAGGTAAATATATGTACTCCTGTATAATTCGAGAGGCATGCCACTGACTACTATTGGTTCCGGTATGATATTGTCAGTGATCATGATTTTTGTTTTGTCTATGTTCGTGGGGAGACCAATTCGTCGTGAGGCTTCAGCCAGGCTAGCCAGCATCTGACGCAATTCCTGCAGTGACTCCGCTATAAAGACGATATCATCTGCGAATCGCAAGTGTGCGATGTACTCGCCGTTAATGTTGATACCTACCTCTTTCCAGTCCAGCGTCCTAAACATATTCTCCATTGTGGTCGTAAACAGTTTTGGGGGCATAACATCCCCCTGTCTTATTCCTCTGAGCAATGGTATAGGCTCCGTACTCCGGTCCTGTACTTGGACTGACATTGTAGCAGCGTCATACAGACATCTCAGCACTTCGATATATTGCCAATCTACTTGGCATCGCTGCAAGGATTCCAGAACATACCAGCCCCCCGATTCAGAACCCTTCGATATCCGCTCGATTGATTCTATGCGCTACAGTCACTTTTTTTGTTTTCATTGAGCATCGCAACTAACGCTACAGTCACATTTTTTGTTTTCATCGATCATCGGACCACTCGATAGCGACGTAAATTTTGCCACTCGATTTTGAACATTATTGACCTCAATAATCATTCAAATCTAAGCGTGTTTATATAATTATTTTGCTTCGAAACCCACAACATAAACACTTGGAATATGTGCCGTACCTATTTAGCTCCATAAATCACCAGTTTGTTTATCTAAGCGCTCAATGAATAACTATGGTCATAAAAATTGTTTGTTTTGTTTGCGTAAGCAAAGTCAGCGCGGCCAGATGTGTCGCGTAGACGTTCTTTTTTTTTGTGGGTTGACAATCAGATACCTGTGATCTCGGCCCGTACCCAATAAATCCTCAATTTGCGACCAGATGTGTCGCGTCGACCTTCTTTTTTTGTGGGTTGACCATCAAGTACCTGTAGTCTCAACGCATATACAATCAATTACCAGTTTGAGGTTAGATGTGTCGCGTCGGCCATTTTTTATTTGGGTTATCAGTTTGGTCCTGCGGTCTTCAGCGCGTGGACAACCGAGCGGATAAGTCAGTTGTCGATCGATATGGTATTATTTATTCTATGGATTCGGTTTGGAATCATTCAATTCATTTTTCTTTCACTATATCGAATTGAATCGAATCGGTTCGTTATCGAAAGGTTCTGAATCGGGGGGCGTCTCGATTGAGACAAAAGCTTTTTCGTAGTCCACAAACGCACACGCACAGTGGCCGATTATACTCTTTGGTTTGCTAGCGCACTGTGTGAATGTGATCTACGGTGCCATATCCTCCTCGAGACCCAGCATGCTTGGGAGTAGGGATACGTAATTTTTTAAAAGTATCGATACCTACTCGATTCCAAGTATCGTATCAAAAGTATCGATACCAATAAATGTATCGAATCAAAAGTATCGATACTACTACTACGGTATTGAGTAATTTTTTTAAGAGATAAGAAGTGGCAAAAAAACGACAATTAATAACCAGACCATAGCCAGAACTTACTCTGCATATAAAACCAATCAAACAAGTCCATAGTCAACAATGGTCAATATTGCCATGAAATAATTAGTAATAATGATAAAATTTCTCGATAAAAAACAATCCCATAGTGTTTTCTACTCAATTATTACAGATTACATGATACGTTATTTAAACATAAGCAAATAAATTAATGACATCTAAATTCAGATATTTTGCAGTATGATTCGATTTAAATAATCAACATAAACCGAACACTTCTGAATTTCTACTTTTACTTATCTGGTCACACATGCATCATTCAGCTGAAGTAGGGTTTTCGCGAAAACTATATCACTCCATCGAGAGAGACAACGCTATACATCGGAAAGAAAAGTAATATAATTATCTACTGTCGTTAACGTGCAACATTTCAGTCAGCGTGGCAAATTCAGATTTTCTTGCGTTTTTTGTCATTACTCATCGTGGGTTCATGAAAACTGATTTTGCAGAAATAACTAGGTTTTATCAAGAAATTACGGTTAAAATTATCACCTAGGTAGTATTCGTTTAAATACAAATGCCAATAAGCTGATTATCATCTTGGTTTTTGGTTTATTGACAAATGTACATATACTAGCTTTCATCTTGATTTTTTGGTTGGTGTAATTTCTAGATACAACCTATTTATTGCCGCAATATAAGTTTTCATGGACCCACGATGAGCAATAGAGCTGTAATTGACAAAAAACGTAAGAAAATTTGAATTTGGCGCGCTGAACGAAGCGTTGCACCAATCTGATTGTCGAAATCTAGTAAGGACACAAAAGTATCGAGTAATTGCGAAAGTATCGATACCTAGTAAAATACCTAATAAAAGTATCGAGTACAAAAATACTAGGTATCGAAGCGAAAGTATCGATACTACTCAGGTATCAATTCTTTTTGCGGATCCCTACTTGGGAGCAAAGAGTATATAAACACTACGTTATACTTGGGAGGCTGAAACTCGTCAAGTATTCGCGCGAGATGGTTTGTGTTGACCCTCGAGAACAATTTATAGAAATGGCTCAGAAGTGAGATGGGTCTATAATTTTTAAGCAAGGTTTTATCACCCTTCTTGAAGAACAGTACCACCACACTCCTTTGCTTTGCCTCAGGAGTTCTCCCACAGTTGACAACGGAGTTAAAAAGGAGCCGAAGCTCCTTGAGAACAGATTTACCACCCGCCTTTAAGAGCTGCGATGTAACTTCGTCTTCACCGGAGGCTTTTCCATTCTTTCAACACACACACAGCCGTTCTTTCAACACTTGCCATTTTTGCTCTTGACGACAAAATGTTAAAATTCAACCTTTTATCACAGTATTTATTTATGGACAATATGTGTATTGTGCTTATATTGAGACAAAGTGGCAGTTTCCGATATCATTTAAATATATATTTCTAAACTGCTGTATACACCCTAAACTCAATCCGAACAAACTAAAAACACAGACTAAAATTTGAGAGGTCGACTACAGATATTGAATTTTACTAGGGATGTGACTAAATGGTAAAAATTAACGTTTTTTTTACATAATCGATTACAATTAAAAAAAAACGTGTTTTTTTAAAGTCCCTTTTTCCAAGACTAAATGGAATGACTGAAAGATACAATTTCAAAAAACACGTAACATCATCACGTTATTTACGTCGATGGGTATTGTATGAAACGTCTATTTAAGACCACTTCAAATAAGTAAAACTTGGTATCAACTTTCATTATAAAATATCGTATTATAACACAATATTTTCAAAATAAGAGAAAAGACTTGTAAGGATGCGAGAACGGTTTGAAATAATAATGAAGTGGACAGTGACTATTGACATACATAAATATGAAAAAGATCCGTAACGAAATAAAGCAATTAGCATCTTACCAATCAAAAATCCTAGTTAAAATAAAATGCTTGAAAAATAAATAGATTAATATAAAACTAACAATTTGACCAAAAAATATCGTCATATTTAAAATGATCGATTAATTTTAAATGTGTTGTGTGCACTGTAGGTACCTGTCATGCCTGTGATGACACTGATGTTCTACGCTACTGCTAGCGTTATCATCGCTTCTGTTATCAGTCAGTTGTACAGCGAAGCGATAAGCAGCTACGTGATACATCTGAAAAACACTCAAGACGCCCCTTCAAGTGACTGGAGCTGTTGCTTTGATAGCGGTGTAACTGAAAAAATATATTAGCCATTTTAAAATGCAGCCCGTGCCAAAATATACAAACAAAGTAGTTGTTATTGGATCCTGTAGTGTTGATTTTACAACGTATGTATATTACAAAATCATTTATGACATACCTACTATAATAATGAATAACTAACTATATTTAATTAGTGTACAATTTATTTATTTCACTATGCCTATTGTCATTCATGTATATACATGTACGCACAGACGCCCATCATACATTAGAGGCTTTCTTACCTCTGTGGCATAGCAAAAAGTGTAAAAAGTAGTATCTCTACCTAGTCTGTGTGTAAAAACAGAAAAGTCGCGGCCTGTGATCAAACCCTAATAAATCTATAGAAGATGGTATACACCATCTTCAATCATATCTTTTTGTTTCCATTCAATGGTTAGTTATATACTCTGGTATTATTACACAAATTAAAATTACCTTTACCTTACATACCTATTATCACAGTACATATATTATTCTTTCCAGACTTATATATGTACTGTGCTATTATGTAGGTACAAGGTAGGCTCGCCACTTTGTCCATAAAGCATAAACCAATTTAAACAACTTGTTTATATTACTTTTTAGATTGTTTTTATTGTTTTATGCTTATAATAACATTAATAGGTACTATGATAAGGTAATTTAAAAATAACTTAAATGTACGTAATAAATACGAAAACTGATATAACGAAAGTTAAAACAGACTAGTATAAAAAAATATAAAAATAAAGTAAGAAAAAAAAACTAAGTGCAATATGGCGGACTTCCCAAAACGGTGATTTATAATGTCCATTGTAATCCCAATGAATGATATGTGTATCAAATGAAAGGACTTGATGAGCAAAACACAATAAATAAAGTGACGTCATTCCAAATCCAATATGGCAGACGTCACAAAATGGCTTTTTATATTTTCCATAGTAACCCCTATGATATGGGTATCAAATGAAAGGGCTTAATGAGCGAAACACAGTAATAAACTCATGAAATTACATGGCTACTGCATAAAAGCTTTAGTTTATTTATTGTACTTATTTTAATACATTATGTTGGGAAAGAAATTCTAAATGTATACTATATTTTAAGACTATGCAGACCTTACTTCTTAAATTCCAGCATTGAGTTCTACATATTTACTATCCCACAATTTGTCTTAAAATTAAATAAGTGCCCCTACTTAAGAAATTCTAAATGTATACTATATTTTAAGACTATGCAGACCTTACTTCTTAAATTCCAGCATTGAGTTCTACATATTTACTATCCCACAATTTGTCTTAAAATTAAATAAGTGCCCCTACTTACCTAAGTAAATAATTCAGATATACATATTGTTTATTGTCAATAAGTGTATTTTATATTATAAATATTATTTTTTGCCAAATAAAATGCTAGTACAATGGCTAGGATGTAGGAGTAATGTGGATTTTCTTGTTGTAACAAAAAAAGAAGACTGTATTATAAAATATTCTCAAAGAGTATATAAATACTACGTAAGACATATTCTGCCCAGAAGTAGTTTTATGGATATCGTTATTGTCATTTTAAATCTTAAATCTAAATTTTCACACCTTTAGGGACTGTATTTCAAAAAATACTTTCTTGGTGGACAATTAGAAGGAAAGAGGAAGACTTTCTTTATGAGTTTTGGTGAAATTTATCGGTACTACAATAAAGATCTATTCTTTGAAATATCATTAATAATCAATTTGGTTCTGTAATCCCGAAAATATAAGAGAACATAAACACAAAATCAAATAGATAACTACCAAAACCAATTTTGATGAAGTTTATATGGGACTACACTGGAAGTCAACCCAGTGTAGTTGAATTAAACAAGAAACATCCAAAATTGGTTTAGAAATCCTAGAGGTATGTGGCAATATAAACTGAATACCAAATAGATTTACTAAAAATATATTTATATTTTTGAAAAACTACTGAATCAGTTTTGATAAAAAAAGAAAATGGGACATAATCAGAGTCTGACCCTTATAAATAAAACAAGATATAGGTACCTCCAAATCGGTGCAAAAGTTTTAGTGATAGAGGTATCAAACTTATAAATGATACAGCCAACATGAGAACCTCTTCCATTTAGAAGTTTGCTAAATAAAATAAGAACAAACTAAAAAAAAAAAGATAATAGCTTTTCTTATTATATTTTGCTCATCAAGCCCGTTCATTTGATACCCATATCATAGGGGTTACCATGGAAATTACATTTCGCGATTTTGTGAAGTATTAAAAATGGCGGCATTTAAGTAATTGTGCTTTGTCACGAGAACCAAACCTGTGTGCCAAATTTGAGCCCGATAGCTTCAGTGGAAGTGGGTGAAATATTGATTGCAAAATTCCAGGACATACATACAAGTGAAGTTAAATAAAAGCTATAGTTGATAGATTCAGGCGTTACTTTGCGGAAATCCATATTTAAAATGAACAAAGTAAAAATATGTAGCTTACTCCAGGCCTTAGCTTTCATTTCATTTATATTTTACAATAGTTCAATTTGGGTAGGGTTCGTTTAGCGTGGGGTTTTACTTTTGTTAATTTTACCATTTATCATTTGTCTGACTTACAGTTTTGGCGAAAGTAAGCTACATATTTTTATTTTGTTCATTTTTAATAAAAGCTTTTAATAAAATATGTACCACCGTTCTAGCTACGCGCCAAGACTTCCGAAGCCAGGAGAAACCCTTGTTGGCACAAAGTTCACGACCAGCTACGGAGGAAAGGGAGCTAACCAATGTGTAGCTGCTGCTAAATTAGGCCTAAATCCTTACATGATATGTAGAGTAAGTCCATTTAATTATCAATACCAGCTCAGCCTATGCTTTTAATTGCTCAATCAATTAAAAGCTTTTTTATAATTGCTTATTATGTTACTAAGAGCCGTATTAATAAACCGACCTCAACTCTGAAAGCGCTATTGAGAGCGATCTCAAGATGCTAATCTAATTAATAAACATATCTTGAGCTGTTGATTGAGATGCCGTAATCAGCTGAGTTAGTGTTTAATAATAAATCATCAAAAAATCTCGACTCTCAAGAGCGCACTTGCGATGTGCTTTTGATGCAGAATGTTGAGTGCAGTCGATCCGTGACTTGAGAGCGTGATTGCCAGTTGCTAGAATCAAGGATTTCGAAAATATTATGTCAGTAGTTGATAATTATAATTATATTAACCATCATAATAAGAATATTTTTATATTCCTTTGGAAATAAACAAATTTATTTGGCATGATTGCGAAAAGATCCGAAGATTTGGTAGATATCAGATCCTGGTGAGGAATCGCTGAAGTCTAAAAAGATCCGAAATCGTAACCAAAGGATACGCGCTGGAAATACTGCATGGCTAATCAACGATTTTTATTTTCATAAATTATAGTTATTTGTTGATGAATTGCGTTAAGTTCTTTAATAGATAGTGTAACTTTGAAAATATTGACAAATATTATGGCTTACAATTTACATCCTTTAATTAAGGTAAGGTTACGATAATTATGTAGAAAATAAACATTACGTTTAATATAATCGCATTTAATTTAATTCAACTAAGTACATTGAAGTAATAAATTTTAACCTTACGCTATATCTTATTTGAGCAAAAACCGAACTTTCACTAAAGAAAATAAATAGTTCATCCGTAGTTCATTCAAGTTCTGGTTCGTGACGATCTTGAGATGCAGCTTTTGAAAGCGACATGATCTGAGATGCTCTTGAAATGTCTTTATTAATCAGCGACGATCTTAAGATGCTTATCACAACTTGAGAGCATATCAGTTGATATCGCACTTGAGAGCTCAACCAAGAGCGATTTATTAATACGGGCCTAAGTATACAGATATTGTTTAATCGTGTCAAGGTACGTATTAGGCACATATTCCTACTACGTTTTATCATAGTAACATTAATTATTCTAATCTATATCTATGCTTAAAATAAAGCAGTACCTACAACAAAAAGTCTGTACAAAGAAAATAAGAAAACAACAAAAAAAGTTTTTATGCATTAGCCTAGTCATATTACGAGAACCAAACGTATGTGCCAAATTTCAGCCCGATAGCTTCAGTGGAAGTGTGTGAAATATTGATTGCAGAATTCCAGGACATACATACATACAAGTGAAGTTAGTAAAAGCTTTTCAAATGGTCTAGGGTACTTAAAATAAGCTACTGAGTCATATTTTTTTAATCGTGCCTGTCCGTCTGTTTGTTCGTTGTTCGCGCATCAAGTAAGAACTACTGGATCGATTGCATTGTGGTTTTCACTGCTGGATAGTTTAGGGTTTGACTTAAAATCCGGTTTACTTGGTATCTCAATCAGATGAGCAGAATCCGAGAAATCGATAAAAACTATTTGACGGCTAAAATAACCAGAAAAATGACCACGCGGGCTAAGCCGCGGGCACAGTTAATTGGTATATAATTATGTAAACCAATATTAATATTTTTAAATCCTTCAGCGTTACCCTAGTGACTAGTGCATAAGTTAGATAAAATATTTGAAACAGAACTTTGCTATGTGTACATTGATAAAGTATGTACTTACTTTTTTTATTAATTTCAGCTGGGCAATGACCAGTGGGGTGAAAAATACAAAGATAATTTAAAACAAGTTGGAGTGAATGTTGATCACGTTTATTTTACACCCAATGTCACTACTGGTATAGCTCAAATTTCAGTGGCCGATAGCGGAGAGAATCAAATAGTGATAGTACCTGGTGCTAATGGGCATCTCAGTATACAAGATGTAAAACAATCTGAAGATCTAATAAAATCCGCCGAAGTACTCATCGGACAATTAGAAACACCATTTGAGACGACCTTGGAAGCCTTCAAATTAACTAAGGGTGTAAGGGAGCGTTCAAGTATTACGTACCTAACGCAATTTTTCGAGATTTTTTACTTTTGATTTTGGCATTTCTTATAAATAAATTAGGATTATAATAAGATTATTATTCGAACTAATCGTATTTTTAGGTAAAATTATTAAATGCGGCTCCAGCTAGAAAAGACATTGACGAAATACTCCCATATTGTACAATACTTTGTGTAAATGAATCTGAAGCATCTATTCTCACAAACGATGACGTCACGCTTACGTAAGTTACCTCCGTCACAGGATACTTTAAATCCTGCATGTATTTTTTGTAACATGCCTATTAGAAGGTGGGGCAGGCTGTATTTTTTGCCACTTTATCACATAAAATAACATCGTTACTTTAATGTAACAGTGACATAAAAGTAACGTAATTTAAAGTAAAACTGAGAATATAACGAAAGTTTATGTATTTTAATTTTAAACAAAAAATAATGAATGCGAAAGTACTATACCTACTTGTTGTTTGTCTATATGTGTTATTTTGTCCTACTAATAAGAGAAAACGATTCAAAAAAAATTACTCGCTTTCGTTACGTTACAGCACTTATGATACCGGTAACATCAAAGTAACGAGTAAGAGTATCAACGGCACATATTTTTGAAGTTTTTTTTTTTATAATTTCGTAATTAATTAAAGAGATTTCGTGATCGTACTTTTACGGTCAATAATAGCTTCTGCGCACGAAAAAATATAGTACCTATTAATATAAACAAGTGTCTACTTATTTACCGATGTAATGAGCGTATGTAATTATGTATGAGCGATGGTGGCCTAACAGTTATATAGTGCAATTTACAATCCAACGATACCGGGTTCAAAACCTAGGCTACGCACTAATGACTTTTCAGAGTTATGTGCGGCTTTCCATCGCTCCGTGCTTCGAAGGGCACGTTAAGCTGTCGGTCCCGGTTGTTATTGATTAATAGCAGTCGTTAAGCCATGTCAGAGGCCCTCGGGCGGCTTGACAAACTCTGACATCAGAGGGCGCAATTATCTCATACGACAAACAAACAAAACTTATTTATCATGGAAAATTGTAAAATGACTTTAAGGATTCACTTGACGAACTTAAATTGTCACAAACAATCCAAGAGAAATAAATGGCTCCAGTTACAGCTACTTTGTAAACTGTTTAACTTTTAAATACTATTCTACATCTACAGGATAAAAATACCTATGCCATGCCAGTAAAAAGCATAAAGTTTTTAAGTTATTGTCCATCTCGTTTGACACAGTGTAAAAAGTGGCAAAATCTACGGCGTGACCCACGTAAGTATGTCAATGCCGCTGTGCCCATTCCATGGATTTAAATTAAAAGTACCTACGGTCGGTCCTACTTAGATACTTAGGTACTTATCTACTCAATCCATGGACATATTCTTATTAAATAAATATTTTGTTTACAGGAACGCTGTTACTGCTTTGAAAAAACTTTTAGATACTGGATGTGAAACAGTAATAATAACAATGGGGCCAGATGGGGCTGTATATTTATCTAAAAAAGACAATGGACCAATTCATGTACTTAGTGACATGGTTAAAGCAGTGGACACTACTGTAAATATATTTAGTTTTTTTATTACCTAGTAATAAATAATTACATGGTATGACCACGTAGGTAATTATGACTAATGCAAGGACTAATGACTCGGCAACAACTGTTCAGAATAACTTTAGAGTTTTTTTTTAATTATTAACTAGCTGTACCTGCGGCTTGGCACGCTTGGTCTTTTCTTTAGGTTCAATGTACCATAATGTGCTATTCCAGGACCAATATACCAACATTTGATAAAAAAATATATTGCCGTCTAAAATACTTTTATCAATTGCTCGGGTTCTAACTCACCAGATTGATATACCAATTACACCAGTTTTTAAATCAAACCCTAAGCTAACTAACAATGAAAACCGCATTGCAATCGGTCCAATAGTTTTTACGTGATGCGTGAACAAACAAACATACAGACAAACAGACAGAGCGACACTTTTTTTTTAATATATTCGTGTTCAATAACCTTTTTAAGCACCCAAGAGTATTTTTTTATTTATCTTCTTTTTATAGCCTTTTTCGTACCTATTGATGTATTATAAGTATAGATATATGTCTGTGTCAATTTGCATCAAAAAAACCGTCTAGTAGTTTCAGCGTGATACGTGTTCTTCAACCCCTATATTGCGGAAACCCTGTAATCGTAGTATGAACTCAAATCATACCAAGTTTCATTTTATTTCATCCAATAGTTCCGGTGGCGTGATGCGCGTCCAAGATACAGAAGACAGACATACAGACAAAAATTAAAAAAACATACAGTTTAGGCTTCATTATCGAAAATAGAGTAAACTCCATTTTCACAATATCTTTAATGAACAGAATTTGGACCCATATCCAGCAGGAACCCTTTATTAATTTCGGGGAAAAAATGTATCTATAATTTTCACCCATATTATAAACTATGTCTGTGCCAAGTTGCATCAACATCCGTCCAATAGTTTTAGCATGCTACGTGTTCTTTTAAATAATTTTCCACCCCTATCCTGCAGGAACCCTTTAATTTTTTGGGACGAAACGTATCCTCAATTTGAACCCATCATATAACTTAAAACGGTGCCAAGTTGCATCAAAACCCGTCCAGTAGTTTGAGCGTGGTACGTGTTCTTTTAAAAAAGTTACAACCCCTATCCAGCGAGAATCCATTAATTTTTAGGGATGTAAAGTATCTTTTGTCCTTCCTCGTAGAATGAACTCAAATCATACCAAGTTTCATTTGAATTCATCCAGTAGTTCCAGCGGTGTGATGCACGGCCAAGATACAGACAGACAGACATACAGACAGAAATGAAAAAACATACAGTTTAGGCTTCATTATCAAATACAGAGTAACCTCCAAAAAAAACATAAAAGAAAATTTCAAAATATCTTCAATGTACAGAATTGGACCCGTTACAGTTTTTTAATAAGTATACGAGTAGATGTTCTGTACCTACTACCTATATTTTATCGCGTATCTTTTCACTTACCTATTCAATCATATTTCACCTAATCGCTGGCTTAGAAGAACTAAAGAACATAAAGAAGGTAGTCTCCAAACAACGCCTTCTCAAAACATAAGCTACATATTCGCTACGTGTGCTATGTTTACTTGCCTCGTCACGCACACAGTCGCAAACAATGTGGCTAATTAAAATGTTTTTCCCATTAAAGTTGGGTAATTGGTTAAATCTGTTCCATAGGTTGAATTAAAAGTAAGGATATGCCCATACCGTATTAAGTGCGGCCCCTCGCTCCGCACCTCATACCGCACTTCGATTGTGACCCGAAAATGTGTTACTGAGCATAGTTCAACTTACGTGCCTCGATCTGTACGTCAATTGAACGGCTTACATTTCGCGAATGTACTTTGTTTCTATAGGTAGTTCTTCTGAGGGTCGCTGGCTATTTTTAAAGCCACGATAAGTACTTAGGTAGGTAGGTAGTAGTTTTTGGTATGACTATGCAATGATACCACTACTATAAATTGTACAGGACTACATATAACTTATGACTACTACCTATTTGCCCGTACCATACCCTATGACTGATTTTTGGACGTGTGTCTTTTTCTATCCGACCGAGTCAATGCCTCACGTAAACTGGAGCACAAATTACCTACTTAAACTTAAAGCATTTTGTGACTGGAGCACAGACCGAAGGGAGTCGCTTCGCAATACAGCATACTTGATTAACTATCTGCCATAATTTTATTCTGTGACATATAGCAGCGGGTAGTACAATTTTTCATTGGCAGGGCGGTTGATGTCGTGAACTGAGCCTAAATTAGGGTAGTAACATATGGTTTTTTTTAACCAGATCTTTCGGATAATATGTTAATCATTATGAACCAACATTATATATAAGGTACCTGCTAAAATATCTGATACTTTTATTTCGGATGTTCGGGGGCTTCGGATAGGTATATTAAATTATTAACCATAACATCCTTGAATTAACTGAACGGAACCCTTAAAATAGGTGAATTCAGAAAAATTTAAGTATCGATTAAATCGTTTCATGTTATAAAAACCTGTACTTACATACTCCCATCAGCCCCGAAGCACACGGTTTTTAGGAATCGTGCCCGTTTAAATTATAGTAGAATAAGACCCCTCCCAATCCTCCCGTGGATGTCGTAAGAGGCGGCGAAGGGATTATACACCGGAACATGGGCAGCAGCGTCCTCCGAGCACATTTGCTACACTGCGGAAACCCCCCCCCCCCCCCCCATATGATAGACACACCAAAAAGACGGCCACCAGTCCCCGGCGGCTCCGTTATTCCTGGCACCGGTAGCAGCCATGGTAACGGCGGAGCAGGGGGTGCTAAGAATCCCCGGCAGAGACCCAGCTACCAACCCCCACCAATACACCTCATCGCGTAGCCCTCCTAGCAGGACTAGCGATGCAAGAGCCCGTTTGACCCGACATTATACCGAAGATATCCCGGACGTCAGCCTATACGAGATCAGAATGGCTCTCAAATAGCTTAAGAGCAAGAAGGCACCAGGGTAGGACGGAATAACAACAGAGCTACTGAAAGCGGGTAGAATACCGGTACTTAAAGTCCTTCAGAAGCTGTTTAACTCCGTCATCCTCGAGGGTACTACGCCAGAGGCGTGGCACAGGAGCGTAGTGGTTTTGTTCTTTAAGAAAGGTGATAAAACCCCTTTGAAGAATTATAGGCCCATTTCGCTGCTGAGCCACGTCTATAAGCTGTTTTGGAGAGTTGTTACAAACCGTCTCACTCGTAGGTTTGACAACTTTCAGCCTCCCGAACAAGCTGGATTCCGGAAAGGCTTTAGCACCGTAGACCACATCCATACGCTCCGGCAGATTATACAGAAGACCGAAGAGTATAATCGGCCACTATGTCTAGCGTTTGTGGACTACGAGAAAGCCTTTGATTCAGTCGAGACCTGGGCAGTGCTACAGTCATTACAGCGGTGCCAGATTTATTACCAGTACATCGAAGTGTTGAAGTGTTTGTACAGCAAGGCCACCATGACAGTTCGTCTTCAGGATCAAAGCACAAATTCTATCCAGCTGCAAAAAGGGGTGAGACAGGGAGACGTTATTTCTCCGAAACTGTTCACCTCTGCACTGGAAGATATATTCAAGCTTCTGAACTGGAACGAATTTGGTGTTAACATCAATGGCGAATACATTCGATTTGCTGATGATATAGTCATCATGGCTGAAACCCTGGAAGACCTAAGCATAATGCTCAGTGACCTCAATATTGTTTCCCAACAGGTGGGTCTTAAAATGAACATGGGCAAGACGAACATCATGTCAAATGCCCATGTCGTACCCATGCCGGTCTATGTAGGGAACGATATTATCGAAGCTGTTGATCACTATGTCTACTTGGGTCAGACGATTCAACTGGGTAGATCCAACTTCGACAAAGAGGTCAACCGACGAATCCAACTCGGATGGGCAGCGTTCAGGAAATTACGCCATATCTTCTCGTCGCAGATACCGCAGAGCCTCAAGACGAAAGTCTATAATCAGTGCGTGTTGCCAGTGATGACATACGGCACTGAGACGTGGTCGCTAACTATTGGTCTCATACAAATGCTCAGAGTTGCGCAGCTTGCAATGGAGAGAGCTATGCTCGGTGTTTCACTATGTGATAGAATCAGAAATGAGGAAAGAAGTGAATGGCAATGGGCAGGCCATATAGTTCGCAGAACCGACAACCGCTGGGGAATAAAGGTTCTCGAATGGCGACCACGAACAAGCAAGCGAAGTGTGGGGGGACCCCCCACACGATGGACCGACGACATTGTAGCCATCGCAGGAAGTCGGTGGATGGAGGTGGCACAAGATCGCTCGTCATGGCGCTCTTTGGGGGAGGCCTATGTTCAGCAGTGGACTTGTAAAGGCTGACATGATGATGATGATGATGATAATGATGATGATGATGATGATAATGATGATGAAGTGCGTATATTTTCTTATATATAGTTTTACTAATCTATAAAAAAATGATTAGAAAGTAATGGTCCTTTACAGGTGATTTAAGGATACTGAATTGATAATTTGAATGGAGTCGACTATGATCACTAGGTGATTACATTCACGGGTGATCAAAGGAAACTAGAGTCGCCTATGATCACCTAGGTGATCATAGTGGAATATATCAAAAGATTAAGCGTTACAGACGGCGGAAAGCGAATTTGTTTTGTACTATTTGTTGATTGTAATATGTTTTGTACTATTAATATTTTTTCAGGGAGCTGGCGATGCCTTTGTCGGTGCATTAGCAACATTTTTGGTATCTCACAATGATTATCCGCTACATCAAATAGTTGGCGCCGCTTGTCATGTTGCAGCTATATCAGTTACTAAAGAAGGGACCCAAACAAGCTACCCTACCAATTGCAGTGTCTTTGATAAAGCATATAAATATTTGAAACTACAATGATTAACTTTGTTACAAATGAAACAATCATCGTTCAAGTTATTAAATTTATTATATTATAATAATGTTTTTTATACCATAAACAGTTGTTTTAAGAAATGTTTACTTAAATATGTTTCCAACTAAATAAAGTATAGAAGGCGCACGTAGAGAATAATAAAATGAAAGATATTTAGGCTAAACTTGCTAAAACATATCAAGTAATCGTTTTAGGATTTAGATATTTATATTAAATTAATTACATGATAAATGACAAAAATCACCATATTTTTTATACCAAACAATATCTGATAGTTAGTTACCAAACAGGTACTGTCGGAAACATTCTCAAATTATTTATTTGGATTCAGTTTATATAGTTACAATACAAGTACTACCTTATCTTAAGGGTACCTAATTCTTATTCGACATAGTAAGAAATAAATGAATATACAATATCTAAAATATTTGTATTCTTAACAAAATATCTCATAAACTTAATATCATTAGTGATCAATGACTTTTCGCAATAAGACAGCTTCAACATTTAAAAGCAAATTATACGCATTATGTAGATAATTTAGAGAATCTAAACAAAAATTAAATCATCGCTTTATGATAACAACATTAAAGATTACAGCATTACAATAAGGGATGTTGTGGATATCCTTATTATAAAAGTACCGGGTAAGGAGGTATACAAAAACAAAAATAAACTTAGTTTCGGATATTCATATTAATGTGCAACTTAAGCTATAATTACTTGCACATTCAAATACTTACCGTCAATAATTGTTCATTTCATAAAGATTATGTAGATAACTACAAGATAGCCTTTTTTTATTACGCGTTTAATTTATATTTCATCAAAATAAAAAAATAAAAATACATATCCATATCCAAACATATCCGTTAGATACCATTTTTTAAATATTCGAATTATCGATAACATCCCTAAATAAAATAGGTCCCTAGTAAAATAGGTGTGCTCAAGTGTAGCTCAAATTGACGAAAAAGATCGAGGCACGATTGTTTTTGTTAATGGCATTAAGCTTGTGCCCCACTTGTACTCAAATACCTACAAATAATAACTAACAACTATGGATACAGACTACAGCGCAATGACGTTAAAAAAAAAACTGTTTTTCGTTCATTATGTTCGGTCTTTTTTCAGAGCACTGCGACATGCATGCCCTCAGAAAATAATTTCTATGAGTGCAAGCCTATTAATAATGACGTCGGTACACAAGTATCCTTTTGGTCATGGTCGGCGTTAGCCAAATCTGATCTGTTGGTTAGGGCTATTACTTGGCACGGATTTTATTACTTCGTTGAATACAGTAGTCAGGTTGCCTAAACTGGCGCACGAATAACCCTGTATTGTCTGTGGTTGTAATACAACTGGATCCAGAAGAATAAGTTATGGCCAAACAGAATGTAAGCAAGATGCCGACCTATCAATTAAAGGCTAGACAACAATTGAATAAATCTCTGAAATTGCATATATCACACTTTATTTTTATTTTCTCGTTAATTTTCCAAGTTATGACCCGCAACAGTGCGGACGGTCCGGCTGCGGGTCATTACGTCAGAACGCCAGTAAACAGCAAGGAGTTGCTATCGGATACTCTAATAAAAAAATATTGTCTAATATAGATATTGCAGCGATTACAATCACGTGACCATTAACCAAATAATAAGGGATTTTATGTTATGAGTACATACTTTCAGTGAAATTATTTAAAAAAGTTGTCGATTTAATGAGTACCTATTCATTCTGGTTGATCCTAGTGATTTATCGATCTCTTTCATTGATGTATGCGTAGTACATATAATTCAATAATCTCTTTTAGCATATAAAAACAGGTCTCGTAAAATAAATAGCAATTTATTGGGTCATTTTGTTCGGTCTTCGTGGACGGCAGTTCAAATGAACGAACAATTTATTTTTCGTTCATTCACTGCCCTACGCAAGTAAAACCACATCCTAATATTTTAGGCTGGAAAAGGCGAATGAAAAATTTCGTCTACCCACCCAAGAATGATTTTTTAAACGTTCTTGTACCCACACCCTTATATTCCAAATTATGAGTGATTTTCATATTCAAGTTAGAAAACTTTAGAAAATCTAAATAATCTAATGATACTTACCTGTTTCCCGCGCCGCGCCGTGCAAATTAGACGAATAAATGAACAACTCCGTCTACTCAGTGTTTGAACGAGAATTCCTTTAGAACTCTTTCATTTTCATTGCTTAGAAAAACTGTTGAAATATCCACTAACAGACTCAAAAACACCCAAAACTTCAAATTGAATCAGAAGTTGCAGCGTAGAGTTGCAGCCTTCGAGCAAACCAACTCCATTTAAAGTTGATATTTGCTTGAAAGTTGTAATAGTAGCACATTAAAAACAGGTGAATAACCAAAAAGATTAGTCAAGTTAATGTTAATTCAAACAGACACAGATATTTACTCAGAGTAAAAATTTGTGTCAGAAAATTACAGAATCAAAACTACATAAAGAGGAACAGATTAGCAATATTATGATAACTTTATTTCAGTAACATATTATGTTCAATACCTATGTACAAAGCATAAACTACAAATCTAGATACAATCGAATCCGTCATTCACAAAGTATAATTTTGAGCCTGGAACTACTCAAGCTTTGTTTTCGAACTGGCGCAATTTCTATTTCCCCTATAACTCCACTAAATAACCTATTATTTAGTATTGTTGTTAATTTATGAAAGGTTGTTTGCATTTCACACTATATATGTTAAGACTGCAGCAGGAATTACAAAGGCCTGCTGCAGTCTTGACATATATAGTTTGCGTTACAACCGAAATCGGTTGCAATCCTAACAATATGAGATGTTTGCTAGTTTCTACAGTATATATACCGATGACAATCATTGGCTTTCTCAGTTACTGTCAGAAGCTATCGATCAAAGATAACTAAATCATTTGTATTATTCTTCTGGACCTCTTTTCTATTAGCAACTATAAAGCTGGAAAATCAAATGTTACAATGCAGAAATGATGTCTAACCTTGAACTTCTTCAATTAGTTGCGTGACA
Organism: Alsophila aescularia; assembly: GCA_946251855.1. NCBI lineage: Eukaryota > Metazoa > Arthropoda > Insecta > Lepidoptera > Geometridae > Alsophila > Alsophila aescularia. Next base: position 42,331,042 of record OX276381.1, read on the forward strand.
AAGAATCAAGGTAATATATTTGTAAACTGTAGAATCCAGTGAACAGTTGATATTGCACAATTTAATATATGCATTTGATACATAAATATGTAACTCTTAAACAATGTATTTTTTTAAGTAAACAGTTTTAAATTTACATAAGCATCAGGACTGAGAAGTTGGAATCTGCACAAGGATTACCCCGGAGTTAAATTTTAAAGTCTACACTCATAACCAGTTGCAGTATCTTGCAGCATCAGAATAAGAGGATTGAAGGTTAAAGTTTTCATAATATTTTATTATCACAGGGACTGAATTAGTGTGCAGATTAAGTAGTACTTCAAACATTTTTGAAACAAACAAATATTCCTTCATAGGAATATTTGTTTGTTTTGCCACACTCATGTGTGAATAAAAATGTATAAAAAGAGACCGGACCGTCCAGACCAGAAGTTTTGCTAAAAGAAAAGGGAACCAACGGATAGCCGTTAACCGTAAATCATTTGCACTCTAATTTAGTTCCCATGGTAGTAACTTTAACCTTTCTCTTATCCTGATGCTGCACGGCACTGCAACTGGTTAATATAAAGAATAGTCGATAAGACTCGCCATTTGTGAAAAATGTGACAATAATGTTAGCAATACTTGTGAATAGAATGGTGTTGAGGGCCATTTTGGCAGTTTAGAAATGTAACAAGCCATTCAATTTGGCCAACACTATTGCAATTTTTACCACTTCTCAAACCAAACAAAAAACAACCTAGTATATAGTAGCATTTCTGATGGGTACTCAACTGTTTTCATGCAAAACTAACAGTGATTGATTTCAGAATGCTAATTTCACCCACAGAAATCACAATGCCAAACTAGCGTTTTTAACTGTTATTTTTGTCATTCAGCCCAAAACCAACACCCATATATTGACATGGTAGATCCCCAGAAGGGAAAATTGCCAACCATAAAATGATTCCAACAATTGAATACATTACATTTAGCTCTGCATTCCAACAGAAGAGGTATGACAGAAGAAGTGTGGCCCTGATTGTAAAAAACTAGGGCAGGGTAGTAGTAACCTATAATATAGTGGTTCTATACTCTTTGGGGTAGGGCCCAACTCGATGTAGTCACAGGCTAAAACTTTGTTTTAGTTGTTAACATAAAAATATTTTTGTTTGCCTTGCAGGCTCCTGAAATATATCTCCTAATTGAAAGAGGCACTTAAGTTGCAGCAAGAGTATCATTCAATTTGACAGACAATAAACAAAATTTAATGATTATGTGAGAAGGCCTGAGGCTTTTGTTATACTTAATTGTGTCAATTGAATTGTAATCTTCAAGCAACTAATAAGTACATTCAAACTCTCAGATTTAATTTTAAATTTCATACACATAATTATTACAATGAAAATATGTCAGTGAATTACATTAATGTAATACATATAAACTGTTCAGTTCACTTTCCTCAACTATCTGTAATAGTACCTGCAAGTCCTCTAAACTAGAAAGAACTTTGGGTGCTCCTAGTAGTTGAACAGACTTTCCTTGTATTGAGATGCTGTACTTCAAATTCTTTGGACATATCACTGTCTTTGAACTCGTGCCATTTATAGGTTTCTTGAATATGACTTGTGTCACGCCTGCTTTAACATTATTCTTGTTTTTAGCATTGGTGTTGTCATTTTCGTCGATTTGCATTGATTGTGAGGTTGTATTTGACAAAGAACCATTTGTTGACGTATGATCTAATGGTTTTTCTGCTACTGAGAGCACTGGAATTTCTTTCAATTCAGGTTCATCTAGGATAGATGGACTTTGAGGATTATCATCAATGGCAGTTTTGTCGTCTTCAGGATTATTCAACTGCTTATTTGCAATTAACATACTTGATACATCTGGGTTTTCAATAACCATTGGTATTGAATCTTCAGACTTTGACTTTCCAAGTAGCATTGCTTCAACATCACTCGACTCTAAGTTTACAGGACTACTATTGTCAGTAATCTTATCTGTACCTCTTTTAGAGGTGTCGTTAAGTATATCCAAAATTGAAGGGAACTCATCATTTTTATCATCTTTATTGTTACTGTTGTTTTTGGTTTTTTCATTGTACATGAGGTCTTCTAACTCGGCTGCTATACGATCATAAATTTTATCATCCTTAGGTTCACCTTTTTTAGGAAAATAATCAATACACCAGTCCTCTGAAGGAAGCACATTTCTATCAATGTTAGGCAATAGGTTGTCTAGACTAATTTTACTATTAACTTCCTTCTTATTACTTAGAGGATTTACAAAAACGATTCCATAATGTTTCACTTTTGAATCAGTTACTTCAGCTTTTATGTCAGCGTATTCAAGGTTTTTTGTCACTGTTTTCTTTATGCTATTATTTTCTTTAAGCACATTTGTTATTTGTCGAGGTGATGAATTTTCATTCGTTTTAGTCTTTTTCCCAACACCAAGCAATTTTCTAGCTGGATGTGGATTGTAGGCAGTTCGGTGTACTTGCACCATACCATTCTCATTGCCTTTTAATCTTGAATTTGGTGATGGTTCAATGGTCCGCCTTGTTTTTGGTATAACATTCGTTTCAAATTGAATCTTCACCTTTGTGAATTTACCCAATATCTTGGCAAAGTCCATACGGGTTACCCCAACAGTGCAATCGCGGCATTTCGTTTGTTTGTACTGACGTTCTAAGTTCTTTGGAAGTCTGAGCGCTTTCAATCTTCGAGGCTTTGTCGGAATCATAATGATTCGGATACTTCCCTTTTTCACAAGTAATTACAAACGTTTCGGGAGTGCTGCAACTTGTATAGTGCTTGAGCTGGACGTGATCGCATTTCCCGCGCAGACGTAATAACTATGACTGCTCAAGTCATTTTGTCGCGATTACTTTTAACACACAGAATTATTATCTTAGATGAAATAAATATACTCAATATCTTGCAGATAATTAGTATTTGTATAAGAAACCGAAATATTTACGCATAAGCACGCAACAAAATGAAATTCAACGTGAAAATGGCGTCTTACTAGTGTTGTACTGATCAGTTCAGTAAAGTAGTATCGATAAATTTAAAAAACATGTTACTGTCAGTGTCAGCATGGCATCAGCAGACAATATTGAAAACGCTGTGAAACTGCTAGATAGAGTTTATGTACTATTCTACTGTCTACTTTAACTATTGGTTTCAGTCGTAGGTTTCAGTTCAGCCCCCGATTCAGCTATAAAACCGCAACGTGATCGCTTCGCAATCGTTACCTGTCGGTGTGGCCATACTTAGAAAAATTAAAAAGTGACGAAATGTGGGGGAAGGTGGAGCGGTCCGATTCCAAACTTCTTTAAATGGCCCCAATTGTTATAATCTATGTTTTATACTGATACAAATAAGTGTACAATAAGAAAACACTATAATTCTAATCCAAGTCAGAAAAACAGGCTGCTTGGCTGCTTTATTGGCGTGCGCTGACTAAGCGGTTAGATATTAATTAAATATTTATACTAAAAATATATTCGTCTTCATTAGTTCTACAAAGAAAAGTGCGACACCATTATAAAACGCGACTATCAATAAAAACCAAAAATAAACGGTATGGATGACCATTCGTCACATTCGCTATTTTGACGCTATCCCTGATAGGTCACATTCATAATACGTCACTTTATGCATCTAGTCAGTTTCCTTTACTCGTTTCATGTAGTATTTCGACTCTTTCCCAACTCGTCCGACGCATTTTTTCAATTTACAGTAAATGACTAAAGTGTATCGTAGATGACTGCGTTGAAAAAAATACCATTGACACATGAAAAAAAGAACAAAATGAGATTAAGAAATTTTAACTATTACAAGCAAAACCAAAGTTGCGAAAGTAAAATTATTATATTTTTTAATCAAAGTGATTTTATGTTAGGAGAGATTCCATATTTTTTTCAATGTTAATTTATATTATTTTGTTTCTTTTTCGCCATCTTAGTGTGACGAACGGTCATCAGCCCCCCAATTCAGAACCATTCGATAACTCAGTTGTCAATCGATATGGTATTATTTATTCTGTGGATTCGGTTTGAAATCGTTAAATTCAATACATTTTTCAATCACTATATCGAATCAAATCGATTCGGTTCGTTATCGAAAGGTTCTGAATCGGGGGGGCTGGTCATTGTTTTCAAGTAATAATAAGTTATACTATGATTTATTTAGATAATATAATGCTGTTGCACTGAACATTTTATTTTGTAATTCATTGTACACGTGCGTCGGACGAGTTGGGAAAGAGTAGAAATACAGCATGAAACGAGGAAAGAAACTGACTAGATGCACAAAGTGACGTATTATGAATGTGACCTATCAGGGATAGCGACTAAATAGCTAATGTGACGAATGGTCACCCTTTCCAAATAAACGTAATTCAGTAATTTTTTTTTTCTTTGAGTTCTTTGTGATAAACGGTATATACTTGTATGCTTATCATATTAAATGGCACAATAGTCTTTCTTATTTACCTTTACCTTACGCTTTTACTCGTATGACGAGTAATTTGAAAGTTTTGACGATGTTTTGATGAGCGGATTTTAATTAATTCAGACTTACGCGTTTTTCGTCCCACTATTTGTTTATTTCATGGTATGTTTGTTTGTCGTATGAAGTAGTGCTAGCTTCTGGTGTCACAGTTAGTCAGGCCGCCTGAGGGCCTCTGACATTGCTTAACGACTGCTATTAATCAATAACAGCCGGTACCAACAGCAACTTCTAAACCACCAATGATTCACGTGCGTGCGTCTGCGCATATCACGCTTCGGTCGATAGTGCACGGTCAGCTAACTAAAGGTTGCCACCGATTTTTCATAAAACAATAAGCTTTAAAAAATCATTGAAATTATGAAAGCGAATGTTGTTTTATTTTAAAAGGTACGATAATATGATACATACGAGTAAGTCCCATAAAATAAAACAAATGATAGTGTTTCCAAAAGCTTTTTTTATAACCACCCCATTAGGGGTAGAAGCAGGTGTCACAGTTATAAATTTAAATAATAATAATAAGTTCGATTGTTGAGTTGACTAGTATGACAAGATGTCATTGTCGCCTTGAGTCAATGATATGTAATTTACGTGCTGCGAAAATTAACACGGCTGTTGATAAACCAGCTATTGTCATTTAGGTGGATAAGGTGGTGTACTTGTAGGAGTTTTCAGAAATAATAATATGACTATTATTATTTCTGTAATAATAATAAAAAAATATATATATAATAATAATAATAATAATAGTCAAATAATAATAGTCAAATAATATAATTAAAATTAATATCCATGCTGTGCAGTCCTTAAAATTAGGATAACCAGGGTTCAAACTATGTCCATACTCTCCATACCAAATGTTGTCAAGGCTGGTTCAGCCACTTCATCGTCAAAGGTAACAAGCACAGGCATAGAGACTACCACTAACACAAGATATGACAAGAAGTTACTATCGCTAGTATAATTTCCATGGAGAAAACTTATTTGCTGTAAGCAGCCAAATCCTAAATTCTCAACAGGGATGAAAAACTTTCAAAAATAATACTTTACTCAAAAACATAGCCAAGGAGGTTACTCACTTAGGAGTAGCAAGCACGTAATGTATCTGATACTGTATCAATCTACAAGTTTGTACGAGTCGTCCATGTCAACGCTTATTGAGCCCCCGGATCCACAGTGCTCGCGACGATCTCACGCTGACAACATTATTATGTCTGGCATTAATGGTGGCAGTGCTCCGTTCTTATTTATATACAACCTCGTCGAAAATTATAAAAGCCCACATCGATTCTGGCAAAGTGAATTATACAAAAACAGAAACTCGATCTAATTTAATATTGGATATGAAGTCTCAACAGATCAGTGAAATTTCAAGAACCTCACGCGTATGTCATGAACAGAAGATGAAATCGTTCGTTCTGACGTATTCACTACACATCATGCCGTGTTGCGAATACGAGCACATGAGCACACTGCGAGCGCCTTTGTGCACGCTTAAAAACCGCCACACGGTGGGTCGCTGCGAGCACCAGGGGCACTCCTTGAGCAAGCGGCACGCAGCAAGATCGCGTTTTTTTTCATTATGTCGTATGAGGTAGTGCTGGCCCCTGATGTCAGAGTTTGTCAAGCTGCCCGAGGGCCTCTGACACGGCTTAGTCAATAACAGCCGGGACCGAATACTTAACGTGCCCTCCGAAGCACGGAGCGATGGAAAACTGCACATAACTCAGAAAAGTCATTGTGCGGTGCGGAGCCTAGGTTTTGAACCCGGTATCGTCGGTTTCTAAATTGCATTATAGAACCGTTAGGCCACCATTATATCATAACATATCATATCATCTTTATTTTTAACAAATGTTATATGTCAATTAAATAAAATACAATAGTAAAAAACTTAACTACGTACTCACTTGATACAGTATAAGATACATTACGTGCTACACTTCTAAGCCCAACTACTCAACTTCTAAATGAGTACCCCGCTTTAGAAAGATATGTTTTGTCTACTTTGTTTTATCAGTGTCCATAAAGATATTTGTGCTCAAGCCATCGGAAACATATTTTTCAGTACTTACCTACAGCCATAGCCTTTTTATTTACAAACGTGAAGAATGTCGTAAATAGTTTACAGATTTTTATGAAAGTAGCCTAGTTCTATAAATTTCCTGGTACTTAAAATGCTATAGTTGCAATATTTTGTATGAACGTAACATTAAAGAGATGTAGATATCAGCATTTTTCCAAGAACAACATGTTCTAGGAAAAATGCTGATACCTACCTAATGTTCTTGAAGAATGAAATACTAGTTTCAACAAAATACTGGAAATCCAATTATAACATTATTTATTGCTTTAATCTGCGTCTTATACCTAAAGTAATCTTGAAATTAGGAAGTTTTGAACAGTAGATACCTCAGATTAGAAAAAAATATAAACAAAAGTAAAAACAGGCTAAAAATCAAAGGCATGGAAAAGGAGTGTGGTCATCCTATTTTTTAAAATGGGTGATTTTGAATAATTGTTGGGCCAACTCCCTCTTGAGCCTTGTCTACAAACTGTTTTCAAGATGTACAAGTAGTCGATTAAATTCACCAACTGGAGTAAGCTGGGTTTCAAAGAGGATATTATGGCACCATATACCGTATTTACACGTTGTGTCAGGATAAACAGAAGAACAAGTATAATCAGCCCATGTGCTTCGTGTATGGACTACGAGAAGGCCTTTGAATCCAATGAGACCTGTTTTGTTCTACAAAACAGGTCTCATTGGATGTGGTGTGTCCTTGCAGTGATGCCAATTTGACTGGTGGTATATTTTAGTATTAAGATGCCTGAATGATACCACAACATGACCGTCCAAGTACAGAATCAGCATATCCCCTGCATCGAGGAGTGAAAAAGAAACGTTATTTCCCAAAATTGATTGATAGTTTGCATTAAACAATTAATGTTTATGACACTATTTGGAAAGGATATCTCATACTTGAGATTCGTGGATGACATCGACATTTTAGCATAAACGTTGCAAGACTTATATCAGACGCTAAACGGCCTAGCTGATTCATCTTAACGCATTGATCTCTGGATGAACTAGGACAAAACTAAGATTATGTTAAATTAATGTTTTTACGGAACCGATCAATGCTCATGGATCTCTTCAATCAATTATATGTTATAAATGTGTTGATCAGTTGATCCATTGTTTGTTCATCTTGGGCAAATGCTGCAGTTAGGTAAAAACTGGGAACAGAAAAAACAAGTGGAAGTGCAACGTGTGCGGGTGACCTGTGCCACAGTTATGCACAGGAAATCATAACTTGCATACAAATATTTCGTAGGTGAAAATAAACTTTACTCTATTAAGCATTATAAGTAGTAAGTATATTAAGTAGTTAACGCATTATTTTCAAATTTGATTCATAAGCTTATATCGTCTCAATAATACACACCTAATTACAAGAAGGGTTTGTTAATAGCGCAGAATAGGACTTTTATATTTTTTGTTTTAGTTTGGTGACAGCAGTTCCAAAGTACGTGGTGTAGTGTAATCTACGCTATTGGTGATAATTATATGATTAAATCTATCAATTAACCTATTCATCCCTACTTTCACTCAACGTTTGTTCTTTAATCACGACAATAAAAACATATGGGCCATGCAAAACCAATGATGTTAAAGAGTGTGTGTCTGTGTGTTAGTGTGTTTCGTGTGTGTGAGTGAGGGTGGGAATGTGTATGTGTGTGTATATGTTTGATACTCCTTCTTGCTCAAATGGCTGAACGGATTTGGATGAAATGTGGGTACTAGGATAGCACATAGGCTAAATAGCACATAGACACAATTTGACCAAAAATCCTTAAAGTTTTTGGCTTTTGAAGCCTTTGACACACTAATATTATAAAGGAAAAAGTTTGAATGTGTGTGCGTGTGTGTTTATATGGAAGTACAGGTATGGATGAAGCCGCGGAAAGAAGTAAATCCGTATTTTTACACGACTGTCCAATAAAGAAGTGAAATGTTTTCAGGGTTAATGTATGTTTGTATGTATGTATGTATGTATGTATGTATGTATGTATGTATGTATGTGAGTTTCTTTATCTCACCACAACTTTTAAATGCCTGACCAGATTTGGATGAATGCGGTATCTTTAGATCATCTCGAGTAACAAGGGCTATATATTATTTATGTGATATATCTTTCCGCTCGCTTTCCTGAAATCTATGGGAGTGATTTCGTTCCATGTCGTTTGATTTCACGTTGAGTTCATGAGTTACATAATTTCCCGAGAAACTGCAAAATATATACTAAAATCAATGTTAAAAACAGGTCCACCTTCTTGGATTTGAAAATGCATATCATTTTTGTAATTGGCAGCCCTATAAATCTAGAAAATTACACTCATCAATATACAAAAAAACACAGGTCCGCCATCTTGGATTTGAATATGAATGTGATTTTCGTGATCAGTACCACGCTAAACCTAAAAAACGACACATAAAAACATTTCCGCCATCGTTATTGAAACCTCTGTTCCGACAAAATACAACAACGTCATGATTTTCTACTCGGCCGTCATGATTAAGATTCAGATAATCCCGCTAAATTATTTGACAGTGCGGGGGCACGTGTGCTCGTTCTTGCTTACATTGATGGTGGGCATGGACAAAAAAATATGGCAGGGGTTGTGGGGCGATGGATTGGTGAGACGTCGACAATGGGTAGCGAGCAGTCAGTAAACTGTGAGCCAACCGTATGAATTACTTTTCGCGTACATGTTGTTTTGCTTATTTGAACATTTTAGCGTTTTGAACTATTGCTATCAACTTAGAAACTAAAAGATCAAAATAAAGAATCTAAAGATTGTTTGCCTCTATTTAGTTTTGTCCGCAGCACAGAGGTGAAACATCCAATTTTCAATTTTTTCTTGAGATTGGGTAAAAGATTGTTCCTGGTCCAGTATTAGGGATAGAGGGATAGTGAGGACGGAGGAAACTATCAAACATATTCTACCTCTCTTAAAATGGAAAATGATCTGGGATGGTTAGTTTTTGGGCTACAATTCATATGGGTCTAAAAGTAAATATACTGGTGTTCAAAAAAACTTCCTTATTACTCTACTAACTCCCTTCCAACTTATAGAATTCAAGGAATCGGCGCAATTATTTTACTGTTTTTGGTGTTGGGTATTCTCGAATGTCTGCACTTTGTCTGGAAGAGGTTGGATGCCGTCTGTTGATACCTCGTGTCCTAAAAACATTATGTGTTTTTCCAAACTCACATTTTGCTGTATTTATGAGCATACTCTTATCTGCCGAGTGCTGAAACAGCTGTCTGAGGTGCTGGAGGTGTTCGGTCTGATTTAGAAATGTCTGTGCCGCATTACGAAATGACGTTTGGTCATAAATGGGAATTCGAATAGCCCAAATGGTGTCGTAATTGAAGTCTTCAGTACATCATCTGGATGGACAGGAATCTGATTATTTGCATGTATGAGATCAATTTTTGAGTAGACTTTCGTACCTGCCAGTTGCTGTGAAAAATCTTCGATGTGTCGGATGGGGTATTTGTCTGGAATGGTTCGCGAGTTTAGTCGCCGCAGGGTCACTAGCCGTTGTCCTTCTTTGGTGCAAGGTGAAGTGGTGACGCCCAAGGTCTTTCAGATCTGCGCGCGATACCATCCGCAAGCATTTCCTCGAATTCCTTCAGTGCAATTTTCAGTCTGTCTGGTGGAAGTCTTCTCGGACGGCTTGAGACGGGTGTACTAGATGATGTTTGGATGTGATGCTCCGTTCCGTGTTTGATTTCACGTTGAGTTCCAGCAGGACAAGTGATAGAGGGGTACTCACGTAGAAGTTGGTGATACACGGAGTCTCCGGATATTGCTTTGATTGAAGCGATGCTATTTGGCTCCTTGTCTGGTGTTGCCGTAGTGGAAAGAGGCGTTAAACCATTGACTAAGTGGTGGTTCCTCACATCTACAAGCAAATTGTGAAATCTGAGAAAATGTGCACCAATAATTGCCTTCGAAACGTCAGCCACTACAAATCGCCAGTTGTAGACTCGGCGTAGACCTATGTTGAGTTGCAGGTGAATCCAGCCGTGTGTTGCAATCACAGAACCGTTTGCTGCATACAGTTCGTAGTCTATCTTGCTGCAAAATTGACTGAATCCAGATTGTGGGTCAGAGACAGAGGTCTGATCCTGTATATACGAGAAATGTCATCTTGGACGTGCTGCCTGTGATTTAATGACCCAAATAAAAAAAGAAATGGTACCAGCAGAAATCCGGGTTTCGTTGTTCTGAGCGAGATCGGCTTTTATTCCGATAAGATTGTTGTTGTCTTCCTTCACGCATGTCAGATTAATCATAATTATACGAACTTAATACGTGGCCTTTTAGGGCTGCTACTTCTCGTGTCAACTCCGAAATTTGCTTCGCCATGTTGCAAAACGAGAAATTTGCACTTTCCACGACTGGTGCTGCTGAAAAAGGAACAATTTCATAGACACGATCTGCCAGATCTGCCATGGTATCAAGAGGTGTGCTTGCCTGTGATGCTATTGCGGTTTATATTATACTAAGCGGCAAACGACTAGACCATAAAGTTCTTAAAAATAAATCGGGTACATTGGGTCCAGCAAGTGTTTGCAGCTGTCTGAGAAACTGAGATGGGTTTTCTGTCCCCCAATTCTTCATGCATAAGGAGTTGTTTTATCTTCTTTTCCTGTGATGCAGACAATCTTTTTATCAGCTCTGTTTTTAATTTTATATATTTCGTCACCTCATTACTTATTTGTCCTATCTACCATTGGTAACATTTTACAGTAGAAGAGTTTTTCGCTTTATTGTTTTATAAAAGGTTTAGTTTCCAGATTTAAAGTTATTTTTTAGTTTTTATGTGCAGATATAAACAAAAATGCATAAATATAATTATGAAATAACTTGATTAGAGATAGGACAAAGTGACTGTTTCTATTTTGCGTTCTTATTTGTTCTATTTTCCAGATGTATATACAGATCGGTGGTACAACTCACCGTATTATTCATAAAAAAAAAACAAAATCTATATAAACCTATATAGGTTACAAAGTGTTCTGACAATTTCTTTTGAACTATTATTTGAGTTTGAAAGAAAACAAAACACTTTTTAACTAAAATAGATTTACTAATTGTTTAAGTTTCTTTTTTTATGAAGATTACGGGATAGTAAGGGATCTTAATTAGAACGACCTTAACCCATCTATTTAATGGATGAAAAGTATTTCATACCAAATTTAGTACCTATGCTAAAAAATACATCGCGAGTGGATTGACTAAGAAATTCCTGGCCAGACTACCCATCCACTTTAAAAACACATGGTTATTTTTCACTGCCGTTATGTGTACCTACTAGTGATGTAACGTATGTCATATTTTGGCGAATATCTGCTGCCAACATTCGCGAATGCGAATGCGAATGCGAATATTCAGTTTTTATTTAAATTTGGCGCCATTTGTATATGTACTATGGCTTGGTGACTTTAGCGGCAGTCCCGTTCGAACGAAGTGCGTTCCGTCTGTTTTTCGTTTCGAGAATAGCCGAGTTAATACGAACGCATCCGATTGAAGTGTCATTCCGCTCGCGCCGGTGTTTTCGTAAACAAAACAAGTGAATTTTGAGGTTACAGTGTGAATAGTGATTATAAACATGAGTAAATCAAATTTAACGAAATTTTGTTTGAGAATCTATTTTTTTTGTTTGTTTAGATTTAGACTATTTAATGGTCTACTGTAGAAGCATATAATTTTTGTTTGATTATCTAAATATTAAAAATGTATCTAAAGACTGAGAAAAGTATAATAGAAGATTTTAATTTTATTAGTTTCTAAAACATATTTGTTTTAAATTTTATGTCACAAGTTCTAATAACTTTTTTTTAGCTTTATTAAAGTAAAAGACTTAATTTTATTTTTGTTTGCTTAATGTGTTAACTGTTAACTCTTATGTAAAATGATTATATTTATACTATAAATACTATATAAACTATATAATATAGTTAAACTATAAACAATAAAAATAATAATATATAATATTATTTTTAGATTTATCTAAAAATAATAATCTTTAATGTTATCATTAAACTTTGGTAAAAATTCATAGAAGATTATTTTTATTTGTTTACATTGCATTTAGGCCATTTAGTATATAGTTTTATATTTTAAATTGTTATGAAAGTTTGATTGTTAAGCTTCATTGCCCAAAGTTAAATAATATAGAGAAGACTGATAATGTGTTTACGAGGTTAAGTTACTTTATATTGCATTAAAAACATAAGAAATTAATGGAATTGGATTTTCTTATATTAACCAACTATTATTACATACTTAAAAAAATTATACACGCAAAAACATTCGCAAAACATTCGCAATAATTTCGCGAATGCGAATATGCAAAAATATGCGAATATTCGCGAATGCGAATGCGAACGCGAATATTCGTTACATCACTAGTACCTACATACCAAATTACTTGTCATTTTAATTCTTTTCTGGGGTTCTTAGAAGTATGAAACAAAAAAAAGACAATAATCACTTTCTAGTTCTTTTAATGATTAGACTCTTAATAACTAATATAATTACTGAATTGTATTAAAATTGAAGTAAAAATTAGGTAAATGTCTATTGATTTTTTTCAACTCAAAATCTAAGTAAACAAAAAATAACGTGCCTATCAGCACGTTAATTCGGTCTCAGAATAAGGGAGTCAGAATCACTGGAATCGTATTACAGTAACACCTAGAACCGTCTGAGTTAAAGAAATAAGACATTTTCTAAACTTGATAAACTGGGAATCAATCCTGTCCTGCGTCTAGGGTGACACATTTCACTACTTATGTGAACGCACTTTTGGGATTAGCTTAGAGGTTGGTCAAAGTCATCAAAAAACAACACCCCTTTTCAAACACATAAAGGAATCTAGTGTAAATTAAAAAGTACTTACAGGTCAGCTTGTGGCTTAGTCTGCTTATATTTACTTTAACAGAGTGTTCTAGACATAATTTGGCATTTTTCCATAACAATTTATGCATCAAAACACAACAATTTAAATGATTTTAGATCTCTTTCGGGAGCAACAAGGTGATTCTTGTGATGTCTCCAGCCAAAATGGCAGCCATATCGGGCTCGTCGCGGGCTGTGATTGGTCGATTGAGTGGACACTGAACACTCAAGCACTCAACGTCTTTTACGATGTAGGATATAAGACAAACACTGAACATAATGCAAATAAGCACAACATTTTCATTACGGTGTCGTGTCACATTTTTTTTTTTTTTAAGTTTTAGAAAAAAGTTTTAAATTTTCTTTAACCTCCAGGATTGAAATTTAAGTGCTAACAATACTGCTTATAAAGTTGATTTTCGTAAAAATAGGTAAATAGAACAAAAAAGGGCGACGATTTATTTTCCGCAGGTGGTGCAACTATCACTAATAACTATCATCTTTAACCTCCACTGCGTACTGTTGATCCAACTGCGCAATGACATGATAGGACTTCCTTGCATCGGACGTAATTCCCGCAATATTGAACTGACCTTCTATTTGGGCAAACCATAATCACAGAACAAATAATAGTACAAGTACAGAAGGATAACTGAGTAAAGTCATTTAAATACATAGCAACTCTCACTACAACGCAATAAAGTGCAATTTAATTCGGACAGCGCTGCGATCTTTCTATTATATTTAGCTAGAAAGCGCTCACACATTGCGTGCAGGCTAGAATGTACCGTATCAAAACGCGCGATAGCTTTCATTGCTCTAACCGTTTCAGAATCGCTCTGTAACTTTTTCGCTCGGCAGGGTTGTATCAAGATATAACTAAGTACTTGTTCTAGTAATTATTTTGTGATATGATATGACTCAGATATTGGAACAGAATAAACAATTATGTAATAATGTATTTTTTTTACTTATTATAATAAATGTTGATAGTTCTATTAACTACATATAATGACATTCTTATCAGAATAGACCTAGTACCTCTTTATTTGATTATAACTTAATAGGTATTGCACTTTGATGAATAAAAGGTGCCTGTTTGAAATCCATGCTTAATAATGAATGAAAAAGAAATAGCTACCTACGTAATATAATGTCAGTATTTAGGTATTTTACTAGTCTTGTCAGACCGAATGCTATGCAGTCCATTCTAGGTTTCTTCTTGGTACTCATAATTAAGAAAAGAATAAAATTTGACAAAAACTTTACGTAAGTAGTTAGGTACTTTATCGTAAGCACACGGCGCGCGACTCATCGAGCGCACGCTTCACACTCTACTGAATTAACCGTCATATTGCGGCCGCAAAGTGTAGGTATAATATTTGTACTTGTTGTGGAGTGCGACTGCCATAATCCAGGTTCTTCCGGCCAGAATGGTGGTATTTTAACACCAATCTTGTAAACGTCTGCGTTTGCAGTTGTACTTGCGCTGCCAACTGTACTGCTTCCAGAAGCTTCGCCCACAGGGGTTCCTTGTGTTTGTTCATTCACCATACTGTTTATCATCTGTTAGTCGTGGTCACCAATTATATAGTGAACTACTGCTTACTGGTGGTTTCCACTTACTAGGAGTATGAGTAAAAATGTCCAGAGTCCAAAATAGCACAGAGTTATTTATTAGCACAGTTCACAATATTGAAATTTTGAAGAGTTTTTAAAAAGTTAGTATTTCACACACATACACACACACACACACACACACACAAGGTAGACACAGATTAGAAAAGCTAAGAGTAGAAATATGCAAGATATTGCGGAAATTAAAATCACAGTATTTAAGAGCAATTTAAAGGATAGAAAAAACGGGCGTGCAATCACCGTGGGAGTTGGAAGCTGACTGGCGTGCGTGCGCGACCAAGCGCAAGCGGTTTATAAGCAAAGAGTATATCAATATTTATAAGATGGAAGAATAGCGGCGCGTACACCAAGCCACACAAGTTTCCATTTAGCTAGCTAACTTCGCTCACTGGATTTTTTTGGGACAATATTATTAATATATTTATACTAAGCTGAGATTCAAATGAAATTATATTAATGAATGCGTTTTGGTGAACTTAACCGAAAGATAAAGAAATTATATTAACAAAACATCATTGAAAGATTTTTTGATATTGGTACGAGTACATAAAACGACATGCGTGGCAGTCCGCTGTTGACGCCGACCTCGCCAGCGAGGTCGAAGGTCATAAAAAAAAAAAAATAGGTAATTCATAATCAGTTATTATTCGCCTTCGATTTTCTAGCCGATTCTTCTCGAAGGTGTATTACGAATCGGCAGTCAGTTATAACATTCAATCAAAGGGCACCTAGCCATTTTTCAGGGCTCCCTCAATCACTACTAAAACTAGCTATCCAGGAGTATTTAGTTCGATATCTTCATAATCAAGACAACCGTCCAAGCCGACGTCTGTACCACCTGGGTGCCCTTGTGCTGGTCGTCATAAATTTAACTTTGGCTCGGGCCTTCTGCGTCACGCATTGAGGCGGAGTGCTCTAGCAAAGTTTAAGCTGTAGAGGCCGGTAAAAGCCAACAGCAAAAATCTTTAGTAAAAAAAAACGGCAGTCTGCAGTTTGCGTTGTGCCCTCGCTGCCCAAACTCCTAAGGATGAATGTCTTTAAAGTCCGAACACCGGTCGAATTGTTCGACGTGGTCGCTAACTATTGGTCTCATACACAAGCTCAAAGACGCGCAGCGTGCAATGGCGAAAACTATGCTCGGTGTTTACATAGCTCTCAGAGTTTGCAAGTTGAAGTGGCAATGGGCAGGCCATATAGTTCACAGAACTGACAACTGCTGGGGAATATAGGTTCTCGAATGCGACCACGAACAAGCAATCGAAGTGTAGGGAGACCCCTCACACGATGGACCGACGACCTTGTACCCATCGCAGGAAGTCGTTGGATGGAGGTGGCACAAGATCGCTCGTCATGGCGCTCTTTGGGGGAGGCCTATCTTCTGCAGTGGACTTCTAAAGGCTGTAATGATGAAGTTTTATAAATGGCTCCAATAAAAAATGCATGCAAGCATGTAAACAAGCAAACTATAATCAGGGTTGTAAAAAATATTTTACTTTGGTGTCTCAAAATATCGAACAAATAAATTAAGGATTTTAGCATTAACACCAGCTGCTACAGAAGTTCTAATGCAACTATTTGCAAGGAAATTTTTATTATATATTTTCTTAATCGGTAAGTGTTAACTTTAAATTGCTAACTATTGATTGAAAAGGCATGAGAGTGGGGCAAGATAAGTTGCGTAATCCCAATAAGTGCTTAATTTGGATTGAAATAGTAGGTTACAAGTTACGGAATACGGGCACTGATTACCAGTGGCCCAATTCCATAACTTGGCTACAATCGGATTATCACTTTTTTCATAGCAAATTCGACTCTATCGCAAGGCATTAGTGGTTGCGATACTGAGAATTCGATTGAAGCCAAGTTATGGAATCGGGCTGCTGAATCTCTAATTGAATCACGGATAAGTGTTGGTTGGTTTGTTTAGCAAGCTTCCAATGGATGGAGTTACCATCCACGTAAGACGGATAGTCAAAGCTGAAGAAAAACTTGTAAAGCGTTGGTAAAGGTGGCTGAAGTGGTAAAAGCATGTGCTGCGCTGAGGTACAGATGTAGCGGGAAAAAAATATGTATTTATATATTTATTTCATAAATCCCACACAATACAATCTTTAATAAAATAGTACAAACGTTACTGGTTAACCTAGCACTAACTAATTTCAGATTTACTTTACATTTTATGACAACTTATTAGAGAGTAATTTTTTTTGCCAATAATAAAGAGTTCGGTAGTTAGAGAACTTAATCATTTTCTTAGATTACATTACTTTTAATAAGAAAATATAAATAAATAATTTAAAAAAACGGCTGCTCTGTTAAAATCGAATTTAAAATTTAAAAAGAAATAGATAAATAAAATTGAAATTGGAGTTGGGGGACCATTCTGTGGTTTTTTTTTAATCTAAGAGGTCCCCCAACTCCAATGACAATTTTATTTATCTATTATTTTTGACTTTTTACTTCTATTTATGCAGCGCAGACGTGTTTTTTTTAAATTAGTTATTTTTATTTCATACTTTTAAGTGACAAGTTTTGAGTTATGCCAATAAATTATATATTGTTGTAATGTGCTCATCTAGGCCTTCAATTTGATAGCCATATATATATAGTACATATTTTTCGCTTTTAAATAAATATTGTGTTATTTTTAATATTACCCATTGTTACTCGGGATGATTGAAGAATTCTAACGATACTCCATATATCCAAATCTGTTCAGGCATTTAAAAGTTATGGTGGAATAAACAAACTCACTTACAATCATACATTACATACATACATACTACATACATGTATGCGCGAATGTTTTTGTGCTTTCCTGTCGTTTTTAGGTAAGGTTATTGTCCTAACTACATATATACATACCTGTGGTAAGAAACTCATATACATATATGCATACATACATACATACATACATACATACAACAGGCATGTACGCGAATACCGTTATACCGTTAAGCGAATGTTCTTGTGCTTTCCTGGCATTTTTAGGTTAGGTTACTGTCCTAACTACATACATACCTGTAGTAAAAACCTCACATACATACATACATACATACATACATACATACATACATACGTACATACCACATATACATACATATCACATACATACATACATACATACATACATACCTGTGGTATGTAGTTAAGACAGTAACCTAACCAAAAATGCAAGGAAAGCACAAAAACATTCGCGTAACGGTGGAGGAACGGAATGACGCAGTAAAGTTACACGTTATCAAGGATGGTAGGTATTACATGTAATTTCTTTTTCGATAGGAACAATTTAGACTGCAGCTTTAAATGCGGTCATAGTATTGCTAATATTGCTATTTTTGTATATATTTTCGAATAATATATTAGAAAAAAAAACAGTTGTCGCTAAACTCAGCTCCTGAGATGCAATACAGAGGTATTGCATAAGAGGTATTGCATTTGGTAAGCAGGAGAGCCTGTTTACCTTGCACCTTGACGAGCAGGACAAAAATTTTGGAACAAACAGCACCTTTAATTATTACATCACAACAATATGCCCAAACACCTTTAATTAGCAACACTGACCTCCAAAATAATTATGTTGGTCGTACAGCCAAAATAAAACAAAAATTATCGATGCCTCTGAGGTTCTGATACAAGTGCAACACTACTGGTAGAAAAGGTGCCGGTTCGTCGCGCGTCGCGCACGTCAATACAAACGTCAATTACGTCATCAAGACGCGAAGGAAAATGAAACAAAATGGCTGTCGTTTTCCGTCATGAGAAATTACAACAAAGACGGACAAACAAAATTTATTGTTAGACACGAAGATTATTTATCAGTACAGCAAAGCAATAAAAAAAGATTGTTTTTCATAGTATTTTCGAATCGTCTAGAATTTACATTATGGCGTGGCAAATGCCCGGTGCAGGTCAATGGGCCGCTCCAATGGGAATGCCGCAGGATATGAATATGGCCAACATGGGTAATTACACTCCTGAGCAGTGGGCTGTAATGCAGCAACAGAATTGGCAGCAATGGACGCAGTGGCAACAGCAATATTCGCAGTGGCAGACGCAGTACGGAGAAAAGGTTAGGTTGTTTTTATGTAGGTATAGGTACCTAGTTACCACACAGTTTCCTGTGGATACTTTATAGGCTTTTGTTCTGTAAAGAACTTCTAGCTATTACATCAGGAACCTTTAAGATATAAGTATAAGCTGTGGGCTCAACTTTCCAAAAATTACAAGTAGCTAGAAGGCTGCTTTTTTTCTAAGGTTACTCATACAAAGCCTAAATCTGAAAAGGCTGCAATACGCCATTTCAGATTTAGGCTTTGTATGAGTCCAATAGATTTTGAGAAAAAATATTTGAATATTCCATAAATAGCATTAGGAAATGCAAAAATGCTAGAGTGTATATAAAAAGCGCGAAGCCAGAAGCTTGCGTAGGAGATCCTGAGAGGAGCTAGCCTGCGAGGCCGGAGTGGAGCGAAGGGGGAGTTGGCGAGCGTAGCGAGCTGCCAACATCCGTAGCAGAGCGTAAGTCGCGGGGACGACTTACAAGAAAAAAACACAAGTCGCCATCCCCCTTCTAGGGGGAGTACCCCTAACCCACCCCCCACCCTCTCCCCCCTCCCTCTTACTACTTGTAATATTTGGAAAGTCCTTCCATAATTATTATTTGTGAAACAATTATATTTATGTAGTAAGGGCTAGATTAAATTTAACAACAAATAGCATAGTAAGTACCTATATACCAAAATTAACTTTTTGTAAAAATTCTACAGTATGCACAGCATCTACAACCTAGTCAGCCGGTCGTTGGCATGCCTCCGTTACCGGTTGGAGTCCAGGCGCCTGCCCCACCACCACCTGAGCAGCCACCGCCTCCACCTCCTCCTCATGAGAACAACCAGCCCCTCTTTGGAAGCAACACAAATCAAGTCCCTCCAGCTCCAGCCCAAAGGAACTCTTCAAATTTTTCTAATACAAATTCTACATCAGGTAACAATCAATGGTCATATAGTACAGATGCGCCAAAGGAAGCTCAGTCTGCGGTTAACACGGATGCCCTGAAGAAATTGGCGGAAGAAGAGAAAAGCTTTGATATTCAGTTTCAGAAATGGGAGGAGGAAATTGAAAGGTGGCGAAAGGATAATGTAAATCACCCGGATAAGAAGTCGTACAAGGAGTATGAGGATAGGTTTGAGTTGTGCAGGGCACAGCTTCTTGAACGCCGCCAGCAGATGAAAATTAAAAGGGCTCGTCTTCTTAACAGTGCACCGCAGGCAGTTATCTCAGCATCAGGTAATACACCAACATTGCCTCCCCCTCCACCTCCAGAGCCTTCTCAAAATAATTACAATCGAGATGTTCCCTCTCAAAACTACAATAATAACTCACATCAACAAGATTACAACCCTCCACCTTCTTTTAATAGAAACATCAATAAAAATACAGATCCCCCAGCTAGATATGAGTCTTATCACAATGTGGAAAGTGGAAATCTTCCCCCACAATCACAACACAAGACAGACAGTTATCCCAGTGCTAAATCTGATCCTTCAACTTATCTACAAACTAGTTCTTCTAATAAAAGCATACCAGGTTTAGATTTAGTGCCAGAACCTTCTCATGCCCCTAGGAATATAGATATTGTTGATATTACCGATGACCCAACTGACATGCAACAAGCTCCTGACTATTCTAAAATATCAAAGGGTATTAACAACATTTTGGGTGATGCAAAAATTATGAACATTCTTTCCATGGTTCAAGGACAAGTTAATACTGGTCAAAATTTACCTCTAAATGAACCATATTCTGCCAACAACCAAAATTACCCTCCAAATCAAGGAAACAGAAACCTATCTTTAAATCAAGAAAACAGAAATACAAATAGTTTTGACCATGATCAACAATATGGCAATAGGCCAAACATGCCCTACAATAGGCAAGGGCCAAATTTTTCATTGCAACAAAACCAGGATATGGATTCACCATATTCACAACAAGAGGATATGTATGATGAAGAGCAAGATATGCAACAAGATCAGTATATGGACAGAAATGCACCATACAGCGGCCCTAATAATAGGAGTGGGCCTGATATGAGACAAGGTGGGCCTGGCATGAGGCAAGGTGGTTTTGACATGAGACAAGGTGGCAATATGAGACAAGGGGGTCCTGAGATGAGGCAGGGAGACCCTGATATGAGGCAGGGAGGCCTTGGTATGAGACTGGGAGGCCCTGATATGAGGCAAGGAGGCCCTGATATGAGGCAGGGAGGCCCTGATATGAGGCAGGGAGGCCCTGATATGAGGCAGGGAGGCCCTGATATGAGATATGGGGGCCCTGACGTTAGACCTGGTGGTCCTGGTATGAGACAAGTAGTTCCCAACATAAGGCAAGGTGGACCAGATATGAGGCAAAGTGGTCCAGATGTAAGACAAGGTGGTCCAGATGTAAGACAAGGTGGCCCAGTTATGAGGCATGGTGGCCCAGATATGAGACAAGGTGGCCCAGATATGAGACAAGGGGGCCCAGATATGAGACAAGGTGGCCCAGATATGAGACAAGGAGGCTCAGATAATATGAGACAAGGAGGCCCGGATATGATACAAGGTGGTCCAAATATGAGACAAGGTGGCCCAAATACGAGACAAGGAGGCCTAAATATGCAACAAGGTGGACCTGATATGCTTCAAGGTGGCCCCAACATGAAACCAAGCATACTTCAAGACATGAGACACCCTGGACAAGATATTCAACCTTCTTTTGATAATGGATCAATACCACCGTTGATGAGTTTAAATAGCAGACCACTAATACCAGATGTGGGTGCTCAGCAGATAAATGATTATTATAGTCCAGAAAAACCCATCCGTGAAAACAATCTTATCATAAACCAACCACCTAGAGCTAAGTGGGTGGAAGAACCGCTGTTCACTCCATCTCTTGTTGTTGATTATGAACACAAGCCTCTTAGATTAAAAGGTAATTGTTTTTCTGCCCTAATGCTTCCACATTCTGGGCCCAATAATATTGAAAATTATCAATAGCACTTTCCCAGCCATAATGGCTATTTATTACTCTGTTTTTTATTATTAGACACATATGTTTTGCAGTTTATTGATTACTCTTTTGAGTTTGAGGAATTTGTAATTGCAGGAAGATACAGGCAATGTGAGACATGCTTTGTTATGCATGGAATTAATTTCAATAAAAAACACATTGGTCCTAGGATGTGGAGCCCTCAAGAAAATTTTATGTTAAATTGCCTTGTTTGTATCCTTGTAATTTATTGAAATAGAATATTCTGAAACAATAGTATGACTTTAATAGATAACATTGCTATGCTGGGGCCCAATTCTGTTAGCTATTGACAAAAGACCTTGCTACTGGTATACATCTGCAGTTGGACTATCCGTTAGTATTACATTTGGTATTCTGCTTAGGGCCGATTTTTCAATTCTCAGCTAAGCAATCAGATCGTTTATTCAACTCATAGCTTAAGACTGAACTTTTCAATCGTCAAATAGGCTTTATTCAACAAACAACTTGCTTAACTGAGAATATATTTATCTACCCCTTCGAGGGCCAGATAACTAGCTGCTTATTCGACTGTTTATTGACATTGAAACGTTGATGTCACTAGCACAACAAACAAATTTCGTAAAATATCACCACTCTTCCGTAGTACTCTTCTTTAAAAAAAGGGGATAAAACCATGTTAAAGAACTGCCAACCAATTTCACTCTGTAGCCTCGTCTATAAGTTGTTTGTGAGGGTCATCGCAAACCATCTTGCAAGAAGACTTGACAAATTCCAGCCTCCTGAATAGGCCGGGTTTCACGGAGGATTTAGCACCATAGACCTCATACACACAGTGAGGCAGGTTATACAGAAGTCTGAAGAGTATAACCAGCATCTTGCTTTTGTGGACTATGAGAAGGCCTTTACTCCGTTGAAACCGGTTCTGGAGTCTTTGGAGCATTGTCAAGTGGACTGGCGATATACCGAAGTACTCAGGTTTCTGTATGACGCCGCAACTATGTGTGTCCAAATACAAAACCAGTCTATAAGTTGTTTGCGAGGGTCATCACAAACCATCTTGCAAGAAGACTTGACAAATTCCAGCCTCCTGAATAGGCCGGGTTTCGCGGAGGATTTAGCACCAGAGACCGCATACACACAGTGAGGCAGGTTATACAGAAGTCTGAAGAGTATAACCAGCATCTTGCTTTTGTGGACTATGAGAAGGCCTTTACTCCGTTGAAACTGGTTCTGGAGTCTTTGGAGCATTGTCAAGTGGACTGGCGATATATCGAAGTACTGAGGTTTCTGCATGACGTCACAACTATGTGTGTCCAATTACAAAACCAGCTGTCTAAACATATCCAACTGCGCAGGGGAGTGAGACTGGGGGATGTTGTGTCCCCGAAACTGTTTACTAATGCCATGGAAGATATGGTTAAGATGCTGGATTGGAAAGGAATGGGCATTAATATCAATGGCGAGAACACGATTACACACCTACGATTTTTTGATGATAATAGTCCTAATGGAAGAATCGCTGCTAGACTTGCAAAGTATGCTGACCAACCTAGATGATGCATCTCTACGCATCGGTCTTGGAATGAACATAGATAAGACCTCATGTTTAACATTCTCGAAGTTGTCCGAAAATATGTTTACCTTGAGCTAATATTGCAATAAGGTAAAAACAACTTTGAGAATAAAGCCAACAGAAGAATTCAGCTGGGTTGAGCAGCATTCGACAAGCTTTGCCAAGTCATCCATGCCACAGTGCTTGAGAAGACGAAAAAGTCTTCAATCAGTGCGTCCTACGTCCTACCAGTCATGACCTACAGAGCCGAAACACTCACGGTCAGACTAGCCCACAAATTTAAGGATGCTCAGCGAGCTATGGAGAGAGCTGTGCTTGGAGTTTATCTGAAGGACAAGAGTCGTAATGAAGATATCCAACAGAGAACGAAAGTAACCAACATAGGTCTAAGGATAAGCAAGCTAAAGTGGCAGTGGGCTGGTCACTTTTCCCGAAGAATCTATAACCTTTGAGGTAGACAAGTTCTCGAGCCGAAATCACATTTAAGCAAAAGTAGGATAAGATGCTCTGTGGCCAGGTGGAGTGACAACCTGAGAAAAGCGGCTGGAAGAAAATGGATGAGGAGGGCTGAAGACCGAGCTCAGTGGCGTGTATTAGGAAAGGCCTAAGTCCAGCAGTAGACAGATATATGCTGATGATGATGATGATGATGAAGTTCACTACCGCAGTTTTATAGCAGAACTAACACAGTAGAACAGATGTTCTACTGCTTCCGGTAATCCCTTGAGGTTGCCACTGAATTAAAATTGAAAAAAAAACAATTTAAATCAAGCATCAGCAACAAAACATCATTATTGAGGTTTTCTAGTCAAAATCTATAGGTAGCTGTCGGCACGCGATCGAGTCTAAATAGCGAGCCAATAGCGAGCAGACTACGAAAACTGTCAATATCTGCGATTTTCATGCAATCGACTTGCATTATCGCGGTTCAATAGTTAATAGACTTGGGGCCTTTCCATACCAATATATAAAAGTGACACGTTGTCTGTTTGTTTGTTTGTTTGGGGAGCTTTCACGCGATAACGGCTGGATAGATTTTGATCAAATTTAGAATGGAGATAGCTTATACCCTGGAATAAAACATAGGATACTTTTTATACCGGAAAATTGTAAGTTTCCACGGGAAAACTGGAAAATGTTGATTACTCACTGTAAGAAACTGTTGCCATCACAGAATGGTCTGTGGTTGCTACGGAAACGAAATAACAAGTCTGACAAAAAAACAGCAAGAGCATTGGTGCTATACCTACTTTTGCATTGGTTTTTAATATCCTAGAAGAAAATAGTATGCTTTTTTTTCGCGATAAACAGTAGTCCGCGCGTACGAAGTCGCGGGCGGGAAAACTAGTTCTCAATAGATCTAAGTTAACATTTGTATAATACAGTGAAATTCTGCCAGCTATTGGAACAGAGTTTAGTTATTTAGTTAAATCATACCGAAACAAATTGCATGTTTTAAAATGTTTCCATTTTTACTCTTGATCATAAATGTCACAACATCATTTTTATTTACAGCACGTGACTTCATTGAACCTGTACACACGTTTGACTACAATCACAGGTCAAAGGATGAAGATCTATATAACAAAAAGAAGGATTTTGAAAAGGAAGTTGATGAGTTATTCACTAGAAAACCAAGAAGAGATGATGAGGCAGATAGATTTGAGAAAGATTTGTATTATAGAGATTATGAGAGAAGAGCGCCAAGAGATGAAGTGAGAGACGTGCGAGACATCAGAGACGTGCGAGATGCCAGAGACATGCGAGACGTCAGAGACATTCGAAATGTCAGAGAAGATTATAGGGAAGTAAGAGATGACTTCCGGGATCGTATGAGAGACCGACCTAGGGATGATTTTGAGAGGCGAAGACTTGACGATAGATTCGATGACAGGAGACGCGACGAAACTCGCGACTTTAGGCGTGATGACAGGAGAGACGACAGACGTGATGATAGGCGTGACGATAGACGTGACGATAGACGTGACGATAGACGTGACGATCGTGACAGATTCCAAAGACGTGACGATACAAGGGAGCGCGAGCGTGAAAGGGACGCCCACAGAACGCCCAGCAGAGATGACAGAAATAGAGACATTAGGAGAGACGACCATAAGACTCGGAGCAGAAGCAAAGAGGGAGATACCCGCAAACGTGGCCTAAGTAAAGAGAAAGAAGCGACTGTACCAACCAAGATAGCAAAGGAAGACAATAAGCTCACAGTGATGATTGATGACTTACTGGAGCCTCCAGCCCGGAGCATGAGGCCAGAGAAAATAGTTATTATTTTACGAGGTAAGTTAGTGAGGTAGTTACGAGTTGTTAGATAATTATATTATTAGAGAAGTAAGGTGTTTTGGAGAGATGCGGAAATTCACCGTTTCTTACAAACATAGCTGCTATAACCTGCATAGTTAAAGAATCTATCTATACTTATAATAAAGTAATAATAATGAAAAAGTCAGTACAAAAAAGGAACAAGTTTTTTTTTTAATTCGTTGCTGTCTATTTGTTTGTCTGTCTGTATGTTTGTTCGCGCATAACGTAGAAACTACTGGAACAATTGCGATGCGGTTTTCACTGTTTACTTGATATCTCAATCCGATGAGCAGAAGCCGAGCAATTGATAAAAACTTTTTGACGGCTGAAGGAATCCTGATCAAATGTTGGTACGAGTATATACATATTTTTACATAGAGTACTTTTAACCGAGAGAAGCCGCGTGCGTAGCCGCGGGTACAGCTAGTGGGATTATAAATCTCATGCTGTCCCGCTCAGATTATATGTCCATCTAGATGGCTGAGCTTATAATCCCATTCTTTAACTACTGTGGTTTTACTGTTAGTACTGAAAAATAAATTTGCTCACTTATTATATTATGTTTTCATACCGCGAAAACATTGGTATTGCCCATTCTGTATACTAAACTTGATTTTGATCTGAATTGTAGTTTTTCAATTAGAGTTTGCTCACATATTATATTATGTTTTCATACCGCGAAAACATTGGTATTGCCCATTCTGTATACTAAACTTGAGTTTGATCTGAATTGTAGTTTTTCAATTAGAGTTTGCTCACTTATTATATTATGTTTTCATACCGCGAAAACATTGGTATTGCCCATTCTGTATACTAAACTTGATTTTGATCTGAATAGTAGTTTTTCAATTAGAGTTTGCTCACGTATTATATTATGTTTTCATACCGCGAAAACATTGGTATTGCCCATTCTGTATACTAAACTTGATTTTAATCTGAATTGTAGTTTTTCAATTAGAGTTTGCTCAATTATTATATTATGTTTTCATACCGCGAAAACATTGGTATTGCCCATTCTGTATACTAAACTTGATTTTGATCTGAATTGTAGTTTTTCAATTAGAGTTTGCTCACTTATTATATTATGTTTTCATACTGCGAAAACATTGGTATTGCCCATTCTGTATACTAAACTTGAGTTTGATCTGAATTGTAGTTTTTCAATTAGAGTGTGACTTTTCTTGGGAGTTAATTTCTGATGAAGTCTCAACTTCACTAGTAATAAACTCCCCTAAGTTATCAACTTAAGACCAGGCTCCAATATTTAAGGGTTTTTTTTCTATAAATGTGCTGGGTCAACCACAAGCCTGATAAATGTGAAACTTAACATATGTTTTTGAGATCTTTATCTGTCCGTGATCAAGACAAAAACGTGATTAACCGAATTAGATACGATACATTCTCTAATAAAAAAAATGTTATTTACAATAATATTTTAATTTTTCTACTCAACGGCTTAAGTTTTATCTCTAAAATAAATCTCACAGCAAGAAAATATAGTTCATTATCCACTGTCTAGACAAAATTTACCTAATTAAATTATTATTAGCCTGCCAATAAAATAAATAACTTTTGAGACTTACGTCATTTAGTTCCGAGCTAAATTGTGTGTTCAAACAGCGCTCGTGATATTCAACCTTGTTACGCGCACCTCGGTGCTTGTTGCGGGTAGCAGGTGGCAGAGTTTAGAGGCGGAGATAGCGTGGGAAAAATGTATTAATGGAGCCTGGCCTTAATCAAAGTAATTAAATAATCAGTAATCAAAGTTGAATTGGAACCATTTTCTTATAAATTTTTCAAATTTTTGTTACAGGTCTGCCTGGTAGTGGAAAGTCTTATTTAGCTAAATTGATCAGAGACAAAGAGACAGACCATGGAGGTACTGCGAGAATAATGTCTATTGACGACTATTTCATGCAGGAAGGTGAAACTGAAGAAAAAGATCCACAAACTGGCAAAATTGTATGTCCATCTATAAGTAACAAGCAAAAGTTAAATAATTATATAACCCCCCGACCCCCACTATTAGCTAAGAAGCATCTCGATCACACCAGTTTTCAAACATAAAACCGCATCAAACTCGGTCCATTCGTTTGGGAGCTACAATCCTCACTACATTATACTCGTAGCTAAGAACCATCTCGTTTACCTCAGCTTTGAAACATTAAAAACCACATCAAAATCGGTCCATTCGTTTGGAAGCTACGATTCGCACCCCCCCTTTTCTCACCCCCCATCCACTATATATCTAAGAACCATCTCAATTCAAACGATTTGAACCATTTCAAACAGAAAAAACGCATCAAAATCGGTCCATTCGTTTGGGAGCTACGATGCCATAGACAGACACACACACGCACACAAAAACACACAAAGTGATACACACCCTAAACTTATAATACCCGTCTCTTTGTTCGGAGTTAAAAAGAATTCAAACCTGTAATCATTTTATTACAACAATGTTCCTTGTTCATTTTCAAGGTCAAGAAACCATTCCTGAAATATGAGTATGATGAAGCTGTGGAGGAAACATACCTGACCTCGCTCAAACGAGCTTTCAAGAGAAGTTTGACCGATGGCTACTTCTCGTTTCTGATTTTTGATGCAGTCAACGATCAACTAAAAAACTATGCTGATATCTGGAACTATGCTCGGCAGAATGGCTTCCAAGTAAGTTTTTTTTATTGTTATGGAATGACTGCGGTGTTTACTTGATTATCTAACAGTTGCCGTTTCACCCATCAAAATAATTGCAATCTCCTATATGGCGCTGTACTGTATAAATCAGTTTTAATTATTATAAGGTATCTAACGAGTCTAAAACAAACGATTCTGATTTAATGTTGTAATAGAAACGGATTCATCAACGAATGCAAGCCTGGCATTGCAAATGGCAACTGCTCCAAAGGAAGCCTGAGAGAAGATGTATGTGAAATATGTCCAATGTGTGTGCGTACGGGTGTACGAGTAACATGGTGTTAAAAGGATGATAAAAAAGTGACCATTTGAATCTATTTCTTTTCTAATAATTTTAACAATAGTCATCCACAAAATAGTATGACAGCCCTCCCCACTACCAAACTTTGCTGATCCGACTTTTATTAATTACTAGTTTTCCCGCCCGCGACTTCGTACGCGCGGACTACAGTGTATCGCGAAAAAAAGCATCCTATTTTCTTCTAGGATATTCAAAACCAATGCAAAAGTAGGTATAGCACCACTCTTGATGTTTTTTGACAGACTTGTTATTTCGTTTCTATGGCAACCACAGACCATGCTGTCATGGCAACCGTTACTTACAGTGAGTAATCAACATTTTCCATTTTTCCCGTGGAAACTTTTTTCCGGGATAAAAAGTATCCTATGTTTTATTCCAGGGTTTAAGCTATCTCCATTCTAAATTTCATCAAAATCCGTCCAGCTGTTATCGCGTGAAAGCTCCCCAAACAAACAAACAGACAAGGTTTCACTTCTATATATTGGTATGAAGTATGACAATTTTCTAATGAAAAAATTTGGATACGGACGAGATTCGAACTTGCATACATCCATGCCTCTAACCAATTCGGCTACCGTGACTTATGCATCGCCATCCAAATTTTTCTGCTAGCTTCTGAACCCGTCTTATAGGGACAGTAAATCCATTTATTGGCAATATTTAGGACTGACCAACCAAACACCGCTAATATTGATTAACTTCTGTCTGAAAGATAACGCCTCCCAAATCTATTTTTTATTAATTTGATTGACGAGACGAGCAGGTCGCTCGCCTGATGGTGCCCATAACGTTTGCAGTGCCACCCAGAACTTTAGGTTACAAAATCTTGCATGTCACTGAGATAAGTCTCTTAGCCCAGTAATTTCGCCGGAAACATTGTCCTTCAACCTGAAACACAGAAACACTACTGCTTGACGGTTGAATATCTGACAAAGGTACTTCCCCAGGCAGACTCTTGCGTAAGAGGTCTACCATGACTTAGTATTTTTCCGAGCTCATGATGTAACATAAACACACTGCAGTGCTCTTCAAACAGGAATATCTTATCTTTTTATTTTACGAGGGCTGTTTGATAAGTCGTTTTAAAAAGTAAAATATATATATATTTTTAAACAATTTACATTTATTCCTCAACAGTCTCCTTTGAGGGCCAAACACTTGTTCCAGCGAGTTTCAATTTTTTTATCCCTTCTAAAAAATACGTTTTGTCGAGGTCTTCAAAATAGCCGTTTAAACCTGCGATGCAGTCCTCATTTGTCAAAAAAAATTGTCCTCCAAGCCATCTTTTCAGATATGGGAATAGGTAATAATCGCACGGAGCTAAGTCCGGCGAATACGGAGCATGCGGAACCAGCTCTAAGCCCAACTCGTGGATTTTGGCCATTGCAATAGCTGACGTGTGCACTGGGGCATTGTCTTGATGAAAGAGGACTTTCTTGGGGGACAATTTTGGTCGTTTTTCCAACAATTTGGCATTAAAACGGTCCAATAACTCTGCGTAATAACGGCCAGTCTTTCCCTTTTCCAAGTAATCAATCATAATGATTCCTTCGCCATCCCAGAAGACTGTCGCCATCACCTTCCCAGCCGACAAAACAGTCTTGGCCTTCTTTGGGGCACGTTCACCAGTCTCTATCCCTTGTTTTGATTGCTGTTTTGATTCAGGCGTATAATGATAGACACAAGTTTCGTCCACAGTGACAAATCGACTCTAAAAATTCCGAGGATTACGCTTCATCATATCCAAACACAGTTTTGGGATTCGCTTTCGTTCGCGTTTTTGTTCGATTCTCAACAAACGTGGCACCCATCGTGCAGACAGCTTTGTCATACACAAAACTTCATGCAGGATTTTATGTATTCGCTCAGTGGACATGCCTGTGTTCGCAGCTATTTCACGCACCTTCACTCGGCGGTCGTCGAGTACAATATTATGGACTTCTTCAACAACATCCTCAGTAGTGACTTCGATTGGGCGACCAGAGCGTGGAGGATCAGATGTGCTTGACCGACCAAGTTTCAAATCATTTATTTAGTTATAAACAGTCTGTAACGTTGGTGCGTTAGTGCCCTGAACAGAATCAAGTTCAGTTTTTATTGTGGCAGCACTGCAACCCTTCATACAAAAATGTTTTATAACGGCACGAAATTCAGATTTTTCCATATTTGTTGAAAATTTACGAGTGATCACAGTTAAACAATGGTTAAACTGACAAAAACAAATTTTTTTTTTTGCTAAATTTTAGACAGTCTTCATTTTTAAGATTGTGCCTGCGAGTGTTAATGCCATATACCAGAAAAAAGGTTTTATAAATAGTTTTTAAAAGGACTTATCAAACAGCCCTGGTACGTTAGTTCAATTTTGATAAAGGGTTGGTTATGTGGGTTGTTTATATATTTTATTTTTACAGTTTGACGAAAGTAATCTACATAGTTTATCTTTGTTAAATTTCACGTTTATTGCATACTAGCTGTGCCTGAGGCTTCCCACGCGTGGTAATTTCTCTCTAATCTTCTCTCTGTGTGCTATTACAAGATCTAAAATACCAACATTTGATCCAAATCCCTTAGCCGTCAAAAGTTTTTTATTGATTGATTGAGATATCAAGTACATCAGTTTTTAAGTCAAATCCTCAGCTATCCAACAGTGAAAATTGTATCGTAACTGGTCCAGTAGTTTTTACATGATACGTGAACAAACATACAGACAAAAAACCAGACAGATACAATTTAAAAAAATAAGTAATTTCATTTTTTTTTAAATAATCTTTGTACAAACTTTTTCGTACTTATTGCTTTATTATAAGTATAGATATCTTCGGGCTGGCTATGCAAGTCCACGGCATGTCAGTGATTGACCAACCGGACAATATTCATGTTATAGGTGTACGTTTGTACGATGGAGCAAGACGTGCAGTCATGCTTTAAAAGGAACATCCACAATCGCAAGCTGGAGGATCTTGAGGTGATAAAGGCTCGGTTCTTCGAGACGCCCGCGCACCACATTCAGTTGGACGCCACCACGCTTCTGCAGAGCGCTTCCATCACCGAGGTCCATATGGAGGACGTAGAGGATGATGTCATTATGGAGGATGTGCAGGAAGAAGAGGTGAGGTCTCGCACGAGACACGTGGAGTATGCAAGCCTCCGTTATATTTAGGGCTGCCATCACCTGATAACCTTCTTCATCATGACAAAAATTGCGATAACATATAACACATGTCAACACAATATTCCGATTCAGTGAAAAGACACTTATTATTATTATTATTCAGTGAAAAGGGACTTATTATTATTATGAGCCTGTAGTGTCCCACTGCAGGGTAAATGCCTCCCCCCCCCCTCCTTCCACTTTTCTCGATTTTGGACTATAGCTGGCCAATCTTTCATGTAGGCGTTAAGCTCAAAAGGGACTGGTGCTGGTTTATTGCCAGTACAGAACTACACGAGGGAATACCTAGGATATTACGAGAAACTGATAACAGATGGCAGCCCTAGTTATTTTTGTCAACGACAGTATAATAATTTTGTTTCTTAATCCATCTTTAATTTTTGCAATTGTTTATGTATGTATGTATATGCCATTTTCATAATCCCGATTTGTTTTATATAGATAGGTTAGGGCTAATAAGTTTCCTTCCAGCGTTGTAACTAAATTCGTAAGGTGCTGCTCCAATCACAGGTCGAAAGCGTTTTCGCCTCGAAGTGGGAGAAAATGGACGACGCAGCTCGACTAGGTAGGTTTATTGGTTGTGTAAATTATGATGTTAGATGTAAGGTCTTTGTTATTGGTAAGGTAACGCGGTTCATCGAATCAGATTTAAATACCCTGACGCTATCTATTTTTAAACTAATGTAATTAAAATAAACGTGCAGTTAAATTTAGGTTGCTTTTACGTCCGTGGTGACAATCTTATCATATTCCAGTATCTACGGTATGCTTAGTCTTGCCAGTCGCAATTATTTTGTTGTACTGGTTTGTACTATAGGTATACATAGTTTGTGTTTGTGCAGTTAACCAGACACTAAGTTCAAAGGAGCAGATGAGGATCGAGCTACACACTTCACATTTGTAATGCGTCCGGCGCTTTGTTACAGCCCGCCTCGACGGTACAAGCAAACCTCTTCGGCCGTCGCAGCTCTCAATGGAGGACTACCTACAACTAGACGAATGGAAACCTAACACAGCTAAACCGGGGAAGAAAACTGTGAGTATCAATACATTTTTTGTATCTCCTACAACGCTCCGTGCTTCCTT
The DNA here is from genome assembly GCA_946251855.1 of Alsophila aescularia. Classification (NCBI taxonomy): domain Eukaryota; kingdom Metazoa; phylum Arthropoda; class Insecta; order Lepidoptera; family Geometridae; genus Alsophila; species Alsophila aescularia. The sequence continues at coordinate 42,364,353 of OX276381.1, forward strand.
TACGCCATCGGTCCCGATTGCTAACAATTATTGATAGCAGTCTTCAAATCATGTCAGAGGCCCTTGGCGGCTTACAAACTGTCATCGAAGGTCTGCACTATCTAATTCGACATCTCTTTACTTTAAGTTGCCCCTCCATTTCGACATGGTCTTTAATTCCACTTGGCCATTGATTACTGGCCCCGTTCGGAGACAGTGATCGATCATACATTTTGGTTTTAAAAAGACGTAATTTACGTTCGTCAAAAAGCTACGATTTTTTTTTAAACCGGTTTTTTACACATCACTAAACTGGAGAACGCCTACTTGTTTTTGATTTTCGATTTTACGTCGCTGCATGCATGAAAACTTTAAAATTAGTTTGATTATCCTCTACGAAATGTTCGTTACCGCTTAACATATTGTTTAGATATCGCTAAATATACATATTTACCGATATCTATCCCTTTTTTGAGGGAGAGCGGCATTGAGAGAAGAGTTAGTATGTACTCTCTAATCCTAAAGCAAAAATAATCTGTTATAATATTGCAGAAATATTTAATAACTAGTGGAGAAGCATTTATTGACTATCGAAATGTTTTAATAACTAGTGGAGTAGCATTTATTGACTATCGATTTTTTTTAATAACTAGTGGTGAAGCATTTATTGACTATCGAAATGTTTTAATAACTAGTGGAGAAGCATTTATTGCCTTTCGAAATTCGAAAACAAACCCATATTTTTGGATAACGGATACTGTTACAAGTGAATTTCGCAATTTTCATTTGTAGATTTTTTATTTTCACAATTTGAATTAAATTCTGGCGGTACCTGTAATCCTTCACACCTTTCTACATTTGTATTTCAAATTCAAACCTTAATCACACCCAAAAAAAGTAGTCCTCCGTTTATTAAGATTTATTAAGAACATTATTATGTATTTGTTTCGAATAATTCTAATTTTATCCGTATTCGAGATATAATAAAATACATTATAACGTTATTCCAGAGCTTATTATTATAGGATTTCCCTCAATACGTTGAGAAATACCACCGAACTTAATATAAAATAATATTTCGTTCCGTTCCTCATCCACAATCTCAGCAACACAGTGGCATTTGCCGAAATATAAGTATTTTTGTAATGATCTTGGCGAACTCCTATTACTCTAATTTTTTATTTCAACTCAAGACATGAACAAAATACCTTATAATGTTGAAAAGTTGAACAGTCCACGGAAACGGTTCTAGTAACCGGTAGTATTTTTTAATTGGTAGAGTTAATGTGAAGGTGAGTCAGTGTTTTCGCTTGACACGCGTATTCTGTCGGTTTTCATCATCTTATAATTAAAACAGGTACGCTGGGCGGACATTGAAGAGAGAAGAGAGCAAGAGAAGATCCGCGCCATTGGGTTCGTCGTCGGTCAGACCGATTGGACTCGAATGACCGATCCTACGATGGGATCGAGTGCGCTCACTCGAACTAAATATATCGAGCGAGTCAGACGCAATTAGCACTGGTTTTCTACAAAAATGCTTTCGCACGTTAACTATCGAGAGACAGTCGCATCGCCTTACACCGATTCGACTGTCTTGAGACTTCTAGAGAAATGCATCGAGTTACATTTTCGTATAACCTTCTTTTTTGTGTAGAGGTGTCGTGGCGATGTAGTAGAATTGATCAATTCATGAAATGGTTGGCCACATCATGAAAAAGTTATATTTCATGAAATTATCGGTCACATTATAAAATGGTTTGGCCAGATGAATGAATAATCAGCGTTTAACGATATGAAAAAAAAACGCACGGCTACTTCATGATATGGTCAAATATTAGTGAAAATTATTGTGAAATAGAAGGCGAAGGCGAAGCCCGACTTGGCCGTGATAGGTTAGCCTCCCGCCTTCGTCTTCGTGTTTTTTTTTAGCTTTGAAAACCTATCTTTGGTATCATGAAAACCCTACATGATATTTAAGTATATGGCCAAACGTGGATTAAACGATGATGTTTCAACAATATGGTCAGTTTTAGCATGCCATTTCATGAAATAGAACCATTTCACGAAGTTATCAACCACATCATGAAGTTATCAATTCTATGATATGGCTACGACACAGGTAATTTTCATTAAAATATTTTAATGGTGTTTGTCAAGCTGTTTGTATCGTCCCATTTTTACAGATAGATGTTTGATCTGTTTGATTTGTTTTTTAGCTGCAGAGTATTCTTGTGATTGTAAATTATGGAATGTTCACACATTGTGAAGTAGGATCGGGACGGGCCAATCGCGATTTGATACTGAAGTTAATACTTGATACTGAAGTTAATTCTCGATACTGAAGTTAATAGTTGATACTGAAGTTAATATTCGCACTAAACTACTCGCAATGTGTGAACGCACTATTAAAGTAAGTTTTCGAGGTTATAAATGATAAATAAGTATACCTACATTCAGGGAGTTCTCATTTTTGTTGAACTAAACTTAGAAAATATCTCTTTTTTGGGATATTCATCCTAGAAAGTAGCCGTCTATCTGTGTATCTTGTACTTTCTATAATTAAGTCTTATAATTATAATCCTACTATTCTCATAATAGGTAATAAGGACATTACTATTAAATTATCCTATTTCAATTAGAATCATTTGGAGTGTGAAAGTACCTATATTTCATTGTTAGTTCTTGTACTCGAAATTAGTTTATGCAATGATGTCAGTGTAATGGTCAAAATGATTACATAATTAATATTTAAGGTGCGTAAATAAAATTGCTAAAATAAATGTATTGATTTTATTTCCATCCAGCACATTAGCACCAATCATTTATCGTCATTCATCGCGCTCACAAAACCTGGAAAAGTACTTCTGTCGCCGCCGTCATTTTTATCCTCGTATCCGTACGTTTTAAGATCGACTTTCGGTTTATATTCAGCTGCATTGATTCTCATCATTTTGCTTCCATCGGGCTCGACATTTCTTTTGAATGGATTCGTATCTTGCGTTTCTGTTTTAGCGCTATCATTTCCGTCTTCGATATCAAATTGCGTGGCGCCGATTTTGTCGATTTTTGATGCGTCTATCGGGAGCGCGTCATTGCCCTCTCTGCTCGAACTCATAACGACGACAGGGCCGTTGTTGCTCATTTCCGTCATGTGATCTTTTATGCACTGTTGCAAGATGTGCAGAAAGAACAAGAACGCCAAAAGCGTGAGAGCAGACATTGAGGCATTGGATTTTAAACCGCTGCTACTGCTGTAGTGGCTGAAATTATAACTTAAACTTACATATTCTCGTACTTTTGAAACTTACGTTCAAGTTATGTTATGGTTGAATGGACTTACTGCTTAGACGACGCCGTGTGACCATGCGGCGATGGAGAAGGATCATAAGCGTAGTAAATATGCTGATCCTGGACCGGTGTTCCATATTCTCCAGAATATCTACCGATATAGGTATACAATATTTTAAATTTGGATCAGGTGTAGGAAAAAAGATTTATTCATTTCTCCCTCAATAGTCCGTCATGTTCAAAAACTATGTATTTTAGTAAGAATCCCCTAAGGGATCGTGGTGGAATAGCGAGTGTTTTTCGATCCCCTGGGGGATAGTGGAACATTAACTATGAATTGTGGAGCTGTAAGTACGTAATTAATTCCCTAACTCAATGTTTTTACCTATTTTAGCTATCGGAGTTTATTATACCAATTTATTTAAATTTACTGTAAATTTTGATTTAGGTACCGTTATTTAGATCAAATGTTAGAAAAATATATTTAATTACCTAAATCTTATAAACCTTCTACACTTTTCGTTTATTTGATCAATATCTGAAGAAAATTAGTTGCAACAATACAGTATTGCGACTTCTGCTAAGTATAATCTATTGTGTAATTATTGTATTGTGGTGTATGATCTTCCAATAAACTTAACAATGAATGGAGAATGGAGTGTACGATAAAAAAAGTTCACGTACCTCTCGGTGAGCTGTTTCGTTCCTATTCCCATTTGGGACAGCAAGTTTTCCAACGTCATTCTGGATGGAACTGTCACACGCGAGCTGCGCAAATGTCAAGGTTTGACTGACAAGGCGTCGGGATGCGCCGGCGCACATGATGCGTCGTTATTACGCTCTACTTACCTTTACCCTTGTCTCAAGAGTTGACATTAAAATAACGGTATTTTCACTTAACAATTTAATACTGCACCTACTTGTATACTTGGATTGGAATAGAGAAGAGGACAATTGAAACAAAAACTTATTTATTTATTTTATTTTACAATCACAAACACACAAGGACGTCCTCAATCACGCAGTCACACAAAATATACATACTAACTAAAAGGTGATATAAAGAACATATTTATATCACACAGAATTTACTTTTTACATCAGTCGTTAATTAATTATCGAGAAATTGGCGGAACAATTAATTGTTTAAAGTTATAAATCAACAATATTCCAATCAATAAACCTTAAAAGGGGGTTTCACTTTATGGATCAGTTTTTCATTTGGGTTTAAGTATATTTTTCATTCAATACTTTACAAATCCTACTTATTAACTTCTAAAATAAGTTAATAAATTTAATAAATAAATAATTTAAATAAATTATTACAATTCTACATTTCGACGCTTTTAACACATGGTACATCGAATTTGAGCATATCATGCCAAAAAAAGTTAAGGCACGAATTTGAAAGCTTTTCAACAGTTTGAACTCATTTCAATAGAATAAAGGAAATGCATTAAATTTTGACTAATGCAGAGCTTGCCTTTCAATGCTGTTTCATTATCACTTTTAAAATTGATCAAGCTATTAATTTGGAATTTTGGATTATTTGCCCACGATAGTACGAAATTTTATTTGGCGAACTTTTTCCTGATTCTGCGCTAGACTTCATTGCACTCGAGGTAAACCTCACGGCAGTCTACGTTGGAGCGTCCCCGGCGGCCGGCCTCGAAGAACTCTTCGAAGGTGCCTCCAGATTGCCGCTCCAAGACGAAGCTCGCGGCATAACTGTTTGGAATAAAACGAGAATTAACATCACACGAATCCGGCCAAGACAGGAAGAGAAAAGAAGTAACGTTACTCACGTTCCGAGTTGACAGAAGATGCTCTTGGGCCCGATGTCAGTGGAGCACTCCCTGTTAGCTTCGCACATGTATTTCTGCAAACATTTGTCGTTGCTGGTGCCGAAAGACCTCGGGTAGACCTTGAGCATAGAAATGCCGGCGAGGGCAGCGTCGCTCACAGAGTCTTTCCGGCCCATGGATCGTGCGGCCAGCGATCTATGAGAGAACGATGTCTTCAAGGCGTCGAGAAGATTCACTACGATGTTGATGAACTGAGAAACAGAAGATTTTTATTGGTTTTCATCTGAAGCAGTAATTCAAAGTATAAAGAGATTAACAAGGAAATGGAGTTATGATGATAGCTTGAAGTATGCATATGTTATGATATAGATAAATATAAAGTGTGCATATTTATGATATAGATGATATAAAGGGAAATGGAGGGATGGGTAGCATACCTCTCCAGCCTGCTTTGCCATGGAGGCGACTTGGTCAGGGTCTTTTGCACCGAGCACCGTTGACAGTACCGCAGCCAATATACCCTGAAGCAAGCGAGAAGCAACACCGTCTCCGTAACCGAAATTTACTATTTACACTCCCTATTCGGGAAAACCTCGAGAAAAACTCGCCGTAAAACATTTGTACATTAAAAACTAAATTTCTCTGAGGTGATCCTCGAACGTGAAAATTCTCGTTATTTGTGAAAGAAGGTAACTTATCCGCTACTAAAGGATGAACTCTAAAGGTGAGGGTCAAAATAGCACGGTGCTTTTTACACATTCTTATTGAATGTAAACTTTCTAAATGCTTATCTACATTAACTATATGTTAGTGGATCAGTATGGATATAAAATATGATTTGTTGTAAATGTTTTGCGTTTATACAATGTTAAAGTATGATTGACGTTAATTTAGTCGAGTCATCGTGTCATCGCTCGTAATTTACAATGAAATCGGTGCAAAGTTTAGTACCTGCATTGGGGACGATCCGTTGTCTACTTTGTCGATACCATCGTTAGAGCCTCCTCCTCCGAGGATTGCGGTGAGGATCTTGAGTCCCATGGAGATGAGATTGGCCCAAGGCGAGGGCGCTACTGAGTCGGTGTCGAGATTGTCGCTCTTGTTGGGCCCAACAGCGTTGGCGCCGGTGTTGAAGATCATTTGCATAATCATGCCTGAAATGTCATTGGCATTTATTCCTTAAAAGTAAAAAAATAAGTTAAAGAACTGCGAGATCATTAAAATAAAAAGCGTGAAGCATCCGAAGCGTACCTATACTTTATTTAGTAAAGCTAATATTCAAGACATTGCGGCTGATCATTTTGCTGGAAACGTTAATCTAATCATTGCTAACGATGTAATATAAGTACTTACCGAGCATGTTGGACCATGAGAACCCGCCATCGGAGATGGAGTTGTTCTGTATATCATCGAGGTCGTCCAAAGCCACCTTTTTCAACGCATTGGGTTTCTCAGCGAACTTGCGTTCTTCCGCTATCTGTCCTTGCTGTGGCACTGGCAGAGAGTTGCTGTAGTACTGTGGATGGTGTGTTCTAACATTGCTTGTAACCTGGAAGACACATGCAGATTTGAAGAAGTTGGGAGGACTTTTGTCTTCGCTTTCGAGGGTGCCCATTATTAACAAGGTTTAAAACAGATGATGACATATTTTTCACGGTTTTCATGTCACTGTCATGTTTTTTTGTTTCTGTGAACTAGGTACTACTATTTTTGAAGGTAGTCTACTAACTTTCAATAAATCAGGATATTTCAAGTAGGTAAAAAAGTAACATGATAAGTTTCCCAAAAACACAATTGATTTGATTTCATCACAAATATTTGTTGAAACTAGAAAGGACAACATAAATGAGTACGAGTAAGTATCAAAATTACTTATTAATTGGGATATTACCTGTGACACTAAAGGAAGCTGCTGTGGGTATGCGAGGGTGTGTAGTATCGCTGAGGAGCTGATGAGGGCCAGCAGAGCCCAGCCGGTCACTGTTTGATGCATCCTGTGGACAAGTAGGACACTTCGTAAGTATACTGTGGCACTTGCTGAGGTAAGAAAAACTAAATCAGACTGTAACTGTGATAATGACAGATGTGAATTTGCAACCACGATTGCCTCGGTAAAAGCTTTTAACTATTACTGCTTTGCGGTTATAAATCTAACTAAACATTTAAAACGTGCTTAATTTTAAGGTGCGTTTACTATTTTAAAAACAATTTGTGATATTAAAATAACTTTCTTTTAATATAATTGTGGTACCGCGCGGACGAGTCGTCGATTAGAAAGTGCTCTGATGAGTGATTCGCGCGAATTGATCGCTCGCCTCGCAGCCGCTTAGAAAGTGGCCCCTTGCATCGCCTTCGGTTTATTTTTGCGGGGATGCTGGGGTAATTAGAGGATGTGCATACGAGCGACCACTTTCAAAATTTACATAAAAAAGTTGCATAGAAAACAGTTTATTGAACTTCTGCTGAACTCATGTTGCAATTGTACTTGAGATGTTTTGTGTGTCCTTTTTTGACACATGCCATGACATGGATTTCGAAGCTATCGAGATTACTTCGGACAAAATTAAAACCTTATAGATTAAAATAAAACCTATCAGGGCTATTATATTTTACCCACATTTATCTATTTCCATAGCCGATATTTACTTGCGTTTTATTTGTGTACTGGACTGGATTAACGGAGACTTGCGTTGGTGCACGCAGCACATGGGAGCTCTACTATAAGCGTCGAAGTGTTACGCCTTGGCAGTTACCATAAGCAGGTGACCCGGTCTTTTCCCTAACTGTAGTTGGGATGTCACCTCTCGTACAAGTCTTAATCAGGTGCTAGTTATATAAATTGACGTAAATTCTAAACGGCATTTAGCCACGGACGGCCGGTCCACTTTCTTTGACCGATATGCTAGCCATTTCACACCTGTTCGAATCGCTTCCGGCGTGACAAATGGTTGCGTCACGTTCTTACGCTCTATTATGATTAGATTACAAACAAAAACGGCATGCGTTGCTATTGTGTCGAGTTGGCCTACCATTCAAGCTTATGTCAACACGTTTCAAGAAGAAAGTGGTCTTTAAACACTATATATATTCTGTGGCTACAGTTAAATTTCACACATGTGCTAAGTCTATCTGCGCAGCTGTCAGACTCACCGGTTATACTTCAGGTGACAGCGCAGCGGCACAGAATAAATATTAGTACTACGTACCAGCGGACCTGTCGAGATTCTCTCCGGAGAAATTGCTTGGCTAGGCTCGCACCGTCATTCAACGCGTATGTTATATGTACCTACATATAGGTATGCTGTATTGCCGCCATTACTGGCAAAAGTGACAAACTACTACATAAACTTTGCCATTTTATGTAAGGCTTTCCTAAATCTCCAAAAGCATTCGTCAACGGAGTACAAAACATTTGCATGCATGCCATTTGCGAAGATGCCCGCGAATTGTTGTAGAGAAAGCGGGAAGTTGTGACTACAATATCTAATGGTAGGGTTTTTGAAAGCGACAAAAAGAAAGAAGAAACGTTACACACAATGGGCGAAAAGCTTTTAATCTATCGCCCATCGCGACCGTTGTGTGATGCATCACTTTTGTGAGCTTCTTCGGACAAAGAAACAACTATAATCCTAGTTCCAAATTCCTCAAGCAGGTGTAACTTTCTTCAATCAGAATCAGAAAGCTAGTTATTAATAACGAGCGGGTAATGAATGGGTGAGCCGGCGCGACGACCCCTTGACACAGTAACCCTGCAGCGCTCGGGTCTGGTTGAACATGGCGTTGCAACGCGGGAACCTCACTTTCGATCGTCGCGGATCTTCGCGCCCGCTCTGACCTAGTATTTCTATGAATAACCTTGAGTATATAAGTCTTCTTACTAAAATATATATTCAGAAACTTCAGATTTGACAAAACCATATCGGACTAGACAAAACTTGTATGGGAGCTTAATTTAGAAAGCTTTTTATAACGAAGACAGAAGACTAATATAACGTAACATCTCGGGACGTTAAGTGCTTTATACACGTAGAAAACTATTTGCGATCGTTATTAGTGTTAATGAGATGTTACATATTGTGATTCTGTGTTAGACAAACAAAATGAAATGAAACTTGAAGGATAAACATTTCTTAAACTTTTGAAACCTAATTCTACTCGTACATACTGTACTAATTATTGGAACAAAACGAATAGTTATTATGTCATTGAAATTAAGTTGACTCGCCCCGGTTTCGAACGGGTAGCGCTCATACCGCGACATTTTTCTTGCTTTTATCATTTTTATTTATGTAGAAATTTCAACAAAAAAACAGTAAGCGTAATTCAAAATCTTTGGTAGCAATGCTCGTGGTGCTTTTTGACAGACTTGTTATTATTCTGTTTCGTTTGTAAGGATGTAATCGTAATTTTTATAGTCAATTGTTTTGATACCTTGTTTTACATTATTACAATTTTCAAAGAGATACCTATTTTTTTTTAAATAAGTCGCTGCCCTTGGTATTCGCTGATAATGTAGCTTTCTATAGGTGAAAGATTTTTTTAAATCGGTTCGGTATTTTTTGAGTTTATCCATATTTAATATTAGTAATATTAGTGTAGATATTGTCCAGTAACGCATGACATAGTCGCGAGGCGCGGCAAACATGGCTGGGAGAAAGCGGTCGCGTGTGGCGCTGCCGTGCAAGGTTAACTTCGTGCAAGGTTTTTCTAATTTCGGAGCGAGGAGTTAACCTGCTATTACGTTGAGACCAGCTCCCCACTTTCATCGGGAGCTCACCGTGGAACATGAGAGAATTTCGCCAACCGGTTTTCCTTCAGCAAAACGTGAAACGTTATTTCTAGCTGCGTGCGTGTGTTGAGTCTAATAAAACGAATCATTTGCACTCAGCCCTTTTTTCGTTTTCACATTCAAGTTCTTTTTATTTTTTGGAGATGCAGATGTTTACTTAATTAAACCTAAAAAATATAGTCTATTATTTTTTAGGTTGCCAGTGCGGAAAAAAGACTATTCGCTTGCTGCGCGTGCGCACGCGCTGTATGCGCGCAGTAGTGCGTAAAGGTAGTTTTAGCGCCAAAGCGCAAGCGAAGCGTTTAATTTAAAAGGAAGGAAGAAATTGATAATAGATGATTTAACCCAAAGAAAAAATTGCTTTATTTAAAAAGATATATAACAACATTCAAAGACCTTTGATTTTTTTTATAGATGCCCCATTGAATTGCTAAAATGTTACATTCAAAATAAGCCTTACTCTTATGCTCTCATAAAAGCTTTGAATTTTTATTTTTTCATTTTCTAAGTTAATTTCAAAGTTCTTTCACGCAGATCTCTATACTATTTATTATTTAATCAACTGCTACTTCCACTCTAACAAAATCATCAAAATATCCGAAGTTTTCTCGCGTCCGTTCCGCGTTTTTTTGGCTGTTTTTCACTCAGTGACCGGTCCAGCGTGCAATCCGCTTTCTAAACCCGCAAGACGGCCGTGCGTGCTTCGTATACGGATATGAATGCGGATCGTATTTATTCACTCGCGGTGCAAATGCGATGCGTGAATCAGCTGGGTACCTATAGTTGACTGAGCGAAGCGAGGATTCCAAATCAACTTGGACACTTTTCGGCTTTTGTATGTATGGTGGTTATCTCATTAATTGTAACCAAAGTTCAGTTTGTAACCAAAGTTCAGTACCTACTATGCGAGAATCGCGAGGACTCAATTCGAAGTGAACCACTAATGAGCCCACGATCTATTTCTTTCATTTAAGTAGGTAAATATTTTAAGATGGTACCTACTTACTTTGTATGGGTAAGTATAATGAATACTTACTCAAAAACTAACAAAAAATTACTCCGCATAAAAGTTTTAAATGGATTTAGTTGTGTGTTGAGTGATCGAAGTCAAAAAAGCAGGTTGTTGCTGGGGCAGGAGAGGGCTAAAATCTAACAATCATCATCATCATCGGCCTGTGTTCGTCCACTTCTGGACATAGGCCTCTCCCAAGGCACGCCATTTGGCCCGATCTTCGGCTCTTCGCATCTACGTTTGGCAATTCGCGGTCTCCACTCGAGAACACGAAAAACAAAAGATCAAAATCGAACAATGAATATGTATTTTTATTTCATCAGACCAAAACTTAAAACTTTTTTAGCATAACTTTTATTGGGTCTTAAGTTTTATCAAAGTTAAGTTGAAGTGGCAATGGGCAGGCCATATAGTTCGCAGAACCTATAACCGCTGGGGAATAAAGGTTCTCGAATGGCGACCACGAACAAGCAAACGCCGTGTTCGGAGACCCCCACACGATGGACGGATGACATTGTAGCCATCGCAGGGAGTCGGTGCATGGAGGTGGCACAAGACCGTTCGTCGTGGCGCTCTTTGGGGGAGGCCTAAGTTCAGCAATGGACTGCTAAAGACTGACATGATGATGATGATGATGATGATGAAGTTTAATCACCCCTACGTACCTACATACGTGTATATGTTTATTTATTTTTATTAATTATTTCATAATTATTATTATTATTTCAATATATATAATTATATTTGTTTGTTTTAATTGTTTACACCGCCATCCTATGATGGAAAGAAATAATGGAGTGAGTGACTCCATTATTTCTTTCTATCCAAAGGTTGACTGGAAGAGATCGCTTTTAGCGATAAGTCCGCCCGTTGTACTTTAGTTATAAGATTGTTTCTATTTGCTGTCAATAAAGTATTATCTATCTATCTACCTAAGCTCAATATTATTATTATGATTTGTCGTGAGATCCTATTTCCTACTAACAAATAATTCAATCAGCAAACAGCTGGGGCCAAACAAACAGCCCGATATGACAAGAACGTTCTTGCCCTATGTACTAATGCCATCTCATTGAGTGCCTGAAAACTTGTATTTTTCAACTAGCTGTGCCCGCGGCTTTGCCCCGTTGTCATTACTGTGGGTTAAAAATAATCTATATTCTAGGATTTAAATTACCTACCCTAAAAAGTACAAAATACCAAATTTCGTTCAGCCGTCACATAGTTTTTTATCGATTGGTCGGATTATACTCATTGGATTGGAACAACAAACCCTAAGCTATCCAGAAGTGAAACATACATCGCGATCGGTTTAGTATTATATTCGTGATGCGAGAACAGACAATCGGAGAGACACGACTTAAAAAAATGATTTATTCTTGTTCATTCGCTTATTTTAAGTCCCATAAATCATTTTTTTTTTATTATATTTGTATACACTTTTTGTTACTAACTGTTTTATTATAAGGGGTGAGGATGGTTTAGGCCCTATCGCATTATGTCCCACTCCTAAAAACTTGTACAATTTGCGAGGTCAATTGTTGGTTTCAATAGATCCCGTTCGCGATAGGTCCCTTTCGTGATAGGTCTCGTTCGCGATAAGTCCCTTTCGTGACAGGCCCCGATCGCGACAAGTCCCTTGCGTGATAGGTCCCGATCGCGATAAGGCCATTTCGTGGTAGGTCCCGATCGCGATAAGTCCCTTTCGTGATACGTCCCGATAGCGACAAGTTCTTTTCGTGATAGATCCCGCTCGTGATAGATCCTGTTCGCAATACCTGTACTGTTAAATTAAAAAAAAAAAAAAAAATCCCCATAAACATCATAATTTTTTCTAAAATAAGTCGTCAAATAAATAATGACTAGTATCACATCAATAAGCACAGGCGAACAGTATCCACATGCGATGTTCTACAAACGCATGCCTACCGTTACGCCTCTCGATGCGGATCAATCGAACGGTACACTTGCTCAGGATGCACTTCAAAGAGTTTACAAAAACTACTTAAGATGCACTTGTACTGGACAAGTGTAGACACCTGCGATTACTTTGTGGTTTATTGCTATACCTACCAGAGAATACACATCGAGTGCTGTCGCCTGATTCCTCTTGCCAGCCTAGTTCAACCTATGTCAGATGGATTATCAGCATGTATTCGTCCACTGCTGGACGTAGGCCTCTCCTTGTGAACGCCACGGAGCCCGATCTTCGGCTCTCCTCATCCAGTCGCTGGCAGCCTCCTAAGTCATCTCTCCAACTGCCCTGCGGACGCCCTACGCTAAGTCTGCCTAAACGCGGTCTCCACTCTAGAACTCGTTTACCCCTACGGTTGTCGGTTCTTCGAGATATGTGACCGGCTCATTTGCCACTTCAGCTTACTAATTCTTTGAGCTATGTCGGTATAACCTTAGTTCTCTGGCAGATCACCTCATTTCGGATTATGTCCTTTAGTTAGAGAAACTCCGAGCAAAGCTCTCTCCATAGCTCGCTGAGCGACTTTAGCACCTCACTGTGTGTGGCCAAGTTTCTGCTCCGTAGGTCATATCTCAGATGGCTCAATAGCCACACAATAACACTGATGCACGAATGTTAAACAAAAACGCATTCCACACTACCATATCGAAAATGAAGCACCTAAGATATGCCGATCCGCTCATACGCACAAGCCTCACACACGCACTTCAGCATGTTATGCCGATCGGCCGCCCCATCGCTGCAAGGTCTCGACCTTGGTAGTCGTGTTAATTCTGTCAAGTTCCCACGAAAAATCAAAAACAATGCAGTCTTTTGCGATGATATTGTGTATCAACCATAAATTATCCAATCACGCATACATACGCTGCTGCCATTTGCTGTGCTTCACTCATTTGGCGACTCCGTCTTTTTTTAAACCTCCTCGATCATCATCATCAGCCAATATTAGTCCATTGCTGGACATAGGCCTCACCCAATGAACGCCACAGAGCCCGGTAATCGCCAGGTCGTCTCTCCACCTGGCCGGTGGGCGTCCTACACTGCGTTTGCCAAGCCGTGGTCTCCACTCAAGAACCCGTTTACCCCATTGGTGGCCCGTTCTTCGACAAATGTGACCAACCGACTGCCATTTCAGCCCGCTAATCCTCTGAGCTATGTCAGTGTTTTTGATCTTCTCGATCCGATGGTTTAAATTAACTATCGCACTCATAAACCTATCTATATCCAAAAACACTGTTCCAAATCTGGTATTTCGGTCAGAATTTGAGGATATAGCTCTCTATACTCACAAATACTGTCCAAAATAGGCAATTGGAATAGGCTCGCGAATTTACTTCAAAAATGCAATCAAGTCAACGTATTGGCAATATTTATGTAACTATTTGTCAAGAAACAAGAAGCACGAGTCTGAATTCATGTTGACACGTTAGTACCTATTTCGCGGGTTGGACCTCTATTGGGCCGGTACCTTACCTTCCGTTAACTTTGGCAACTGTTGAAACCTATCTACCTACTTTGGATTATTTTTCCAAACAATGCTTGAATTCTTTGCTAGCAGTTTGGAAAACAGTGTCAATAACAGGTAGGTACCTATATATCCGCACAAAAACGCAAACAATATAAATACGTACCTACAAGCCCTCAACGTGAGAGTATACCTACAAATACAACAAATATATCGATAAATCGACGTCTTTATTCTCTTCTACAATACAGAAAAGGCAATAAAAACGTCGAATTTCAGCAATATCATATCATAAATTTGAGGCTGAGTCAGCCAGAATCAGTCTTATCTATTGCTGGAGTACGTCTCTTCGAAAGCACGCCACTGAGCCCGATCTTTGACTCTTATTTTGCAATTGTTGACAGCCTGCTTTGCCACTGGCCACTGCATGTATCTAACAATCTAAAATCATAATTAGCGAGAATGTATTTAATAATTTTCTAAAGGAAACATTTGGATCACGGACGGGATTCGAACCAGCGTACATCCATGCCTCTAACCAATTCGGCTACCGTGACCACTGCATCATCACCCCAATTTTTCTCTTAGTTTCTGAACCCGTCTTAGGGGACGGTAGCGCCATCTATTTCGAACTGACCACCCGAACACTGCTAATATTGATTAACTTCGTGTCGGAAAGATAACGCCTTCCAAATCAATGTTTCCTTCAGAAAATTATTGGATTATTTATTATGTCGCTACAATATGTTAGGTATATGTTTATGTGTTTAGTAGGAGGGCAAAATGGACTACGTTTGCCAAGCTACTGTCTCCACTCATCTCTACTTTTTCGCGCCGTTGTCCGGTAACGCCACGGCTGCCGCCATGCTTGTTATTCTTGAGCCACTTGATGTCAATCAACGGAATGACAAATTTGTTCAAGCTGCACATGCGAACTACCGGAATGTAAGGCAATAGCAAAGAAAATATACTCTACGCGTACCAATAGTAAGATTTGCGATAGGTAAGTACTTACTTAATTTAATGACTAACCAAAACAATTGTTAGGCAAGTTTCTCATGACGCTGTTCTTGTTTACTAACCGACCACGACTTAATGAGTTCTTTACAGACATCGGATCAGAAAGATAACATTAGTAGCTACTGAAGATTGTTGAAGCCAAAGTGTTTGTGCGACTTTGAGCTAATCATATATTTCGAGCTGGAACTAGAATAAGCGAGACGATGTAACCCTTTTCTTGACGGTCCCTTTTTTAGTCATGGTAAGTATCAAGACGTTTCACGTCAAAACCTGCGATATGACTGTGGAATCATAACGTATTTAGCGTAATAAATACATAGGGCAAGGTTTTAAGTAACAAAATATCCCGTATATTTTAATCTTTACGACAGCGGCGACCTATTTCGGACAATTACAAAGCTATTACGCCCCACACAAGATAAATATTCAAAAAAGCTCCAGCAATACACTCAATTTCCTTTCAAAGCGTTCAGATAATGACGCGAGAGCCAGCGGTCAGACACCGACCGTCGTAATAAGTAGGTACAAATTCGTTTAAAAATAATTTCGGTTACCCAACACCGCCAGGTGAATGACGAGATTTCCTCTCGACGACTTTCACTTAAAAGTTTTTTCGACATGAGTGGATGAGGCACGACTCGGAAGTGTTACGGCTTGCCGCGCGTGATGACGTTAATAGTAGATTCCAAGTTTGGAGACATTTTTGTGCGTCCGGTTTCGTTTTCTCATATCATATCATCATTTCTTCATAATTTATTGCTAGGTCTGGCTTTTACAAGATACGAACGAAATTACCTATAAGTGTTTTTGAAGATACCTAATTAAAATGCTTATAACTTAGTAACAGCACAAAGTTAAGAACGAATAGTTTAAAGGTAAGGTACCTAACTAAATTTAACAGTGATGGACCTGTAGTATTCTACAGATAAGTTTTAATAATTCCCTGGTCTATCTATTGATAGACCAGGGAGTTATTAAAACTTCATCAGTCATGTTCAGGTCCATCACTCTTAAATGTAGGCACAGAATAAATTAAAAAAAATAAATTAATTGTAATACAAGATGTAGGTTGGTACGAATGAATAAATTTAATAACACCCTAAGGACCACAACTATTAATGGTTTCGTTAATTGAACAAACTCACCAAACAACCCAAAGAACAGCACAAAAAAATACTAAAATTTTAAGTAAACAATACTTTGTTCAGTGAAACTTATTTGCTCTCTGTCAGTATAAAAAAAAGGATAATCTATCGGTAAGTAAAGTTGACTGATTATTCAAATAATGACAATAATTATTACTGTTTTAATCTAATCATCAAAAAATTAGAGTCTAAAAGTTTATCAAAATGCTTCATCATACGTAAAAACATTTTCATAACGTCTTGCCGGGATGTATTAGCTTCTGGAAAAGCTCTTCCGTTCTAGAACTAGCTAGAAGTTTTCTTGGTAATCTCGAGTACACTGCACGCGAGAAACCGACTAGGTCCGGAACGTTGACCATTCCATAGACAGCTTTCCTTGCCGAGTGGCCACTTTCAACGGTCTAGCTGGGTACAAACGTGGACTCATGATTACTTTTGTAGAACAGCTACCCTAACATCTAATGACGAGAAAGAAAATAAAACAATTACGTAGATAATCAAAATAATGTAATATGTATACGTAGGTACCCAAATAGTATTACTTAATAAATATGACCATGTAACAACACGTTACTGCCTAACTTAAATAGGTAAGTACTTAAGTGACATCTTATTTATTGCTAGTAGAGATTAGAAGTAATAAGTAGAGACAAATAAACCAAAAATTTCCATGAAAATCATTGAACTAAGTCAACTTAAACTTGAATTAAACCAATAAATGTTTCGTTCTAATTCGAAATCAGAACAATTAACGAAGCTAACCGTTGAGAATCCATAATTGTTTTTGTTTAAACACTCCGAAGATCTTCGCGCAAGTATAACAATATCAAAAGAAAAATGTGCTATAGAAAATGTATTCAGTTCTTTGAGTCTTTGTGATGTTTTCAATGTGAGATTACCTATTGTTATGTCAAATGCATTACACAATGTTTTGTATCTTTCAATGAGCCTTGTCCAATCCAGGGTTAGAGTATTTGAAATTTTACGTTTTAGAAAGCGAAGGTCCATATTTACATATCCAAAGAGACGCAGTGAAAAGAATGTTATGTGTTCAACAGTTCGTAATAAGTGTGAAATCCGTGACTAATTCCTGCTATTGTTTTTAGACACGAGTGTTATGTCGTGGATTTCGGTGCAATCGGCTTTTGTGCTCTTGAAAACTGAATGGGCATATGTTACTAACGCTTTTGTAATAAGCAGTTTTGTTAGGTACCTTTGAAATGGTCACCAACAGGTCTTCTGTGGAAATAGTTATAGAGAAAGTTTAACATTTTTGAATTTTTATTATTGATGCTCTACTTTCTAATAGTAAGCGTTTTCTTATCACCTATATAGGACATATTTCCGTTTTGTTCCATAGATCTAGTTAAATTAGATCAATGTTTTGTATGTATTTTAAATTAAGCCTTAATAAGTAACATCATTGTAATATTTAAGTGCTTATTTATGGTTTATGTATTTATTTATTGGTTGAAACCACCGTCCCTATTATATCCGTTATTCCTTTCCGTGCACGGTTGTCTGGAAGAGATCGCTCTGAGCGATAAGACCGCCCATTGTGACACTTTATTATTAATTTTGTTTTTTTAATTGTAACATTTTTATTTGTGTGGTTCAATAAAGAGTTATCTATCTATCTATCAATAAAATTAATAAAAAAAATTGAACAATAGCATCCGCAATTTTAATTGACGGTACCCTTAATTCTTGATACAGTTTTGCGTAACAATTATACCTACAGAATAACTATCAAATTATTTGAATCACTCAAAAACAAAATTAAAATGTACATCCACAAAACTTTGTATCACAAAATCACTGGTAACACCTTCGTCAGATCACGTGGCTACAGTCCATCCGGCGGCGTCCCGCCACTTTCACAACACGCATCCGGAAGTGAGCGCACTCCACATCCCGACACCTTTAGATCTTCATGCATCTTACCTTTATCTCGTGCCGGAACGAATATCACTGAATCACTGAACACCTATGTCTTCCACAACGTCACCGGTGAAAGTGCGTGTTACTTGTGCGAGAGTTTGACTTGCAGTGAGCGTCGCGCCTTGAACTTCACTATATATATATGATGACCCAGTTATAAAAGCTACGGCTAACTGTGCTAGTCGGTCCGTCTGTCCGTGAGTCCAACCTGTTCCCCATCCCGTTGGCACGGCCGGTCCTGGGGCCTTGTCAAGGACATTTTGTTTACCGATAACATGTTTATACATCTTTCGAATCCGCTATGGAACGCCCGAATAATTTTGAGGCGCACGCATTAGGATATTTTTTTAAATGTAGCCTTCATCCTTCGTCAAGTTTTCCAATAATATAACTACCTATGTACATATGTAGTGCTACGAAACAGGTTGAAACAGCAAGTTGTTAAGCAAAAGCTTTGTTTGTTGCAGGTAATCAATACAGCGTCGCGAACATCAGGTTGTTCTGGAATCTTAGGAAGGTAATGGTAAGGCAAACCATGTGGTAAGTGTAATCTAGGCACGACTATTGTTTCAGAGAGGGTAAGTGAACTAAAAACTTGCTATATAGGTACATATACATATAATAATACTTAGTCTGAGAGCCGCAAATGAATTGAACTGGTCAGTGACATGATAATGAGTTTTCTGTTCACTTATGAAATCACTTCTTCGTCTGTTCGTCACTCTGTCACACTCGGTTATATTTGTATGGCACACTATCGACCCGCCGCGGCTTCGCACGGGGAGGTAAAGGTACTTTTTTCTAAACATTTGTTTATAATACGCCGCCTGCGTCTCGCCCTTATCTCGCTTATTCGCACTTTGATATCAGATAATACGTTAGTCGACGTTACCTACTAGACAAAATTAATTCTACACCACAATATAAATAAATAAATATATTCGGGACAATTCCACACCAATTACCTAGCCTCAAACTAGGATACCCTGTACTATGGGTACTAGATAAGCAGAAGCCTTACCTTATACTCGTACTTTGAGATATTATCTGATATTAGGTGTGAATACATATACGTATACTTTATTGACCAATTATAATAAATCTGTAAGTAACAAAAAGTCTGTAAGCTACTGAACAAGAATATAACAAAAATAAAAAAAAGTGTATCTGTTTGTTCGCGCATCACGTAAAACTACTGGACCGATTGCGATGCCGTCTGATGTTTAGCTTAAGGCTTGACTTGAAAACTGGTGTACTTGGTATCTCAATACGATGAGCCGAAGCCGTGCAATCGATAAAAATCTAATTGATGGTTAACGAATTTTGATGAAATGTTACTTTTAACTTAGGGAAATGACCACGCGGTTACAGATAGTTGTCCAATAAAACTTGTATTATTGATCAGAGATGATGCATAGCATCCCTTTAACGCTTAACCCTATTCATATTTATATTTAAGGGCTCCTGGTGAGAGACTTGTATGTCTTGGAAACTGCTGTCAACGGTAATTTGTATAAGTCACAAGTATCACTGTGTTAATACTATGTTCTTTATAACGCTTTTAATCCTTATAAACCTGTATTAATTTTAATCTAGGTCCTTAGAACTCTACCCTACTCTACATTTTAAAACTTTGCCCCTACTATTCCGATGTGAAAGACGAATCCCGCGGCGTTTTATTAGACCGATCACTTTATGATACTCAAAACGTCCGATGCACATTGGGTAGGCATTCTGGCTGGCTAATCTTATCTGGTCACCACGATGTTTCAAACACAATGGGTAGGCATTCTGGCTGGCTAATCTTATCTGGTCACCACGATGTTTCAAACACAATGGGTAGGCATTCTGGCTGGCTAATCTTATCTGGTCACCACGATGTTTCAAACACAATGGGTAGGCATTCTGGCTGGCTAATCTTATCTGGTCACCACGATGTTTCAAACACAATGGGTAGGCATTCTGGCTGGCTAATCTTATCTGGTCACCACGATGTTTCTCATGTCTCTCCTCATCAATTTTCTGACAGCTGCTTTTCGCAGGTCGTCACTCCACCTGGCCACAGGCCTGACTACGTTAGCCTAAACGTGGTCTCTTCTCGCGAACTCGTCTACCCCAACGGTTATCGGTTCTTCGGGACATGTGACTAGCCCACTGCCACTTTAGCTTGCTTATCCTTTGAGCTATGTCGGTTACCTTGGTTCTCCGTCGGATATCTTCATTACGAATATTGTCCTTCAGAGAATAGCTCTCTCCATAGCTGAGCGACCTGAAATTTGTGGACTAGTCTAACCGTGATTGTCCACGTTTCGGCTCCGTAGGTCATGACTGGTAGGACGCACTGAGTGAGTTTGTCTTCAGGCACTGTGATATGGACAACGAGAAGAGTTGACGAAGCTTGGCGAATACTGCCCAACTCAGCTGAATTCTTCTGTTGGCTTCCTTCTCAAAGTTGTTCTTACCTAATTGCAATATTTGCCTAAAGTAAACATATTTTTGGACAAAGTGAAGAGGTAAACAATTGACTGCAATCGGTTCCGGATCAAAAAGATCGTTAAACATGATCTTGGTCTTATCTATGTTCATTCTGAGGCCGATGCATCGAGAATCATCATCTAGATTGGTCAGCATAATTTGCAAGTTTTGCAGCGACTCCGTCATTATGACGATATCATCGGCAAATCATAAGTGTGAGATGTTCTCGCCATTGATATAAATGCCCATTCCTTTCTAATCCAGCATCTTAAACATATCTTCCATGGTATTAACAACCCTCTGCAAACAAAACAAAAATAAAATAAGTTATTTTTTAAGTTAAATGGTTTTATATGTACTAAAAAATAAAATAAAATCGTGGGGCGAGTCGAATTTATATTACTCAGGTTACGCTTCGATTCGACTCGCACTATTTTATTTTTTAGTTTTTATTACATATAAAACCGTTTAACTTAATAAAAATATACTTAGTTTATTTTGAAGTGTTTAGTTTTATATTTAGTTATTTTTAAAAGTGTACTGTGTTCTACTTGTCAAGCCCTTTCATTTGATACCCATATTGAGGGGATTGGGAAAAAATTAAGTAATCCACCATTTTATGGTGGCGGCCATCTTGGATTTGAAATTTTCATGGTGTACTGTATTCTACTAATTAAGCTTAATAAGCCCTTTCATTTGATACCCATATTGAGGGGTTTTTTTTAATGTAATCCGCCATTTTGTGGTGGCGGCCATCTTGGATTTACAGTGATACTGGAATATACATAATTTTATTGTTAGCAAAACTAAAGGTGTATACTAAATTTGAGATGAATCGGTCAACAGGAAGGATAGATATCTATATATCGATAGATTTGACGCAAATAAACAAACAAAAAACAAATAGGTCAAGCTAAACAAAACCGTTTAAAAAACACAGTCCAACAAACAAACAAACAGCCCATATCAAGGGGCAATAGAATGAATCATTTCCATAGATCTTTTAAAAGTGGGAAGATTCGGTACCAGCTCCAGGGACGTGGACCGCTTTCTGCTCTGTAGTCGAACAAATAGTAGTTTGGACTAACCCCCATAGAATTAAGAGAAACGCACATAATTGGCTTACTTCTTTGGCTTTAGACACAATCGAAGTGGCGTTTGTGTAGCACGTGTTAGCAGTGACTCTCGTTCGCGCTACTGTATGTCTATAATAATAATAATATATTCGGGACAATTCCACACCAATTATCTAGCCCCAAACTAGGATACCCTGTACTATGGGTACTAGATAACGGATAAACATACATAATATACGAATATTATAACATCCATGACTCAGAAACAAATATTTCTGCTCATCACACAAATGATTGCACCTTGCGGGATTCGAACTCGCGACTGTTTGATTACTTACCTAGGATCACTAGCCACGAGACCAACCGGTCGTCTATCTTTGCTGTTGATACACATGAAGCCCGACGGTGGGAATGTAGCTGTGTGGGTGTGTTTGCCCGTAGTTGTCCTTCCCCGCGGTTCAAACTATCTCCATACTAAATTTCATCAAGATCGGTTCAGCCGTTTATTTGTGAAATGTAACAGACAGCCAGAGCTACTTTCGCTTTAATAGGATTGTACTACCCTGTAGTTGTACTATTATTTATTCTGTGCCTGTAGTGAACTTCTCCAATAACCGGGAAATACTGACTGCAATGGTTTTATTTCCTAAAATTGGCCCCTTATCTGTCACACCTAAATATTATGGACGCTTGTAATGTAACCCGTTTATTATGCCGTCTACTAAAAATAAGAGAAGTGAAAATTTGAGTGCATATTCGAACAATGAGCTACGTTAAGCATTCTCTAAGTACCTAGTAGAGGCTTTTTATACCTTCTCGTTAGTAGGTAGGTATTATTCAGTTCAGCATTACATGTTTATACATTATTTTAGCTTACATTTTCTCACACACTAGCTGCTTTGTTCTAACATAAATTATCTACGTCGATCAATACTTACCTCGGAAAATACTTATGTATCTCGTGGAAACTAAAGCGTGATACGCCTTCACCTGATAGTTCATCTGAGCATAGAATTATGATAATCTCTCTGTTTTCCCCTGAATCGAGTATCTTAAATTTTTATATAAAGTTCTAATAGGATCATTTTGTTCTGACCTTCGAGCATTCGACCAAGTCCGTTTTAAATTGTTTGAATGCTCGAAGACTTGACACAACAGATTTTGTTAAAAAAATTGAAGGAAAAAAGCAATGGGACGAATTAATGAATGACACATTTTTTTTTTCAAATCCAGTGTTTCGTTTCATTGGGACGACTGTGTCGGTCGTAGGACGAGTCGCTGAACTAGTCAGAATCAGGACACCCCACATTGTTCAAAGTACCTATTATTGATAAAACATAATGACCTCCTTTTTTGAAGTTGGTAAAAAAAACGTACGTAGGCATAAATAATAACCATCAAATTCTTATGAACGTTTCAATTCCAGACAATCATAATATATTTCGACAACCCCTCTTCCCCCCGCCCCTAATTAGGGTCACATTATTTATAGACGTCCTATAAAAAACCTACCACCTACTACCTGGGAACATCCTTTAGCGGCAGTAGTTCGGTTGATAGTCCGGTGACCGAACTAGTCCAATTTTTGTCATTTGAAAAAACATTCTTGCAAATCGGAAGCGTTGTATGGGTGCAATAAACATTGACGTTATTAAATACATATAATTATCATCTCTTTTCAAGTCTGTGTATGTTTTAAAGTGTTATTTTTGTTTTCAGGTACATGCTGGATAACTAGCCGATAACATCAAATGGTTAAGTTTATTTTTTCATTTGCTCAGTGCTCGTGTTGTTTCCGGCCTGTGTTTAAAAACCGTGAGTATTTTTTTCTAAAAAAGTTCGCGAACCTCGTTCCATACAAAGACTTTCAAAGTAGTAGCAGTATAGAAGCCAGATAAAGTGTTCGATAACATCCTATTGACTTTCGTGGTCTCAATCTGTGAGCCTAATATCCATTGGTTATACAACTTGTATTATGTAGGTAGTGTAGGTACCTACATGCGACTTATGAATAAGAATGAATCACGTCTGTGATGTCACGTCATGTCTTGATTATGTCTGCAGTTGCTTGCTTTGATAAACAAGTAAAGTTTTGAACTAAATATTGGATAAATTGCTATATTTGTAAACTAAAGTGAGCATTTTTTAAATTCGTGTCTGTCTGATGTTTGTTCGCGCATCACGTAAAAACTACTGGTCCGATTGCAATGCGGTCACTGTTGGATAGCTTAGGGTTTGACTTAAAAACTGGTGTACTAGGTATCTCAATACGATGAGTAGAAGCCGAGCAATCGATAAAAACTTTTTGACGGCTGAAGGAATTTTGTTTAAATGTTGGTATATTGGTATATTAGGTCTTGGAATAGCACATAGAGTACTTTTAACCTAGAGAAATGACCACGCGTGCGAAGCCGCGGGTACAGCTAGTCACTAATAAAAATAGGTAACCCGTGATAGCCGTTATAATTTTTAAAATAAATAGTTTATTTATACTTATAATAAAGCAGTATGTAACAGTATGTAATTTAAAAAAATGTCTAGGGTACTTGAAATAAGCTGCTACAAGACTATAACATTTAAAAAATGGTGTGTCTGTTCGCGTATCACGTAAAAAATACTGGACCAATTGTAATGTGGTTTTCACTGATGGATAGCTTAAGTGTTAACTTAAAATCTGGTTTTCTTTGAATCTCAATCCGATGTGTAGAAGCCGAGCAACCGATTAAAAAATGTATTTGACGGCTGAACACATTTTGATAAAATGTAGTGTATTTTACTTTTTAGGTACCTACTTTTGGTTCTGAAATACCACATAGGTTACTTTTTACCCATTAATAAGGACCACGAGGGCAATGCCGTGGGCACAGCTAGTCTATTATTTAAGTGAATCATTGTTATTCTAGATTAATTATTTTTGCTTTTTTAATAAACTTACAATTTGAATAACAATTTGGTTATTTTATTATTCCTCGTATCAAAGCTTCAACTTTTATTTGTGGCTTCTGTGGCATGGCCATAGACAACTGAATATTACTTCGTACTCTAGACAGGCTTTTGACGAACAACGCAATGAGAGAATTGATTGATTATCGCCATTTTGGCGCTGCTACCAGTAGTTTGGCAGTAGTGAGCGTCCACGGAACTAACGTACTTGTACTATTATTGATACTATCACTAATGCTAGATGAGTCAGTGTTAATTTTAGTACCATGGATACCTCGGTGTGGGCGCTTTGAATCAGCACATACGAAAGTACGGCAAAGCAAATCCATACAGATCAGTAGGCATGGCCTATCAAAATATTTATCACGTTTCACACCAACTGATACGTAGGTCAAAATCTTAGTATTATCTATCATACATAATTGAAGGTGTTATCAAGCTGTCATAAAATAAAAGGCCAAAGAAAGTCTGTTCATAAGGAAACAAGAATTCACTTTCGCCAGGTTCCTTGAAGATTACTCAATGCAGCTTGCACTGAGAGGACGCGCGGATCAGTGACCGTCCACTCTCCGTGACTCACATTCGGCGTTTCACTTTCGTACTGGGATTTCCGACTGTTTATGCTTATTCCTTTTGGCAAGCTTTGATAACATAATTACTTAATTATTCTCCGTAATAGAACAAAACTTGACGCGTCTGTTAGCTTTCACATTGTGTTGATAAGTTACAAATATCTACGTAATGTCCTTGTATAAGAAAAGACAACTTCCACAATACTGATATATTAAAATACACGTTGTTATACTACAACTTCCTAAAATCCTTGCTGATTCACCGTTTCTTTTATAATTAAAGCTAAATCTCGCTCCTCTTTTTCATTGGCCACCATAGAGTCATTGCCCTCCCAAAAGCGCGGCAAACCTGAAATCCTCGTCACATAATATATAGATCGTACAGATTCTACTAACAAAAAGGTTAAGTTGCTAAAAATTGTAAGGTTCGTAGTTTAGTTATGGCTGCTGTTTCGCTGCACAGGAGGGCGATGCGCGGGAGTTGGCAGTTTTCTCTTTCAGTTTGTTTTAACGAAGTTAGGTTTAGCTGATGCGGGCGAGGGGCCAAAAAAATCTCAGGTGTGTGGAGCTGGCGACGTGACTCTCACAGTCAAACTGGTCCACAAATTTAAGCTATGGAGAGAGCTATGCTTGGAGTTTCTCTGAAGGACAAGATTCGTAATGAAGATATCGGACGGAGAACCCAGGTAACCGATATAGCTCTAAGGATAAGCAAGCTAAAGTGGCAGTCAGGTCACATTTCCCGAAGAACCGATAACTGTTGGGGTAGACGAGTTCTCGAGAGGAGACCACGGTTAGGTAAACGTAGTGTCGTAGGACGCCCTGTGGCCAGGTGGAGTGACGACCTGCGAAAAGCGGCTGGAAGAAAATGGAAGAGGAGAGCTGAAGGCCGAGCTCAGTGGCGTGCATTAGGGGAGGCCTACGTCCAGCAGTGGACAAATATAGGCTGCTTATGATGTAGGCTATAATAAGTTTCTCACGCTACTCGTATTATAACACGACGGTGTGTTCTATAAGTTTTTGTTCAAAAACATGACCTCGCCTTTTCTTCTTTTATCGCTTACTAACTGCACCACGACTTTGCCCGCTCGGTCATTCTTCTGGGATAAAAGTATCCTATGTTTGTCCCTATAGAGCACAGCAACTACATAGGTACAAAATTTCATCAAATTCGGTCCAGCCGTTTTGTCGTGAAAGCGCCCCATACAAAAATAACTATCAAACAAACAACGCAACTTTTATATTTAAGTACGGAATTAGGGATCTATTAGCCCATAGGAAAAGGTAAGAGACCCAAGCTTCCCAATCTTGGAGCAAACCAACCAACTCGTTTGAATTTGGTTGCATGCTTGAAGGTCCCAATTCACCAACAATAACCATTACGATTGCACCTGCCCCCATTCTTACGAAGTAACTACATATTTAGTAATCTGTGCCCATGCCTCGATAATGAGTAGAATCAAGCGTCGGCAACGCCCTTTGCGGTCTACAGAAACCGCTATGAGGTCAAATTGTCACTTGTCCCGATTCACGGATTCCGACAAGACTAGTTCCGCTTATGGTTACCGTGTACCATCTAATGATATACCTTCGACGTTATCATACATATTCAA
The DNA here is from genome assembly GCA_946251855.1 of Alsophila aescularia. Taxonomy (NCBI): domain Eukaryota; kingdom Metazoa; phylum Arthropoda; class Insecta; order Lepidoptera; family Geometridae; genus Alsophila; species Alsophila aescularia. The sequence continues at coordinate 42,391,451 of OX276381.1, forward strand.
GGTAGATATTATAATTAGATACTTGAAGCATGTTTATTTATGGTAAAACTCGGTCAGTGGGTCTGGTCAGTGCAAAGCAGCTCGGCAGCGCTTCACTTCATCTCAAGATGAATCACAGAATGTACCTACAAAGTTGTTGTTGAAAATTTTCACATTGGGCGGAAAAACGGGACTAAGAAATACTCTATTAGAATGCTCATATTTAACACGTGCTCCTTTATTTGAATCATCTTGTAAATGATTCGGTAACCAATAGTTACAAAATAAACAACACAATAATTTAGCATAATGCTCAGCTACGCAAATTCTCCTTTAGGCTCTATGGGTCTTCAGGTGACTTTCACGGAAATTGTATTGTTATCGTATCCGATACTTCAAATCCATAACATTTATTAAAATTAAGTAAGTACCTATAAAAAAACAGTCGGAAACGGATATATGGTTATAATTTTCAATCGCATTTCGGAATCTTCCGGATAAGTTCGGATATGGATGTTTTTTTTAACTTGTACCACTTGTTGATAAAATTATACCGATATTATAAAAAAAACTTTTACTGCCTACAGTAGTATATATGTATGTGTATAAAACGAGCAATTCTCGTAGGGGTTGGTATTTGATGGTTATTTGAGCGGCGTTGACCGAGTAGTAGCGAGTGCGCTTTAGAATCTGCACTAATGACTTAGGTATTAGGTCGGTATAGTATGCACTTACAGAAGTTATGTGCGGATTTCGATTCCGTCGCTCAAAAACGGTGAATAAAAACGTCAACGTACTATTATTTATTCTGTGACATCGTGAGGAATCCGGCAACTCCAAATCAAGAACATGCGACATCCATTAACCTGCATTGGGCTAGCGTGGTGGATTTTAAAAGCCCACTTCCTCTGTAAGATGATATATTTGAATGTGTGTCATTACTTACACATAAGGTGTGTCTAAAATATCAGAAAAAAAACTGAAACTGCTATTTATGATGTTTTGTTTTTTTTTTCATTTAGGATATCCGGTAGCTCCGGATACGGATATTGATATCCATAACATACATATTCTTAATTAAGATAAATAACTAGCTTAAAGGCTAAAAAAACACGCCTGCCCCGCCAAAAAAGAGCTTTTGCCAATAAATTATATACTGTTGGAATGTGCTTTTGCAATTTGATAAGTACCCATGTCTATCTATCTATATACTTATAATAAACGGGTCCAATTCTGTACATTGAAGATATTTAGAAAAAAAAATTTGGACCTTACTCTAGACTCGATACTGAAGCCAAAACTGTTTTTTTTCTTTTTTGTCTGTCTGTCTGTCTGTCTGTCTGTATCTTGGCTAGGCATCACGCCGAATCTACTGAATGAATTTAAACGAAACTTGGTATGATTTGAGTTCATACTACGAGGTAGGACATAGGCTACTTTTCATCCCGAAAAATGAAAGGGTTCCCGCAGGATAAGGGTTGAAAGTTATTTCAAAAAATACTTACCACTTTTAAACTACTGGACGGATTTTGATGCAACTTGGCACAGTCATAGTTTATATGATGGGTTAAAATTGAGGATACTTTTTATCCCGAAAAAATAAAGAGTTCCTGCGGGATAATGTCCCAAATTCTGTAAATTAAAGATATTTAGTAAATTTTTTTGGGGACCGTTCTATGTTCATTTCTAAAGCCAAAACAGTTTAGTTTTTATTTTTGTCTGCTTTCTGTCTGTCCGTCTGTCTGTCTGTACGTTGGAAGTGCATCACGCAGAAAATACTCAATGAATTCAAATGAAATTTGGTATGATTTGAGTTCATACTTCGAGGTAGGACATGGGATACTTTTCATCCCAAAATATATAAGGGTTCCCGCAGGATAGGTGTTAAGAAAGTAATAAATCGCCCACACTAGTATGACAAAACGGTGTGACCACGAGTCCGTCGCCATCGGAACAAGGGCTCCAACATTTTTTGCAAGATATCTGTCTAATGGTCACTGTTGATACAGCTGAAGACCGGCTGTGGCAGCATCGTTTCGTTGAAGCCAGATATTTTGAGTGAGCTCGAGAAGTTCTATGAACAATTATACACCTCAGCGCATATTATGTCTTAGCACGACTAGCGACGCAAGAGCCTGTTTGACCCAGGACTGCTGTTGGTTCCAGCAGGATAGGCGTTGAAAGTTATTTAAAAGATCACGTATCACGATTTTGTTGAAACTTGGCACAGTCATAGTTTATATAATGGGTAAAAATTGAGGATACATTTTATCCCGAAAAATAAGGTGTTCCTGCGGGATAATGTCCAAAATTCTGTAAATTGAAGATATTATGTAATTCTTTTGGAGGCCGTTCTATATTCAATACTAAAGCCAACACTGTATTTCTTTAATTTTTGTCTGTCTATCTGTCTGTCCGTCTGTCTGTCTGTACCTTGACAGCGCACCACGCCGAAATTGATCAATGAATTCGAATGAAATTTGGTATAATATGAGTTCATACATTGGATACTTTTCATCCCGAAAAAATGAAGTGTTCCTGCAGGATAGGAGTGGAAAATTGTTTAAAAGAATACGTAGCACGCTGAAACTATTGGACCGATGTTGATGCAACTTGGCACAGACATAATTTATAAGATGGGAGAAAATTATGGATACATTATGTCCCAAAAAAATAAAGGGTTCCTGTGGGATATGAGTCCAAATTCTGTACATTAAAGATATAGTGTTATTTTTTTTGCAAGTTAGTCTATATTGTATAATGAAGCCTAAACTGTATGTTTTTTTTTTCATTTTTGTCTGTATGTTTGTCAGTCTGTGTCTTATCCGCGCATCACGCCGCCGGAACTACTGGATGAATTCAAATGAAACTTGGTATGATTTGAGTTCATACTACGAGGTAGGACATAGGACACTTTACATCTCGAAAAATGTATGGATTCTCGCAGGATAGGGGTTGAAACTTATTTAAAACACCACGCTGAAACTAATGGACGGGTTTTGATGCAACTTGATACTGTCTTAAGATATATGATGGGTTAAAATTGAGGACACGTTTTATCCCGAAAAAGTAAAGGGTTTCTGCGGGATATGGGTCCAAAGTTATGTTAATATTTAAGTAATAAAAAATATTTTTTGGATGGTTCTCAATATTCGATACTGAAGCCAAACTGTTTTACTTTTTAATTTTGTCTGTCTGTTTGTCCGTATCTTGACCGCGCATCGCACCCAAACTACTAGATGAATTCAAATGAAAAAAATGCTCTAGGGTGCTTAAAAAAGGTAATGGACAACTTTTTTTTTGTTTTCGTGTCTTTCTTTCTGTTTGTCTGTATAATTGTTTGTTCACGCATCACGTTAAAACTACTGGACCGATTGCAATTCGGTTTTCATTGTTAGATAGTTTAAGGTTTGATTTAAATCTGGTGTAATTGGTACCTCAATCCGGTGATTAGAAGCAAAGCAATTGATAAAAGTATTTTTGACGGCTGAAGATATTTTGTTCATTTCAGGACCAATATACCAACATTTGTTGGTATATTGTTCCTTGAATAGCACATTATGGTACTTTGAACCTAAAGAAAAGACCATGCGTGCGAAGCCGCGGGTACAGCTAGTACTTATAATAAAACTGTAACGGGTCCAATTCTGTACATTGCAGATATTTAGAAAAAAATAATTGCAGGGTACTCTTTATTCGATACTGAAGTCAAAACTGTTTTTTTTTCATTTTTGTCTGTCTGTCTGTCTATCTGTCTGTCTGTATCTTGGCTAGGCATCACGCTGAAACTACTGAATGAATTTAAATGAAACTTAGTATAATTTGACAACACTTAGACTTAGCACAATTATAAACCTCATCGCGTAGTCCTCCTAGCACGACTAGCGATGCAAGAGCCCGTTTGACCCGACATTATACCGAAGATATCCCGGACCTCAGCCTATACGAGATCAGAATGGCTCTCAAACAGCTTAAGAGCAACAAGGCACCAGGGGAGGACGGAATAATGACAGAGCTACTGAAAGCGGGTGGAACACCGGTACTTAAAGTCCTTCAGAAGCTGTTTAACTCCGTCATCCTCGAGGGTACTACGCCAGAGGCGTGGCACAGGAGCGTAGTGGTTTTGTTCTTTAAGAAAGGTGATAAAACCCTCTTGAAGAATTATAGGCCCATTTCGCTGCTGAGCCACGTCTATAAGCTATTTCGAGAGTAGTTACAAACCGTCTCGCTCTTAGGTTTGACGACTTTCAGCCTCCCGAACAAGCTGGATTCTGGAAAGGCTTTAGCACCGTAGACCACATCCATACACTCCGGCAGATTATACAGAAGACCGAAGAGTATAATCGGCCACTATGTCTAGCGTTTGTGGACTACGAGAAAGCCTTTGATTCAGTCTAGACCAGTGCTACAGTCATTACAGCGGTGCCAGATTGATTAGCGGTACATCGAAGTGTTGAAGTGTTTGTACAGCAAGGCCACCATGACAGTTCGTCTTCAGGATCAGAGCACGAATTCTATCCAGTTGCAAAAAGGGGTGAGACAGGGAGACGTTATTTCTCCCTGGAATAGCACATTATGGTACTTTGAACCTAAAGAAAATACCACGCGTGCGAAGCTGCGGGTACAGCTAGTTGTAAATACGAAGAAAAAAAATATTTTTCTAATTTGAAAATGGAGCCACACTGACGCCAAACAGAATATTTTCAAAAAAAAGAAAAAGCCTATGTTACTCGGGGGGATGTAATAATTCTAACGATACCCCGTACGTCTAAATCTGTTCATGCATTTAAAAGTTATGGTGGAATAAAGAAACTCACATTGTTCATGTAGCATTCATGTGAATGCTAAAAACATTACACTTCTTTTTTTGGACATTCGTGTAAAAATACAGCATCTAATTAGACACTGACTGGCTTATATATTGCCGGTTATTTTGAACTCTGTTCCGACGTCAAATGGCGACGGCGTCGAACGAAAGCCGCATTCGGATCAGGGGCCCGGCCACATAACTTAGCTTCAATCGGATTGTCAGTATCGATATCACTAATGCCTTGCGATAGAGTCGTAATTGCTATGAAAAAAGTGATAATCCGATTGTAACCAAGTTCTGTAATCGGGCTCCAGTAGAAAAGAGAAGTAGGTAACTGAGTCGCATGCCGGTTTTACAGTTACACGTGACATGCAAATTGACAAATATTGTATACTGGGTTATGTATGCATGCTGTTTGCCGAAGAACTGCTTTGATGTGGCTCCGCTGTGGTCACAGACTATATGGCACTGAGCTCTGTTATTTATACATACTAGTATAGAGCTCAGTAGACTCTGATCATAAGATAGAGTACTACGGCGTGCTATGTTGATGTAGGTATTGATGCTGGCAGCTGGGATGAAGATACACATCAAGTGTATGGGATTATAAGTAGGCTTGCTTTAACTTGGATTTGTGAGGTGTAGATACAATACCTATTGGAGCAATATCCTTTTTTTAAACTTGCAGCCAAGAAGGTTTAAAAAAGAACGGAGACCACACCGAAAGTGAAGCACCCAAGAGATGCCGATCGGCCGCCACATCGCAGCTCAACCTTAATAATATAAGACCTCAACCTTATGTGTCGTGTTATTAGTTGTTTTTTGTTCTCACAAAACAAAAAACAATGCATTCTTTTGTGATGAAATTGTGTATCAACCACAAATTATCCACTCACGTGCACATAGATTCGCAGCCGCCATTTGCTATGCTTCACTCGTATGTTTGGTGAGGTCTACGTCTTTTTAAACCTTGCTTGCAGCTAGCTTTTGAGGTTTCAGGTGTATAGCTAGCGGCACGTAAGTCTAGCGGTGAACGAAACGTGGCGGGGATCTTGGCACAGTCAGTTTTCTGTATAAAAAGTATTCAACATTTTAACACATTATATAAACTTTGACTGTGCCAAGGTCCCCGCCACGTTTCGTTCACCTCTAGACTTACCGTGGTGCTAGGTATAGTCATCATCATCATGTCAGCCTTTAGAAGTCCACTGCTGAACATAGGCCTCCCCCAAAGAGCGCCATGACGAGCGATCTTGTGCCACCTCCATCCACCGACTTCCTGCGATGGCTACAATGTCGACGGTCCATCGTGTGTGGGGCACATAGCAGACTTTTTATTGAAGGACTCCAGCGCCGCTGAACGAAAACGATACTGAATGTGCATTCTTTGTTTTACAGGTGATAAGCAATTTTTGTTGCTATTAGAATGTGTCAATAGTAATTGAATTTTAATCATCCCAAAATAATTTATAAATCTATCTATATCTATCTATCACACTAATCTATACTTATAAGTATATTTTGCTTTATTATAATAAAGCAATAAGATCAAAAAAGTCTGTACAAGGAAGATAATAAAAAAATGGTCTCATCATCATCATGTCAGCCTTTAGAAGTCCACTGCGGAACATAGGCCTGCCACAAAGAGCGCCATGACGAGCGATCTTGTGCCACCTTCATCCACCGACTTCCTGCGATTGCTACAATGGCGTCGGTCCATCGTGTGGGGGGTCTCCCCAAACTTCGCTTGCTTGTTCGTGGTCGCCATTCGAGAACTTTTATTCCCCAGCGGTTGTCGTTTCTGCGAACTATATGGCCTGCCCATCGCCACTTCAACTTGCAAACTCTGAGAGCTATGTAACAGGTAACCTTCGTTCTTCTACGGATTTCCTCATTTCTGATTCTATCACGTAGTGAAACACCGAGTACAGCTCTCTCCATTGCACGCTGCGCAACTCTGAGCTTTTGTATGAGACCAATAGTCAGCGACCACGTCTCAGTGCCGTATGTGATCACTGGCAACACGCACTGATTATAAACTTTCGTCTTGAGGCTCTGCGGTATCTGCGACGAGAAGATATGGCGTAATTTCCCGAACGCTGCCCATCCGAGTTGCATTCGTCGGTTGACCTCTTTGTCGAAGTTGGATCTACCCAGTTGGATCGTCTGACCTAAGTAGACATAGTGATCAACAGCTTCGGTAATATCGTTCCCAACATAAACCGGCATGGGTACGACATGGGCATTACATACATTACATGGGCGACATAGGTATAGTGTGGCTGAATATTAATTAATTTGATAAAATAAATGTACCAACCTATTAAATACATCTAGGGTTTAGAAAATAGTTGTCGTACAAGCACTGAATCTATGCTTATAATAAAGCAGTACTTAAGTACCAATAAATCTGTACAAAGAAGATATTTAAAAAAAATATGGTCTAGGATACATAAAATAGGCTAGGTACTTAACAAGAAATAAAAAAATAAATAAATCGTGTCTGTCTGTTTGTTTGTATGTTTGTTCGCGCATCACGGAAAAACTACTGGACCAATTGCGATGCGGTTTTTACTGTTGGATAGCTTAGGGTTTGACTTATAAAGGTTGTTCTTGGTATCTCAATCTGATGAGTAGAATTCGAGCAATCGATAAAAATATATTTGAGGTTTGAACGAAGTTTAATGCTATTGGTACTTTTGGTTCTGGAATATCACAGGATCCTTATATCCCAGTAAAATGACCACGCAGGCACAGCTAGTATATAATAGTACGAGATACAAAGGTTCTAAGACCCGCCAACTTAACCCGTAGTCAACGAAAAGTAATCACGAAATTGTAGAAGGCAAATCGTTCGTGTTAATCATGGTTCACTAACGCTAAGTTGGTAATACCTAATATTGTTGAACTTGGGAGGGTAGTTACTAATGAAACAAGACTGAAGCGTTAGAAACTTCCGGTGTTATCTTATTGTATAGTTACTTGAGAATTACAATAAGTACCTAATGCATTAGCTATTATATTAATATAGGATTGTTACTAAAGTAATCACGAAATAGTAGAAGGCAAATCGTTCGTGTTAATCATGGTTCTCTAATGTAATAATAATAAGTTGGTAATAATATTGTTGAACTTGGGAGGGTAGTTACTAATGAAACAAGACTGAAGCGTTAGAAACTTCCGGTGTTATTATATTGTATAGTTACTTGAGAATTACAATAAGTACTACAATAGCTATTATATTAATATCGGATTGTTACTCAAGTAATCACGAAATTGTAGAAGGCAAATCGTTCGTGTTAATCATGGTTCACTAATGCTAAGTTGGTAATAATATTGTTGAACTTGGGAGGGTAGTTACTAATGAAACAAGACTGAAGCGTTAGAAACTTCCGGTGTTATATTATTGCATCGTTACTTACGTTATTGTTACGTTATTGTAGTACTTATTGAGAATTACAATAAGTACTACAATAGCTATTATATTAATATCGGATTGTTACTAAAGGTACCTACTGTTGAAATACTTAATAACTGATCTGATGTTTCCCTTACGTTACAAAGTTACACTAAGCTTAGTTATGCTAAGTAGGTGCATTGAAACTTTTCTCACAGGCTGTGTATGATTTTACCAGTAACGACACGCATGCCTTCTTTAGGCTAAAGTTCACCAACAAAACTTGGTAAACTAAGGTTAACTTGAAAATTTAAAACATTAACAGTTTTTTTTTAAATTTTGCATTAACTGTGATCTGGTTCAATTGTTGCTGAACGGCACTCCAGAACTACTTAGGTATATTTTTCCTTAAATACATTTTTGATCTCAATTATATACCTACCAAATGGTAGGCGTCTTACGCAATAGTCTGCTTATGGATGTTCCACACCTTTGTCAGTTATTCAACCGTCAAGCAGTAGTGTATAAACTGTGGTGTAAACATTTTTGTATTTCGGTTTGAAGGGCAACGTTTCTACGAGTAGCGAAATTACTGAGCCTTCAAAACCAATGTATCAGGATGACGAACGCAGTGACGCGCAAGATTTTGCAACCAAAGTTCTGGGTGGCACTACAACTGTTATGGGCAGGCGTGATGCTTACCATCAGGCGAGCGACCTAGTCGTCTCCTAATTCAATCAAAAAAAATTGTTAAAGATCCTGTGTGGCATAATATGTATGCGGGTTCTTACGTTTACCATCAGGCGAGCGACCTGCGTCACTCAAAGGAATAAGTTAAAAAAAAACGAAACCCGTCCGTAATCCAATTTAAAGAATAAAAAGTTTCAACAATGGAACTGGCTTATTCAAATTATTGAAGTAGGTGGGTACTTTCTATAATATCATATTTGGCGAAATAAAAGTCTAGCACAAGTGAAACTCGCCAAAACAAGTAAACAACTATAATATCGTACGTAAACAGCAGTTGTGGGCCAGTGGGTCGTCCGCGAAACGTTGGCTTTCGTTAATGTGCGGATGACAGGCTGATAGCAAGGCGCGTGACCTACAAGGACACTGGACGATACGCATTCCGATGTCAGGCTAGCAGGCAGGCAGGCGACCGATAATCCAGTTCCGCCTAGGTAAGACTTTCGATCAATAGGGTTCTGTATTCTGGCAATAAACCCTTTAGTGTCTCCATGTCCGTGTGTTTGTATCTCAGAGGCATTTTATTCAGAAACTATTAATATTACAAAGAGGAAATTTCGCACATGCAAATTAATTACATATAAACAATACACTATTTTAAAATTGAAAGAAAAAAAAGGAAGTACCTACCTACCCTAACAAAACAATACATTCTAATATAATAGTAATAAGCGATCATTAGCTTTAGGGCAAAGTGGCATATGACCACGGCTGTCCTCTGAACATAGTATTGAATAGTTTGTAAATAACAATTTCATATGATAATATTTACATGTTTCATACTTTTTAGAGCGTGATTTTTCAGTAGTTGGGTTTTAGTTTTTGAACTTACTTTTTATTTAAATATTAACAATTATTGTTAGCTGCTTTGCATTTGCTGTTATTATTAGATTAAATTATAATAATATTATTAGATTAAATATTATTATTATTTATTATTATTATCAGCACATTTCAAAAACATATATTTTTAAAATGTGCTATTTGCCTTTTCGTTTGATACCAATCTTTTCTTTTTTCATTTCTCTGTGTCCCCTGGGGGGCGCCACAGTCAATTTAATGTGACGTCACATAGAACCAGCGGGCGATGAAGACTCTTCCAGCGATACCTCATTTGTCAAATTATGATGAGTAGTTTAGAGGTTATGAGGAACAGATGAACATACAAACATATCCACTGGTTAAAATCATAACCCTCCTATTTGCTTCGCCGTAGTCGGGTAAATATTAATTAAGAAAAAACAACATGAATTTTTGTACCTCGAGAGGGGAGGTATTTTAATATTTTAAGTATGACGTTTCTTTGAGTTTATTATTTGATTCCGTTTAAGAATTCGGCTCTCAAGCAGTTAAGTGTACCTTTTTGTGTGTGTTGAATATCTTCCTGAACTCACGCATAGTTCGAAAAAATCTGTAAGCATACAAAATGACTTACTTACCTAATCCAAAGACCTACATTATGTAGAAATTACCTAGGTACCTATAAAAACGCACGTATCTCCTAAGTTCATGCTCCTGCACGTCGCATTTACTCCACTCATGACGATCGAACAATAGTCACAATAAATACCTAGCTGCAATGTCACAGCCATAGAAAGTGAAGACTGGATCCGATGTGAAGCAGAACGCATCATTTCAATAATGGCCTGGTAATAGGCTAGCTAACATTACCCATGGAGCATTCCTAATTACCACGTGGCCATAGGACAAACACTGGCCAGAGAGACAGTGCGGACAAAAAAACTACTTACCTACCAGTACCTACGTCTGAATAATACCTCCTTTCATTTGCAATTACCGTTTTCACTTTCGTTTACGGAAAAAACGTCGTCGGCGCCGTTTTGTAAGAAAAAGAAAGGTAGAACCATTCTTTCTGAGTATAATTATTAAATATTATAAGCGAACTCTAGGCCTTAATTCCTTATTTTTGTGACACTGTGCTTCATTATGCAAACAAACTATTTAGGTAGGGCTAAGCATAACGGTTTGAGATCTATTGGATCTACCTAATTAGGGTCAAACGAGCGTAGATCTACCTATTAGACCGTGAGTCTACAGATTAGTAGGTAGGTACATCTAAGTAAGTAAGCAACTTTAAACCATTGCCATAGGTCTTACTAACATTTAAAGTGATTAATTCGTGGTTCTCGATATCATTAAGAAAAGAAAGTTTGAGGAAATAAAAGTATTTGGGTAACGAAACGAGCGAGACATTCCGGTTTTAAATTCGATGTATTCTATGTAAAATTACCATAATTTTATGACGATCGCCTAGCCACATTATGATTCAAGCTCAGTGCCTATATTGGTACCGAGTTAGACTTATTTATGTTCAGCTATCTATATGGGTCAAGGATTTATTGCTTCTATGTTTTTGTGTAACTTACCCATAATATTATCGCGATTACCCACAATACATTTGCGATACCTTCCTATCATTGAGGTCAATGCGAAGGCACAGAATATCAGATAAAGTATTACCTACAAAGGTGTATTTGTTCTACTTGTACAGCAATTTCAAAGACTTACACGGACAATCCTAATTACCTAAAATAACCAAGTAAGACTAGAATTAAGTAGGTAGGTAGAGTTATGTTATCGATATTAGACCTCGGCGAGAGTGGAGAGCAGATGTATGAAGACAGTGACAGCGACATTATTATCCATTGCTCATGTTGCGCTGTCTATCCCTTTTATATACTTATACCTAAGTACTTATTCTTCATCTGTTAATATAAATGATTTAAAACCGTCGCTCCCTAATACCTCGGTCACTTCCCGTCTGATATTGAAAATGTAAATAGGTTTTGTTATTTTATTACAAAAAAATGCTGTTTTCAGAGCGTTAGACCTGAACGCATTTTCAAACATGTCACAAAAAGCCAACCTCTGTCATCGAAACCCAGTTCATTTTTTTTTAAATCTTTTGTATTGCTACCATTATTACTGAAATGCAGTTTTCAGACATTTTCAATACCGCTGATTATGTTAAAAAACGGCCGTTACCTATTTGTTACGTTTCTACAGTGGTTTTACCCTTTAATACATCTAAAAACCATTTTTTAGATTATTATTTTCTATACAAATGTTGTCTGATCAACCTTGTGCTGTACTAGATTAGTCTGAAAATGTTTTTTTCTATATCTGGGTAATTCACTTTATCATGTCCAACAGTTCTCAGACGAGAAGCGATGACCGAGGTTGGCTTTATTTTTGTCATTAATGAAAATGCGCTCAGGTCTGATCCCAAAATGTCTGAAAATCGGTTTTATGAGTGATCAGTGTGATCTAATCTATCGATCTTATATGGTTCCATCCGGGAAGCGATGACCGAGAAATCTTGGTCGTGGGCTCTCTTATTATAAATGTTGTTTTCCTGCAATCCCACCGTCTCAAAATAGATAGCGTAAATATTTTTTGAATACTTTTCCCCACCAAAGTGGCGATGATAGTAGAGATTTCCGGAACGGCGAGAATCTTAAGAGAGAGTCCTGTAAAGAAACATGCTTTGAAATGATAAATAATCTAAATCACTCACTATTGACGAAGATTGAACTATGATGGCCCCAAAATTTCAAGTGTCATTGCAGAGGGAAAGGCCAAAAACAATCAAAAACAGAAGGTAAAAGTGTTACATATAACTTTTTGTTCTTGGAGTTTCACGAACATCAATCAAACTTGAATGAATGCATAGCGTGTCTCCCATGGCTAGAGCTAGAGATAAAATAATTTGATAGATTCCAAATTGCTTAGTCATTTGGATTACAAGTTAGCCTTAATAAGTGAGAAAGCGAAGACGTGTTGACCTATAGGTAAGCGAAAACCTTAAATAGTTTGGTGTTTTTTTGAATCATTCGGAAAGAAAGTAAGTCTGAGATTCGAAGCTTCCGCAGTTTCATTTAATTTAATGTAAGTAAATATTTTGCATTATCCAATACTCATTTATTAGTAGGTACTACTTGTAATATCAGTTATTCTGTGGCACAGTAATGATTTAATCTATTCCTAAACCATGCGTATGAAGATTATCGTAGTAGGTTCCTACTTAACGGTTAGGAGAGTAGGTGTAAAGAATAGAAAGGAAAATGTTGCAAAGCTTCTGGGTTCCTCTACAAAAAAAAAAACAAAAAAAAACGAGTGACCTTTACAGTAGTCGCATATGTTGACATCTGACATCTCACGACCTTGGGTATAAGCAACAGCGCGCGCTTATTGGTCAAATCAAATAGCGCGCGCTTCCTCGACTTCCTGTTACACACTTCCGTCCCTTTTCACGAATTCACTCCTACAGATCACAAGAAATCGAGAGGAAAGATGTTTGTTACACATCAATTATTGAAATGTTAGGAATTAGGACCCACGAGCTAGGTAGCTGGCCCTTAGGCTTATAAAAACTGTTCCTTCAATTTGTTATGATATACCTAGTTAATTAGTGCATTTTTCTACATAATTTTTCTTTGCTCTCAGGTTGCGAGTATCTACTACCTGAATTTCCATAACAGCGTTCTGTTTCATATCTGGCTCTAGAATGTGTGAAATGTTATTTTTCTCATTGTATGTCTCCCTATTTGTTTGAGTCATTTAAGATAAGCGGGGTAAGCGACGGATCCGTCCACCTATGTACCTAGGTACAAACTTTCATTGAACGTGGATTGACTACTCGAATACATTAGTGCATGTAACATAAAATAATAATGATAGGTAGGTACGTATTTTAGACATTTGGTTTTCCATCGCTTCGTGCATCGGACGGCACGTTAAGTTGTCGGTCCCGGCTATTATTGATTAATAACAGTCGTTAAGCCATGTCAGAGGCCCTCGGGCGGCTTGACAAACTTTGACACCAGAGGCCAGCATTACCTCATACGACAAACAAACTACGGGTTGGCTATAGAAACGAGGGGCAAGAGTTGGGGGTTGGGGGTGGGGGAGAGAGGTGGAGGGCTACCTCTTGGTACAGAGAATTCAGGCTGTTTTTTAATAAACTTAAAACTTAAATATCTCATTAACTAAGCGTCGCCGCGGGGAGGGAGGGGTACCCGGGGTACCCTAAAAAAGCCTGCCCCTCGTTTCTATATATTTCCCAAATCTTTTAGACATCGTACATAAATGTATATTAGATATAGCTCCATTAATCACTTATAAACCTTTATTTGTTATTGTTTGCGATTGACCACTATCTCACCATTTTGCATTATTATAACCAGGCTATTAAAAATATATAGGTAGGTAGTAAAGTACTAAATATACTTACCGAGTATAAATTTAATTGTTCAGAAAGTGATGAAAACATTATATGAGACATAATGAATCCGAGACTTAAGTATACCTATACTACATACATAAAAACGTTGTTTATTTAATGGATCGACTAAGATTATCATAATTGGCCTCATGTGCTTACCTAATTAATTTAAGCGTACCTACACCAACACTTTGTGAAATACGAACCGTGAACAAAATTAAGATTTCTAATCAAATTCATTCATTCTCTATCATCGTGATTACAAACGTTAAATAGGTATTAATAGTAGTTTATGAAACGGTTGCATACAGAGGGTTATTAAAACACGAGAGTGAGTTTAAAAAACGAGCCGTAGGCGAAGTATCACTAGAGTGTTTTAATACCTAGTTATGTGCCGTTTCATATACTACTTTATCTACTCATGCAATATGAACTTACTTTTAAAGACCAAAAAAAAATTTCGTCATATTTTCTTGATTTTGCTGGTTTTTCATGTTTGTTGCTGTTCCGTGATGTCAGGTGGAGTCAAATTCTCCTCAAGAACCCTACTGTCGGAAATTTTTAATCAGTTTAAAACTTTTGTCCAACGTAAACACATTAAATTGGATAAGTACTAATGTAAAGTAAATTATGGCACCAAAATCGAGTTCACAGCTAATTCGCGCGCATACGGTATTACACGCGCCACCATAGATAATAAATGGCAAAAACTCTCGTAGTGCGGTGCCAAACCGGTGCTTTTATGAGAAAAATGTTATATTATAACACTGTTTAGTTTAAAACACATTGTTATAACGTATTTTTTTTCCTTATTTGAGAAGTGCCGTTTGTAAAGTATGTCATTTTGCCACAATTTTTGAGTTCATGATCCGGTATAATTGTAGATAAATACTTTTTGATTTCGTATGTACAAACTGTTAGGATAGAATGTAAGTCGCTGATGTGCTCAGTGTGCGGTATAAATTATGGGCACTTTACAGTTTTCCTTGTTGGCTTTCTCTATGCTCAGGAAAATTCACTCACATGGCCAATCTGTTTTAAAACTTTCTACGTAATTCTATGAAGATCCCACGTTTAAGATACACTGCAAAGGTATTTTTTTTTACATTATGGTACGTATGTAGGTTATTAATATCACTTATTTTAAAATGGTTTTCTTTACGGGTCAGGCAATGTGCAAAAGTGCGGGGCTTATTTTTTCATTGCTTAAATTTTATTAGTAGATGTGGCCACACTATCGCACTTCGGTGAACAATCCTGGTAAATGAATAACATTTTATTAGTAGATGTGGCCACACTATCGCACTTCGGTGAACAATCCTGGTATATGAATAACATTTTATTAGTAGATGTGGCCACACTATCGCACTTCGGTGAACAATCCTGGTATATGAATAACATTTTATTAGTAGATGTGGCCACACTATCGCACTTCGGTGAACAATCCTGGTATATGAATAACATTTTATTAGTAGATGTGGCCACACTATCGCACTTCGGTGAACAATCCTGGTATATGAATAACATTTTATTAGTAGATGTGGCCACACTATCGCACTTCGGTGAACAATCCTGGTATATTAATAACATTTAATTAGTAGATGTGGCCACACTATCGCACTTCGGTGAACAATCCTGGTATATTAATAACATTTTATTAGTAGATGTGGCCACACTATCGCACTTCGGTGAACAATCCTGGTATATTAATAACATTTAATTAGTAGATGTGGCCACACTATCGCACTTCGGTGAACAATCCTGGTATATTAATAACATTTTATTAGTAGATGTGGCCACACTATCGCACTTCGGTGAACAATCCTGGTATATTAATAACATTTTATTAGTAGATGTGGCCACACTATCGCACTTCGGTGAACAATCCTGGTATATTAATAACATTTAATTAGTAGATGTGGCCACACTATCGCACTTCGGTGAACAATCCTGGTATATTAATAACATTTTATTAGTAGATGTGGCCACACTATCGCACTTCGGTGAACAATCCTGGTATATTAATAACATTTAATTAGTAGATGTGGCCACACTATCGCACTTCGGTGAACAATCCTGGTATATTAATAACATTTTATTAGTAGATGTGGCCACACTATCGCACTTCGGTGAACAATCCTGGTATATTAATAACATTTAATTAGTAGATGTGGCCACACTATCGCACTTCGGTGAACAATCCTGGTATATGAATAACATTTTCATCATCATCGTCAGATTGTTTCTCGGTGTTTAAGCCACTACCATCTTACACCATAGGCTATTAGCTATATACCGTAGGTTTGTTTGTTTGTTTGTTTGTCGTATGAGGTAGTGCTGGCCTTCGGGTGTCAGAGTTTGTCAAGCCGCCCGAGGGCCTCTGACATGGCTTAACGACTGCTATTAATCAATAACAGCCGGGACCGATAGCTTAACGTGCCCTCCGAAGCACGGGTAGGTAGCAATTTTTACACGACTGCGCAAAAAAATGAGTTTTTAGCATTCATGTATGTTTTTATGTATGTGAGTTTCTTTATTCCACCATAACTTATAAATGCCTGAACAGGTTTAGACGTATGAAGTATCGTTAGAATCTTAAATCCCCCCGAGTAACATAGGCTAATATATTTTTTGAAAAAATCCAATATGCCGTCAGCTTGGCTCAATTTAAGAAGGCGTGTTTTTTTAGCTTTTAAGCTAGTTATATTATAATTTATATTATATCCAAGCAAGCAAAATCAGTATCCTCAACAATTTATAAAAGTGAAACGTTGTTTGTTTGTTTGGGGAGGTTTTATGCGATATCTGCAGGGCGGATTTTGATGAAATTTGGAATGGAGATAGCTTTTACCCTGGAATAAAACATAGGATAATTTTAATCCCGGAAAAAAGTAAGTTTATATGGGAAAACTTGATTACTCGCTGTACGGAACGGTTTCCATCGAAATGAAGTAATAACAAGTCTGACAAAAACCATCAAGAGCGTTGGTACTATACTTTTGCATTCGTTTTTAATATCCTAGAAGAACATATGGATCTGTAGTCCGTTCGGACGAAGTCGCGGGCGAAAGCTAAGTTACACATAAAATCATCTTGTAGCAAGTAGGTACTACATTTTTGGTTATTAAAAACAAATTCAGAACGATAAATAATATAAAAACTGAGGTCTGTGCTACGGCCAAACCGCCTAAAGGAAGTAAGCTTATCTGGCACAGACCTCAAAAAAATAGAATTATTTATTTCCTTTGAGTTTTATACGATTTAAAGTCGTTTTTTTGTGTTTGTTTCAATTCTTACTTTTCAAAGTACCTACTTAGGCCTAAGAAAATAAAGTACTTATTCAGTTCACTAAGAAAAAGAACATACTGGAAACGTAGTTAACAGTCCATAACATTAAAACAATTGGACCAATTTTGATGAAACTTAAACTATTCCCTAACTTGAAAGATACTGAAACTAATACAATCTTAACTATTGCAATCAGACTTTTAGTTTCCGAGAAATACGTGGACAAACAAACGTACATACATAGAGTCGTGAAATTTGGTATACTTGAACAGATACTTATATATACTTACATACTTATATGAATATTAAGAATTTTGTACAATACTTTTCACATACAAACATCTAGATAACAAACACGTCACGAAATTTGGTACATATGCTTAGACACATACAGACTAACATAATTAAGTATCCACGCACGAGTAATGTAATATTGTTGATAATGCGTAATATTAATTACGCATTATCAACAATATTACATTTAGGTCTATGATTAAAACTGTATATTTACCGTGAATATTGCACTAAAGCCAAGTTCCCGATATTTTGATACCGTTTTAAACGCCGCAACCACGGGAAAAGTGTTAGAATTAACATTAGATACCTACGAATGATTATAATTTAAGCGGCAGCAATTTTTAGGATTCCGTATGGAAAAAAGGAACCCTTATAGGATCACTTCGTTGTCCGTCTGTCTGTCTGTCTGTCTGTCTGTCTGTCTGTCAAGACCCTTTTTCTTAGGAACACGTGGTGGCGTCAAGTTGAAATTAATATAAAATATATACTTATACTCAACTCTGCAACCCCTTGGAGCTGTGAAAAAACTAAATCCAAGACAACGCAATCAAGATACGGCCGTTTATGCCGTATGTTTTGTCATTATCGACACTCGCAAGGAAATGTAAATCTATCTTCTTATTTATCTCTACTTTCCGTTGTCCTAGAATCATGAAATTTGGCAATAAGCAAAAATCGATTAAGGAACGATGTTGAAATAAAAAACTATCATATATGTTGCTCACTTATGTTCTATATTCTAATTGTGACTTTTTTAGTACATATATAAAAGCGAAACGTTGTTTTGTTTGGGGAGCAATCACGCACAAAACGGCTGATCCGATTTTGATAAAACTTTGTAAATAAGTACTGTACAGTATAGATATCAACATACGATACTTTTTACCTCGGGAAATAGTAAATTGCCCCAGGAAAACTGGAAAATGTCGATTATTCGCTGTAAGGAACGGAATGACATGTTGCTGTGGAAACGAAATATAATAACAAGTTTGTCAAAAAGCATCAAGAGCATTGGTACTATATTTTTGCATTGGTTTTTAATATCCAATTGCATTGGTTTAACACAATAAATCTAGTCCGCGCAGACGAAGTCGCGGGCGAAAGCTAGTACTTGATAAAAAAATAATTTTTCGAACTTTAACTAACTTTTTTACTTGGATGCATAATACCATCTAAGCAAATTAAAACGCAACATTCTGCTAGAACAAAATTTAATTAACACGGAATCAGTCTATTATGCACCAGTAAGCGTAATTCAAAAAAAAACATTTTACCACAACAATAGATTCACTCTATTAGATTGAGGAACATTTTTTTCTGAATTTATTTCGAATAAGCAAATCAAATAATTTCGATTTTCATATTCGATTATTATTGTTTTATAGTCTGTGAAAAAGATGTTGAAAAAAAATTAACATCCCTTTACGTCACACCAATAAAGTACGACAATGTTTTGGGTACATACATTGACTGTAAAAAACTTCATGCGCGTGATCTCGATGAAACTGTCCTGCGGATCAAGCTATAAAAATCAAAGTACAAGTATTTATAACGTACAAACTTTGCCTTTGTAATATTAGAGTGATTCTATTAATTCTGGAATACCAAGATATTTACGTATTTAAATAGGAATTGAGACATGCTGACATTGTTTCGTCCTCTCTCGTCAGATTTCAACCTAATTCCAAGTGTCCACTCGACTTTCTTCATGTATAAGTAGGTACCTACCAAAATACCTATTATGTAATGCCATTCACTGGTTGCGCCGGTCATCGATCTCATAGAATTATTTAATTGTTGCATCATAACAGTATTATGAAACGGCGAATTTAAATATTGACATTCTTGGATTTGCCGATTATACGGTGTTTAGACGCTGCGCATGATCGTATGGTGCTTGTAGGTTGCAAAAAATGCGTGTGAAGTTTTTATAACTATATTCAATCGATCGCTTTCAACACACAAGCCATTTTATTTATGTTTTTACATATGTTTTTTTTCCTAATGTTGTGTGTTGAATAAATGTTTTTCTATTTTTTCTTTGCTTTCTTTTCACTACTGGAATCAAAGTTCAGAGTACTCGCTTTTGATGCGGTTCGCTAAATTACTTTGCGGAAAAACAAATAAAAAATTATTGAATAATCTTGTGGTTTTAGAGGTAATAAGAAAACTAAATAAAAAATAATTACCTAAACTGATTTATAACACTTAAAAGAAAGAAAATATCTTATTTTTAGGCCCAAACCGATTAAAGTATTTAGGTAAGTAATAGGCAGGCACTTACCTGGCACAGACACAAAAAAAAAACTTTTAAGTTTTATACGATTTTAAGTCGATTTAATTATATATACATTTTTTTTTATTTTTTTTTAGTTTCGTTGGCCTAAATAGAAAAAAGCCATACTGGAAACATTTAACAGTCCATATCTTTTAAACTACTGAACGGATTTTGATGAAACTTAAACTATTCCCTAAGTTGAAGATACTGAAATTATTACAATATAATTATTGCAATCGGACTTATAGTTTCCGAGAAATACGTGGACAAACATACAGACATACAGAATATTGCGTACAGAATATTACGCATTTTCAACAATATTACATACATACAACACCTTGAGAACCTACTTTATTTGAAATCGGTAAATAAATATACCTAAACAGCATGCAAATGAAATATAATGTGATGTAAAATGCAGCTAAAGATTTTGTGGAAGTTGTGTTATATAGGCAACCCGTTGATGTCTTTTGGACGAGACAAAAGACGATGTAAAAGACTTCAACGAGCGCGTCTTCGTTTATGTTCTTCGAGCGAGTTGGTTTTGCTCAAAGTTGTATGTTACGTCGAAATAATAAAATATCTTGACTTAAAGCAAAATACCTACGTATGCAGAGATATGACTTATCTAAAATACTTGTAGTATCTGAAATACAGATACAAGATACAAAATACGTATTTTCATCGTATACATATATAAAATACTTATTATAAATGCATTTTGTGTCTTGTATTTAGATAACATTCGTTTCGTATTTTGTATTTCATAAATACTATGTGGGCTAAAATACTTTTAATAATAATAACCTATGCGTTGCCTATGCAAATGCAAAGAGCCATCTATTGACATTTGATAAAACTTTAGTCTGGGGCCAATTTGATAGAAGGCGAGAGTCGCGATCTATCAAATTGGCCACAGACTAAAGTTTATAATTTATATTATAAACTTAAACTCCATAAAATTGTGTTTTCTTTCATAAAGTATTTCATCTTTAAAAAGTATTTAGAGGTTACGTATCTTGTTTCTAGGATTTCAGATACTATTCCATAAGGTATCTTGTAATTGGTATCTGAAATACTTATTTTAATAGTATCTTTTATTTTGTATTCCAGATACTTTGTATAGGGTGTCTTGTACATCTCTCATCTCATCTCTGCTTTATTTAAATTAGTAAAAAAAAGTTAAAAAAAAAGTTAGTTAAGTTAAAGTTAGTTAGTTAGTTTTATTAGTAAGTAGGTATGTAAAACATTAGGTACGTACCTACTTTGACAGCTAGCCTAGCACACCAATAACTGCGCATTGTTTATCGAGAAACGAGATTAGGTTTAATATAAAGTTGTAATGTAAAGTCCGTGAATGAAACCTGAAATTATCGATTCGTTACAAAATATTCTCATCTCTAAGGATTTAGAGGTTATGAGGTCAATGACCGCCGTCACTTTCTCTCTCGTGACCGCACTTGAACACGAAGCATTGGTCAGGTATGTAAACATACTAAATTAATAAGTTAATAAAAAAAGGTTTTCAGTAGCCATGTCATGGTGAAACCTAGAACGGGCTATCAAAATTAAATGTGTATACAATATTTTGTGTCTGTGCTTTTGACCGTTGAAGAGTTATTTTATCTGGAGACCATTCGTGGTAAAATTTAAATCCAAAAAATGCGTAAGTACACAAAATTTCGTGTCTGTGCTGTTAACCGTTGAAGAGTTCATTTATATGGACCTAATCCTGGATGTCGATTCACGTCATAATTACCGTAAAAATGCATTGTCATCGAAACTGAACCAACATGTAAAAATTTAACTCTGTAGGATAAGAAGTGGTTCTATTTCAGTTTGCAAGATTTGACCTAAACAAAACATAAATACATACAAACATTGCAAATTAAAAGAAAGCTTTTAAAAATACCTACAATCAATAAAGTATATTACGTGCACAGAAAAAAAAACGGGGAGTTCTATGTCTGGGTACGTGGAGCCATGGTCTTCGTTCCTGGTTCCCTAGAAATAGTAGATCATAAGTGGCCACGATTTAAGTATGTAGGTATGTATGTATGTATGTATCTATGTAAGTGGTTGTGAGGCGTAATGTCGCAATGTTGCAGCGCTCAAAAAAATTTATTAAGCAAGATACAAAAATGTGAATTAAGTCCATGTGTGTGAATTAGGAATTTTATGGGTATGGTAGATAGAAATAAGTTTAAAATATGTCGGATCGGATGTATATTTTTTCCAATCGGATATTTTTGGTTAATGGATTATGGAAATGTATTTCAGTGATCTTTTCTAAAGAAATGTACTTAGCCAAAGTGTCTATATGTGTATGGGTGTTCGATTGAAATGAAAGCGATACCTCAAAATATAAAAACTACTTTACTGCAGATGTACTCGTGGTACCTACCCTATAAACGTTCCTATAGTGATTATTTATTCTCTTTGTATACTTTATTATAAAATGAGATAAAAATGCACACCTGTATGAATAACCGAAACTTTAGACTTAAACATGATTTCGAATATCCGATAGTTTCGGAAACCAATGGGTAATGGATTTGGATTCCATTAAATATTGATTGAAGTTATTTATGTTTTTATTTAACGTCATTATTTCTATGTTGCGTAGTATCATCTAAAGCTTGATTGAAAGAGGTTCCCAACGACAGGCAGTCTACTGCTGCAGACACTTACATAATGCTATAATATGATAAGCGTATGAAAAATAAAGTATGTCTTGCAGACTAATTTGCAAGGTTATGTAAGAGACTGACTTCTTACAACTTATTAATTTCCTGTGTTTAATATTTCACTTCCTATTGGAAGATAGGTTTGAAAGTTGCGGAAATAGAAATTGAATAGTGATTCAAAGACTGCAAGAGTTCTGTCTGATTAGTCTGTGATATAATTATTAATTTAGCTGGATAATATAATTTTAAATTGCTCCTTTTTCATTCGACACTAGGAAATGTATTAGTCTAGTCACTAGTTGACGAAACGACAAAGTTTACGGTGGTACTAGGCCACCGTCAACTTCGTTCACGACATTAGTGCGGCGATCGGGAGGTGTGGAAGCGAGTTGAACTGTTGACGATTTCATGTGTCTACTTACAGTTCTTCACTGCATGTGCCTTATTTATGTTCCTACCTACTATGATTAGTATTATAGTAGCTTCTACGTCCATTCTTCAATTAAGTTTCAAGTATTCAAAAAAACTTGACAGCGTCATGCATGAGCCAGGATAGAAAATTATTGGTTCGAAGCTGTCAACTTGTTCACAAACTTGTAATTTATTGCTTATTACAAAGATATGTAAGATTCATTCATTCAAATCGCACTCTCTGTGCCGGCGCTCACAGATGTCGCTTCTACCTCTGATTTCGTCGTCCGTCGGTAGATGGCGGTACATGATCGCAGCCCCACGAACCTTTTGGTCTCTCTCTAGATTTTCATTTCCGAACACTGCCTTCTGCATTCTATTCACGAACGGAGTTATCTTACAAACGAGTAGGCGAATGCAGCTAGTCTCCTCTTCGGAACCTTGTTGCTTGATCAATTCTTCAATGGAATCTGGCAGGGACTCGTTCTTCGCAGCGGTGATGAGTTCTTGCAGCTTTTGAGAGTTTTTGTTTAGGATCCAATTGGTAGGGTCTTCAGAGCGAAATGGTCGATTTGGGTGTTGCGGTCCTGCCAGGAAGGTTGAAATCTGAAAAATTTATCGAATCAAGTGAAATGGGTGGTATTATTTATATTACATAAGCAATTTTTTATTTCGCTACTGGGTATTATATATTCATATTATGCACCTACTTTGTTGTAGGTAGGTAAGAACACATAAAGCACTTTTACAGTAAATAGGTACATTTTTTAATGATGTACCCTGAAAGTCGAGCTAACCCTCTAACTAAACTAAACTAAACTATTTTACCTTTTAACTAACAACAAAAATACTTATTACCCATTAAGTTAGTATAGGTAGTACTTTTTATAATAACTTTGACGGTAGCTACATCAATTGATGTAAATTTAGTACCTAGTTAGGTAAGTACCAAATAGTTTCTAAATCACAATAGATATATTATTCTATGGGAAATGTTTGTTAGATACTAAAACTCACCATCTGCGCCACAAAAACCAAGGCGTTGACAGCAACAGCGCTTATCTGGTTCGCTTGCAATCCAAAAAGTCGCACCAAATGCTTCAACGGAGTCATAGGACTTGGAGCCTCATGGATGTCAGAATTAGGCGTATTTTCCTGGAACTCTTCATTCTGTGACGACTCGTCATAGTACGCGTCGTTGGTTGGACGACGTGTCGGCTGTGGGTTGTTGGCCGTTTGGAAAGCTTTAACTACGAACTCTGCTACTTTTAGTGCCACTGACTCGGAACCTGAAAGTAGTGCAATAGAGTTATGAACAACAGTTTTTTTCTGATCCATCAATGAAATCATAATTCTGTAATGTGCTCATTATTCACTTAGGAAAAGCGATGGTAGCCTAACGGTTCAATGGTGCAACTTAGAATCCTACGATACCGGGTTCGGTCCTAGGCTCCGCACCAATTACTTTTCTAAGTTATGTGCGGTTTTCCAGCGCTCCGTGCTTCGGAAGGCACGGAAAGCTGTCGTTCCGGCTGTTATCGTTAAGCCATGTCAGATGCCCTAGAGCGTCCTG
This sequence comes from Alsophila aescularia, assembly GCA_946251855.1. Lineage (NCBI taxonomy): Eukaryota > Metazoa > Arthropoda > Insecta > Lepidoptera > Geometridae > Alsophila > Alsophila aescularia. The sequence continues at coordinate 42,416,166 of OX276381.1, forward strand.
ACAAACTGACACCAGAGGACAGCACTACCTCATACGACATACAAACTAAGGTATGAACAATGGTGCAATAAAAATTAAAATATAAATAATAGCCCTCAACCGTCCGAACAGTCGAGTACCTAATTCGTATTGTACGTAGACATTGATTTAGACTTTATTAAAACTCACCAAGAAGATTTTGAGCAAATTTCATCCCGTTACTCAACTTATCTATCAAACCTTCTTTCCCATATTGTTCACTCGCACAAGCCCCTTGGAAAACCATTAAAATGCACAGCACAGTGACAGGTGTCGCCATCTTGAGAACCGAGTGCAGACTACGTGAAGATGTAGCGCGCTAGACATGGTTCGTTTCTTGATGTAATGGGCGCAGCGCAACCGCCGCACCAGACCAAGAAATCTGCAGTTAATTGTGCCTTTGAAAATATACAGCATGTTAGAAAACTGAGCACTACTTGCGTACCTACCTAGTTTTATTTGTTTAGTAAAAGTTGTAGGTACATTTTCGTACTTTTAGAGTTTTTTGTTATGACTGATTTCCTTGATTGTGAAATTATGCAAAAGTAGAGTCACAAATTAGTAACAGATGTCGCTACTTATTTTTAAATTATACTTGTCAAATAAAATTGTACCTTGCATGATGCATTTCGTTTTTGCCCGATTCATTAGGTTAGGTACAAATAGTAAAAATATGCAACAACTGTTTCGACAACTGTCGTTTGTTAGCACACACTGTATTGCCTTGATACAAAAACGCGAGCACGGTAAACAATAGACACGGAAACTATTTAGTTTGAATAGGTACTCCTAGTTGGTAGAGGTGCTTTCTTAACCCTATGGAGGTATGTTACCACTTCGTTCATTACATATGGGGATTGGTTAGAATTTAGGTCGGTAGCTATGTACATATTCACAAAGTTCCGTACCCCGTTCTTTCTCTTTAAGGCGTTTTCAACTAACTTAACAGACACATGCAATTGTGCCTAAATCATACTCTATTTGGGTCATCTTCATGGTTATGATTGTTTAAAGATGTATAAAACTATCTTTGCACTGGTTGTCATGACCGCTAGACTATTGTCGCGCTTAACAGACCAAAATAATCACATCCAGAACGCAGCATGCTCATTTCTTCTCTACATCTTTAAGAAAGCGATAGTCTACCGACATGCTCAAATATTTTATTATACTCTGCTCATTCTATAAGACCTCATCGGCTCAACTGAGTACTGACGATGTGCAGTTTCTCAACGAGTTGCCGCTGAACAAGCTTCTCAGCCTGAAGACATCATTGCAAGAGTTGGTTACAATGCCATACGAAAATTTGACAGTAACCACGCCGACCTACTTGCAAAGCTTCGGTGCTCAGGCCATGGCCATCAAAGCACCACCAATCAAGAGAGGCGACTATGAAGAAGCCTTGCACAAGAAGGAAGGCCACAGCAAGATCAGCAACATCTTCTCCATGTCCGTAACTACATTGGCGTTTCTCGCTTTCGGGGGTTACCTGTTGTGCCTTATTGTGCAAGCAGTGAAGGCGAAACAGAACTATAATACCAACTATCAGCCTCAGCAACCGACCACCTTCTTTGTAAGTGCAGGGTTGAAGAAGAAGCCCCAGCCGCAGTTCTCCTCATCGTACGGAAAGAGGAGGAGAAGAAGGGATAACAGAGTGTTGAGGAGTTTCAGACAGATCGATCTTCCACCAGAGCTGTTGTTCGAGGTATTGTTGCAATTATGTGAAGGCTACGCAAAATGGAGTGAACGGAATGGTGAAATTGGGGGATAATACGATTTAAGTACGAGTATCTTTAGTAAAGACTTAGGAGGCGGATAAGTACCTACGTTAGTTTTCGAGTAATTTCCTTTAAAATGCTGTTTTAAAAGCGGTTTATCGATCTCATGCGAAAACTTCTTGTGAACTATATGACTCAATTTACAACAGGTGCGTATTACAAAGCATTCTCAATAAGAAACAGCAAATAATGCGTATGAAGATATTAATATTTTTCACTAAAAGCCCGGCTCTACAAAACACTGTTTACATTAAAAGCAGGAAGCCAGATTGCCGGCCAATATCTGTAAACGTATTCAACCTGTCAAATAATCACAGTAACACCTAATAATAGCTACATCTTAGCTTTAAAGATTCTATTGTACATGCCACTCAAGCGAAGATGTGATCCAAATAAAAATATTTCAAACTAACCCCTGTAGTGTATAGTCATTAGGTATATATTTGTTTGTGTCTGATTCATTTTTATGATTTTCTGGAGTGCAGTGGAATTGTTTGTAAGAGGCGGGTAATGAGGGTGCTGCGTTGGATCTGTCATCGAGCCTGCTCTACTGTTTACAGACCGGTGCCTACAGAATTAGCGTTATGCGAAAAGCTGCGTTAAGTTTATTATAAAAATAATAATTATTTTTATTTACGGACTATTATATGGAAACGATGTGTTGAGATGTTGGCTTGTTACCCAATATAGGTAGGTATATTTTACAAACTAAAACAATGTAAACCTTTTCGTATACTTACGTAAAAAAAATAACGTTATTTTTAATAAAAAATACATCATGCATGTTTCAATCAATCCTTTTAAATTGTGTTGTTAAAAACTGTCTGCCTGATTTTAGTATAAGTATCTATGACACTAGTCTATGACACTCCTGTGTCATAGATTCTTATACTGAACTGGTTTAAGTACTTGCTATTTAAGATAAAACTGTCATTTCAATAGCGTTTTCCTGTTTTGTATTCACTGATATTTATGTTAAGGATAAATACAGGAGCTTAAACAAGTACATCACCAAAGTAAGAGATAAAACATGACTGCCCTGCCAAAAAACTAACAACATTTCATATATTTTTATAGCATATGTTACTCCGGATGATATACGGATTCTAACAATACCCCGTACATCCAAATCTGTTCAGGCATTTAAACGTTATGGGGGAACAAAGAAACTCACATACATACATACATACATACATACATACATACATACATACATACATACATACATCCATACATACATGAACCCTGAAAACATTGCACTCCTTGTTTGGACAGTCGTGCAAAGCCCTATTACCTATCTCGTTTTTTTTTAGTAACGCATCCTTCGTTAATAGTGCTTAATTTAATACTCTACTCAATACAAATGTTGTGAGTAAAAGGACGTTTAAAGTTAAGTCACAGTTGAATTGTAATTTTAATTATAACTAACCGTCAGTTAAACCAGTACCTAGTTTAACCGGGCCAGACCGCTGCTGGAGGCATCAGATAAGGACTAGTGTACACAACACGGCCCTCCGGAGACGGGGACTGTAAACACAGGCTTACTTCTGCACATCATATTTCTCACGGAATGGGTAGGTTATTTGTACCTATCATTTGAAGGTTTAAATTTACTTAATTTTTTGTAATAAATAATAGCTAATCCATACCAATTTATAAAAGTGAAATTTCGTCGGTTTCTTTGTTTGGGGAGATTCAACGCGATAAGGCTAGACGGATTTTGATGAAGTTTAAAATGGAGATAGCTTTTACCCTGGAATAACACAAAGGATACTTTTAATCATCATCATTTACCATGCATGTATATTTTTGAGCTTGCAACGTTTGTAAAAACAAACCCCCAATATTTCAGGACGGCACATGATGTTTACCCCAGAAATACGAGAAGTCCGGACAGACTGGTCTATGATACACATCCTAAGACTACGCTTTATCATAAGCTTTGTCTTTGCAACCAAAGTTCTAAAGCACTGCAACCGATATGGAGAGGCGTGACGCTTACCATCAGACGAGCGACCTTCCCGTCTCGTCACTCAAGATAATAAAAAAAAATAACATGCTATGTGTAATAACGTGTTAAGTGCTTTACCAAGAGATATTAAACTACTCGATGTAAAAATATTCATCAAGAACAAATAAAAAAATTATATAACCCCCGACTGCCCACCCCCTATTATAGCTAGGAAGCATCTCGATCACATCAGTTTTCAAACATAAAAATCGTTCCATCTGTTTGAGAGCTACGGTCGTCACCCCCCATTCCCCTCCCCACCCCATTATTGCTAAGAACCATCTCGTGTACCTCAGCTTTGAAACATGAAAAACCGCAGCTAAATTGGTTCATTCGTTTGGAAAATACAATTCTCACCCCCTTTTCTCGACTCGAACCCCCCCCCCCCCCCCCTCCGTATAGCTAAGAGCCATCTCGATCACTTCAGTTTTCAAACATAAAAAACCGCATCAAAATCGATCTATTTGTTTGGGATCATCACCTCCATCCCCCCCGCCCCTCATCACATTATAGCTAATAGCAATAGCATAATCATCTTGATTACCTCAGCTTTCAAATATAAAAACCAGAGCTAAATCGGTCCATTCGTTCGAAAGCTACGATTCGCACCACCCCCTCCCCCCTCCCTCCTCCCCCCTCCCCCCTCCTACCTCCTCCCCTCCTACTTCCCGCCTTTATATCTACGAACCATCTCGTTGACCCTAGCTTTCCAACATAAAAAACTACAGCTACATCGGTCGTTTGGAAGCTACGATTTTCACCCCTCTTTTTTCACCTCCCCCGTCCCCCAACCCCTCCCCCCTCTCCCCCTCCCCTCCCCCCTTAACCTCCCCATATATCTAAGAACCATCTCGATCACATCAGCTTTCGAACAGATTAAACCGCATCCAAATCGGTCCATTCGTTTGGGAGCTACGATGCCACACACACACACACACACACACGCACACACACACACACACACACACACACACGTGCGCACACACACACACAACACATACACACACAACACATACACACACTTAATGAATCTATATATACTTATAATAAAACTGTAACGGGTCCAATTCTGTACATTGAAAGTTATGTTAATATTTAAGTAATAAAAAAAAAATTTTGGATGGTTCTCTATATTCGATACTGAAGCCAAACTGTTTTACTTTTTAATTTTGTCTGTCTGTTTGTTTGTCCGTATCTTGAGCGCGCATTGCACCCGAACTACTACATGAAATCAAATGAAAAAAATGCTCTCTGGTGCTTAAAAAACGTATTGAACAAAATTTTTTTGTTAGTCGTTTCTTTCTTTCTGTTTGTCTGTATGTTTGTTTGTTCACGCATCACATAAAAACTACTGGACCGATTGCAATGCGGTTTTCATTGTTAGATAGCTTAGGGTTTGATTTAAATCTGGTGTAATTGGTATCTCAATCCGGTGAGTTAGAAGCCGAGCAATTGATAAAGTATTTTTGAGGGCTGAAGAAATTTTGTTCAAATTTTGGTATATTGGTCCTGGAATAGCACATTATGGTACTTTGAACCTAAAGAAACGAACACGCGTGCGAAGCCGCGGGTACAGCTAGTTATTAAATAAAATTTAACTTTTACTATAGTATTCAAATCAAATTTGTACTCGTTTGACATTATATGTAATTAAACCTATTGTAATAAATTAATTCATTATATGATTCTGAGCTTGTATTTGGATTGGATTATATTAGAATATGTTGCACACTTATATGGGGTAGATTGTATGGATCTTTAGCTTTACATTATTATCTTTACCAACTGTCTCCTACCTACATCTGTAACAATAATAAATTTCATTTCATTTCATATCATCATCATACTTCAGTCTCAAAAGGCTTAACAGATTTTGATGAAATTTAGAATGGAGATAACTTAAACCCTGATAAAACATATAAGATACTTTTTATCATCATCATCATCATCATCATCATCCCTCACGCGGGGGGCAGCTAGTATGATCATATTACCGAATCTCTGTTTGTCAAATATTGAATTAATTAGGTACTTATCATAATTCGATACTAGATAGCCTATAGAATAATGAATTGTGAGTACATTGGTAAGTTACACTCATGTATGGTTCGTTTACGGTAAAACTAACTGAATATTTACTGATGACATTATTAATAGCTAAAATGACAATTAAACGATTCTCTTTTATATGAAAACAATTTATAACGTCAATATATTCTAAATGCTGGAAACATAATCAAGTGTGTTCAGGTCAAAGGTTTACGACTAAAGACCATCTTTACTAAATTGAATTCGACTCGGAATCGAATCGTAAAAGAACTCGTCAATCGATTTTACTATCGTACCATTCGATGTTATGGGGACACTTGAGTTGAGGAGATGTTAAACGAAATAGGGTCATTTAAATAGTTAAGTAAGTAGGTGCTATCAAAGTAGGCGATTTGAAGAGATAATGTCGTGTGAACAATATAGATAATATTCTTATTGTTCAAACCTTTAGATTGTTTTTTCATCATAGCTGTAACAGCTATCCGCTACTGGGTTCATGAGTACTTAGCACATAGCAGTATCTCATCAATGATCGCTTTTTAAACGACTTTAAGAGGAGGTTCTCAATTCGACCCGTATGTTTTTTTTAATGTAGGTTACGCGATATATCCGGCAATTGCGGATCGATTTCAAAAATTCTTTTTTAATGGATTTGGTGAGCCTCAGGGGTAGTCCCATTTAAATTTCATGAAAATATTGTACCTCTAAGGGTGGAAAATTAGGGAAACAATTTTATTAACTTTCACCCACTTTATGGCGCGATATCTCCTTCAAATGTGGGTCGCTTTTGAAGTTTATTTTTAGAGAATAGTATATGTTTTAGATAACTAAAAAACCTGTGAAGATCTGATGAAGACCTTCGGAGATACAAAGGAACTCTTCAATTGATAACAGCAAGTCACTTGCGATTGCTGTAATAGCATGTGTATTGCTCACGCCACTCAAAATAGGGAAAAAAATAAACTTTGAAAAAAGTAAAAACCTACTTCAAAAAGTTTAAAATAATCTTGTGGGAAACAGTTACAGAAGTCGGTGCCCAATTTTCTTAAATCTAACCAAATCAACGGTACAGACTTCCTTAACTGACTCCCACATAAGGTTATTTCATTCTTTTTGAAGTCGGTTTTTACTTTTTTTAAAGTTTATTTTATTCATGTTATAAGTGGCAGACACGTGCGGCGCTCATGCAGTCTGATGGACACAAACCTGGGACACATTAATTAGGTTTTTTTTTTATGAAATACTTATATTACTTGAGGTCTACTCTTTCAAATAAATAAAAGAATCATCCAAATAGGTTTAGAAATGCCAGAAATTAGTGTGAAAATACACACAAAAAAATAGTCGAATGGAGAAGGACCCTCCTCCTTTTAATATTTAATTAATAATTCTTACAACCAAAATAACTGACTTACAATGGATTTGCTAAAAAACTACTGAACCAATTTTGATGAAACTTTTACGAGTCTACCCTGCAGACCACCTAATTGTGACCTAAAATTGTAACCCATCTGTGTTTTTTTTTTAAAGTAATTAGCATAAAAAGGTTGATGATGTATTGTTATCATGTCATTGCTCCAACCATTATAGCAGACTTTTTATTGAAGGACTCAATTATGCAGCGCCGCTGAAAAACGATACTGAATGTGCAATCTTTATTTTACAGGTGCTAAGCAATTTTTGTTGCTATTAGAATGTGTCAATACTAATTGATTTTTAATCATCCCAAAATAATTTATAAATCTATCTATATCTATCTATCACACTAATCTATACTTATAATAAAGCAATGAGATCAAAAAAGTCTGTACAAAGAAGATAATAAAAAAATGGTCTCATCATCATCATGTCAGCCTTTAGAAGTCCACTGCGGAACATAGGCCTGCCACAAAGAGCGCCATGACGAGCGATCTTGTGCCACCTCCATCCACCGACTTCCTGCGATTGCTACAATGGCGTCGGTCCATCGTGTGGGGGGTCTCCCCACACTTCGCTTGCTTGTTCGTGGTCGCCATTCGAGAACCTTTATTTCCCAGCGGTTGTCGGTTCTGCGAACTATATGGCCTGCCCATCGCCACTTCAACTTCCAAACTCTGAGAGCTATGTCGGTAACCTTCGTTCTTCTACGGATTTCCTAATTTCGGATTCTATAACGTAGTGAAACACCTCTCTAGCTCTCTCCATTGCACGCTGCGCAACTCTGAACTTGTGTATGAGACCAATAGTTAGCGACCACGTCTCAGTGCCGTATGTCATCACGGTTGGATCTACTCAGTTGGATCGTGTAACCTAAGTAGACATAGTGATCAACAGCTTCGATAATATCGTTCCCAAAATAAACAGGCATGGGTACGACATGGGCATTTGACATGATGTTCGTCTTGCCCATGTTCATTTCAAGACCCACCTGTAGGGAAACAATATTGAGGTTACTGAGCATTGTGCTTAAGTCTTCCAGGATTTCTGCCATGATGACTATATCATCAGCAAACCGAAGGTAAGTGATGTATTCGCCATTGATGTTAACATCTTATCCGTTCCAGTTCAGAAGCTTGAATATATCTTCCAGTGCAGAGGTGAACATTTTCGAAGAAGTAACGTCTCCCTGTCTCACCCCTTTTTGCAACTGGATAGAATTCGTGCTCTGATCCTGAACACGGACTGTCATGGTGGCCTTGCTGTACAAACACTTCAACACTTCGATGTACCGCTAGTCAATATGGCACCGCTGTAATGACTGAAGCACTGCCCAGGTCTCGACTGAATCAAAGGCTTTCTCGTAATTCACAAACGCTAGACATAGTCACAGTATGAACTGTGACATAGGGGCCGATTATACTCTTAATAATTAATTCTTAATAAAAAAAATGGTCTAGGGTACTTTAAATAAGCTACCGAACAAGAATATTCATGCTGTTTGCCTCTTATTGAAAAATATTAATATTAAAAATTTAATTAGTATTTTAAATTACTTAACTCATTTTATTAAATAAATATTATATATATATATTAAACAAACATTTCTGCTCATCACACAAATGATTGCACCTTGCAGGATTCGAACCTGCGACCGTTTGATTACGTACCTAGGATCACTAGCCACGAGACCAACCGGTCGTAAATTAATAATATATATATATAGGTACTAGGTACGTAATCAAACGGTCGCAGGTTCGAATCCTGCAAGGTGCAATCATTTGTGTGATGAGCAGAAATGTTTGTTTCCGAGTTATGGGTGTTAGAATAATCGTATCTATGTAAGTTTATCCGATATTTAGTACCCATAGTACAGGGTATCCTAGTTTGGGGCTAGGTAATTGGTGTGGAATTGTCCCGAATATATTTATTTATTTTATTTATTTACTTTTATCTCAGAAAAATAACCACGCGATTAAAGCCGCGTGCACAGCTAGTAGTAAATAACCACGCGAGCAAAGCCGCGTGCACAGCTAGTAGTAAATAACTTTCTCTATTTATATTATTACTTACTAATATGATAGCTATAAATAAGCAATGAGCATTGACACTGGGGCACGGGTCGTCGTCCCTCACTCGCCCAACTGCCCATAAGTCCTGCTAACCAGGTGTACTGAGCCAGTATATTTATATCAGTAAGCTTGTATATCCACCTCTATGATTTATTACTACTTAGTTGAATTTGAGTTACTTAGATAGGTTTATTTTACAGTGTTCTTTGTGTATTACAATTTAGAGTTCCGTTGAATAGACAAGACTATCCCACACCAAATCCTATCTATCTATCTATGTCAGTCTACATCAACCCACTGTTGGGTATACGCCTTTCTTTCCGGTCATAATAAAAAAAACTATGGTAGTATATTGATCAGTCTTATCCCATAAAGCGGTCTCTTCGTGGGCAAGATATATATATATATATATATATATATATATATATATATAGTACCTACCCGTCCTCTCTCTGCCTTGCTTGATCAATTGGTTTTATAGATATTGTCAATTTATTATACCCTGGAATAAAACATAGGATACTTTTTATTCCGGAAAATTGTAAGTTTCAACGGGAAAACTGGAACATGTTGATTACTAACTGTAAGCAACGGTTGCCATCACATAATGGTCTGTGGTTGAAATGGAAACGAAGTAATAATTCTGTCAAAAAACATCAAGATTAGTGCTATACCTAATTTTGCATTGGTTTTGAATATCCTAGAACAAAATACGATGCTTTTTTCGCGATAAACAGTAGTCCGCGCGTACGAAGTCGCGGGCGGGAAATCTAGTAAGGATATATAAGGTAGAATTTAAGGGTGTTCAGTCAGAATTACCTATCTAAAGTACTCTATATACTTTTAACAGTTTCAATCATTGTAGAGAGCTTAGGTACGGAAGGATTCCTAGTAAGTTACCGTCAGCTCAGTCGCGGATCGCCGTATCTCAAGCACGGCTATAAAGTCCTGGTAACCAGCTGTATTGACGTGCCTTCATAACCATTAAGTAATGCCTATCTTGTGTTTATGCTAATAAGCCTCAAGAGTCAAGACGCGATAGCTCATAGGTTGGTATCGTGTAAGGAAGTTAAATTCAATTAGTGCCTTTTTGGGATAGGCTCTATGAAGTTTGCGAACGACACGGACGGAATGGCAGTTACCACACATGGATCATGGATAATTATCATGTAATTTCACTTGTACTTATGGTGTCCAATAAAGAGTTAATCTATCTATCTATCTATCTATGCATGGATGAATGACCTGCATGGATGATGTTTCCCTTGTGCCATTTTTATTGCTATTAATCATTACTAGCTAAGAAAAAGGACGTATTCTGCACTGTTGATAAGTGGTTATAATATAAGAATAAATTTGCGTAACCTTTTCAGAACTTGCTATATAGGAGGATTTTTGTTTTACAATTTCATTACCCTCAAAAATCCGCTAAAACCGCGTTTTACAAATAATGCAAAAAAAATACTCCGCCTAAACTTATTTAAAAATGATGGTGGTCTAACGGTTCTATAGTGCAATTTAGAATCCAACGATACCGTGTTCAAAACCTAGGCCTCGTACCAATGACTTTTCTGAGTTATGTGCGGTTTTCCATTGCTTCGTGCTTCGGAGGGCACGTTAAGCTGTCGGTCCCGGCTGTTATTGATTAAGCCATGTCAGAGGCCCTCGGGTGGCCTGACAAACTCTGACATCAGAGGCCAGCACTACCTCATACGACAAACAAACAAACATTTAAAAATGACTAGCCGTTAAGTAATACAGCGAATTCTACAATTCGACTACAACACCTATAATAAAATACAACTGTAACGAGATAGATTTCTGCTAAGTACCTACAAGTATTTTTTGGAGTTGCTTACTTCTCACATGAAGTATTGCTGCTGGCGTCTGGTTCAGAGATTGTGGGCCCCTGACACGGCTTAACGACTGTTCTGCTATCAACCGACAGCTTAATGTGCTCTCCGTGCTTAATTCTGCGCATAACTTAGAAAATTTATTGGTACGGAGCCGAGGATAGAACCCGATATCTTTAGATTATAACACATTCTACCACACCACTCGGCCACATTCACTTTTTTTGGGGTAGATGATGGTGGTGTTGCGTGCTGATGTTCGTAGCGCTCGTCGCGGCTTGTCGGCATAACACTCCCAGATGAAGGACTTCAAAATAGTCCGAAATTGGGCGGAGTATTTCCGATCTTCTATTTCGTGAATTTTTAGCCGTTTTATTTATATGTAGATGATGGTAGTGTAATACAACAAGAGCTATACAAAATAGCATGGTAAAAAAAAAAACGAATACAAATGGATTAACTAATAACTTAAAAAAACTACTGATCCAGATTTGATACGATTTATATGGGACCAACCTGGAGGTATATATACACTATCAAATAAAAATAATAAAAATGTGTCTCACCCAAAAACTACCTTGGATGTATTGGATTGGATTGGTTGGACCGTACGTGCAGTTTTTTAAAATAAATTTGTACGCAGGTTCAATCACTGATTAATTAAAATTTTATGATATGCTATAAGTAATAGTTACGCTAATACTAACTTACAGTAAGTAGATATTTATTTTCAGACGCAATACTGTTTTTCTTTCATAACTTATGTCCACAGAACAAAAATCTATGTTATGTGGTTATGTCAACTATATCTATTGTTTCACCAGCCAGTGATACATGAATTTAACCTTTCGCTGTTTGAGCCTTGTCACCTAACAAAACGCTGCTATGTAGGCTCGCCAGACCCTGTTTCATACAAGACCTGATTTACGATTATGAACACGCCTTACAATACAAATGACTACAATTCAAATTGGCACAAGGTTCATATACGGCTTGGTATAGCTAGACGACTATAAGTAGCTTAACTTTAGCAACTATAAATGGATATCCTACACTGCCCTTCAAAACATATGTAGGTACTCGTATAGTAACACGCTTTTTTTTTTATAAATTGCTTAGCTCCTGCTCGTTGAATTAAAATACCAAGTACACTAGCTTTTTAGTCAAACCATAAGCTATCCAACAGTGAAAATCGCATCGCAATCGGTCCAGTATTTTTATTCAAAAATTAGTGCCACACTTTTAAAATTAATATATAAAGTTTTTTTTATTAAATTGCTTGGCTTCTACTCATCGAATTGAGATACCAAATACACCAGTTTTTAAGTCAAAACTAAGCTATCCAACAGTGAAAATCCTATCGCAATCAGTGCAGTAGTTTTATTCAAAACTTAGTGCCACACTTTTAAAATTAATAGATTAAGTTTTTTTTATTAAATTGATTGGCTTCTACTTATCGGATTGAGATACCAAGTACACCAGTTTTTAAGTCAAACCCTAAGCTATCCAACAGTGAAAATAGTATCGCAATCGGTCCATTAGTTTTAACTTGATGCGCGAACAGACAGACATTAAAAGTATGGTACCTATTAAGTTTTGAACGCCAGTGTTTATCAATGGCATCTAGCTGGCTCGTCCAATAATTAATTGCAAAATTAACTTCTTGTCCTACGCGCTTTAGGTAGGAAGGTATGTAGGTACTTAGGTATTATACCAACTTCGAATAAATATCTCAGGCTACAAAATACATCTCGTACACTGTTGACAAATCCCGCAATAAAATATAAGCATTTACAATAAAATTAATTATTATTTACACGGTGAGGTGGGCGCGAGAACTTACGATGGAAACATAGGGATGAGGCGAAGTGTTGTGACGATGTCAAAACCTCTTTCATAATAATACTCATTTGATCTCTTAATTATTTTATAATCCATTTCATTCCATTTGATAGTTTGTCATTATTAATTCTAAATTCAAATAACCTGTCTTTCCGATATCGATTGGATTAGCAAAAGCGAATTTTACGAAATAATGTTATAAAATACCTAAATAAGTTTATTACAACTGGACTCTTTTAAATATATATGCTAATACCTTCGTAAGTGGTTGTTTTGATCCAGATTGTTGAAGCACGAAAAGTCTGTGATAATAATGCTCCTATTGTTCTTGTAATTTTGTGTCCACTGAGGTTTGGTCCCTGGGCTAGTGGAACTAACCCAAACCCTGAACCGCCTCGTGACAGTGTTAAATGTTGGTTATGTTGGCTTACGAGTAGGCACAACGAATCTTCGTGGCGTGGAACTTGTCTACAAGTCACTGCGCAAGCTGCTATTTTACAGGCACAATCCCAATGTTGAAGGTGAAGATAGCATTGTATAACTGCCTCGCTCACTCGCTTACGTGTTTTCGCATCATCTATCTAGCTTACTTTATGCTGCTTTATCCTCACAACTGTACCTGCGATCGTTCACAGAGCCTAACTTCAAAGCATCTTCAAAGCCAATAAGATTCGTTGTTCTTACTGTAGGTAAATGTTTTTGTTAATTACGAGATATCTTCTTCTAAAGTTTGATTGATTTTTGTTACATTCAAAGTATAATCACAAGTTGCAGTCACCAGCAAATAAATCTAAATACTGCAAATAAATATAAATCTAGTCTAAATATAATGGTGGCCCTATCGAACATCACTCACGTACGTAAGTAGATCCCAATCAACTTTACATATTAATGTTCTTCAATAAAAAATAAATGCCACATCCTGACCAGATTTTGACCTGTAAAAAAACAGTGTTGCTATCTGTAAGAAAGTCTAAACTGAAGGAGAATTTAACGAGACTTTTCCGTTTTTCTGATAGGAACCAATGAAGGCGACCTAAAACGTGATGGAAATGGTGATCGCAATCTTTAACTTCAGGAGAAAGGGCATTCATTAACTTCATAGCGGATTGTGAAAGCTTTCTTTTTAATTAAAACCTTTTTTTTTCACTTAGCTTCTTTCGGGGCTGTTCGGACAGCAGTGTTTTCGAGCGAGTCTCACTCTAGACTTCGCGTGCTTACCGCATTCTACCGCATGAGATAGAGGTCAAACTATTGCCTATAAATATAAACGACTAAGTGGGACCCCTGGTTTTACCCGCTTGACAATTATGATGAATGATGATGATGATGAAACATCCTATTTGTTATTCCAGGACCAACAGGTAAATTAATACCAAATTTAATCAAAATCCATTGAGCGGTTTCAGCGTGAAGCAGTAACAAACATGCATACTCACTTAGAAACTTGTGGGTGGAATCCTGTCAACTCAAACGAGCACCTCCCGGTTAGCTATCCGGTTGAAACTTTCAGGGTAGCTCACAAATCGATGAAAATGAATAATAAAAATAAGGAAAAAAGGAGATTAGTTTTTTAATCTACATTTGCTGCTGGTTTAATATTAGTGTGATAGCGCGATGGTTCGATGTTGTTAAGGTGGAAGGAAAGAATGAATGAAATTAACAACCGATCGAAACTATACTACTACGAGTATATATACACATATATAGTACTATATATGTACTGTGCCTATACCCAGCAGTGAATAGAGTAGTGTTTGTAAATGAAAAAAAAAACGGTCTGGTGCGAGTCGGACTCGCACACCGAGTAGGGTTCCAATATATATAAACATAAAAGAGATGTTCGGAAAATGTATGAAAGCTGGTACTAAAATAATTGGAAATTCTAAACAAGATATTAGATATTTGTGAAGAAAGGGAATATTATTCTGATAATGACTAGCAAATGTAAACAAAACAAAATGCTTTCATTTTTTTATTTGATTTTTGGTTTGGTAGAAAGAAAAAACTTGCCACACTAGGGTCCTTACCTTTGGCAACTCTGATTTGACACTACTGACGACAGTGACATTCAACATGGCACATGTATGTAGATCTAGCACTGACAGTTGATGGATGACAGATGACAGGACCTCTAATTTTTTTTTCTACTGGCTTGCTTCACGAGGTTTCATTTTTGAAGACATTGCGTTTTGATCGTTTTGCTATTTTATTATTATTTATATTCACATGGTATAACATAATAATTGAAATAGCAAAACATATAATACATAGAAATCTGTTTTATTTTATTCCCAGTATAAGAAAAACGCACTAACTCATTAGAATGGAAAATATTAAAAATGTTGTTCAACTTTATATCTAGGAAAATATTTTTTCTTTTGTTAAAGAAATGGAGGCTCAATAAAATATAAATTACATATATTTATGTATCCCAGTAAATAAGCTTTCAATTGAGGTATATATCATAGCTGCTGGAATTTCCTCGGAATAAAGTACCACTGAACATATACTTTGGAAAAAATATATTTTTGTATATTTCCCTTTACTTGTGCTGTAAGACATTGCTTGTTTCCAAATTTCATGAATCTTGGTCAACGGTAAGTACACTAGGTTTTGATTCCCTTGCGAGCGTCAAATATGCGGCATAAACGTCCGTATCTTTTGATTATGTCCGTATCTTTTGAATTGAAAGTTTGTTTTTTTTCACAACTCTAAGGGATTGCAGACTTGAGTATTTGATATTAATTTCAACTTGATACCTACGTGTTCCTGAGAAAAAGTGTAGATAGACAGAGAGACGGACGGGCGAACAACGATGTGATCCTAAACGGGTTCCCTTTTTCCTTTTGAGATACGGAACCCTAAAAAAACGAGTATTTAGAACATCCATACTATTCCGACCCCCAGTTCCGCCATGCTGGAGGTCCGGGGGCCCCGCGGCGCCTTGCTTTATCGCACGCTGCGCGCGCCGGACACCTCGCGGCCTACAACTAGGGTCCCCATGATGCCACACTCGAGTTCTCTTTAGGACATCGTTCGGAGCATTAACAAGTTTAAAGTGGTAATTTGGTAGTGATGGCTTTTGTGACGATAACCTGTTAACGTTTGAAGGATCATATTTCTGTTCCCAATAATATTTTGTGACTAATGGAGCAACGGAGATGAGACCTTTTGGTAGAGCTGATCTACTAGTAGGTACTATTATGAGGTCACTAGAGCTCTAAGAGAGAATGTTATAAAGAGAAATTTCTTTTTAAAAGCTTTTATTTCACTTGTATGTATCTATGCATCTATGTATTTTCTCTGTCCTGGAACCTTGCAATTCAAATTTCGAGCACTTCCCGATTAGCTATCCGGCTGAAACTTTCACAGTAGCCCACAAACCGACAACAAAGCAACAAAAAAAGTGACGTTCATAAAAAAAAATATTGTATAATTATACTTAACAATTCAGTAGGTGCACCATGAAGCAAATCGTTTAAGTACATCCATGTGTGTGCTGTACATATCGCAGAGATGTTGAAAAGTTGTACTTCATTTAAACTGTTGTTTAAACTTCCTTTAAACTTAATTATCGCTTAGCCATCCTACTAAGAATAAGTGTTTCCGGTGTTGGTCAATTTGTGCTATATAAAATACTTTACAATGTTCATTAAATCACAGTATCAATATTAAGTACCTACATGATTAGACTTAATTACTGTTAAATAATATAAAAGATTTAATTAACTACTTCAATAAAATACATTATTTTTATTTATTAAATAGATAGGGAAGATAGGTCATCACCTCTCTATCCAGCAAGTACTTCTCTTACTGCCTATCTTGGTACTTAGATTAATTAGAAATATCCAAAAAAAAAGCACAATATCTATAAAATAAACATTTATTAAATAGATAGAGAAGAAGGGGCTTCATCTCTCTATCCAGCATGTACCTCTCTTACTATCTTGTTACCTAGATTAAAGAGACATTTCCAAAAATAATAATAATGAAAACCACAATAAACCTCTCGTCTTGAGGTGACCATCCTACTGTCGTACCTCACCTCTCGCCCAAGGCAATCATATTTCGTTTCACAGCCGCTGTACGACAGACACCGCACCGCAGACTTGTGTTGTGATTTACTCGCGTATGACCTTTGTTGTACATGGTTCCTTTTGGAGCCACGGGCCTCGATTTACGTCTCGATAGGATTATGATCTTTAATTGACAGCTTCGGGAAAAGATTTGCTGCTTGTGGGGACTGGTCCAGCATTGTACCTTATAACATTAATATTTTTTGTCTTTGGGACTTCTTATTGACTTTTCAATATGAGGTAGGTACTGGATATTATTGTATTACGCAATCCATACCAATATATAAAAGTGAAACGTTGTCAAACAATGTTGTTGTTTGTTTGTTTGGGGAGCTTTCACGCGATAACGGCTGGACCGATTTTGATGAAATTTGGAATAGAGATACCTTATACCCTGGAATAAAACATAGGATACTATTTATCCCGAAAAAATGTAAGTTTCCATGGGAAAACTGGAAAATGTTGATTACTCACTGTAAGGAACGGTTGCCATGGAAACGAAATAACAAGTCTGTCAAAAAACATCAAGAGCGTTGGTACTATACCTACTTTTGTATTGGTTTTTAATATTCTAGAAGAACATAGGATGCTTTTTTTCGCGATAAACTGTAGTCCGCGCGGACGAAGTCGCGGGCGGGTAAGCTAGTGTAACATAAAAACAAATATGAAAACAAGTAAAAATTATTATAAACAGGTAAAATTAAAAATAAAACATTTTACGGGTTCTTTTTTTATTTATTTTCTTTTACTTCATATACGAATCCAATGATAGGTACATTATTTATCAAAATCCATCAAAGCCGTTTAGGCAGTAGGATGCGCCTAAGAAACTTAAAAACAAACAAACATACATACAACCTAAACACATAACCCTCCTCAATCAGGTAAATATTCCATCTTCTAATGCCACCTACCTTCTCTTGGCGTATTTCTAAAGCTCTATGCGGTAGAGTCAGAAAGGTTTCCTTTCTTTTCAATCTAAAGTTAGTTTAATTTATTCAAGTCTATTTACTGTTGTAACATAATCTTGATTTTATTTGAATTATCATCGTAAATCCTCTGGGATCATCATGACCGTACCATCATTATCATCGTTTATCATCGCTGGGGTATCCCCCAGCTATGATCAATGATGATGATGATGAACGTATCTGGGATACCAGGGATCATCATGGACAACATCCCAGTGTATTTTTGGAAAATGACTCCAATGGCCGATGATTTATTTAAACACTAGCTTTCCTGCCCGCGACTTCTTCCGCGCGGACTACTGTTTATCGCGAAAAAAGCATTCTATGTTGTTCTAAGTCTAGGACATTAAAAACCAATGCAAAAATCGGTATAGCGCCAATGCTCTTGAAGATTTTTGACAGACTTGTTATTTCTTTTTCATGGCAATCGTTTCATGCCCTTCTGTGATGGCAACCGTTCCTTACAGTGAGTAATCAACGTTTTCCAGTTTTCCCGCGGAAACTTCCAATTTTCTGGGATAAAAAGTATCCTATGTTTTATTCTAGGGTATAAGCTGTCTCCATTCAAAATTTCATCAAAATCCGTCTAGCCTTTATCGCGTGAAAGCTCCCCAAACAAACAGACAATGATTCACTTTTTTATATTGGTATGGATGATTAATTTGGCAAATGTAAGTATGCAAATCCATAGATAAATAAACTGACAGTTTAAATCCGCTCTAGAATTAAAATTAGGTATGATGGGTAATCATGGCCATAAGTGAGCATTCTCCCTTAGGGTGATCATCTCGTATAGCTTTCCCCTACCAGGTGGCTTTGGTTAAGGACGTTGCGCTGACTTGCAAAACTTCCTCTCTATATTCTTAAAATGCAGGAGGTACTTAAATAGTTTAAGCATATTGTGTTCTTGTTTTGTAGAGAATGTAGCAAACCACGATTAAAACATCCAAAATACGTTGACTTAGATTTCGACAAAGTTACGTATTTCTATTAATCTTAATCAGAATTAAGTAAACATGCCATAATCACAGATGACGGCCATAAAACGACGAACTTACCAACCCATAAAAATATATTTTCATAATTCAATCTCGACCTAAACTCTAAAACGAAATCTTTATTCGTCGACCCACCTAGCGAGCAATAAAAATAATATTTCCCATTCTACTTTAGTTAATTCGATATCAATTCCCAATGTCTATTAATATTTTATTGATTGGAGTTAATGATTTCGTGCATTTATTAATATTAAAAGTCATGTATATCGAGCTAATTCTTTATTATTAACGACCGATTAATATTGTGTTTCATATTGGATAATATTTTTGAATACGATTATGCAAATATTATTAGTTCCTAATAAACAGTTTATACATTTGATGGGCGCGCCACACGCTCGAGCGGCGGGCTGCGGCTAATTACAATAAATACAACAACACATTAGAATCGATCACATCGGAAAGTTATTTGTGTTATTTATCTGAACTAATAAAAGTGATGTACGGTTATCGACGTGAATTCCTTTTTAGGGATACGTAGAGCAATGAAATTTTATGGGATATCATGGGATCTGTAGCGAACGAAATTACGGGTAGACCGACTGCTCGTTCAGCCCGCACCCTCTGATTTTATCCTTAGCAAAGCTTTAACAAATACCTCAGCACCTCATACTACGAACTTATCAAATATTTATTTTCCTACAGAAAATCACCTCTTCTCTGTTGTTTACCTTTTGGTTTTAATTGAAGAGGCGACGACGCTCGGCTAGCCTGATGGAAAATGGTCACCATCGACACCAATATTCACAGTGCCAGGAGCATTACAAAAGTACAAAAACAAAGATCATTTTAGTTTTATAAACATTACCACATTAGGTACCTGAGTTTCTGTAATTGCTCTTGTACCTAGATCATAGATCAACCTCGAATTAGCTAAGCCTATACTGGACCCGTGCACAACTGTCTTACATATTGAGCTTCGTATATTTATTATAGTAAGGAGCAGATATAAGCGGCTGCTATAGTATCCGTGGCGGGTCTCACACGGGATATTATTTATTGCGCTTATTGGGCGCGCCTGCGCAGGCCGATATAAACCATTTCCTGAGGCGACATACGCGCGCGCGACGCTGTGAGGGATGTATTCTGGAGATGTAGCATTATTTTAAGAACTTTTTTTGCTGCGGTTTTGCTGTTGCTACTTAGTCGTGAGACCGAAATGAGAAATTAGTTTTTATTTTAATTATTTATTGCATTCCATAACGTTACAGATATAATTTAGTTCTAGGTATATATTTACTTATGGTATTCAATAAAGAGTTTATCTATCTATCTATTTACAAACGTAATAACATAGTGTAACGAAACGCTGTGTACCTACATAGGTCTTGCTTTGCTGTAATCGGCAAAAAAATATGCTTGCCTTACATTAGCTCTTTAAAATTCATCCCGCACCACCTTGCTAAGCAGTGATGTAGTACTACTGCAATGTAAGATTGAGGAATATTTATAGAAACAGTCCAAAATAACAGTTAAGGAGGTATTTAAAAAGAACACATTGGAACTCTTACGGTAAAACCAACTAAATAATTATTTATAGAACTGGTTAAACATTTTTCCCGCTGCTCTTTTTTGTGACGATAGCTGAAAGTGATATCACCTGTTTCAATTTTTAATAGAATTCTATTTTTCTTTAGGTAAGTAGGTCCAATACTGCACCATATGATTTCTTATTTTATTTAAGTAGATATGTTTCTAAGCTCACATTGAGCGACTGAGTGCGAAAGACGGAAATCCGGTGGCGATGAGAAGGACTCATAGCAAGATGCATTGATGGCAGGTAAAGTAGGTCACTGATAGATTGGTGGCCCCGCGTGGAAAATCGCAGCCGTAGAAGACCAGTGCAACAACGAGGGGTCGAGCTAAATTTGATATGACCTTAGCAAAGATTGGCTGAAGGCAGAGATGATAGTGTCAGAGGGAGAAGGTTTATGCCCTGCATTTGAAGCTGACATTGATGATGATGATGATGATGATAGTATATATCATAGCAACATCATCTAAATAATATAACTACAACAAATTCAGTTTAATTTCATCATTGTCATAATCATCCTGGGGCATGCTCACCATCTGTTCACCTATGAGGCTGTTGCTTGTCTCACTCACTCAATTATTTCTATCAAGGTTGACTGGAAGAGGTTTTATCGCTTTTAGCGATAAGTCCGCCCGTTTTACTTTAGTTATAAGATTGTTCCTATTTGTAGTATTTTTTTGGAAACTGGTGTACAATAAAGTATTATCTATCTATCTATCTATCTTGTCCGACACAAAGTCCATAATAACATGTTGTTAGATAAAATGACTAATATTACACAATAATAAGATAGTGTACAAGTATCTTTAGACACCAAGTAAGTGGCAGTGGCAATGTGAAGAAAACATGGTCCGACTTGATTCGACCTTGGTGATGCCACAGGGCTCTTTCAGACGAACGGCACAATGCCGTCGACAGAGTAGCTGCGAGTTGGTAGGCAAACCGTGGACATTTCGCGTGTCTGGAAATATTTTAAAACTAGCGACCCGCCCGCGACGTCGTATGAGTGGGCTACAATTTATCGCGAAAAAAGCATCCTGTGTTCATCTAGGTTATTGAAAAACAATGGAAAAGTAAACCACCTACGTATTGTATTCTCTTTGCCACCAACGCTTTTTATGCTTTTTGACAGACCTTTTTATTATTTTGTTTCCATGACAACCATTCCTTACAGCAAGTAATCAAAATTTTCCAGTTTTCCGGTAGAAACTTACTATTTTTCGGGATAAAAAGTATTATATGTGTTACTCCAGGGTATAAAGCTATCTCCATTCAAAATTTCATCAAAATCCGTCGCGTTAAAACTCGCCAAATAAACAAACAAACGTTTTCACTTTTATATATATGGATAGCAAACGACACCGTAGTGACTAGCGACCCGCTACTTAGCTCGTGTAAGTCTAGATTTTTTTCTAAATATTTATATGAATAAAAAGTATGTGCACCGCCTGTATCTCACCAACACTCCAGCGTTGTTGCACTATGATACCATAGAATAACTAAAAGTAGGTACGAAGATGTTGCAATTTCCTCAGAGAGCACATCGGACCAACGCATATATATTAAAACATTACAACATTTTAATAAGGCTCTCTACCATCTGCCTCAAATCACTACTCGAGTATTGCGGACTATTGCAAGGAATAACCTTGAAATAACCTTGAGAAACTTATAGTTGCTGGAAAATAGACGGCTTAGGACCAGGGAGCCCGATGCGATAATAAAGTGAAGTTGCTATGATAAGTACGTGTTGGACACGCATAGACTTAGGCTTCCATGGCCAAGACCCTAAGTTACCTATTATTGAAAACATTGCAATCGTTTCTGTAGTTATTACATGAGTAGTGTTTACATTATACGCCAACAAAGTTTTTTTTTACGCTGGGATTACAACATTATTGTAGCATATAAGTGTGTTGCATCTCCCCTCTTTTTCCAAAAAGTGAACTAACATTTACCCCCTGTGATTCCTGCGACAACCTCTCCATCAGAAAAAATACTGGGACTGAAAAAATGATATCCACATCAATATATAAATGTGAAACGTTGTATCTTTGTTTGTTTGTTTTTTTTGTTTGGGGATTTTTAATGCCAAAGCAGCCGATCCGAATAGATTAATCTTTGCAAATAAATTCTGTACAATATAGAGACCAACATAGAATATTTTTTATTCTAGAAAATGATAAGTTTCCAGGGGAAACTGGAAAATGTAGATTACTCGCTGTAAAAAACAATTGCCATGGAAACGCAAAAATAACAAGTCTGTCAAAAAAAACAAGACCGTTCGTTGGTGCTACACTTTTGCATTGGTTTTTAATATCCTAGATGTACATAGGATGCTTTTTTCACAATAAACTGTAGTCCGCGTTGACGAAGTCACGGGCGAAAGCTAGTACATTATATTATTAGCAACCAGATGCGGGTTTATTAAAAATTATACACGATCACACACACTTTTATACTAGTGGATCTGTGGGCTGTAGACCTCGCGTGCACAATCTTTTTTTCAATCAATCTAAGGATACACAGTAGCACCATCTAGTTACCTTATTGTAAAACTAACATTATAACCAAGGTGCTCCATCAATCCCTACCTAGTAGGTAAAGGGCTGATTCTACTGGTAGAAACCTAAAAGTGAGTAATTTACTTCATTTTGAGGAGCTCTTCTGCTACTCACGCCGAAGATCCTTATCAAATCTTCACCAATTTTTTATGAGACTAACATTAAAGTTCTATCTTTCATATAAAAAAGAACCATCGAAATCGGATCATATAAGAAGAAGATATTCATTAGCTCCTTTTTTGCTCTTTTTTGGGGAAGTAAATCAAAAATGCTAAATATTTTAAATAATTCTAAAATCTTATCAAACCTGTATTCTAAGTTTCATCTAGACCGATTGAGAAATGCGACCTGTCGAGGAGAACAGAGATCCGGACAGACATACGAAGGCATTTATACCCAAGCTGAAACGATGTTTCGCTCGCACTTTGCGCTCGCTCAGTCAATTATACTTCACAAAACAAATTTATTACACATGAAATACTTTTAGAAATTAACTAAAGGGAATTTAAGGAACGCAATTGAGAGATAATTGAACACCTTTGACTGCCGACGGAATAGTGGCGTTTCACTCCCGGCATCTTTTCATGCCATCTCACCACCAGCTGCTAGGTTCCGCCTCTTAGCGTGATATTCCTTGCAATATATTATATCAAATTTCATTTAAATCCGTACTCTACTTTCAACAAATACCTAATGTTTCTTCATATAAACTTTGCCATCCCCGTTCACCGCTTTAAAGATGAATTTTCAACTATTATTAAACAAGTGTTTTTATAATCGACTTCACAAAAAGAGACCGTATATGTTTTTTTTTATGTATGTACACCGATTTATTTGCATACCAAAAAAAAACATTGTTTGAAACCTTTGTTTTTATACTCTCCAAGTGATTTCATATAAATTTTATCAAAATTGGTTCAGTAATTGTTCGACAATAAATTGTGTTTTTTTAGTAAACCATTTGATTTTGTGTTTATATTGCCTATTTAAGATTTCTAAACCGATTTGGATTTTTGATTTTGTTGTTGTTATATTCAGAAGAGTAAACTTTCAGTGTAGTCCCATATGAACGTCATCAAAATTGGTTCAGTTCTTTTAATTAGAAAATCTATTTGTTTTATAGTTTATGTTCTCTTATATATAAGGATTTCTGAACCGAATTAGATGATGGTTTTTACTTGAGAAACAAGACTTCCAGTATAGTAATGTTTAAATTGAATCAAAATTAGATTAGTAATTTAAGTTATTAGTTAATCCAATTGAAGTCGATTTTTTGTACCATAGTTTTTTGTGCAGCACTTGCTTAAGACTATATTTACAAAGTGTCAGCATCAAAATTTAATGATATAAAAGCGGTTGGTGCTTTGTCTTGGTGCATGGCCATTTGTTTGTCGTGAAACGTATACGCCACGTACAAATCGTGAGTTATACCGAATTAAAGATCACAAAAACATATGTTTTTTCTGATTATCCTCTGTGCGTCCTGCCACGTTAAACTCCGTCTTTTGACAAACAATATATATTCGGTACATCATAGAGCTGAGCTGAATACACCTCTTGGACACTCAGAGAATATATCCTCCAAATTTCAAATCTCTAGATCCACCGGTTTAGACTCTGCGTTGTCTGTCAGTCAGTAAGTCAGTCATCAGGTACATCACGGTTCTGTTTTATAGGTTTACTAGTGACTCGCCCCGGCTTTACACGGTAAGCGCTCACACCGCGGAATTTTCTCACTTTTAGCATTTATATGTCGTAATTTCTAAAAAACCCAGCAATGAGTGTAATTCAAAATCATTTGCAGTAGTGAGTTTGAACGAAAGACTATTGCCTACTCACGTACTTGACAGACTTGTTATTATTTATTTTCCACGGCAACATGTCATGTGTTGCCCATGTTACTCGCTGATAATGAAGCATTTTATAAATGCAAGAATTTTTAAAATATGTTTAGGATATTTAGAGTTTATACATTAAAACCAACAAACAAAAATACAAGCAATCAAATTTTTCCTCTTTAAAATATATGTGTTGAAGTTGATTAGTGTAGAAGAATATGTAGCTTATTATTGTTTATCTTTACATAAGTTAACATTCTATTGCCGTCACCCCAACTGATGCTCGTTGCAATTGACATCAATAAGTGCCGTTCGTCTGCAAGGTTTTGTAGGTTTTCATAGCAAAATATTTAAAAATAACCATTTATTTGTGCTATTTGAAAATTGTGATTTAATGTAATGTGATAAGTTATTTTTTTGAATGACAAATGACGGTATTTTATTTTAGAAAGTGGATGCGAATATTTTCGAAAATTTGATTTCGTCTAATTTGGTATGAAATGATCGATAATTAACTGTATAACCATAGTATATGATTTATTTTTCCATGTGTTCTTTTTATGTGTCGATGACATTGAGCCAATTATACCAAATAAGACCGCCCATAAGGTTTCATTTGGTATGATTGGCTCAAAACTATAAGAAAAGCGGAGCGTCACGGCCAGTAGCGTAATTCAAAATATTTGATGGCGGAGCTTGATGACATAAAATGGGTGTTTACTTACTTATGTCAAAGTATTGACGTAGGTAAGTTTTCCACATTTTCCAATGCTCGATTTATTAAATGTCTTTCACAAGCTACTTGTATTAATAGCGCAATGGAACAGTAGATTATAAAATATCGGTGTCAATTTGAATTATGTAACCTAAACCATACTCCCCTCGTGCTAATAATTTCTTGAGCGGACTTAAGAAAAGAGTCGATGTACATCTGACAATCGGCTAACTGCAACCTAGCTTTTGGCAATTTTGTGCTATTAAAAGATCTATTTTCTAATGAGAAATATCAGTAAGTGCGGCTAAGAAAATCGATCTAAATCATCACAATTTGGATTTTAGTTTTTGTGGTGTTAAACAATTGAGAATAAACTGTATTACCATAGTATAGGATTTATTTTTCTTTCTGATTTTTAAACGTCAAACCTAGAAAGGAACTTAGCAAATACGTGCAGTTCCAAAGCTTTCTTTTTATAATAACTCACATAAAATAGGTCTAGATATCGCGTGATGTATATGATACATGTTGTTGAAACTTACGCTATTTTCAATAAACTAACGTAAACATTGCGCGCCTCGTGCTAATAATTTTATGAACGGATTAAACAAAACGAACAATGCATGCCGAAGAAATTGCTAAATTTGACCTAAAAATTACTGCTTTTGTGCTATTTTTAAAATATGCTTTGCTAATATACTAATAAGATCTATTTTCTAATGAGAAATATCAGTAAGTGCGGCTAAGAAAATCGATCTAAAATATCACAATTTGGATTTTAGTTTTTGTGGTGTTAAACAATTGAGAATAAACTGTATTACCATAGTATAGGATTTATTTTTCTTTCTGATTTTTAAACGTCAAACCTAGGAAGGAACTTAGCTAATACGTGCAGTTTCAAGGCTTTCTTTTTATAATGACTCCCATAAAACAGGTCTAGATATCGCGTGATGTATATGATACATGTTGTTGAAACTTACGCTATTTTCAATAAACTAACGTAAACATTGCGCGCCTCGTGCTGATAATTTTATGAACGGATTAAACAAAAAGAACAATGCATGCCGAAGAAATTGCTAAATTCGACCTAAAAATGACTGCTTTTGTGCTATTTTTAAAATATGCTTTGCTAATATACTAATGAGATCTATTTTCTAATGGGAAATATCAGTAAGTGCGGCTTAGAAAATCGATCTAAAAATTTTCAAATTTACTCAGTTTTTATTTCACTAAATGAGTTATCAAATACTTGACAATGAACTGTATTACCACGAGATAAAATTTATTTTTCTATTTATCAAAAATATGTAGAAACTTAGTGCAAAACAAGCCAAATAAGTCAGATGGAATATTATACCATATTGCAACGTATTAAAATTTATTTTCAATCCGCATACCTCGCGATTGCTAAGAGGTATTTACATGAGTTTTTAAATTAAAAACGTGTTCTTGCATCTGCTTTTCACCTATTAATTAGGTTCAGATGTACCACATCACTAGCGAATGTCAAGGAGTAAGCGAGCTGATTTTTCTTAGGTGTGAGGTTGCCTTTAGGAAGCGTCAAATGAAAATACAAGCAACACACACCTGAAAAACATAAACCCTTCTTCTGGACATTATAAAACCGCTATGAGAATAGCGCCCTGTCTAGCAACCTCTCTGGACAGCCTCACGGGGATAACTCACGTCAACAATAAGTTTTATTAACAGTTACTTACGTTGATGATATGGCGTCTACAATTAAATATTAAATACTCGTTTAGGAGCTAAACAGCATAGTTATATATTAATACTCGAGTTAAAGAGTTTTAAGTTAATGCGGGTGCGAGTTATCACCTGTTTAAGAGAGTGTTATGGCAGGTTGTGGAGGGTTAAACTTGTACTAGATATTAATTATTCTGTGGTTAAACGCTATAATATGCTGTGTCAAAGATCTAGAGATGATTTGTTACAAGATGATGGTGTTGATATCGGGAGATATGCTTCATTCACGCGCACATTGCGGAGATTTTCGCAAGGAAAGATGAGATGTGACTTGAGACGAGTGAAATGTGGGCTCTGTTATTAAATAGGGCGTTATACCAACGTTATACATATTCGCTGTGCATTGCTGATTGCTGCGCAATCTTACCTAATTTAAAACTAGTGGTTCTGCGAACAGTAGACCTCGCGACACAGAATAAATAATAGTACAATTACTCGCGAGCACAAACTTTTTTGCAACAATCTAGTTGTGCACAGTAGCGCCATCGAGTGACCCTATTGTGTAACCCTGGTGCTAAATCAATACCTGGTAGTTAAAGGGTAGATTTCACTGGTAGATAAGAAAAAGTGAGCAATTTAATGCATTTGAGGAGCTACTCTGCTCATCACGCCGAAGTTCCTCATCAATTCACCATTTTTTTATGAGACCAACTTAAAGTTACCTTTCAAATAAAAAAGAACCATCTAAATAGGACCTCATAAGGCGGAGATATTCAGTAGCCCCCTTTTTAGCCCAATTTCGGAGGAAGTCCCCCCCCCCCCCTCTAATCATAAAATCCCCGACGATAAAAAAAACTATAAAGTCGTAAAATCTGTACCTATACCAAGTTTCGTCCAGACCGGTTGTAAAATACGACATGAGGAGGAGAACAAACAAACTGACAGGTGTAAGCAAATTGATTGAACTTGAAGCAGAGAGCTCGCTTCGCTCGCTCGGTCATTTAGAATCTAAGGTGCTTTGCAAAGCGTAGGTAATTTAAATCGAAATTAAAAGTTTCCATTAGCTTCAACTTAAAGTATCACTAATAATATCACTGACCTGCATCATACTCACATATACATATTTTTCATAAACGCACGTCTACCTTATGTTTTTGTTCATGAAGGTATAGGTAAGGTAGATATGTACAGGACAAAAGTCATGGACGTAGGGAAACGAATCACAAAGCTGAAGTTGGAGAGTGGTGGCAGATGGACAAGGGCTGTGACGGTATGGTGGCCAAGAGAAGGACGGATATTATACCACTATGAGGTATACCACCAGCACAAAGGTCAGACGACGTCATGAAGGTGGCAGGAAGGCGGTGGATTAGCTTAGCGTAGAACCGGAAACAGTAACGAGCTTATGAGGCCTTTACCCATATAGGTTCATATAGCTTAATATAGAAGTACTAGCTGCGCCCCGCGGTTTCACCCGCGTGAGGGATGATGATGATGATGATGATGATGAAAAGTATCTTATGTGCTATTCCAGGGTATGCTAATACCCTCCATTCCAAATTTCATCAAAATCCGTTCAGCCGTTTGAGAGTGAAGTATGATTCTCATTTATTATTTATATGCTACTCTCGTCACCACTATAGGAAAATTATAAAAAAATGCCTCCTAGTTGCACCCCTATGGTTGACACAACTTTTTTTTTTTTAATTATAATCTGTCGAACCGTTCTCAAATTTTAGCGAAACTAATGCACGGATACATTTATAATTATTATATATATATAATTATATATATATATATATAATTATATAATTATATAATTATACAATTATTATATAATAATTTATATATATAACCTGACTTTGTTTTATATAATATATACCACGTTTTGTCACGTCCTACGGGAACGTGATAAAAAGTATCCTATGTCCTTTTCCTGGTTCTAAGCTACCTGCCCACCACTTTTCAGACAAATCAGTTCAGCTGTTCTTGAGTTATAAATAGTGTAGCTAGTGTAGTGTAGTGTAGTAACTAACACGACTTTCATTTATATATATACATTTGTCAATATTATATCTCCAATTTCTTAAGTGTTTCTTTTCTCCTGATACTTAGAAATACTTTTTTAAATATAATCACACCATTTTATGTTTATGGGGAGGTAAGTATACTCACTTTTAATAACTTTATTTGTCAATTTTGTATCTCAATTTTTTTAAGTTTTCTGCTCTCCTGGTACTTAGAAATACATTTTTTTAATATAATCACTACTTATTTAATGTTTATGGGGAGGTATACTCACTTTTAATAACTTTATTTGTCAATGTCATATCACCAACTTATGTGTTTCTGCTCTTATGGTACATAGAAATGCTTCAAAAAAAAAAAAATTACACTATTTAATGTTCATGTGGAGGCATACTCACTTTTAATAACTTTATTTGTCAATTTTGTATCTCCAACTTCTTAAATGTTATGCTCTCCTGGTACTTAGAATTTAATTTTTTGTTTTGTTTTTTCAAATCTTAAAGAAAACGATACTACTTTTTTCCCCTATTTCGGGATCAAAAGTAGCCCATGTTTGTTAGTTTAGTTAATCTCCAGGATATAAGCTATCGTGGTACCAAATTTCATCCAAATCCGTTCAGCTGTTCGAGCGTGAAGGAGCAACAGTGTAACTTAAGTTTTTCTTCTCTCCTGGTACTTAGAAATACATTTATAATAATAATTATACTATTTAATATTCATGGGGAAGGTAAACTCACTTTTAATAACCTTATTTGTCAATGTCATATCTCCAACTTCTTAGGCGTTTTTGCTCTCCTGGTATTTTTGAAATACTTTTTTTTAAATATAACCACACTATTTAATGTTCATGGGGAGGTATACTCACTTTTAATAACTTTATTTGTCAATGTCATATATCCAACTTCAGGTGTTTCTTCTTTCCGTGGCGGTCTCGGCTTAGAATAAGACCCCTCCCAATCCTCCCCGTGGATGTCGTAAGAGGCGACTAAGGGATTATACACCGGAAGGTGGGCAGCAGCGTCCTCCGAGCACATTTGCTACACTGCGGTCACCAATCTGCCTGCCAAGCGTGGTGACTATGGCAACCCCCCCCCCCCAATATGATAGACACACCAAAAAGACGGCCCCCAACGGATGGTTGCTAACTATTGGTCTCATACAAAAGCTCAGAGTTGCGCAGCGTGCCTATGCTCGGTGTTTCACTACGTGTAGAATCAGAAATGAGAAAATCCGTAGAAATTGATATTGTATGGAGGATGGGAAATGTATGAATGAATTGTAGGAACAGTGGCGTAGCGTGAGTTTCCGGAATTTTTTCACCCCCTATTTTCTTTTATTCCAAATCTCTTTATACATTGAAATGATTAAAAGACGCCAGCAGAGTGATCGTAAAAATGTTGATCTATTTTTGTTAGTGTGGAAAATAATATAAGTATAACATGGAGCTAGGTATAATGAAAAAATAACGCGAGCGAAGCGAGCGCGAAAATTTTGATCTATTTCCACTCGTATCAATGCTGAAATTAATTGATAATAATCTGAATCTTAATTGCATGGACAAGCACAAAAGGCGCGAACACGCGAAGCGAGAGCGAAATTTGAGTTATTTTTATCAATATTTTATTTAATGTAGTTTTGATACAAAAAATACATATATAATTATGCACTGCAATGAGTAATAAAAACCGCGAGCGCGAAAATTTTGAATTATTTTCGTTCAATGTACGAAACGAAACATAATGGCTAATCATAGGAAAATAATGAAAAATACTATAATAGAGATCACGAAAATTTTGGGCTTCTATTTTTGACCTGAACAAAAAAATCAAAAAATAAATCCTAGACCTCTTGACAACTAAAACTCGTAAACAAAGTGCGGAGCCGTTTTGGAGAGAAGATGTATTCGTTCGTGAGTAGATATCTAGTTTTATTACTGTTTAGTATTTTTTCGTAGTTCTTTATTATTGTAAACATTATGTCATTTATTGTACTAAGCTATACACAAAAAAAAGTTTTGTTCGGCGAGTTCCCGCCATTATCTTTGGGTGCTTAGCTTAGAATTATTATAATGAATTATTATAATATTTTTTACTTATTTTAGAAATGAAATGTTATAGATAAACCGAGGAGGGGTTTATCAATATACTATAGTAGCTCGGATGGCATACTTGGAATGGAATAAGTCAAATGGAAAATAATCAGTCAAACGACTTGCTTAGGACATTGGTTTCTATGCATTTGGCTACATTTTTTTGAATCTCTAGGGGGGGGGCAGCTGCTAACCCCCCCCCCCCCCTGCCCCCCTCTGGCGACGCCCATGTTTACAAGCAAAGTACTCCTGAGCCAGCTTAAGGTAAAAGGTTCTAAGGTTCTATAAGGGTCTATAGGGTTTGTCTAGGTTTTGTCCAAAACTCTTAATACTCTGCGGGAAAATTCAAATCTCAGGAACTCTCAAAGAATCTCTCTAGAGACCATCTAGAGACCAAGATAAGTTAATAGTTAGGCACCTAAGTACCTACTCATATCTATAGATACTTCTTCTTATTCTTTATCTTATTTTGAACTTGTATTTTGTATTTTTACAATAACACTTCCAACAAAAATTACATGAATTGTAGTGCGAAACACTTCCAATCTACCTATTTTAAAATTTCAATGTCGTGATGACGTCACGTCTTGATGTGATTTCTATTTCGCCAAATATGACTCAATTGATGAAACAAACCCCAATAGATACGATTCCCAACTAGTAATTATCAAAAATCAAGTATTACATTGAAGCTAGATGTCGTTCTTGAGGCATAAACTCAATATAAAATAACTAGGTCTTGTTAGATTACTTTAGTCTGTAACTTCGTTAGTACTGAACGAAATTAAAGACCAAAGGTACCGGAAGAATCAGAAAAGTACGTTCTTTCCATTCATCAATTAAACGTAAATCGGTAATCATTTTTCCCAATAAAACCACAGATAAAAATGACGTAAGAAAAACAAAACGTCAAACACCAATACGGTGAACTATATTTTGTCTCTTTTTTTTTTGGTTGTGGGGAAGAGAGATAGAAATATGTAAATAGCTCTTCGAAATTTTTTATCGTGTGAACTTCATTTGAAAACATGAACTCGTCCTACCGATTACACCCAAAACTGTTAGTTTAGCGAGCACACGAAACTTTTTTCCGTTGTCTTAATGTGCTAACCCGTACTAGGCGTACAGATCACAAGATCCGAAGTTCTCCTGGCACCGTAGCAAAGCCATAAAACTTAGGCTTTCTTCGTGGTGAGGATTCGAGGTACGACCGTAGGGAACTTATGGGACAACTTTTTATGCCTGTTTTCGACCGTGGGAAAATTCGAGGATCGAGATCAAAGGGGTGAGCTTATGTAGCGGAAAAGATAGAATAAATCACCCAATAGGAGAGCTTCGCGTGTTTTGGGAAAAGTATAAAAGCCCATACTACAAAGAATATTACTACAAAGCATTCGTCAAGTTCCCGTTTGCTGAAGCAGTCGAAGACAAGAAGCTCTCCTACAAGTGACCATAACGTAGGCATTCAGTACATCGCACCAAAGTTTATCAGGGCTCCGATAGCCAAACTCTGTAACCGGGCTATGCTATAAATTCTAATATAATCCGTGTTGTATCTTTTATAGTTAAAAACAATAAACCACCTATAAAGTGTTACCGAACTGTGTTTCTCTTCATCTGACTCCTGAACGTACGTCCTGAGCTCGAAGAAGTCTCATTATCTCTCAACTCGGACCCCGCACCTACTGCGAGAGTGCATCAGACCTGTTATTACGCCAAACAGACGTGGTGATTACATCACATTACATCACATCACATATTATGCGGAAGTTTGTATGTGTGCGTGTGTGTTAGTGTGTGTATGTGTGTGTTTGTTGCTCCATTACTCTCAAACGGCTGAATGGATGAAATTTGTTATCATTTTAAAAGATTTTGAAAAAAATGAAATAATAGAAGCTTTTTTGTTTGATACAAATTTGACGAAAAATCCTAAGGTTTTGAAGCTTTTTGAAGAATATGAAGGAATTGTCAAAATGACGTGTCAAAGTGGCAAAGTTTGTATTGAGAAATCTAAATTATACACATAGAGATACTTTTCATTAATATCATTCCACGCGGGTGAAACCGCAGGGCGCAGCTAGTAGATATATGCACGAAATATCATTCAATGGGGTGAGTGGGGAGAGGCCCATGTTCAGCAGTGGATGTTTTCCCACAGATAATGTGATGTGATGTGAAGGTAAGTTACCTACTTACAGTAATCGCAGCGGAAGTTTGTGTCTCGGAAGTTGTCTGCTAGTCTCTGCGCAAACTGCTATTTTTCAGGTGCAATCCCAATGTTGAAGGTGAAGAAAGCATTGTATAACTGCCTCGCTCACTCGCTTATGTTTTTCGCATATTCTATCTCGCTCTTATTTTATGCTGTTTTATCCCCACAACAGTACCTGCGCAATCGTTCACAGAGCCTAACTTCACAAACATAAAGATTGGCTGCTAATACTGTACCTAATCTAAGACAAATTTTATATTATGATTAGCTGTACCAGCCGTTTTGCACGCGTGGTCATTTCATTTAAAAGTAGCCCATACGTGTTATTACTGGACCAAAAGTACCTATAAAGTACAACATACTACATTATTCCGCCAAATACTTTTTTATCGATCGCTCGGCATCTAATCATCGGATTAAGATACCAACTACCCCAGTTTTTAGTCAAACTCTAAGCTATCCAACACAGGTCAAAGTGGAAAGAGCCGATGAACTCGCGAAGTCAACAGCACTAAGCAATAGCGCCCAGGACTAATATGACAAAATCCCCCTGTCCTTAGTCAAGAAGAAGATCCGCGAGGAATCAGTACGCAAATAGCAGGACCGATATGAAACCTACAGCACAGGGGCCGACACCAAAAAAAAAAAACTCCCAAATGCACCAATGCATACCGGCTGCCGCGAACTATAAAGTTGACAACCACGCAAGTGCAGGTCTTGACGGGACACAAGGGAATAGCCGAATATCATCTATACAGGTTCAGACTGAAGGATAGTCCAGGTTGTGAGTATGACCCTGGTGTAAGTGAAACCGTTTGGCATGTGTTACTGGAATGCCCCCGATTCTCAGCCGCGAGACAAGACCTGGAAACCCGAATTGACAGGACACTGGAGGAGTCGGATCTACACAACATTCTTAAAGATCCAAAGTGCAGACCAGCTTTCTTGTCTTTTGCCGAAAACAACTTCCGTAGCGGCCAGACGTAACAGCGACCTTCCAAAAAACCACGACCTCAAGACGCGAACCACACATTTACCATTAGTCTCCAGCAGGCCACTGTCCAGAGCAGCACCACCTTATCACATATTCTGGCCTGCGGAGAGACTGGAGTGCCAGGGATTAGGCTGAGAGGTGTGCCTCATTTCATTTCATTGCTCGCTGCGCTGGGACAGGATGCGTATAATATCACCTGCATAATCAGCGTTGAAGCAATGGTGGTCGATTACTAGAGGGGTGAAGTCGCTAATCGGTTGGGTTGCATAAAGGCCTTACAGTACCATGAGGTGGTCGTGTATGAGAATAGAGGTGAAAACATCAGTTTCCTCAAAAAACATGCAACGAAAACCGACAGCTGGGGACACCTCGTATCGGACTCTAGTACCATAAGTGGCTCACAACGCGTTCAGCAAAAAAACGGAAACCTCTGCCACAAACGCCGCTGCACACCAGAGTCAAAAGCGTAATCCATCGGGTCACATCAGAGCTTTCGTGGATGCCTTCAGCTGTGCTGCGCAGAGTCTCCTTGGGCTAACACCAACCCTTCCGAACAGAGAGAACGCCGAAGCATGCCCACGCATTCAGGAACCACAACCTGCCCGGACGAGAGCCGACATGGATCAGGTCAGTCCACCTCGCCTCAAATGTACCGAATATATAAAAAAAAAAAAAAAAAAAAAAAACCTATAGCTACATTATCAGCGAGTCAGCGAGTAAATTGGCATCGGAGCCACGGGACCTCGCAATAAACGCCTTCATCAAGTTCCTAGCCATAACAAATGCAACCATGGTGGTTAATACGAGAATATACAAAAACATCCTGCAGTGCTATGAGCTGGGAAGTGAAAATCTTTTGAAGCAGAATCTCGAGGTGGAGGCAGCTGCCATCTACAACAACAACAACAACTCCGCCCTTGTCCTAAAGGGAGAGATGACGGCTCGTTACATGGCAGCATTCAATGCAACAAGTGGTTTTGTGGCTCTGGACGAGGGGAAGATACCTATTGCTTTATTACAAGTATAAATTATAGATAGATAGATAGATAAACGCTTTATTGCACACCAAATAAATCATACACAAGAATAGACATTAAACTTAAATAGAGTACAATGGGCGGTCTTATCGCTTAAAGCGATTTCTTCGAGACAATCGTTGAATTGAGAGAAATACATTTAATTGTCACGGACGGTGGTGCTCCATCATAAACAAAAATAAATAAATATAAAAGGTACGTGACCTTAAACAACTAATCTAGTTAAAACTATAGATAGATAGAATATAGATTATAAATATAGATTTATCAAGTTACATATAATTGTTTTGACATCTATTAGCTCCCAATAAAGCTAAGGTTAAATTAATTATTCATATGACATCTTTTAAATAAGTAGGTACTCATGAATAAATTTATTTCTATTATGTTATAGATATATACATGGCTCTATATATGTTATTCATTTTTGCTACACCTACCAAATTGATTACATCAAAATTGGTATATTGGACTACAGGTGGTTTACAGGTGGTACTGTGTATACCTAAGTAGGTATATTGTATCTAAATTAATTAGAAAAGTAAAACTAATCGCATTAGAAGCCGTGAAACAAATAATCTCCGAATCTCGTACTTTTAGTAAACACGAATGGTATCGATTAAAGACCCATAATTCCAAACAAAGTATCGATATTTGAACCCGATACCAGCATCGAGAGAAAGCACGCGTGCACAAAGAAAGGTGTGTACCACCATAGCAAGAAAAGGTTTAAGAAAAAATCGAATTGATTGCCCTCTCCGTGCGTAAACATGTCCGCGACCGCTCTCGTAAAGTGTAAGAGGATATTTTTAATGGCGTCGATATTTAATATTTATTGCGACACAGACACCCAATATGAACGGCGATTTGTATAAATAATCAAGTTGGATCGATAGCTTCGCTTCAAGTAGAGATACGAGGAATTTAGGCTCTGCAAGGAACTTTAAACCTTTGGGTTAAGGTCACATATCGCTCGGGGGTTTCTACTGTTAAGATAGGGAAAGAAGGTTTTAAAAAAGAAGGAGTCCACACCTCCAAACAAACGAGTGAAGCATAGCAAATGGCGGCTGCGTATGTGTGCGCGAGCGGATAATTTGTAGTGTTTTGTGGTTGATACACAATTTCATCGCAAAATACTGCATTGTTTCTGATTGATTTTTCGTAAGAACTTGATAGAACTAACACATCTAACAAGGTCGAGATCTTGCTGCGACGTGGCTTGTGCGGATCAGTATGTTTTTGTCTTGGGTGCTTCACTTTCGATTTGGTGATGTGGAATCCGTCTATTTTTAAACATTCTTGGAGTAGGGCCTAGTTAGAGATTTATACACAATGATGTAGATAGAGTAACGTTTCGAGCAAATATCGACTTGAGTAGAAATATAGTAAAGTAACCAGTTGACACCGTATTTAAACGTTTATTGTATTTTTAGTTACGCATTTTTCGATTTATTATACATTTAGTTTAACTTTTCATGGGCCTAAGTTTTTAGGTACCTACACAAGCAATTTATAGTGAAGAAGTAGTAAAATCGTAACGTATTCACTGAGAAACAATTTTTTAAAAACATTGTTTCAGAAACAAAACCTATGTGTTTCAAAACCAATACTTTTGTTTCAGAAACGCATAACAATGTATTCACTGAGAAACAACTGTTTATAAACAATGTTACTTGATGTTTCAGAAACTGTGTGCCCGAAACATTGTTTCTCTGCGAATACATGGCTAAACGGTAGATATAAGGCCGGAGCTCACAAAAATTAGTACTCTGTGCTTTATACTTGAGATTGTCTTTAACTTATTCTGTGGTTTACCTACGTTTCAAGCAAAAATTGTGATCAAGTGAAATAGAATTCATGTTTTTTTCTATTTTTTTCTGACCAAGAGCAGACGAATCCAAATTCTGTACGCCTTGACACAGACAAGCTTTTGGAAATGAGGCAAGCGAAACCTACATATTCACCAATAGAGATATCAAATTACAAAAAGATATGATCGTAATAAAAAATAATTTGATTCGTATTAATGCGATCGTGATTAGAAATGACAACATTTTTATTGTAAAACATTAAAATTAATGAATATTTGAGGAATGTGGTTAAAATACGTCTACATTTATACAACTAACCTAAGAACTACTGAATGTTCCAATTTATGTATTACCGGCATTAAGTACTACTGATGAGGAACCTGAACATAAATATATAAATAAATATATTTGGGACCATTCCACACCAATTACCTAGCCCCAAACTAGGATATGCTGTAATATGGGCACTAGATAACGGTTAAACATACATAAATACGAATATCACATCATGACTCGGAAACAAACATTTCTGCTCATTACACAAATGATTGCACCTTGCAGGATTCGAACCCGCGACCGTTTGATTTCGTTCCTAGGGTCTCTAGCCACTAGCTAGACCAACTGCAGTTTTTTTTTACCTATTTTTTTCTTAATAAGTAGGTAGCCAGACGTACCAAGACGCTTTAATGCTTTTTTTTGACGATTTGTGAGAGCTAATATGAAAGTAGATAATATGTTGGTTCTAGTTTTGGTTTTTCCTCTGAACCTAAAGCTGCATTCGCAATTTCGCATTCACAGAAAAAACTACAAAATCGGGATCGGAAGCACAAAAATATCGATATCTATTCTTATAATAAAGCACTAAGTACCAAAACATCTGTACAATGAAGATATTTAAAAAAATGTTCTAGGGTACTTAAAATAAGCTACTGAACAAGTTTTTTTTTTAAATCGTGTCTATATGTTTGTGCTCTCATACTGGAACGATTGCGATGCGGTTTTCACTGTAGGATAGCTTAGGGTTTGACTTAAAAACAGGTGTACTTGGTATCTCAATCTGATAAGTAGAATTCGATCAATCGATAAAAAACCGTTTGGCGTCTGAACGAAGTTTGATGATTTTGGTACTTTTGGTTCTGGAATATCACAGGGTCCTTGTATCCCAGGAAAATAACCACGCGGGTAAAGCCGCGGGCACATCTAGTATTTAAATAAGTTGACATAAAAACATATAAAAATAAAAGATGCAGTAACCATGGTGAAACTTAGAACGGCCAATCACAATTAAATGCAAGTACCTACTACATTTCTTGTCTGTTCTATTAAGCTTTGAGGAATTCCCTAGTCAGGAGCCAACTCTGAGTGCAGCAAGCATGTCATGGTAAAACTTAAAATCAGCTATCATAATAAAACGCGTACGCGAAAATTTCCTGTCTGTACTGTTGACCGCCGAAGAGTTCCTTTATCTGGAGCTAATCCTGGATGTCGATTCTGGTCATGCTTACTATAAAAATGCATTGTCATCGGATTTGAACCAACATGTAAAATTTCAACTCCGTGGGATAAGAGGAAGCTCGCGGCGCTCCCTTGTCAAGTCCAGTAAGCTGACTCACGTTATAGGTTCTATTGTGTATAACAGGCTTCCCAGAGACTATACAGGCTGTCCCAGGAAGAAGTGATAAGCGGAAGTCCACAGGTAGAGCACTCCCAGGGGCACCAGGATAAACCCCATGTATGTTCCGCGATTTTTGATATTTTAGGAGTTATACAGTTTATGTTTTTTTTTTTCATAAAACTTCAGTTTTCGATACAAACTTAGTAATTTTGATCAAACCTTACACTTAACTGGCCTTAACTTATGGCTTAACTTTAAGTGTATAGTATTTGACGACCGGTTGGTCTCGTGGCTAGTGATACTAGGTACGTAATCAAATGGTCGCGGGTTCGAATCCTGCCAGGTGCAATCATTTGTGTGATGAGCAAAAATGTTTGTTTCCGAGTCATGGATGTTGTAATATTTGTATATATTTATGTTTATCCGTTATCTAGTACCCATAGCACAGGGTATCCTAGTTTGGGACTAGGTAATTGGTGTGGAATTGTCCCGAATATATTATTATTATTATATATTATTATTTTATTGCCAGTGAATTGAAAAAGTTTTAAATATAGGAACAAAAAACTTTATACCCAATTTTTTTAGGTACACCTCCAAACTTTGAAGAGATATTTTGCTTTAAACAAAATTTGAAGTTATTCTTTTATTTTTTTGTAGGTTTTTATTAATTACAATATAATTTTAATGTTCATAAAAGGGTCACTACTGGATTACCAACATACAAAAAAAACAACTGAATACTATTGTTAGTTTGGTTAAAATTACTAAGTTTATTTGTATCGAAATCTAGAGATTCGTGAAAAAAAAACAGAAAATGGAATAAATCCTACGAGTAAAATATCAAAAATCGCGAAACATACATAGGGATGGGGGCTATTCGGATGCCCTGAAAGTGCCCTACCTCGGGACCTCCGCTTATCACTACTTCCTGGGACATCCTGTATAACCGCTCCCAGTATGACCTGCTTTATAACTAGACTGAAACGCTGGCTTATCGACCAAATATTCTACTGCTCTGACGAATTCATGAAGATGTAATTATTATAATTATGTATTGACATGTTATTATTTTTACTCAAACAATGCTAGTAATGTGGTCATTGTTTCGACAACCTTCTTTAGGCAAAGACGATCTTGCCGCGCTGCTTCAATAGGCGCCAGCAAATGTGTACTTATGGAATTTCATTATTGTCGTGTGTTGCGGTCAGCAATGTCCTTTGAAAATCCATTATTGTCGAGTTTTGTCGTAGTATTATTATTTATTCTGTGGGTTTGTTAACCCCGAACGCGAAAAGAGAGGCGGCGTAGCTCCCAGACGAATGGACCGTTTTTGATGGTTTTTTTTTCTATTTAAAACTTTATGCACGAAAACAGTGTACAGAGGAGGACTTAATGCTATGACATAATTTTTTGCATAAAGTCATCCTGGTTGTGCAAGAAAGATGTGTATAGGCGTGCACTGAAGATATGGACAGTAAAATGAAAATAAAGATAAATGAATTGGACTGAATTCATAAAAATAAAACTTTTAATGTATAATGATTAAAATATATATATAATATATATATATTATATATATATTATATATATATATATAATATAATAAAAATAAAATACATTTTAAATATTACAAAATTAAACAACCAGTGTTGTTAATAAGTATTTTTTAAATGCTCTCGAGTTAACGGTTTAACATTTTCTTTAGTTTGACATTTTCTAATGTCGATTGGAAGTGAATTCCAGAGACGGACTGCTGAAACCTGGAAGGAGTGATCAAGGAAAGAAGTGGTATGAATAAGGAGTGGCTAATATAAGAGTGTTTGAAGAGCGAAGTTGCTTGTCATGAGTGCTTGATAGGAAGTTAAACTACTTACTACCTTAAAACTACCTACTTACTTCTTACATCTGTACCTACAAACTTTAGCTCAGTGTTGATTCAAACATTTTATCTATACGAGATTATTTTATAATGATTTTCTTTTTCTATATCGTGTGAAGCGCCGTAAAAATATACAGGAGCGGAATTGGGATATCCACAGAGAGCATCGCACTCCTATCCAAAGGACGTTCTGTTTGTTGACTCACTTATTTCGATACGAGCGGCCTCATTGTACCGCGGACAGGCGCGGACTCGGGAACGGCTGGATGATGGGCCAAACGGGGCGGTAGTGACAATACTTGTGTTTATAAAAAATGGGTAGGTACTTTCCATAAAAGATTGTGATAAACTGATAACACATCCGTTTGAACTTTCAAGATTCCGTGTCGACATTATCTATAGTGAGGAAATCTGGAAAATGTTGATTGTAAGGAACGGTTGCCATCACAGAATGGTCTGTGGTTGCCATGGAAACGAAATAACAAGTCTGTCAAAGACTTCAAGAGCATTGGTGCTATACCTACTTTAGCTTTGGTTTTTAATATCCTACAAGAAAATAGGTCGTTTTTTTCGCGATAAACAGTAGTCCGCGCGTACGAAGTCGCGGGCGGGAAAGCTATTACAATATAAGTAGGTATATGCTATATTACTATATTAGATAATATTATTGACAGAAAAGATTTGTTTTATTGTATGTTTATTTAGTTGTGTGTTGTAAACTCAAAAAATAATTAACCTATTTTAAAAATTCTTTCTACAATAGAAAGCTACAATATTAGCAATTAGCATGGATAGCATATTATTTTTCAAAAAAATTGAGATTCCTACGAAAATTGCATTAATGCAACCCAAGTATTAGGGAAAAATCAAGGAAAAATTTGGACTTATGTGAAACAAAAACCAAGCTTTTGACTATTTTGAAGCAATTTTAAATTAATATAAAAAATACTATACAAAAGACTATTACAAAAGAATCCTTAACACCAAGGTATCAGAAATTTGCCTATAAAAGTCATTATTTGGCGTGCGCTGCGAAAACTATTGATTGAATAATGTACATGTATAATGTACATGTTTAAAGTACTCATCTTAATAACTGTTTATTGTTCAAATTAGTCAATCAACGTTTTGTACAAATAAATATTTAGAAAAACCCTTTGCTACCCGTGCGGAGCCGGGGAGAGTCACTAGTTACCAATAAAGCACGATTAAATCTTCTGACTCTCACTCACGTTGTATGTAGGTATGAATGTATGTAGGTATCTATGCCTGTTCCTTTGTGGTACTATATAGAACAAACGCGTGGGCCGATTTTGATGATTCTTACGTCAACAATAATGAAAAAAATATGAAAGCCGACTAACTATGTTAAGTGGGGTATCATTTAATAGTATTTGAAAATATTTTTTAGGTTTCTCTTATCATTTTTCATTTCGAATTACCATTAATTAGGATCTACAATTTAAAGTTGATTAGCAACCATTATTACTTAAATTTATGCCTCTTTTTAGTTTTGTTTGAAGTCGGGTTTTTATTTTTCACTTTCTATACTTCTGTGACTAGTTATCTACTAATCAAAGCTAACAGTACACATATCAGGCTATATTTGTAGGTACTGTGCTATTACTAATGACAGAGTACTGTTAAACCCCCCATTCCTATAAAAATTAAACGAGTCGTTTTTCCAACGTCTCGTTATTTTTGGACCTTTTTTGTATGGCGTTTGTGTCAAGAGCTAACGGACAGTAAGCGAAAACGGTTTTAAGATATAGGAACCGGCCATTAGTGATCATATTATAAGGAGGTAAACCTTAATGTGTTTAGGATTTAGCATTAACGCCTGCTTAGCGAGAACATATTAATGGGTGAAAATTTGGATGACGATGTAGTGGTTACGGTAACTGATTTAGTTAAAGGCATGTGGCGTGCAGAGGCATGGATGATGTGGGTTCGCATCCCATCCGTAATCAAAATATGTCCTTTATAAAATTATGAGGTAAATTTGTTTTAAGTTTGTCACCGCTAATCTCCGGAAGTATGAAAAGCTACACTATTCCAGATTGACATATCTCCCCAAATCTGCCTTCTGGATCCGTCCCCACAGCGTAACTCGGTAGAAGCCCGTAGACATTAACATTGGTTTTACTATTACAAAAACAAAAGCAGACTTAATAAATCTCCGAGCTGCGATTTCCGGAAAGCGCTTCAGATAGGAATGGCGATCAAATAAGGAAGTCGTTCGGGACACCCGCTCGCGATTGCGGGATTGCCATAAATAAGTTTTAACCAACTCCTGCGTTACCTAGGTGTTTTCATTATGTTTTAATGTTGACACCCCTTTGGAGATATACAAAAGGTTTTGTAGTGTGTTTTTTTTTAGGTGATAACTTCTTGATTTATTTGTCAGAGCTTGGTTTCTTTGGTTTCCCAAACACACTCTTACTACCCCGACCATAGAGTTTTTTTTGTTTTTTACTCGGATACTCTGTCACTTAAGAAGGCAGCATCATTTTCTCAATTATCACTATAGGCATAGTAATTGTAAACCAGCGCCACTAGGGTGATGATCTGTAGTGCTATTACCGATCTTGGCTGCAATCAGATTGTCCCTATCACCTGCACATAATGGAGCGTGTTAGAGTCGAAATTGCTAAGAAAATATGAAAATCTATTTGCAACATTGATCGGTAATAGCACTAGGTACTGGACCTGGACTAAGAGTGCTGACAGAAAATTAAGGCAAGTGAATTTTTTGTCTCTCTTTTCCGTGTTCAAGTAGAGCGGGAAAGATGATACATCTCGGGAATAAAATTTAAGGTTTTTATTTATTTGTAGGAAAACTAAAGCGTTGAATTAAAA
This sequence comes from Alsophila aescularia, assembly GCA_946251855.1. Taxonomy (NCBI): domain Eukaryota; kingdom Metazoa; phylum Arthropoda; class Insecta; order Lepidoptera; family Geometridae; genus Alsophila; species Alsophila aescularia. Next base: position 42,460,198 of record OX276381.1, read on the forward strand.
AGTGTCTAGCCATTTTCTCAATCATAATAAGCTCTTTCTCTTGGTATATCTTTGATATCATTTAGTGACGGGGTCTCTTTCCAATCAATGTTCTAAGCATAAAGTAGTGTTTACCTACCTACTTATCCAACTACCAAAGTAGCGAAACTACTACAAATGATGGCTGATACCATAAAATATTACATCGGGTGTGTAAATGAACCATATTTCTGATTTATTACTTACCGGCCGCTTGAGAATCTGCACGTGTGGTCGGCTATTAACTAGATTGGTGCAAAGCTTCTTTCCTGTTAGCACATATTTTGTAGGCCCGTACGTGTTATAGTGGACTAGGTTTATGTACTGTGGTAGAGTCATTTTGTTGATAATAATAAGTAAGCACCGGCGCCAGTTCTCGAAAATGGTCGTTGCTCTATTGGGACACTCTATCATCACGGACAGGACTATTGTTGCCAATAAATCTGATATCGTGCTGGTAGAACGGTCCCAGTGCTCGTCGACATCACCATCCCACAGGATGAGAACCTCGTGAAGGCCGAGAAGGACAAGTTCAGCAAGTACCTTGACTTGGCTCACGAGGTAAGCGCCATATGGAATGTTGACTCGACGATCATTGTCTCGATAGTTGTTTCGGCGAACGGCCTTATAGCGAAAAGCCTCGACCAACATCTTAAGAGGCTCTCGCTAGATGGTTGGATTAAGGGTCAGATGCTAAGGCAGTACTCCTTGAAACGGCGCGTATAGTCAGGAGGTTCCTCACTCTGCAGCCCTAGCCACCGGTAGTATGGGCCCCGCTCCGCTGCCGGTGTTACCCTTGTTTGGCTTTTTATAATATCTTTCTCTGTTTTTGTTTATAGAAATATTGTAAAAACTAAGACATGTAAATAAATAAAGTGAACTAATAATAAATTTTTTATTTGCCAAAAACTTTTTAAAACTATCGGACACCTTAGAGTAGTTAATTATGTTAATTGTGGGTATAATTATTCTCTTCCCAGTGTTACAAAATCCAAAACCTATACATACCCGTACTATTATGTTAAAAGAAAATGTGGATTGCAAAACTCGCGCCGCGCGCGTCGTTTGCGCTCGCCATCCTCGTCCCTGATATAATAATATAGAGTAGGTACCTACCTACTGTATCTCACTGTTAATCTCACTATCCTTCCCTTGCTTCGCCGTAGTCGGGTAATAGATATAAGTTAAGTGTGGGTATGAAAAAAAAACAGTTATGATGCCAAATCAAATTATGAGTTCCAATTTGCATTTCGCTATTTCATTTCTCTCACTTATTTCTTTTCTAAAACATAATAATTTTGTTAGCGAATTGTTACATATCGTGTAAACAAAATCTCTGCCTACCGTTCGTAATGATCGGATCTATATCTGGTGGCGAAGACGCACCCCAGGTGTTCCTGACAAGCAAAATAAACCCGCCCGTAATCGATTTTAGACCTAACAGTTGTTCTCAAATCGATTCATTTTGTATTATGTTTGTTTAAGTGGCTATAATCGAATGTGGTGGAAAGATCCACTGTTATTCCGGCGGTCTGGTTTGTAGTAACCTCAATGGGAAGGCCTATGGACGTGGTGGATAAATTCTGATGTTAAATGATACGTTTTGAAGCAGGCAGGTGAGTAATAATTACATGGAAATGGGAGTTTCAACACGGTAGGTATGAAATGATTCTTAGATAACTCTCCACTCTTATTTGTACCGGACTACGGCGAAGTAAGGGAAGGGTAATGAGTTTAACAGTCTATTGATAAGCGAGGTATCAATCGATTCATCCTTAGGTATAGAGTATCATCTTTACTTCGGTAAAGTAAAGGAAGAATTATGTGTTCAAACTAAAAACTTGGTCCTATTTTGACAAGCGAAGTATCAATCGATTCGCCTTCATCGCAAGAATGTCATAGGCTGTTTTTACCCAACTGTAGTCGGGTTTTAGTTTTTGAAATTGTCTTGTTCTGGTGTAAGGCGTCCCTTGAATTATTTTTAGTGGTGGGCACCACTGTTGCGATGAAGTAGGGAGAAACTGCGCAGGAGATGACAAGACGATCATGACAAATACTATTTATTGTTTGTGTGACTACGAAGTCAACCAGCGGTCGCGGGTTCGAATCCCGCACGGTGCAATCATTTGTGTGATGAGCAGAAATGTTTGTTTCCGAGTCATGGGTGTAACATTCGTATCTATGTATGCATTGTTTATCCGTTGTCTATTACCCATAGTACATGGTACGTATCCTAGTTTGGGGCTAGGTAATTGGTAGGAATTGTCCCGAATATATTTATTTATTGTCCTCAAAGCTTAAGAACGGGTACATGAAAGGATTTCTTATTTATTAACACAGGTATTAACACACATTACTGCACAGGTATTATTAGATAACATTTATTTTATGTAGGTACCTATCCACATTTTTGATTCCACAACTGCGGAAATATCTCTAAGCAGTCAGCTCTTTCATTGGTCTCTCTTTATATGAGGTCGAAAACATGATTTTCATGATTAACTATGCCATTCCTAAGCAATACAAATCAAAACATCTACTCCACCTTTTGTAAAGCAAACCTATGTTTTTCCCCGTGTGACTGGCCTATTCTTGCAACCTAATGCAGTAAGTAACTAGGAAAGCATCTCAGTCATTCATCCGCAAACGCTTTCAGGCCTTTTCTCGTCTTCTGGCAGTCTTCAATGTAAGTAGGCACCTAATAAAATTATTAAAAACTTTATATGTTTCTTGGTACCTAGAGACGTAGGTACATATTCTTACTTATTTATATACGTCGGCTTTACATAAGTGATCTATATGTTTTCAGGGTTCTCAATTATTTAATTATTTTATACTTACAAACTAACTAACAACATATATATATGCAATAATATAGAATACCATTGATTTTATGTACATTTATCAACAAAATAAAAATGGTAGTCGAATTGGTTCGGCCGGCCTGTTTTCCTTTAGAAAATTATTAGGTATTAGCTGTGCCCGCGGCTTTGCCCGCGTGGTCATCTCCCTGGGTAAAAAGTAACCTATGTGTTATTCCAGCACCAAAAGTACCTATAAAGTACGATAAACTACATTTATTCAAAGTTCATTCAGACGACAACACGTTTTTATCTCATGATATAGACTGAGATACTAAGTGCCAACACCATCCTAAGCTATCCAACAATGAAAACCACATCACAATCTGCCAGTAGTTTTTACGTGATGCGCGAACAGAGAGACACCATTTAAAAAATATATATTTTCTTGTTCAGTATCTTCATTATCTTCATTGTACAGATTTTTTGTTACTTACTGCTTTATTATATACTAGCTGTACCCGCGGCTTCGCACGCGTGGTCTTTTCTTTAGGTTCAAAGTACCATAATGTGCTATTCCAGGACCAATATACCAACATTAGATCAAAATTTCTTAAGTCATCAAAAATATTTTTATCAATTGCTCGGCTTCTAACTCACCGGATTGAGTTACCAATTAAAAACTTAAATTTAAAAACTGGTGTACAGTTTTTAAATCAAACTTTAAGCTATTTAACAATGATAACCACACCGCAATCGGTCCAGTAGTTTTTACGTGATGCGTGAACAAACAAACTACAGAGAAACAGACCGAAAGACACGATTAAATAAATAATTATTTTTTTGTTCAGTAGCTTAATTTTAAATACCCAAGACAATTTTTTTATTTATCTTTTTTGTACAGCCTTTTTCACACCTATTGCTTTATTATAAGTATCGATAGATGACTGTGTCAATTTGCATCAAAAAATCCATCCAGTAGTTTCAGCGTGAATTTAATAACTTTCAACCCCTATCTTGCGGAAACCCTGTAATTTTTAATGTCTTACTTCAAAGTATGATCTCAAATCATACCAAGTTTCATTTGAATTCATTGAGTATTTTCGGCGTGATGCTCTGCCAAGATACAGAAAGACAAAATGAAAAAAAATACAGTTTTGGCTTTAGTATTGAATATAGAGAACAGCCTCAAATTTTTTTTTAAAAAATATCTTCAATGTACAGAGTTTGGGACATTATCCCGCAGGAACACTTTATTTTTTCGGGATAAAAAGTATCCTTAATTTTAACCCATCATATAAACTATCATTGCGCCAAGTTGCATCAAAATAAGTCAAGTAGTTTCGGCGTGGTAAGTGTTCTTTTAAATAACTTTCAACCCCTACCCTGCGGGAACCTTCTAATTTTTCGGGATGAAAAGTATCTTATGTCCTACCTCGTAGTATGAACTCAAATCATACCAAGAATCATTTAAATTCATTCAGTAGTTTCGTCGTGATGCCTAGCCAAGATACAGACAGACAGACAAACAGACAGAGAGACAGATAAAAAAATACAGTTTTGGCTTCAGTACCGAAAATAGAGAATCCTCCAAGAAAAAACTGTATAAATCTTCAATGTACAGAATTGGACCCGTTACAGTTTTATTATACGTATATAGATATATATATATATATATATATATATAAAAAGAGATAATGATAGATATAGGTAGAAGATAGAATAGATGTTCTAGCTAAGCAGGCGTTAATGCTAAAATATTGAACTTATTGAGTTTGAAAAAGCGTATTTTCCGGCAACTTTAATTTTTAATCGCATAGTTCAGAAGGAGTGAATATTAGTTAAACATGTACTCGTATGTTCAACACAGCTCTACCATTAAATGGAGGAATGACGTAAGCTACTCAGCAATAAACACGAAGCGCAAGCACAAACTCATATAAAACATATTAAACACAAGTTTATTGTAAACAAGTGCACTTGTTCGTAACTTCGAGATCAGTCAATACTCCATAACGCTAAGCGACGCCCAGTAGGTCGACCGCCAATCAAAACGCTTCATCTGGCAGGGCACGCCTACGGGCTGCGCGGGCGCAGATAACAAGCGCGCGCCGTCAGTTTTTCAGTAGCTTTCATGACGGCAGGTTGTTGTTATCGTTAGTGATGACGTCGCTGAGTGGTGAAGTTAACACGAGCAAGCTCAAGTTTAGTGTGGATAGTATATTGGGGAATAATGATACGTCGAGTGTGCATTCTCATGTGGAGGCTACTCGTGCGGAGCCGCCCTGTGCGGGGTGCGTGGCAGCCCTGTATCGCTGCTGCCGGGACGAGCCTCCCCTGCTGCAGCTACCCCTGCCGATGCCCTACGCACATCTACATCCGGCGCTGCGGCCAACAACGGGTACGGATTTTTCAGCAAAGCCTTTTTGTCTAGGTACTATGAAAGTTGTTTATTAAATTAGTTTTAGAGAGGAAAATGTGAATAATTGTCTATAAGTAGTCCGCGTTAAAAGTCGTGGAACATGTGTGAGCTTTTATTTTAATTTCATGCAAAATGCTTAATTATACCTATTTGCACTAGCTGTGCACGCGTGGTCATTTTTCGGGGATGGATCCTATGTGTTATTCAAGAACCAAAAGTGCCAATATTATCAAACTTCGTTCAGATGTCAAATGGTTTTTATCGATTGCTCGATTTATACTCATCAGATTGAGATACCAAGTACACCAGTTTCTAAGTCTATTCAACAGTGAAAACAACATCGCAATCGGTCTAGTAGTTTTTATCTAATTAAAAAAGTAATATAAGAATTGTACTTTTATGAAACTGTTTTATTTTGTTGTTTTTTTATGAAATGGTTGCGTAATGAAGGGAATTAAAACACAATAGTGAATTTAAAAAACGAAGCGTACTTACCTACCTATAGGCGAGTTTTTTAAAAGTATCACTAATGTGTTTTAATACCTACTTAGTTATGTGCCGTTTCATACACTACTTTATCTACACTCATGCAATAGGAACAAACCTTTAATTTAAAAAAAAGTCGTAATATTTTCATGATTTTCCTGGTAAAAGCTCGTCCGTCATATTCGTTGCTGTTTCCGTGATGTCAGATGGAGTCATATTCTCCTCACTAACACTGTTGTCGGACATTTTAATCAGGATAAATTTTTTTATCAACAAAAACACATTATATAGGTTTAAAAATTAATTGGATTTTGGCGCTATAATTTAATGTAAAGTAAATTATGGCGCCAAAATCCAGCCGACAACGTTTTCGCACGCATACGCTCCGCCGTAGATAATAAATGGCGAATACCCAACAACGATGGAGCCAAACCGGTGCTTTTAAGTTCTTAAAATTCAAACATACGAGTATAATGAACGAAATAAATAAATAGTATGTACTTTATTACTTAAAACGAATAAAAATATAGTAAACTTGTTTGTTTATTGTTGATAAAATGACTTTAAAAATAAATGAGCCTCATCGAGAAAAAAAAAACAAAAAAAAAACAGTGCTTCTATAGTTTTGTCACCCAAGGATGAGTGCAATCTGATGCATGTTATACAGCGGATGAAAATATATGCTCTGGCTTCACACTGTGGGTGACATGAGGTGATCTTCAAATATTGATAAGCCAGGTTAAGGCTACGTCGTCTCCCATTTCCACCCTCACAATTAGTATTCAAATCATTAGGCGTTGTCGCAGTACCAGCGTGTTCCAACTCTTTCTTTAGCACCACTTGTTAAACATTATTGCAAGGCACATTCCTGCCACCTATGAACAGTTTCTTCCAATAAATCTTCTGTTTCGTCCTAGCTCCTTAGCCCTCGCTTTGGTAACACATACGACGTGTTCAAAGATATATCGTTTTTGTAAAAGAATCGAAAGAACTGAAACGACTGGGGTTTTTAAATTTTGCACCTCTTTTTTTAGTAATCCTTAGAAACACGAATTCCCATTCTTTTGGAACCGGGAATAACAGGTTCCAATGCTCTAGTGCCACGGAGAGGTGCAGTTATACATCGATACCAATATATGAAACTCATTAGCTCTATTTGTTTGTTTGTTGTTTGGGGAGCTTTCACGTGATAACCGCTGGACGGATTTTGATGAAATTTGGAATAAAGATAGCTTATACCCTAGAATAAAACATAGGATACTTTTTATCCCGGAAAATTCCACGAATTCCGTGGAAGTTTCCACGGGAAAACCTGGAACATGTTGAATACTCGCTGTAAGGAACGGTTGGCATGGAAACGAAATAATAAGTCTGTCAAAAATCATCAAGAGCTTTGGTGCCACAGAGTAAGTAGTTGATGCTATACCAACAACAAGCCACAGAGGCCATAACCAAGAAGAAATAATAATATCATAGAAGGACGTAGGTTGCTTTTTTCTCGATAAACTGTAGTCCGCGTGGACGAAGTCGCGGGCGGGTAAGCTAGTAGATATAAGATATTTTGGGTCGCAATAATTTCTCCTGTCCTGTTTTTTTTGGATGTTGTTAGGATAGATATGAGAAGTGTAAAACTATATTTTCAGCTTCGAAACACATGCTAACAACTTGGTGTTCGATTTTTTTTTAAATTTTCGGTCTTTTTTCATATTTTGGCATTATAACTTCTAAAAGGTGCTTCCCACGGAAAAGTTATCTATCACACTTATAAAAAAGACAACATTTGTTATAACTTGAGCGCAACTGCAGCTCTGTAGGCTCTGACCTGAGATGCAGTACCTACTTCAAACATTGGTAATTTTCCCTTAAAAAGTCGAAATTGTAGTTTTAGCCGCTTTCCGTGCAGAATATCTGCTATAATACTAATCGAGGAAAGTCATGAGTAAAAAAGTTGCAGAGCAGTTATTTAGCTTTAAGTTAAACACAAACGGAACTTTGTAAAACGAATAGTTCTCCTGTAATCTGAACAAAACTTAAAACATAAGGAAACCTGATTTAAAAAAAAAACAGGTTACTATAATGCAGGACTTCTGTAAAGGATAATAAGACATAACACAGTGTAAAATAATTTATATCGCTACTAGTTGTGCCCGCGGTTTCGCTCGCCTGGTCATTTCTCTAGGTTAAAAGTACTCTATGCGCTATTCCAGGAACTAAAATACCAATATACATTTGATTAAAATTCCTTCAGCCGTCAAAAAGTTGGCTTCTACACATTGTATTGAGATACCAAGTACGCCAGTTTTTAAGTCGAACTCTAAAATTTTCAACAGTGAAAACTGCACCACAATCAGTTCAATAGTTTTTATGTGATGCGCGAACAAACAAACAGACACAGATAGACAGACAGCCACGATTTATAAAAGTTACATGTAGGTATCACACACTGTAAATAAATCAAATTTATAAATATGATGTCATTTTAATAACATAACAATAGACAACTGTGCAATATTAATAACAATAATCATTTCTTGAAAAATACGATTTGTTTAATTTTTCGTTTTGTCCATATTACAGATCTCTATCCACTAGACCAACCGGTCCTATCTATACAATTAGGGCTATTTATTTGAAAACAATGTATGAAAGGTGTGTTCATCTCACAAAGTTCATAATAAGTACAAACAACTAGCTTAAAAGCTAAAAAAACACGCTTGCCCTGCCAATAAAGAGCTTTTACCAGTAAATTATATACTGTTGGAATATGCCTTAAATTTGATAACCATATTGTAAATTTCGAATATATTTTTTCCTGTTTTACGTGTTGCCTGTTATAACTGTTTTCAAAAAAAAATGCCTATATTACTCGGGGGATGTAAGGATTCTAACGATACCTCATACGTCTAAATCTGTATATACATACATGAATGTTAAAATCTTTTGGTCCTACAAAATTTCGCTTGTGGTTATATTAAAGTTAAAGTTCTAATACGGAAGTTAGCACAGATCTTTCGAAGCTCTCTACTGGTATCTATCCTAACTACATCCCAAAAAACCAGGACTGTACATATTTTTGCGACCTAGCGCGATTTTTGTGTCTACGGTGACCGGCTATTTTATTAAAAGCTAAAAAAACTTCACTTGTATGTAAGTATCTATGTATTTCTGTCTGTCCTGGCATCTTGTAATTCAAATTTCGAGCACTTCCCAATTCTATACGGCTGAAACTTTCAGGGTAACTCAGAAATGGATGACATATAATTCTCATACTTCTGTATAACCTGCCTCACTGTGTGTATGTGTTCTATGGTTTATGGTGCTATATCCTCCGCGAAACCCGGCCTGTTCAGGAGGCTGGAATTCCAGCCTCGTCAAGTCTTCTTGCGAGACGATTTGAGATGACCCTCGAAAACAACTGTTCGGTAGTTCTTTAATAGGGTTTTATCCCCTTTTTTAAAGAAGAGTACTATCAATCACCTGCTTCACGCCTCTGGAGTTTTCCCTCTTATAAGAACGGTGCTAAATAACCCCTGAAGCTTAGTACTTAGTACGGGTTTTCCCTCTGCTTTCAAGAGTTCCGAAGTTATGTATTGCCTTCGCATTCTTAAATTGTTTGAGTGCCATTCCATCTCGTCTAGGCTGACGTACCAGGCAGTTCGCGTCAGTGTTAGTGGCGGGTCAGTATTTCGCGGGAATCCTCTGTGCTGGGTTCGGGTCTAGAAGCATGCGAGTCGTTCAATCGACCATAGAAGTCTTCCATCTCAGAAAGGAATGTAGCTGTGTTCCTGTATTTGTATCTAGTCCAGTTTTTGTATACGTGATAATAAAGCATACCAGATCAATGGTGAAACGGGAACTGTTTGTTCGTAAAGCCAAAATTCCTCACCTCTCCGTGGTATCATCAACTTTATTTTTTTGGGGTTTTATCTTCGGGATTTACCACGTAAAAGAAAATCTTCTGTGGGTTTTACCAACTAGGTAGGCAATAGAAAAAAAGTTTTGTGGAATTTACCTACAATGGAAGTTCGTATAAATAAGTCGAATTTAGTAACACCAGCCACACACTAATTGTCTATGTACATTTTTTTTATTTTTCTGCGTATTTTATTTTCACGTGATCAAAAGTAATCTCTTGAAGTGCTTATATAGGTTGTTGCTTGGAGCACAGTATAAATAATAGTACAAGCTTCGAGTAAGTAGGTAAGTAGGTCTTTAAGTTTTTGATAGTTTTTGTCAGGCCAGATAGGCTTCACGGTCAAGTTTTATCTAGACCCAAAGTGGTTGTCTGAAGATTTACTTTGTCCCAAATCAAAATAGGGAGAAAGCGCGAGCGTAGTGGGTGCGAAATTTTTGAGCTACTTCTAGAAGGAAATAGCTCCCCGCACTTCTTCTGCCACTGAAAGCAGACTGAAAGTGTGACTTTCATTTTCAAGGGCGGCAAATAAATTCTACTTACGTAGCTATGCACCCTCAAATCGGTTCGGCAGGCTGTTTCGATTTACGAAACTTGAAGTTGCCGTCCGGAGCATGGGCTCTGTCCACAGAATAGGTAATCACGCCCTTAGAAAACGCGTAGGTATACCTACCTAGATATTTTCTGTAAACGTGAAATATCTACAATCGTAAAATCTAATTCAGAGCATGCAAATTTTCACCCTAAGCTTATGCCCACGGAAGAGAAAACTTTCCTCCGCCTCCGTGGCCCTGTACCCCTGGTATTAGTTTTTATAGTTTTCGAAAACGAAATTTGGTTTCGTTTAGTTCCATACATTTACTGCAGTTCCTGCAAGCTTCCGCTAGAGGTGCTGCCAGTAAATGTATAGAACTTATAGAACTAAACGAAACTACATTTATTTTTCGAAAACTATAAAGATCGTACTAGACCCCCTGGTCTACCCCCCTAATTCTATTGTGTTTCAAAGTGGGCGGAGCTACAGTACCTACCTACTAAATACCTCGGAGTTCTGTAAATGTATTGTTGCGTTGTGCCAACAAAGAATTTCTATAAAATAAAGAACATCGCTTACTGTAACTGAGTAGCAGTCTCGGGAGTTTCGCCAAAATTTAGATTTTTCTTTCCCATGCAGGTAGATTCAAAACATAAAAAATAACATAAACCTACTAATCTTAGAACATTCTTCTTCAATTAATATAACAGAAAAAGTATATCTATCACAGAACAACAGATAATTGTACACCATAAATAATATATTAATTGAGTCAAAGTACTTTTATTATTACCCGGCTGAGCGGAGGGTGTTGTGTTTATCAGCCTATGTACGTATGTATGTCTGTTCCTTTGTGTCACTATATAGACCAAATAAGCGTGGACAGATTTTGATGATTCTCACGTTAATTGATATGCCTTAATCTTGCGAGTGCGACTAAAGACACGATAGTAATCGAAACCAGACGCCATAATGTGAAAAAGAAAACAATGAAAGTCGATCATTGTTTTTTTTAAATCATCTTTAGGTATCTCTTATCTTATCTTATTTTATCTATTATCTTATTTTTCATTTCGAATGACCATTTAGGATCTATAACGATTTAAAGTTGATTAGCAACCATCCTCAATAAAATTTTTGCTTCTTTTTAGTATTGTTCGCAGTCGTGCTTTTTGTGAAGGTGTTTGACCGTGCTTGTGTAGGTAGGTAACTATTTTCAAGCTTTGAAACTAGCCTAAATAATCTATTTACAGTGTACCGTCTCCCCATCCCGTCGTCATCTCCTCCGCAACAGTCAGCTCCCCGCTGTGACGTCACATCCAGCGGGAAACGGAAACGATCGTGGTCTCGCGCCGTCTTCAGCAACCTCCAGCGGAAAGGCCTGGAGAGGAGGTTCCAGATACAGAAGTACATCACGAAGCCAGATAGAAGACAGCTAGCTGCGACTTTAGGCCTTACTGATGCTCAGGTATGTGTTGGATTCGAAATGTTACGTTATATTAATGAACCTATCTTCATCCCACTGTTGTGGACTGGCCTTCTCTCAGAATATATTGTAGGTTGATATAGTTAGGCTGGAAGCATTTGAAATGTGGTGTTGGAGGCGCATGGAGAAAATAAGTTGGACTGAAAGAAAGACGAAGAGGAACTACTTAGTCTCGCCCAAGAGAAAAAAATGAAAAAGTCATGTCGTATACGGAAGTCAAAGCTTTGGCCGAAGATTTCGTAATGGTAGTATGGAAGTACCACACCTCTATCAGGTATTCAGCCGCCAAGCAGAAGTATCTAAACATTTCTGTGTTTCGGTTTGAAGAGCTATGTTTCCACCGAAATTATTGGGCAATGAGACTTAACAACCAATGTCTCAAAGTAAAGAGCGCAGTGCAGTGACGCGCTAGATATTGCAACCAAAGTTCTGGGTGGCACTGCAACTGTTTTGGGCAGGCTTGATGCTTACCATCAGGCGAGCGACTTGCTCGTCTCGTCACCCAAAATAATAAACATATAATAAATAAAATACGGGACTGTTGGAAATTACTCCACCGACAAGACCTGGGTTCTTAAATAAGAAGAAGGCAGAATTTATTATGAAGGTAAAGGGATATTATGCTACGTGCGGCGATGCTTTGTTTCGTGAATATCGGTATCGCTGTTCCTTTCATATCATCAGCTTGAAGACTCCACTGAACTTAGGCCTCTCCCTCAAAGAAGGGGGTCCGGCTAACCATAATCACCGCGCTCGGTAGGCCTTGGTGATAAATGATAATGCAACGGAAAATTTCTTTCATTCTAATTAGGTGTATCGACAAAATCTAAACTTAAGATTATCGATATTAAAACACTACTTACCTACAGTTTAATAGCCGGCCCATTAAGATAAACCGATTCAACCATTTGCAATTCACGCAATTCAGTCATTTTGCTCCTTAAACTAAACTAGACTAAATTTCTTCAAATGTAATTTAAACCTTGACGACTTTGTAACAAGGTCTTTTTGCCCCTGGCATCTATTCTAAACTTAAGTCAATTTAAGCTGCACCGCTTAAAATAACTTATTTAAAACAGGTTTTTAACACGCTTTCTAACAGAGTTTGGATAAATTCGGATACGTTCTGAGACAGCGTTTGGATAAATCGGGACTCTCGCCGCTTGGAAACAAAGTTGATTTTACGCTGATAGGCTTTAGTGATAGTTTAGTGAGTGAGTTATAGATGCCAGGGGAAAAAATATCTTGTTACGAAGCCAACAAGGTTTAAATTACATTTGAAGAAATTAAGTTTAGGTTAGGGGATGTCCAAATCGCTACTATAAGTAGCGGTATATAATGCTTAGTATTTATTTTAAAGACCTTTATTTTAATACCTCACTCTATAGGTTTTAGTATTTTTTACACGACTGCCCATAAAAAGGAGTGTTATGTTTTTAGCATCCATGTATGTTTGTATGTGAGTTTGTTTATTCTACCATAACTCTTAAATGCCGGAACAGATTTATACTTATGGGAAATTTTTAGAATCCTTAAATCCCCCCGAGTAACATATGCAATATATTTTGTTGAAAACATTCAATATGGCACCATTTTCAAATTTAAAAAAAAAAGTTTCTTCGAAATTTACAATATGGGTATCAAATTGAAGGTCTTGATAAGCACATTCCAACAATTTTTTTTTGGCAAAAGCTCTTTTTGGCAGGGCAGGCGTGTTTTTTTAGCTTTTAAGCTAGTTATTTGTTACGTAATAACCTAACCAACTTTAAATCGTTATAGATCCTACTTAAATGTTCAATCGAAATGAAATACGGTAAGAAACCTAAAGATTATTTTCAAATACCTATTCAATATAACAGAGTTCATAGACTTTTTTTTTCCTTTTCGCTATATGTCGACAGATGGTTGTCACCATATTGGAATTTTGACTAGGTACTGTCATGTCTTTATTGACAAGACAGAACTTGAAAAAGAATCATCAAAATTAGTCCAAGCTTTTGGTCTTTGGTCTCTAGAGCGCCACATAGGAACAGACAAAGGTACATCTATCTATTCAGCCCGTTCATCTAGCAGTGGGTGGATCTGCTGGCTATAAGCCTCCTCTTTTACGCCATTTGTTTTGGTCCTGTGCAAGTACCCAGTCTTCATTCATTCAGTCTGCCGCCATTTGCATGTTTTATTTACTTCGTAGTCAACGAAATATGTATATGTCGTTGACTCGGTCTTTTTTATTTTGGAGGGTTTGCCTATAATCGCCACGTTGGGCATGCGGGTTGGCGATCGCAGGGCGTAGCTTCTCGCACCGGTGACGCTGCTGCCCGTCACTGGGGCATATGCTAGTTAACTTTTTGGAAAAAGAGGGGTTGTTTTTGATGAACTCTTTCTTCGAAAAGCAACCCCAGAGGAAGAGGACTTGGCAAAGCCCCGATGGTATGACTAAAAATGAGAATGACTTCATCATGACGGACTATAAGCACATATTCAGGGATGTCTCAGAGATCGCAAGGTTCAATACGGTAGTGATCACCGACTTATTGGAAAATCGATTCGCTGCCTTGGAAACCACCAATGACGTGGATGAGGAACTGCAAAAACTTGTGGGAAACCTAAGGGAGGAAGGCACTAGACTTTGTCAGCTGCAGCGTACGGGCACGAAGTCTAAAATCTCAGATGAGGCTCTTCGGCTTATGGATGAGCGACAGGAGCAACAGCAAGCCACACCGTCACAAAAAAGGGAGCTCAATCAAAAAATCAGAAAGCTAGTGCGAGTTACCTCTGATGCTCAAATACACGCCGAATAGAAAAGGCAATTGAGCAAAACCGAGGGTCAAAAGTCTTCGTCAGTAATTGAATAGATCCCATCAGACGAAGCTCATGACCAATAAATGGCACAACCGCCGACTCTAAGCCGGAGACCCTTTCTGAGATTTAAGACTACTATGGCCGATTGTACGACTCGCATGCTTCTAGACCCGAACCCAGCACAGAGGATTCCCGCGCAATACTGACCCGCTGCTACACTGTCAAACTGCCCGACGTCAGCCGTCTAGGCTGACGTCGGGCAGATTGAGATGGGAAGATTGAGATGGCGCTCAAACAACTTAAGAATGGAAAGGCCCCCAGTGAGGATGGTATAACTTCTTAGCTCATGAAAGCAGGTGGGAAACCCGTACTTCGAGAGCTTCAGGGGTTTTTTAGCACTGTTCTTAATAGTGGGAGAACTCCAGAGGCGTGGAGCAGGAGTTTGGTAGTACTATTCTTTAAAAAGGTGATAAAACCCTTTTAAAGAACTACCAACCTATTTCACTCTTGAGCCACATCTATAAGTTGTTTTCGAGGGTCATCTCAAATCGTCGTCGAAAACTTGATGAATTCCAGCCTCTTGAACAGGCCGGGTTTCGCGGAGGATTTAGCACCATAGACCACATACACACAGTGAGGCAGGTTATACAGAAGTCTGAAGAGTATAACCAGCCCCTGTCTCTTGCTTTTGTGGACTATGAAAAGGCCTTTGATCCGTTGAAACCTGGAGTCTTTGCAGCGTTGTCAAGTGGACTGGTAATAGATACATCGAAGTGCTGAGGTTTCATTATGACGCCGCGACTATATGAGTGTCCAAGTACAAAACAGCAGTCTAAACATGTCCAAATGCGCAGGGGAGTGAGACAGGGGGATATTATATCCCAGAAATTGTTCACTAATGCCCTGGAAGATATGTTTAAGACGCTGGATTGGAACGGTGGTGGTAATATCGGTTGCGAGAACATCTCACACTTACGATTTGCCGATGATATTGTCCTCGCTGCAAGACTTGCAAAGTATGCTGACCAACTTAGCTTAGATGATGCTTCTCGATGGATCGGTCTCGGAATGAACATACTCGTAGATAAGACCAAGATCATGTTCAACGATCTTATTGATCCCGAACCGATTGCAGTGAATGGTGTGCATCTTGAAGTTGTCCAACAATATGTTTACCTTGGGCAAATATTGCCATTGGATAAGAAGAACTTTGAGAAGGAAGCCAAAAGAAGAATTCAGCTGGGTTGGGCAGTCGGCAAGCTTCGTCAAGTCTTCTCGTCATCCATACCACAGTGCCTGCAGATAAAAGTCTTCAATAAGTGTGTCCTACCAGTCATGACCTATGGTTCCGAAACGTGGACACTCACGGTCAAACTAGTCAACAAATTTAAGGTCGCTCAGCGAGCTATGGAGAGAGCTATCCTTGGAGTTTCTCTGAAGACAAGGTTCGTAATGAAGATATCCGACGGAGAACCAAGGTAACCGACATAGCTCAAAGGATAAGCAAGCTAAAGTGGCAGTGGGCTGGTCACATTTCCCGAAGAACCAATAACCGTTGGAGTAGACGAGTTCTCGAGTGGAGACCACGTTTAGGCAAACGTAGTGTAGGACGTCCTGTGGCCAGGTGGAGTGACGACCTGCGAAAGGCGGCTGGCAGAAAATGGACGAGAAGAGCTGAAGACCGAACTCAGTGGCGTGCATTAGAAGGCCTACGTCCCGCAATGTACATGTATAGGCTGATGATGATGAGTCATTTTAAGTCTTTTTGCATATGTACCTAAATAATTATAATTCTATTAAATTTAACTGTTTTTTTTTTCTAAAAAACCGCATCTTTTAATGCTGAGCATGGGTTTTTTAACTTACAACAATATTCCATTTTACGTGACGATGATACGCGCATAATAGACGTAAGACCTAATCAATCACTCGTGACTTTTTGAAGACTTTTGACCCAGAAACTGTAGTGGTCATTAGCTATTTCGTAGTTGCTGACTTTATTGTTCTCTCCCAACAGGTGAAAGTGTGGTTCCAGAACCGGCGCATGAAATGGCGGCACACGAAAGAGGGCCGCGGCGGGCTCCCAGGCGCCCCCGCCCCCGGCCTGCCGGCGCGCGACACTGACTCCCCCCCTGAAGACAACGAGGATGTCGACGTAGACACGCTCAGCGACTAACATGAGGAGTTACGCCTTGGAAAGTAGGGTTTTTAAAAAACACGCCTGACCGTTTTTTGCTGTCGGTCTGCCGGAAACTACCCTGGTTCTTCCACCAATGAAGTGTAAGGCTGTTATCGAAGAGGCCATATTATTATACAGGGTCCCCCGGCTATGCCACAAGGAGGACCAGTAGGTACTCCAAATATTGAAGATACAAAGTTTACGTAATTTATCCAGTACCGGGCATTTTTATAAGAATAACAATGTCATGCTGACTATAGTCAGTCACGGTACGCAACAATTTAATGAGGGTATCATTTTATTTTTTAAAGTAATATTTACAGTAGTCGCAGCGAAACTTTGTGGTTGTGAAGTTATGCTCTGTCAACGATTGCGCGGGTACAGCTGTGAGGATAAAACAGCATAAAGTAAGAGCGAGATAGAATATGCGAAAAAAGTAAGCGAGTGAGCGAGGCAGTTTTACAATGCTGCCTTCCTCTTCAACATTGAGACTGCGTCTGAAAAATAGCAGTTTGCGCAGAGACTTGCAGATAACTTCCGACCCACAAAGTTCAGCTGCGACTACTGTACTGCATCTAAAGATTTTTGAAAAATAGTTTTCCTGAGCCGGGATTCGGCCTTATGAGAAAAAAACATACATTCTGTATTTTCACTACACCGATAGAAAGGGTAAATTAAAAGCATCAAATCTTGCCAACTAACAAATTCAATTTTACATTTTTGTAAAATTTTGTAAATTAATAGGTAGGTGGGTACTGAACTTTTGCGGCTTCCGCACGTATTTTGTATGTATTTTTATTTTTTAACATGAATTAAACCTTTTGATTGACCCTTTCGATCTGTACAACATACATAAATCCATAAAAATAAAACAAATACATAAATCATTTTACCATGAGTCCACGCGGGTAAAGCCGCAGGGCACAGCTAGATTAAATATATATTTTTTGATTCTAGCATTAGCTGAATGGCTAGTCCGCGTATTTGCCTGATAATAGTATGCGTACACTATAATATATGATCCATGACACGAGTTTCACTAGATGGCACTAATGACAAAATTTGCTTAATTTATTTGTTTGGGCCTAAATTGCAGTCAGGTTAGATTTAAAACCTTATTCGCGGTTAAAACACTATACGACGTTAATGTTTGATCTATAGTTTTCATTGCCAAACTAATGTTTTAAACGTATTCGTTCCTTAAAAAATTGTGTTCAATACTTGACTCAAGATCTAAACCCAAATTTATAATGAGCGAATACGGTTAAAATATTAGATTTACAATTGAAACTTAAGTATACTCATTACACGGTTATGTAGCCGCCAATAAAGTTTTAAATCGGATCTGATTGCAATTAAAAGCAACAAAATAATAATTATGCACATATTGTCATTTAGCGCCATCTAGTGACACTCATGTCGTGGACCATCCACCAAACAATAACAATAGTTTGATATATTGTGAATAACCACAGATTTATCTGTATATTAAAGTCTGTGTGAATAACTCATTGTGCAAAACAATAGCGATTAAGATCGCGTGTGACTGATATTTTTAAGACTAGATTAACTGACAACTTTGTATTATACTAAATAACTTTGCAAGTACTCATTTAACTTGGGGCATGCCCCGTGCACTCACTGGCTTCACCCACTGGTGGGTGCACGGGTAATTCGCATTTACCCCTCCACCCACTGCACTAGAGTTGGAAACTAATGAAGAAATAATCGTTAACTTGAATACAACTGTATATTTAATATATTTTTAGAGTAAGATTTAATGAGGCGTAGTAAGTAAAACAACGAAATAAAATTATATTTTATATTTATCTAAGTGCGTAATTAATTACCTACCAAAATAAGTCAGCTGCAATTACATAATATTCAGGTAAATAATAATATAACTATAAATTATAATTGCCTACAGTGTGAATCGTATGCAAACCAACATTATAATGACCGCAATAAACCGGGTAAGTATCTATACACAAATATATATATATATATATATATATACTTAAACCTCTTCGGAACTCATTTAGTTAATTTACCACAGAAGGTAAATAAAATTAATCTATCTAATATTATAATATTATAGCAGTGTGCATTTCATCGGAACTTGGCAACCTATATAAGTAGTTATTTACTGCTAGCTGATGCCCGCGGCTTCGCACGCGTGGTCATTTCTCTAGGTTATAAATACTCTACGTGCTCTCCAGGACCTAAAATGCCAATATACATACCAACATTTGATCAAAATTTCTTCAGCCGGCAAAATTATTTTTATCGATTGCTCGGCTTCTACTCATCGGATTGAGATACCAAATACCCCAGTTTTTAAGTCAAACACTAAGCTATCCAACAGTGAAAACTGCATCGCAATCGTTCCAGTAGTTTTTACGTGATGCGCGAACAAAAATACAGACAAAAACTATTTTTAAAAATGTTGTTCTTGTTCAGTAGCCTTACGAGTATTTTAAATACCCTAGTCATTTTTTAAATCATCTTCATTGTACAGACTTTTTCGTTCTTATTGCTTTATTATAAGTATAGATCACCGAGTATCCGATATAGAAATGTTACCAGACACAAATATCAAGATTAAAACAAAAACAAGTGCTATACAAAATAGCATGGTACAAAAACCGTCTTCAAGTGGATAATAACTAAAAAAAAACTCCTAATCTAATTTTGGTAAAATTTATCAACTCATTCAAATAAAAATATAATTTTCAAAATCGGTCCGCAATCGGCAGAGACATCGGTGAACATACATAAAAAAACGTAATATAATTAATCATATGTATGTACATTATACATGGAACTACATTTGTATATCAAACTATGAAAAAAACTACTTCCATCCAAAACCTAAGCAAAATTTGTACAATCGCTTAATTGAACTCTATTGACACGTTGTTCTCTTCAGCCTTTGTAAAAAATTTTTAATAATCTACAAGTTTAACTTTGTTCCTATCGTCTCTATAATCTTGCGTGTCTCGTGACCAGTTAGAAGGCCCGTCCCCGCTCGGGCCGGGCCTCCCTTGGCCTCTGTAGCCGCCTCTATGTCCAAAAGGCCTCCGTCTGTTGGAGTCCCATCTGCTTCCATACTGATGCTGCCGAGGATAACCTCTAGGGCTTTCGTATCGAGGATATTCATGCTCATCTTCTGTGTATCTTCTCGAATCGGGATACGGCGGAGGCGGCGGTTGTCTTTGGTTCTCCCAAACAGGAAAGGTTGCATTACCTTTGGGCGAGGGACTTCTCGAGCGCAGATTGTTCTCAGGGTAGTAGCTTCTTTGTGAGTAGTCTTGGTCTTGGTACCGCTTCCTGTCGTACGGGGGGTAGTCGCCGTCGGGTTTGGGCGGTTTGGGTCTAAACTCGGTGAAGGGCTCTTCGGTTTCCCACACTAGTGGGCGCGTTTCCTCCGGGGTGTTGCTCCTTGACCGACTGTGGTTTCTGTCGGTTGTGCCAGGTGGGCCGGAATCCCTGCGAAAGAATTATTTATTTCTCTATTTTACTTCAGTATATTTACTTCGGCTGAATTAGATTTTGCACTAAGAAAAAAGTATTTGATTATCTCTGTTGGCTCGGCAGTCATTTAAAAAGCAGTAGAGATCGCGTGAGTTACTTATAACGCGGTGTCCTACGTAAGCGAACTCAACGCGAACGCGGTGTGGCGCGGCGAGATGCGAATACCGCGCGATTCAACGCGAATACATATTGAAAACTATTCTACAGTTCTTTGGACCCAAAAACGACTGAACTAATTTTGATGAAATATATGTGGCCCGTGCTAGAGGCCTATGCATTCAAATTTACCCCAAAAATCTCGGAAACCGCAGTACATACATAAAAGATTATTATTGCACTAATTTAATAGTAAATTATTACAATTAAAAATGTTATAGCACCATGTCTTTAAATAAATTAAAAATGATAAAATAACTTTTGTTTCTTTATTGTATGTACTAAAATCGTATATGTCTGTTTGCGCATCATGTAAAAACTGCTGGAATGATAGCGATGCGGTTATCGCTGTTGGATAGCTTAGGTTTTAGCATAAAAACTGGGGTACTTGGTATCTCAATGATTAGAAGCTGAACAATCGATAAAAAAACTATCTGGCGGCTGAAAGATATTTGGTATTTTGTAGGTACTTTTGATCCTGGAAGAACAGATTTTTAACCCAGAGAAATGACCAAGAAGACAATGCCTTGGGCATAACTATTATTAGTTAAGCCGAAGGCATTGTCTTATGGATTTTATCCTTATGGATATAATATCTATCATACCTTGAAGACGATCGACTGCGACTCCTATCAGATTCGTCACTCGAACGCCTGTACTTGTGTCTCATTTCACGTTGCCTGCAACAAGGTATCGACTTGAAATTGATGCAACACTTCACCCGCGTCATGACAAACTATATGAAAATGCCAACATTTGCTATACATTTATTTGCTTTACCTTGAAGTACTAGGCCAACAATACACTATAGCAAACAGCCAATAGGACTGACAACCTGAATGTCGAGCTGATATTGTTAGCTACTCGTATAATGCGGTGTCCTACGTAAGCGAACTCAACGCGAACGCGGTGCAGAGCGAATATCTCGCGATCCGACGCGAAGCATTTCTATTCGACTTCACAAAAGGACGTTCTATGTTCGAATTGTTTTTTTTTTATGTTTGTTTTCTGATTTCTTTGTAATCATCATCATCGGCCTTTATTTGTTCTCTGCTGGACGTAATGCATGCCATTGAGCTCGGTTTTTGTCAATTGCGGACCAATTATGAAAATTATTTTTTTATTTGAAAGAGATACCTTCTGGTTGGTTATAAATTGTATCAAGATTGGATCAGTAGTTTTTTTAAAGTTATTAATCCATGTGAAGATTTTTTTTGTACAGCACTTGTTTTATGTTTGTTTCGCTCCAAGCCGCGCCGCGCCGATGTCGCGTGAGATCGCTCACGTAGGCCACTTCAAGGGGCTGCGACTGTTTGACAATTACGGTTCGCGTTGAGTACGCTTACGTAGGACTCCGCTTTTTGAATCCCAACGCAATAGAGAGGTGTTATAAGTTTGAGCTTTTGCCCCTCTGTCCCTCTGTGGAGTCGTAGCCCCCAAACGGTAAGATCAATTTCAATGAGATTTTAGTTTGTTTGAATGCTAGAGTGGTCGAGTTGGTTCTTAGCTTAGTTGTGCTTCTTCTTACAATGCTGTCGTTAATATAATAGTAACATGGGGATAATTATTTACCCCTGATCACTCTGAGAAGCGATCCTGAACACTACTTCAGTTAGAAATGTGCTCAGTTTTGGTTTCGATGGCATGGTTTCATGTCTTATACCCGGATCAATGTAGGTTTTGATAATGGATAGGCAAGGTTTAAAAAGACAGTCTACACCGTCCAAACGAGTGAAGCATAGCGAGCGGCAACTGCATATTATGTGCGCGTGAGTGGATAATTTGTGGTGGTGTTTTGGGTTTGATTCACAATTTCAAACAATTTATTCACATACGTTTTTGATTATCCTTGAGAACTTGACAGAATTAACACGATTAATAATGTAGAGATCTTCCTGCGATATGGCAGCCGATATTGGCATAGTATGGTTTGTTTGTCGTATGAGGTTGTTCTGGCCTCTGGTGTCAGTTTGTCAAGCCGCCCGAGGGCCTCTGACATGACTTCACGACTGCTATTTATCAATAACAGCCGGGACCGATAGCTAAACGTGCCCTCCGAAGCACGGAGCGATGGAAAACCACACATTACTTAGAAAAATCATTGGTGCGGAGCCTAGTATCGAACCCGGTATCGTTGGATTTCTAAGTTGCACTACAGAACCGTTATGCGGATTGGCATATCTTGGGTGCTTCACTTTCGATTTGGCGGTGTGATCTGTCTTTTTTTAACTTTGTGTGAGGTATCTCACGAAGACTGAATCAAGGGCATCAATAAACTTTGAAATGGAGTTGTGAACTTTACAAGACGTTTATAAACTATATATTTGGTCGGGAGTTTTAAAATGTGTGATCATGGCGGAACGGCGCGTTGATAAGAACGGTTGTATAAAGTAAATACAGACTTGCGACGTAGTTTGATGGCCAACTCCCTCATTTCCTCGTCGCGGCGCGCTTGCCGCCGACTCTCGCGCTCCAACCGCTCGGCCTCCACGCGCTTGTCTGCTCGCACTGAAACATAATCAATCAATTAAATTTATAACATTTTCAAACCATAGACTAAAAAAACAAAAACTGAAGTAACACGACTGCCCGTCAAAAACGAACTCAAAATTAAAAAACGAGAGATAAATAAAATATACATTCCTGTCGGGGGACCGTTCGGTGGAACACTTTTAATCTAAGACTGCAATGACAGTTTTATTTATGCTTTTTTTTTAACTGTTTGGTTCCTTTTTAACAGGGCAGTAGTCGTGTTTTTTAACAGGGCAGTAGACGTGTTTTTTAACAGGGCAGTAGTCGTGTTTTTTAACAGGGCAGTAGTCGTGTATTTTAACAGGGCAGTAGTCGTGTTTTTTTTTATTTCATACTTTTTATTGACGAAGTTTTGAGTTATGCCTATAAATTATATATTGTTGTAATGTGCTCATCAAGGCCTATAATTTGATAACAACATTGCAAAATACGAATTTCCTCCTTTCGAAATGGAGTCATACTGCCCCATATTGTTTTTTTTATAGCCTATGGTACTCGGAATGATGTGAGGATTCTAACAATACCCCATACATCCAAATCTGTGCAGGCATTTAAAAGTTATGATGGAATTAAGAAACTCACATACAAACACACAGTCATACATGAATCTTAAAAACATTACACCCCTTTTTAGGCCAGTTGTGTAATAAAAGTGGGAAGAAACGCACACTCATCATCATCAGCCTATGTTCGCCCACTGCTGGACGTAGGACTGTCCTAAGCCCGATCTTCAGCTCTCCTCATCCAGTTCCTGTCAGCCGCTTTTCACAGGTCGTCATTCTACCTGGCCGGCGGACGCCGTACACTACGTTTGCCTAAGCGCGGTCTCCACTCTAGAACTCGTTTACCCCAACGGTTATCGGTTCTTCGAGAGATATGACCAGCCCATCGCCACTTCAGTTTGCTAATTATTTGAGCTATGTCGGTAACTTTGATTCTCTGTCGTTACGAATCTTGTCTTTAAGAGAAACACCGAAACGCACACTAGTGGCCTTTTTTAGCATTAGTCACAATCGGAGTGGCGTTTATGTAGAACGTATGTGACGCTCATTCTCGTTACAGCCTGTGTATGTCTCTGTATATTTGTTATTGATGCACATGAAGCACAACGGTGAAAATGTAGCTGTGTATTATATATTTAAATAATTATATTTGCCTGTAGTTGTCACAGAAGAAATAATAGTACTAACGTACAGAAGGCTCACTCCGCTAAGACAATTAAATAAAAAGCGACTCTTGCCGCCACTCAATAAAGTGCAATTCAGCTCGCACAACCTTGATGCCTATTATTTTATATGCGTCTCTCTTTCTAACGCGTAAGTCTATCTCAGTCAATCTCGCAGCAAGTCACGGATAGAGTAACGCCGGCGTTACAGAAATTAGCACGCGCAAGTATATCGAATGAGACAGGCCTGGTTGTATCTAGTCCAGTTTCTGTTTACGTGATATAAAAGCGTGCCATACCTTGGCCCCTTTAACCAGCTCTATGTGTCACACTTATAGAAATCCCTGTATCATATGTAATTAATTTTCACAATATGATACTTATGCAGGTTCACATAATTTAAGATACAAAGAAAGGCTAGTCCCCCTACATTGCATAGCACGAGCACTCGTGTAATAGCGATTAAAATATATAATCACTAATGACTCGTCCAGGCTTCGCACGGGTAGCACTCAAACCGAGGCATTATTCTTACTTTAAATATTTCTAAACACAATAAAATGTTCCAGTAAGTGTCATTCAAAATTTTTGCCAGCAACGATCGTGGTGTTTTTGACAATAACTGCATTATTGCTCACGTACTTGAGACTTGTTATTATTTCATTTCCGTGGCATCATGTCATTCTGTTCTGTATTTTTGACACATTGGGGTTTTTCTTTTGCAACTTTTGTATAAAACTATTTTTTTTTGAAAAATACTATTTTGCCCACGTTACTCACTGATAATGCAGCTTTCTCTAGGTGTAAGAATTTTTAAAATCGGTTCATTACTTTTGAGTTTATCCATTGCAAACCAAAAAAAAGCATAAAAATATTTCCTATTTATAATATTAGTGTAGATATACCACAATATATAAAATAATCTAAAAAATAATCTATACTTTTCAATAAACTTAGGATACATCTCATCAAAAAATGCTACTATTCTCTACAAGGCTTCTTTGGCGATAATAACTGTTATTATTTTTCGGCCACTCAAAGTATAATGAAAGCATTATACTTATAAATTTTATAAGTGTTATATTTAATGCTTCCTACTCCTCACACAAATATTTTCTATATAAAAATGTTTTAAGATACTAAGTTTATATTTAAGACCTAATTATACATGTGGAAACAGATTAATAATAATGAATATGAATTTGTACAGTATAAACTCACGTTGCCTTGCCAACTGGGCTTGCATTTTCTTCTTCAGTTTCTCCTTGAGTGACATGCCATCACGCGGCGCGCCCTGCAATCAGTTCCATATTACAAACAAGCAGTCATTGTGGAGCTTTCTCTTTACTGAGATAAGACTCGCTTGTTATTTTCAATTTGTTACAAAGTAGTACGGAAAGAAAAGAAGTGATTTAAAATGTTCGCATTTTCTAAAACTAAATCGATATAACTAGCAAGAACTTTGGATTAACCTATAAAGGTGAACGCGCATTACGCTGTGGCGAACGCACCGAAAGAATTTCCCCTTCCGAATTCTTCTAGCGATTCGCTGCGTTCGGTGCATCTAGAATTCATAGCATTTCATGGAAAAACACTTTTCCTTTGGTACATTCGCCTTCGCGTAATGGGCTTTCACCTTTACATGCCAATACTAAATTCAAAGATATAACCGAATAGGCCAGAGGGCTTTTAATTTCTGCTGTACTTTGTAATAAGTATGAATAATTTAATAAATTTGGACAAAAACGCGTCATGTTTTCACTTTATAAAAGTTGTATGTTAAAAATAGAAAATATTTACATTATCCCGATTTCCATTGGATTTAAACATCCAGGAAATATGTAAATTCATTAATAATCTATTGGTATTAATGAAATACTAGTAATATCATACACCAGCACCAAATTATCTTTTCTTTATTACTTCTTTATTTACGGTTATAGTATAATATTGTGGTTATAGTATAAAGAATAACTTTCGATATCAAAATTATACACCACAAGATAAAAGTTTAATAAAATAATCATTCAGTTCAGACTCTGTCACCCAATCTAGTGCTTTTAATTCTTGCATGGATTTTATTCATTTTCTTAATTATTATTTTTTTGTTGTTGTCTGAGTTTGTTATGTCGTCTAAGGTCCTCTTACTGACGACTGCTTTAAATTGTTAGAAATTAGGACTGACGGCTTATCGTGCCAAGCACGTAGCGATGGCAAATCTTCACATAGCTAATTAAGTACTTGGGGCCGAGGATCCAACCCGGTGTCGCTGGATATATTACTGGCCACACCCCACACTCGAACTCGGTATAACCCTATCTATTACATATGATATATATTTGCATGACACAGATCAAGTTATGTATTGTCGTAATTCCTCCACAAAAGCCACTAATCAGTGGAAATTATACGAAGAGCGCTATGTTCTCGACCGAAACTGTCAATGTGTGAAAAAAATAACATACGATTTCAAGCATTACAATATTATCAAAATGTTCTATGCTAGGGACAAAGAAACTATAATAAAACGATGAACATTAGCAGAAAGTATGTGTTATGAAACTGATGAATGCCACAACAGTTGGCGGTACAGCGAAACAAAGAAATGTCATTCAAAGCTACTGATCGGTAACGCGACGTGCTAAAAGGAAAGCGTACAGATACAAAATAAAATGATTCTTACTGACTTTGGAGCTGGATCCAGAGGATCGTAACTGATTCTGGTTTGTGTTGGATTTATTGCCAACCGACGATCTGAAACGAGAGGAGCATCATGTTAGATATAAAGGGATAATGGAATACATATTATAAGAAACATAAGAAAGGTCTGGCCAAGATAGAGAAGACTCAAGTAAGAGGATGTGGACCGGAACTCCTAGACAGTTATTAAAAAGAACATGCTGAAAAAATAGTAGGCAAATTGACTCATACATATCTCTTATACATATCCGATAGTGCAAAACCAATGAAGCTAGCTCATCTTGAGCTAGCTTCATTGGTTTTGCACTATCGGCAACAAAATATTTTTTTCCAGTGTTTACATTTCTGTTTTAAGGTGAATACACATTACCCAGAGGCGATCGCGCCGAGCGAGCTGAATTTTAGAATTCTGATTTAAATGCTATGAATCCCCGCGCCGCACAACTATCCGAGGTGAAAAAATCCGACGCGGCCGACTCGAACCGTTCGTATTGGACGAAGCGGCCGACGTGCTCGCATCGGATTCAAAGTTCCCGACTTAGAACTTTCGGTGGTAAATTTGGCACTATTTTTCTACCACTATATAACAAATCACTGAGTACTAAATCACAGAAAAACAAGTAATACAAGACTAAATAGCAATCTAGCTGATTATTTTTTGGTAACTGCAGAAAAAAAACAAAGCCGCGCGGAAAGGACCAAACGGCTTTAGCTTTATACTTTGCTACACTTTAGATTTACCGTAAACCAATAAAGACAAAGGCAAGGTACCTAAGTACCTAACACTTAGCAGTGTTTGTTTGTCCTGTTTTAATAAAATAACTTTTCACCTCACAAGCTCGGAAAGATTCTGTTTGTCATTCGAAATCTGAGTGCAAAATTTTACCCGCTAGCGTGGAAAGAGTTTTTAAAATTCGAACCTTTCTATTCAATAATTTTCTATACCGACAATTCACTGAAAATACTTTATTACTAATTTATATTATATTATTATCCGATTCGATTCTACTCTACTTGACTCTATTCGACTCTAATCGACTCTAATCGACTCTAATCGGCTCTACTCGACTCTACTCGACTCTACTTGTCTCTACGCGACTCTACTTGACTCTACTCCACTCTACTCGACTCTATTCATTTTCAATTCTATTCTACTCTGTTCTACTGTGTTCTACTCTATTCTACTGTATTCTACTCTGATCTACTCCGTTCTACTCTGTTCTACTCTATTTTACTCTGTTCTACTGTATTCAACTGTTTTCTACTGTGTTCTTTTCTGTTCTACTCTATTCTACTCAACTCAACTTTACTCGACTCTACTCGACACTTTTCGTTTTAATTTGATTCTATTTGACTCTTTTCAACCCTATTCGACTCATTTCGAATCTATTCTATTTGATTATGTTCGACTCTATTCTATTATGTTTACACATCTGCCAGGCATCCCGCGACGGCGCATTTTTTATTATTATTATAAACACTAATTTAATATATTATTTTAGCTGTTTTTCTTGCACCTAGCATTTTCCTCGCTGTAGTGAGGTGAAAAGTTTTGTGTTGCGCACGGCAGCAAAGTTAATTGGCGTCTCGTACTTTTGAAACCCTTGCTACGCTCAGGATTCTATATTTGAACCACTCGCTTCGCTCGTGGTTCAATCCTAGAATCCTTCGCTTGCTCAGGTTTCAATACATGTACTCTCGCCAAAAAAACACTTTGCAGCCTTGCATTACAAATAACTATTGTCTTGCTTAATTATTTGCTTATACGAGCGGGCTTTATAACCCCGAGTAATAAACGTAAAGAGAATCGAAAGCATTCGATTATACTTAATTAGCTTTTTGTTGTTGGGCTGTCACACAAAGATATTCTTGTCACATGAAAACATCCGTGACATACAAATGGATGGATAGACATAAGGAAACTATAAGGGTTCCTTATTTGCTAGGGAACCCTAAACTGGACGATGGCCTTTGACTCTCCTAATAAAGTACACAGGGTTCCATTTATGTTCAATAAAGTTAGCACTATATTGCAAAATTTATAACTATCTAGCACTTTTTTAGATGCCATGCACGCACCCTGGTATCGAGTTGGAAACCCTGATCGCATTCTTTCTGCCAGACTATTCTTCCTACGCGAAGTATTTCGTCCAATGTGGACGATTCGGCGAGGATAGGTGCGCAAGGAGGAAACTTCGTTAATTAAAATTTCTTTCGGCGCGTTCGGCCCCGGGTAATGCGCGTGCACCTCTAATTATACCTCTATGGCTTTAGTCCAAGATCCATTGTTTGGCCTAATAGATTGTCTGTTGGTAACACTTATGAAACGCGGTCCCACGGGCCCTACCGGACCGCGTATAGGGTATTCAATGAAGCCTCCAACGCAATACTTACTTTCTCGGAGCCTCAGAATCGCTAGAGCCGGACTCGAAAGATAGTTCGCTGGACGACTTGTCCTCCTTACGTCGCCCGTAGTACCGAGGAACGGACGACTTACTCGGAGCGCCTCTTTCCTTGCTAATAACAAATTAACAATATTCAAAGGTTTGTATTAGACTACAGAGAATAAAATACCTTTGAGTTCTCTACATTTTCCATTTTACTCGTAAATATTCCGTTTCCATTGATAATACTAATCAATAGAATCGTAAATAAAGAATAGGATTGCGTGTTTTGTTGTCGACAACGATATTTGAGTAAGAAATTAATTAGAAACATTCCCATGTAGTTAAGCATAAAAAGTTTGATTTTAAGACCATAATCAATTATAGGAAGAATTTTGTGAATTATTTTTGTTCATATGATACTTACCGTTTGACCATCATACTTGATAGATAAACATTAAAAATACAATTATAACTAGCTTACCTTTCAAACGACATCGACCTGGACTTATTACGCATTGCGCTATTACTGTGGAAGAGTTGAAAACTTCATTAATTTCATCATCAAAAGTATAAAGTATAAATTTAAATAAAAAAATACCCTTTTTTTTTAATTATATTGTCATCGATTTGTGAGCTACCCTGAAAATTTTAGCCGGATAGCTCATCGGGAACTCCTCGAAATTTGAATTGCAAGATTCCAGACAGACAGAAAGAAATACATACATACAAGTGAAGTTAAATAAAAGCTTTTAAAATAATAAACTATTACAACAAAGTTTATAATGCAAGGCAAAGAAGTACAAACTTTGTAGGGCTTCGGGAGCGTCTACTCCTGTAGTTACGCGACCTTGACCTTGACCTCTTGTAGGAGTTGGAAGATCTCGAGCTCGAGTACGACCGTGACCTCGAAACGGAGCGTGATCTCGACTTTTTGTACGCAGGCGATCGTGACCTCGTTTTTGATCTTGAAAGGGATGCTGACGAGAGAGTAGTTGGCGACACTGATCTGGAGTTAGGCCCGCGGGGGCCAATCGGCCGAGAATAGTCCTCGGATGTCTCATACCTGGAAACAAAGATAATACATGTTATTTTTAGTGCTAACATTTTTATCAGCATACTAGCTGTGCCCTTTGTGTTGCCCGCGTGGTCATTTTTCTAGACTAATATTATAAAGAGGAAAGATTTGATTGTTTGTAATGGATAAATTCAAAAATACTGAACCGATTTTAAAAATTATTTTACCTATAAAAAGCTTCATTATCAGCGAGTAAGAGGGCAGAATTTTATATTTCAAAAAATTAGAGATCCCTACGAAAATTGCAATAATGTAACCCAAGGTATCAAAAATACGGAACAAATGACGTTACCATGGAAACGTAATAATAACAAGTCTGTCAAGTACGTGTGTAATATAATGTAATTGAGCGCTTCCCGTGCGAATTACTAGTCTGTTATATAAGGATCCTATGAGTTATGCCAGAACCAAAAGTACCAATATACCAAATTACATTAAACTTCGTTTAGACGTCAAATCGTTTTTATCGATTATTTGGTTTCTTCTCATCGTTTTGAGATACCAAGTGCACCAGTTTCAAGTCAAGTCCTAAGCTATACAACAGTGAAAACCGCATAGCAAATCGGTCCAGTAGATTTTACGTGATGCGCAAACTAACAGACACCACACCGTTTAAAAAACTGTGATATCCTTGTCCAGTAGCTTATTTTAGCTAGAACATTTTTTTCCATGGTACAGACTTTTTGGTACTTACTGCTTTATAATATATATAGATGACCGCAGTCTGACCTG
Source organism: Alsophila aescularia (assembly GCA_946251855.1). Classification (NCBI taxonomy): domain Eukaryota; kingdom Metazoa; phylum Arthropoda; class Insecta; order Lepidoptera; family Geometridae; genus Alsophila; species Alsophila aescularia. Next base: position 42,491,121 of record OX276381.1, read on the forward strand.
ATGTTAAGTTACGACGCCGCCGACGATGAAGCGTGCTTGTCTAGAATATACCTAATCACTCTGGACTTTAAGACTCCCTGATTAAAGGACATGTCCAGTTTTTGTCTAGAACGTACTTTGACTGCAGGTAATTATTAATATTCACAAAAAATATATAGAAATTACGGCATGTGTTATGTATGTCTAAAACTCCAGGCTTTAAAGGGCTGCTATTAAAAGTAATTAAATTGTTCTATCTGAAAATCAACGACATTTTGAATGTCTTACTTTCCGTTCAACGAAATGTATGTACGATGATAAATAAACTTATAAATGAAAAATGAATCAATAATTAAAGTGAATGCACATGTTTATTAAAAATAATATTGTTAATTGCAACATTTTTTGACTTGATTATTTGTTTGTTATTTCATTCTTACAAATAATTCAATACGTTTGCTTCTCACTTAGCAAAATCGGACTACGAGAAATATCAGACATATGTCACATCACACTATGTCATGTAACTTGTGAATACTTTTTTGCATTTTGTAGTTATCAAAGAGAATATAACCACTACGTTTTAGTAGTTATCACAAGTAGTTATTCATTGACTCCGTTGCGCTTGCATTCTTGTGTATGGTACACCATATAATTCTGATCTTGTTAGTGCATTATAAAACCGACAACCATCGCTTTTCTCCCGGACTGATTTCTTCTACAAATATATCTTTACCATCGTTCGTTACTACGGACTCATTTTTGCTCACGTTTTGGATAAATATTTATGCGACTGATTTGATTGAGGTGTATCTACTGCAGCATAGCCACATGATAGCCACGCAACGTTTGCGAAGGTATAATGTATCCTCACTATCAACGCATTTACTTACGAAGCTCACACGATGGCTATCAATTGAGGTAAGTATGTAAAAATGAATTTTGAGTGGGCTATGTAAAGATTATAACTAAAAATAGTAATTATTCAATGAAACACTATAATTCAAAAGATTTTCTCAAAACAATGGAATTCAAATGGAGTGCCTGAGAGCCTCTATAGCTATTTCTAAGTGGTTCAACTTGTAAAAATGTATCTTGTCATTATCTTTAAAACTAGAAGTTCTTGAGAGATGTTGCTTATTTGCAATTAGTAATAGGGTAATCTTCAATACAAATAACATTAAATTATTGATGAACATGAACTTTTAATAACTAGGCAGAAAGCGCTAGCAAAACGGGCCGTGTCCTTTGTAGCGAAACAAGGAAGCTGGCACGGTTCCATTAATACACTATTCGAACTATAAATGTAGACGCGAATTGTATGTTTGTACGGATTGGATGAATGACAACTTAAACTGATGCCGTGATTCATGTCTTGTTGTCTGATGGTGGAGAGAAAACAGCGCAGTTCCATCGCACACTCCCTGGAATATATCCTGTATAAGCAACCATATGCCGATATTAAAGGCTTTGGGGCCTAGCCTCCCTCCACCAGTGTACCACGGTGAACGCGCCAACAATTTGGTAGCATTGAACTTGAGATAAAAAAGTTAATTATAACTATTGAGCTAAAACAAAAGAAATGTACACATAAGAATTAAGGAGACAGACTGAGAGCTTGATTCTTAGATGTCTTTTCCCTTCAATAATAATAATGCGTGCTCTTACCTAGCTTTAGTTTTCCGAGCTACTTCAGAATAAAGTTCTAGTTTCTTCAGGTTTTGCTTCACTTTTTCTGAGTACAAGGGCCTTGGGAGTGCTGCAGACAAAATGAAAGGTTTGTTAGTAAGCTAGCTGTGTCCGCGGCTTTGCTCGTGTGATCATTTCTCTGGTTTAAAAGTAACAACCTGTGTTATTCCAGGACCAAAAGTACCTATAAAGTACAAAATACCAAAGAATGAAGATCTTTCGTTCAGCCGTCAGATTGTTTTTTATCGTTGCGGCTTCTAATCATTGGATTACGATACCAACTTCCTACCACAGTTTTCAAGTTAAAACTTAAGCTATACAACAGTGAAAACAGCATCGCAATCGAGCCATAATGTTTGCCGCTGGAGCACACATTTTGTGTAGGTCGACAGTGTTGTGATACAAACTCACGTGCTTTGGCTTCGTCCTCCTCGCCACCGAAGCAGGTTATGAACTGGATGGACTCGGCGGCGTCCGGCGACGGGCTGCGGCTCGCGGAGCGGCTCGGCTCGCGCGCCGGATTGCTCGACGGAGCGGCGTAGCTCGGCGGGCTCATCACTCGAGATGCTAGCTTCTTGTCTCTGTTGATTTTTGTTATTACATTTGTAAGTATTGTAACTGTACAAACGAAATGTTTATTGAATTTTACAGATTTAGCCGTATTTATAATATTTTGAATTAATCTATGTTTATATAATCTGTGGAAGTATATCCCATGACAATAGCAATATCAGCGATTATTATCGGTGGTAGAACGGTGTTTGACGGCGGTATGTCGACGTGCAGAAGATTTGTTGTACTCGTAATATATAGGTAACTTCGTGGTAAAATAGAGTTATGTCATGTTCCTTATCTAAATCTGTGCCTATTATTTGGAAAAAAGCGTTTAGCGCTAAAACATCAGTGTATGATAAGCTGATATCGATGTTTACAGTTAATTATGGCGCATTTAGGCATGTATTTTTTTATGGAATTGTGGCTAGTCAAAAACAACATGCAATTCGAAGCAAGAGTTGAATATGCGACCATGGAATAGTAGATTGTAAATTAAGTGCAAAACAGGCCATTTTATCCTAAATATTTATCCACCCGAGCCGAAGGCGAGGGTAGAGGTTATTGAAGTCTAGGATAAAATGCCTAGTTATTTTTATTTTGTTTTTCTCTGCTTTTTACTTTTATTGCCAGGAAATTAAACATTGACATCTAATCTTATTAAATACTGATTAAAGACGAGCTTCTTCCCCGAATTTTTTTCATGAAACATTAGGCTTGGCTCGGAGATCATAGTGAATTAGAGAAGAAAAACACTTTTATGTATTAGAGCATTTGCAGATATTATTATATTATTAGGCCGCCTACACCTTAGGCTACACCCAGCGTAAAGAAGAACTTCACGAGCATGAGAAGTGAAAATATCATTGCAGCGGTCTCACTAATTAAATGTTGGTGGTTCAGCCTTGTATATTTTTTTTTTATATTTCATGTGTTTTTTCGTATGTTTAATGTATCGAAGACCATCATAAAATGACACAAAACAAAGTCTAATAACTAATGAATAAAGCTAACAATAAATCTATGATTTTAGTGTTAGTTTTCCCGCCGCAGCGTGAATTCCTGATGAAGAGCGTCTGATACGCTCGAAACCTAAGTCGATGTTTGCGACAATAAATACGTTAGTCATTCATATCCAGTGTGATATTTTGTACTAGCTGCACCCGCGGCTTTGCCCGCGTGGTCATTTCATTTAGTAGTCCATACATATTAATCCAGAACTAAAAGTACCTATAAAGTACAATATAATAAATTTCTTCAAAATTCATTCAGCCGTAAAAAGTTTTTATCGATTGCTCGGCTTCTACTCGTCTGATTGAGATATCAAGTACCCCAATTTTTGTCAAGCTCTAAGCTATCCAATATTGAAAACCGGATCGCAATCGCTCCAGTATTTTTTACGTGATGGGCGAACAAACATACAGACTAACACGATTTAAAAATGTTCAGTAGCTTATTAGTACCCTATACCATTTTTTTTTATTATCTTCTTTTTACAGACTTTTTTCGTTCTTATTGCTTTATTATAAGTATAGATTGTTCAGCATCCGCACCCACAAATTAATAGCTTGGTGGCACGTTATAAAATATTTTCACAACTAGGTAAATAGATTTATAATGCACAAAGAAAAAATATATTATGTAGGTAACTTCTGACAAAGTGAGCTCCAGCGCTTGTGCTGACTTACAGTTTGATGTTATTATTATTACAATCCTGTTGTCCCACTGCAGGGCTAAATTCTCCCTATCCTTTAACCATTTTTCCCTTTCTAGTGCTATATAGTAATACCAGCCCTTTGTATGGAAGTCAAGCTCAGCCATTCTATAGTAACTAAAATCGTACAGAACAATACTCACCGATGTGCCCTTCTCTCTCTTCTACTCTTTCTTCCCGAGTACATAGCTTTCTCCTTCTCCTCCCTCAAGAGTTGTTTCTGATGCTCTGCATCATCAGCGTCTCCGGTCAAGAACGAGAACAGATCACAGCCAGCCATCCCAAACTGAGGCCCCACTGCGTTCAAATCGTGAGCCTGCGCTCCAGAAATTGGGTAAGAATTAAGGAACTTTATTGTCAGGTGATATACAGTTTTATGTCACAAAAATATGAAGATAGAACCATAGATTTAATTAATAAAAAGTAAGAAGATTAGGTAACAGATGCTCGGGCGTAATCGAATCAGTTAGGTGAAACGCACGCAATTGGCCTTCTTTGGCCTAAAGGTTCGCGCAAACCAACGCGTCCAGCTCTGAACGCGTTTGGTTTGAACACGTCATTACAAGTGCAATTGCAGTACTGATCGCTACTGTGCACGCCACACCGCGATCGCAAGCTGGAGAAATTGATATGCGCGAACTTTTAGTCACAATCGGTGTAGCTATGGGTAGCATGTGTTAGCAGGGACTCTCAGCTAAAGTCTGGGTATGTCTCCATTTTTGTTTTGAATGCTCATGAAGCACAGCGGTGGGAATATAGATGTGTGGGTGTTTCCTTGTAGCTTAATCTAGTCCAGTTTTTTTTTTACGTAGCATTATAGCGTGCCGTATCTTCCCCTCCTCTTTAACTAGATGTAGCTTAATCTAGTCCAGTTTTTTTTACGTAGCATTATAGCGTGCCGTATTTTCCCCCCTCTTTAAATAGATTTATGGATACAATGTAAAATTTTGAAATCCTACTGTTGGCTATCGAAAAATATGTAACCATATCAGTCCAATGCTAGTCTATTCAAGGGCCAAACCTCCTCCTTTGTTGAATTTGGTTACAAATTATCACACATCCATGGACAATACAGACAGACATAAATATCATTCATTGTCTATACCAAATAGGAATGCACTTTGGACGGGTCCATTTTAACCTATTTTGAAGTAATTGTAGACTGATTATAGACCATTGTTAATCTAAAAACCCTGTACATTTAAGTGATGAACAACTTTATAATGTGACTTTAGTTTTAACATCTTAACAACATATAGTGTATTAACTAACGTAAGTGCATACCAAATTGGAACATATTGGAGTATTAATAAGCTTGTAATTTACTGGCATGAAAACATTTTTGTTTTAAATAAGAAAACAACATCAGAAAAGTTGATTCGGGTTTATTAATATCTACAACCTGCATGGCAACCGCGGTTGTGCGATTGTGATGTAATAGTAATCATTTATGACATCATTGTACTATCCGTCCTTGTCATGTTGTAACACAATGACTAGGACGGACAGTGCATTGCTATCGCTATAGCTTTGAGTTTGGCGGTCACCAGCCTGAATGTAGTTAGAAGCACAAATGCTTTTAACATACAGGAACCAGAGGTTTTAGGAACTATAATAAAACTAAACAATTAAATAAGACTTTCACCTGTGTTGGCTCCATTTTGTTAACATCAATGCTGAGGTCCACGTCAAGGATCTCCAAGTCGGAATCGTCATCCGATTCCTTCTGTTCGGGTTTTTTACTCTCCGAACCTGTAATTAACACTGAATGCCATAAGAATGTTCCCCAAAATGTATAGCATTATGTACTACCCGAAGACCACGTATAAATGTTTCGGCAAGCATCACAGCATGGTTTGAGTAGGTAAAGCTGAATCTACCGTTGGATGAAGAGGGTTGTGACGCCCCAGGGTCATTATAATTGTATCCTATAGCTGCACCGCCCGATTTCTTTTCGTGTAACTTCTCTTTCTGCATCTCTTTTTCTTCTAGTGTCACACCAAATTGCTCTTCTATGGCTAGTTGTTGAAGGAATTTGTCTTCATCTGAAAATGTAAAATGTTGTATGACTTATTACCCGACTATAGCAAAGCAAGGGAAGGGTAATGAGCTTAACAGTCTATGTATGTATGTATCTATCTATGTATGTAGGTATGTGGATGTTCCACCACAGCATCACACCTATTGGTTTGATTTTGACAAGTAAGGTGTCAATTGATTGGTCTTCAGGTGATAGTGTCAAAGGCTATTATTTTTACCTGTTTACGTCAAGGAAGTATAAACTTGGTCTGATTTTGACAAGCAAGGTATAAATTGATTCCTCTTCATCGCAAGAGTGTCATAGGCAATTTTCACCCAACCATAGTCGGGTCAACTTATGTCTTTTTTCATCATTCTAATACCTTGGCTCCATTACCAATGATTTCTAAGTTATGTGAGAGGAGGGAGGAGGGGCTACCTCCTGGTATCCCCCCCCCCGCGCCGCGGCCCGCTGCCGCGGCACAATAAACACAAGAATATTTGAATTTGGTGCACTGAGCGAAATGTTGCACCTTAACATGAAATATTATAGCATCTTTGCTGTCTGTGACGCCCTTTAGTGGCCTTTAATGAATTAAAAAGTTAAAGGATATTGATTAAAAAAACATTTATTTTCAACAGGAACAAGAACTGCTGACACCCAACTCATGATCATCAAGTAGAGTGTCTATTAGTTTACGTCTCTGTGAATAGCAGTTAGTATAATATCTTACTTATTCCAAGAAAAGCATTTTGAGCGAGAATCCTGTATCTCTCATAATTGCACTGCCTCTCTTCCTGACTTAGCTCTTCTACTGGAATTTCAGGGAACTTGACTTCAGGTATAAAGTCAAGATGGGCTCGAACATCAAACCGGTCAATCATGTTGTTAGGATCGCCTTGCCACTGCATCCTGTAATTAAAGATTATCAATCTATACTTTTAAAGATGTAAGTAACAAAATTAATGTATTATCTCCTATGTAATAGGTACTCCAATTAGGCTCAATGGATACTTACATGATGGCTGGTCCTTCTCCAGCCATAGCAACTGCAGGATCTAGATGCACTTTGCATGGTCTGCCGTGAAGTTGTAAAAATTGAGTGGGCTCAGCTTTCTGAAATAAGACCAATATTTTGTATTTATGTATCTTGTTAGATTTTTTATTCATGGATCGCAACAGATCGCAATATTGAAATCTGATGACATTTATGTAGGTAATTAAATAAGTCAAAGGCAATGGAAAATATTTAAACGAAACTTACAATTTTTTCATAGAAATCCTTGCGGCGCTCCGCCCTTCGCCGATAGTCTACGATCATGCCGCGAATCAACTTCTCTTGTTTCCTCGCTTCGTGCCACATTTTGATATTGATTAAAACACATTAATTGTAGTAGGTAGTCTCGTAAATTTCATCACAACACAATCAACACATTAAACATCATTTCAATTTAGCAAGACAAAAAAACAAGAATGAGGAGACGCCATTTTTTTTTGTTTAAAATTTAGCCACAGACTAGATACTACGTAATGGCTGTGTTCACTTACACGCTCGAATCATCCGTGCGATTATCGCTCGATCATCCGGAGATCGTGAACGACTTTGGACGTCCACATACAACTGACAACTGTCAAGTGTCAGTTTCATACTATTCCTCCCCTCCACTACTATTTTTCGGATGACCCAAGCGAACGCCCGGTCGACGCCGTGAACGATTTTGAGTGTACGCGCGGGTGATCCGTGCGTCCTCGAACGTTTATGTGAACGGCCCCGAATTTAGCGTGCAAAGAGTATATAAATACTAGCGTAAGTAGAAAAAAATTTTGGAGTTGTATTCTCTAACCATTGACGTGGTTAGAGAATACAACTCAAAAAAAAAACTACCTACGCTAGTATAGGAAATATCTGCAGCCCGATTCCATAACTTGGCTTCAATCAAATTCTCAGTATCGCAACCACTAATGCCTTTCGATAGAGTCGAATTTGCTATGAAAATAAGGATAATCCGATTGTAGCCAAGTTATGGTATTGGGCCACTGTTCTATAAATAATCAAAGACAATCCAATAATATTACCAATTCGGTTGTCATGAACTAGACTAAACTACACCTGTGGCCCAATTCCATAACTTGGCTACAATCGGATTATCACTTTTTTCATAGCAAATTCGACTCTATCGCAAGGCATTAGTGGTTGCGATACTGAGAATTCGATTGAAGCCAAGTTAAGGAATCGGGCTGCTGTGGCCCAATTCCATAACTTGGCTACAATCGGATTATCACTTTTTTCATAGCAAATTCGACTCTATCGCAAGGCATTAGTGGTTGCGATACTGAGAATTCGATTGAAGCCAAGTTATGTAATCGGGCTGCAGTGGCCCAATAACAGCAGTGCGATTACGTAATGTTGATCATGACGGTTTCAAGCCGTCAAATTCAATAATGCTTTGCGATAGAGTCGATTTTCCTATGAAAAAAGTAACAATCTGATTGAAGCCAAGTTCTGTAATCGGGCCTCAGAACGTGGTGACGATAGAGTCGAAATTTCTATGAAAATGTGATAATCCGATTGTAACCAAGTTATGTAATCGGGCCGCGGGGGCCCGACCACATAACTTAGCTTCAATCGGATTATCAGTATCGATATCACTAATGCCTTGCGGTAGAGTCAAAATTGCTACGAAAAAAGTGATAATCCGATTGTAACCAAGTTCTGTAATCGAGCCGCAGGGCGGTCGCACTCCGCAACATGTACAAAAAATTCGAGGACCCAATATTCGGGTCCGTTCAGTCGAGTGTCAAGCGTGCGCTCGATGAATCGCGCGCCTTGTACTTAGCGATAGAGCACCTACCTAAGTAAAGTTATTGACAAACTTTATTCGTGTTTTAATTATGAGTACCAAGAAGAAAGCTAGAAAGTATTGCATAGCATTTGGCTGTTTGAATAGTGATATAAATGATGAATTGTCATTCTTTACGTTTCCAAAGGATATTGAAAGGTAATAAATTGTAATACCTATAATAGGTCCTAGTTATGTAGTTAGATATTGATATTTTTTATTACGTAGGTTCCTATAGTTTTATGTTATTTCATTTGTGTTCCATACCGAAGCTACGCATATTTAAGGTTTTTCCGCGCAGAAATAAAGTCGTTTATTAAATAGATCAACGTAATTTTATAATTGATTATAGTAGGTATCGTTGATCGGAAAATGAATTAGTGCTGACTTAGTAAGTAGCCTACAACTAATTAGGAATTTATATAATATATGTCTCGTATAATACCTACCTACTTTTAATACCTTTTATTACGTAGGTAGCAATTTATTTTTCACTGATTAAAAAGCAAGGAATTCAGACAGTCACCTTTATTCATCAAAGTGCAATACCTATAGGATATAATCATAATCAACCAACGACACGTAGGTAGGTATCTCACTAAACTTATCGTCGTTCTGAAAACGGGATAGGTAGGTAGTAAAAATGAGGTAGTAGGTCTATTCTGATAAGAATGTCATTGTATGTCATAGAACTATTTTAATTTATAATAATAAGTAATAACATAATACATTATTACTTATTTATTCTGTTACAATATCTAAGTCATAACATATCACAGAATAATTAGTAGTACAAGTACCTAGTCATATCTTAATACAACCTTACCAAGCGAAAAAGGGACAGAGCGATTCTGAAACGGTTAAAGCAATGGAAGTTCTCACGCGTTGTGATACGGTGCATTCTAGCCTGCACGCGGTGGGCGAGCGCCTTCTAGGTAAATATAATTGACAGCTCGCAGCGCCGTGCGAGTTAAATTGCACTTTATAGCGTTGTAGCGAGAGTCGCTATTTATTTAAATTAATTTACTCAGTTAGCCTTCTGTACTTGTACTATTATTTATTCTGTAACTACACTAAAATTAAGTTTAGTGTTGTTCCAAGCCGATAACAAAGCACTAAACTAAATTTTAGTTTGACACACCTATTTTGATTTAAGATTCTCAGTTTAGTTAAGTGATATTTTTCTATTCAGTCTGTTGTACTTTAGTTCACGTATAGAGGTGCCTCCATACAGCACTCGTGCCTAAAACTCTCAGCAAAAAAATGAAAACCATAGACAAAAAGCGTGGTCTGTGTTGGAGCGCACGGCGGCGGTTTGTTTGTCCTGAAACGTCAACGACACGTTCAATTTGATCAGTGGCCCAATTCCATAACTTGGCTACAATCGAATTATCACTTTTCTCATAGCAAATTCGACTCTATCGCAAGGCATTAGTGGTTGCGATACTGAGAATTCGATTGAAGCCAAGTTATGGAATCGGGCTGCCGATCCTGTGGCCCAATTCCATAACTTGGCTACAATCGGATTATCACTTTTTTCATAGCAAATTTGACTCTATCGCAAGGCATTAGTGGTTGCGATACTGAGGATTCGATTGAAGCCAAGTTATGGAATCGGGCTGCTGAAAACCTCTCGTTTGCTCTGTGCTGGAGTTCAAATTGTGTGTATAATACGCGCCACAAAAGATGAGACTTGAGATGCCACGTGGTTTGACTTGCGCAGTAGACGATTTATAGGTCGGAAAGGGCGCGGGAGGACGGCGGGGGGCCGTAGTATGGCGCTGCGCATGCGCGTTAGTTGCCTCTCGTTCTCCTCACCCCGTGCACGCACCGCTTGACTCCGAAGTACAGACGAGTGCAACGTGCGTTCATAAATTTCTACGTAGTTTATAGTTGTGTTATATACGACTGTAAATTTGTGAAATATTGACTATGCCTCGAGGTAAAACATTAAGAAGACAAAGTAGGGAGATGGTTTACGATGTTTATACCTATATGTTAAAAGACGCAAAGGAAGGCGTACAAAATTTGAAGCAAGTACAAATGCGTACTGCGGCTGCAACTAAAACATTATTAATTACAGTAAAAAGAATTGTGAAGGAAGCAAATAGTTCCGATTTACTAACAATTTTCCGCACTCCTGGAAAAATAAGGTCAAACTTTTAACCGATGTAGACGAATTTGACAAAGGAGTGATAAAAATATGTATTCACAACTTCCATGTTACGAACAAGGAACTGCCAACCCTTAATAAAATTTTAGCGAAGTTGCGCGATGATATTGCCTTTCCAGGTTCTAATACAAGTCTACGCCGCATTTTGAAAGACCTTGGTTTTCGATGGAAGAGGACAGAAAATAATCGAAAAATTCTTATTGAAAAATCCAATATCAGACTGAAAAGAATTGAATATCTGAAAAAAACTCAGAAAATATCGCCAAGAAGGCCGCTCTATTGTATACACTGACGAGTCTTACGTCCATTCCACGCACACCACCTCCAAATCTCTTACGTTTCCACTTTAGATAAAGCCTTAATGAAACTCTTTCAAAATAAACAATATCAGAATAATTCTACAAACACGCCACACTTTTCTAAAAATCACATATACCATATACTTATTCGTTTGTCAAAAACTGGGAATGTATCATCAGTTCTACAAACATACATTTTTAATATATTGTTAACCTTGCGATTATTTTTAACGATTATTAAAATGATTATTGATAAGCCCTCTCACTCAGAATATTGTTACATGGGACATACATATTTCACTGTCAGACTACACGACCAATTTAAGATGATTTTTAATGTTAAAAATGGCTAACAATAATCTAGATAATATCACTTCTAACATTGACACTTTCAGTATTTCATCTTCATATGAATGCTTTCCAGAACAGTGTAAAGCACTTATAAAATCTATCAAAAAGCCAATGAAAGTGATTCACTTAAACATTAGAAGTATAAATAAAAACCTGGATGAATTTAGGACACTTCTTGAATTATTACAATTACAGTGCCAATTCGTTGTTCTTACAGAATGTTGGCTCAAAGATAAAGCAAACGCTCCCAGTATACCCGGTTATGCTTTATTTTCAACTAAAAAAGTAACATTACAAAATGATGGAATTGCAATTTATGTTAAAGATGGTGTGCATAGTACAATTTATGAACCCATATTTATTGATGCAAACTGTCTTGTTTGCAAAGTCGACAATGACATGGTTATAGTGTCCATTTATCGTTCACCCTCTCAGAATAATATTGCGAATTTTATTAATAGCATGAATGAGGTACTTACGAGTTTAAATAGTTTCAGTAATGTAATTGTTGTGGGTGATATGAATATCAATATTTTAAATAATGAAGACCGAAATTGCAACGAATATCTTAACTTTATGGCATCCCGTGGGTTTCTCCCAGCGCACACCTTTCCCACTAGAGGCACAAACTGCCTTGACCATTGCATCCTAAAAACAAACCGCACTGCTACTACTATGGTGTTAGATTCTTTTATCACTGACCACCGACCTGTACTTCTAGCCATCGATCATAAAACCAAATGTTCTTCTCCTAAGACCTCCACTAAAGTACTTGATTATTCTGCTATCATTTCCGAAATCAATATAACAGACTTTCAAGAAATTTTAAAATATACAAATCCCAATGATGCCGCTGATCTTTTAATTTTCAAGTTGTTTAATATTATCACCAAGCATACTCGAGAATCTAATGTACTCAGTAAACAGCGTACGATCAAACCGTGGATAACCCCCGGGTTACTACGTTGTATTAGAAATAGAGATCATTTACACATCAAAGTAAAGAAATACCCCGATAATTATATCCTTAGCACCACTTACAAAAGGTATCGCAATTTTTGTAATCGCCTGCTTCGGAAATTAAAGATAGAATTTGAGCGTAATGAGTTTCTGAAAGCTAAAAATAATCCTAAAGCTACTTGGAATACGATTAAAACAATAACAAATACACATCGGAATACTTCACCACCCATGGAACTTTTTAAGCTTTGTGCTACTACTAAACAATCTGTAAACTCGGTTAATAACTTTTTTGCTAACATTAGTCGAAATTTGGCCACGAACATTCAAAGCAGTCTACAATATACACAGAACAGAAACTCTTCTCTGGTACCTAGCTCCCTTTGTAATTCATTTGTACTACTTGAGACTGACGAGGCAGAAATTGAACGAATTATTCTTAATCTTAGAGCGGATTGCGCTGTTGGCTGGGACGGCATTCCGTCACGTATACTTAAATCCTGCCTTGGAGTTCTAGTGCCACCAATAACTCATATCTGCAACCTCTCCATTGCCTCAGGAATGTTTCCTAAAAGCTTTAAGAAAGCCATCGTCCATCCAATCTTCAAAAATGGGGATAGATGCAGTGTAAATAATTACAGGCCTATTTCAATACTTACATCTCTCTCCAAAATTTTGGAAAGAATTCTCAACAACAGATTAATCAGCTACCTAGAGTCACAAAACCTTTTATCAAATAATCAATTTGGATTTAGGAAAAACAGATCTACTGAGGATGCAATTTCTAACTTAATTAACTATATTGCAGCTAAACTGGACGGCAAAGAAAGATGTTTAGGCATCTTTCTTGACCTTTCTAAAGCCTTTGACACTGTCTCTATCCCCACACTTCTGCTCAAGATGGAGAGGATGGGAATCCGCTGTAACGCGCTTAATATTTTTAAGGACTAAGTGATCGTTCCCAATATGTTAAAATAGGAGACATCATCAGTGACGAAGAGAATATCTCTTTTGGCGTTCCCCAGGGATCAATTCTTGGCCCAACCCTCTTTATTATGTACCTAAATGATCTTTGTCAACTCCAAATTCCACACTGTCGTATAATTACTTATGCCGACGATACGGCACTAATGATTGACGCAAATAACTGGCATGAGTGTAAAAGTCGAGCAGAATTAGCCCTCTCAATCGTCACGTCCTGGCTCAACCAAAATTTACTCACGTTGAACATCCAAAAAACTCATTTCATAACTTTCTCCACAAACCACATCTCCCAACCTAGTAATACCTACACAATAAAAGCTCATATCTGTAAAGACCCCACTTTACCTTTCAAAACAGACTGCACTTGTTCATCTCTCGCCAAAGCGTCCAGCATAAAATACTTGGGCTTACAAGTAGATTCTACACTAAACTGGCAACAACAAATAAACCAATTAGTCTCAAGAATCAGACGTCTTATTTATATTTTTAAGTTAATCCGGCACTCTGCTGATGTTGCCACACTAAAACTTGCCTACTGCGCCCTATGTGAATCCATACTCTCATACTGTAACACCATATGGGGCGGAGCATGCAAAACATCGTTCCTACATCTAGAAAGGACCCAACGAGCAGTCCTCAAAGTGATGCTTAAGAAACCATTCAGACACCCTACCTCTCAACTTTATATTGATGCTAAAGTTTTGACTGCTTGAACTTTACGTTTACCGAACTATACTTCGGAAACATGCAACTGTCAAATATGACACAAATATTATGAAAAAACGAATATTGCGATGAAATAAACGCATGTAATACAAAATAATATAAACGCTAGAATAAACGCACCGCTTTCCACCGCAAGGCAGTACGTGCAAGGCCTAAGATACCAAGTTTTTAAATCAAACTTTTAAGGCGTCGTCGTGCGACGGGCGGTAAGGTAACGAATGACGTGCAGCGTGCAGATGAAGCAAAGAAAATACGTAGTTCGTATAAGTCGTTCGTAGCTTATTGAGATGGTTCTTAGCTATATGTGGAGGGGGTAGGTGAGAAAAAGGGATGAGAATCGTATCTTCCAAACGAATGGTCCGATTTAGGTGTGGTTTAATATGTTTGAAAGCTGAAGTAATTGAGATGGTTCTTAGATGTTAGAGTCCGAGTATAGCACAATGGAGTATCCTACTTCCTTAACACGGGCGTAAGTCGTTTTATTTTAGGACCTCTACACTAGAGAGCGTAGTATCTGTACTTATAATAAAGTAATAAGAACAAAAAATACTGTACAAAGAAGATTATTAAGGTACACTACACAATTTACCAGCATCAACAACTCAAGCGCATAAACCAAACGCGTCAAAGTTCAGTGTAACTCGCAATTTAGTAAGGGTAGCATGTTGATTCCGGTGTTTTTATAAAGATTCAATTCAATATGAAAAAAGTTTGAAAAAAGTCAACTAAAGACAAATTTTAAAATATGGGGTAAAATTTACAAAAGTGACTGCAGCGCACGGAAAGTTCGTACAATAATAAAGGTCAAAGTCAAGGCATAAAGGTCATCGTCCAGTCTCATCTTTTGCGGCGCATATTATATATGCGCTGCAAAACGTGAGACTTGACGAGTGTCAGTAGTGGGGAGCCTGCGCAGGTATAGTCGCGTACGAAATAGTTATCCATTATTTGTATATCTATTCTGGGATTTTTCGATGACATTCGGAATTAGGTGTATAGCAATATTATATTAATATTCTTTACAATATTTATTTTAAAATAATTAATTTTAAGATAAAAAAATGGAAGATTGTCTAAGTCACTGTCACTGTTAATAAATGATACACCAGCGGGTACCTTAACAGATTCATAAATAGGTCGTCTTTGAGCATCCCACTTTGTAGATTAATATTATTGGTTGCAAATGTTTGTACGATTCTGTTGTTCCGAACTAGACTAAACTACGCTAAATTTAAGTTTAGTCCAGTCACTTTCATCTTTTTATACGCTTTATATTAGCTTCACTTGTATGTTTGTAACCGACTCCTTTGGACGCTATTTTGACCCGTTCTAAAGGGTAATGTTTTATTTAAAAAAAAGCGTGGGGTGCTTCTCATATCACACGATTTTTTTGAAATAAAACATTTTTTTTCTATTTACACTATTAAAATTTATTTTCTATTTTTTAGTTTGGTTTTCTATATAAAGCGTGTTTTTTAGTTTTTTTAACTATTATTTATTTATTTGGTTTTACATAAATTTTATTATAATTTGAAAAATATATGAAAATAACTAGCAAAGATGGAAATATTACATCCCCGTAGAGTTTCTTGGTGCTCTCTTCTCTAACGGGCGTATTTCCTTACATAACCGATCACAAAAATATCCAATTTGCTGATTTTGTTGTTTCCTGCCCCCTCCCTCTCTATTTTTAACAACAATTAAATAATACATCATCGAGTTCACTATATGAGCTAAAAAGACACCAAAATACTAAATATCATAATTTTGTAATGGAAAAATTTGGGTCACAGACGAGATTCGAACTCGCATAGGTACTGTCCCTCAGAGTACATTTATAGAGATTTTAATCAAAAACTTACCACGGAATCCTTGAATGATCGGGGATACTATTGGAATGTTACTTTTTATACGCTTTATATTAGCTTCACTTGTATGTTTGTAACAGACTCCTTTGGATGTTATCTTGACCCACTTTAAACGTTCAGATTTCATTCAAATTTTGCACACCTGCCAAAGACAGATGACAATGCAATAATTCGAAAAAAAAAACAAATAAACGCTCTTATAAATAAACCATACTAAAATTTAAAAAAACTAAAAAACACGCTTTATATAGAAAACCAAACTAAAAAATAGAAAGAAAAAGTTTATAGTGTAAATAAGAAATAAAATGGCTTTGTTTTTCGAATTATTGCATTGTCATCGGTCTTGGTCTTTGACAGGTGTGCAAAATTTGAATGAAATCTGACCGTTTAAAGTGGGTCAAAATAGCGTCCAAAGGAGTCGGTTACAAACATACAAACACACAAGTGAAGCTAATATAAAGCGTATAAAAACTAAAAAACACGCTTTATATAGAAAACCAAACTAAAAAGTAGAAAATAAATTTTAATAGTGTAAATAAGAAAAAAATGTTTTTTTTAAATAAAGTGAAGGGGTGTTTTTTAAGATATTATCGAAATGATAATCCTTCTTCTCATATCTGTCAATAAAATATTTATAACTATTGATGCACCCCACGATTTTTTTTTCTTATTTACACTATTAAAATTTATTTTCTATTTTTTAGTTTGGTTTTCTATATAAAGCGTGTTTTTTAGTTTTTATAAACTATATTTTTTTCGTTTAAGGTTGTTGCAAAATTCTAATATTACTTTAAGGTTTGTCTAAAGAACAAAGGGGTTGGACTAAATAAATAACGAACTAAATATAGCTAGATTTCATGACCTTCCCTTAATATAAGATAAATGTTTATTTGAGTGATTTGATTATTATTAATGATTCTATCAATTAATTTGTGCCACAAAAATACACGACGTTAATATTTCGCATTTGTGCCGGTTCGATTCCCAGCTGAGGCAAGCAACTTTTCAAAAAGTGTGAATGTAGTTTTAATAACTTTTGAACATAAGCGAATGTTTCCTTTGAATAAAATTTGTCATGCTATACATTTGAATTAAAATAAATTGATAGCTGTGTAATTTTTTTATTTATTTTCGGACTAGGAAATCGTTTGACCACAATCTCACCTGATGGAAAGCGATGATGTGGTCGAAGGTGTAGCACACTTGCCTAGTAGAAACATATTCACTCTTGACTTGAACACACCGGGGTTATAATTTACCGGAAACACTGACGAGGGCAGGGCATTCATTCAGGCAAAGGAGTGCTTTGCAGTTCTTTTAATAAATGAAGAAGCTTAACGCTTCGTTCTTGTGCGAGGTATTTCAACCATGAAAGGGTGGCGCTTTGCTGATCGTCTAGTCGTACGGTGATGGGGGAATCAGGTTGTGCAGTTCTTGTGCACACTCTCCATAGTGCAATCTGTAGAATACCGCCAGGCTTGCTACCTCACGTCGATGCGCCAGACTTTGAAGCTTACTCTTTAGCAGAGTGTCATCCCCAATGAGCCCGATAGCACGTCTCTCAATTGAATCCAAAGACTCGAGCTGATACTTGGCAGAACCGTCCCAGAGGTGGCAGCAGTACTCCATACAAGATCGTAATGTTGATCATATCGGTTTCAATTATGCTTTGCGATAGACTATATTTTGCTATGAAAAAAGTGACAATTTGATTGAAGCTAAGTTCTGTGGTCGGGCCCACTACCTATCTCTATCGCTGTGGCCCAATTACAGAACTTGGCTTCAATCAGATTGTCACTTTTGTTCATAGCAAAATCGACTCTATCGCAAAGCATTATTGAATTTCACGGCTTGAAACCGTCATGATCAACATTACGTAATCGCAGTGCTGATCACAGATCCGCAGCCCGATTCCATAACTTGGCTACAATCGGATTATCACTTTTTTCATAGCAAATTCGACTCTATCGCAAGGCATTAGTGGCTGCGATACTGAGAATTCGATTGAAGCCAAGTTATGGAATCGGGCTGCGGATACCGAGTTCATAATTAAATAGACCCAATACAATAGTATCCTGCGTAAAAGCGCGCGCTAGTTCAAACCTGAGTAAAGGGCGTCACAGACGATTAAGATACTATAATATTTGATGTTACGATATCTGCATATAAAATATTATAGCATCTTAGGGTATCACACACGGTTAAGATACGATAACATATTGAAATTTTTCATTCGCTCGCAGGCCGTCCTAGATGCCACACGTATTTCTTCACCGCTTTCTATATACAGTGATAAAATAAAATATGAGTAATACGGTTTCACTATTAGATTTATTAGATAGCTCATCAGACGACGATTATGATTTCGAATTTGATATGCAAATTGCATTAGCGTACTGTAAAAGGTGATCAATTTGGATATCAAATCCCATTAAATTGCGAAAAACCTGCGGTGAATTTAATCTTTACGCAGATCTTTCTACAAAAAAAAAACAAACTTATTTTATAAAGTCAAAGGAAAGTTTTCTCGTAATTTATAATTTGATTAAGGAATATATAGTAAAACAAAATACGAAATGTGGTAGAGCATTTGTACAGAACAACGACTTGCAGAATGCTAAGAACCATCTCGTTTACCTCAGCTTTCAAACATAAAAAACCGCAGCTAAATCGGTCAATTCGTTCGTAAGCTACGATTCGCACCGCTCCTCCCCCCTCCCCCTCCATCCCCCAATTATAGCAATGAATAATGAATCATCTTGTTTACCCCAGCTTTCAAACATAAAAAAAAACACAGCTAAATCGGTCTAATAGTTTGGAAGCTACGATTTTCACCCCCCTTTTCTTTCTCACCTCCCCCTCCCCATATATCTAAGAACTATCTCGATCATATCAGCTTTCGAACAGAAAAAATCGCATCAAAAGCGGCCCATTCGTTCGAAAGCTACGATTCGCACCGCTCCCCGCCCCCTCCATCCCCCAATTATAGCAATGAATAATGAAGCATCTTGTTTACCCCAGCTTTCATACATAAAAAAACCACAGCTAAATCGGTCCATTTGTTTGGAAGCTACGATTTTCACCCCCCCTTTTCTTTCTCACCTCCCCCCTTCCTCTCCCCATATATCTTAGAACCATCTAGATCATATCAGCTTTCGAACAGACAAAACCGCATCAAAATCGGTCCATTCGTTTGGAAGCTACGATGCCACACACACACACACACCCTCATACACACAAATACACCCTCACACACAGTGATACACACCCTAAACTTATAACACCCGTCTATTTGTTCAGGGATTAAAAAATCCCGTCATGAATACAAAACAGAGCAACCTGTAGAGCATTTACGATATATTTTGTATCATAAGATAGTATATTAATATATATTTTGTATCTTTTACGATATATTTCGTATCTTAAGATGACATCTTTTAAAAAATTCCATATCGCTCGATATCTTAAGATACTGTAAGATGCCAATATATATTATCTTCGCCGTTTGTGATGGTTCATATAAATTGTATAGCGAGCGATATTTTATCTTAAGATAAAATATTATAGTATCTTAGTCGTCTGTGATGCGCTTAAGGGTTCGCCTTTACATTTGATCCTTCGAACCGGATGTTGGCTAAAAACCAGCGTTGCCAGGTTACTTTTGTAACCTTTTAGGTTATTTTTGACTCCTTCAGGTTGAAATTTAAATGTTAAAGTCAAATGTCAAAAGTGACGCTGACGAGTCACAAGTCGTCACTTGAGACTTTCCCACACTTTCTCCACCACCCCCTACCTTCCCATCATCCCCTTAACCATTCCCTAACTTACCTCACCCTCCCGTCACATTTCCCCAACTTCGCCTACACTTCCCTTCGAGCATATATCCAATGGAGATGTGAATGCAAGGCGTACCCTCTGGCCATATGGCACGACTTGACCATTCACGTTATATAAAACTATTTCACTCACGACCGCGGCCATTCGGTATCGTTTCGTATCGCAAAGCAGAGCTCCGTGAAAATGGTGAATTGTGCGGTATTTTTGTGTAGAATCAGCAACATCAAACTTACGGGATCACGGTATTTCGTATCACAAGTAAGTGTTATTTATGTGAATTGTGCTTGTAATTTTGTATAATTTTGATTCAAATGAACTACCAGTTGCGACAGATTAGCGACAGTTTTACGACGCCATCGTCTTGGTAGAAGGCGTAGCGCGGGGACAAATTGATTGAACGAATGATGGAATGAACGTTAAATTATCTCAAAATGAGGAGTGTTAGTACCTAACAGATTATTTTTCAGTGAGTATTAAAAGTGTTATAATCTACATTTAAAAAGCGATATGCCATTAACCCTCTAAACACTTACAACGCTGAAATTTTGCTTGTTAGTATAATATAGGCTGTAGGCGAAACTTCCCCCCACTCTCTTCTTATTTTTTCCAACTTACCCCGCCCTCCCGTCAACTTCACTATCATCTGTCATGTTGACACCTGTCACTTTGACACGTCACTTGTCATGTCACTTTAGGAAACAGTAATAATATAAAACTTTTGTATTTTTCTTTTCATTATGTACATACTTACCGAACTATTGCTAATAAAGGGTATTGATAGTTCGGTGCTCTGCACCAATCGGACTATTGCCACTGAAAGGTTGCACTAGTTCGGACAACTGGACTAACAACCGAACTAGTTCCACGACAGGAAATCACATCGGTGTTAAGGTAAGGAAACTAACTTCTTATCGTACACACTAGTGTGAACATTAGGAAATAAATTTCCTAACCTTCACACTCCTATACGAAGTGTGAAGGTTAGTAAATTTTCTTTCTAACCATCACACCAGTGTGACAGAGCAGTGTGAAGGTGAAGGTTAGTCGGTCGAGCGGGCGAGTCATCGAGCGCACGCTTGACACTCTACTGAATTAACCGCAATATTGCGGCCCCAAAGTGTAGGTATGATATTTGTACTTGTCGCGGAGTGCGACTGGCCTGACACTACAAAATAACTTATTAATAATTAGGTAATTCACATACCTATGTAGTTATGTTTTAATTAATAAACATGTAATTCCGTTACATTATGCTATGTATAATTAAACTAAGAATTATCTTTAGGTAATAATGTCTAAACGGTGATTGCGATTTTAATTACTATGGCTAAATTCCTTAATAAATTATTTTAATAGTGATAATGATTAATTAAATTTTTATTTCTGATACTAAGCACACTTTTTTAATGATTAAATATATTTAGCTACCTATTTAGAAAATAATTAATAACACATTATTATTTTTTAATGATTATTCCACCATGAAATATTTTGAATTTCTATGTCAATTTAGTTTTTTTTAGTAATAGCTATCGTTCAAATATAAATCAGAGCATAAGTATTTTTAGATAGGAGTTTAAAGCATTCCGGGAGTTATTTTTTTTCTGTGTTTCTGATAAAGTTTTTGTTTAATTTTATTTTATACTGTTTTTTTGTCAGCAAAATAACCATTTAAAAGTTCAGTATTTAATTATGTCCAGGTTCTCCATACTAAGTTCAGTATTTAATTATGTCCAGGTCCTCCATACTAAGTCTTCACCAAAGACTGGTCTAAAAAGCGTATTTCTTTTTATAATCCAACAATATCAAATCTTGACTATAAATATACTACATTAAACTAAAAAATTTGGTAAAGAAGCATATTTTCAGTTTAATTTACTGTATACAAACATATTTCACTATAGTCTTCCACATCAAAAAATATCTCATTTTCTTGTTCATGTGGCTTACAAATGCTCAACCAATCCATTAATTCTTCTGACAATTCCAGCATGTCTAAAGTATCAGCCATGCTCCTGTTGCATACAAGATAGCTTCCTTTCCTGATGTGTTTCTTGAAGAAGTGCCACATTTGTTTCTGTTTGTCAATATCTACAAAAAAGTCAAGGACATTGATAACAATAATATCAGAGCTAGCTACAACGTCACTTCTTTCCATGATGTCAGAATGGACCACTTTGATCCTATTGTTATCCATTGAGTATTGACTGATAATCCTTTCTTGTACTTCACAGCATTCCTTATTCATTTCTATACCAACAATAGTTGATGCATTTGAGTAATAATAAGCCTGAAAGGAGAAACATGTAATTAGTTTACATATTATAAAGAGAGCTGAATACCAAACTCAGTGGCGTGCATTAGGAGAGGCCTAAATCCAGCAGTGGATAGATATAGGCTGAGGATGATGATGATGAAATTATTATTTTGGAGAATGTTGCAGTGGTCACTATGGCTGAACTGGCAATGAATGTGCCACATAGAGGCATGGACCACGCGGGTTCAAGTCCTATTTTACTGATGCTAATATTTCCTTCAGAAAAATTATTAGGTAAGGTTTGTACTATTATTTATACTGTGATATTGTCCCGCTAAGCTGTTACTTTTATGCAATAAATACTATTAAAAAAAACATGCACATTTTTACAAGTCAAAACTTAAACTCATAAAAACTAAAAATTTTTTTTTTTATCACTGACTAGGTAATCGTTTGACCACGATCTCACCTGATGGAAAGCGATGATGTGGTCGAAGGTGTAGCATGCTTGCCTAGTAGATACCTATTCACTCTTGAGTTGAACACACCGGGGTTATAATTTACCGGAAACACTGACGAGGGCAGGGCATTCCACTACTTTGCAGTTTGTTTGTTTTTGAGTTTAAAAAGGAAATTTCATTTTTTTCTTACTTGTATCTCGCACAGGAAAAGGAAATGACCTTAAAGAGTGAATTTAGAAGGGTATTCCTTCTAAATTCACTCTTTAAGGTATTAATATTGATAAGGACCGGTGGTGGTGGTACCAGACTAAAGTTGTGGCACTTACTGATATTATCATTTTTTAAGACAGTATGCTAACATCATCTGCCTATTATGTTCCCACTGCTGGGACACAGGCCTTCTCTCATTGACTGGATGGTCCATAATGGATGGTTCTAGGTCTAAGACATGCTAGTTTTCTCACAATGTTTTTCTTCACTGCTTTTACAGCAATTGCACCAAAATCCTCACATAGCTTACTGTATAAGTCATTGGTGCAGGGCCGAGGTTTTGAACCAGGTTGTGTGGCTGACATGCTACTACTCAACTACCACCTCTATGTATTCTATAAAAAGAGTATATAGTTACTGGTTATCGTTACCCCATAAAGTACTACTCCTATCCTAGATCCAACATCCAGTATCTGTTTCTCGTCCAAGTCTTTTGGAAGTAAAACTTTGAAGATATACTGCAACGCTGGTCTCGACATTGAATGAGAAGTATAGATAAGAGGCTGAAAATTGAAAGATAACAAAATAACATGTCTATTATTATTGGAGTGTTTTAGTAAACTCAAATGCCAACAATAAGTGAACACAAGATTGGAGTAATAAAATAACACTGCTTACTTTGACATTACGCGAATTGCAATCTAAACAATAATGCCTGCTGATTTTACCCTTATCAACTAGTTTTTGTACTTCATCCTCATCATAAAGAAACTCGTCAATATGGCAAGTGTTGACTTCATTACAATCAGCTGAGTTTCCTACTGTTGGTGGCACTATATTTTCAGAAGGCATCTCTGCTCCAATGGGTATAATTTGTTTAATTGTGTTTCCTATCTTTATCAAAGATTTTTCTGCACTCTGCAGAGCTTTCTTTTGTGCCAGATCTAAAACAAAGTATAAATTCGAATAAACTAAGATACAACCGCAGTTTCCGCGGGAAAATTAGAAAAGTTGGTACGAAGCCGCGGGTGCAGCTAGCTATATTTGTGAAAACTTTCAATGAAAATAAAAGCAGCTAAACAGTTTACTTACCTTTTTTATATGCCTGACTGCATATCCACTGCTCAATAGAATCTAACTGGGCATCATCTAGACCCGACAACAGTTGTAATATCCCAAATTTAGGGTTAATAAAACCATCGTCAGACTCAGACATCGTATATAAATATTAGCTTCTATTCTATTATGATCTTCGAGGTAGCTAGCTAAAAGCAATCTCACGTTACCTAATACCTATGTAAATTCGAGTGAGGTAGATTTACAACAAACAAACAGAGAGTTAACCTAAACTCAACTCAATTATTTTAGACACGCACGACACGATCTCTATCATAACCTCAAAGGCTCAGACATAACTCAACATTCAATTCAAAACAAACATGAACCAGGGCTGCCAGCACTATTCCACGACTGTGTGCTAAATGGCATCCCAAATAGTGCTAGATTGCAGTGACTTTCCAAAAATTGTGCTAAATTTTATTGAATATGAAATAAAATAATAATATCACATAAAATAATTGTATTTGTTATAAACAAATAGTTGTTGTAATTATTTTACTTCCACTCTTTTCTATAAATTTGAACATAACTCACTCTTTTGCTTAAAGGTATTTATATTAATTTTCTTCTTTTTAAATAAATTTTGCGTTCGTATTAAAGAATAATAATGTATGAAGAAAATGTTAACTTTTAACTAATACCCGATCGCACTATCAAAAAACCTGACAAAGAAAGTGTTATATTATTAAAACAAGACAACATAGCAGTGTTACTTCGTCATTTGGCGCGGTCCGATTGACGCTCATAGTAATAATAGCACCCTCACAGCTTGGCCGAATTGTAATAGTGTCAAACGTTTTCAAAAGAGGTTTTGTCAAGGCTTTGACAAAACATAACCTTGAGTAGTGTTGGCGTGATTTGATACGCGACTTATATCCTCATTAACTTATAGGAACTCCCCTGCGAAATTGTAGCTAAGTATAGAGCTAAAGCGTTTTGTTCTTTCCCGCGTGGCTGCGTTTTGTTCTGTGGTATGGAAAATTACTCGGTAGGATCGCTATTTAGTGCTAGATTAAGTGCTAGGTGCTGTATGTTACAGTTCTGTGTTATACCTATGAAAATAGTGCTAAATCGAGCAAAAACAGTGCTAAGTTAGGAACACTGACATGAACAATACAATCGCTGCGTTCGAAATGGTGAGATGGCGTTGTGGGCAGTTTCGAAATGTACATTTTTTAAAAGCCGTGGTCTTTGAACATTTTCAACACTTGTAATTTTTGCCACTTATGATCCTTCCCAAGTTGAAAGACATACGACAGTGCCCTTAGTACCTTACTTTTAACCTACAATTACAATCAATAATAGTTAGTTTATTGGGATTACCAATTAGTGTAATGGGATAAAGCAAATTGTCTTGCCCCAGTTTCATGCATTTTCAATCGATAGTTAGCAATTTAACGGTATCACTAACCGTTTAAGAAAATAATAAAATTTCATGACAATCTATAGTCGACCAATCGACTTCCGTAATATTGATGCTGAGTAGAACGACTTTATAAAAAAGCTCCTTCAAAAATATAAGTCAATGTCAAACAACAATGCATGGCTTCACGCTTCGTTCGCCGCTGCTGGATCAATTACAATTATTTGAACATTTTCAACACTTGCAATTTTTGCTATTTATGATCCTTCTCAAGCCGAAAAACATACGACGTAGTGCCCGTATTACCTTACTTTTAACCTACAATTACAATCAACATTACATAGTTTCTTAGGATTACCAATTAGGTAATGGGATTTCACCACTTGTCTTGCCCCACTTTCATGCTTTTTCAATCAACAGTTAGCAGTTAAAAGTTGTCACTTACTGATTAAGGGTGCATTCCAAGACGCGCAAATATCGATAAAATCGATATTATCGCGCTAAAACGCGTACCGAGTCATCGTGAGCGCAACAACGATATCCCTTGTGACGTCACGGATTACGTCATTACATCCGCCATTTTGCGATTACACCGACCATGCCCCAAACCGATATCACCGTGAGCGCTACTGTCGAAGTGACAGACTGACGGTTGTTTACAAAGAAAACTGTTGTTTGAATTCAGTTGTGTGTGATTTTCGTACAGTTTTCCAAATATTACTACAGAAAATTGACCAATTTTTAGACAGACTACTTTGCACACGAGTAATACTTTGTTTGTAATCACGCTCACGAGCGTTCCGAATCAACTGCAGCACTTAACTGCCGTGAGCACGATATCTGAATCGGTACGCAAATTAGCACTGATCGCTCACAGCGATATTATCGTGAATCGGAATGCACCCTAAGTGCTTGTTCACGTTGACTCGCGGGCGCGGTGGCGGGCGCGGTGACGAAATATCAAACATATGTAGTGATTCCAAGTGTTCACGTACAAAACGCACGTGCGGGTGAAGTAGCGGGCAAACTCGCGGCTGGCGCGCGCGGCGCTCTCGCGGCAATTTTAAACGCGTGAGATGTTTGTGTGTGTTCATGTCAAACTAGCGGCGACGCGCGCGTTTCACTCGCGACGTCAGGTAAGTTCAACCAGTTTGAACTTGTCGCTAGAAACGATAGCACGTTTTTATCATGTCGTTCAATACAGAAGAGTTTATTAGTGCTGTTCAGGCTAGAACTCCTATTTGGCAAAGTAAACACAGTCATCATATGAACAGAAATGTTCTTAATAAGCTATGGAAGGAAATTGCTGAATTGTTTCCTGATATGGAGGGTGAGTAAATGAAATACGAGTATGTTATATTTGCAGGTATTTTATACATTTTATTTCCTAAAGGCTACAGAAAATACATAATACAAAGTCGACTACGAGTATAATAAACGATTGTTTTCCCAAAAATATTTCGTGAATAGATTCCGAACTTGTTTAGCCCGATTTGATGGATTGTTGTTTCTTCCAGTTCTAGTTTGTCGCCTTTGGTGTTGAGTTGGAGTTGTGAACTCATTATCACAATCGCAACCATCTGTATCAATTACAATATTATGCAATAGGCAAGTGGTTTTTATAATCAGGCGTGCATGTTTAACATCAGTTTCAATAGGTTTTAACAAAACTCTCCATTTATTGCATAAAATTCCAAATGCACACTCCACGGTTTTTCTCGCTCTTGACAATCTATTATTAAAATTTTCTCTCTCTTGATTCAATGTTCTCTGTGGGTATGGACGCATTATATATTCTTTAAGAGGATAAGCTTCATCGGCTACTATAACATATGGAGCTGTAATGTTAGAATTGGGTAATGTTCTTGGTTCCGGAATATTAAATGCACCTCTTTCGAGTAACCGGTTCAGGGACGAGGCATTAAATGTACCGCCGTCGCTTTGCTTTCCTCTACCTCCAACTTCAATAGTTAAAAATCTTTTCCGCGCATCAGCCATAGCTTGCAAAACGATAGAGAAATAATGCTTGTAGTTATGAAATGCCGATCCAGATTTTTTAGGTCGTTTAACCCTACAATGTTTACCATCCAAACTGCCAATGCAGTTAGGAAAGTGCCACATTTCCTTAAAATCTGACGCAATATTCATAAGCTGGTCTTCAGATGGTTGTGGCATGTGGACATTCAAATTTCTTTTCCAAATAGCTTCACAGGTACTATAAACAATCTCAGACACAGTACTAACACCCATAAGAAAGCTATATGCCAAAGATCGAAATGCCAACCCAGTGGAGAGATATCTGAAACATAATAAAAAAATACAATTATAATGCAAAACTTAAATATATTTACACTAATCACCAACACTAAACAATATTTCTGACTTTACAGAAAAGGCTTTAAGGAAAAAATGGAAGAACATTCGGGACCAATTTATGAAAGAAATTAAGAAAATTCCGGTTCCTCGTTCTGGTGATGCTGGAACAGATCAAAACACTTCAATGTGGCCATATTTTCAAATGATGCTGTTCATAAAAGATGACGTTACCCCAGAAATAAATGAAGGCAATTTAGATGAAACTACTCGTAGGTACTGATGAAAACTGCAATAACAATGATGATGATTATGAGCGGTCCCCAACTCCCCAATCCATATCTGGTACATCTTCAAGTACACAATATACGAGCACCAAACGTAAATGTGCACAAGATGTAAGACAGGAATTTATGGAGAAAAAGTTGGAATTATTACAAATTAAACTGTCACAAAGCAGCGAAAAAAAAGAACAAGACTGCGAAGATCTGTTATTTTTTAATAGTTTGTTGCCGTACATGAAAGAATTATCTCCTATGAAAAAACTACGTGCTAGAAACAAAATTACACAAGTTATTATGGATGAAATGAATAGTGGCACGACTCAATCTTACCATGGATACAATACATACGATTATAACACAACTAATTATGGAAATTAAACTTTGTATATTTGATAAGCATTATATTAATTTAATTAAATAATAAAGAGGAATCTTGTTTGAATTTGAATGAATGCAATAGGTATCCCGATAAAAAATATAAATTACTTACTATGAAAATTATTTTTTTAAACTCACCTTATAGTTACAAATAGTCTTTCTTCGGGCTTTATACTTTTATGAAAATTTGTGTCTACTTTTGAAATATCACTCCTTATTGAATCCAGTATGTAATCAAAACAGTTGACACTCATCCTGGTATATCCAAAAACCTTGAAGGATGTTCTCTCAACTTACGATATAAAGTATGAAATTCACCATGCCGTTCTCTTTATTTATTAATGTCGTGCACACCAATTCTAATTTTTAGCATCTCCCACTTTAGGTATGAATTTTCGGTTAAAAATAAAAGATCTTCGTCCATATTCGACCTCTGACAATACGTCACACTCGCGCGAACGCCTGGCGGTTAATGTGAACACGAGCTCGCACAATTCCCGCGCCCGCACCCGCCCCCGCGCCCGCGCGTACCTACGTGAACAAGCATTAAGAAAATATCCTACGATTAAATGTTCATGACAATGTATAGTCGACTTTGACATCCGTAATATCAATTTCAAGTAGACTTTAGAACAAATATATTTATTCTATCTTTATTTTTTTCTTTCCTTCAAAAAGAAGAAGTTAATCAATGTCAAACAACAATTCACGGCTTCACGCTTCGTTCCAACAGCCTACATTTGTCTACTGCTTTACATAGGCCTCTCTTTTTCTAACTCAAAGCATACTTAGTTTACCTAAATTTTATTGATATGATCTTTTTATAAAATTTTATGCATTTCTCCTTGTGCATGAGATGTTAATTTTGACTTGGAAAAGTGCTGTTATTTTTCTAATTTACAATAAAATACTTTGACTTTGACTTTTCTAATGCGCGCTACTGAGTCCGATCTTTGGCTCTTCTCATGTAATTGCTGCCGGCTACTTTGCGTAAATCGAAACTACATCTGTCTGGAGCGCGTCCTATACTACGTTTGCCTGTATGTGGTCTCCACTCAAGAACTCGTCTACCCCACCGGTTATCGGTCCTTTGACTAATGACCGGCCCATTGCCACTTCAGTTTGCTTATTCTTGGAGCTATTTCGGTGACTTTTGTTCTCTGCCGGATCACTTCATTTCGGATGCGATCTCTTAGAGAAACCTCGAGCACAGCCCGTTCCATAGCTCACTGAGCGACCTTAAATTTGTGGAACTGTCTCACAGTCAGTGTCCACGTTTCGGCTCCGTATGTCATTACGGGTAGGACGCACTGGTTAAAGACTTTCGTCTCAAGGCACTTTGGGATGGGTAACTAGAAGACATGATAAAGTTTCCCAAATGCAGCCTAGCTCAGCTGAATCCGCCTATAGACTTCGCCTATTAGAAAGATGTCTCTGCCCAACATAAGACACACCAACACAATATAACAAGAGTTGACCTAGGTAGACATACTCCTGCCCAAATTCGAGAGGCATGCCACTAACGACTCTTGGTTCCAGTGAAATGTTTTTGTAGTCATTTTTGTTATATCGATGGTCATGCAGAGGCTAACACGTCGGGAGGCATCGGTAGGTTGGTCAGCATTTGTTGCAACTATTGGAACGACTCCGCCATAAGGACAATATCGTCTAATATGCGAATCTCAAGTGTAAGATGTACTCGATGTTTATGTTGATTCTCATTCCAGTCCAACATCTTAAACATAAACCTCCATTGCGGTGGTAAACAGTTTCAGGGATATCACATCCCCCTGTCTTGGACGGACATCGTATCAGCGTTTTATATAAGCATCTCTACACTTGAATATATCGCCATTCCACTTGGCATCGCTGCAAAGAGTCTAGAACAGACCACGGTCTCGATGGAGTCAAAGGCCTTCTCGTAGTCCACAAAAGCCAGATACAGCTTCCGATTATACCTACTCTTATGTCTTCTGATAATTTGGCACACTGTGTGAATGTGGTCTACGGTGCCATATCCTCCGCAAAACATGGTCTGCTCGGGAGGCTGGAATTTTTCAAATATACGTGTGACACGATTGGTGATGACCCTTGAGAACAACTTATAGACGTCACTCAGGAGTTAGATGAGCCTATAATTCTTGAGCAAGGTTATATACCCTTTCTTGAACAATAGTACCACCAGACTTCTTGATACATACATAAACAAAAATACCAACAAAACTTGGCTTTATTCAACTTTAAAACCATACATGAAAACCTTTATATACGTGACTGGCAGAAAACCGATAAATGTCCGTCAGGTTCATCTATGTTTATGACAATATCCACAACGGGTTCTTGCTCTATAAAGCAAGAAGATCATAACATTCACCCATCCTTTTAGGACATAAGGCTCTCGAGCAGATCGGCGGGGCTGGACGTCCTCGACTATTGAGTCGGGAGATGAGTCTAGATCAGCAGATAGAGCCTCCTCGGTGTCTGGAGTTAGGTATTCATCATCAAATGGAATCTTTTCAGGCTCTGGAAGTGGTGCCAGACGTCTGTTTGAGACGATTGACTCGCATACTTCTGTAATCTCACATAGAAGTAGTCAGGATTGCTCTGTAGAAGCTCAACAGCTGGATCGTACTTTGAGTTTCTGACGTTTTTCTTCATGTATACCGGTCCTGGTGACAGTATGGCATGGCCTGGCCGTTCAAAGATCGAAGAGGGTGTCTCCTCTCTCTCATGTGTCGTAGCGTTTGTTCCGGCGGACAAAAGGGATCTTATTGAGTGAAGTGCCATAAGTATTGCCTTCTCCCGTTTGGCAATTTCTCTGTTAGTGGATCGGAGGTGTAGCTGGATAGTTCTCCATAATGTACCATTTAAACGTCCCACCAAACCATATCCCTGAGGATTGTAGAGAATCGTGCGACTGCAGGCTACTCCTAGAAATGTGAGAAACTTCCTAAATTCATCAGATAAGAACGATGTATCTCTCTCGGAGTGTATGTAGACCGCAGTTCTGAACAAAAATAAGAGTTCTTTAAGACATTTATACTTTCAAGCGAAGGTAAAAGGAAACCGACAATATTCGTCGATTATTGTCAAAATATATTTGTTGGAAGTATTGGATGGAAGAGGGCCTTTGAAGACCAAGTTAAACCGCTTAAAAGGTGCTGTCGCTTTTATCAGTTGTCCTTCATTTTGACATAAATCTGGGTTTTATTTCGGTGAAAACAGCCCTGTTTGCAGCAGCCGTCATCCTTCTAACTTCTTCATCAGAGTACGTTAATTTTTTTGCCCAAATCCAGTGTATCATCCTTATGACTCCGGGAGGACACAAGTAGTTGATAGTTCTGATAGTTTGTTGGATGAAGTATTAATAAGAGTACACACTCTAGCCAGAGCATCAGCAGCTACATTTTATTTTCCTGGACGTTATATGATGTTATATTTGTAACAAGACCAAGCGCCACCTTTTTATCTTCTCGTTTTTAATTTTGCTTGAATGTCTCTGATTAAACATGAATGAGACAAATTGCTGATCCGTAACAAGCAAGAAGTGTCTTTCGATCAAATAATGTCGCAATTTTCGTAAGGCTTCTACAATGGCGCTAGCCTCCTTTTCGATGGAGGGCTGCTAACGTTCGGAATTGTTAAGAGAACGTGAAAATTATGCAACAGGAAATAATGCCTCTTGTGATAGAGTTACTGCAATGGCGTACTCTGAAACGTCAGTTTCAACAGAGAATATTTGTCTGTCAATGGCGGCAAGGGCTGATTGAGCAACATCTGTGGCCCTATTACAGAACTTGGCTATCACTTTTTTCATAGCAATTTTGACTCTATCACAAGGCATTAGTGATTGCGATATTGACAATTCGATTGAAGCCAAGTTCTGTGGTCGGGCCACAGAAGTGAGGTTATTGAAGCAATTTACGGCATCTTGTGAGAGTGGAAAAATGGTCAAAGATGCTGCATCTGACGGAGCAGGTAGGTTTATTAGTGGTTCTAATCGAGATTCGTTTGGCTTAATAGAGTTCTTATCAATAGTAAAGCTCAGCCCCCTGATTCAGAACCCTTCGATTGTTGATCGATATAGTATTATTCATTCTGTGGATTCGGTTTGAAATCGTTCCATTCAATACATCTTTCATTCACAACATCGAATGGAATCGATTCGGTTCGCTATCGAAAGGTTCTGAATCGGGGGACAGAAGATTTATAAATTCTTCTTCAAATCTGCTCTGACAGTTCAGGGTAAGTTTGTATACTTTAGTGGCTTCCATGAATCTACGTAAGTTGGTGCTAAGCTCTTCCCTGATCTTCGCACAGATGATAACATCATCTAAATAAGAATAGGTTTCTCTTATATTCTCTGTGTTAATTGTTGAGGTTGCATCAATAAAACTCAATGGTACAAAAAAGAAAAAGAAAGATTTTCGAATTTTGAGAGCTGTCAATGTTCTGTAAAGTTTTCTGTGTCTTGCAAAATATATTTAAATAGAATGTGAATGTAGTTTCGTTTATCCATCTTAGTGTCCCTCTAGGACGCTGTAATTCACTCAACATTAAGTGGTTATGGGCCTTTTACCTGTTGAAGAGAAACAGCGCTAGTGCGACCAAAGATGGAGCTAAGTAAAATCCAAATTGCAAGGCTGGATGGGCACAACTGGGTGCAATGGCGATATCGTATGACAGCAATGTTAAACGGAATCGACGGTTTGTTCGATGTCGTGGAAGGCAAATTACGTGAACCTGAGAGACCAGCTACTGCCGCGGGTGATGCCAGCGCTGCTTTGGAGGAGTATCATCATATTGTAGGAGAATACAAAAGGAAGATGAGTACTGCATTACTACTGATTACAAACAACATCACAGATGAAATCCTGGATAAAGTGATGAGGTTTAATCATCCTAAGGAGGTATGGGATAAGTTACATCGGCTGTACGACGGCTTGAACGAAGACCGTTTGTATGAAGCTTGTTTAGCATTCTTTAAGGCAAGAAAAGATCCATCACATGATATGGCGACTTATATTTCAAAAATGAAGAATTTGTGGCATACTTTGAAGCAGGAGTTAGTAAAGTCAGGTGAAGGTACTGATTTACCGGAGATTTTGCTGATCTGCAAGATATTGGATAGTTTGCCGGATACATACTTCTCATTTAAGTCAACTTAGATGCTAATGTCAAAGAAGGATAGAACAGTGGAAAGTTTAACCAGTCAGCTGTGTGTTCATGAGAAAGCACTATCGAGCTGTCAAGACGGAGAGTCTGGAAGTGAAGCTTTTGCTGTGAAGACAGGCAAAAACAAGAAAGTTGTGAAAGTACCAGAACGGATTCCAGAGACTTCGAGAGTGGAAAGCAGGCGTTGCTTTATATGCAAGGAAATAGGTCACTTGAAGTTGCATTGTCCAAAGCAGAAGTTTGGATCTGGATTGACTAAAGATGAAAAAGGAACTGGGGCTAATATGATGCTTACATCGGTTTTTGTAGTCTTTGCTGAAACTGACCTTGAAAACTGGTATGTGGACAATGGTGCAACGAGTCATGTAACGATGAGAGCAGATTTATTTTAGGACTTCAAAGAATTTGAGAATAATCACACCGTTACTACAGCGGATGGAAGCACTGTAAAGGCAGTTGGCAAAGGAAGTATACAGTTTGAAACTATTGTGAATGGAAAACCAGAGAAGTTTCATCTCAGAGATGTTTGGTTCGTCCCTGGAATAAAGAGAAACTTATATTCTGAATTAGAAGCACAAGACAGAAACCCGACTAGTGTGTTTGAGTCACGGGTGGAATCATGTACCATGAAGATTGACGGTAATGTCATAGTTACGGGTAGACGTACGAGGCATGGAGGTTTGTACAGGATGATTTGTAAGGCCTTGAAACCAATGCCTTCAGTCAATGTGACAGTGGTACAGAAGGAGGATTTACTGCAGTTATATCACGAGCGTTTTGGACATCAAAATAAAAGGCATGTCAGTCGTGTTATTGAACGAGAACTGGGAATAAAGACAGCAGACAGTAAGGAGTTGTGTGATGGTTGTGTTTTTGGGAAAACGCACAGGCTTAAGTTTGGTACGAGAGAGAAAGCCACAAAACCTGGAGAAAGGTTACACACGGATGTCTGCGGACCATTTCCAGAGTCGTACGCAAAATTTAGATATGTTTTGATCATTAAAGATGAATTTAGCCGTTATAGATACCTTTATTTGTTAAAGGCGAAGTCTGAAGTTTATGAAAAGTTGAGACAGATGTTGGCTGAATGAAAAAATTCTGGACATCGTGTACAGGAACTTTTAAGCGACGGTGGCTGTGAATTCAATAATGAGAAAGTTCGAAAAATATTGGTAGAAAATGGCGTAAGACAACGGTTGGTGATGCCGTACACACCAGAACAGAATGGTTTGAGCGAACGAGAAAACCGCACAGTTGTAGAGTGCGCGAGCTCAATGATGTATGCTCACGAGGAAATTATGGGCGGAGTTAGTCGAAACAGCTGTTTACATTTTGAACAGGACTGGACCGACTATTGTTGAAGGTAAATCACCTCACGAACTTTGGTTTGGTAAAAAACCACAGATTAAGCACTTAAGGATAATCGGAACTTCGTGCTATGTTCATATTCCAAAACAAAAGTGGAAGAAACTTGACAAGAAGGCTGTCAAATGCCAGTTGGTTGGATATGATGGTGACGATGGTTATCGGCTTTTGATTAAAAGTTCGAGCAGGATATTGAGATCAAGAGACGTGACTTTTGATGAAAGACCACTCGAAGGACAAAAAGAGAACAGATCCCTGGTGAGTGATCAAGATATTGGAGAGATACCTTATGAAGTTTGGAACCAACCTTCTACCTCTAAAGGGCCTGTTTGTGGAGAATTGGCAGTGGACGGAGAACTAAGTCCTATCCCGATGGACATTCAAGCAAGAGAAGAAGATTTTATTGTCAATGACGGTGAAGTCAGAGAAGACAATGAGGTTAATGAGGATGATGGATGTCAATTTGTTCCACTGAATTCAGATGATGATGATGATGATGATGATGATGATGTTTTCAACGACGCTGAAGCTGAAACATCTGATCTCATTGAAGAATCTATTGAACTTGAGGAGGAAAGAGTTGAAGTAGATGAACCGATGAATATAAACGAAATCCAAGAAATTGGCCACATGATTTTGAGGGATCGCACCACTTTGAGACAACCAAGCAAGTTCAAAGATTATATCATGAATATGGAACAAAGTCATACAGAACCAGAAACTTTTAAGGAGGCCGTAAGGTCACGTGACTACAAGGAGTGGCAGAAAGCCATGCAAAACGAAATGGATTCGTTGGTTGATAATAAAACTTGGGTACTTGTAGAACCAACAATGAATAGGAAAAGTATACCATGTAAGTGGGTTTATCGGATTAAGTACAACCCAGATGGTTTGGTGGACAAGTACAAGGCAAGGTTAGTGATAAAGGGCTACTCGCAGAAAAAAGGGATCGATTATGATCAGACCTTTAGCCCTGTTGCCAAGTTAGGAGCGGTAAGCGCTGTACTTAGTGTCGCTGCAAGCTAGAATATGACGCTTAGACAGTTTGATGTTTCTACAGCGTTTTTATATGGAAATCTTGATGAGGGATTTTTTATGAAGCAGCCGGAAGGATATAATGATGTCACTGGACAAGTTTGTGTATTGAAAAGGAGTCTTTATGGCTTAAAACAGGCACCACACTGTTGGAATAAGCGCATAATGGATTTCTTCAAAGAAATCGGATTTATAACCAGTGAAGTGGATCCTTGCTAACTGATCAGAAATTCCAAAGCTGAGAAACTAATTATTGCACTCTATGTGGATGACGGGCTGGTTGCAGGCTCAAGTGAGAAGCTAGTGAATGAATTTCTCGAACAGTTGAAAAGAGGTTTTAAGATAATAACAAAACCTGCGTCTTACTTTCTCGGTATAGAGATTGAAAGCAAAGAAGACGGTTTAAAAATACATCAGGCTTCTTGTACAAGAAAGGTGTTAAAGAGGTTCGGAATGGAACAATGCAAACCGGTATCAACACCTATTACTACAGATGTTCAGAAGCAGGCTGGAGAAGACAATGATACCAAAAAGAGGTACAGGCAAATTGTCGGTGCACTAGCCTACTTAATGGTTGGAACAAGACCAGACATAGCATACGCAGTTAGTGTAGCGTCAAGAAGTCTTGAAATTCCTACAGATGATGACTGTGTCAAAGTGAAACGCATCATGAGTTATTTGCAGTATACTTTGGATTTCGGGATCCATTAAGGGAGAAATAGCAAAGTACTGGAATGCTTTAGTGACGCAGATCATGGAGGAGATATACATACGGGGCGCTCAACGTCAGGAGTGCTGTGCATGTATGCAGGGGGCACTGTTACCTGGATGAGTCAAAGGCAACAAAGTGTAGTCATTTCAAGGACTGAGGCTGAAATAGTTGCTGCAAGTGAAGGTGCCAGGGAAAGTATCTGGTTAACTCGGCTCATGAGAGGTCTTATCGAATTTAAAGGAGGTCCTAATTTGCAAGTGGACAACGAGGCGGCGATAAGATTAGCGGAAAACCCTGAGTTTCACCGACGTACCAAGCATATCAGGCTACGTCATTTTTTTGTTAGAGAGCTGGTAACTAATGGAGAAATAAAGGTGAAGAAGGTATCCAGTGAGGTTCAACAGGCTGATATCTTCACCAAAGCTTTACCACGACCAAGACTACAGAAGATTGCTGGGAAATTGGGTATTCATTGAGAGAAGATGTTGAGGTTGCATCAATAAAACTCAATGGTACAAAAAATAAAACGAATGATTTTGATTTTCGAATTTTGAGAGCTGTCAATGTTCTGTAAAGTTTTCTGTGTCTTGCAAAATATATTTAAATAGAATGTGAATGTAGTTTCGTTATCTTAGTGGCCCTCTAGGACGCTGTAATTCACTCAACTTTAAGTTTAATGATGAATTGAACAGCAGTAGTGATATTATCTATCTTGGTTTCAATCCGATTTTCAAATGACAATCGCTAGTTGATTGTCGACTTCCGTAATATCTATGCAGAGAAGAACGACTTTTAGGCCGTTCGCTTTGAATCAAATGTGAAAATAACTTTTAGACACTAAAATATCATCACATTCGGGGATCAGTAATAATCATATAATAAAGATCGGGGATAAGTATCACATTCGCTTTGGACACATTTGTGGTGGAAATTAACGTTCTGAAATGTTTTCCATCACCGTTCGTTTTAATGTATAGATGACATGACAGTTAAATTTGATATAGGAAAATCGTTTTTTTTTCGTTAAGATAAAAAGTCATTTTTCATTCATTTTGGGAAGGATCGTTAGTGCCAAAAGTAGTAAAAATGGAAATAGTGATGAAAATATTCAAAGATAACGACTTGTTAAAAATTCACATTCCGGAACTGCCCACAGTGCCATCTCATCATCTCGAACGCAGGGTAAATAAAAAAAAAGTCCCTCAAAAATATATGTCAATGTCAAGTCAAACAACAATTTCACACTCTTTGAATTTCACGCTTCGATTTCGTTCGCCGCTGCTGAACTGATTAAAAAAAATATAGTTTCGTGTTTTTAGAAATTTGTCGTCTTCGCGAAAATGAATGGTATTTATTTCTATACAGTACGTGTATCGTACGAGAGCCAAGGCACAGGCCATGTGGCATAGTAGTCTGTACAATATAAATAGGCAAATATAATATTTTAAAATCATTCTAAACTTAAAGTTTGCGTTTAATGGGTAGGTACATTATTTGCTAGCTAGACTTGCTGAAGATTACAATGGACGGCACCATATTATACAATAAAGTTATTGGGATTTGGATGTCGGACAAGAAAAGCCAGAAGCTTAACTGGAAGGAGTTTAAAAGTGCCTGTGCTTCTCATGGTTACAATTTAGTAATGGTAAGCTCCTTCTGTTAAAAAACTTTTCATACAATACCATCAAAGTTCCTAGAACATTGCACTAGATATATATTTCCTAATATTGTTCTATACGTTTACTTACTTCATCAATTACCTACTTTAATTTTTAAACTGTCTTTCCTTGTAAGGTGAAGACATTATCCTTTGCATAGTTACAACTGTACAGACTACAACCTTGATGTTGTGGTCTCCCACTTTTCTTAACAAAGCATGTGCAAACAGTATTGCATGTCTACCTACATAATTTGTAGACTTCAAGGTTAATTTTGTAAAGAACAATAATTAACATAATTATTTATTTTGTCTTTTCAGCTTGACATAGAGTTTCCGCTTGAAGAGCAAGGCCATATAGATGTGCTGCTTCACAAATTGACAGACATTATAGCGGCAGCTGATCAGGGTGACACAAAAGTTTGTGTTTTTTAGCTTATCCATTCTATAGTATTATATATATGAGGAGCAAGCGAACAAAGCCCGACTTGTCTACTATCTGCAATTTTGTTTTGTCTCTTCAATATCTCACAAAAACCTTTCAATCAAACCCAGCTCCAAATGCTTTAAAAATATTGTTAAGACCTGTGTTTAAAAGCAGAATGGCCATGCCCGATAAAAAAAAACGATGGTAACACTGGCACCTTTACCTTATCGGTGAATTTTAGTCATTATGTGGTATTTTTAACCTATGCACATGGTTATCAGCTGTTGTTTGTTTTTTTCTTATTGTAATTGTACACAACCATAAGTTGTTGTATGAGTATTTCTTTCAAAAGAAAAAGTTATCCACTGTTTTCAGACAAAACCGGACTAGCACAAAATCAAAAATAATAAAACATTAGTCTTGCAATAGAAAAAGCCAGCTCAGAGCTTAAATTTGGATACACTATTCATATACTAATGCTTTAAAATTATAGATAGTTTACTTTTGCTTATTTTGATTTTGGCTTCTCATGTAAAAAGCAATCAACAAGTCCGTATTTGTTCACCTGCTCCTCATATAAAACTGCGACATGCATTCCTCTCCTTTGAAGATATTTTTATGGGTTTGAATTGAAGCTAAGTGCAAACTTTTTATTGCACAATATGATTTGGAATTTATTTGAAAGTCTTGTGGGCAAGGCAAGTATGTATTAAACTGGGTACATATATAATTATATGAGCCAAAAAATTACTACAAATGGATTTACTAAAAAAAAAACTTTTGAACCAATTAGATTAAATTATCACCATATAAAATAAATAAATAACTAGCTCAAAAGCTTTAAAAACATGCCTGCCCTGCCAAAAAATAACTTATGGCAATAAATTATATACTGTTAGAATGTACTTATCAAGGCCTTCAATTTTATACCCATATAGTAAAATTGGTTGTACTTTTATTTATTCAGTGACCTGTGTAAAAGTACTGTTAAAATTACTACATTTTTAATGTAAACTGGAAACAACATGGAAATTTTTGGCAGATTCTGCTGATTTTTATTAAGACAGAAAGTACAATAAAGTATTTATAAAATAATGTTTACAGTTAAAACTAATTAATTACACCATTCAGTTATAAACTATCAAACATCGCAATGTACCTACTTTTGTTTTATGTTGTTAGGACCCATGAGTGAGAGTAGTTTATATCCCGGTTTGTAACACTGAAACTAGTAAAACATCTGATTTTGGGGAAATGATGAAAGTAAATATACCCAAAAAATGCTTCCTTAAAGTAGATTTTTCAAAAAAACTGAAACAGGTGCCACTAACATGTATGCCCCCCCCCACCCCTTTCAAATTGAGAATCTCCAAAAATCAGTCAAATTGAGAATCTCCTTGTTGATTAATTATGTACAATTTGAATAATTAACTTAGTCAACTTTGTTATAAATGTTCTGATAATCATAAATAGCATGTGCTAAACCATATATATATATATATATATATATATATATATATGTATGTTGGACCAATAAGTTTTTATGTAAATGTGGTTAAAGTTAATAAATTTATATTAATTTCCTTTTCAGGCATCAAACATAATAAGCAGTGTGGAGCAATACTTGTCCAACAATCCTAATGTCACAGTTATTGACCCTTTGGATAATGTGAGAATACTTCTAAATAGGTATGCATACTTTAATGGTTGGTTCCTATATCTTAAAACAAACTGTTTTCTCTTATTGTCCGTTAACTTTTGACATAGGAATGGGGGTTAGACAACTTATCAGTAGTTTTAAGTAACTGCAGGCACATGATTGGTTTGAGCAAACATTTACTATAAAGTAGACCCGTATTTGGGAGATAATTTTGAGATATAAGAACTTGGGGCCTAGCAAAGACAAAGCACTTAACATAAATCTATACTTATATTTATAATAAAGCAGTAGGTAAGTAAAGAAAGTCTGTTCAATTGACATAATTACTACTAAACTACTACTTACTGGAAAATAATAGAAAAAATGGTTTAAAATAATGGGTCTGTCTGTTTGTTCTCACATCACATAAAAACTACTGGACCGATTGCGATGCGGTTTTCACGGGTGGATAGCTTAAAGTTTGACTTAGTAAATGGCGTACTTGGTATCCAGTACGATAAGAAAAAGTCGAGCTATTGATAAAGAACCTTTTGATGTCTGAACGAAATTTTATGATATTGGTACTTTTGGTTTAGGAGTGACACATAAGATCTCAGACAGATTAAAAATTAAAAAGACAGATTAAAAATATTACATCCTTGTTCAGTAGTTTATTTAAAGTCTTCTAGTTTTTAAAAATTATCTTCTTTGTACAGACTTTTTGCTACGCACTGCTTTGATTTTGGTTTTAAATTTATTAAAATCTTATATTACAAATTTTTCGAAAGCCTCATTAGTTGTGTGTTTCTGGTTTAGTAATTGGATCACCCGTTATACTGCGGGTGCCGAGAGATCCAGCTAAATTAATTTAGAATTTTCCTGAGTATTTCGGGTAGGGGTAAGCTTCATCTGCAAGAGTCTGTGTAGGGAAGTACCATTCCACTGCCGAAAATTCAACAGTTTGAAGGGCTGTAAAAATATATATTTAATGTTTCCAGTGAAATTACCAGATGCCCAGGCATGAGAGGTAAAAATTAATGTCTCAGGGTGACGAGCGCAGTGCAGTGACATGCAAGATTTTGCTTCCAAGGTTTTGGATGGCACTGCAACTTTTATGAACAGGCGTGACGCTTACTATCAGGCGAGCGACCTGCTCGTCTTGTCACTCAAGTGAAGAGACTCATAATAATTCACTAGCTGTGCCTCCACAGTTCCATCCACATTGTAAACTTATTTAAAACAGCATTTTGTAATAGCTTCCTATTAGTGAAATAATTTTCAAAAACGTTTTAATACTTTTGGAGATTAGCGGTAAAAAAAACCACAAACTTTACATCTTATACTTTATCTGTAAAGCAATAAGAACGAAAAATTATGTACAAAGAAGATAATTAAAATAGGCTACAGATCAAGGACATTTTTAAAAATCGTGTCTGTCGATTTGTCTGCATGTTTGCTCGCTCAACATGGAAAAACTACTGGACCGATTTGCGGTTTTCATTGATGGATAGCTTAGGGCTTGACTTAACAACTGGTGTAATTGGTATCTCAATCCGATTGTTAGATTCCGAAAAAAATATTTGACGGCTTAACGAATTTTGAAGAAATGTAATAATTGTACTTTTGGTCATAGAATAACACATATGGGCTACATTTAAATGAAATAACCACGCGGGAAAAGCCGCGGGTACAGCTATTAAAGCAATAAGTACGAAAAAGTCTGTACAAAGAATAAAAATAACAAAAAAAATGCTATGCTAGGGTGCTTAAAATAAGCTACTAAAGATACTGAACAAGGATATAACATTTTTTTAAATCATGTCTGTCTGTCTGTTTGTCTGTATGTTTGATTGTTCGCGCATCATGTAAAAACTACTGGACTGATTGCGATGCGGTTTTCACTGTTGGATAGCTTATGGTTTGGCTTAAAAACTGGTGTACTTGGTATCTCAATCCGATGAGTAAAAAGCCGAGCAATCAATAAAAACTTTGTGACGGCTGAAGGAATTTTGATCAAATGTTGGTATATTGGTATTTTAGGCCTTGGAATAGTACATAGAGTACATTTAACCTAGATAAATGACCACGCGTGCGAAGCCGAGAGTACAGCTAGTTAATAATACAAGAGTACAGAAAAATGCAGTATAAGGACTATAGACTTTAGTTGTGTTGAATGCCAACTAGTTTTTTCAACCTTATTGGTAAGGACAGTACTGTGAGGTCAAGATATGGTCGTAAAAATCAATGAAGTACTAGTTCTGCTACATTCAAGGCTCTGACTCTCAAGACTGGTAAAAAATGCGATTCAAGCTAGTAAATAATACAATTTATTCAATGCCAAATTTCTATTCAATAATCTATATTTTATGGAGCCTATTAGACAGTAGGCTCCATAACTAATTCTGACTTCTGAATTGATAACCTAAATCTATCTTCTAAATCCAAAAGTGTTGTCTGTTTGTTTGGGTAGCTTTCACGCGTTAACGGCTGGACGGATTTTCATGAAATTTAGAATGGAGACAGCTTATATCCTTGAATAAAACATTGGATACTTTTTATCCCGGAAAATTGAAGGTTCCGCGGGAAAACTGGATAATGTTGATTACTCAGTAAGGAATGGTTGCCGTCATAGAATGGTCTGTGGTTGCCATGGAAACGAAATCACAAGTCTGTCAAAAAAACATCAAGAGCATTGGTGGTATACCTACTTTTGCATTGGTTTTTAATATCCTAGAAGAAAATAGGATGCTTTTTTTCGCGATAAACAGTAGTCTGCGCGTACGAAGTCGCGGGCGGGAAAACTAGTAATATATACTAGTTGTGCCCGCGGCTATGGCGGCGTGGTCGTTTCATTTAAAAGTAGCCCACACGTGTTTTTCCAGGACCAAAAGTACCTACAAAGTACAATATTATACTAAGTACATTTCTTCAAAATTCGTTCAGCCGTCAAGTAGTTTTTTATCGATTGCTCGGCATCTAGTCATCGGCATAAGGCTAGCGCGCACTGCCTTGCGTTTTTATAACGCATATTCTGTGAAGTACGGAGTATCATAGAAGTGCACGTATTGCGGTGAAATAAACACATAATACAATATGAAATAAACGGTAGAATAAACGCACTTCGTTCCACCGCAAGGTAGTGCGCGCCAGGCCCTAAGATACCAAGTTACCCAGTTTTTAAATCAAACCTTAATTATCTTCTTTGTACAGACTTTTTTGTTCATAATGCTTTATTATAAGTACAGAAATTACGCTCTCTAGTGTAAGGTCCGACAATAAAAATACTTACACCCGTGTAAAGCAAGTAGGATACTCCATTGTGCTATAATCGAACTCTAATATATACACGTTTTAGACTCTTTATGCGTGATCCATCTTGTTTACCCCAGCTTTCAAACATAAAAAACCCCAGCTAAATCGGTCCATTCGTTTGGAAGCTACTATTCTCACCCCCTTTTCTCACCTCCCCCTTTCCCTCCCATTCCCCATATATCTAAGAACCATCTCGACCACATCAGCTTTCAAACAAAAAAACCGCATCAAAATCGGTCCATTCGTTTGGGAGCTACGATGCCACAGACACACACTCACACACACACGTACACACTCTCACACACCCTCACACACGCACAGACACACACACACACAAAGTGATAAACACCCTAAACTTAGAACACCCGTCTCTTTGTTCGGGGGTTAAAAATGTGAAACAGTAAGCAGTTTGGTTACCAATAAAAACAGCGCCAAGAGGGCGCTTTTTTATGAGGGATTGTAATTTATAAACGATAATTTATTTCTTTTTTAAACATGCACTTCAGGTAAAACTAATAAATTTACAAAGTAAAAAAATAAACAAAGTAATGTGAGCCGAATTCGAAAAGTTTGCAGATTTGAATTTAGCGGTACGCTTGGTTGCAGTAAATGAAATGCTTGCGTGTTTTAAGGTCAATCAGCGCCAAATTGGAGGCAGAACTTTGATTTGTTTGGTTTATGCGCTGGAGCTGACCATCTCAATCACATTAGCTTTCAACCAAAAAAAGTAACGAAAACACACACACACACACACACACACACTCACACACATACAGTGATACACACCCTAAACTTATAACACCCGTCTTTTTGTTCGGGGGTTAAAAAAATAACGCATAAGATATGTAAATGCTTTTAATTATGGAGCAAAAAATTCCTAGAAGCGCGTGGTTTTGATCCACGGA
This sequence comes from Alsophila aescularia, assembly GCA_946251855.1. Lineage (NCBI taxonomy): Eukaryota > Metazoa > Arthropoda > Insecta > Lepidoptera > Geometridae > Alsophila > Alsophila aescularia. The sequence continues at coordinate 42,535,725 of OX276381.1, forward strand.
CGTCTGGATTACAAATCCACGTATGTTACCGCCTGGCCACTTGTTACTTGAAGCAAACAACGAAATTTGGTACCGTTATTTAAACGGATGTTTATTACTTTAATTTAAACTTTGGACCCTTATCCCTTAAAAATCCTTTATTTTTTCGGGAGTAAAAGTATTCTAAATTTTAACTGATAATATAAACTTTGACTATGCCCAGTTACACCAAAATTCGTCCAGTAGTTTAAGCGTGATAAGTGTTCTTTTAAATAACTTTCAACCCTTATCCTGCGGGAACCCTTTATTTTTTCGGGATAAAAAGTATTCTATCCATAACATCAGCTATGATTGTGCCAAGTTGTATCAAAATCCGTGTGGTAGTTTCAGCGTGATGCGTGTTCAAAGAGACAGGCAGACAGACATACAGACAGACAGACAAAATAAAAAAAAACCTTTTTGCACTCCATAACGATTTTGAAGTTTATCTCAATTAAAATTTTCAAAAAATATTTAATGTACAGATTTAGCCCATTTACAGTTTTATTATAGTATAGATATAGATATATAAAAGAAAGTCGGGTTAGTTACACTACGCCATTTATAACTCAAGAACGGCTGGACTGATTTTTATGATCTTTGATTTGTTGGATTTGTCTTCGTCCCGAATAGCAGAATAACTAATAAAACATCGGAAAAAACACGTAAACCAAAATTAAGAAGAAAATTCATTTTCTCATACATTTTTATGGAACGGCTTTTTTGAGGATATCTCGAGAACGGATTGACTGATTTCGATGAATGTGGTGGGGGGTCAGGGGTTGTTCATAGGGGTTTAGAGGAGACGGGGGTGGGGAGTGAAGGGGGAGGAGGAGTAAAATGTACGCGTGCAAAGCCGCGCGGAGTAGCTAATAGAAATAAATAATACAAAGGATTTTCAGCAGATCTTTAATACATCTTGCTATCACATTTCCAGATATCAATACTACACAATACTTCAAGACGAGCCATCATTTCAAAAGCATGGGATATTCACACCAACATTTGCTGAATTCACCACTAACAACATAGAGAGGAATATCGAAATCATGAGACAGAGAGGGGTCACGTTCCCTGTCATATGCAAACCGACCATTGCTCACGGGTCCAAATCTGCACATGAAATGATTGTGATATTTAACGAGAAAGGTCTAAACGTGTGTAAACCTCCATGCGTCATACAAAGCTTCGTGAATCATAATGCAGTATTACACAAAGTATTTCTAATAGGCGATCGGTAAGTGTTATTATTCCTTCATATTTATTATAAGCAGATAAATAAAGTAGTTGTACTTGGAATCCTTTTAATTATGAGAACAATAATGATAAACAAATAAAGGGAATGATAAACATGGAAAAGTTACGATTGCAAATTATTATAATCACATGCGTACTTATTTTTGATATGTAATATCTTTCCGCTCGCTTTTCTGCAATGTCCCATACATTGTCAGTGATTTTGTGAAAAGGGTGTAATCGGAAGTGTAATAGAAAGCCGGGGAAGCATAAGCTATTTGATTTGACCAAAGAGCGCGTGCGGTGCTATCAACTTATAAGCCATTACGAACTTTTTTAATAGTGCAAAATGTAAACACTTTAGTTAGGAATAGAACTCAGACTGGCGGCTGAGCGGTCTCCCACAGAGCCAACCAGACTTACGGTATTATGACCAAAAGTAAGATGTATAGATCAGATGAAGAGTTGCTGATTCACAGTTGACCAATGAGAGAGCGCGGTGCAAAAGATTGCTCGTTGTTTTAGTTTCATCACACTAATATTATAAAGCCGAATGTTTGTCTGTATGTGTGTGTGTATATTTGTTACTCTTCACTCTCAAACGGCTGAACAGAATTTGATGAAATTTCGAATGGAGAGAACTTATACCCTTAAATAACACAAACAATACTTTTCATCATTTTAATATTATGTCACTGATGTGAATATGATGAAGTTTGAAATTTGGAATGGAGATAGCTGATACTCTCCATTCAAAATTTCATTAAAACCCGTTTAGTAGTTAAAGATTTTCTCAACAAAGTCGCAAATAACTACCGTCCCGGTAGTGGTTTTTGGAGTGCGGGCTGGCCAAGGGTTGTCAATGAACGTTTTATACAAATATATATTTAGAGAAACCCTTAGCTACCCGCGCGAAGCTGAGGAAGGTTTCCTAGTTTTTAACATATACAGGATGTTTGGTAGAGGGTTAACCAAAAGTGGTGGGCGTGTAGATGGATCTATTTGGAAGCGTAAAAGCCGCTATACATGTTAGCGTAAAAGCCGCAAGGCGTTAATTATTTTTTCGAATTTTTGAATTTTTAATTTACCTAACCTAAATTCTGTTTTAAACTCCCATTTTTTATTTTGCGGATTTTGACTACTATTACTAGACTGAAATGTGGTTTTCACTGATGAATAGGATATTTCTTAAAATCTGCATCTCAATGCGAGCGGAAGCCGATCAATTAATTGATAAAGAACTATTTGACGGCTGCACGCGAATTTAGATCTAATTTGATGCATTGGTAAGGTCCTGGAAATGGATATTTTTACCCTGAGAAATGATCATGCGGGCAAAGTCGCGGGGACAGCTAGTGTCTAATAAGATAGTGCCAACCTGTGGTTTCAGAGTTTGTTAGGCTGCCTACTATCATAGTTAGCAAGTAGGCCGACGCGACTTAACGTGCACTCCAAAGAAAAAAATATAAAGAAAAACACTTATCAAAAAAGTAGCAAATTAACATATAAATTAAACATATAAATCTAAGTGTTGAAAGGGTCATGCCTCAGCATAATGCCAAGCGTCGCAAAGCACAGACCAATGGCAAATTTGCCACTTACAAAACTTATTAAAAGTCAGTTGTTGAAAAAAGTTGGCCCACGGTATGAACCCGGTTTCGTTAGATTGCAAACCACATGTATAACTGTTAGTAACAATAACAAGACATTCGGGTAAAAAATTGCCAATGACACTTGCCAATAAGACGAAGCGATTAATACCTCGCTTGTCAAAATTAGACCAAGTTATTAGTTTGACCACGTAACACCTACTTTGCGTTGCCATAGTCGTGTAAAAAAAAAATGCCTATGCATAAATGAAGACGAATCGATTGACACCTCGCTTGTCAAAATCGGAACAAGTTTTTAGTTTGAAAATATAACCCTTTGCATTCCGTATTCTGGTAAAAAAATAGCCTATGACACTATACCTGACGACGAATCGATTGACACCTCGCTTGTCATAATTGGACCAATAGGAGCGACGCTATGGTGGAACATGCACATACCCACATACGTATTTATACTTACATACTTACACAGACTATTAAACACACTACCCTTTCCTTGCTTCGCCGTAGTCGTGTAAAAAGCATTCATTTAACTGATTTCAGGTATCATATATGCGAAAGGCCAAGTCTTAAAAACTTCTACGCATCAGTAGATTTGGAGCCAATATTCTACAGCACTGGAGAGGTGTGCAAAGCCGACAGTCAATCAACACTATCCATCCTCGACCCTCACGATCAGCCGGACATCGCCAGGACTGTCAACGAAGATAAAGTGAAAAACATAATAAGGGTTTTGAGGAAGAAAATCAGCTTGCTTTTAGCAGGTTTCGATGTAGTCATAGACAATACCACAGGTAACCACGCGGTCATAGACATCAATGTCTACCCCAGTTACGATAACTTTCCAAACTTCTTCGAGCACCTTCTGGACTCGATAGATGAAACAGTGAATAAGAAAGTGAATGGTGTTTATAGCAATGGAGATTTCAATGATTATTATGGGGAAGATTATATGGGATGCCGGATGAATGGTTTGATTAACGTTGGTATGGACCCCGTGAGGTATGGAGTGACGGGAATGAATATCAACTGACACACATACTGTTGTTATCTGTTTAATAATCTCTACTTTTAACAGTCTAGTTCCGGAACAGAGTCAAAGTCGAGTTGTTTGGAGCCGCAATTATGAAAATGATTATGAGTCAGTATCTTTTACTATGTGTATTGTAACGATAATTTTATCTATTTTATTGTCCTGATAAAGAGTTATTTGTGATGCGTTAATAGTTAAATAATGTTAAGGCCAGGCTGCATTAATACATTTTCCCACTCCCACACTCTGCCGCCCGTTACCCGCAACAAGCACTGAAGTGCCTGTGTAACAAGGTTGAATATCGCGAGCGCTGTTTGAACACACAATTTAGCTCGGAACTAATTGACGTAAGTCCCAAAAGTAATTTATTTTATTGTCAGGCTAATGATTTAGTTAGGTAAATGTTGTCTTGACAGTTGATAATAAACTATATTTTCTAGCTGTGAGATTTATTTTAGAGATAAAACTTAAGCCATTGAATAGAAAAGTGAAAATATTACTGAAAATAACATAATTTTTGATAAGAAAATGTATCGAGTGAAATTTTGTTGATCACGTTTTTGTCTTGATCACGGAGAGAAAAAGGTCTTAAAAACATATATGTTAAGTTTCAGGGTTGTGGTTGACCCAGCATATTTATGGAAAAAACCCTTAAAAAGTGGAGCCTGGTCTTAATATTTTGTCCACTTTAACGCTTTCATTACTGACTACTACATATTATGGAGCAGAGTTACATTGTTATTCTATTGTTATTAAAATGCCCCGAAAGGTTAATAGTATTACACTGGTGCAGCTTATCAATGCCTTCTTTACTCATAAAACAAAAGAAGTTTATAATCTTTTATCACTACATTTTATAAAACAAAATCGCCAATCGCGTCTGTGTCTGCTTAGGGCCAATCTCAGAAATTACTGAACTGATGTTGTTCTAGTTTTCACTAGTTCGTAGTTTGATTTCTGAGGATTGGTTTGGTATTTGTTATACGAATCTTTGGTAATCCGCGCGAAGCCAGGCCGGGTCGCTAGTTTCTTATAATCAAGCATGAAACCACACTCTATTTAAACGACGAGCATAACTTGCCGCAAATACACACTTGCAATTGGTTTGGCGACATAATTTCTGCTCGAGTTGATAATGGTTGTGAGTTTTTATTAGATAAGTAAGTGGTATATTCAACTATCTGTAAGGAAAGTAAAGTTGTATAATTAAATAACTGAGCCGCGGCTTTGCCCGCGTGGACGTTTTTCATCTCGTCTGTGTTTTTCCAGGACCAAAAATAACAAGAAGTGCATATTTTTTGGCTTTATCGTAGGATTGATCATTTCATGAAATGGCTAAAACTGACCATATCGTTGAAACATTAGCGTTTAATGATATTTCAATCCACGTTAGGCCATATAATTAAATATCGTTAATATAGGATGTTCATGACACCAAAGATGTTCTAACAGGTTTTCAAAGCTAAAAAAACCACGAAGACGGGAGCTCGCTACGCTTCGCTTCCGCCTTCGCCTTCTAACCTATCACTGCCAAGTCGCCTAGCCTTCCGCCTAGCGCCTCTAGCGGTAGATAATGTAACTATTTTACGATAAGATCACTAATGTTTGACCATATCATAAAGTAACCGTGCGTTTAGCTGTTCATATCGTCAAACGCTAATCATTTATTCATCTGGCCAAACAATTTCATGATGTCACTGATAATTTCATGAAATAACAATTTTTCATGATGTGGCCAACCATTTCATGAAATGTTGAATTTTACGATAACGCCACAGCACAACAAAATTTCATAAAATTTTGTTCAGTCGTCAAATAAATTTTTGTTGATTGCTCGGCTTCTCCTCATTGCATTGATATACGAAGTACATTAAAATTTTACTCAAATTCTAAACTATCCAACAGTGATAACCGCATTTCAATCGGTCTAGCAGTTTTTACGTGATACTTGAACGAACATCTAGTCATACAGATAACTTTAAAAAAAATGTTATATTGTTGTGCAGTTGTTTATTTGAAGTCCCGTAGAGTTTTGTTTTGTTACCTTCATTGTACTTACAGGCTTACTGCTTTATAAGTAAAGATAATATATATTTGTATTGTATAGGTATGTATTATTAGAAGCATGTACGATTGTTAGTTGATTTATAAATTCAAGGTCTGCAGTGTTTATTTTACGTTCTGAGTTGAGTAGAACTCGTCAGAGTTAAATGCGCTATACGCAACGTTGTTGCTGAGTAGAACTCTTCAGAGTTAAATGCGCTATACGCAACGTTGTTGCTGAGTAGAACTCGTCAGAGTTAAATGCGCTATATGCAACGTTGTTGTTGAGTAGAACTCGTCAGAGTTAAATGCGCTATACGCAACGTTGTTGTTGCTTTTATTATGTTGTTATACTACATATTCAGAAATAGGTACAGTATGTCCCAAAAATGAACGTCCACCCAGCGCAATATGATCCATCTCATAACATAAGCAAGTTGTCTTATGTTAGCTCTGCCCGCTTCTTTGACCGCGTGGCCATTTCATTTAAAATTAAACCATACATGTTATTCCAAGACCAAAAGTACCTATAATATATATATACTTCAAAATTCGTTCAGATGTCAAAAAGTTTTTTATCGATTGCTCGGCTAATACTCATTGGATTGAGATACCATGTACCCCAGCTTTTAAATTAAAACCTTAGTAATCCAACTGTAAAAACCGCATCGCAATCGGTTCAGTAGTTTTTACGTGATGCGCGAACAAACATACAGACAAACAAACAAACAGACAGAGAGACAAGATTTAAAAAAAAACTTTTTGATTAGTTTATTTTAAGTAGGTAAACAAGACCATTTTTTTTTTAAATTATCTTCTTTGTACAGACTATTTTGTTCGTATTGGTTTACTATAAGTATAGATAGATGACAGTCGCCCGTTTTTTGGGATCGGAATGTGAAAATGTATAATATAAAATAATAAAATAAAAAAGCTTGTATGCAGTAGCCATGTAATGTCGCTCATCAAGCCCTTTCATTTGATACCGATGTTATAGTGGTTTCTGTCGAAATGATAAATCGCCATTTTGTTACGGCCGCCTTAATGGATTAAAAATGGCGGAATTTAAGTAATCGTGCATTGTCACGAGAACCAAACGTGTGTGCCAAATTTCAGTGGAAGTAGGTGAAATATTGGTTGCAAAATTCCAGGACATACAAGTGAATTAAATAAAAGCTTTTAATTAAGGATACACGTTTTTATAAATATCTTATAAACACATGAACCCGCGCACCACCCTAGGTGAACGTCAATTTATGTATTTAATTAGCAGAGCTGAGCAAACATGTTTCGGCGGCATTTTAGGTTAATATTAATTTTGTGTTACTATGTTCTTATTTATAAAGTGCACCAAGTATTTGATAAAATGACCATAAATCTACATAATAAATAACAGTTTAAAAAACTAAAAAACATAGAAAACCAAAATAAAAAATAGAAAATAAATTTTAATAGTGTAAATATGAAAAAAATGTTTATTTCAAAAAAATCGTGGGGGTGCTGGATCAATAGTTATACATATTTCATTGACAGATATAAGAAGCACCCCACGCTTTTTTTTAGTTTTTTTAAACTATTATTTATTTTCTATGAAATCTGACCGTTTAAAGTGGGTCAAAATAGCGTCCAAAGGAGTCGGTTACAAACATACAAGTGAAGCTGATATAAAGCGTATAAAAACTGGGCCTATCTCACTCCAGCCGGTCTTCACTTGTTTATGTATGAAGTTGAAGTTTCTAGTGACCGGAAATCAGTACATGTACGTAGAGACGTCTGTACGTAGTAATATTTATATATTCTGTGCTTATACTACATATTTTAAATCGTTTCTTTTTAGATTACTTTGGATATTACTGATAATACAGAACTGAATGAATCCATCCCCCTCTCCTCAGCTTGTATTATTATATTTTACGATAGGTTTCAAAATCCCTTGTTTGTTATGTTATGTTGATGTAATTTTTCTCTGTGTTATTTAAAATGGTAGACGAGCCGATTAAAAACATAGTCAAATGTTGCTGTTGATAATGTCTAATTTTATGTGATTAGTTACAGTTATCAATGGAAATGCGAATGAGTCCCCCCTGCATCTGCAAATAATTATTAATTATTAATGTTAAATTATATTTTATATTAGGGTGGATGGTCCACGAAATGAGTGTCACTAGATGGCGCTAAATGACAATATGTGCATAATTATTATTTTATGACTTTTAATTGCATTCAGGTCCGATTTAAAACTTAATTTATAATATTTACGGCTATATTACCGTGTAATGATTATATTTAATCTTAATTTTCAATTGTAAATCTAAAATTTTAACCGTATTCGTTATTTATAAATTTGGGTTCAGATCTGGAGTCACATTGAACCCAAATTTTTAGGTAATGAATACGGTTAAAATATTAGTTTGACAATGAAAACTATAGATCAAACATTAACATCGTATAGTGTTTTAACCGCGAATAAGGTTTAAATCTAACCTGACTACAATTTAAGGCCCTAAGAAATAAATTAAGCTAATATTGTCATTAGCGCCATCTAGTGAAACTCATGTCATGGACCTTAATACAAATTATTTCTTTATACAAGTATTATTGATAACTACCGAATAATTAAAGCTTCAAAGAGGCTTATATCGCATTTGAATGACAGTTATATTTTATGAAGATGTATTTTATATTGTTTAATTATTTATATCCGTGATTGTTGTAGATGTAGGTATATTATATTGCAACGTAAATTTATTATTGTATTATCATTAATAATTTATATTAAGTTAATTATACAATAATAATGAACGCTATGTATACAAGAAGTCCTTACCAAATTGGAGTCTATTATAATTCGTTATGTGAAATAATATGTGTACCTTATATTATAAGGATTAAGGTACATATTTGATAGCCCTCGATTTTCTATAAAAAACAAGGATATCATGGGATCCCTTTTCTATGCTGTGAATCTATATCATAGTAATATCTTCAAAACAATTGTGTCTGGGCACAAGACTCGGAGACATGATCTATGTGTTAACCTGTGGACGAATGCGTTTTTTGAGATCTTGGACAATTTTTAAATAAATAATGATTAAAAGGTTTGCCATACCATATAAGTTGCCTTTGGTCTTTACGGGATAATAGCCGACGATATAAACACTGAATTTTATGTTTTTTTTTTTTTTACTTTTTCAAGTCCATAAATTATTTGTTTTTTTCTAATAATTGTCATTCTGTGATTGTAAGTAGAGGCTTTCCAGACACAAAAATTATCTCTTTAGAGATTGAAAACAATATTTTTTAAGATGACAGTAACTTTCTATTAAAAAAATATATATACATACACGTCATGACAACAAAAAACATGTTTAAACTAGTGTGAAAAATAAGATAATATAGATTTTCTACTCTACAGCACAAACAAAACTGTATTTAGTGCTTATTGATAGCTTATGATCTGTTTTACCTAACGACACAATTAAACATCTCAAAATGTTAGTTTAGAAGCTATTGTTGTTTGAACACAATCCATGCGCGAGCTTAACAAACAATGAAAACAGGTAATCATGTGCGCACTGGTAAAACACCTACTTAAGGCCGGGTGTCAGTGAATTTTTTGTCCCTCTCATCCGTGATCAAGTAGAGCGGGAAAGATGATACGTCTCGGGAGTAAAATTTAAGGTTTTTATTTATTTGTAGAAAAACTAAAGCTTTGAATTAAAAAGTGTCTAGCCATTTTCTCAATAATAATAAGCTCTTTCTCTTGTATATCTTTGATATCATTTAGTGACGGGGTCTTTTTCCAAACAATGTTCTAAGTATAAAGTAGTGTAACCTTTGAATTTATTGTCTATCGAGTGAATTCATACTAATCATGTTTCTGTGCTTACAAAGAACGAGATAAAATGTAAAATTTTGATTTGATACCAATTTCATAGTTCTGGGTTAAATATAAAACAAGATACAGACGATCAAAAATGATCGAAAATTGCTAAAAGTGCTAAAACCGGGCCTTAAAACAATGAATATCTTTTTTAAAAGGTTGTAATAATACAAATTATATCATTTAATAACATTACGTTTACTTACGTTTCTTTTGAATAACTAAAATTGGATTAATTAATTACTGCTTAAAGGCTAAATACGTGCGGTAACTATGGTTTCCGTTAAATATACCAAAACCGTTTCTGCAAGAGCAATTAGACAATTTTTATTTAAAAAAAATTAGAATGTAGTGTTTAACATACTGTTAGTCTCCGAGTCTTGTGTCCAGGCACATTGAATCTCAAATGCAAAATATCAAATGCTGTCAAAATCAGCTAGCTTTCCCGCGTCATCGGGACAATATATAAACATACAAAATAAAAACTGTATACAACACACGCGACTGGTATGCAACTTCTGTAAAAATAAAGAATAACTCGAAATATCTAGAACGTAGGAATAATATAATTGCAATAATTATGCCAAGTGGCTTCTGGCCTAAGAATTGACAAAAAGGAATTTAATAAGATGAATAATATCGTGTAATTTAAAAACAAATATTATTTTAATTCTAATAATTCTTGCACACGTTTACAGTTTAGTAGAACAGTAAGTTTTAGTTAAAATATAGAAGTCTCGTGTAGAACTATATAATATATAACTATTATTACTTAGGCCTACACTGATATATTATGATTAATATGTAATGTTAATATCTTAAAGTTCTCATCATTAACTAAAGTAAATAATTTATCATAACAATGGATCGTCATTCCACTATACTGTAAAATAAAATAATTATATTATTGCTATAGAGACTGATGTGTAAACTATATTTGTGTATAGTCTTCTCTAGAATATGTGTATAATTTTTTAAATTATAGTTTCTCTGTTTACATTATATTAATTACCATGATGCTGAATAATATTTGTTATAGTTATTGGAAACTAACTAATAATAAATCATCAAATTAGATTTAAAAAAACACGAAGACTTAAAAAAAAAGGAACTACACAAAAAAGTCTTATGTCACTCGGGATGATGTAAGGATTCTAACAATACCACATACATCCAAATTTGTTCAGGCATTTAAAAGTTATGTTGGAACAAATAAACTCACATACATGCATAAATGAACCCTGAAAACATTGTAATGTACTCCTTTTTTGGGCAGTCGTGTAATGTCATGTTATATGTGTACATGACATATACCGATATTAATTACAAAAGCCAAAGTAACACTATTTGTCTGTTTGTTTGTTACCTTTTCACAACTAAACGGCTTAACAGATCTTGATTAAATTTGGTATGGGGATACTTTGAACCCTGGGGAAGGACAATGGATACTTTTGATCGGGACAAACTGTAATTCGTTCGAACGAAGTCGCGGGAAAAAGCTAATAATTAATAAGTTTTGTTACTGTTTTTGCTAAAATTTAACACATACATTATACAAAATGTTTTTGACATATTTTGTAAGTGTGGTTAGTACCACGGAAAGTAGTAACATCCTGTTTATTTGTAATTATATACCTAATAACTTTTATTATGAAATTTAATTAATTTATTCAAATATATAGTTACATCATTAAGGTCAGTCTTGGTAAGTGCCTCTACGGGGCAAGTGCCTCCACCATCAAAATCTCAGGAACCAGTTGAGTATTTCAATAAAACGACATCTTTCCTTAAAGCCCGACACAAATTTAGGCAAATTTAAAAAGGCATTGTGCTTCCAGTGTCATATAAACTAAGCTTCAGATATGAGTAACATGACATAAAACTGTAAAAATCTTAACATTGTTGATATTTTCTGTGAATCAATTAAGATAAAGTTATTTAATAAATGTTATTCTTCACATTTTATGTAATTATTTTTCTAATATTTAGTGAAATATCGAGTTATTGTAATCTGAAAATTATAGCTTTTAAATTATACAAAGAGGAAAGTGCGTCACACCTTTATGGGGCAAGCGCGTCTATATCACGCACTTGCCTCAAGTCAGAAATAGCAATCATTTTTGGTAAGTTCATAATAACCTTTATTTTGCATATTACGGTGTGTATGCAGTACCTAGCTATGCAAATTAATATATTTTGATACTTACTTATTAGTACTTACTACTTTATAGTGGGGGTTTTTAAACTAGTGGTGATATATTTATAGATTATGAAAGTAGACAATTACAGTTTATTATAAACCTTTTGATGTTTAAAGTGCAATAGCAATAACTAAACAGATTTTATATTTTAAAGTTTATGGTTCGAAATTTGTAAGGCAAAGAATGTTAATGTTTAGAAAGTTGTTGTAGACAGTTACAGTTTAATATATATTGATGTTTAAAGTGCCATTACCTATAACTAAACTGATTTTATTTTTTAGTTTATTATTCTAAAGTGTAAGTCAAAGAATATTAATGTTTTGAAAGAGCTTTTGTTTAGATACAGTTCTTGTTTTAGATACATAAGTACCTAACTAGGTAATTCAATGTTCATCAACAATCTAAAAGAACCATTATCTGTAACTATGTAGTTCCTTCGTTCGATTTCCAGTTCCAAATAAGTACTTGTACTTCCAAAGAAATCTGAATTAATCGATGTTTTCTTTTTCAATTCTCGTACAAGATAAAAGAAAAAACAAACTTTTATTGGGAGGTTCGGAATTGATAATAGATTTCAAACTAGTTTTATACCTAATGCTTTTATTTTGGTGCTCCCAATTATAGCAAAAATTATAAAAAAAAATATAAAAAATTATAAAAAAACTTTTTTATATATCTATATTTTTCGAGTAGTGCATGTAGCACTACTCGAAAAAAGGTTTCTACCCCTGTCATGAAAAAGTGTGGCGCACTTGCCCCTAATTTCTTTTTTAAGTTGTGTGCAACCCAATATTGATCGCAAAGGTCAGAATGCATAATCTAGTAGCAAATATGTCTATTGGTAAATTTTTAACAAAATGTTAGAATGAAGATTTTAGCAGTATTTTATCGAACTGACGCACTTACCTCATTTGGTTGGGTAAGTGCGTCTAGTGGAGTAACTTACTATAAACAAGTATATATCTTAGTAAAAATGGTCCAAATTCCACAAGCTATATATGTATATTCGTTGCCAAGGAAACAAATTATCATATAATACTTAATTTGATGGCCAAACTACAAAAGAAACCTAAATATTTGCAGTTGAATTTATCTTTGTTAAGAGTATATCGTACCTACCCTGACTGACCTTACATGATTCAATTGTATAATTATTATGTGCTTTGTACGTATGTACTTTCCTACTATGTACTTCTGCCTATTGCGAAAGTATTTAATTTTATTACAAACTAATACTGTTATTATGTCATATTCTTAATGTAGGAACCTAATATTCTCAGAAAATAAATCTGTGAGAAGAGGATTAAAAAAGAAAGTTATAAACTTCTTCCAATTTCAAATGTTTATATGATTTTAGCATTAACGCATCCAAGCGAGAACATATCTAATAATTATCTAAACGAAAAATAAGACGTCCCCGTAAGACGGGCTTACAAAGTGGGTGAAAATTTTGAAGCATGGAGTACCTGTCACGGTAGCCGAACTTGGTAAAGGCATGTGCGGCGCAGAGGCACAGAATCATGATTCAAATTTTTCGTTTAGAAAATTAATAGATTTCTTCCAATTAGATCCAAAAATTACCTATTTTTATCCTTAATATGTTTAAATGAAAAATATTGATGAACTTGTAATATGAGTTATAATCTGAGTAGGTACTTATAAGCTAAATTACTTTACAATCGCCTAAGTATATAAACTAAGCATGGCATGATTTAAGTATAACACAGAATGAAAAAGTTTTTTCATGTGAAAATAATGTTTAGTTAAAATTGCTCATGCCCGTTATCATTTTAATTTTTGGAATTATAACGACAAGCATTCAGGTAAATTATTATTCGGGTTGGTTGCATTAATCCAAAATTAGAAGAAAAAGAACATGTAATAAGACCCTGACCAAAGTTGGCGCAATTTTTCGCAAACTTTTTTTTGCGCGTTCCTCTATATTTCGTGGAATTATCAGGTGTAAAAAAACGAAACTTATTATGATATGTACTATCCATCCATATAACATTTTTGTGTATGAGGTATACACAAAAAAACTCAGTCCGGGTGTTTGAATTTCCATACTTTGTAGGTCAGATCGTAATTATTTTTTCGCGCGGCCTGCTTTGTTTCCTGGAATTATCAATTCTAGACAGTGTAACTAAGTATAATTATTATGACTAGTATACCTATAAACCAGTCTGATCATATCTCACTTCAGACTGAGTTTATAGGTTTTTTTTTATGGCAGGTGGTTTTATTTTTTTCACGCGGCCATCAATGGATCTTGGAATTATCAATTCTAGATAGTGTAACAAACAAAACTTATAAAGGCATACTTATACCTCTAAACTCAATCCGAACCGAGATATAGAGGTAACTAGTCAAGATATTTTGTATGGAAGGTGGCGCCAATTTATTCGCGCGGCCATCCGTAATAAAACAAAATTCTAAATTCTAAATGGTGTAATAAACAAAATTTATTATGGTAAATATACCTCTAAACTCAGTCCGAACCGAGATATAGAGTTAACTAGTTAAGATATTTTGTATGGAAGGTGGCGCCAATTTATTCGCGCGGCCATCCGTAATAAAACAAAATTATAAATTCTAAATGGTGTAATAAACAAAATTTATTATGGTAAATATACCTCTAAACTCAGTGCGAACCGAGATATAGAGTTAACTAGTTAAGATCTTTTGATGGAAGGTGGCGCCAATTTATTCGCGCGGCCATCAGTATCTAATCAAACTTTTGATGACATGTATACCTATACACTTAGTCCGAACAGACAAGTCATAGAAGTGAGAAGCTTTTCAAAACTATTCCGAGATATACGTCGAAATACGCCTTCTAAGTTATTTTTTAAAATTATAAATAGGCAAAATAATAGCACTTTTAAAAGTCAAAATTAACTGACTACCGGTGCTTCGGAAATACCACTAGAAAAGAGAGCACCAAAAAACTCTACGGGGATGTAATTTTTCCATATTTGTTAATTCTTTATAATATTTTCAAATGTCAGAAATTATAATAAAACATATGTAGGTAATTACAAATATAAAAGATAATAGTGAGAATGAGATGTCCCACAATCATTACAAAATCAAACTGGGAGAAATAAAGTAACAATCTAATTATTGTTGCTGTATAAAACAATGTGACATCATGTCAAGGTCTCGTAGCATGTTGTAGTCCTGAGACATCTCACAAAATACTTTGATTTGAACATTTTATTCAATAACGTTTTGTTTGAAGACAAAAATCTTCAACCAGTGTATCCTACCTGTTATGACATAAGGAGCCGAGTCGTGGACACTCACGGTACAACTAGTCCACCAATTTAAAAAAGAAAGGGCTATGCTCGGAGTTTCTCTGAAAGATCGTATCCGGAATGAGGTGATCCGGCAGAGAACCAAAGTTGTCGACATAGTCCTTAGGATTAGTGAGCTGAAGTGGCAGTGGGCTGGTCATATGTGTCGAAGGCCTGATAACCGTTGGAGTAGACGTGTTCTTGAGTGGAGACCCTGACTCAGTAAACGTAGTGTAGGGCGCCATCCAGCTAGGTGGGGCGACGATATACGCAAAGTGGCTGGCAGCAGTTGGAATAAAGGAGCCGAAGATGGGCTCAGTGGCGTGCTTTGGGAGAGGCCTATGTCAAGCAGTGGACTGACACGAGCTGACGATGATGATGAACTTTATCATCGAAGTGATCACTTATTATTATCATGGAGCTTGGAGACATATGACCATGCATTTCTATCATTAATATAATCATTTACATTATAATACGCTCTCTTTATGAGTTTTTTTTTAACAATTAAAGTTTTAAACCTATATGCATTGATAATTAATCAATGCCGTTAGGTAACTTATTAAAAAGGCGTATACAGCTCCCCATATATGAACCAATAACTTTCTTTAACCGATGTCCCGACACTCAGTTTTTTTATTATTTCTAATAATAAAAATTATGAACATTCCTTTTTTAGGTACATGATCATCGGGTGGCGCAATAGCTAACATTGCGCAGTACTGAGCGCATACATGCGCGTGCGCGCGTGGCAAGCAAAGGTTTTCTTTCTGAACATACATTAAATTTTCATATATATATATTGACAAGCCACTGTAAGAATATTGACCTGTTTCAAACATTCCCTCCGTGAATCGCGGGATTTCATTTTGTATATGGAACGAATTGCTCTCTTGTGCAGCACAAATATTGCTTGAATTTCCGCGGCCTTACCCCACAGAAAAATGACATATGACATAATACTGTGAAAGTAACTAAAATATACTAATCTTGCAGTGTCTATATTGGTAAACTGTCTAATTTTATTGGTATTGCATAGGCTGCAGAGCTCAATCTACCAGCTATCAACGATATGTGAGTACCCGATTGTAAATAAATTACCCCACTGTAATTTTGAATCTACAGTAATACCCAAAAATGTAGTTGACTGGACAAAGTTTATTGAAATACTTGAATTCGTAGGAAACCCTTAACATTGGGTAGTGAGAATTGGATACATTTAGTTTTCTTAGGATTTAACATTAAATTATTAGTTGTAAACCAATTAAGAACTAGCGTGATTGCCTTGTTAATATCGTCATAATTGTTCAAAATTCTGTCAATCTTAAAAATTAGTTCACATAATTTTTATCACATAAGTTCTCTATGAAAAAGGGATGATCGTTAATGTAAACCAAAAACAAGAATGGCCCCAATATTGAACCCTGTGGGATTCCCATTGTAATAAGAGCTCCAGGTGACCTTGTGACGAGGTCAAAACCTCTTTCATAATAATACTCTTTTGATCTCTTAATTCTTTCATAATCCATTTCTTATCATTTTGATAGTTGGCCATTATTCATTCTAAATACAAATATCCTGTCATTAAAAAAAAATATCCTGTCATCAAAATTCCTGTCAATATTTCACATACTGAACTATACAATCACATATACGATATTCTGAAAGGAACTCCTTTATATTGGTTTCGAGCTCTCAAACAAACAATCCCGGATTGGGAATCTTTTAAAATTACATTACTAAATGAATTTGAAATTACAGACTACGACTATAAACTGCGTAAAATCATAGATGGTCGCAAACAAAAAACAAATGAGCGTGTGATTTGTTATTTTACCGAATTAGAATCATTATTTGCAAAATTTCGTGACCCTATTTCAGAAAAAGCTAAGATTGATATTCTTAGGCGTAACTTGCGACCCGAATTCGGTCAAAGGTTATCTCCAAACGATCTCGACTCGGTCGCAACATTATTAAAATCGTGCAAATGGTACGAAAGTTGCATTGAAATTTCTAACTCTGATACTCCTTCTACATTACAAGACTTAGCGAAGCCTTCGACTTCTAATACCCAACACAAAGTCACTGCTACACCTAACATACCACATTATCCGTACAATACCTTGCAAAAACCACTTGTTCAAACACAGCCTTATCCTCAACCTTACCCTGTACATTCAATTGCTGCAGATTCTAAGAAACCTGCACTACCTATATTTTGCCCTCGCTGTCGAAACGACAGTCATGCTTTATGTCAATGTCCCTACAGACATAAAGTTTGTTTTCGTTGCGGTAAAAAAGACGTAATTTTTACCAATTGCCCTGTATGTACAAAAAAAAACAAAAAACTAATTAGTGAGGAACTAGAAACACAAAATTGTAATACTAACAATAACTTTGATCAAAATGATTGGAATAATTGGCTTAAAACTATTTCAATATTTTTCAAAACATACAACGTTTCTACGCTCCTCTTTGATAATTCATCAGACACTGAACGTCCATACCTTAGAGTAAATGTTGGGAATTTAACCCTTAACGGTTTACTGGATAGTGGCAGTGCTATTCCAATTTTAGGTAATAACTCACATAAATTATTACTTGAACATGGTTTAGAACTACAACGTGACCAAATTATCAAAGGTTCTGTTGCTAATGGTCAAACAATCAATTCAATTGGTACTATTAAGCTTCCAACTTTATTTAAAAATAAGTTTGCTATAATTACTGCCCATGTAATACCCGCTGTTACTCAACCTTTCATATTAGGTATCGACTTCTGGAAAACTTTTAAGCTGGCTCCAGACATACTTAATACGGTCAGTATGCTCAGGAGTTCAGATACTCCCATATTTATCATCAATAATAATGATACTTACTTACAGTCTTATGACAGACTTACAGACACACAATTGATTCTTGCTAATGCAGTCGTAGAACAATTTCGTAATATTTCTACCGACGTACTTCCTTTAGGAAGAACAAACCTTATTGAACACTTTATTGATACAGGTGACCACCCACCTATTCGTCAACGTTGCTATCGTTTATCCCCTGAAAAACAGAAAGCTCTTCGAGCAGAAGTTGATAAAATGCTAGAACTTGATGTTATAGAGCCTTGTGAAAGTCCATGGCTAAATCCTGTAATTATTACCCCTAAGAAAGATGGTACTTGGAGATTTTGCGTCGACAGTCGTAAGCTTAACGACATAACTAGAAAATATGCTTATAAATTACCATTCATATCGGACATTATAGATAAAGATTCTAAATATCTGAGTTTAATTGACATTGCTAAAGCTTTTTGGGAAGTGCCTTTACGTTTAGAAGACAGACCTAAGACTGCTTTTCACTTTCCAGGTCGTGGATCTTTTCAATTTAAGGTTATGCCTTTTGGTCTTACTAACGCACCAGCTACGCAACAAAGATTCATTGATAATCTTCTTTCTGATGAGTCTAATAACGACTCTCTTTTTTATTATTTAGATGATATAATAATAGCCACAAAAACGTACGAGGAACACGTACGTTTACTTAACAAATTACATGCAAAACTTTCAAAAGCAGGTATAACAGTAAATTTTCCAAAATGTGCATTTTTCCGAAATGAACTTAAATACCTAGGCTACGTAATTGATGGTCAAGGTATCCACACAGACCCTGATAAAGTCAAAGCAATCTTAGAAATACCAGCACCCAGGTCTGCTCGCGAAGTGAAAAAGTTTCTCGGTACAGCTAGTTGCTATAGACGCTTCGTACCCAATCTTAGCACATTAGCTGCTCCCCTCACTAAACTTACGTCTACCAGTAAGAAAGCTCCTGCTTTCAAGTGGACTTCTGAAGCTGATAAAGCTTTTAATAAAATCAAACAAGCTTTAATATGACTTTTCTAAACCCTTTGCTGTTCATTGCGACGCATCCGCTTTTGGACTTGGAGCAATGCTTACCCAAGACTTCGATGGAGTTGAAAAACCCATAGCTTACATGAGCAAATTACTTACAGGTCCCCGAAGAAACTATTCTATCACTGAACGTGAACTCTTAAGCGTTATAACAGCATTAGAGTATTGGCGTTGCTATCTAGACAATGGTCAAAAGTTTACTATCTATACCGATCATTCTGCACTTCAATGGTTCTTACACTTAGATAATCCTACAGGTAGACTTGCCCGTTGGAGCATACGCTTATCAATGTTTAAATTTAACATTAAATATAAACGTGGCAAGGATCATTTGGTCCCAGATACATTGTCTCGTATTAAACCAATTAATGTGATTAATTATGATCCAATACAGACTTCTGATTCGTGGTACACTTCTGTATACTCCAAGTGTAGCACGAATCCCACATCAACTCATGATTATATAATACGTCACAATAAACTCTACAGGTACATCCGTTCTAATACCCTCATAAACTCAGAATTAAGTTGGAAAGAAGTAATCCCATCTGAATTTCGTACAGCTATTATCGATGAAAACCATTCGTTACCAACAGCAGCTCATTTTGGCATTTTCAAAACATACCATCGTATTAAAGAAAAATACTTCTGACCAGGAATGTACAAAGACATTGCCAGCCATATTTCTAAATGTGAAACATGCCTCGCTTATAAGCATCAGAATCAAAATACCATTGGTCTGATGGGTAAACCTAAGAACTGTTCTCGTCCTTTCCAATGCATATCTATTGATATTGTTGGTCCACTTCCAATGACACGTAAACTTAATAGATTTATTTTTGTAGTCACATGTTGTTTTTCCAAATATTCTCTTATATTCCCCATGAAGCGACCTCTTCTGTAATCAAACATATACTTGAGAACTTAGTTTTTATGGTTTATGCTATTCCAGAGACCATAATCCTAGATAATGGCCCTCAACTAATTAGTCATGAACTCCAGGATTTATTTCAATTTTACAACATACCAAAAATTCATTACACCCCCCGTTACTGTCCGCAAGTCAATACTGTTGAACGTTACAACAAAACAATTATAACAGCAGTTGCTTCTTTTGTTGATAATGACCATCGTACTTGGGATTTATATTTAAATCAAATCCAATTTGCCATAAATTCAGCTGTTAATGAAACTACTAAATTCACGCCAGCTTTCTTAGTATTTGGTCGCGAACTTGTAACGTGTGGTTCTGTATATAATGCTTCGGATCTAACTGAAGAATTGATTTGTGCTCCACGCGATGAGTACGCTGACAACATAGGTCAGTTAAGCTCTTTATTTGCTGAAGTTCAAGCACGTTTATTCCGCGCTCATGAAAATAACGCAAAATATTATAATAAACATCATCAACACCTTGAATTTAACCAAGGCGACATTATATGGAAACGTAATTATCCCATAAGTTCAGCAGGCAAGTATTTTTCAGATAAATTAGCTCCTAAATTTGTAAAATGCATCATAGCAGCTAAAATTTCACCACTAATTTACGACCTCAGTGATTTATCTGGTAATCCCTTAGGCCGTTGGCATGTCAAAGACATTAAACCTATACCACGTACGTCTTAACCTTAACCATCACTTGTCTACTTACATACTTTATTATAATTATGTACTATGAAAGTTACATTGCTTTCATATTCCTGTACCTTACCATATATTTAAATACCTACCTTATGACCATTGTAGGTTCCCTACTTACAAATAACCTTGTATTTAAGTTGTAAATATGTAATTTTAATATAATTTCCCTTTACGGAGTAATTTCCACATTTTTAGCCTATTTTTTTTATTCACTTCATTAACTTTTCGGATTCATTATGAATATTGACTTCAAGTCTCTACGTTTTGGTTTTCAGTGCTATTTTACTTACTAAATACTTTAATTATTTGGTACTAATAGTAGCTAATACCCTACTTGTTAGCTATATATTTTTTTTATATTTTACAAACATAATGTTCAGTTTAAAGCGAAAACAAGTTCTATATACTATTATTTACTACACTTACACACAAAACTTCCAACACTGAAAAGAGCGGCAAATGTGATTACTCTATAAACCAAGCCTAGGACACAAAACCAGTATTACTTTATAGTTAATATGCTATTACCTACCTACCTTACTCATATTATTTTAACTTTTAACACAACGATTATTATGTACATACACGTGCTACAGGCACGTCGTACCCTAAGGTACGTTTAGCCATTTTGGCAAACTAATTGTATATAAATATACACATACATACATTTACACATCACACACCACACATTCACCACACATACACTCACATAATCACCCTGATCAGCAGATAGTGACTGTATAAATAGGCCTACACTATACTGTATTGGTCCCACGAGTGACCTTATTGATATTTAAGGTTCCTCTTTCTTATGAGTTTTATTTCCAAGGAATGGGAATAAGACTATGAATGATGATGAATGAATGTGTGATTTAGGAATTTGAATGCATCTAAGAATCCAATCAATTGTATATTGACATTGTTAATAAACATTTTCACCTAAAAATTAAAAAGACTTCTCAGCATTTCCATTATTTTAATTAATTATTTTACTATTTTAACTTTATTACCCTTATTATATATATTTTTATTATTAACTCCTACTAATTTTTTTTCTCTTTTTATTTAAATAAACCTTACTAAAAAAAAAAAAATTTTTTTGATTACTATAAAAAAAAAAAATTATTGATAGTAATTATTTGTCTCCGGGGAGGCGGGGTATTGTGACGAGGTCAAAACCTCTTTCATAATAATACTCTTTTGATCTCTTAATTCTTTCATAATCCATTTCGTTTCATTTTGATAGTTGGCCATTATTCATTCTAAATACAAATATCCTGTCATTTTTTTACATTGATTTTTGGAGCAAAAGGGAAATATGATATAAAATACATAAATAAGTTTATAACCAGTTGAATTACACTTGTAAATATGTAAACGATAATACCTAAGAGGTTATTTTAATCCGCATCGTCAAAGTACAAAAGTCTGATCATCTCCTCCTGTTCCTGTGCTTTCAATAGTTCCTGTAATTCTGTGTCACCGAGGTTTGGGTCCTGGGCTAGTGGGAGCAACCCAAACCCTGGGACCGCCTCGTGACAACCTCACACAATTTACATCCACTTTTTGGATTCTGTTGCTAAGATACGAGGATAAAAGATCGAGAGCTTTCCCATGAACTCCGTAATACTTCAATTTAAAAATTAAGGTTTCGTGGCAAACGCGGCTTTAGATAAATCACAGAAAACGCCAGTTTCGTCCTGTGACTTCTCTCAAGCATCGAATATATGCTTTAAGAGACCTGTGCTAAATGAAATGATGTTCTCATTTTAGACCGTTACGAAGCTGTGGCTATTGTCCTAAAATACCTTGCACTAAATGTAATACTCCACAACTGACGACCTGAGAAGGTAACGAATCCAAAAAAGTAAATATGTGTGGTTGGGTCGTCGAATGGGAATGGGAGGATAAAAATCAATTTAAACAATTGAGACATACCTGGGCCCCAATTCTACTAAAACAATCGTAATGACAATTATCAACAATTTTCCCAAAATTTTCGCTTTTAGTAGAATTGGGGCCTAGAATAAAAAGGCAATGAGACATTATGATTGATGAAATAAAGATTTTAACGAGTTTAGATTTAAATATGTATTTGTCATAATAAGTTTTTGTAACTTTTAAACTTTCGCGATTCGAACACATAAGTAGTTATATATTTAAGTAAACGGGACTTAATCGCACTGAAAACTTAATATTTATTTACCTCGAGGTCTCGATCAAGTTGCATTGATCGTGGTCACGAGAAGACGTCGTGGTCGTGTATTAAGTCCCGTTTAAATAAATATATAACTATAATAAGTTTTGTAACACCGTTTAGAATTGATAATTCCAAATTAAACTGAAGGCCGCGCGAAAAAAAATAGGCACACTATTTCTATACAAAATATCAACTGTAAACTTTTTTAAACTAAATTTCGGTTCGGACTGAGTTTAGAGATATACTCGTACATGTCGTAATATGTTTTGTTTGTTACACTATCTAGAATTGATAATTCCATGTTCTATTGAGGGACGGAAAAACAATTGCGCCACCTGCCCTAGGAAAATGGTCATTTTACAAGACAATCTTTAATAAACTGAAGTTTAAATGATGGTGAACCACACACGCTCCTAGTATGCGGAATGAACTGATATGATGAAAATGTGACCAATCAATAGAAACAAGCAATATTGTATTCAACGTAGATTTAATGATAGCATACTGTGTTCCTATGCAATAGGTGCAGCTAACATAATCCGATGCCAATATTTATAAATTGACATAAAATATTCGAGTTACCACGACTATTTCTTGTGAGCCCACGTTAACTACAGCCTTAGATGTGCCGAGCATGGTTTGGCCGGAAAACGGATACAGATCAGTCTTTATTACGTATTTCAAAGGATTTGATGATTTGAATTTCGGTAGCGTATTGTAACGGATGTTATGGTTAAAAAAACTGATACGGATATAAATATTAAAAATAATTATCCAGATCTTCAGGACAACTCTGAATAACTTTTAATTATGATGTTTGTGATTTGATAAACTTTTTTAATGAAATGTGCTGCCTACTTATATGATTTAAATTAAACTGATCGTTAACAAAAACAAACTTTTACTGCATGTTTGTATAATATCACAACAGCAATTTTTGTAGGTATTTGAATGTATCAATTAAGATTGACATTTAAAATGATATAGGTTCTTAAACCTATATCTTAGCTTGCACAACAGTTAAGTAAACCTATCCTACTATCAATACACTATATTGGTTGTCTAAAAATCCGAAACTTAAAGAAATTTTTATTTCTGAAAATTATATGGATATTTTTTATTTCGGATATCCGGTAGTTTCTGATACGGATATAATTAGATATCCATAACGTCACTAGTATAAAAAACACGTTTCAATTTTAAATCTGCATTACGAATTCCGATTGATCCGACATGCATTTTAAGTCTAGGAACTTTGTGTGCCAGTGTATTACTTTAAACAGCCACGATTATCGGAAACTAAACTGTGACTTCTTCGATCCGTCGATCTTATTATGATAAGGTCGATGGATAGGTATGCCTATCTGTAGCACTGGCAGGTGATGAAGAGAAGAGACGCGTCTCGATTCGCCCACATCAAAGGCTCGCAATGAACTGGGAGCTTATTCGCTATGCCACACGAAATTCCTCGCAGAAAACGTGTGACGTAATTACGACAATTCACGAACAAATCCACGAAGAATCATAACGCAACGCCCGTGTCTGAATGGTCATTGCGCACATGCGACTATTAATGCTCTCTCTCGTACGAATTGTAAATGCGCGGGATAGAAGCACATAGCTAAGATGCGGACTAAATGAAGACCGTCGCATCTAGTATTTTTTTACCGGAGTGTCCGGATGTCCGATCTCTAGCCATATCTCTAACGGTTGTGTTGGTGAACATGGTAATTGTAAATTCGACACAGTGCGGTGAATAAATCACATCTAGTTGTGTCCGAGAGGTAAATGTGTAGGATTTATTGTGGGTTAGTGCGCGCCCGTGGCTTTGCATGAGCCGCTTGGGATGGATGAAGCTATTGATATGAATCACGATTGAAAAGCAACTGCTGGCTGATTTAGCGTTTCAGTTGGTTTAAAGTCAAAGAATTTATTGTAATCTTGCTGTGCCCGCCCGCGGCTTTGCCCACGTAGTCACCTAATTTAAAAGTAGCCCATACGTGTTATTCCAGGACCAAAAATACCTATAAAGTACAATATATTACATTTCTTCAAAATTCGCTCAGCCGTCTAATAGCTTTTTATCGATGGCTTAACACCTAATCATCGGATTAAGATACCAAATACCCCAGCTCTTAAGTTAAACCCTAATCTATCCAACAGTGAAAATCGCACCACAATCGGTCCAATAGCTTTTACGTGATGCGCGAACAAACATACAGACAAACAAAAAGACACGATTTAAAAAAGTTATATTCATGTTCAGTATTTAAGTACCCTAGACCATTTTTTTTAAATATCTTCATTGTATAGATTTTTCGTACTTACTGCTTTATTATAAGTAGGTAGTTATAGTTAGATAGTCAAAATAATAGCACTTTCACAAGTCAAAACTTAACTTCTCATGAACAAAGAGAAACACGTAAATTATTCAATAAAATTAGTTAAAACAAGGATGCTTTGAGTTTGAATAGGAAATTTCCCTTTCATGTGCTGACTCAGAATTGAATCTCGCACAGGAAAAATAAATACCCTTCTGACTCCACCTTATTAAACTTTCACAAAATCTTATTCCAAGTTTCACAATACTTTTAGGATGTTCACTTAACCCTATGTATAGTTTCAAAGATTTTTAACATATATACATATCACAGCACAAGCGCACCGAAAATACGCTCGTTAGAAGAGACAGCACCAAGAAATTACGGGGAAGTCATGTTCTCATTTTTTGACAGTTCTTTACATATTGTTTATGTGTCAGAAATTATAATAATACAAAAGATAAGTGAATATTTAATGGTAGGTGAAGAGGTACCTATTGTTTTGGACAGTGAACTCCGCAGTGTGCAACTCCGAAACTAAGAAAAATGGTAAGAGATAAGAAAATCGTCTGGTTTGTCAATTTTAGTCAGGATTCTTCTATAATATCCGGTTTCTATTATCAATGATACGTCAATGTCACAGCAACCATTTGTATTCAAGCTAGTAATTATTTTACTAAGCTTCACATGTTTTGTTATTTTTTTTCATAGGAACACGATAATCTGTCATCTCCATGCTATAATCTAACGGAACGTAGCTGGTAACCCTCTCGTCAGTAACAACATATTATTTATTCTGTGGTAATATTAACACAATAAACAGATGCAGCGTTGCCTCAATACGAAAGTTTATAATCAGTGCGTGTTGCCAGTGATGATATACGGCACTGACACGTGGTCACTAACTATTGGTCTCATATACAAGCTAAGTCGCGCAGCGTGCAATGGAGAGAGCTATGCACGGTGTTTCACTATGTGATAGAATCCGTAACGAGGAAATCCGTAGAAGAACCAAGGTTACCGACATAGCTCTCATAGGTAATTTGCAAGTTGAAGTGGCAATGGGCAGGCCGTATAGTTCGCAAAACCGACAACCGCTGGGGAAAGGCGACTACGAACAAGCAAGCGAAGTGTAGGGAGATCCCTACACGATAGACCGACGACATTGTAGTCACTGAGAAAGTCGGTGGATTGAGGTTGCACAAGATCACTCGTCATGGCACTCTTTCATCATTGGCGGGGGAGGCCTATGTACAGCAGTGGTCTTCTAAAGGCTGACATGATGATGATGATGATGATGAACATTATTAAGTACTAAAACGAGTCGTTCCATAGAGGAACCGAACATAAAATGAGAGAAAATAAAGAAAAACATATGAACACCATCTGCAATCTGCATCCAAACAACATTCCTTATCATAAATAACATACATACAATATATGTTATAATCATAAATACAATAACGACATTGTAGTCACTGAGGAAGTCGGAGGATGGAGGTGTCACAAGATCGCTCGTCATGGCACTCTTTCATCATTGGCGGGGGAGGCCTATGTTCAGCAGTGGTCTTCTAAAGGCTGACATGATGTACTCGTTTTATTAAGTACTAAAACGAGTCGTTCCATAGAGGAACCGGACATAAAATGAGAGAAAATAAAGAAAAACAAAAGACCACCATCTGCAATCTGCATCCAAACAACATTCCTTATCATAAATAACATACATACAATATATGTTATAATCATAAATACAATAACGACATTGTAGTCACTGAGGAAGTCGGTGGATGGAGGTGGCACAAGATCGCTCGTCATGGCACTCTTTCATCATTGGCGGGGGAGGCCTATGTTCAGCAGTGGTCTTCTAAAGGCTGACATGATGTACTCGTTTTATTAAGTACTAAAACGAGTCGTTCCATAGAGGAACCGGACATAAAATGAGAGAAAATAAAGAAAAACAAAAGACCACCATCTCCAATCTGCATCCAAACAAAATTCCTTATTTATGTTAACAAAAGTAGGTAGGTACCTATAGGTATAAATCCAACGTCCGCAATGTAGTGTGCATCCGCCGCCGTCATTAAAAATACAGGAAGTAATTCTAGACCGGGCACACAATGTTATTGCAGGGCTGCCATGCGTTTCAAATGTAGGTTACACTTACTAAAGTTAGACTTGGATAACTATTAATTTGTGTTATGATCGTATAACATCGAAGTGAAGGTATTTATTTATTTTATATTTTTGCACAAAAACGACGACTGGTTGGTCTCGTGGCTAGAGATCCTAGGTACGAAATCGTGCGGTCGCGGGTTCGAATCCTGCAAGGTGCAAGCATGTGTGTGATGAGCAGAAATGTTTGTTTCCGAGTCCATGGATGTAATATTCTTATCTATGTATGTTTATCCGTTATCTAGTGCCCATAGCACAGGGTATCCTAGTTTGGGGCTAGATAATTGGTGTGGAAATGTCCCGAATATATATTTATATATTTATTTAAAAAGCACACGAGGAGCCATACTGACCCATTTCAATAGATGACCCTGATATTAATATCCAAATGCGAAAGTTTGTGTATATATATTTGTTATCACAAATTATTAGATTTTTGGTAGGTATATGGGTAGTTCTGTTTATTTATATTGGTATTTAATCTACAGTTACTAATTAGCTCTAATGCTAACCCTGGCCACAAAAGTCTACGAAAATCATTCATCCACACTGCACAGTGCACACGTTTGAAATTAATTGAGAATTTTGTCCTAACGCCCCTGTTCTTTTCCTTTGGCGCTTGTGAAGCACCTCAATAGGAATCCTTTGACGGCTTAGTGTGGCAAGGAGGGTGGAAGCTTACACTGCTTGCTATTGGAAAACAAAGGCTCAGTCGTCACCAGGTGCAGAAACAAACAATGATAGAATCGGTTGAATGACTAAAACTACATCGTACAAGAGTAGGTCATAAAAAGAACTTGGTGAACATTGAGTAGGGTATTGTGTTTTAGTAGGGGTACTTGATTTGATGCTGATAAGCTTCCTTTCCTACTTTCCGATCCCTTATCGTCAGTTCGCGTCTACCGAATACCTGCATTGTTTTGATACCCTATTTACTGAGAACTCATTTGTTGGCGGCAAGTTCCATTCCATTTTAGATGTTCAATGCTTCAATATAAGAATCCAATTAAGTGTTAATCTTTCGGGGTTGTAAGATAGAACCTCCCAGTGTGGTATTTTAATAAGTCGATTCCTTTGTTGCTTATAACGTCTGCCGCGGTTAACCCTTTCTCTACGATGTTTCAACCGAAGCAGACCATCTCGGGTTCTCAGGGCACAATGGTTGAATTATTAAGCTACATAAACTCAACTCAGTGAAACGTTAAAGCATTGCTTTTCTGTGCAAAGTTTGATGAGATTAGGCACCACTGTGGCTCTACTATTGGTCTTCCTACTTACAAGCAAGTTAACGCCATTCATTCACAGACCATTTTAAGATAAATTAAGATCCCAGCAATAATAATCTTATCATTGCTGGGATCTTATAAGTAAGTTTTGTCATGACGTTTAAAGAATCAAAGGGATCGACTTATTAAAATACCACACGATCTTGCAACCCTGAAAGATTAATACATACTCAATTGGATTCTAATATTGAAGCATCAACATCTAAAATGCAATGGAAATTATCGCCAACAATTAATGGGGTCTTAACCTAAGTGGTAAGTGGTGATACAGCAGTTCCATAGCCGGTGGTAATTTAAAGGACGTTAGCGAAAAATTGGAGCTTTGTAATTGCAGCGTTGTTTTGAATTGCGATTCAGTCAGCTGTCGGCACATGCGAGAAAAGCACGCGCGTCGCGGTCGCCGGCGCAACCGCCTCGCTTCCGATGCCGGTTTTCGCGCGCTCACGAATTTCTATATTTGAAAATTTTAAATTTATAGTGCATTTGTTTTTTTTTATTTTACTACAAGTGTAAAAACCACACAGGTTTTCTGCGTACAGCCAATGTTGTGTTTTTTGCCGGTGATTATAATCTGATTAATTATTCCATTGTGTTGTTAACCTCGTCAATCAGTGCTGACTGCTGAGATGATGCGGTTTAAGCGAGGTACTAATTAACTGATCTGTGGTAGTGTGTGTTATGTTGTACCGGAAGTAATTGGACGTTACGTGGAGAGGTAAGTTTGTTTTGATCAGTTTCCACTTGTCGACGAGTATAAGCTTAGCCTACTCTATAATGTTATTAAAAAAAAATGTCTTTAGATGCCTCCATATGTATTGCCAAATTTAATATGAAGTTAAAATTAAATTACAAGTAAATTGAAATTTAGTTAATAAAAATGGAGAGGTGTAGAGTAAGGATAGTTAAAAGGTATATTCAGGCATGTTTTTTTTAAATGTAGATAGGTCTATGCATGGCGACAGGCTGTAAAGAATAAGTTTTATAATAACTAAGAATATGTTAAACAATGTTCCTAACAATTTTTTTAACCTACCTTAGTTTGTATATAATCACCGGAAGAGACCGACAACTTGTCTCCCGAAACAAGTTCTTCACCACCGAGCTTGCCAGAAAACTAAAAGTTGATACCAAGAATGATTAATAAAATACGGAATCCACACCGCCAAACAAACGAGTGAAGCATTGCAAATGTCGACTGCGTATGTGTGCGTGAGTGGATAATTTGTGGTTGATACACAATTTCATCACAAGAGACTGTATTGTTTTTGGTTTCCGTGAGAAATTAACAGAACTAACACGACTGGGTGGATCTCCTCAAAATGACGTTGTCATTCTTCTCTGCGTCATTGTTCTCACAAGTCAAAGTTCGCTATTTTTAGTATATTTTATGTTGCAGAATATTTGTTAGTCGGTACGCTTACTAGTTTTCTATGGGTTGTGGCGACACAAAATAATAAGCGGACTTTGACTTGTGAGAACAATGCCGCAGAGAAGAATGACGACGTCATATTGAGGAGATCCACCCGACTATCAAGGGCGAGCTCTTGCTGCGATGTGGCGGCCGATCTGCATCACTTAGTATAAGTGTGCGCGTGAGGCTTGTGCGTACGAGCGGATCGGTATATCTTGGGTGCTTGACTTTCTATTTGTCGGTGAAGAATTCGTATTTTTCTTAAACATTCTGGTTGATACGTGTTCAAACCCAATACTGTAGCAAACCCTAAAGCGACCAGATCAAACGAAGCGCTTGCGTGGGAGGCCCGTTATCCATATAGAGAATACATTTTACGACAGACAGCGATCAATACATCGTAATCCTACGTTTCTTGCGGGTATTCTCACATCCATGTACGATTCGATCAAAACAAACTTTGATAATAGAATGAAATAAACAATAAAAACGTGAGAACTGAAATAACGTAGGAAAGCTATGCAAATTGGATCGTTAAGCAGAACACTTTACTAGTTTACTTTATGGTGCATCAACTTGTAAAATTTTATATCGTTTTTATTGTTTAAGTCACCTTAATTTATATGCTAAAGTAGTTCCCTAGAGGAACTTTGCCCGCTGCTTGTTCTAACTTTAATGGCTTATAGGGCCGCCTAAGATAATAATGAATCTGCAATCTTGACTTAAGTTTAATGGTTAACGGCAATAGTAAATGAATGTTTCTAACAGATTACCTTTGAATACGCTTTCTAAATTATAGTTCTACGATAAAATCTGGGAAAATGTAAGAAATTGAGTACGGCAGAGAAACGGCAGACCCCCGCTGTCGTTGTAATAGTTCTCACAAGAAGGTTTAAATAAAGACGGAGTCCACATTGCTGAATCAAAAGTGAAGCATCCAAGATATGCCGATCCGCTCGTACGCACAAGCCTCACGCAGACACACCGATCGGCCGCCACATAGCAGCAAGTTCTCTACCCTGTTACTCTTGTTAATTGTGTCAAGTTTTTAGAAATATAAAAAAGCAATGAAGTTAAATTATATAATGAAATTGTTGTTTGTTTATTTGTCGTATGAGATAGTGCTGGCCTCTGGTGTCAGTGTTTGTCGGGCCGCCCGAGGGTCTCTGACATGTCTTAACGACTGCTATTATCAATATATGTACCACAAAACTTCACAAATTATCCACTCACGCACACATTTGCTATGCTTCACACGTTTGTTTGGCAGTGTACAGATTCTTATTTTTTAAACCTTCTTGAGTTATCATGGCTTTACGAGATTATCCCTAATTCCGGACTCTGACGGGGCGTATAAAAATCAAAGCTTCATAACCAAGCGATTTGGTTCCCAGATACATTTGCCGGATTTTATCAACGACCTTGAATTTGCATTGTCTAATTTATCTCATCGCCCCTGCTGTTACGACTTAGCGCATGGCTTGACCAGCGATTTGCAGAACGAATGCCGTATTGGTCCCGCCCGAGCTCCTGCGACCTTCGTCTACGTATCGTGTCGTCGCAGAATCGAATCGTGTAACTGTAAAACTAGTTTGGTTGTCGGCCGCGTCTCTAATAGGATCGGACGCGTTCCGCACAGTGGGAACTTTTTCTCGGGCTGCATTGATGATGGATGGCGCGATCTCGTGCCCGACCAGTCTTGCATCCGTTCCCGTTCATTTTTCCTCTGCTAGTTTTGTCTAGACTGTCGGCTCTGCTGCCCCGCATCTGCTTCGCTATTCAGTGTGACTGTGTGACATGTCTGACATATCTGACTGTCTCTCAGTTTTTGCACTTGCTTTATGTATCCTTATTTTTGGTTGTCGTGGTTGCTGTGCCCAACAGGGTCCATAATGATCTGTTACTTTATTAGTTATGTTTACCACCTTATTTGTACATTATGTAATGCAATAAACAATTGAATTTGAATTTGAATTTTGATTTGCTGGGAGACATAGTGGCACAAAGAAAACTAACTCCATGCTTTACATAATTAGGAAAGCTTTTTTGTACATTAATGAACAATATATAAATTATGCTATACAACATTTACATAGTAACGACCTCTCCTCTCCGAATTTGGAATCCTCACTTCAGTAAAGATGTCGAAATTTTTAAAAGAGTATACTGCAGGGCAACTAAAATGGTATCAGCATTAAAATACTTTGCCTATGAAGATCGCTTTAATAAGCTAGGAATACCGTCGGAAACGAGATCTTATAGAAACGTTTAAGATACTAAAGCAGTATCTTAATGTACCACACTTGGCGAATATTCACTCTTGATACGAATAAACACCTGATACGACATCTCACTCATTTACTTTTCATATATCTGCCATTCGTCTTTTTGTAAATTGATAGCGGGCCGCAGAATTTATCTGATTTCCTACTCTATCTGAACTCGCCTACCTATCTAGTGTAGTTATAGTTTGTAGTAGATTGATCTGTCCGTGGTGATCGTCCCACATTTCATTCGGTGTCCTATTTACTGTTTTTCTCTCCGTTTCCAGTTTTATGACCCTTCTCATAGATGTGTCCCAAATCAATTTCGTTTCGGGGATCGCGAAGATGAGATAACGCTGCTGACGCAATCAGGCTTAGATATACCAAAAGTACGAGTACAACAAAATATACCCATAGTTGTTGCCAAACGTAGGTGTTTCTATTTATTCAGAAAACTCGCGAAAGATCCGAGAAGTATTGCTGTTTAGTTATACCTACTGTATTGTACTATTGCTGTATACCGAGTGCATTGAACTTAGATCATTTGGCGTCAATACCTTCAGGCAATAAGATCTGACTCTTTGTATATATACGAGTTGGTGTGTCTTTCTTTGT
The DNA here is from genome assembly GCA_946251855.1 of Alsophila aescularia. Lineage (NCBI taxonomy): Eukaryota > Metazoa > Arthropoda > Insecta > Lepidoptera > Geometridae > Alsophila > Alsophila aescularia. Next base: position 42,568,857 of record OX276381.1, read on the forward strand.
TGTAACTTGTCTACATAGACATCTACTTTGCTTTGCAATGTTTGCGCAACACGAGAATGTGTGTTCTACAAACACGGTTGATGATTCTTTTTTATTACGAAAATTTTGATAACATTTATATAGGCCCACTCCGAAAGAAACATACAGAATTCTACAAGATCGTAAAGGCATGCGATAAGCTTTGACTATTGTTAATATTAAGATTGATAGTAAACAACAGTGGAGGTGGAGGCGTTCAAAATGGTGAAGGCTCTGTTCTAGAACGTCACTATATTTTCGTAGGTGTTTCTTTTCTTTGCCTCGTGTCGTGAGCAGTGTGTGATTTGTGTGACTTTTGAGGACACGGCAAATATTTATTTTGCTCGACAGCTCGAGATGATGACGAATCACTTGGCGAAAATAATACAAAACCCGTACTTATACACTGTTCATTGCCCGCGCGGAATGTGGTAGTGGGTGTCACTTGTACACATTTCGTGATTGATATTTGCGAAATCCGAAAACGTTTACCTTCTTATTTTTCATCGTTAAATTTAAAATTAACTGAACTGTACTCTACCTGAACTGGTAGAATCAATTCATCTTTATTTATTGTCAAGACAATTTCGAACTTTTGTCGGTAGGTAGGTCTGTAATTTTCCTTGGAATGCGTGACTCTCATTACAATGCAGTGCAGAATTGCACATGTATGATGATGCATTCAAAACTTTTGCAACTCCGCATGCATAGTCAATTGAAAGATCTCGATGATTTTATCGTGCAACCGGGATCTGCCTACACTACAATAAAATTCTGAACACGGAAACAAGTCGTTACTTACCGACGTGAAGTGAAACGATAAAGTAAAGATGGTCTCTGCCTATCTGCTGCGATTCCCGTAAAGCAGAAGATATGATCTCTATTTTATTGGCATTAACGAGTAGTTTATGTCATGCCTTTGATGGTCTTAGCACCTACCAGTAAAGTTTAATGTTACTGTTTTAAAAAGATTACCTACTCATGTACGTTTAGATATCGCACGTTCCAAAATGTGTAAGTAGGTACCTACTTATTTAGTTACTAGTGACTCGCACGGATAGCGCTCATACAGCGCGGCATTTTTATTACTTTTTAGCATTTTTATACCCGTCGTAACTTCTAAAATAAATACGTAAACGTAATTCAAAATCTTGGGCAGCAACGATAGTGGTGTTTTTTGACCATAGGCTCACTCACGTACTTGACAGACTTACCTATTATTATTTCGTGTCCTTGGCAACATGTCATTATTATTTCGATTCGTCATTCCGTTCTGTAATTTCGATACCTTGGGTAGTATTATTATGTATTCTGTGCTTGGGTTACATTCAGAGACCTTCGAACTGACTTTGGTTACATTATTGCAATTTTCTTAGGGATCTTTAATGTTTTGAAAAATAAAATACTTCCAATGTTACTCGCTGATAATGTGGCTTCTATAGGTGAAAGTTTTTTTTTAAATCGGTTCAGTTTTTTTGAGTTTGCCTTTACAAACAAATATACAAAAATACTCAAAACAAATGTTAATAATATTAGCGCAGAAATAGAATTTTTTGTTTTAGGTAGACGTACTCATAAGATTTGGATTTTTCAAATGACTCTCAGCAAGCCTAGCATGGGAGGCGGACAAATTATCTTTCCCCCGTTTTTATCCTTGCTGGACCAGAATACTTTGCGCCCCAACGGACTTATTTATGAGCAAACTAAGTTTTTTTATGCAGCTCTCTGCATCAATTAACTTTTAATGTCGATTTGTGAAAGACTCCAATAACCCGTGCCGTAAGTTTATTAAAAGTACCAAGTACTTACTTACTCATAGAATGAGCTCTGCTCTACAAACCTAATCGAAGTCCCAGTACTATCCCCCCACAACCCACAACATCTAGTTCGAAACAAGATATGTATGACTAGGTAGGTACGTGCAGAGGAGTAAATCCACCGTTCACGAGGGCACCATATCTAGCATGTTTGCCGGCCTGGGGGACTTGAGAAATGTTTGAACAATATGTTGGCTGCGCCTTTAATAGTGTCAAGTTATATTTCTAATGTGTCTGCGTTGAAATATTGGGTAAGAAGGTAGTTCGTGACCATTTGAATATTCAAATGAAGCAGCATTGTGAGTACAGTTGTTCTTGAAAGAAATTTTATAAGTCTAATTTTGGTCGAAGTCTTGAAAGGTCTTTCACGAAATTTGACACTTAATTTCAATGCAAGTATGTTGTAATCATGTAGATATGTTTGGTTGGTTATGTGGGTGGGTTATTTATGGAGAAAGATATCCTTTTGTTGCAATGTGGGTGTGAAAATGCAAATTGAACGCAAACAACCTCTTTTATAAAGGTTTAAATGAGGTGCATAGTAATCATTAACAATCTTCCCTAATGTAGAGCAGGTACCTACCGACCTAAGTTATGGGTACTGTGGTACTGTGCTTCTGGTATAAGTATTTTGATATAGCTTTTTGTTGGCTAGTTCAGCAACTCGTCCCACAACAAAGTCGTCCCAATAGGACGAGTTAATGTATTAAAAAAAAACGGTTCAGTATCTCGTCTCATTGATTTATCCTCCATTTTTTTCAACAAAATCTACACTAAGTAATGTCAGCAATAAAAATGTTTGCAGTTTATTTAGGTTTCGTTTATTTGATTTCAATAGGAACATGAGTTATTTAATAGTAATAAAATATTATTACAAAAAGAAAAAGTCAGCAGCATCTACTTATACGGTCCTAAGTAGGTACCAATTACAAAATACGGGTAGAAACGAAACAGCTGGAAAAAGGATGTCCAAGATTTTCATGACATTTTATTATCATGTCGGTATGATGTTATAATAATAGAGACTTGCGAAATGAGCTTACATTGTTGAGATAAAAATATAGGTCGCTTGCTCGGTAAATGCCATGGAACGCGAATGTTTATAATGAGATTAATGAGCACAGTTGGTGAGCATGATGCCGGTTATTTGTCATAATCTGATGCGAGGATGAAATGCTCACGTTCTGACAATTGAAGGAGCATGCAAGTTAAATCGCTCGCGCTAAGCTATAAAATTTTGCTGGCACTAATTAATAGCGTCGTAGAATAGAAACTAGAAAGTTACAAGTATTTGCATAAGATTACGGACAGCAAAGGTTTACTAAGGTAAACTAAGGTTTACCTTGTGTTCCCCACAAGATTCTAAATATAACTAGATTATATTGAAAGATTTCTACGTCGTGTTAACCCTTAATTAAACGCGAGCTTGTGGAAGGGTAAATAAAAAATTTTGATTTCAAAAATCCATAAAAAAGGGGTTAGATGTGAGGGACGTGACCTTTTTTATGGGAAATATAGCTCCCGTTAAGTATCTGTTCTTGCGCTAACCTAAATAGTGTAAGTGGGATCGTGGAGCTCCCATTGTTTTGTATTACATCGACATATTATACATATTTGTATTAGGTGAATGATTTCATGGAAATTTTCTGTTCAATAAATCACATCACCAACCTTTGAAATTGATTTACGATGACAATCATTATCAATCTTGGTAGAGTTGCCATTAAAAGTATTGTCTTTTTTAATGTCTGCGCTCAGAAATATCTGGATTAATTTGGTGTTACCATATGAAGACAAACGACGATTTATGAAGCTCCCAATGTATTCATAAGGGTAAACACAATAGATAGTTGAGCGCTAGGTTTTGCGACCTATGGTGTGATGTTTGATCCTATGAAAGGGCACCTCATTCATTGCAGCTATTCTAATATACACACACGAGACAGCGCAGAAATCCTAGGTAGGTATAATGGGTAAGCTAGGAACATAAAAGTGTTATATGTGTAGTAGAAGACTAACTATAAAACAAAGGCAAATCAGTATTAGATTTTTGTATGCCGAAGTTAATAAGTCATTGTGATGCTATTATGCAACTTGAACTTCTCGTGTGAGTGTTTTTCTCGCAGTTCCACAACTGCGTAGAGTTATCGCTAGAAATGCTTAGATACCTTTAGGCCGCAGTTTTCCCAAGGGTAAAAGTTGTTAGTATCCCGAGACTAGAAGTTAAACAAATGTACCTAGGTAAGTACATCTGCGTCGACAAATTTTCCATGAAATGGCATCGATTAAACTTTTACAGAGGGTGAATTGAAAAGTAATAGTACTGGTATATCGAGAGACTGCCACTAGGAGACTAGCATATTGCATAATTATACACTTCTCTTTAGTAAAGTCCTTAAAAATAAATAGTTTTTAATTCCTGTTCTAATACTCGACATCGGTGTTCCAACAAGATTCCAAGTTAGTAATCCGAGTAATTCTAATATTCGAAAAATCTTCTTCCAATTAGGTATGTTGTAATATTTAGATGTGCTTAGGGTCCCGCAGATCAATAGAAAACTCTGTTTTTGGTTAATTTCTCGATATTTTTTATGTAAGTTCAGATGAAAGCTAAATATACAGTGTGAGTCTCATTTAAGTGCACATATGAAATTGGGTGGAAAAAAATAAAATCTAAAATGTTTGTTTTTTTATGGTTTTTAGACCTTTACCTTTTTACTAGCAACTGACGACCCTTTGTAGAAACACGTTGTAACTTCTGAACCAAAAGGTCTAACATGTTAAAACAAAAACAATAATGATTGTAAAACATAGGTAATAAATAACTGTGAAATGCAATTTACTCCAATAATAATAATACCGTCACCTAACTAAGAAAGAATTTACCTTAGTGTTCAAAATGTTATTTAATTTTAATTGCCTTGGTTTACGCTCGTTTACGATTGTATCAAATTAGCTTTATGCTATTAAACAAAGGCTAGAAACTTTGTATTTTTAAATTTAGAAAGCAAAAAAAAGTAAACAAGTTTTGAAGTACTTAAATTCTTTCTTAGTTTTAGGTGACGGCACAGAATAAATAATAGTACAAGGTGACGGTATCATTATTTTTGGAGTAAATTGTATTTCATACTTATTGCCTGTGTTTTCCAATCACTACTGTATTTGTTTTATCATGTTAGACCTTTTGGTTCAGAAGTTACGTTTTTTTTACAAAGGGTCGTCAGTTGCTAGAAAAAAAGTAAAGGTCTAAATAACCAGTTTTTATAAATATATTTTAGATTATTATTTCTTTTGTCTATTATATGTATGTATGTATTATATAGGTCTATTTTCAACCAATTTCATATGTGCACATAAATCAGACTTACCCTGTATAATAAAGTCAATGAGAAAAAGGTAAGCCTAGCTTGCCACGCTTACAAATTGAGACATCAATATAGTATTTATATTTGCACCTAAAATGTTTTACAATTTATGTACCTACCTACGATTCAAAATCAAGTTTTTTTTAAATATCTTTAAACCTTCACGTGTTTGTTTTAAAACAATTGACGCTAGGCTTACTACTGGTATAAATTCTCAACCATTTTCCACTGGACCATAATATTTTTTGCGCGGAGTACATCGGCAGACCGTGGTTGACCGGCGATTGTTTTTCTCTATTTGCCATCAGATCAGCAGAACAGGACTTGCACCTGCCAACCCGTTGAGGGATAATTTTACGCCTAATGAGTCGATGGACTGCCCATTAAATGCCATTGCCACTATACTGGTTATGCAACAGTCAGCTGGGAGGCGGAAAATTTATTCGATAAACTAACCATAGACTAGGCGGTTTATTGGCAAAACAACCAATAGTTTATTTACTAACAAACAGAGTTTGAAATTGACGATTGGCTATATTGATTTCTGTACCATTTGATTACCTATGTAATCATTTAATTTTCGGTGACTAATGGAGATCCCGCTTGATATTTCTTTTGCGATTTAGTGAGTTTTTCTTCAGTTAGTAAGTAGGTGATATATGGAGTCGGGAGATTTGACCACATTTTAACGAAATTAAAAATGGATAAAGAATGAAAAATAGTAACTTAATTTTTAGGGTTCTTTGTCCAAAGTCTTGAAACGTTTTTTTTTGCTATGACTTGTCTGTAAATCTGTACTTCATAGGCATAATATATTCCGAGGCTAGCATAATTTTTTTAGTTTTTTTTTATATATGTACATGTTGTGCGATATCGTAGAATTGACAATTTCATGAAATGGTCAGCTAAAACTGACCATATCGTTGAAACGTCAACGTTTAATGATTTATACTACACGTTGCGCCATATTATTATATACCATTAATGTAGGGTTTTCATGTTATCAAAGGTGTGCAGATAGGTTTTCAAGGCTAAAAAAAAACATGAAGATGAAGGTCCCTCCGCGAAGCGTAGCGAACTTCCGCCTAGCGCCTCTAGCGGTGACTAATGTAACTATTTTACGATATGATCACTAATGTTTGACCATATCATGAAGTAGCTGTGAGTTTAGCTGTTCATATCGTCAAACACTAATAACTCATTGATCTGGCCAAACCATTTAATGATGTTAACGATAATTTCAAGTAATATAAATTTTTCATGATGTAGCCAACCATTTCATGAAATGGTCAATTTTACGATATTGCCACGACATACATACAACATGTTGGATAAGTAAGTATTAGCTTATGTATTAAGTGTCAATCAGTGCGTAGACGTGGTCTTTTACTTAGGTACCTATTCCGTATAATTCGTTATACCTAACCTGAGTAGATATAGGTGCAATTAGGCCAATCAATTCTTATCCATGTTAAAAAAAAAAAAGGTTACCCTTTACACATTTCATTATTTATAAACACGACTTATATATTAGGTCAATTAAATTGCAATTACTAAGATAGTCTGTTAGCCTAACTATCTTAATAGAGTAGTTTGGTAAATTTGTGACTTAACACTGTGACAAGAAGTTTTCCCGGCAAGAAATTGGACCAAATTATTGAGAAGTAGGTATTGTAGGTCTGTGAAATGCGACAAAACTGAAGTAGGTAGTTAGGTAGGTAAGTCAGTACTTACATTGTTTTTTATGCGATACAGTTCATTGGGTCCGTATTGCCTCTATAAATAGTCTTAAGTGGATTTGCGATTCCCCTAAATGAAAGGGGTGCTTTGCTTGACTGACTAGGATTACTCAGTCGTGTCGGAGTAAGTATGGTTTATTTGTTTTGAATTATTTTTATGTCTCCTACACTAAACTACTTACCAATCAACGTAAAAGGGGTTTGGGCTTAAGTTATTCTAGTCAGGATAGAAGCCTCGATTTTCGCGAACTATTTTAATATGGCAATATCAATGCAACATCATGACGGATTTTCGAGACCGTCCTCAATCAAGTTTTCGGCGTCAAAAATAGATGACGGTGCAATGTAATCAAGACGTGTCAGTTGTTTTTTTCTCATATAATTTTTCTAGCTCGTCGCGTCGTGACATATTTTTTAAATAGGTACATTCATGACGTGCCCTCATTATTGAAAACTGTGAACAGTATATACAGGTCTTAATCTATTCATATTCTTCACTTAGACATAGACACCGACCTCGCCGGCGAGATCGAAGGTCCCGTAACTAAAGTCGACTTTACACACCTTCGAAAATCGAAGGTGTGTAAAGTCGACTTTAGTTCTTTTGCCGATTCTTCTCGAAGGTGTATTCCGAAGCTGTGGTCAGTTATCCAAATAATTCAAAGGGCTCCAGCCATTTCATCAGGGCCCCCTCGATCACTTCTAAAACTAGCGATCAAGGGGGTGTTTAGTTAGACCCTCGTAATCAATGGCAACTGTCCAAGCCGAAGTTGTGTGTATCCCCTGGGTGCCCTTGAGCAAGTGGCCAAAACTTTCACTTTGGCGTGTGCCTTCTGCGTCACGCATTGCGCGGAGCGCTTTTGCGCCCGCCCCACCGTCCGGTGATGCTGTAGAGGTCAGCTAAACAACAACAGCATACACATATATTCATATATATATTCATATCTTCTTATTTTAAAGTTTGTATTGAATTTGTATTCATTACACATAACAATAAATAACTAGGTAGCTTAAAAGCTAAAAAAACACGCATGCTCTGCCAAAAAGAACATAGGCTAATAAATTATATACCTACTGTTGAAATGTTCTTATCAAGGCCTCCAATACCCATATTGTAAAATTTGAAGTTTTTTTTTATTTTTCATGTTTGTAAATGGAGACATATTGCCGCCATATGGAATTTAAAAAAAAAAAACAAAAAATATATGTTACTCGGGGGGATGTAAGGATACTAACGATATCGCATACGTCTAAATCTGTTCAGGTCCTTAAAAGTTATGGTGGAATAAAGAAACTCACATACATACAAACAAAAATACAAACATACATACAAACATGAATTCTAAAAACATTACAGAAGTGTAAAAAGAAGATGAAAAAGTTTGCGTGCGCAGTTCATTACCAATTAATAAAAGAAATAAACGTATCAAAATTTATTCAGCCGTTATTTATGAAGCTGTAACATAAATATACTTACCTTAAGCCTTTATAAAGCTGACGTCCGCGGCTTCGCACGCGTGGTTAATGCTCTAAGTTAAAATTACTCTATGTACTATTGCAGGACCTAATATATATACCAATATACCAACATTTGATCAAAATTACTTCAGCGGTCTATAATATTTTTATCGATTGCTCGGCTTCCACTGATCGGATTGAGATACCAAGTACCCCAGTTTTTAAGTGAAACCCTAAGCTATTCAACAGTGAAAACTGTATCGCAAATATCTCAATCGGTTCAGTAGTTTTTACGTGATAAGCGAACAAACATACAGACAAAAAAAATAACAAACAAACAGAGAGCTGTTTGTTTGTTATTTTGTTTGTCTGTATTATTTTGTTAGTTTTATAAAACGACACGACTAAAAAAAAAAAAATTTTGTTCAGTAGCTTATTTTAAGTATCCTAGTCATTCTGTTTATAATCTTCATTGTACAGACTTTTTAGTTCTTATTGCTTTATTATAAGTAGTTTTAATTTTTAATTGAATACAAAGAAACGCCAGAAACTCTAGAGCCGTGCTACCACTTGTAGTGGTAGCACGGCTCTAATCTATGAAAAGTTAGGGCTGTATTGTTTGTGTTTTCTAGCTCGGTAAAAGCATAGGGTATCTGCAAACCTAGGCTTACGAATATATTCAAGTGCCCTATCGGATAGCACCATAACAAAAGAGCAACAAATGGCGTGCACAATAAAACACCTCTAGAAAGCCCCGGGAACTATTGTCTCATCTACGACCAGACTTAGTAGTAGCCTCTTAGTAACTATGATCTTAACTGTGAATGGCGTGCTAACTATTATGTTGTCTGTGACTGAGATACCTACTGCCTTATCTTGTGTAGCCTCAAACTAACTGTGATCTTAGCTGTGGCAGGGCATAGTTACTATTCTGCTGTCTGTGGCACGGTCTCGCGGTGAGAGCACTCACCTTTTACCTAGTTACCTACCTACTCGTATTTCACGCAATGCTTGCACTGCAGCGAGAACGGAACTTCCGATCTTTAACGCAAACTGTGTGCTAGAACTTGGTTATAACTTAGCGTACCTACCTGTTTATGAAAGTAGGCGTCGTAGTAGAGTAGGCGAAATGAATAAATACTACGTTTTGGCATCGTTCTTTTTACACGACTGCCCAAAAAAAGGAGTGTAATGTTTTTATTAGGATTCATGTATGTTTGTATGTATGTATGTATGTGAGTTTAACTTTTAAATGTCTGAACTGATTTAGACGTATGGGGTATCGTTAGAATCCTTACACCTCCCCGAGTAACGTATATATATTTATTTAAATAATATTTCCTATATTTCGGCATTAGGGCTCCATTTTCAAATGCAAAAATATTTAATTTTGGCCTTGATAAGCACATTCCAACAGTATATAATTTAATGGCACAAGCTCTTTTTTGGCAGGGCAGGCGTGTTTTTTTAGCTTTTAAGCTATTTATTTATTCACAGGGCTTTGTTGCTAATTATATGCTAGGTATAGGTAGAAAGATAGATACATTCTATACTATATTTAAAAAAAAAAAAACAGTAGTAGAAAAAGTGTAAATATGGGCGGCCTTATCGCTAAAAGCATTCTCTTCCAGGGCAACCTTTGGATGGAGAGTATTTATTAAAATCGTAATCGTAGGTACTTAAAGGAAAAAAACATCATCATCATGTCAGCCTTTAGCAGTACACTGCTGAACATAGACCTCCCCCAAAGAGCGCCATCACGTGCGATCTTGTGCCACCTCCATCCACCGACTCCCTGCGATGGCTACAATGTCGTCCGTCCTTCGTGTGGGGGGTCTCCCTACACTTCGCTTACTTGTTCGTGGTCGCAACAAAGGAAAAAATAAGAACTAAGAATTATATCAGCACTTAGCTAATTCAAAAGGCCAACCTTGTACCTCAGCCCCATCACTGAAATAATAATCCCTGTATAAGTTCAAAAACATAAACCCGAGTCTGTCAGGTAAAAAATAGCCTATCACACTTGCGATGAAGACGAATCGATTGATACCTCGCTTGTCAAAATCGGAACACGTCTTTAGTTTGAACACATAACCATTCTTTTGCCTTGCCGTAGTCAGATAAAAAAATAGCCTATGACACTCTATGAAGACGAATCGATTGATATTTCGCTTGTCAAAATAGGACCAAGTTTTAAGTTTGAACATTTAACCCTTCCTTTGCTTCGCAGTAGTAGGATAAAAAAATAGCCTATGACACTGTACCTGAAGACGAATCAATTGACACCTCGCTTGTCAAAATTGGACCAATATGGGCGACGCTATGGTGGAACATCCACATATCTGTTAAACACATTACCCTTCCATTGCTTCGCCGTAGTTGGTTATAAAGGCCAACTAAAATAAAGGCACAGAGTACATATTGCACAAAGAAGAATATTAGAGTATATTAGTATATTAGGTACTTAGTTCAAACAACACGCAATCTCTTCGGAGAGACAACATTATTACCGATTCGAACTCACACGCAACTCTACCGTGAAATTACTATTTATTATTATTATCAGCCCATATCGTCCCACTGCTGGGCAACTATATATCAAGCAATTATTAAGGCCGGGTGTCAGTGAATTTTATGTCCCTCTCATCCGTGATCAAGTAGAGCGGGAAAGATGATACATCGCGGGAGTAAAATTTAAGGTTTTTATTTATTTGTAGGAAAACTAAAGCTTTGAATTAAAAAGTGTCTAGCCATTTTCTCAATCATAATAAGCTCTGTCTGATATAAAAAAATGACCTAAATGTAGTGACGGCGTATCTTTCCATTCAATGTTCTAAGCATAAAGTAGTGTTACCTTTGGTTTTATTTTCTATCGAGTGAATTCATACTAATCATGTTTCTGTGTTTACAAAGTTCGAGATAATATGTAAAATTTTGTTGTGATACCAATTTCACAGTTCTGGGTTAATTATAAAACAAGGTTCAAATATGATTGAAAATTGCATAAAGTGCTAGAACCGGGCCTTAAGTCACTAACCACACTATACCTTGCGATTAAACTTTGAAAACATTAATGATAAAAAAAATATGTATAAAGCGTGTAGGAATAATATATGTCTACACTCTTGTAAATGATTGCTTTATAGTAATCGCATAGGATGCATGATTTAACTTTAATTAAAAATTATTATCAGAACTACTAATATACAAACAAAATAATTATAAGTTTTATAAACTATGCATAGATGATTTACTTTTTATTCATACACTTTCCTCTGACGAGGGTATGGAGTGAACCATACAATCGTCAGCTAAAAAAAATATGAATGAATAATGCAGAATAATAATTGTACCTAACAATTATTAAGGGTCGAGAAAAGGGGGTTGAGAATTGTATCTTTCAAACGAACGGACCATTGTAGCTGGGGGGAAGGGGGGTTGGGTTGAGAAACGAGGGGTGAGAATCGTATATTACAAACGAATGGACCTATTTAGCTGCGGTTTTTTATGTTTCAAAGCTGAGGTAAACGAGATGTTTCTTAGCTACAATGAGGGGGAGGAGAATGGGGGTGTGGATCGTAGCTCCCAAACAGATGGACCGATTTTGATGCGGGTTTATGTTTGAAAACTGATGCGATTGAAATGGTTCTTAGCTATAATGGGGGTCAAGGTTTATATACATTTTTAATTTGTGCTTGTGGTCTTATTTTGTCAGTTGTATCTGAGTGCTCAAAGCCCGTTTTAATCATGTCATTTAGCACAATGTACAGATGTTTAAGTATCAACATACGTAAATACAGCCATAAATTATAACAATTTGTGTACGAATACAAGAAAGTCTTTTTGCCGTTACAGAACCACCTTATAACTTTTTCTGGTTTTCACGAGTGCTTGTTCTTAGATTCTCCAGTCTGGGTTTATTTTTGTATTATCAAAGGACACTAATTTATGGATAAAACGACTGGAACCCCTTCGCACTCATAATCTCTTTGTATAGACAATTGGTCACCACTTTCTGATTTTCTTTCTTTCTTCAGGGTCACAGAATAACTAATAGTATCAAACCAGAGGATAGATGATATAAAAATAATATTATCTGGATAAGAAGCAAATAATAGACCTTTCGCTCGCGGCTATGTAATCGTGAATCAAGTTTTTTGAAATATGACAACGTACTGTCGAACAGGTTGTAGGGCAACTTTTGTCATCGGATAGCCTTATCTTGTAAAAATAACCTACATGTCGCCTCTTGGTTTATTACCGACTAAATGAATCATTCATTCACAGGAAATGGATGAAAATATAATAGAATATTTTTGTCCATTTAGTTCAACTGGTAGAACTTACAGTTGAACTTAGTGGGGTAGAACAGGTCTGTATTTTATATGTCGAAAGAGGTAATACATACCTCTGTTGACAGAGTTTGTCAGTCCACCAGAGCCTCACAACATAGGTGGCTTAACGACTACTATCTATAAAGAGGTAATACATACCTCTGTTGACAGAGTTTGTCAGTCCACGAGAGCCTTACAACATAGGTGGCTTAACGACTACTATCTATAAAGAGGTAATACAGATCCCTGTTGTCAGAGTTTGTCAGTCTGCCCGAGGGCCACACAAAACAGGTGGCTTTTCGACTATATTTATATAGAGGTAATACAGATCTCTGTTGTCACATTTTGTCAGTCCGCCCGAGGTCCTCACAACACAGATGGCTTAACAACTACTATCTATAAAGAGGTAATACAGATCTCTGTTGTCAGAGTTAGTCAGTCCGCCCAAGGGCCTCACATAAGAGGTGGTTTAACGACTACTGTCTATAAAGAGGTAATACCGATCTCTGTTGTCAGAGTTTGTCAGTCCGCCCGAGGGCCTCACAACACAGGTAGCTTAATTACTGCTATCAATAAAGAGGCAATACAGACCTCTGTTGTCAGTTTGTCAGTCCGCCCGAGGGCCACACAACACAGGTGGCTATTGTTAGCAACCGGGACTAAGTTGTGCATTATTGCCGCCCCCACATGGTGGGGCGGGTGGCGCTCGAGGGGTAGAATCCCCACCCTAAGCCACAATTATCTAATGTACACGCAAACATAGAGCATTCCGAACTTCCAGTCTTAAATACAGTGTATATCAAAAGTGAATATAAAAAACCCTCCGTCACGCCCCGATCCGTCTTTGTCTTATTAAATAATATTATTAGTCAAAAAATACAGTCCATAGTTACCTATAAAATACATACCATACTTACCTATAAAATATAAAGCAAGGTTGCTTCCGATTTGGCCGTGGTAGGTTAGAAGGCTGGGATGAGAGGCGAATACATCGGAAATATCAAGAGGGGCTCAACCACTCCCCCTACAAATCCCCTCTCCATTTCACTTCTGAAATCAATGCAATCTAATACAGAAAGAAGAAGACAGTATAATACAGAATATATACCCTCCGATGTACTTAGGCTGATAGGTGATCAGCCTAAGTACATCGGAGGGCACGTTAACTCACTATACGCTAAAAGTGTCAGACCTTTTAGTGCCAAGCTTAGCAGTTAATGGACAAAGGAACAGTCGCATTTCAACATTCTCTCATCTACGCCCAACAGCACATCTCAAGCTCAAATAGAAACCAAAGTTCGCAGATACGATCCACATTTGGTTGCCCTTAGGAAGTGAAAGTGGTCGGGCGTCGGGCGGCGAGCTGATGCGATACGATCGCGGTTCATTAGCGTGCTCACGATCTAATGAGCTCGGCGACACCTCTGCCATAGAATAACTAATAATGCTGCCTCTGCGCCGTGCTTTTGTTTGCTTTTTGGCTCGATTACTGCTGATGACCCGTATCGACACTATTCGAAAGATACCACTATGATTTCGTGAGCTTACGATTATGGCACATAATTCGTCTTCATTTGGATTAGCGTCCTATATCTATTGCGCCTCTGCAAAACTGTGGTGTTCTAATATAGTTACTTTAAGTGTATTATGTATGAACTGCGCCCCGCGGTTTCGATCGTGTGGATGATAATGATGATGATGATGAAAGGTACCTATGTATAATTCCAGGTTATAAGCTAAGTATCTCCGTTCAAAATTTCATCAAAATCCGTTCAGGCGCCCGTCGCCGTTTCAACGTGAAGAAGTAGCAAACATGCTCTCACAAACTTTCGCATTTATATCTAGTATTAGTAGGGTTGTTAAATTTAATGTATTGTGTGGCCTTTGACTAGATTAATTTAAAGACGCGCTGTTGACCCACATTGTCACAATTCAAACTACTACGTAGGAACTACGACAAACGCGGATTTTTTCTGAAAGATCTTATCCGGAATGAGGTGATCCGGCAGAGAACCAAAGTTGTCGACATAGCCCTTAGGATTAGTAAGCTGAAGTGGCAATAGGCTGGTCATATCTGTCGAAGGACTGATAACCGTTGGGGTAGACGTGTTCTTGAGTGCAGACCGCGCCTCGGCAAACGTAGTGTAGGGCGCCCTCCGTCTAGGAGGAGCGACGATATACGTAAAGTGGCTGGCAGCAGTTGGAAGAGAAGAGCCGAAGATCGGGCTCAGTGCCTTGATTTGGGAGAGACCTATGTTCAGCATTGGACTGACACGGGTTGATGATGACGGTTGAGGTATCTCTAATAAAATAAAAATGTGGTAGTAGTAAATGAAAAATATGCAAATTGAATAAAACGAAGAATTCGCTATGGCTTTCGCGTAGGTATGCATAACATGTTTTGCAGGTCGTTAAAAATCTATTTAAAAAGACCGCATACGTTTAGTTGCCGTATCTAATACAATGATTGTTCTAAGTAAAGAAATTGATTGCAGAGGATATCCTAAATGACTAGATGTATTAATAAACAAGCTTACCAACGAATTATTTGGTTGCCAATAAATCTGCAATGCTTACTTAAAATTCGTTCCAGTAAAAAACGTGTAAACGTGTGTTATATACATAATAGTAAAATATGGTAAAATCATTATTAAGTACTTCTTGATGACCGAGAGGGGAAAATGTCCGCAAACAGGATGCAGATGTCCGCAAACAGGATGCAAATGTCCGCAAACAGGATGCAGATGTCCGCAAACAGGATGCTGATGTCCGCAAACAGGATGCAGATGTCCGCAAACAGGATGCAGATGGCCGCAAACAGGAACCGTTGGAGACAAGCCGTCCACTCCAGTACAGCAAAGACGTCCTAGTGATCACGATCTTCAGTCATGAAGTACCGACCACAGAGAGTTGATTATCAAGTCTTTAGAAAACTTCCATCATCATCATCACCAGCATGTATTCAACCACTACTGGAGAAAGGTACCTAGGCCTCTGCAATGAACGCCAACTGAGCCAGATGTTCGGCTTTTCTCATCCTTTCTCTATCGGCTGGCGCCGCTCTGTTAGGGAGATTCCTAAGAACTCAAGAACTCGTCTACTCCTTCAAAAAGTATTATAGAACGTTATTAGTTAATAATTACGAAAAGGGCCTTAGTATTGGTGTCAGTATCTAGCTCTACATATTACAATAGTAAGATGGAAATCATGTCTACCGCTTCAACAACCTAAAATTTACAATCAGGAAAGGCAAGAAAAGCTTTTCTAAGATCGCGTGGCTCGTTGTCTTCAATAACTGCATACCGTTGTTTTTATTAATTGTTAACTGTAACTCGTGTAGTTTAGAGGTCGCTCACCTGCTGCCGTGTACCTAACTATTATTGTAATTGTTGTGTGCAACTGATTCGTTTTATTGAGCTAACACTTGGCATTGTTGTTGAGAAGTTGTATCAGGTCTATGGATGTTAAACATTATTATTTTTTACAGTTTGATACTTCATTTCAAACAGTGAAGAAGGTTTGGTTATATTTTTTACCACGTTTTTATTAAGTCACTTTCCCGTCTGTCTGTCTGTATGTCGTTAAGGGTGGAATCTTGCACATCAAATTTCAAGTAGGTACTTCCCAATTAGCTATCCGGCTGAAACTTTTAGGGTAGCTCACAACTCGATGACAATACATTGTAAAAAACACATTATAAATAAATAAAACTTGTTTTTTAGATTGGTTTTTGATTGTAACATCTTTCCTCTCGCTTTTCTGAAATCTATGGGAGGAATTTCGTGAAACAAATTAACAATGTGCCGCGCGCGCTCCTTGGACAACTGTTTTTCACTGTTACAGTAACAGTGAAATAGTTGACCAATGAGACAGTTGATCACTGTAACAGCGGTGTTAGCATATATGAATCATATAAAAGCCACACCAATATATAAAAGTGAAACGTTATCTGTTTGATTCTTTGGTTGTTTGTTTGTTTGGTTAGCTCTCACGCGATAACGGCTAAAGGGATTTTAATGAAATTTACGTAAGAAATGGTAAGTATTCACGGGAAAACTGGAAAATGTTGATTACTCGCTGTAAGGAATGGTTGCCATGGAAACGAAATAATAACAAGTCTGTCAAAAAACATCAAGAGCGTTAGTGCTATACTTTTGCATTGGTTTTTAATATCCTTGAACAACATAGGATGCTTGTTTCGCGATAAATTGTAGTTCGCGCAGACGAAGTCATATTGAAGTAAGGCATATTGCTGGTTTTGCTTTTATATAATTCTTATGATAAAACAGAGCTTGAACCCAGCGATGATAAAACAAAGCTTGAATCAAATGTTACACATCATATACGAATACTGCAAGGCTCGCTCGTTTTAAAAAAAAAACTACTTTTGCTGTTTATTTATCTACGTAGGTATAATGTTTGCTTTGAGATATGAACCAATAAATATCAACAAAAAAAGTTGAACATGAAGATAGGCAATTTTTATAGATGTATAATGTTGTAGCCATTTCTTTTGCAGTACCTACTTGCTAGCATACGCGCAAAAAGACACGAACGCGAAACGTAACCCCATTCCACCCCGGGTTTGCACACGTTTGCGCAATATATGGCCCGATCTGCCTTTCCCCTGTCTGCCTTTTTAGCTATGAACAAAAATATCAAAAAAGACCCCCCGAACAGTGACGCTGTTTAATTAATCATCACCATCAGCCTATATCTGTCCACAGCTGAACGTAGGCCTCCCCTAATGCACTTCACTGGGCTCGGTCTTTAGCTCTCGTCATCCATTTTCTTCCAGCCGCTTTCCGCAGGTCATCCCTCCACCTGGCCACAGGGTGTCCTAGACTACGTTTGCCTAAACGTGGTCTCCAATCGAGAACTCGTCTACCCCAACGGTTATCGGTTCTTCGGGAAATGTGATCAGCCCACTGCCACTGTAACTTGCTTATCCTTATCCTGTTATAGATGTAAGCGGCCAATGATGATTTCATTTGCACAGAAGACTGACTGGTGTTTTTCCCTTTCTGTTTTGTTTCATCTAGTTGGCAAGGATAAACTATAAGGAAAAACTTGATGTAACCCCGATTTATAATATTTGTAATTTGCTTGGTGCGGGAACACCTACAAATGTGTGTAGGTGCACAAATTTATAGAAAACTAGACGCCTGCCCTACCAAAACAGAATTTATGCCAATAAATTATATACTTTTGGAATGTGCTTATCAAGGCCTTCAACTTGATACCCATATTGTAAAATTGGAAGAAAAAAAATATTTTTCACCTTACATACAGCACCCCTAAAAAACGTTTAAAAAAAAAAAAAATATATATAGCCTATGTTATTCTGGGGAACATAAGGATTCTAACGATACCCCACACGTCTAAATATGTTCAGGCATTTAAAAGTAAAGGTGGATTAAAGAATACAGCACCCATAAAGGACGTTTAAAAATAATAATATAGCCTATGTTATTCCAAGGATTCTAACGATACCCCACACGTCTAAATCTGTTCAGGCATTTAAAAGTAATGGTGGAATAAAGAAACTCACATACAAATATACATGAATGCTAAAACCATAACACATTTTTTTGGGCAGTCGTGTAATAAGGTTATCGATTTACAAAACTGTGTAACTGCGATATCAATATATGGAAAAATTAAGTACTTACAGTACTTCGGTACCTATAACAGCGACATCAGTCACTTCGACACCTGTCACTTCGACACCTGTCACTTCGACACCTGTAACTTCGACACCTGTCACTTCGACAACTGTCACTTCGACATCTGTCACTTCGATACCTGACAATTCGACATCTGTCAATTCATAAAAAAAACGCTTTTTTTCTTCTACTAAGTCTGGATGTTTTTTTTTGGGCTTCATCAGAAGATCCTACCAAAGTTTCATCACAATCTGATCAATGGTTTAGGAAAGCGTAGAGGACAAACAAACACACAAATTCATTTTATATAATTGACCGAGTGAGCGCGAAGCGCGAGCGAAACGTTTCAGCTTGGGCAAAAATGCTTTCGTATGTCCGGAAGTCCAGATCTCTGTTCTCCTCCACAGGTCACATTTCTCAACCGATCTAGACGAAACTTGGTATAAAGGTTAAACGAATTTTTAGTATTTTTTCGGCGGCAATTTTTGATTGAGGGGGTACTTCCCCCAAAAAAGGGTAAAAAGAGGGCTACTGAATATCCCCGCCTCATTAGGTTTGATTTCGATGGTTCTTTTTTATTTGAAAGGTAGTAAGTAACTTTAAGTTAGTCTAATAAAAATTTGGTGAAACTCTGATGAGGAAGGATCTTTATAATATCAGAATAGCTCCCTAAAATGCAATAAATTTCTCACTTTTAGGTTTCTACCAGTGGAATCAGCCCTTTACCTACTAGGTAGGGATTGATGAAGGACCTTGGTTATTAATGTTAGTTTTACAATAATTTAACTGGATGGCGCAAGTGTGCACTGCTAGATTGTTTGCAAAAGAGTTTGTACTCGCGAGGTCTACAGCTACCTATAACAATACCTAAACGAGTACTTCTTCACGATTGATGTTTTAGCTTGTACTATTATTTATTCTGTGGTTTTAGTAACCAGTAAAATAGTGTGTGCCCACGTTGTAATGTCCATGGAAATGTCGTAAGTGGACAAGCATAAGCGGATTGCCATTAAATGGTTAATCCATTTGTGAGTGCAGTCGCGGGAATAAAGATTCTTTTATTCGTGTCCTATTTACGTAATGCGCATATCATTGTAATCGGACGGTTTACTTTATCTATATACTAGCTGCACCCGCGGCTTTGCACGCGTGGTCACTTCTAAAAGTACTCTTTGTACTATTCCAAGACCTAAACTACCAATATACTTATAAACATTTGGTCAAAATTCATACAGCCGTTTTAAAAAAAAAATATTGCTCAGTCTCTACTCATCAGATTGAGATATCAAGTACCCCAGTTTTTAAGTCTAACCCTAAGCTATCCAACAGTCAAACCCTCATCGCAATCGAGCTTAAGGTTTGACTTAAAAACGGGTGTAATTGGTACTCGATCTCAACCCGATGAGGAGAAGCCGAGCAATCGATAAAAAACTTTATGACGCTTGAAGACATTTCGATCAAACGTTGGTATATTGTTGTTTTAGGTCTTGGAATAGCACATAGAGTACTTTTAACCTAGAGAAATGACCACGCGTGCGAAGCCGCGGGCACAGCTAGTATATTTATAATGTTTTGAAAACAACCTAACGTAACATTAAAAAGACAGCAAACATCGCTTAGCATAGCGATGAATGCAAACACAAGCCCTATCTCCAACTTCCTCTTGTCCAAGTTTTCTAAACATAGATTTCACTTGACTTCCGGTTTTCTTGAGTGGGAAGACGTAAGGTGTAAATTGTCACGGCTCGGAAGTGACCTTTCATAACTGCTTCAATTCTTGCCCATTCCATTTTATTTTGATCTCTCCATGGCCACTGTTCTATGATGCTTCCTACAATTTGTTGTAGTTCCGAAAATCACCACGGGTCGAATTATGATTGTCAGCATTGCAACATCTGTAAACAATAGTGTGTTCTATTGATGCGTGGGATTGTCTAATGATTCACTGCTGGAGATTGCTTTGCTGTATTGCTGTAGATCTATGTGACTATTTTTGTATGTTGTTTGTACTCGTATGTACTGTTGCCAAGCTTTTGTGCTCTTCCGGGAGGTCCTGTTGTTTTAGCGTGGTGCTGTCAAGTAAGTTTGTATTAGGGTTAAATCAGTAAAGTTAAGTACAGCATAAAGAGCGAAAAGAGCTCTCTATTATGTAGGTAGCACACTGGAAATCCCACGGGTGCTACAGATGGGTTAGTCCAACTGGTTCTACTATTTGTTATACGATAGAACAGATTGGATTTTTTCTGTACAATCACAAAAAAAAACAATCTGTTCTACTGATCAGTATGACATATTCAATCCGAACAAATTGTATATTGGCCGTCCATACTGTTCTACCAGTAGAACTACTACCAGTTGGACTAACCCCTACAGATTCCACCTTTCTTCTATTAGCTGTGCTGGAATGGGGCTATAACGATATGTATTTTTTTGTATTTAAATCCATCAAATTGTTACTTATGAAATGAAATAAAAAATGAAATTTTAATTCATATACAATTTTTATTTTTATTTTTGCCCTAATTTAATGACTCCAAAATCGGGCAAGCTTCGGGCACGCGATAACATACAGCCATAACCGTCTCGCTTCCTTACCAACATTATTTACGAACCCACGTGTTAGTGCTGAAATAGACTGCTATATTCAGTGACCAAAGCTAGTGTAACCAAATGTTTTGAGGACATAGCAGACAATATAATTATGACAAAGGTTGGCCCGCTAACGAAACGTCTGAAGATGTCTGTTTAGCTGCCTGCCCCTACATTTATTTCCTTTCTTCTATTATGCTGTGCTGGAAAGGGGCTATAACGATATGTATTTTTTTGTATTTAAATCCTTCGAATTGTTACATATGAAGTGAAATAAAAAAAAAAAAAAACAAATACAATTATTATTTCATTTCATATGTAACAATTTGATTTGTCATTTGGTTACACTAGCTTTGGTCACAGAATATATCGTCCATTTCAGCACTAACACGTGGGCTCGTAAATAATGTTGGTAAGGAAGCGAGACGGTTATGGCTGTACGTTATCGCGTGCCCGAAGCTTGCCCGATTTTGGAGTCATTAAATTAGGGCAGACTTGTCTGGAAACTATGCAGTGTTCTGTAGCTGAATAAATAACAGTATACGAGTAATCCAAGTTAGCAAGTTGAATTTGGAAGTGCATTAACTGTTCCATTGTTAGAAATTTCTGGTCATTCCTAAAATATGTGCTTTTGAGCGAGCACAAAGCTGAAAGGAGTTCTTGAGGAGACACACGTTCAAAAACTAAAACCCGACTATGGTTGGGTGAAAAATTGCCTATGTCACTCTTTCGGTGAAGACAAAAAACAATGGTGAATCCATTGATATCTCGCTTGTCAAAATCATACCAAGGTTTTAGTTTGTACACATAACCCTTTCTTTGCTTCACCGTAGTCAGTTAAAAAATATGTCTCTATAAACAATGACACTATACCTGAAGACGAATCGATTGATACCTTGCTTGTCAAAGTCGGACCAATAGGGGTGACGATAATGGTGGAACATCCACATATCTAAATAAATACATACGCGACATACATAGGTAGGGGTAGGTACCCATGTATGTTCGCGTATGTATTTATTATGTATGTATTATGTATTTATTACCTACATAAATAGGCTCTTAAACTTAACCTTTCTCTTGCTTCACTGTATTCGGATAATAAAATAGAAGCGACATCGTGTTATCCGTCTCGCAATGGACTAGCGTGGTAGATATGGCTTGTACTCTTTTTTGGTCTCTTCTATCTCCATGAAAGAAGGCCTGACTCCGAGCAGTGAAAAAATGAAAATAATGCTTTGATTATTTACAGATTATATTGATGCTAATGACGAAAATAGAAGCTTAAACATATGTAAATAACTCTATACAAACTTGAATCATAAACTTCTTGGGTTCTCTTGTCTGCCTTTGGTAAAAGTATGCCTTTATTCGACATTTTTAATGTGGTTCATAATGTCTGATATATGTAGGTATGATAAATGTACACATTATTCCCCGTAAGCATATAATGTGTACTGTATCTGAACTTTCACCATAGAATATTGTTGAACGAAAAGTCAGAAATCGAGAGTTCTAAATCCAATCTATTGATATATCAAGATACTTTCTGACATTCTATTATCACCTAAACGCGGGGCTTCAAGATTTTATCTAAGTACAAAAATATCTGTAATAATGTATCTGTCTAACTAAGACTGACACGTTTTATTAACACTCCAATACCAAGAATTCCATGTATGTCAGTATAAAATTGACATACATGGAATTCTTGGTACTTATAGTCCAAGGCCCACACATAAGTCACTAATATAGAACGAGAAATCGTCCTTAAAACTGGCTTCTCCGTCCCGAAATTTACTTGAATTTGTTTTGATTAATTTGAAATATATAATCAAAGGAATTGAATTATGTTACAATTACTCTGTATCTAGATTAGATACTTGGCATTGTAAGAAGTATGTCAATACGGAAACTCAACTGATTTCACTGAAGAAGGCGAGAAAGCTTGAACATTATAGATGGTAGGTATTCTCAGAGAATTTATATATCATAAATTGATCATTTCATGAAATGGGTGGCCACATCATTAAAAAGTTTTATTTCATAAAATTGTCGGTGGCATCATGAAATGATTTGGCCAGATGAATGAATGATAGCGTTTGACGATATGAACAGATAAACGCACGGATACTTCATGATATGGTCAAACATTAGTGATCATATCGTAAAATAGAAGGCGAGGGCGGAAGCCCGACAAGGCCGTGATAGGTTAGAAGGTGAAGCGAAGCATAGCCAGCTCCCGCTATCGTCTTTTTTGGCCTTGAAAACCTATCTGTTTGAACACCTTTGGTATCATGAAAACCCAACATTAATGATATCTGTTTGAACACCTTTGGTATCATGAAAACCCAACATTAATGATATGGCCAAACGTGGAATGAAATATCATTACTACGGTCAGTTATACGGTCAGTTTTAGCTGGCCATTTAATAAAATGGCAATTTAAAAAGTTATGAAATAGAACCATTTAAAGAAATTTTAGACCATTTCTTGAAATGATAAATTCTACGACATGGCCACGACATACCATAGGCACGAACGAAGTCTCAGTCGAATGAAGTTATTTATAAGTACACATTAAATATTCATCTAAGTTATGTCAAACCACGTATCCACGAAGTCGTAACGCGTTATTGAAATTCCTTCCATGTCATATCTAAATGCAAATTGAGAAATTGCAAGCAAGAGTAATATTATTATGCACTCACAAACTTATTGTGAGTCGCAGAGATCCAACTATATTGGACTATGTTAGGTGTCGGTATAAATTACAATAAATATGTTACTTGACTATGAAACTTAAACCACCAGACGTTTAAAGCTTAGAAAACGCCGTAAAGCACCTAGGGAACCATATATCAGCGACCGTCGTAAACAAAGCTCTTGGGAAATCGACTTTCGAGCCTTCGCGTTATAATTGGAATTTCCCAAAATGGTATTCGTGAACTGTGTTCGCATATAATTATATTGACAGGAGGCATTATTGATTCGAATTTATATGTAATTTATTAGCTATTAAATAGCAGTACGGTGTACTTAATTATAGACGGTAGGTGGATTTGCTGGTCACTTCCTGTGAAGCTATAAATCGTGTTGTTGGTTAAAAGTTTAACTTATGTATTGGGTAACCATAAACATAAGAAAGATGGATAGATAACTATTACATGTTAAACTGTTCAATATCAAACATTATGTATTTTGATCAAAGAAATTACTAGCTATACCCGCGGCTTCGCACGCATGGTCATTTCTCCAGGCTAAAAGTACTCTAGGTACTATTCGAAATCTAAAATACCAATATATCAACATTTGATCAAAAATTTGAAAAAAAAAGATTTTATCGATTGCTCGGCTTTTACTCATCGGATTGAGATACCAAGTACACCAATTTGTAAGTCAAACCATAAGCTATCCAACAATGAAAACCGCATCATAATCGGTTCCGTAGTTTTTACATGATGCGCGTACATACATACATACATACAGACAAACAGACAGACAGACAGACGGACATGATTTAAATAATGTTATATGTATATTCTTGTTCAGTAGCTTAATTTTGTACATACTTTTTCGTACTTATTGCTTTATTATAGGAATATATATATATATATATATATATATATATATATATATATATATATTACTTCAAAATAACATAAATTTGGACTCCAATCCCGCAGGAACCCTTTATTTTTTCGGGATAAATAGTATCCTCAATTTTAACCCATCCTATAAACTATGACTGTGCCAAGTTGCATCAAAACCCGTCCAAAATCCGACAGACAGAAAGACAAAAATTAAAAAATATATGGGATTTTGCCTCAGTCGCTTGCTACGCGTGCGCACGTGCAGTATGCGCGTGGTAGTGCGCGTGGTAGCTTTTTCACGCTCGAGCAAGGTAAACTCCAAATATCTTCAATGCACAGAATTGGACCTGTTACAGTTTTTTTATTATTATTATTATTATTATAGATAGATATAGATAGATAGAGATAAAATATGACATTATGCTTACGCAATGACAGGTATTAAACCTGAAAAGTGATCTTATCTAAAAGAAACAACATCCAACCCCTCCAAGGTTACTTACCCTACTACTACTTTCTTGATACTTTCACGCGCATATCTTCCCGTATCCGTTCTTTTCTTAGTGTAACCATGCAATTAGGTGACCATCTGGAGCTTTCGGGTGTCGAACTCACATCGAACCTGAATTTTGGGTCTTATATTGAATCTAAAGCCAAGGTAGCTGCAAAGAAACTTGCTATATTGTCTAAGGTTAGGCGGTACTTCACACCGGGACAGTTTTTGAATCTTTATCAAGCACAGGCAGGGCGGTCGCACTCCGCAACAAGTACAAATATTATACCTAAACTTCGGGGCCGTAATATTGGGGTTCATTCAGTAGAGTGTCAAGTTTCCGGTATATACAAAGTACTCTGTGGTGTCAAGCGTGCGCTCGATGAGTCGCGCGTCGTGTACTTAACGATGAAGTACCTACTTACGTAAACTTACGTAAAGTTTTTGTCAAATTTTATTCTTTTCTTATTTATGAATACCAAGGAGAAACCTAGAAGGTACTGCATAGCATTCGGTCTGACAAATCTCTTAAAATACCTACATCCCGACATTTTATTACGTAGGTAGCTATTTCTTTTTCATTCATTATTAAGCATCGGTCAGACAGGCACCTTTTATTCATCAAAGTGTAACCTATTATGATATCATCAAATAAAGAGGTACTAGGTCTATTCTGATAATAATGTCATTATATGTAGAACTATCAACATTTATAACAATAAGTAATAAAATAATACATTTTTACATAATTGTTTATTCGGTTACAATATCTAAGTCATATTATATCACAGAATAATTACTAGTACAAGTACCTAGTCATATCTTGATACAACCCTACCGAGCGTAAAAGTGACAGAGCGATTCTGAAACGATTAGAGCAATGGAAGCTCTCTCGCGCGTTGTGATACGGTACATTCTAGCCTGCACGCAATGAGTGAGCGCCTTCTAGGTAAATATAATTGAAAGCTCGCAGCGCTGTGCGAGTTAAATTGCACTTTATTGCGTTGTTGCTATGTATTTAAATGACTTTACTCAGTTATCCTACTTGTACTATTATTTATTCTGTGGCACAGGTTCGATCTTGTATGGAGTACTGGTGCCACCTCTGGAACGGTTCTGCCAAGTATCAGCTCGAGGCTTTGGATTCAATTGAGAGACGTGCTATGAGGCTGATTGGAGATGACACTCTGGTAAAGAGTAAGTTTCAAAGTCTGGCGCAACGACGTGAGGTCGCAAGTCTGTCGGTATTCTACAGATTGCACTATGGAGAGTGTGCCCAAGAACTGCACAATCTGATTCTCCCATCACCTTTCCATTACCGTACGACTAGACGATCTGCTAAGCGCCATCCTTTTATGGTTGAAATACCTCGCACAAGAACGAAGCGTTACGCTTCTTCATTTATTATAAGAACTTCTAAGGAGTGGAATGCCATGCCCTCGTCAGTGTTTCCGGTAAAATATAACCCTGGTGTGTTTTTAATCACGAGTAAATAAGTATCTACTAGGCAAGCGTGCTACACCTTCGACCACATCATCGCTTTCCATCAGGTGAGATCTTGGCCAAACGATTACCTAGACCGCAATAAAAAATATATATCACGCAATAAGTAGCTCATTATAGAGACTCACATTAATCTTCTTTTTTATACTATACCATATAATAACTATATATATATATATATATATATATATATATATATATATATATATTTGTGTGTGTATACTATTAGCTGCGCCCTGCGTTGTCAAAGGCGTGAACAGTTATGAATATTGATGGTGATGATGATGATGATGATGATGAAAAGTAGCCTATTTGTCAATCCAGGGTTTAAGATATCTCCATTCCAAATTTAACTCAAATCCGTTCAGCCGTTCGAGCGTGAAGGAGTATAACAAACATACACACATACAAACTTTCGCCTTTATAATATTATTATTACACAACTCGCGGGCCATTTGGGTGTTTAAGCCCGACCATCGAAAGCACGCGCCGTACGGCAGCGAAGCGGTGGCCGTCGAAAAGTTAAGATTTTGAAGCGTTGTACATTTGCTCATCACAAAAGTTGCGGACACGAGATTAATCAGATGCATGAAGGCCGGAGTTTTGAAAACGTGGAGGAATAATCAAAAGTAGGTAATTTAATAAACGACTTGTACGATTCCGTGTCTCGTCGGACCAATATTCTAGTAGCTCCCTTACAATATAGCGTTGTTCACACTGTCGTCTGGGAATAGCGCAAAGCCTTTATGTAAATTAATCCTATGATCTGCAATCAACGACAGATGTTGATTTGAGTGCGTTTGAATAATCGCCTTTGTCATGTAGCATGTTGTTTGTTCGCGCTTCTGCTTCGGCTGTTACGTACTAGCCAGATTATTAGTAGGAATGTACACGGAAACACAATCAGTCGCTATACACACGAATTAAAATAAAAGGACTGGATTGTGAAAATATCACAAAATGGTAACTATATGAAGCCAGTGACTTTTTGAGGGTTTATTGTTTGATCGCGTCCGTAGGATTCAGCCCTCGATGTCCTACACGTGACCCTCGGGTGGTGCCAAAAGAGCAACCGAATCACCTGGTGGTAGGCTTCGGCCGCCGGCTTTTTATATTACCACTGATTACCAAACGATTTGTCGTGTTCCATCATGATGTTCAGGGAAGCCGTCCGGATGAGTTGTAGGATGCTGTTGTGTTGGAAGGGTGGACCGTGATCGGAATCATGGTGTTTCTGCGTCGGAGGCCTTGCTTTGGAGGGTAGCGGGATCCGAAGCACGGTGTTCTCTGCTGGCCGACCGCAAGTTGTAGGGGCCCCAAATAGTAGTTTAGCCAGCTACGAGAGGCTGCCCGCCGCTTGTGAAAAATCCTGAAATGATCCATTGGGCCGTCTGGCGACCGGATGTGAGGAACTGATTTATTATTTCTGGGGAGTTCGGGCGTCCCCGCGGTCTCCACGCAAGTTCTTCAATGGCGTAGTTATTCCTTGACTTCCGTGGGTTAGCCATTCCGACATCTCGTTTGCTATTACTCGTCCAACCTATTCACAAAAACACATCATGAAAAAAGTCCAAAGAAGATATAAGTTAAAACGGCAGATGCACGTCCTCACACTTAAAGTGGATCTTGCGAATATTCGCGGGATTCACTCCAATCTCCAACCGGCCCATTATCATCTGGAGACCTCTAAGCCCCACTTGTTCTTCTTGTCGGAGACGCAGATAGGATGTCCAGCTGATACGGCGTACTTGGATTACCCAGGCTATATCTTGGAGCATCTATTTATCCCAAATGCCGACGTTTGTGTATACGCCCGTGATGACATTTGCTGTCTGCGTCTCCGAAATCTTGAGCACTCTAACTTATCATTGATTTGGGTGCTGGTGGACACGGGCATAGAGAAAATTATGTATGCTTGTGTGTACCGCTCACACAGCGGAGATCGGGGGACGACTTTATTGGTAGACTATCTAGGTAAGGCGGTAAGTGTGGCCCCAACAGCGTTACCTATCTGCTCTTTTGGTGTTTTTGGGGGATTTTAACGCCCACCACAAGGAGTGGCTTGTCCCATACCAAAAAACCGACCACGCTGGTAGAGAGACGCGGAAGCTTGCTCCGGCGTTAGATCTCTCTCAGCTTGTGCAGGAACCGACACGGGTACCTGACCGTGACGGTGACACTGCCAACTGTCTCGACCTGTTGATGACGACTGAACCAGATCGGTACTCCGTATCAGTATCCCCACCTCTTGGTAGCTCTGATCACTGCCTGGTTAAGTCCGTCTCAGTGTATTCCCCACCTGATCCTAGCCTTAAGGGAAATAGGCGCGTGTGGAGATACAACTCAGCAGATTGGGACGAGATGCGGCAATTCTTTGCATCGTACCCTTGGCGGCAAACATGTTTCATCTCCCAGGACCCGTCGACTTGCGCGTCTGCTGTTACAGAGGTAATATGTCAGGCAATGGAATATTTCATTCCATTCAGTGACAAGAATCTTTCCAGCAAAGCTCAGCCCTGGTTTGGATCCAGCTGTGGTCATGCTGTGGCTCTAAAGCGTGCGGCATATCTAGACTGGGCTGATGTTCGAAAGCGCAAGTCTTCTGATATTCGGGCTAAGAAGACAAAATTTAACGTTGCCGCTAAGACCTGCAAGAAGATACTTAGGAAGGCATTTTGATCACGTAAGTCGAATTGGAGCCAAACTGGCTTCATACCCCGCGGGTAGCAAAGCTTTTTGGTCCCTGGCCAAGTCGGTCGAAGTAAACTTCTGCCGCCCCTCACTGCCACCATTGTTGAAACCTGATGGATCACTAGCTCACACTGCTGGAGACAAAGCGAATTTATTTGCTGCTCTTTTTGCAGAAGCCTCGTATCTAGATGCTTCTGGCAAGACACCTTCCTGCCTTCCTCATTGCGGGGTTTTTATGTCCGAAATTCGCATTCGCCAGAAGGAGGGTCTCAGAACGCTTCGAGTTCTAGATGTGAACAAGGCCAGTGGTCCTGATGGTATTCCAGCGATTGTGTTGAAAAACTGTTTGCCCGAATTGTCTCCCATCTTAACGCGTTTGTGCGGTACAAACGCGTTAAGATGGGAGACAATTCTCTTCACTCATGTAAAGTTTCGAAGAGCTGGAAGCTTGCCAATGTACAACCAGTACCAAAGAAGGGTAGTCGTGCTGATCCGGCCAATTATCGTCCCATCTCGATTACCTCCTTACTCTGTAAGTTTATGGAGCGTGTCATAAACATTAGGCTCTTGGCATACCTTGAAGACAATGATCTTCTCAGTGACCGACAATACGAATTTCGCCGAAACCGGTCTACTGGGGATCTTCTCGCGTATGCCACTCACGTACTGAGCGAAGCCATAGAGATGCATGGTGAGGCGCTTGCTGTCTCCCTTGACATATCGAAAGCATTTGATCGGGTCGTGCTCGATGGCCTTTTAAACAAGCTTCCCTCATATGGTTTACCTGTTGGCTTATGCAATTGGATAGTTGATTTCTTGAGGGAACGATCTATTCGAGTAGTCTTAGAGGGCTGCTCGTCTGATCAAATGGCTATCAATTCCGGTGTACCTCAGGGATCGGTTCTCTCGGCTACACTGTTTTTACTGCACATTAATGACCTTCTGAAGCCCGTTACCTTTGGGTATGCTGATGACAGTACTGTAGTTGAGAGATACACTTCCAATGCTCAAGCCAGCTGTGACGCTGTCCAGTTTCAGAGAGAGGCTATGGTAGACCGTTTAAATTTAGCCTTAGAAGCCGTGTCCGATTGGGGCGATGCTAACCTGGTTAAGTTTAATGCTATTAAAACGCAAGCGTGTTTGTTTTCTGCTAAAAAGAGTCCTCTACACCGGTCTCCGTCTTTCCAAAGTGTAACAATACCAATAGGCGACCATTTGGAGCTTTTGGGTGTCGAACTCAAATCAAACCTGAATTTTGGGTCTTATATTGAATCCAAAGCCAAGGTAGCTGCAAAAAAACTTCGTATTTTGTCTAAGGTTAGGCGGTACTTCACACCGGGATAGCTTTTGTATCTTTATCAAGCACAGGTCCGATCTTGTATGGAATACTGCTGCCACCTCTGGGACGGTTCTGCCAAGTATCAGCTCGAGTCTTTGGATTCAATTGAGAGACGTGCTATCAGGCTCATTAGGGATGACACTCTGGTAAAGAGTAAGCTTCAAAGTCTGGCGCATCGACGTGAGGTAGCAAGCCTGACGGTATTCTACAGATTGCACTATGGAGAGTGTGCACAAGAACTGCACAACCTGATTCCCCCATCACCTTTCCATCACCGTACGACTAGACGATCAGCAAAGCGCCACCCTTTCATGGTTGAAATACCTCGCACAAGAACGAAGCGTTACGCTTCTTCATTTATTATAAGAACTGCAAAGGAGTGGAATGCCCTGCCCTCGTCAGTGTTTCCGGTAAATTATAACCCTGGTGTGTTCAAATCAAGAGTGAATAGGTATCTACTAGGCAAGCGTGCTACACCTTCGACCACATCATCGCTTTCCATCAGGTGAGATCGTGGTCAAACGTTTGCCTATTCCGTAATAATAAAAAAAAAGGAAAAAAAAGGTGATTAACCACCGCTCAGGCTGACCTCATTGTGAGGCGCGGGCAGCCAATGGATGAGTATAGCGCAGAAGACTTGCGTAAACGATACTTATATAATTATACTCAAACGCGAGTGGATGTGGACGGATTAGATAGTAATGATTCTATAATAGAATACTTTTTTACCCGACTGAGGAGGGTTATGTGTTTGGGTTTTATGTATGTTTGTTTGTTGGTACGTTTCTTAGGCGCGTCTTTCAGCCTAAACTGTTTGATGGATTTTGATTAATGAGGTATCATTTGATTCGTCTTGATCACGAGAGTATTATAGGATATATGAAGTGTCAAACATAAATTATTAAAAACAGATCAATAAAATGTGGTAAAATAAGTATGGAGTTTGAAAAGGAAATTTCCCTTTCATGTGCTGACTCACAGTTGCTCTACCGGTGCTTCGGAAATACACCCGTTAGAGAAGAGAGCACCAAGAATCTCTACGTGGATGTCAATTTCTACATTTTATATATTTATATCAGAATTATTTAGTAATTTCTCACCTTATTATCCATATAATATAAAATATATATATTTTAATGATTATTAAGTATATTATATATATTAGTAAGTATATTATTTGTATGTAAGTTTATTGTATATTTTTATTTTATTTTATTATCAGTTCCAGAGCTCTTTCACAATAAAGCCGCACACCCTAACATTTTTCTTGCACGACCAGGATGACTGGTAGAAAATGCTTCCTAGCATTAAGTCCTCCATGTACACTTTTTGTGCTAAAGTATTAATAAATAAATAAATATAATTATACACATGTAAATGTCAAGAAAACAAAAGATAAAAGTGCCAATGAGACGTCCCACAATCATCACCCTGATAAAAATAATAAACAAGCAGCGAAATGTAGATTAAAAATCTAATCTAAGTTTTTTTAACACGCGTTTTTTTTAATTTGCATTGTCATCATTTTGTGAGTTACCCTGAAAGTTTCAGCCGGATAGCTAATCGGGAAGTGCTTGAAATTTGAGTTGCAGGATTCCACCCGGAACGACAAACAAGAAAGTGAATTAATAAAAACTTGGTAAAACATAGACTGGACCAATGGCCACAAGCAGCACCCGTTCACGAGTACGACTTTTGTATCAGCCATCACCCTCTCAACTATTTTAGAGGGAAGGGAGTACACAGAGCCGCTGCAAGTCAATACATTTTAGTGAGCATGACCAGCTGTTTTTTCTGTAACCTTACTTACTCGTATTTAATCGACTTCTTTGCCGTCTCGATATTGAAGGTTGAAACAAAACGATTGCGAATATAAAGGCGCGGTGCTGTGCGTCTATATTAAGGTGGATGGTCCATGACGTGAGTTTCACTAGATGGCGCTAATGACAATATAAGCTTAATTTATTTCTTTGGGCCCTAAATTGCAGTCAGGTTAGATTTAATCGTGGTTAAAACATTATGATGTTAATGTTTGATCTATAGTTTTCATTGTCACACTAATATTTTAATAGTATTAGTTCCCTAAATGTTTGGGTTCAATACTTGACTCAAGATCTGAATTCAAATTTATAATTAACGAATACGGTTAAAATATTAGATTTACAATTGAAACTTAAGATTAAATATAATCATTACACGGCAATATAGTCACCAATAAAGTTGTAAATCGGATCTTTTTTTTTTTAATCACGTTATGTTACAAAAGGGTTTTGTCGCTTATTGCGAACATGCCACCCTGGTTGTTATGCATACCTTACCCACCTGTAGACAAGCGCGATCTGATTGCAATAAAAAGCCACAAAATAATAATTATGCACATATTGTAATTTAGCGCCATCTAGTGAAACTCATGTCGTGGACCACCTTAAAGTCTTCTGATATGGATAGTGGATGACGGCAATACTTTTTTATGTGCGAGCGATAAAGATAGGTAATGAGGGGTCATTGTACGAATTTCTTTGTAGGTACATCGTGACGCTCCTCGTCTTGGCTGTGGTCTTGGCGTGAGTGTTGAAACTACAGCATCTACATCTACAATTATTGTCTAGCTAAGCCCGCGGCTAATGCCAGGACCAAAAGTACCTCTATAGTACAATATACTAAATACATTACTTCAAAATTTGTTCAGCCGTCAAATAATATTTTATCGATTGCTCGGCATCTAGTCATCGGATTAAGATACAAAGTAACCCAGTTTTTAAGTCAAACCCTACGCTATCCAACAATGAACACCATCGCAATCGGTTCAGTAATTTTTTATGTGATGCGCGAACAAAAATACCAACAAACAGACTCTATGTACACTTTTTCGTTCATACTGCTTTATTATAAGTGCACAATAGATACATTGTAAGCCAATCGATGTCATTATAGGTTCAGTAAGCAAGAAAATTTACGCACAATGAAAACCCCGTCTGCGAACTTTAAATAGTTATAGATCCTAAAAGCTTATTCGAAATGAAAAATTAGGAGAGAAACAACATAGGCTGATAAAAACACAATACCCTCCGCTCAGTCGGGTAATAAAGTTTCTACAACTTCAAGGATAGGCAGGCCGATGACCCCTAAAAGGAAACGAAGATACGCTACTGTAGGTATTCTAACATGATTACTTAACAAAGCACGAAACTATGAATGATGTATTCAATTACAAGGGACCGACAGGGTTACAGTCAGACAGATTATATATACGTAAGGGTGAAACAGGGCTTCTAATACGGCTTCATTCTAATGACAGTATGCTTATAAGGGTGCTGCTACACCCGGCTGTGTATGTTATTGTATATGTGAGATTGTGTGATTATTCTGGTTAGTTGATAGCAGAGAAACGTCGCGGGTTCAAGGGACTGTTGGTTCATGATATACTGATAAATCCTCTTAAGTGTGGTCTCCTAGATCAACATTGTTAGTAAATAGTACACATAATGCACTTGCTTTAATGTTGAAATTTAATTTAATATTTAGTACTGAACTGTACAGTAGGTCAAAGCTGGGAGGACGAACAAGTATTAAAAACGTGTTTAATGTTCCATGGAACCACACCATGGAATGTATATTTCATTTTTGTAAAGTTATCTTTCTATTGTATCATCTTTAGTCTGTTTTCTTTATAATTATAATTAAATAAATAAATATATTTGGGACAATTCCACGCCAATTACCTAGCCCCAAACCCTAGTTTATTTCTAGCGGGTATACTAATACCCTGTAATATGGGCACTAGATAACGAATAAACATACATAATTACGAATATCACATCCATGACTCGGAAACAAACATTTCTGCTCATCACACAAATGATTGCACCTTGCAGGATTCGAACCCATGACCATTTGATTTCGTTCCCACGGTCACTAGCCACTAGACCAACCGGCATCAGTTCCTTTCTTGTGCAATAAAGAGTTATCTATCTACCTATCTATCTAAAAGAAAGTCTCTCTAAGAATTTCAAGCCTGATTTTGAAAGGCGTTTTGTATATAGGTACTTAGCAAAAAAAAACGATACACATCATAATAAATATTAAGAAATTTTGGTGTTAAAAAGGTACGGCGAGCGATGGTAGCCTAGCGGTATCCTACTGTGGTTAAGGATCCAACAATACCGGGTTCGGACCTGGGCGCCGCACCAATTACTATTTTAAGTTATGTGCGGTTTTCCATCGCTTCTGAGGGCGTGTTAAGCTGTCGGTCCCAGCTGTTATTGATAAATGGCAGTCGTTAAGCCAGGGGCCCTTGGGTGGCCTACTAAAGGCCTTAACAGACAATCGTACGCGTCCGGCAGCCGCGGCGACTGCCGGACGCCTCCGGCTGAACTGGCAGTACATATTATACTAAACTGAGCATACTAGCCTATGTTTAGCAGTGGACTGCTAGACCAGCATAGAGCATACCAGCGGACGTAAGTCGCGGACGTGACCTTGGGCCCTCGGACGTCCGCCATCCACCTGATATTATGCCTGTCAGTATTGCCTGATATTATAACGTCCGCGGATGGCATCCGCGGATGTCGCGCCATGCACGTCCTGTAAGCCGCGGCTGCCGGACGCGTCCGCCAATATTATGTTGAAGCCTTAATTCTAACATCAGAGGCTAGCCCTAGCGCACAGGACAACCAAGCAAGAAATAAATTATGATACCTATGTAAAACATATTTCACGCTAAAAGGGTTTCACTGGAGTAATTTATTCACATTCACTGTTCCCATTTGCATTGTGTATGCACGGCAAAATATCGAGTCCACTGGCACAAAGTGGTTTGTTACAGAAACATCTATGTAAATAAACGACATTTTACTACCTCCAATACCAATACGATAACTACAAAGTAATCGGCCATTAAACATAAATCTATATAGCTTTTTGTAGAACAGCTTGTAAAATGTTTAACGCAGATTCACTTTTCCAGAATTCGTTTCGGCCAATAATTTTGTTGTACATTATAGGCATTAAACATTTTCATATAAGTAGGTAATAACGTTTTATAGACATCTATTAGGCACGTTCCCGCTTTTATGGAAATGCTCGTAGTTTTAATGTAGGGTTACGTTTTATTAATATATTTTAATCGTAGATTAAAGTTTTTTAGAGGCTTTCTGCTGCGACGAAGCGCTTTCATTGCGCTAATCCGACTTCATGAGCTACAATAAAATGTAGATCTGTTTTTATGTTTCCGGATACGTGAATACGGCATTATAGTATAACATAGAAGTCAAAAAATCTATACTTATAATAAAGCAGTATGTAACAAAAAAACTGTACAGTGAAGAAGACAAAAAAAATATGATCTAGGTTACTTAAACTATGCAAGAAAAACATTCGTGCCTGTCTGTTTGTCTTTATGCTTGTTTGCGCAACACGTAAAAACTACTGACCAATTGCGATGCGGTTTTCACTGTTGGATAGCTTAGGGTTTGACTTAAAACTAAGGTGAGATTAAGATACTTGGTATCTTAATCCAATGATTAGATTCCGAGCAATCGATAAAATATATTTACATATACTATTTGATATATATTATTTGACGGCTGAACGAATTTTGAAGAAATGTGGTATATTATACTTTGTAGGAACTTTTGGTCCTGGAGTAACAAGTATGGGCTGCTTTTAAATGAAATGACGACGCAGGCAAAGCCGTGGGCACAGCTAGTAAGGTAATTAATAAATACTTTTGATTTATCAACTTGAATTAATATCGCGTTGATGTCTTTTATATGAAGACTAGCTGAACCCGCGGCTTCGCACGCGAGCTCATTTCTCTAGGTTAAAAGTACCTACTAATCCATACCAATATATAAAAGTGAAACGTTATCTGTTTGTTTGTTTGTTTGGGGAGCTTTCACGCGATAATGGCTGGACGGATTTTGTTGAAATTTAGAATGGAGACAGCTTATACCCTAGAATAAAACATAGGATACTTTTTATCCCGGAAAATTGTAAGTTTTCACGGGAAACTGGAAAATGTTGATAACTCACTGTAAGGAACGGTTGCCATCACAGATTGGTCTGTGGTTGCCATGGACACGAATTAACAAGTCTGTCAAAAAACATCAAGAATATTTGTACTATACCTACTTCTGCATTGGTTTTTAATATCTTAGAAGAAAATAGTAGTCCGCGCGTACTAAGTCGCGGGCGGGAAAACTAATGTGATATATATATATGGACCTAAAATAACAATATACCAACATTTGATCAAAATTCCTTCAGCCGTCAAAAAGTTTTTATCGAGTGCTTGGCTTCTACTCATCGCATTGAGATACCAAGTACCCCAGTTTTTAAGTCAAACCATAAGCTACCCAACAGTGAAAACCACATCGCAATAGGTTCAGTAGTTTTTACGTGATTCGCGAATAAACAAACATACAGACATAGAGAGAGTTTTTTTATGAACAAGAATATAACATTTTTTTAAATGTTATATTCTTGTTCATTGAATATAATACCTTGAATATAACATTTTTTTAAATGTTATATTCTTGTTAATTTGCTTAATTTAAGTATTGTTTTATTATAAGTATAGATATAGATTTATGCACACTTAATCTCACTGTCGATAGTATGTCGATTGAATTACACAATCACGAACAAAAATCAAACAATACTTCCGTAGCCTATAAATTATTGTACCTGAATAGCTAAAGCCTCTGAACGATCGCAGGCGATGCAAGAGCAATTTGTCATCGCGCTATCAGCTCAAGACTTGTGTGTTTAATTTGAGCTCTATGCGCTTGTGGTAAGACTGAAGCATGGTTATCAAAGGTAGATAGTACGTGAGGACACGCACAATCAATTTCGCGGCACGCGCCTTTCAAGCTTCGTGTAGAGCAACGGTAGAACGGGGACAACAGCGTGGAGCCACGTCAGGTCAGAATTGGGAACGCGTACCCTCATAAATGGTTCCGCTGCGGAATTGTATTGTCACGTAGACGATGATCGTAGAAGAAAAAGCCGGAGAAAAACTCCAGACAATCGAACGAGGCCATATACAAAATGAAGTCTAATCGAGGCACTTTTGTATGTTGCATTTAAATAGGTTTTTGCAGAATTTTGTTAATCTGTGGATAATTTATATATTTTTTTACATTACCTAAAAGCCTGTAATTGTATAAGATTTGCTCCTGTGTTAAATTAGTTTACCCACAGCTAGTTGTATTTTATAGTAGTTAGTTTATGACCGGTTCCTATATCCTAAAACGAACCGTTTTCGCTTACTGTCCTACTGTCAGGCTTTTGACATAAACGCTATACAAAAAACGTCAAAAAGTAACGAGACGTTGGAAAAACGACTCGTTTAATTTTTATAGGAATGGGGCATTAATAGATAATGGTATTCAATCGTAGGTCCTAGTCTATCCATAACAATATATAACAGTGAAATTTTGTCTTTTTGTTTGTTTTGGGAAGCTTTTACGCGATAATGGCTGGACGGATTCAGATTAAATTTGAAATGGAGATAGCTTATACCCTGGAATAAAACATAGAATACTTTTTATCCCGGAAAATTGTAAGTTTCTACAGGAAAACTGGAAAATTACTCGCTGTAAGGAACGATTGCCATAGAAACGAAATAAAAAGTCTTTCAAAAAACATCAAGAGCGTTGGTGCTATAACTACCTAATTTTGCATTGATTTCATATATCCTAGAAGAAGATAGGATGCTTTTTTTCGCGATAAATAGTAGTCCGCGCGGACGAAGTCGCGGTGGGAATGCTAGTACTTATAATAAAGCAATAAGTACGAAAAAGTTTGTACACAAACGATACTTAAAAAAATGGTCTAGGGTACATAAAATAAGCTACTTACTGCACAAGAATATACACATTTTTTAAAACCTGTTTGTTTGTCTGTCCGTATATTTGTTCGCGCATCACGTAAAACCTACTCGACCGATTGCAATGCGGTTTTCAATCCGACGAGTAGAAGCCGAGAAATAGATAAAAACTTTTTGACGGCTGAAGGAATTTTGTTCAAATGTTGGTATAGGTATTGGTATTTCAGATCTTGGAATAGTACATAAAGTACTCTAAACCCAGATAAATGACCACGCGTGCGAAGCCACGGGCACAGCTAGTGTACAAATAAATATCAATGTTGTGAGCTGTTCCCTTCCTAAGTGCTTACGTACACGAACTCCTTCCGCGCCTCCTCTCCGCTCCTCCTGCCGCTCCTGCCGTAGACCACTGAGTTTTTAAGGCGGGGTCAGTCCCGAAATCAGCAAAAAGACGAATAGCAAAACGTCGAGAACGGCGTAATGAAACAATTTTATGCGGACCAAAAAATACTGTGGATAGAAAATTATACTACCTAAACAAATAACCGAACAGAATTATCAGAAACGGCTTGGTGTCCTTGGAAAAAAAAACACGAACTACCACACGAAAATAACTTGTTTCATCGCAGTTCTCGTTATTTTCAGCGACAGCAACATACTTTTTTTTTAATAATTATATAGCTACCCTATTAAACTAGACAAATAACCGAACACATTTTTTAATTGAGTTTTATTTATCGAGATATCGATAGAAAATCACAAAAAATGTGTAAAATCGACTCCCGAGCTGCATCACCTCTCCCGCTCACACTGCACCTTAACGAGCAGGACAAACATTCGGGAGCCTACCCCGCCTTAAGCACCGTGAACGAAGTTGACATTTGCTAACCAGAAAAAAAAACGAATTTTCAACAATATTACACACATTCTGGTCAACTTGAGTCAATGTACATCTATTTTTCCAAAAATTGATCTTCTTCGAAGTGTCACTACAAATATCAATTTGTTTCACATCCATACAGAACATGAACATACTGCGATAGCACTCGAATGGACTTCTCAAGTGAAATTGAGGTCCCGCGGAGGCGTTGCCTTGTGGTTCACATTTCCTGTGAAGATATAAATTTCTACTGAGAAGCCGGTATCAGTCCCTTCTGCCGGCGAATGCATTAAATTCGCTATATAAGGTTAATGGCTTATTAATATGCACTACCGACTTACGTAGGGCTGCTGAAGTGCCTTATTGGTATTGTCCCGTTGTTGGGAACCCTGTTGTAAAAGACAATAAAACGCAGTGTGATATTTTGAAAGAAGTTGAAATGTATTTTTTTGTTTGTCCATTGTGTCCAGTGTATAATAATTGCAATATTCCCTTTGTGATACTTATCTTATTGATGTACTTATCCTCTTTCATAATGAAAAAAATACTCTACAGGTTCAGCAATTTTGAAAAACGTCTATAAACATGGAGGTAATCCAAAAAACTGATGATAACGTAATCGGGGGATAAAGTTACCTAGGTATTGCAGCTCCATAACATCGACATTCAGAATTTAATTACACCACTCGATAGCTAATGGTTCAAATAATTAATTACATTGAGTGAGGACTGTGACGCACCGCGTGCAGTGGCAGGGAAAGCGCCTCCATTTTGAGGTCGTGTCGCTGCGTCAAATAATTTCTGTTTATAAAATTTTAACTTGGAGTTAGTTTTTCACTCAACTTCACTGTTTGAGTTTCACTCGTTAGCTCTCGTCAAGATCTATTAATTGCGTATATAAATTAAAAACATACTATAACTATTTATAGTGTGAAATAGTTATAGTGAACAATGAAGTAGTTAAATCGTAAATATATATATATATATATATATATATATATATATATATATATGCAATGTTGACCAATACTCTTCAAAAAGCTAAATAAAAATATAGAGATCGTATTCGGTTGGAAAGAGGTTCTCAAGAGCAATCCAGTGATATCCATAAAACACCATGTGAGATAAACTGAAGCGGTGCCGGGATTGTAAAATAATGAAGGCGTCCGTGCGGATACGTACACGTATTCACGTAAAACACACGGCAGTCACACCCCGTTTTTTGTAGTTCCGTGGACAAACAAGTTCCATCAAGTCCGTCTGTCTGTACAACCCTTCAGCCAGCGTATAGTTGTTCCCGCATCAACTCAGAACAAAAGTCAGACACAGAAATCAACCGCAAAATCAATTTTGTTTGATGTGGTAATTCAAGATTTTGGTTACTGACATGTTTTTGGTTACGTAACCCTATCTCATGTGGCAACATGCACTTGGCCACTTTATACTATGTCACAGAACACCTATAAACTATGTATTGTAAATCTATTTCAAGTATTTTTTTGTTTCATAGAATTAGCTATGAGTATGAAAAACGATTCAATTCAACTTATACATATATCTACTTAATACAAATAATTGTCAATAACTTACACCTTACATTTTGAATTTTGAAACTGGCTTAAAAAAGGAAGAGGTTCACAATTCGGCTCTTATTTTTTTACTGAATAGTGTGGAACTAACAGATAACAGAATCGGGGGATACAGTTACCGGGGAAATAGTAGGACGCATTGGTGCCCCTACGCAAAGTGCGTTCGTACGTGACGCGATCTAGAGTGGAAATGTGTTTTTGATTAGCAGCAGTTCCTGCGCCTCTAGTCTGTGTGAATGTTTCGAGTCTTCAATGGAACAGTTATTGCTTTGTACGGCGAAATGAGCAAAAGTAAATCATAGGCTTGCACAGTTCAGAAGTTCTTCACATTTTGTTTTGACTGTAAAGCCTTACTAATGAGGTAGGAGATAGATCAGTATTTTCTTTTTTGTTTGGGGCTAGTTAATTGGTGTGTAATTGTTTATTATTTCTTTGGTTGAATATCCCACTTATAATCAAAAGAGAGTTAAGTTTGTTTGAACTTACCTATAGTTGGAAGTAAACTTAAACTAGTAGCACAGAATAAATAATAGTAAGTATAAGTAGTATCTACAGTAAAAACAGGTATTAAGCCGTAAATAAATAAATAAATAAATAAAACGCCAAAAAAGTATTCATGCACGGGTTAGTTGTTAGAAAGTTAGGTGCTTGATTCTTTATGCCCTTATTACTTTTTTTATTATTGTTTGGCTCCACACGAATAGTGAATTTAGCCGATGTCAAGTAGATATACCTATTACCTCGATTTTGACTTAAAAATAGCCAAAATATCGATTCCCAGTCAGCCAGTTAGTCTCGTCAAATCGAAGTCAAAGTCACGAAGCTTTATTGAAACTTCCTAGGGAGTTTCGGAGAGAACAAGAAATGGCACATTTTTTGCCTACACTCTTGCACGTTAACGCATACCTAATTATTAATATTCCACCAAAATTACACATTAACAGTATAGAAGAAACACAAGTTAGAGAAAAATATACAATGCAAAACAGCAACGTCTCGATTTCGCTTTCCCGCCCTTAAAAATATTAACACTACAAAAATTAATATCTAACCACTTTGTGTGCCAACATAATTCAAAATTGAAATTCACGGTAGCTGCATTATAACATAACCCGTACCTTACCCGTACGAATCATAAATTTCAATTTCAAGCGCAATTTAATATCAATTAGAGTACGCTTTTCGTTGCCACATCAAGAACATAATATCACTTCTCAATTCGAATTAAACTCTGGAGTCCATTAAACTAAGTAACTTCACTAAATAAGTGGCACTTTACCATATCGTAGTGGCTTTCGTTATGTGCCTTACTGTATCATGAGACAGTAAAAATTAAATTTAATGGTCGGTATGGTCACTCGCCGATAGCCGCGACGTCGGTTGAACTTACCGCAGATTAAAGTAATGGTTTGTATCTATAATACTTAATTATGGTGATGGGATGCAATTTTATAACCGAATGGGTAGGCAAGCATTTCACTACATAGTCTTACCTGATGTTAAGTGACCACGCGGTGGACGGTGGAGCATCCTTGCCTGGTCGATAACTTTACCTAAAATCTCCCGAATAGTTATATAAAGTTTTAAATTTCTAAAACGTTTGAATATTCTTGTTTGTGACCTAATAGTCCAATAAGACCGTAGTCGGGTTTTAGGTTTTTGAACTTATATTTTTAATAAAATTATTTATTTCCGAAGTGTGCTAATTAAGCCCTTTAATTTGACATTAAACAAGGCAACACAAAAAAAAAGTTCACTTCTTTATGTCCTCTAGAGGGCGCCATGTTCAATTTAATGTGACGTCACATACCTAGCCTATAACCAGCGGCTACTTAGCCTATACCTCATTTGTCAAATTATAATTAGTAGTTTAGAAGTTATGAGG
Organism: Alsophila aescularia; assembly: GCA_946251855.1. Lineage (NCBI taxonomy): Eukaryota > Metazoa > Arthropoda > Insecta > Lepidoptera > Geometridae > Alsophila > Alsophila aescularia. The sequence goes on from OX276381.1 coordinate 42,611,648, forward strand.
GAACAGCTGAACATACATACCCACCCACATACATACATACATGCATACCGGTTAAAATCCCTCCTTTTTGCTTCACCGTAGTCAGGTGACAAGGGCGCTGTACGGTGTTCAATTCCTTCGCTGTTCGAATCAGAAATGCTTGCTTGCTTGTCGTATGAGGTAGTGCTTGTGTCAGTTCGTCAGGCTGCCACTTTTTTGGGTTGTATATCATTAATAGTATAGTAATAAGGAAAGCTTTTGTTTATATTTAATAGTAACAAAATCTAAGTGTCTGCGAGTAAAGTCATAAGCAATTTTTGTGTTATCCAACTTCAACTAAGCTCTAATACAATCATTATATTACATTAACCGGCCGCGGCGCTCATAAAATGGGACAGTGAGTAAATTCATGTGTGTACATTCACGTCATTCACAAAAGAGTTGTTAGAAATCGGCTTTTCATCGCAGGTCGGTGACTCGCGCCGTTCAGGATGTGCGCAGAGACAAAAGTACGTCTGCCATGACAAAGCCCCAGCGTATCTGCGTACCGTTTCACAATGTGGGAGTTGGGCAGGGCATTACCCAGTGACAAATGTCAAGGGAAATAGGGGGGACTGTTATTTAGGACTAGAAATTTAGCAATGTAGTAGCGACATAAAAAAACGAACTTTTTATTTTAATGAATGTTTTTAATATTTGTTTCTATTTCGTATATGTTTTTCTAATTCACGTTTTTTTTTCTAATTTCCTTTTTTTTATTGCTTTGTCATCGGTTTGTGAGTTTCAGCCGGATAGATAATCGGGAAGTGTTCGAAATTTGAATTGCAAGATTCCAGGACAAAATACATAGATGCATAGATATATCGATACATACATACAAGTGAAGTTAAATAAAAGCCAATTTATCGAAGTTCCGAAACTCACACCGTCCGTGATGTGCGCAGAGACAAAACGTCTACAAAGCCATAAAGTATATCTGGTGCGTTTGCCAGTTGCCTACAAAATAATAAGTAGTACAAGTAGTATACAGAGTGTTTGGTGCATCGTTTGCCAAATCAAAATGGCCGATAAGAGGAATCTTTTGACAGCAAAATACCATTTTGATTTGGCAAACGATTCTCCAAACATACTGTATATTGCTTGAGTAGGGAAGGGCCTTACTGAGTGACACATATTACGAGTAGGGGCGGAGATAGGTTTAAGCCCCTAAATTTTGTCACTACGTTTGTTACGCTAGGGCGTAAGCGTATCGGTGCGGCGTATCGTTTCACAATGTATGGTGTATGGGAGTGGGGTATGTCCATAACCAGTGACAAATACAGCATAAAACCCAAGCGTATCGGCGGCGTATCGTTTCAAATTATGGGAGTGGGCCAGGGCATAGTGACAGTTATTGTGAGAAAAAAGTCATACTACCCACAATAACTGTACCTTTACTAAGTATATTTGACTTTTTATTGGTCGTTTATTATAAGCTTGCGGCACTTAGGACTTGATGTCGTAGTAATACTACCAGGAAATCTGTTTTAGGGCTCAGGAAAATATGTTCATTTGCCACTATTATTAATTGTGTAGATGCTATTGATTACCACTCGAATCCGTCCCTGTGCCACACACGAGTATTTTCCATCTACCAAACGTGAGTTACGGAGATGCATGTTACTGCAAACAGTCTGGGATGCAGTCAATGAAAACGAACGTAAACGAAACGTTGTATGATACTCGTATTGTGACTTTTTCTTCAACTTCTTGTTGATGTTTCAACTATTGTGCCTTAAGATGGGTTTGTGTGGTTGAAACATCATTGTGTCAGGATTAGCCAGCTAGACTACCTGGGTGCATCGGAGGACATTTTCAGAGTCGGAGAGATTGATTTAATAAAGAAGGAAAGCTTCAGACTTGCATCCTGTATATTTGTAACTGAAGCAGGAATTATGTTATCGATTTTGCAATACTTATATTGTAAATTGATCAATTTTGGATCAGGTATTTTATTTCCATAACTTTAAAGCAGTCAAGCCTAGTGATCCACGATGTTTGAACCTTTTTGTATTACGGAATCATTGCGTGTATTCCTTAGATCAAACGCTTCACATATAAATTATAATGTAACTAGCTTTCCCGCCCGTGACTACGTCCGCGCAGACTACAGTTTATCGCGAAAAAAGCATCCTATTTTCTTCTAGGACATTAAAAACCAATGCAAAAGTAGGTATAGCACCAATGCTCTTTATGTTTTTTGACAGACTTGTTATTTCGTTTCCATGGCAACCGTTCCTTACAGCGAGTAATCAACATTTTCCAGTTTTCCCGCAGAAACTTACAATTTTCCTATGTTTTAATCCAAGGTATAAGCTATCTTCATTCCAAATTTCATCAAAATCCGTCCAGCTGTTATCGCGTGAAAGCTCCCCAAACAAACAAACAAACAAACACACAGACAATGTTTCACTTTTATATATTTATATATTCTAAAATTGAATTGAATGTCCCATTTAACTCTATGCTGTATTTATGACCCAGACAGTTTTAACTCGGGGAGTCTATAGTCAAAAGACTGTGTTATCGAGCGCAATAACAACCTAACTATAGCTATAAGGATAAGTAGATATATGTATATTCAGGGTAGTCTTGTAGATCATCGGGTGGCGATATATCTAACATTGCGCAGTACTGAGCGAATACATGCGCGTGCGCGCGCGGTAAGCAACTGGCTATAATCTTAGAAATTATGTTAAAGAGCGCAACGGTAAATTATAAGTACATGCGAGTAGGTAGGTAGAAAATAGGAACACAGAAAAATAGGCTCAGGTGTTACGAACACTTTGCGCTATTCAGCATGTAAGTTAACGCATAAGCGAGATAAATATTGTTTTGTATGGACTTAGGAAACAGGAAAACGTAGTGTAGAATCTACGTGCCATCACGTATGACGTCTATAGCATACGGGATGGCCGCTTACCTATTTAGGTGATAACTGGGAACATGCAGCCACATCTGAAGCTCTCTGTGGGTGCATGGGTATTGGTACAGGTTGGCCCAGAAAAGCCGCGCTTTGTAAAAGGTATGAATATACAACGCAAGGCAATCCTGAGCCAGTCTAAAGGTAATATTAACAAGGTATTAGTAAAGGTAATATAAAATATAGATAGTAAGAGCGAGAAGAGGCTCACTGGGAGAGACTTCTCTAAAATCGGTCAAGTGTGTTGACTTGCGATGAGTCACACACAAGAATGTCTTTAAATAGGACACACTTTTAGCAACATGCCTAAAGTTTGGGTACCGTCTTCGTACGGGTGCGAGGAGATCACAAGATTGCAAGTTCTCCTCGAACCCGTAGCAAAGCCATAAAAATTGAGCTTTCTTCGTGGTGGAGATTGGAGTGGAGGTACGACCGTAGCAAACTTCTGGGTCGATTTTTTGTGCCTGTTTTCGAGCGTAGGAAACTTAGGGTGGACAATAAAGGAGCGAACGTATGTCATGAATAAAGTAGAATAAATAGCCCAATAAGAGAGCTCCGCGTGTTTCGCGTATACGATAAAAGTCCATACTTCCAAAAATAAGTGCATTTAGTTCGATACTCCCCAAGTTTTAGTTCGATACTCCCTAAGTAATCCTTAGTTCGATACTCCCTAAGTAATCAATGGCAACTGTCCAAGCCGAGGTTCGTACCCCCTGGATGCCCTTGAGTAAGTGGCCAAAAACTTAACTTTGGCGTGCGCTTTCTGCATCACGCATTGCGGCGGAGCGCTTTTGCGCCCACCCTACCGTCCGGTGACGCTGTAGAGGTCAGTTATAGACCAACAGCACATATCCTTTCTAAAAATAAATAAAATAAAAAGTGCATTCGTCGAGTTCCCGTTCGCTGTAGCTGTTGAAGACAAGAAGCTCTCCTATAAGTGACCAATATTAACTAGTAGCACCACGAAGTTATATTAAGGCTTCGATAGCCAACATTTGTAACCGGGATAACAAAAGCTGAATTCTATTACTATCCTTGTTTTACGAAATATGTGAAGAATATACCTTCTCAAGTGTCAACAAGTGCGTTTTCATTTCATGCTCCTATCCTGAGCTCAACCAAGTCTCATTTTCTCTGCAACTGGGACCCTGCACCTACGTAAGAGTCTGCAACAGACTGCATAAGCTGACGATGTCACAAACAAACATTCAAATTTCGATGCCACCTCGTACTTAATTTACTTAATTTGTGCCGAAAGCATGTCACTAACTAGGTACCTTAGTTTAAGTTAGTAGAAGTTTGACTCAAGTTTAAATAGAATTAAACGGAAATAGTTACCTAAGTCTAAGAGGGAAATATTTGCTTCAGATGACTGAGCGGCAGTCGAATGTTGCGCGAACCGACTGACCGAAATCACCGGGACAAAATTGGCCTCCCAAAACCAAAATTGACCAATTGGCTTTCTACTGAGGTGGGCGTCGCCGACCGGGTCCCTACCAAGTCCCTAACGAGGTTTAATGGTTTATTTAACAAATTAAGTTAAACGTTATCGGTAAAACAACATTCGGGAAAAAAACGGCAGCCATAATAGTTAGGTAAACGCTGATTCCCAGCCACAGATTTCTCTGTTCAGTGTTCCCAGCAGTAAAGAAGAAATAGGCTGGTGAAGATAATAATTAAGCATTTACCGTATGACGTTCAGAAATCCGATCCACGGTGCGGTTTTTCTATATGTAGGGTATTATCTTCAATGCGCTCTGTGTAGGTCAAATCAACATTATTTATATACTTCAGGGTCCCTTATTCATTATGGCCATTCACGCACGTAACGCGTCGCGTTAAGATATCTTCGTGGAATCGTTCGGCAATTGTCGTAAAGCTGTCTTAAAGACGTCACACGTTTTCGGCATGGCATTTCGTGTGGCATAGAGAATAAGCGGTTAGATAGACCAAAGAAAAATCACACTGCCACTAGTTGTACCTACCCAACAAAATGATCACAAGAGTGCCAATTCAAGTAGCATTGTTATTGAAATTAAAATCAATGTGCAGCACTATTCCGCGCACATAAAGTAAACTAACTCTTCACTAACATTCTTCGCCGAATATTCAACGTTCACACATGAGTTATTTGCGTATTCCATTCTGTCACAAACCGCAGGCGACGGTAATTCGATCGCAAGTGGGTTTGTAAGCGATACCGAATCCGATCCGATGGCCTCCGCTGCGCCGACGTCTGTCGAGTTCAGTTATTAAAAATTTTTGCTCAGGTTGACAAATCACGTTTTAATCGATAAAAATCGAGTTGTAGTTCAATGAATTTCAAGATCCTTATACCGAATTTTGGCTAAAATATGTTTATATCTAATAATTTTCTAAAGGAAAAATTTGGATCACAGACGGGGCCGAACGTTAGGGTTAGATACGTTCTCGCTAAGCAGGCTTTATTGCTAAAATCATATAAACATTAAAATAAGGTTGTTTTTTTGAGATCTTTTATTTATAAATCGACTTCATAAATTACGAGGATCTCGATTCGACAGTGTCGTTTTTGTATGTTTTGTATATATTATGTTTTTTCATACCTCCGTGATTTCTGAATCGAATTCAATAATCCTTTTTTTGTTTGAAAGTGTCCAGAGGGAAACTCCAGTGTGGTTCTCTTGTACGTTATTTTTTTGTATATACTCGTATATCCATTTAAAGAATTTTTTTATTCAAATAGGCAAATAGTCAGCCACATTTGGCGCCTACTGTTGATTTGAATTGAAGTTTGGTATGCCGTCGAAGCCGTGTCGTATATATAGCTACCTTCTTGAGGTCAGTTGGTACACTCTAAAGATCTATTAATAACGTTAATGATCGCTCATTGTATATCTGGCATCCAAGTTATCTCCGGAACCTTAAAAACATTATCTGGGTATTTCGTAACACTTGAAATTGCGGAGAAAATACATATTTTCCACATACCTACCTAAGCGTAAAACGCCATTAATACTAGCTGGACAATTGACTAATTGAAATACTGGAAACCATGACGTTTGAAACGGAGAGAGATCTGTCGGCTCTATTGTTCTCCGAATGACCACGACATAAAACCTTGGATGGCACCCACCTTCCATGCTGTTCTATAGAAGTAATGGCTCACAGTAAACTGGTAGTGCGTCAGATGAGATGTGCGAATGAGTAATGGGATCTGTCAAGGCATCCAGTCACTCATTTACAGGCCCTGGTCAGATACTTTTATGAGGGTGAGTTTGAAAGGATCTGAAATACGCTTTGTAACGGTCCTGTTAGCTAGTGAAGTGCACGAGCAATGCCCGGCACAGACGGTTCACAAAAGACATACTCGTAGTAGTCGATGATAGGAATTCTATAGAAGTTAGGATTAAAAGCAATGTGACGAAATATTGAATATTGAAAATGATTTATTTTTCATTTCCAATGTTTCGTCTCATTAGGACTTAAAAAATAAATTTCAATATAAGAATAAGTGCTCGATATTAATTGTTATTTATTTTTTACCAAGATATGTTACTATTTCTATTTCGCATTACAGAGTTAGTGTAAGAATGTCGTACAAAGAGCACACACGCTTTTTTTTTTACAATCATATATTTTTTTTTACTTTTTAGTGGTATTAAAGCATGTTTTTCGTTTTTAATATATAATTTAATAATTATTGTTTTGTCATCGGGCCCTGATAAGAGTGCAAAATTTTGAATTCATGTGCCCATTTAAGGTGGGTAAAAATCGAGTTCAAAGATTCCGTTACATACAAACAAACATACATACAGGTGAAGCTAATAAAAGCGTGTTAACGTGTTAAAAAAGCGATTTTCTGTGCACTCACCATTTTCAAATTTCCATTGTTCGTTCTAAAGTAAAGTGCATATGTATAAAAGCCATCGATCCCTGTAAAGAGTGTACCGGTTCACCAAAATTGGCAATTTCCCATTTCCCAGCGGTGACTTCCCATTTTCCAGGGGAAAAGTTATTCTATATTGGTCTCAATATTGAACATACCTAAATACAAAGTTTCATCCAAATCGGTTTAGCCATTTTGACGTGAAAGCATTGAAAATTTCATCAAAATCCGTCCAGTCGTTATCGCGTGAAAGCTCCCCAAACGAACAAACAAACAAACAGACAATGTTTCACTTTTATACATTGGTATGGATTGTATTTTGTAATAATAAAACTGTGTATTATTATTTTTAGAATTATGTTTCTGTCTGTACCAGATTAGAATTTGATCAAGGGTGAAGTAAACATCATTATTATAATTATTTAATTTTACTTCTATATCTATGAAACTATTAGTAACGAGAACAAGGGATTCATGGACCCATACACTAGCCCAGTTTCGTAAACCTTACCTGCACTAGGGATTAAACAATAAAGTACGTCGGTATAGAAATCTCATCTGCGCTGGGTTCATTTTCGTTTCTCTTAGAGAAAGTTCCTCATTATAAGATACCTTCGCTAATAGAATTACTTGTCAGTTCCAAGAGACTGTACCTACACGCATCTTCCATTCCGTTCCGTAGAATTTATTACCTATACGTTCTGTTCTGGCTGAGAACTGACCGTTAGTCTGTACGCATTAATTGAAGAAACGTGTGAACCTATTGTTACAAATGTCTTAATTATTTTTGAATTGTTGCAAGATTTACGTAATTGTAGCTCTCTACAAAATGTTAAGACGTGTGAAATAGTATTTATTAAAGACATTGTTGCGTAAAGTTGTGTCTTAAAACGAAATGTTGTCATAGTTACGAAACTAATTTAATGAGATATAAGATAATTGAAATGATTTTGATGAAAATATCTACATAAATCAATATCAACTAAGCTTTGTCATTTATCATAGAAACCAGCTGGGTTAGCGCTCTAGTTTTATTAACTCAAGAATTCATAGAGAAACTGTATAAGTTCACGTGGAGAATATGAAAGATTTGATTGGTTGTATGTTTGTTTGTTTGTAATGGATAAACTCAAAAAATAATGAACCTATTTAAAAAATATTGTAGCTATGCCAGGCCAGGCTTCATAGGAAAATGTAGCATCCCTTTTGACCTTCTATGTGACATATCTTATAGTTAAAGTTAATAATTATAAAATGTAGCATCCCCGTTGACCTTCTTTAAAAATTTTGTTTTCTCTTTCGTTCTCCTATCTGGCCGTCATGACCCCCTCCATAAAACAAGGCATAGGTAAGTTCAATAACTAAAATCTGACTACGGTCGGGTAAAAAATTAAGACGAATCGATTGATAACTCGCTTGTCAAAGTAGGAGCAATGTTTTAGTTTGAACACATAACCCTTCCTTTGCTTCGCCGTAGTCGGGTATTTTTTATGCCTATGACTCTATAAATGAAGACCTCGCTTGACGAAATCGGACCAAGTTTTTAATTTGAACTAATAACCCTTGCTTTACTTCGCCGTAGTCGGTTAAAAAAACATAGCTTAAGACACTATACCTAAAAAAGAATCGATTGATACCTCGTTTGTCAAAATCGGACCAATAGGGGCGACACTATGGTGGATCATCCACATACATACATACGTACTTAGAGATGTTAAACTCATTACCCTGCCCTGTGTAATAAGTGGTTACGGATAATAACAACAAATAATGAAGATTTTTGTTCAGGAACTTTATGGCTACATCTCGACAACTTCTTTCAAGTTACTAATAAAGACGACTATTTTGGGGTTTAGAAAGTATGTTATATGTATGTTATCACTGCCTTCTTCAAAATTTCTTTCAACACACGAAACTTCATCACTGCACACAGTTTATATATAACATCATTGACTGCACTCCGTTTTTAACACGCTTTTATTAACTTCATCTGTATGTATGTTTGTATGTAAAATAATCTTTGAACTCGATTTTTACCCACTTTAAATGGTCAGATTAATTCAAAATTTTGCTCACTTATCAGGGCCCGATGACAACTTAAAAAATCGCGTCTTTCTGTTTGTCTGTATGTTTATTCGCACATAGAACAAACTACTAGACTGATTGCGATGTGGTTGATTAGATATCGAGCAATCGATAAAAACTATTTGTCGGCTGAACGAATTTTGAAGAAATGTAGTATATTTTACTTTATCGGCACTTTTGGTCCTGGAATAACACGAATGAGCTACTTTTAAACGAAATGACCACGCGGGCAAAGCCATGGGCACAGCTAGTACTAACTATAAGTACCTACTTGTGCCTTTGACATATTTTACCAGAATCATATTTATGTACGAGTAAGTACATATTTTCACCTATTACCAACCACCCGTAAACTTGTGGTGACGAACGCAGCATATCAGAATAGCTCACGAAGCTACACTCACGACATCTCCAAAGGCTTTATGTAGGTACACCTCCCGCAGTAATTTGGCCGTCGACAGATTTACAATCGTTTCAGAACGCATCCGATGTGGTCGTCACGCGAGTCTAGATGCTAGATGAGGTACCAATATAAGCAGTAGGGTGAACTACACAGAAGTGTAATGAAAAGTCTCGAATTAACTCACGCACACTAACGAGGGGATTCTACACGATCTGTCAAGTAAAACAGATATGGGGATACAAACCAAAACGACCAAGACGGTAGCAATCCAAGAATTGGAACAACAGAGAAAATATTACAAAAGTAATTGGAACGCTATTGATATCGCGTTGTTGTAAGTAATTTTTAACGGTTTTCTTTAGCTCGTCCTGTTTGTTGTTTTTTTTTGTTGATCTATCTATACTTAATAAAGCAATAGGAAAGAACAAGTTTGTACAAAGAAGATAATAAAAAGAATGGTCTTGGGTACTTAAAATAAGCTACTGAACAAGAATATGGCATTTTATAAATCGTGTCTGTTTGTTTGTTTATCTGTATGTTTGTTCGCGCATCACGTAAAATACTGGACCGATTGCGATACGGTTTTCACCAGTGAAACAGCTATCATAGTTTTTAAAAACTGGGGTACTTGGTATCTTAATCCGATGATTAGATGCCGGGCAATACATACAAAAATATTTTTCGGCTAAACGAATTTTGAAGAAATATAGTATATTGTACATTATAGGTACTTTTGGTCCGGGAATAACACGTATGGGCTACTTTCAAATGATATGACCACCGGGGAAAGCCGCGGGCACAGCTAGTATCTATAGTTTTATAATTTTTTGAACTTTCTTTAATAACCGCTGTCTCAACTCAACAGTATTGTATATTTTTGTGTAAGCACGTAAAACTTTTGACAAAACCAAAATCAAAGTTTTTTTATTCCTTCCATTTTTTTGCCCATTTACTCTAGAAAAATTGCCCTTCAAACAGAAACACAGAAATGTTTACACTCTAATTTTTGGCGGTTGAATATCGGCGTTGTAGTACTTCAACAGGAAGACTTGAGAAAAAGGCCTATCAATAAACATATGTAAAAAATTGTAAATTCCTTACCGTTTGTTTACCGTTGATCATCAAGAGTCTTATATACGAGACGCGTGACCGTTGCCACAGTTTCGTTACAGTTATTGCCGAAAATCATGGGTGCTTTATGGTGCAATCAAAACCTAATCAAGGATGTTGACAGTATACATATTTCGCGTGTCGTTCGTATACTGTTCGTGTCCAGTCATTGTTGGATCAGGTGGTGATTTTACTATTATTGTTTTGTTTGTCGTATGAAGTAGTGCTGGCCTCTAATGTCAGAGTGACAAGCCACCCGAGGGCCTCTGACATGGCTTAGCGACTGCTATTAATTAATAACAGCCGGGACCGACGGCTTAACGTGCTCTCCGAAGCACGGAGCGATGGAAAACCGCACATAACTCAAGTCATTGGTCCGGAGCCTTGGTTTTGAACCCGGTATCGTTGGATTCTAAATTGCACTCTAGAGCTGTTAGGCCACTATCGCTCCCATTACTACCACTACATTTGCACCATTTACTATTATGGCTTTACTAGCTGCGAACCGCGGTTTCACCCGCTCAGTTAAAGTTAAAGTATTTCATACTTACCAAATTTGATCAGAATTCGTTTGGCCGTTTCAGCGTGATAAAGTAAAACATACACACACTCAAACATACACATCGAAGTATAGACGAAGATTTTGCTTTTGTCATAGCTTTCTCGAGGGTCTACGAAGACCACGATCCACGTTGAGTCTTTCCTTTCGTATATACGTGTAAACCATTTGCAAAAACAATAGAATGCATTAAATTAGTTTTAATTGGCGGGCAAGAGGGTTATGGGAACATCGTGATATTTTTACACGACTGCCCAAAAAAGAAGTGTAATGTTTTTAGGATACATGTATGTTTGTATGTATGTATGTATGTATGTATGTATGTATGTATGTATGTATGTATGTATGTATGTATGTATGTATGTTTGTATATGTGTGAGTTTCTTTATTCCACCATAACTTTTAAATGCCTGAACAGATTTAGTCGTATGGTATCGCTAGAATCCTTACATACGCCCTAGTAACATAGGTATTATTGTTTTAAAGAATTCTTTATGGCGGCAGTATGGCTCCATTATCAAATACGAAAAAATATTTTATCTTCCAATTTTTCAATATGGGGATAAAATTGTAGGCATGCACATTCTAACAGTATATAATTTATTGGCTGTTATTTTTTGTTTAGACAGGCGTGTTTTCTCAGCTTTTAAACTAGTTATTCCGTGTTTTCGTCTTATATCGAGTATATTGCCCGCCCTATCGGTCTTGCCCTCCCTTCCCCTATAGGAAGCCACTTGAGTTTAGTACGAAATTCAGAGACGTGACAAATAAAAACCCAATTACAAAATTTTGAAGTTGCTCGGTTTTATTAAGCTGGTTCTCCGTTAGATCTAAATAGTCAGCGTAATCGAGTAATGGGAGTAGAAGAGACTGTGCAAGCGCAATTTTAGTAGTGGATGGAGGAGAAAAAGCTTAGTCTTCTACAGAACCTACAGAAGCAAACATCCTACGACTGACTGCCTCTAACTGAGTACCGGTTTGTTCGTAGTTGTCTTATTTCACACAGTCCATTAGCAAGAATAGAAGGTATTGATCGTTTGATTATGTTCTACTGATATATTGTACTGCCAGCCTACGTCTTATGAATACTATCGATCACGATATCGATAATGATTCGATGTGTGCTTCGATTTACGCCTACCAATCAGAAAGTTTGATATCATTTGACATAATGATTAGTAGTGATGTGGGTTGAAGTTGTGAGCAACTTTTTGAATGTTTGTCGATATATCTAACTATTTTGCTACTCCCTGATCAATGTAGAAAGAAAATATTAAAGACATCTCCAAAATCCGAGGAAAATATAAAATTTTATTATTTTGGTGTGCCATTCGAATAAATGTCACATCCATTAACACTTAACACTTTCATATAATTGTATTTATTTTCCTAGGCATTTATTATTCATGCACAGTCTCAATATATCTTACTTCAGAGACATACCTATATACATTACACCTCCCCCCACACACCCACCTGCCCCACCCACACACACTTACGAGTATAATAACAAGGCAAAGTAAGTACGACAGCTTGTGCCACATCCAGGTTCTTCCCAGGTTTTGTATCTGGAACGTTTGAGCAGAATCCCTTCAAATGAAGAGATCTCGAGAAGCGTTAGAACCGTTACAGAAGCGTTACATTACCACTATAAATCTATCTAAGTATATTTATTTTACAAGACTTCTAAAATGTAGTAATTCTAAATTATAGTTTTAGAAATCTAATGAGTAGAAGTCGAGAAGTCATAAAAACATTTGATATTTGACGTTCTTACATTTGGTTCTGGAATAACACATAGGATCCTTTTATCTCAGTAAAGCAAAGTCACGGGCAACATCGTTTACAATACAGTACGAAACTTAGGTTAAAACGCACGCTGTACTTACTTGATGTAGATTCAGATATCAATATAATATTCATATTTTTATCGCCTCCTGAGGCGCAGTTTAAAGTTCGTCGATAAAATGATGACCAAATTATGATAAATACTCGTGAAAGTCGCTATTAATGTTTACTTTCGCAACATTCCTAAGATTAAACTATTCCATATTTCTATTCAATTTGTCTACTGCACACTGCTTACGTTTACGATAATATCATAAAGTATGCTTCAATATTAAACGCTTTAAGCTTCGATCGTACTTAATCATAATACGGCGTGATAATTCAATAAATATCAGAAGGACAGGACAGGACAGCTCAACTCACCGAACCGGTAGAACTTATATAACAAAGCACATATAAAGGTAGAGTTTTAACTAGTTAGGTGCCTCTATATCATATTCCAACACTATTATAATACGAGTATGTAACAAAACGTTTTGTACGAAATATACTATACTAAACGAAATATACTATATAAATATACTATACTATACTAAACGAATTATGGCCATTTTAGCCATCAATTTATTGTTTTTCTGCTAAAGCGGTACGCATTATTTCAACCGCAGTTACCAGTTACTCTGTATAAATATCATAAACTTCACATGTTTTTTTGCGGTTACAGCATAGGGTTACAGCTACCTTTGCCTAATTGTCTCCTCTCGTATTATAACAAAACCTATTTCTCATGTTTTACTATTCTAAACGTCAAAGATAAATTATGTGCTGAGAAATTGTGCTGAAATAGTAGATAACTGCATCGGAAAGTGGCTTATTGCTGTACCGAGTGTTAGATTGGAGCCCGAGTTTTAGCGAGAGCTCTAAAACACGAGTACAGCAAGATGTCACTTGAGCGAGTACATCATGTCAGTAATACTTTTATTTCCACTACAAAGTAGTGTCACAATAAAATTATTCACCTAAATCATAGACCATAGTATTAAAGGCTCTATATTAGATACTTGCTCTGAGACCTAAATATAAGCCACAGAATGTAAGCAGTCCAATTTTCAGTAACATTGACTTATAAATTCGCGCCAATTCAGTAACGCTCATATTTAAAAAAAAACTACATTCTACTTTTAAATCTCTATTGGACGAATGTAGTAATTATAAGCTTTTTGATGCATTCAATCAAAAAATGAAAGTAATAAATCTAGTCAGACCTTATTTAAAAAAAAAACAGCATAGCATTAAAAACCAAAGAGTATATAAATATAAAAACGAAAATTAAAAAAAACTGTGCAGTAATGGATTTCCCTAGTAGTACTTACTTTATGCATTGTTTTTATGATGAACAGAAATGAGCATAAGTTCTGCCTAAGTTTTAGGTGAACAAAGGTGATATTACTGTGTAGTGCGAGGAAAAGCTTTCCCGTACCTTGAAAATAATAATAATGGCGTGCGTGACGTGACTAGGAAATTGTTTTGTCCTACGAGGCCCCTCGGGTCATTTTTACCAATTTCTACGATGTTCTCTATAATTGTGGACAAATTGCCCTCGCGTTTGGCTTCTCTTCGATTTTTCATAAAAGCTCCGCTCAAATGTTTTCGTTCACCTCTTGAATACGCACGGTTGGAGTCGTTTTTACGCTCTGAATAGAGGCATTCGATCTATGAATAGATATAGAACCAGTATCAAAATGCCGATTACTATCATGGCTTTTTTGTCTTCCGCATATCATCAATTAAAATGTTTACACGTGGCTAAATGACGCAAGGCGGATTCTTTGTAACCGGTTTCCACAATAGGTTTGTGGGAGAGTGAAGTTCGGGTAGCGCCACCAATTTAGCCTGACCTTCTTCGACTTCTTCAGTGTTGAACATTTAGTGCACGCACCTCGTTCTTATGCTCGGTAGGAGGTCATTTGTAAGTGGTCATGGTGTGTGTAATGATCTTGTTTTCAAGGCGACATCTCGTTTCGAATACAATAAAATAAATAATGTGAGTTTTTGTGTTCCATTCAAGGACTCATGGCGTTGAGGCTTCGAAAATGATTGAAGGGCCAAGGAGTCACAGCTAGACTCAATTATATTTATTGTGAAATAAGTATGAACGAGGAAATGACGCTTGTGGAAAATTGAAAATAATGGGAACCGACACCGAGACGTTTTTATTTCGGTTTAGATTTACAGACAACGATGATTTTTAAACATTCCTCTTTGTTCTCGATTTTTCTCACGACGTTTGTTAGTCATACAGAGTGCCATGACCTCCTAGTTTTTGCCTTCATTTGTCGATATAATAGCCTTGGGGCGGTTCTTTGGTTATTTCCTCAATTAGCGATAAGTAACTACCCTGTTGTTACTGACTTGTGCTGTTCCATCCAAAAGGTTTACACATCCGTCAAGTTGTATTTCTACGAAGAGAATAATAAATAAAAACAGCCGAGCCATTACGCCCACTACGTGAATACCTTCACGATTGTATTCGCTGTTATCTCTACCGAAAGAATTTTTCTCTAATTAGAAAAATCTAGGTAGGCACTTACGACGACGTTCTTCTTTGAACAAATATTTCTTCATTGAATACCATTAAGTAAATTATGGAGATAAACATGTGTATCTTGCAATTTCGTGTCATTAAGCTATTATTACTGAGCTTTGTAAGCTCAAAATGACTATTATTACGTAGCCGGCTTAATGTCTTTACCACATTGTGTCAGCCTCAAATAAAGCAACAGAGATAAACATAGTACTTACCCGACCCGTGTACATATTTGTACGTATGCATAATTGGTAATTTTACCCAGAACGTGAAGTTTTATGAGACCTGCATATAAGAGCGAAAAAAATATTGAAAGATGCGAAATTTTCTTTAATTGACAAACAAGCTCATTTTACATTTTGGACTTTCTCGTAAAGGGGTGCAGGACTGGAGCCTCCCCGAGTGGACTTTTAATGAATCGATTCCTTGATTTAAAAGAATCGGGCGCATCTTAGAGAGTTTGTCTGCCTGCTTAGGTTATGACCTAAGCAGGTCATTATCACTATATTTCAAACAAAACATCCCACACCAAGGTGCATTGGAAACTTAAACATCGACACGAAAGAAAAAGCAGAAGAATAATTTCTCTAATAATTCGATTGCTAGATGATGGCTGGACACGAAATCTAAAATAAATAATTGTGTATCAGCGAGCGATGAGACAGAGTTCTATAAAGCAAACACAATTCAGTCTCGCTAGATCTTATATAATTAAAATAATTTAGCGTTAAACTAGATTTACTTCATCTGACCTTGATTTGAATACCGTAAAATTTGCCATTGAAATACACGAGATGACTCTTTGTCTGTCGAGAATATCCATTTGGCTCAAATCTTAATATTATAATAGGTGCTTACAGGATTATATTATAATGCACAATGGTGAGTGGCGTAATGGTAATTGTTATTTGAATGTCACAAGATTATATGCTGAGATAAAGTAACACATTATACGAATACTGGAAATGTCAAGACCTTAATTTGGTTTTGGGTTTTGTGAAAAATATATTGAATGTAGAGAAAAAAGCGCTGATTGTGTAGTTTGTAGACGGTCGCCATGCCGCAGGATGCGGGTTCAGACACAACTGACCATACAAAATGACCATTGACTCTGCTTTCGGTGAAGAACAGAGTTACAAAACCTTATGGTAAGAGGTAAACCATGTGTCCACCTGACTCGCTATCACCTCATGCAGAATTCTGTCGCCGAGCATATTTCGGGGTGTTGGTTTGTCTTTGATTATATTGATTGCGTGTTTATTATGTACCAGCTTCAACCTGCTTAACATGACTGATAGTGGATAAGCGCTAAAAAATACAAGCACAATTAAATCAAATATATAACCCTCGACTCAACACCCTCCCTCCCACCTACCCCTCATTATAGCTAAGAATCATTTCGATCACATCAGCATTCAAATATAAAAAACCACATCAAAATCGGTCCATTCTTTTGGGAGCTACGATGCCACGGACAGACACGGATAAAATGATACACACCATAAACTTATAACACCTCTCTCTTTTGGAGTTCAGGGGTTAAAAAGCAAGATTGACGAGGCTTATGAATTGCTGTACTGTTATTTATTCTGTGTTGCAGGTTTATACATACCTATCTTTAATATGCGCTTCAACCTAACAAAAAGTAAAAAAAAAAAAGGCGATACGATTACCGTGCTTGGCGGACTTCCCACGGGCACAAGCGTCGAATCTATAGACGGATTGACAGCCTGATTGGTCGTAAGTATTCTACCCTGGCCATGCGAACTGATGCTTCACCAATTACACCTGGCATTCGAGCACGAAGTAACCCTGCAGTGAAGTGTAGTGCCAATTGGGGGTTAAGGTTGGGATCGTGAGGTGAAAAAATATTTTATTCGAGTTCGCGTATCCATACTCGTAATTGGGGATAACTAAGGACCTCGTTCGCATCCTCGACTCCGTTTCGCAGTCGAGTTCAGCGTGCAGTCAGCGTATTTCTTATTAGCAAAATGTAGGTGGGTTTTCCTATATTCGAAGTGATAATTAAATGCTTAAATTAATCTATATCTGTCGTGGGAATGTAGTAAAATTGATCATTTCTAGAAATATGCTATGCTATGGCCAGCCATAGCATGAATTTCATGAAATTATCGGGGACATCAAGAAATGGTTTGGCCAGATGAATGAATGATTAGCGTTTGGCGTATTAACTGCTAAACGCATGGCTACTTCATGATATGGTCAAACATATCGTAAAATGGTTACTTTATACTGCTAGAAGAGCTAGGCGGAAGGTCGGTTAGAAGGCGAAAGCCGGAGTAAAGCGAACTGAGCTTTCGCTTTCGTCTTCGTGTTTTTTTTAGTCATAAAAACGTATCTGTTTGTATCCCTTTGAAAACCATAGATGAATGATTTTTAATGATATGGCCAAATGTGGATTGAAATATTATTAAACGCTATGTTTCAACGGATGCGGGGCAGTTGTTATGGTCAGTTTTAGCTGGGCATTTCATAAAATAATCAATTCTACGATATCGCCACGACATGATAAGTTTTTCGAAATTGTATTCAGTCAGGTTTTATAGTTTCTATACCTAAATTGGCATCTTGGTCAGATTTGGAAATCAACTCGAAGGAGTACACGATTTTTGGAGTGCATTTGGTTACAAACAGAAAAGAAACTTGATAAAAACGTTTCTGAATTTGAAAGTGTAGCACGTGGATAGCAAATACCATGAAAGAATCTGTGTGGTGAAGTCCGCTCAAAAATTATGTCGGATCCCAACTATATTGAACAGTAATACAATAATATTTCATTTTTTCCCATTGTACAATAATATTTCATAAATTTTAGTTTAATTTAATTTGTTTATGTAATTTATTGGTGTACAATAAAGAGTTATGTATCTATCTATCTATATTATTCACAGCATTTTTTTCAGTCATTTTTTATATAATTTAATGTGTAACGTAAAATATTGATGATAAGATGTTAGGTTCATTAAAACATATTGCGCAAATTTAATTTGTACAGCTACACTGCGACAGTAATCCTGATCCTGTGATCTAAGCAAGCCCTACACTAGGTGGTCCGGTCTCTGATCCGATATCAACTTATTGGGATTACAAAAAACTTTGATCCTTTCCCGTATCTGTCTTTATAAATCAATCAATAGTAGCAATGGTAGGATTATACAGCTGTCCCCGATTTTCTAAATACGTTATTATAGTACAAAAACTGGTACAAGTATGTTATAAACTGGTTCAAGTATGTTATAAACTGGTACAAGTATGTTATAAACTGGTACATTTATGTTATAAACTGGTACATTTATGTTAGAAACTGGTACATTTATGTTATAAACTGGTACAAGTATGTTAAATTTATAATCATCATCATCAGCATATTACGTCTTATTCGCTCTAAGAGTAGAGCGAGAGAAATATAGATAAAGACACAGAGAGATACAGAGAGAGATAGATAGATAGAGGTTGAGCCGTAATCCACTTCCCAGGCTCAGTGTGGGCTGGTTAATGCAACATGTCCTCGAAAATTTTGATATGTCGGATTCCTCACGATGTTTCTCTTTCACCCTTTGGATGTTGATTATGATGATGATGAAAGTATCCTATGTGTTCAGTGACATTATAATTTGCAAATGTCATTGTGTTATTCCAGGACCTTAACATCTATATACCACATCTAAATCCGTTCAGCCGTTTCAGCGCTGTGTGGTAAAACTACATACCTACACACAAACTTACACCTTTGCAAACTAGGACTGGATAAGGTTACAGTACATTAAAACGAACATTACATAAAAACGTCTCTATATCTATCTATCTATCTTCTATTTATACTTAAAATAAAGCAATAAGAACGAAAAAGTCTGAACAAAGAAGATAATTAAAAAAATGGTCTAGGGTACTTAAAATAAGATAGATAGATTAACTCTTTATTGACACCAAGAAAATAAAAACGATACAGATAGGAAAACACTGCTAAATAAGCTACTGAACAAGAAGATATTTCTTTTTTAAATGATGTCAGTGTGTTTGTCTGTTTGTTTATTTGTTTGTTTGTCTGTCTGTATGTTTGTACACGCATTACGTAAAAACTACTAAATCGATTGCGATGCGGTTTTCACTGTTGAATAGCTTTTGGCTTAAAAACTGGGGTAATTTGTATCGCAATCCGATGTGTAGAAGCCGAGCAATAGTTTTTTGCGGCTGATGGCATTTTGATTAAATGTTGGTACTTATATTGGTATTCTAGGTCTTGGAATAGTACATAAAGTACTTTCAACCTAGAGAAATGACCACTCATGCGAAACCGCGGGTATAGCTAGTATTAACATAAATCATTACTTATTTAATGCTTTTATTAACACTCAGTACCTAGTTGATAGAACCAGGCGTTACCTTTTAAAATCTTCAATTTAACTTGCAACGTTTGTATGTCTGTATGTATGTTTGCCTAAGCAAACATACATACAGATCAAGCTGAATTAGGACCACTTCCTCTTATCCTACGTAGTTTAATTTTTATATGTTGGTTCAGTTCCGATGACAATGCATTTTTAAGGTAAGCATGACCTGAATCGATATTCAGGATTAGCTCCAGATAAAAGAACTCTTCAACGTTTATCAGCACAGACCGAAATTTTGTGTACGAATTTTATTCTGATAGCCAATTTTAAATTTTACCATGAGGTGGTCTCCAGATAAATGATCACTTCAACGGTCAGCAACACTAAATTTATGTAAGTGTTATTACAGGAGATACGAAATTTTATGTAATTACACATCTTTATTAAGATAGCCGGTTTTAAGTTTTACCATGACATGGTGGCTGCACTCAGGGTTGGGTCCTGACTAGGGCACTCCTCAACGGTTAACAGCATACACACTCATGCTAAGTTTTACCATGACATGGCTACTAAATAAAAGCTTATTTTATTTAAAACGTTTTTTAATTATATTATTAATGCTCAGTACCTACCTAATTAAATTAAACCAAAATAAATGAATGAAAAGTTCATTTGCAACTGCTGGGCAGCTGCGCCTCCATTTTTCTTCTTTTCTCGTACACTTGCCCGTTCTTCTTCATTGCTATTTTCTATTGTTCCCTGTAGAATTTATTTCCAACTAGCTGTGCCCGCGGCTTTGTCCGCGTAGTCATTTCTGTGAGTTAAAAGTAACCTTTGTGTTATTCCGGAACCAAAAGTAACAATATCATCAAACTTCGTTCAGGCGTCAAATGGTTTTTTACCCTCTGCTCGACTTCTACTCGTTGGCTTGAGATATCAAGTACATCAGTTTTTAAGTCAAACCCGAACCTATCTAACAATGAATACCGCATCGCAATCGGTCTAGTAGTTTTTACATGATGCGCGAACTAACACACAAGCAGACAGAAACGATTTAAAAAAATGTTATGTTCTTGTTCATTAGCTTATTTTAAGTATTCAGACTTATTTTTAAATAATCTTTTTTGTACAGAATTTTTGATACTTACTGCTTTATTATAAGTATAGATAACCATCCAAACCAATATATAAAAGTGAAACGTTGTTTGTTTGTTTTTTTGTATGGGGAGCTTTCACGCGATAACGGCTTGACGGATTTTGATGAAATTTGGAATGGAAGTAGCTTATATCCTGGAATAAAACATAGGGTACTTTTCATCATCACCATCATCATCCCGCACATGGATGAAACCGCGGGGCGCAGCTAGTCCATTCATAAATCTAAAGCTCGAAAAAAACAATTATAAATCCCGCCAAATGGTATCTATAAAACAATAGACACATTCCATCACACCTATAATTTCAGTGACCCAAATATCGTCAGCAAACGCGCAACAACGGTACATTGGAAATGTTAGTGAGACGACCGCGACCCACCCTGGTGCGCTCCATTTTATTTCATTGTATGTAAATTGTTTGCGCCTTGCGCCCCAAATCGCTACCCAATGCTTTGTTTGGATGGTCCAGTCGCTTGGTTTAGTAACTCGTAGACAACAGTTTTAGTAGATCTTTTCTTAAGTACTTTTTATAGCGTTGTGATTGAGTAGGTATTGAATGAAGGCAATCCACGAATAGTTCTGTTGGTTTGAAGTCGGAATTATGGACTGGAACTATCAAGGTTGTAAATCAATCATTGACTTTTCTTTTCCTTACCAAATTTAACTTTTTTATAGTATACTAGCTGTGCCCGCAGCTTAGCTCGCGTGGTAATTTCTCTGGGTTTAAATTGTTATTCCGGGTCCATAAGAACCTATTGAAGTAGGTATAATAATAATATCAACATTGTTTAAACCGTAAAATAATTTTTAGGATTGCACGGCTTCTATCAATTGGAATGAGATACAAACTACACCAAATTTCAATAGCTCCAGAATATATCCAGATTATAACATACAAAGAACAAGGAAGAAGTCAGGGAATTTCATTGTTTAGCGAAACGCACTGTTAATGTGAAACCAAAACGGTTGGTAACTACGAACTGGTAGAATTTCAAAGATGAGTTTTTTTTAAAGTTGTCCGCAAATGTTGTCTTTTTACCCGACTACACCGAAGCAAGGGAAAGGTAATGAGTTTAACAGTCGATGTAGGTACATCGAGTATGTATGTAAATGTATGTTTTATTTTATTTTATTTTTTATTACATTGAATGACGAGACGGGCAGGCTGCTTGACAGGTTGCCTGATGGTAAGCGTCACGCCTGCCCATAACAGTTGCAGTACCACCCAGAACTTTGGTTGCAGTCTTGCGCGTCACTGCACTGCGCTCGTCACCCTGAGACATAGGTTAAGGTGGGTAAGGTGTTAAGTGTCATTGCCCAGTAATTTCGCTGACCTACATTGACCTTCAAACCGAAACACAGAAATGTTTACACACTACTGCTTGGCGGTTGAATATCTGACAAAGGTGTGGTACTTCTCCAGGCGGACTCTTGCGTAAGAGGCCTACCACTACCAAATGTATACCAAGTGTATGTGTTCCACCATAGCGTTGTTGTTCTGATTTTGACAAGCGAGGTATCAATCGATTCGTCTTTAGGTATAGAGTGTCATAAGATTTTTTATCCGACCGTAGTAAGGTTTTAGTTTTTAAACTACATGTTTATTTAAATTTATTTTTTTACCATACCAACATCAATCATTTCAGCAATCAGTTTCCACAACTGGAACTCAGTTCATTTTGGGTGCACTCTAGGGTATCTATTTTGGCTAACTTTGCTTGACAAAACTTTGTTTGCTTCGTTTGCTTTGAAAACCCTACACAAAGTTCCGATGATTCTAAAATTTGAACATTTTTTTGCATATTTTCATTTTAATAATTTCTATAAACCTATATTTACAGAAAACTGCAAGAAATCTTGGACGATTACCATTAGAAATAAATAAACAACTTGAACACAACATTTCCAGCCACTAAACGCTTGCAAATCTACCTTGTCCGTATTTCAAGCGCGCCCTGCGACGCGTGTGCTGCCCAAATTACGCGTCCCACTATCGAACGTCCCATAAGCATTCGAGAAACCACCGACCACCAATTTGTCCCTTCCGTGTCAGTGATTTTGTCATTCCCGTGGGCATCTCGCTAATAAAGAGCCGTCGGTAAATGCGCGCTTCGATGTAGATTTACAGGGCTTTGCCGGGAGTTTGGAGTGTTTTGACTTGAGATCTGGTATTCTGTGGGATGTAGCATTTAGGTACGAATACTTTTACAAGTAATTTAATTGTGGCGTGATAAAATAGCGCTAGCGGAAGTATCGGTAGTTAATAATTAAATGTTCATGTAATTGAGCCTGCCAAATCATACTTATGTGAATGAGAAGCGCGACTTTTGAAAAGTATACAGAAATGAAAACACTGACGGAGATCGTACACAAGTAACGTGTTCTATATTTTTTCACCAAAACTTCATTTGGAAAGCTTTTTATGATTATCTTTCATATTTTTTTATCTTTCATAATTATGAAACTATGCTTCACTTATTGCTATGGCTATGCGATTTTCCAAAGTGGTTCAAGGTTCAACAAGGCTCTGATGTTGGTGAACCCTAGCGAAAATCTCTCACATTCGAATATGTAGGTTCATACATAGGAAGCTTTTTGGACCACCTTCAAAAACTTAAATATTGTGTTAGATAATCTTTATACTAAGTGTTCTAGTTCCTAATCGATTCCAAGCTGCGATTTCTAAAAGCAAAGAATCATGTGAGTCATGATGACACGACCTTACATTCAGTTCTGAGCACCTCGCTGCCCTTTCAGCGCTTGTTTATTCAAGTTATTGTTAGCAGTTCGCGCCGCCTCACAGCCGTGGCGAAAGACAAATTGGCCGTCAGAAATTCCAAACGTCTTTGCCATTCAGATGCTGAACGTAATAGTCTGGAAGTACTGACTAATATTTTTACATCAGAAATATTATTTTTACGATTAAGTATTATCTAATCTACTGAATAGTTAATCATTAAACATGATAATCTAACGTGACGTGCGTTAGGATTGGCCTACGTCTAGCAGTGAACAAGAATAGGCTGATAATGATGTTGATGACTGAAGAGCAAAGGTTTACCACCTTTTTTAAACCACCACTTTCCGTTCCAAATAAAAATACACAACGAATAAAAAAAGCAATACGTAATATTAAAATGTTGTTACAAATTAGTAGGTAGATATTTTTAAGAAGAAAAGATCAGTTCATAATGACAGAGAAGCTATGCTCATTACTTTATTTAAACTTGACACTTGGAAAGTTTCAGACAAAATTATAATTACTTATTTAGTTATCGAGCAAAGCGAGATCTCTTTATCAATTTGGACAAATCGGCAGCTGTATATGTATAGAACATAGATATGTTCTATCTATGGATGTACCTACAAAACAGTACCGTGACATAATGACTGACTGACAACGCACAGCGTAAACCAGTAGACCTATATAGAAATTTGAAATTTGGAGGAAATATTTATTGAGTAAGTAGGCACTATTTAAACTTGACACTTGGGGTTATCTTAGGCAAAAATACTTATTCGATAAACACCTTGAAGTTTTTAGTAGTAAGAAAACTAACCAGTAGATCCCCGTCTAAACACTGAACGCAATTTGTATCGTCACCGTCACGTCTGTTAGCCGCCGGTTGGCGCGTCATTTCTCACTCTGCCGCGTTTTCAAAATGTTATTTACTTGAATACCATTCTACTTTGACTGCCAATAGTGCATAGCATTACCATTACCATGCATCTTTCTCACTGTTAGGCAGGTTCGACGCAATGAGGTTATTTTCTCTTTACCAATGGAAATGAATGGGTGAAGTCCTATTTTATTGATCGAGCGAGGTCTTCTAATCAATTTGGACAAATCGGCAGCTGTATGTCTATGTTCTATCTATCTATACCTATAAAACAGTACCGTGACATACTGACCGACAGACAACGCACAGCCTAAACCGGTGTACATAGATATTTGAAATGAGGAGGAAACATTTATTTAGTATCCTAGACGAGCACGAAGGAGAGAGCTGTTGAAATTACGGGAGTGACAAAGTTTGCACGCGGTCAAAGTTGCAGGGCGCAGCTAGTATTACATTATTAGGTACTTTGATTGCGGAAAAATCCAGTTTTCGCGGGAAAATTGTTAAAATTCCTACGAAGCAGCCGGGCAGGTGTACCTATATGCCAAAGATTTTTCATTAAAAAAAACAAAAAAGCTTTATGAAATTAAAAAGCCACTGTTTATAATTAGATGCCAGTTTTGAGAAGAGGTTATTTTAGGCGAGTTCCATTCGCTACTAAAGGATTCGCGTCAATGTTGCTGAATCGGACAGACACCCTACCAATACCAGCGTAATTGTTTCCCGCTAATTAATCTGGGAGTGTTTAATTAGTATTTACGCTCATCTGGAGATAACTTCCATCTAAGTCTTTACAAACCTATTGCTAATCTCAATTGTACCACGCCTACTACACTCCACCGACACTTGTACACTCCAAGCCACAATACTGGCTGTCTCCAGTTGAAATCTTAATAACATGTTCGTGTCACACCCACACGCTAAGCCATGGCAGACATACTGAAGCATCTATTAGGAAACTGTTTGATATGTCTCTAGTTCAATAGACATCGTTTAAACGGAAATGCTTTGACGGGTTTTGATATTTTGGTCTCCTCAGTGATGTGTTCACCTTGGTCAGGACTACCAAGTATATGGAGGGACGAAGAAGAAGACAAGAAGTGGAAGAGAATAGATGAGGGGAGCTGAAGACTGAGCTCAGTGGATGCATTAGAAGAGGCCTACGTCCAGCAGTGGATTATGAGCAATGTGTTCTCCATAGCAAAGTTCACAATTATGAATGGCACACGAGAATTTGGTATGAGATTCTGGAAAAAAATGAGAATCTAGTCTATAATTTCTATAATAAATAGATAGACATACCTACACTGGCCTTCAAAACCTCTTTTAATTAATGTCTATTCGCGCATCACGTTAAAACTACTGGACCGACAGCGTTGCGATTTTCTCTGTTAGGTTTTGACTTAAAAACTGGTGTACTTGTCATCTTAATCCAATGAGTAGGAGCCAAGCAATTTAATAAAAAAACTAAAGCTTTTAATTTCAATAGTATGGTAGTAGATTTTGAAAAAACTACTGGACCGATTGCAATGCGATTTTCAATGTTGGATCACTTTGATTTTGACTTAAAAACTGGTACTTGGTATCTCAAGCCGATGAGTAGGAGCCAAGAAATTTAATAAAAAAACTATTAATTTTAAGAGTGTGGTACTAAGGTTTGAAGGGCAGTTGTATCTGTACAATAGGCGGTCTTATCTCTTAAACTCATATTCTCAGACAACCTTCGAATGGAGAGGACCCCAATTATTTGTCATGAAAACATAGGTACTTACTATTTGACCATACGTAACAGCTAGCATAAACTTCGTGAAAAACATGTGGTCAGTAAATAAAGTTGGGGTACTAGATAGTACCTATTGATTTATCGTACGTGTGATACGCCATAAAAAAACATCGCTTCGGTCTGCTTGTACCTTTATAAACTGGAAACATTGCCACAGAAAGGAAGAAAGTACTAAAATGCTTAGTAGTGGATAGAATTCTACAGGTTAAAGACGATCAAAACTATCTAAAGGATAACACTACACATTGTATACATCTTTATCTTCGTGTCAGTTTATTACTTTTAAATATTTACTATTTTTATTTATTTATTTCTTTTATTTACTTATTACTTGTTTATTGATATTTTTATACGCTTTATATTAGCTTCACTTGTATGTTTGTAACCGACTCCTTTGGACGCTATTTTGACCCACTTTAAACGGACAGATTTCATTTAAATTTTGCACACCTGTCAAAGACCGATGACAATGCAATAATTAAAAAAAAAAAAAAAGGTGAAAATAAATAATAGTTTAAAATAGTTTATTTACTGTAAAAGTGATTTTAGTGCGTTATGCGTTCGCAGGTATGCAGTCACAAATGTAATGATTCTGACCACGCTAGGGTGTATTGTATTAATTGACTTGATGCCTTTACCTAGACTATATACCTACCAATAACCCGTTTAATCTTTTGCCGGTGATAGGTAGAATGTGTGCTATACAAAAAGTAAGATGCGCTATACATACATAATCAAAGAACACGCTTTAGAATTTACCTACAAAATTTTCCTTTAGAATTTACCCGCGAATCCTCGTCCGCCGAAATGACAAGTGTTAGATAACTATATTACTATTGACTTGTAAATTCTGCTGTACCTACTAACTCATCCATGAACTATAAGTACTTTGAATTGCATGGAGATGAGACGTTCATACAGCAATACTTGTGATTTGTACGTATGAATATTTAACATCAATAAGTGTTCTTTGAATACGACGCGTGCTAAAACATGTTCCGGGATAAGAATGACACTATTGTATATAACCTTAAAAAATCTTGACTTAACCCATTTGGATAACAGTTTGCAGACTCTCTGACTGGAAATAGGTTTATATAGGACATAAACGTCATAATATTCGAGTATGATAGTAATCAAAAACACTATTTTAAAACCTTGCAGTGCCCAGTGCAGACCAATACCAATATATAAAAGTAAAACGTTATCTGTTTGTTTGTTTGTTTGGGGAGCTATCACACGATAACGACTGGACGAATTTTGATTGAATTTGGAATGGAGATAGCTTAGACCCTAGAATAAAACATAGGATACTTTTATCCCGAAAAAAAAAAACACTGGAAAACTGGAATATGTTGATTGCTCGCTGTAAGGAACGGTTGCCATGGAATCGAAATAACAAGTCTGTCAAAAAACTTCAAGAGCGTTGGTGCTATACGTACTTTTGCATTGGTTTTTAATATCTTATCAGAACATAGGATGCTTTTTCGCGATTAACTGTAGTCCGCGTGAACGAAGTCGCGGGCGGGAAAGCTAGTAATGTAAAGTAATAATTATGCAAAGGAAAAATTTGGATCACGGCCGGGATTCGAACAGGCATACACATACAGGCATGTGCCAATCAATTCCGCTAGAGGTATTTTGTTTTTTGGAAAATAATTAGATATATACGCTAAGCATGCGTTAACTGCTAAAATCACAAAAATATTGTAATATACTTTAAGAAAGTATTTATGTAGATGTAAGAACCATTTTAAGCCAATTTTACCTTAGGCAGTCTATAGACTATTTTGTATGACTAGCTAAGCCTCGGCTTCACCCGTGTGGACACTTTCAATTAAATTTTCGACACCTCAGTGGTCTATTTTCGAAAAATCCTGTCTTTGTGGGTGGTAAAGGGTGTGGATATGGATAGGTAGGTCGGTAGGTACTAGGTATCCACTATAGAAGCGCCTCCATCATTATTGAGCCAGGTGTAGTTTTCCCGGGGCAGCTGTCCGGGGCACCCTTCCTCGTTCGCCTCCAGCGTTTTTAGACAGTGTTGTCATGCCTGTAAATCATTCAGGTCTTCATCTCTCTTACTAATGTAGGTAATTTAAAACATCAGAGACAATTTATTTTCAATAATTTAATCGGTTTTATCTCAGCTAAGGACAAATTTACACTCATGTTATCCCATTAAGTTCAGTAATTAAAGCGCTCCTAAGATAAGCTGAAGCGCAGACAGGCGCGGCGCGGCTTATAACTCAGGATTAGTGCATAATAAACGAGTTCTATAATTATTAAAGTGAGTTTATACAGAGGTTAAGATCGGGGACACAATAGACCCACGCCGCCTCCACATACATGGAGACAAAGAGTAACGCACTCACTAACGGTACGTAACTATTTTAAGTGGCTGTCTAACAAGCTTATGCTTCATGTACATTATTCGTGAAATTATTCTTGAAACGTGAATCGTGACTCGTCAAAATTTTGCAAAATTGTTGCGTCTGACAGCCGATATTTTATGATGGAAGGAATAACCTCTGTTTTGATATTGAAAGAGGTTTCGGGTAAGGTGCGCTTAGACAAGGGGTTAATGAATTAAAGCTTGTAACTTTTAGGTACAGGAGTACAGGTTTATAAACAACGAAAGTGCTAAGAAACCCGACTGAAACGAAACTAAACTGAGGCAAAAAATTCATTGAGATTGCTAACCAACTTTAAATCGTTATAGATCGTGAATAGTCATTCGAAATGAAAAATTTGTCGCCATATAGAATTTTGATTACTATCGTGTCTTTAGTGACACTCGCAAGGTTACCTAAGATAAATATATTGACGTAAGAATCATCAAAAACGGTCGACGCGTTTGGTCTATATAGTGCCACAAAGGAACAGCCATACATACCGACATATACAATACCCTCCGCGCAGTCAGGTAAAAATAAGTTGCAGTTTTACCTTGAAGTGACTACATTATCAAGGTAAAACTTTGGAGAAACGAAGAAAATCATAATAACTTTTATATTAATCATACTGACCTTTGGGAAGGTAAAACTTTCCTATTATGATCAGCCTATTAGGTTCCCACTGCTGGGAAAGAGAGAGATCTATATCTCACAGCGAGGGGTTAGACCATAATCCACCCTCCTGGCCCAATACTGGTTGGTGGGTAACATATTGTTTCCATGAATTTTGAGGATCTTGCTGACAATTCAGTTTCCTCTCGATGTTTTCCTTAACCTACCGTTTTGAGCAATGCCATCGAAATCTGCACAAAACTTAGTCTATAAGTCATTGACTGGTGCAGGGCAGAAGTTTTGAACAGACGCGGTATTTTTTTCTTTCTTGGCAATCGTTTAACCACGATCTCACCTGATGGAAAGCGATGATGTGGTCAAAGGTGTAGCACGCTTGCCTAGTAGATACCTATTCACTCTTGACTTGAACACACCTGGGTTATATTTTACCGGAAACACAGACAAGGGCAGGGCATTCCACTCCTTAGAAGTTTTTATAATAAATGAAGAAGCGTAACGCTTTGTTCTTGTGCGAGGTATTTCAACCATAAAAAGGGTGGTGCTTTGCCGATCGTTTAGTCGTACGGTGATGGAAGGGTGATTGGGGCATCAGATTGTGCAGTTTTTGTGCACATTCTCCATAATGAAATCTGTAGATTGTGTACACATGTAACCGCTAGGCCACCACAGCTCTCTTTTTACTACTTTTTTAAAAGCTTTTATTTAACTTCGCTTGTATAATGTATTTGTTTTTTTTTATGTATTTTTTTTTTGTGCTATGTATTTTGTCTGTCCTGGGATCATGAAATCCAAATTTCGAGCACTTCCCAACTAGCTTTCCGGCTGAAACTTTCAGGGTAGCTCGCAAACCGATGAAAAAGCAATTAGAAACCCGTTAAAAGTCAAAACGTAAAAAATATATGAAAAAAACCGTAAAAACATACAAAGAAAAAAACAGTGATATTAATTTAAAAAAACCTAAAACCTTTTTTTTTAAACCTTAAACTTATTTGATTTCGTTTTGTCCTGTGTTTTAAAAGTGAGCAACTTTATTTATATCTCCGGAAAGGATATAATAATTATAATGGGTACTGTGCTAGGGCGGAGGCCTATATTCAGCAGTGGACGTGTTGTGGTTTATGATGATGATTGTTTTAGTAGAAGAGAAGGCTTTACAAAAAAAACACTATTTTATATTAGGAACCTGCTTAAAGTTTTTTTGAAGCTTCAACAATAAAGGTCTAGGGCGATTTGTATCTCTATTTTCATCTGTATCAGGTCGGACAGTCTCTACATGCAAGTATCGCAAAAGAAAGTAGTCCAACGGTAGCCGCTTAACGTCCTACCATTATATTATTATCGTTTTAGATCAAGATCGGCCCATGAGCCACCGACCGGTTAGCATTAGCACATGGACGCCTGTTCTGTGATCTGCGACTAGGGTGACCATCCACAAGAATTTGAACGCAAATAAGTCTGGGTTTTCGCTTGTCTTCCGGATTTTTAATTTGGGGACCTTGTCCGGACTTTTCAGTAGTCTTCATTTTCAGAGGGAAGAAGTTAGTAATTTTTCCATATCTATGAAATACAATCTATATATCAAGGCTGCCCAATCTTTTAACCCGACTACAGCAAAGCAAGGGAAGGGTAATGAGTTTAACTGTCTATGTACATGTATCTATGTTTGTGGTTATGTGGATGTTCCACCATAGCGTCCCCCCTATTGGTTCGATTTTGATAAGCGAGGTGTCAATCGATTCGTCTTCAGGTATAGAGAGAGAGAGTGTCATAGGCAATTTTTTTTACCCGACTACGGCAAGGCAAATTTAAGTAAGGGTTATGTCTTCAAACTAAAAACTTGGTCCAATTTTGACAACTGAGGTATCAATCGGTTCGTCTTTATGTATAGAGTGTCATATGCTATTTTTACCCAACTACGCCAAAACATAGGAAGGGTTATGTGTTCAAACTAAAACCGTGGTCACATTTAGACAAGCGAGATAGGTATCAATTCGAGATCTGTGGTATCAATGGATTCGTCTTCATCGCAAGAGTGTCATAGGCTATTTTTTTTTACCGAATCTTGGTCGGGTTTTAGTTTTTGAACTTATGCCTTATTACCAGTTGTAAAATTGACGATTTAAAAATCACTGGTGGGCCACTGCCTACTGACGGTTCCTATTTTTGTTACCTAAGCTTTTTAAAGTCATGTTTTGTACGACAACAAAAAATGGCAGGATTACTGATTATTTCAGTCAAACTGATTGTGAAACGAGATCGAGACGAGAGATTGTTTGACGAGTTCTCGAGTGGAGACCGCGTTTAGGTATAGGACGCCCTGTTTCTAGGTGGACCTGCGAAAAGCAGCTGGAAGAAAATGGATGAGGAGATTCGAAGACCGAGCTCAGTGGCGTGCATTAGGAGAGACTACGTCCAACAGTGGACAAATACAGGCTGATGATGATGATCATTGTGAAAGGATTAGCAAAAATTTGTAAAATCTTATGTACTTTAAAAGTCCTGGAATCTGCTCTCAAAAAACTATTAGCATATATTTTTCTTTCTTATTTAGTACAGTTTACAGTGGCAAGATTTAAGATCCATTTCAAATTTTTGAGTATGGAAAATTATTCATTATTTTACTTGGTGATTATTTTCGTTAGCTAAATTAATTAAAAACAAATTTAATTTAGCTTTAAAACCCCTAATCAAAGAGAACAGTCGGAAGTGAACAACCTGTGCCTTGTAATTTGAGATTAAACATATTGAAGTAATTGGTGATGTCTCCAAGAAATTCAAGCAATCACTCAACCTCTTACTGGTTCACGCGTATAATTCGTTCGCGGGCCACGTTGTAGCCCGCGGGCCTGGGGTTGAGCAGCCTTGGTCTATATTATATTAAAACTAGGACCTTAGCTGAAAGTCAAACCTTTTTATAGAGTTTCGGAATATTTAAAATTTCTGTATTTTTTATATCCGGAACTTTTAGCGATTTCCGACTTTTAACCGGATTTTTAATATGGTGCCCTAAGATATTTGAGACTAAAACAAGCATTTCGAGTACCTACTGTCACAAGGGTCACACAAATAAATAGTGAGAACGTTGTCCTAATATATGGGACTAGTTTTCCCGTCCGCGACTTCGTACGAGCAGACTACTGTTTATCGCGAAAAAAAAGCATCCAATTTATTCTAGGATATTAAAAAACCAATGCAAAAGTAGGTAGTAGCACCACTCTTGATGATTTTTGACAGACTTGTTATTTCGTTTCCATGGCGACCACAGACCATTCTGTGATGACAAGCGTTCCTTACAGCGAGTATCAACATTTTCCAGTTTTCCCGTGGGAACTTACAATTTTCCGGGATAAAAAGTATCCTATGTTCCCCAAACAAACAATCAAACAGATAATGTTTCACTTTTATATATTGGTATGGATTGTTTTAATTTTATTTTTTTGTTGTTTCAGAACTGAAATTAACGAGGGTAACCACACATGTCCGCCAAAAATGATACCGGTAAGTTTGAATGCCTTGATTAGTGTTTTATGTGTAGCATATACAGGTATCACCAGAGATGTACAAGATACCCTGTACAAAGTATCTTTAAAATACAAGTTACTACTAAAATAAGTATTTCAGATACCAAATACAAGATAATTTATGGAATGGTATCTGAAATCCTAGAAACAAGAAGAAACGTATATTTTTAATATTTTTTAAAGATAAAATACATTTTGAAAGACAACTATTTTATGAAGTTTAAGTTTATTAAATGAATTATGAAACTCATTTAATAAACTTAAACTCCAAATCAAATTGGCCCCAGACTAATCTGGGGCCAGTTTGATAGATAGATGGCGACTCTCGGCATCTGTCAAATTGGCCCCAGACCACAGAATAAATAATAGTACAACCCAGACTAAAGTTTCATCAAATGTCAATAAATGGCTCTTTGCATTTGCAAAGGCAATTCATAGGTTATAATTAATAAAAGTATTTTAGCAAACATAGTATTTACGAAATACAAAATACCAAATGAATGTTATCTAAATAACTACAAGATATAAAATGCATTAAAAAAAAGTGTTTTATATATAAGATGGAAATACGTATTTTGTATCTTGTATCTGTATTTCAGATACATGTAACTTAGATAAGTCACATCTCTGGGTATAAAATGATCTTGCTTTGGATCTTTGTTTGCCATATGGCAAAAGTCAAACACTCCATTAGTGATCAGATCACCAATATAATTAAAAGAATTTAAAGCAATATTAATATTAATATAATTTTTCAAGTTGGAAAATTGCTCTTTAACAAGATGGCTAGTGAGTTGCTAATTTGTTTGAGCTGATTATCTGACATAACATCTGCTGAAAACTAGTATACAAAACCTTGTATAATTATCGATCGATTCAAACCAACTGGACCTACACAATTTCTTAACCTTACTTGCTTTTAATATAAAGCTTTATTACAAATACTTACTTCATATAAATAATTAAGCCGACATCTGCTTAAAGGCAGCTGGCAGACTTATGGTAAACGTAATAAAGGAAGTGAGGCATTAAAACGAGAACCTTTCGAATTTTAGGGTCTTACAAGATATTTGGTATGTAAGTACATGTACATATCATTGTTTTTGAAGGTGCACATAGTGTTAATTACGAGTACACCTGGCTAATAGTCGAATGTGCATCGAGTTCATTGGGGGTTAGGTAAGTAATTACGTTGTAGTTATGTCTGGCCTGGCCACATACGTGTGGTTTTTACGTTGTTCATGAGATTTTAAGGTTTGATTTGTAAAAGTGCTAATATTTCGCCTATTTACAATCAAATATTATCATTCTTTTTGATGTGACG
Organism: Alsophila aescularia; assembly: GCA_946251855.1. Lineage (NCBI taxonomy): Eukaryota > Metazoa > Arthropoda > Insecta > Lepidoptera > Geometridae > Alsophila > Alsophila aescularia. The sequence continues at coordinate 42,645,772 of OX276381.1, forward strand.
AGCTCTGAACTCTCGCGAGGTAGCCTAACTTCAATAGTACAACTTAGAATCCTACGATACCGGGTCCACACCAATGACGTTTCTAAGTTATGTGCGGTTTTCCATCTCTCCGTGCTTCGGAGGGCACGTTAAGTTGTCGGTTCCGGCTATTATTGATTAATAGCAAGCGTTAAGCCATGTCAGTGGCCTTCGTGCGGCCTGACAAACTATGAAACCAGAGGCCAGCACACGACAAACAAACAAACTATTTGATCTAGGACGATTCGTCGTCATAGAGTCCAATAATATGAGTTTCACCCGCGTGCCACGAGACGTAGGTACTCTTATGTTTTCTAATATTGTAGGCGACTCGGGCGATGATGCGACTACGGCGGGGTCTTGTCCCCTCTCATGTCCCCCCTGAAGGAGACAAGGAGATTTTTTAATGGTCTTGCCTCCTCCGACTGGAGAAGACAAAGTTCCATACATTTTCCGTAATTTTTAAAGTGTTCTTCGAAAAATGTATGGTATGTACGGAAAATGTATGGAAAGAACACAAGCAAAATCTTCTTGTCTCCCCAAGAGACAAGAAGATTTTCTTAAAGAGATTTTGTTTGAAGAGAGAACACTGGGTCAGCTAAGTTCAAAATTAGTTTGTCTCCCCGGCGGGGAGACAAGACCTCTAAAAAACCTCCTTGTCTCCCTCAAGGGGGACATGAGGGGGACAAGACTCGGTAGCTGACGATGCAGCGTTTGAGCGCAAATCCCTTTTTCGTTCGAGTTCGAGTTCTGTCATGTCCCTTTTTTGTCAAGTTCGAATACCTAGTCCAAGAAACTGCGTCAATACACTCATTAATAAATACTAGTAGATTCTTTTCATTACAAGGAGAGGGTTGGGAAGGTTCGTTAGAGCTTTTTGTTCGTTTATTTTGTAAGAAGTAAAGTTTAAAATTACTGTAACGATTCTAACCACCTTTTCACTGTAATATAAATCTATACTATGTACATCGTAAAATCGTAATTACGGATACAATTAAAATCAGAATCTTCATAAAACTGGCCGATAAAAAACTTTCTGTCCGCTCTTTTAAAACGTTCAGTGTTGCTATAAAAATTACAACGGTAATTATGACTTACAGCTCCATGTAATCTCCCCTTGGCTGTAGTTCTCATGGGTAGGCCTTTTGCGAATTAAAAATAAAAATGTAAAGGTTAAGCTCCTCTAAAGGGCACAGGAAACGAAGGGTCCCCTTTTATGATGAATGTTTATTTTTTGTTCATTTCATTTACACCTTTGATTGTGTTAACGTTTTCATAATGCCTTTTCATAAACGCGTGGAGACCATTCTAATGGAAAACTCGGAACAATGTCGAGGCATATTTATACCTTGTTCATGTTCTGCTTACAAATTTCTGATCCACATTCTGTACCAATAATTTAAACTTCCATGTAATTGACGATCGGTTGGTCTAGTGGCTAGTGACCCGCGGGTTCGAATCCTGCAAGGTGCAATCACTTGTGTGATGAGCAGAAATGTTTGTTTCCGAGTCATGGATATTTGTATCTATCTATGTATGTTTATCCGTTATCTAGTACCCATAGTACAGGGTATCCTATTTTGGGGCTAATTGGCGTGGAATTGTCCGTGGAATATTTTATACTAGCTTTCCCGCCCCCCGACTTCGTCCACGCGGACTACAGTTTATCGCGAAAAAAAAGCATCCTATGTTCTTCTAGGATATTAAAAACCAATGCCAAAGTGGGTATAGCACCCATGCTCTTGATATTTTGTGACATACTTGTTATTTCGTTTCCACGGCAACCGTTCCTTACAACGAGTAATCATCATTTTCCAGTTTTCCCGTGAAAACTTACAATTATCCAGGATAAAAAATATCCTATGTTTCATTCCAGAGTATAAGCTACCTCCATTCCAAATTTCATCAAAATCCGTCCAGCCGTTATCGCGTGAAAGCTCTTATTTTTAACTAGCTGTGCCCGTGGCTTAGCCTGCGTGGTCATTTCTCTGCGTTACAAGTAGCCTATGTGTTATTCCAGGACCAAAAGTAACACGTAAGTAGTACAATGTACTACGTTTTCATCAAAATTCATTCAGCCGTCAAATAGTTTTTATAGATTGCTCGGCTTCTGCTAATCGAATTGAGATATAATGTATACCAGATTTTAAGTCAAAACCTAAGCTAACCCAGTTAAAACCGATTTTCAATCAGTGCAGCAGTTTTTACGTGATGCGTGTACAGACATAAAAATATATATATATAATTATTCATGTTCAGTAGCTTATTTAAGTCTTCAATACCATATTTTTTAAATTATATTCCATGTACAGAATTTTTGTTACTTATTGCTTAATAGGCCCATTTCGCTGCTGAGCCACGTCTTTAAACTGTTTTTGAGAGTAGTTACAAACCGTCTCGCTCGTAGGTTTGACGACTTTCAGCCTCCCGAACAAGCTGGATTCCGGAAAGGCTTTAGCACCGTAGACCACGTCCATGCACTCTGGCAGATTATACAGAAGCGCAGCCGTAATTAGCCTTTTATGCGCCCGGTGCGAGCTGCTATAAATATTTTCTAATCATAACTGGTTCTGACAATAAAATTGATTCTGCGCCCTGTGCCTGGGCACCGCTGGCACCGCCCTAGTTACGGCACTGTACAGAAGACCGAAGAGTATAATCGGCCACTATGTCTAAGCGTTTGTGGACTAGATTGACAGATTGACTACCGGTACATCGAAGTGTTGAAGTGTTTGTACAGCAAAGCCACCATGACTGTCCGTCTCCAAGATCGAAGCACGAATTCTATCGAACTGCAAAAAGGGGTGAGACAGGGAGACGTTATTTTTCCGAAACTGTTCATCTCTGGAAGATATACGATATAATCATCATGGCAGAAACCCTGGAAGACATTGCTCAGTGACCTCAATATTGTATCCCAACAGGTGGGTCTTAAAATGAACGAAAGACGTAAGACGTAAGACGAACATCATGTCAAATGCCAATATCGCACCCATACCGGTTTTTGTTGGGAATGATATTATTGAAGCTGTTGATCACTATGTCTACTTAGGTCAGACGATGCATATGGGTAGATACAACTTCGAAAAAGAGGTCAACCGACGAATCCAACTCGGATGGGCAGCATTCGGGAAATTACGCCATATCTTCTCGTCCCAGATACCGCAGAACCTCAAGACGAAGGTTTATCATCGGTGTGTGTTGGCAGTGATGACATACAGCACTGAGACGTGGTCGCTAACTATTGGTCTCATACTCAAGCTCAAAGTCGTGCAGCGTGCAATGGAGAGAGCTATGCTCGGGTGTTTCACTACGTGATAGAATCCGAAACGAGGAAATCCGTAGAAGAACCAAAGTTATCGACATAGCTCTCAGGGTTTGCAAGTTGAAGTGGCAGTGGGAGGCCATATAGTTCGCAACCTACAACCGCTGCGGAATAAAGGTTGTCGAATGGCGACCACGAACAAGCAAGTTAAGTGTAGGGAGACCCCCAACACGATGGACCGACGACATTGTAGCCATCGCAGGAAGTCGGTGGATGGAGGTGGCACAAGATCGCTCGTCATGTCGCTCTTTGGGGGAGGCCTATGTTCAGCAGTGGACTGCTAAAGGCTGACATGATGATGATGATGATGATGATGATGATGAAGTATTTTTGCTGATGCGGTATGTTCAAAGGTTCTGCCATACATCTAGTAGATACTTAAGTCATATGCGAACAAACAATACTATAATTTAGAGTGCCATTACGAATGAATAGCCGCGATACAATACCGGCGTAAGTCTACAATTAGAGAAATAATGGAACCCTTATTATTCATACGGTGGAGAGCTTTCGAACAGCAAACCTTCATACATATTACATACATTACATAACATTGATGTGGTTCTAGGGGAGAATATATTATTAGTTTCCTTATTAACTGTTACCACAGAACAGCACGCACCACTGTTATCTATTTTTTGAATAATTAATACAATAATGTAAACAAGACTTAAGTTCAAAAACAGAAACCCGACTACGGTCGGTCCTCTGACACTCTTGCGATGAAGACGAATCGATTGCTACCAGGGGCACGATTCTGCTAATTTTAAATAAAATGACATCTAAATGTCATTCCAGCGACTGTCCATGATCATGTATGACAAATTTGGTATTCTGCTAAAACTTTAGGTTGTTTCCATGGCTGTTCACTTGCCTGTCGATTCAATGGATTGAACGAAGTTCACGCTACATATTTCTATCTCTCTTTCTCACGAACAAAAAAATGAGAGATATATATTCCACCGTGTTTGACGTTTTATCTTTCGTAGGTCTTTTTTATCTGTGGTTTTATTGGGAAAATATGATTATCGATTTACATTGAATTGATGTGATAAATGGAAAGAACGTATTTTTCTGATTCTGCAGCTACCTTTGTTCTTTAATTTCGTTCAGTGCTAACGAAGTTACGGACCAAAGTAATCCGACAACACCACAAACTAAGGAGATACGGGTATAACAACACCTGGGTATTTTATATCGGTTTTATGCCTCAGTATCAGTAGCTTTGATGTAGGTAATACTTGTTCTTTTGATAATTACTAGCCGAAAACGCTGGACTTTGTGTTTCTTTTATCGATTGAGTCGCATTTGGCAAAATAAAAAATCGATGTGATGTACCTACCTACCTAAATCACGACGTTGAAATTGTAAAGTAGATAGATTGGTAGTGTTTCGCACTATAACAATCATGTATTTTTTTGGAAGTATAGTACAGAAGTGCTACAAAAATAAGTTAAAAATAAGATAACAAAATAGGTACATACACTTACCTATACTTAACAACTAACTTACCTTTGTCTCTAGAGATATTCTTTGAGAGCTCCTGAGATTTGAATTTTCCCTCAGAGTACCTACATACCTACTACCTACTAGTATTCTGCTGCCCTATGGTGTAGGTATCCAAGAAAGTGTTATATGAGGGCCATTATTCTCTATTGCCACTAAGACACGTTACGCGCCGCGTCAAGATATCTTCGGGGAATTGTCGTGTAACTTAAAATACTATTCTCTACTCTAAGCCACAGCACAGAATAAATAATAGTACACACACGGTCAAATTTGACAACCACGGCAAGGCGCAAGGCGTTATAGTCTATATCTTTAAGATCTATGGAACAGCTAGGGATGTGATAAAATTGATACTAAAACCGTTTTTTCACATAATTGATTTATTGGGATCCCTTCAAAAATTGATTATGCAAAAATCGATTAAGTTTTCAGAAATAATCGATTTTTCTGAATAAAATGCACGTTATTGAAAAAAACGTTTACAAAATAATCGATTAAATTAGTACAATAATAGGTCCAAAATATGGTCATTTTAAAAATAATAATCGATTACATATTTTAATAATCGATTATTTTTTCCCATCCTTAGAACAGTCAAAATTCCGAAACGGTCCGTTCGTATCAGAATAAACAAATAAAAAATAAAACATGCATACATTCGAAAATAATAACCATCTACTTTTGTGAAATCCATTAAAAAGTAACTTTTGTTCCATGACTTCTCAATTGTAGTTCGATGAAAAAAACCATTGAAACAAATGTCAAAGTAACGTTAAATAACTAGCAGACTACCGTTTAAAAAACTATCGAGAGGTCACTGATTATCCATGGAATAGCCGAATACCAACTAGGGACCATTGCAATTCGATGGAAAATCACTGAACGATCATGTATCTTATTTAGCTAGCAGAATACCAAATGTGTAAAACTAGGCTATCGACATGCCAGCGAGATTCCATGGAAGCGTTATTAAATTAACAGACTTGGGCCCCTGATTGATTGATTGATTTTTATTTTGAACTCATAACCATTCCGTTGCTTCGCAGTAGTCGGGTAAAAAATATAGCCTAAGATAATCTATACTGAAGACGAATCGCTTGACATCACGTTTTTCAAAATCGGACCAATAGGGGCGACGCTATGGTGGAACATCCACCTACTCGTATATACATACATACATAGACTGTTAACTTCATTACCCTTCCATTGCTTTGCCGTAGTCGGGTAATAAAGCCGGACTCCACACCGCCGTATCGATAGTTAAGCATCCAAGATATGCCGATTCGCTCGTACGCACAAGCCTCACTCACACATTTACACCATGTTAAATATCGGCCGCAACATCGCAGCTAGATCTCGAACTCGACTTTCTTCTCACCAAAAATTAAAAAACAATACAGTGTTTTGTGATGAAGTTGTGTATCAACCACAAAACACCACAAATTATCCCTAAAAACACACTTACGCATCCGCCATTTGCTATGCTTTACTCGTTTATTTGACGGTGTAAACTGTTTTTTACCCGACTACGGCGAAGCAAAAAGGAGTGTTGTGATTTTAACCGGTATTTTATGTATGTGGGTATGTATGTATGTGTGCATGCATGTATGTTCATCTGTTCCCTCATAACTTCTAAACTAATCATCATTTTGACATGAGGTATTGCTGGAAGCGTCTTCACCGTCCGCTGGTTATAGGCTATGTGACGTCACATTTAATTGAATATGGCGCCCTCTAGAGGACATATAGACGTGAAACATTTTTTTTTCTATGATTCCTTGTTTGGTTTCAAATGAAAAGGCTTAAGCACATCTGTACTAATATTTCTAGTGGCTCTGTGAGCTGTAGACCTGTAAACTTTTTTGCAAACAATTTAATCTAGTGGTGCACAGTAGCGTCATCTAGTAACCTGAATGTAAAACTAACATTAATAACCAAGGTGCTCCATCAATCCCTACCTAGTGGGCAAAGGGCTGATTCCACTGGTAGAAACCTAAAAGTTAGAAATTTACTGCATTTTCAGGAGCTAGTCTGCTCATCACGCCGAAGACCCTCATCAGATATTCACCAAATTTTTATGAGACCAATTTTATGTTACTACCTTTCAAATAAAAAAAGAATCATCGAAATCGGATATAAAAAAGCGGAGATATTCAGTAGCCCCCTTTTTGCCCCTTTTTGGAAGAAATACTCCACTAATCAAAAAACCCGACGACTAAAACATTCTAAAAATTCGATTAACCTGTATACGAAGTTTCGTTGAGATCGGTTAAGAAATGCGACCTGTAGAGGAGAACAGAGATCCGGACTGACATCCGGAAGGACATATGAAAGCATTTTTGCCCAAGCTGAAACGGAGACGCTTCGCGCTCGCTCGGTCAATAAAGAGGTACAGTTTGTGAGGTTGTAGAGGTAATCTCTGGATGTACTGAACCGATTTTGACAATTCTTTTAACAATAGAAAGCCACGTTATTTGTGTGTGTCATAGGTTCTATAGTACTATTATCCTAGAGAAATGACCACGCGTGCGAAGCCGCTGGCATCAGCTTGTTTCAAAAATACATATTATATTGTAAGCTGTTGTTCGCGGCTTTGCTTGCATGCTCCCGATAATTGAGAATAATTTCTACAAAATATTTTTTATAAAATTTAAGTTCAAAAATTAAAACCCGACTGTCTGAATAAAACGTTTGTGGCATACAGATTGACGGATGGACAGAAGGATAGACGGATGGAAAGATGGACACGAAAATATAAGGGTTCCTTGTTTCACTAAGGATTTCTGATTAAAAAACTGAAGGACGATAAGCAGCGAAAAATGATTTTTTTTTAATTGAAATTCGATTATGAAAGTCTATGAGAAAAGCCATGAAAACACGGGGAAGATGATGAAGAAGGATAGCTTTGTCAAAAACTGAAGCTCATTTGGCGTTTGCACATGTTTTGTGCATGCGGAGTCATCGTCAGGGGTGTCGTAATACATTTTGTCGAACAGTACAGGCTGATGAAGGTGTTTATTTTTAATTGTTTTAGCGAGAACATATTATCTAAACAAATGCGAAAAGAATACACGAACGAGATTCGAACCCGCATCATCCCCAACCAATTCGGGTACCGTGACAACTAAGGACATCATCATCCTTCAGTTTCTAAATCCGGGGACAGTAACGCCATCTATTGGTAGTGTTCTGAACTGACGTGTACACCAGTCAAATAAGCGAATAAACAAAGCTCAATATCGGAATGTGAGTTAGATATGCTGGAAACTTGAATACATCATAGTGCTGGAACTATAATTTTTCAAGGTCCTTGGTTCTTGCAGGATCTGATAACAAAAAGGCCGCCAAGCAAAAAAGAAACGCCATAGAAAATAGATGGTTCCTGTACCTATTATTTATTCTGTGCCTGTACTAAAGTTCACATTTGCATAGAAAAAACAATGAATTTCAGAAATGAAATGTACCTATATTAGAAAAATAATTGAATGTTGGGAGAAGTGACAGGTGGCAGAGTGACAGTTTGTAGGGAAAGGGTAAGGGGAATTAGGCAAAGGTCTGGGAACATTGGATACCGGTGTAGGGAGTGTGGGAAAGTGGGGTAAGGTTGGAAAGGTGGGGCATATTTACGAAATATAACGCGGAGAACGAGCACCGCTCAGCCATAGAAAATATGTATACTTAAGAGATATTCCCCTTCCCCCACCTTCTCACACAGTTCTTCACCTTCCCCCCTTCCCTCACCTTTCCACACCTTCCCACACATTCCTCCCACCCTTATTAAATGTTCCCAGACCTTTCCCAACTTCCCCCACACTCTTTCCTCACCCTTTCCCTACATACTATCACTTTGACACCTGCCACTTCTCTTGACATTCTTGATTGATTCAATTGTTTTCCTAATATTAATTTCATTTCTGTTAAAAAAAAACTATGGAAATGCATATGGGAACTATCTATTTTCTATGCCAGTTTTTTTTTGTTCGGTGGTCATTTTTTATCATATCCTGAAAGAACAAAGGTCCCTGAACAATTTTAGTTAATTTTAGTGAACACCATCCCGCTGCGATTTGAACTTATTGAGTTTTTTTGCAAATAAACGATTATGCTGACCTTGAATAACTTAAGACGAAGACACGAGATTTTATGAGACTTTAGAGGCAACGTTTAGAATGCCAAAATAAAGGTTGTACAAGTTTCCAGCTCGCATTCCTAGGTGAAAATCTAATGTTTTTTATGCTTAGCGAAAACACATTAAATAGAAGAAAAATGGATGGATGAAGGTGGTTCGAATCCTGTCCATGATCCAACTTTTCATTTAGGAAATTATGAGAATTAAATTTGTATTGTTACAGATGATAGTGCGCGTGTGGTGCGAGAGCGGCGCGGGGTGGGTGCCGACGCACGTGCCGGTGACGCCGGACACCACGTGCCGCGACGTGCTGGACTGCTGCCGCGAGCCCGGGGACGAGCCCTGCCTGCTGCTCAGCGTGCACCCTCTACACGGAGGTACGTGCTTAGTGTGGTGCGAGAGCGGCACGGGGTGGGTGCCGACGCACGTGCCGGTAACGCCGGACACCATGTACCGCGAAGTGCTGGACGGCTGCAGTGAGCCCGGGGACGAGCCCTGCCTGCTGCTCAGCGTGCACGCTCTACACGGAAGTATGTGCTTACACTGCTGACTTTTTTTTATCACTGAGCAGACACATGATGAAATGAGGTATTTTTGGATTCGTCTTGATCACGAAAGTGCTATAGGATATATGAAGTATCAAGAAAACTAATATGGCGACTTACAACTGCCACATTGTATATCCGACGGAACAAAATATTACCAAAACCTATCGAGTGAGGTATCAAAGACTATTTAAAATAAAAAATAAAAATTTCGGTTTAAAAGACTATTTCAAAAATATGTAGTTTCTATAACTAAACAGTATCAATTTTCTTTTAAGCTTCTTACAACATTTTCAATTTTAGATTAATCAAGTTAATGTAAATACAGTCTAATGTTGCAATTGCAACTAATAAATAAAGTAAAATATGTTTAAAATATTTATTTTCTATCTTAAGTTTAGGGTACACCGGTAGCAGAGCAGGGCCCAAACTCTAACCACAGGTATGTGGTTAGAGACGCAGAGTAAGGAACCTTCTGACAATACGTGCCGTGTCAAGGAGTACTGCCATCTGTGTCTGACCCTTCAAACCGTCTAGGTCGAGGCTCTTCGCTTTTATTATCTTCTACACTAATATTATGAAGAGGAAAGATTTGATTGTTTATTTGATTGTTTGTAATGGATAAACTCAAAAAAAACTGACCGGATTTTAAAAATTCTTACACTTAAAGAAAGCTAAATTATCACCGAGTAACGCTAGCAGTACCTTATTTTTCAAAAAATTAGAGGTCCCTTCGAATATTGCAATAATGTAACCCAAGGTATCAAATTTTGCAAAATCTCGTTTACTTTGTTTACGGAACGTTGCCATGGAAACGAAATCACAGAACATCTAATAATCATTGACGTAGGAAATGCTCTATGCTAATAATACACGAAATAATAACAAGTCTGTCAAGTACGTGGGTAATAATGCAGTTGTCTATGGTCAAAAGTACTGTAAGTAAGCTTACAGACTTTTTTTTAGAATTTACGACGAGTATCAATATGCTAAAAGTAAGAAAATTACCATGGGGTGAGCGCTACCAATAAACTCAAACAATACTAACCGATTTTAAACATTCTAGACGTAGCGTAGACGTATCACGACAAACAAACGGCCATGCGCCCTGACACAGCCTCAATCGTTTCTTAAACCAAAGGAGGTTGAATACGCTCACTGGCGTTAAACCTTACAATGAGAAAAGATTTGCTTATCGTACGTTTGTTTGTTAATAGTAGTATTAGGTGTTCTGTGGTAACAGGACGCACAGAGCAAAATCAGACAAATTGTTTTTTTTGTGATCTATAATTCTGTAATCTATAACTCGCGATTTGTACGTGGCATAGACGTTTTACGACAAACAAACGGCCGTGCGCTTCGATATAGCCCCATACAGTTTTTTAAACCCAAGGAGGTTGAATTAAGCTTACTGGCGTTAAACCTTTTACCAGTAACCGTAATTCAGCCTCCTTGCGTTAAACAGAATAAAACTATAGACAAAATGGTACGTCAGTATAAATTCTATAAACAAAACATTATATATATTACATATGTACATAAACACAGTACATATATTATCTGTAAATACTAATATATGTACTGTGATTATACCTAGCTGACACTCTCTCCTCTCTCTACGTACCTAGCACCTAGCAAATGCATTATAATTTATGAATATGAAGGAAACACAAAATAATTAGAGGAGACACATGAGATACGGGATAGGAAGTACCTAATAAAAAAGAAAAAATACATAATTGGTACATACATAATAGTAAGGAATTATTGTTATATATAAGTATGTTTAAATAAAGTATTTAGTGTAAGGAATTGTTGCAAAATATTTGTGCAAATTAAGTAGGTATTTAATTTAAGGAATTGTTCTTACGTTATATTTGTGCAAATAAACATTTTGTGTCAGAAATTATAGTTGTTCTATTTTTCTAAAGTACCTACTAATTTTATCTTTCTATATATCTACACGTGCGAAGCCGGGGCGGTTCGCTAGTTAATAATAATGGAGTATGTTCAGAGTGATCTCATCAATCATTATTCATCAACCGTCGCACAGAAGACACTAATGTCCATCCAAAGGTTGTCTGGAAGTGATCGCTCGTAGCGATAAGACCGCCCATTGTACTTATTTTAAAGTTTTAGTTATGTGTAATAATGTATTTTTAGATGCAATAATAGTACATTACTGCCGCGGTCTGTAACGACTGCGTTGCTGGCAGCGATGATGATGGCCGAGAGCGTAGCTAAGCTAAGTTCGAGGCCATCACAGTGCGGTCAGCATTGCAGCCCTTGATGGCCAAGCTGGAACGAAGGCCGAGACCGAAGGTCGAGGCTTTTATAGCGCGGACAGCAAGGGCTGCAATGATGGCCAAGCTTGAAGGCCGACAACTTAACTAAGCAAAGCTCGAGGCTATCATAGCGTGGCCAGCAGGGCAGTCATTGCGGAACAAGGCTTGTATAGTGCTTTACTCAAACAATGCGAGGTATTTAAATAAAACTAGCAAACTGATGAAAAAATTATATAACCCGCTAAAACAACAACAACAACAAAAACCAAAACAACACCAACAACAACGTCAAAAACAGTATGAACTATTTAAACAACAATAACAATTAAATAGTACAACAACAACAACAACAAGAACAACAAAAAAGAACAACAACAAGGAAAACAACAAAAACAACAAGAACGATAAAAACAACAAGAACAGCAAAAACAACAAGAACAACAACAACAAAAACAACAAACACAACAACAAAAACAACAAGAACAACAACAAAAACTACAAAAACAATAAAAACAACGAAAACAACAAGGACAACAACAAAAACTACAAAAACAATAAAAACAACGAAAACAACAAGAACAACAACAAAAACTACAAAAACAATAAAAAAAACGAAAACAACAACAAAATAACAAAACAACAAAAAACAATGAAAACTAAAACAACAAAAATACAACAACAATACTACAACAACAACAACAATAATAGCTAAGAACCATCTCGATCACATCAGCTTTCAAACACAAAAACATCAATATCGGTCTATACGTTTGGGAACTACGACGCTTTCGCGTTCGGTGGTTAACAAAACCACAGAATAAATAATAGTACTAAAAAACGACAATAATGGATTTTCAAAGGAAATTGCTGGCCGCAAAACACGACAGTAATGAAATTCCATACAACTTTGCTGGCGCCTATTCAAGAAGCGCGGCAAGGTCGACTTTGCCCAAAGAAGGTTGTCGAAATAATGACCACATTACAAGCTTGTTTGAGTAAAGTATTATCTATCTATCTATGATACAAAGTAAAATTATTATTTTTTCATCGTCAACGATACATAAATTCAAAAAGTGAAACCCGTCTATTTTACGGTCAGGTAAAAATTTGCCTATGATACTCTTGCGATGAAGACGATTCGATTGATACCTCGCTTGTCAAAATAGTACCAAGTTATTAGTTTGAATACATAACCCTTCCTTTGCTTCGTCGCATCGGGTGAAAAAATTGCTTGACACTCAATACCTGAAGACGAATCGATAGATATCTGGCTTTTCAAACCCGGACCAATAGGGGCGACGCTATGGTGGAACATCCACTTACCCACATACTTCGATAAATGCATTTTAGTCGAGTAAAAGCACACTTTTATAGGTGGATACATAAATATAAATTTTAAGTAGTTACAAACCAAATGTTGCTACAGCCAATACGTGGTATTTATTAGGGACGAAAATCATACAATGCAGTACGATGAAGAACACCAAAAGTAGCACAATTTGTACCATTCCGTAAATGATGTAGGTTGTCACCAGCGACGGTTTGTTCTGGAAATTATAATAATATGGAATAGGCAATTTCAGATTTTAAAGTAAGATCGGTAGGAGGGCGGCGTAAGAAGGCTTTGATATTATGATCTAGTACTATCTTCTAAAGTAAGATCGGTACAACTAAACTACAGAATAAAAAAAATAAAAATGTTTAGAGACGAAAAGTGATATAATTGTACTCGTATAACTAAACATTAATGTGTTTTCAAGAAAAATAAAATAAAGCGAAATTTTTCGGTTTATTTGAAATTACGCATCAAAGTCAAAGTATTTTATTAAGGAAAAATAATAGGACCTTTATACGTCAAAATTAACATCTCATGAACAAGGAGAAATACATAAAATATTAAAAAAAGATCAAATCAATGAAAATTTAGGTAAACTAAATATTCTTTGAGATTGAAAAGGAAATTTCCCTTTCATGTGCCAACAGAGTTAAATCTCACACTGGAAAAGGAAACACCCTTCTGACTCTACTGGTGCTTCGGAAATACTGTTAGAGAAGAGAGCACCAAGAAACTCTAAGGGGATGTATATTTTTTCCCATATTTGTTAATTGAAGTGAAACTTCTAATGCGACTTCCAACAAGGTTGCGTTAAACGTTTAACGCTACCATGGAGGCCTTCCTATTTTAATTTCCACATTACGAAGGGTCACTTCCTTCCACATTAGGAAGTTCCACTTCTTTCCACATTACGAAGTTTCACTTCTTTCCACATTACGAAGTTTCAGGCATTTTCTTTATATTTTTTTCAAATGTCACAATTATAACAAAACATGTCAACTACAAATATCCATACCAATAGATAAAAGTGAAACGTTGTCTGTTTGTTTGTTTGTTTGTTTGTTTGTTTGTTTGGGGAGCTTTCACGCGATAATGGCTAGACGGAATTTGATGAAATTTAGAATGGAGATAGCTTATACCCTGGAATAAAACATAGGATACTATTTATCCCGGAAAATTGTAAGTTTCCACGGGAAAACTGGAAAATGATGATTACTTACTGAAAAGTGTGGTTGCCATGGAAACGAAATAACAAGTCTGTTAAAAAACATCAAGAGAATTAGTGCTATACCTACTTTTACATTAGTTTATAATGTCGGTCGGCCCCAGATAATTATAATTATAATGACGGGCAATAAAACTACTGCATTTTATTTTGCTACATCAGTTTATTTAATTTTATTATATTATATTTTATTACATCTAAATTAACATAACTTTGGACCTCTATGCCGCAAGAGCCATTTTATTATATTATATTTTATTACATCTAAATTAACATAACTTTGGACCTCTATGCCGCAAGAGCCATTTTATTATATTATATTTTATTACATCTAAATTAACATAACTTTGGACCTCTATGCCGCAAGAGCCATTTTATAATATTATATTTTACTACATCTAAATTAACATAACTTTGGACCTCTATGCCGCAAGAGCCATTTTATTATATTATATTTTATTACATCTAAATTAACATAACTTTGGATCTCTATGCCGCAAGAGCCATTTTATTATATTATATTTTATTACATCTAAATTAACATAACTTTGGACCTCTATGCCGCAAGAGCCATTTTATTATATTATATTTTATTACATCTAAATTAACATAACTTTGGACCTCTATGCCGCAAGAGACATTTTTTTTGGGATAAAAAGTATCCTCTATTTTCACCCATCTTATAAACTATGACTATGTTAAATTGCATCAAAATCCTTCCAGTAGTTTCAGCGTGATACGTGTTCTTTTAAATAACTTTCAACCCCTATCGTGCGGGAACCCTTTAATTTATCGGGATGTCCTACCTCGTAGTATGAACTCAAATCATGCCAAGTTTCATTTGAATTCATTCAGTTTTGGCGTGATACGCGGTCAAGAGACCGACAGACAGGCAAAAATGCGGTTTTTTTAGTTGGACAGTTTAGGTTTTGTCTCAAAGACTGGGGTACTTGGTATCTCAATCCGATGAGTAGAAGCCGAACAATCGATAAACATATTTTGACGGCTTGCAATTTTGAAGAAATGCAGTATTTTGTACTTTATTACTTTTGGTCCTGGAATAACACGTATGGGCTACTTTTAAATGTAATGACAACGCGGGCAAAGCCGCGGGTACAGCAAGTAGATAGATAAAAATTCATGCACTGCACACGCTGCTAGCTTAATTTAAATTATAATAATTCAACTTGCGGATTTACGAACACTTCTTCTCTATTTTTCATCGTCTGAAACGTCCAATAAACTAAGCAGAGGACCATCGTGTAGATAACTAAAACAAAACCGAAATCTTTGTTTATTGTGTACGTATACGTTATTATTTAGATACTTATCATTAATTTATTCTTTAGCACAAAACAGTTGTACAAGGAAGACAATGCTATGTCCAGTTTTTGTTTACGTGATACTAGAGCGTGCCGTATCTTCCCCCCTTTAACTAGATCTATGGCCCTTTACTACAAAATAATGGGCACTGTCTGAAATTAATATATTATAATAATAATATTTTTTCTCTTCATTTATTTCATATTTTTATTATCTTTTGTTAAAGTTTTTGTTTCAATATATTTATAAAAATACACTATATGGCCACGCATACGCAGTAGGTATGCGTGGTCATATAGTGTTATCACAGTAGTTAAGTACCTACTTAATTTATTAATATATGTCTTTTGCATCTACCTACTTTTTTAAGACTCACACTTTTATCGGTAGAAACATAAATATAAAATTTAAGTAGTTACATACCAAATTTTGCTACAGCCAATACATTGTATTTATCAGGGACGGAAATCGTACCATGCAGTATGATGAAAAAGACCAAAAGTAACACAATTTGTACCATTCCGTAAATGAAGTAAGTCTTCACCAGCGACGGTTTGTTCTGAAAATTATAATAATGTAGAAATAAAGCAAATTCAGATTTAAAATTAAGATCGGCAGGAGGACGGCGTAAGAGGGCTTTGATATGATTATCTAGTCTGATAAATACCAAAACGAACAGAACAAAATAAAAAAGTTATTAGACAGACTTCCACAGGCCACAACAGTAAGGAAACCGGGACACAATTGTTAAACACCGTTACCACAGTAAGTACAGATAATTATCCGTTCCGTAAAAATAGTAAAGCAGGCTTAATTCACTCGATGTACTTGCGCGCGCTAATTACCTAACGGCCGCTGGCTACTTGAGACTTGAGGTTACTTTGAGAGTTGCCGCTTGCAGCGTGGCGCGGTGGTCACCGCAGATGCCCTGGCAACGGATCGGCACTGAAACACCTCGCTTACGCTTGTTGACGGCTAGGCGTCCACCCGGCTACGGCACGGGCCGACGCGACGCCTCGCTTACGGCAAGGCGGCCTTGTTGACGTCTAGACTTGGTGTATTCCCAGTAGTCCTGCTATGGTTGTTTGATGCACAGAAGCACAAACGTGTTATTTGGTATAAATAGGTACCTAAACTTCAATTTGTGTGATTTCAATTAATTCTTCCAGGCTCCTTTATTGTTTTGATTCACTTAGGTCAGATTCTGTTTTCGTCAGAATAAATATTAGGCTTTTATTTTTCCTACGAATGAGAACTGTTTTTTTCCATCTTGGACAGAAAAATCTTTGCAGTTTTTTCAATATCTAACTTGAAATCTGTAAAATATTGGGAGAGACGAAGGGATCGGAAATTCTATACACTTACAGTAGGCGCAGCCAATCTATATGTTTGTGAAGTTAGGCTCTGTGAACAATTGCGCAGGTACTGCTGTGGGAATAAAACAGCATCAAGTAAGAGCGAGATAGAATATGCGAAGAACGCAAGCGAGTGAGCGAGGCAGTTATACAATGCTCTTCACCTTCAACATTGGGATTGCTCCTGAAAAATAGCAGTTTCCGCAGCGACTATCAGATAACTTCCGAGACACATACTTCCGCTGCGACTACTATACAGATTTACGTTTTGCCTCTTCCTTATTTCTGGTCTTCAGGGGTGCGTTCACTTACTGCGCTCGAGGACGCACAGATCACCCGCGTGATCACTCGAAATCGTTCACGTCGTCGTCGAGCGTACGCACGAGTCACCCGAAAAATAGTAGGGGGGTAGAAATATTAGTATGAAACTGACACTTAAAAGTTGTCAGTTCTATCTATATAGACGCCCAAAATCGTTCACTAACTCCGGATGATCGAGCGATATTCGCACGGGTGATTCGAGCGTAGTAAGCGAACGCACCCCTGGTATCAATGCAGAGAAAAATTGTTCACATCTGTCAAATTGACAGGTGACAAAAATCCAATAATTACAGCTGCAAATATGTCAGAAATTACATGCAATGTCAAAAATTATGGGCAATGTCAAAGTTACAGTCAATGTTAAAAATTACAACTGATTACAAAAATGATAGGCAATGTCAAACATGACTAAAATTTACAACAATGACAGGCGATGTCAAAAATGATAGGTGGTACATAAATGTAAACAATGAGAAATTAAGCAGTCTTATTTACCTTGTAGGGCAATTTATTGCTTATAGTAACTACGAATAAATCTGTAATATAGTTTCGAATGAATCTGTGTACAATGTAATTTTTGACATTGCCTGTCGTTTTTGACAACTAATGTACTAATGTAATGAATGTTTTGAAGTTTGACAGATTGACATCTGTCAAACAACATCATCTACCAATTTAACAGCTGTCATATCGATGAGATCTATCACTTTCGTAAAGAAACTACTAGTCTAGGATCAATAGTTTCAGAATTGTAACCCTTTTAAAATTGACAGCTGTCATCTATATAATCCATGTGGGAGAAACCACGGGACGCAGCTTGTAATTCATAAAAACAACTGGCATCGCGCAGTAGCCGTGGCTACTGAGTACTATTATTTATGCAGTTCCGCGGCCGCGGCGTCATTTAAGTACTATTATATTTTGTTTTGTGACCACGTGGGGATACGTACGAAATTTAGTATGACGTTTTTGCGAATGTCTATTTCTTGAAGTCTATTCATCGAGTGCTTAATCCTCGAAGGGTCGTTTCTGAGAATGGTCAAAATTGCGAAAGGTACGTTTGCTTGAGTGTTCAAAACAGCGAAGGTTCATAGCTGCGAAGGGTCGTTTGCTCGAATTTTCTAAAAACGATAACAATATGCTGTCAACATATTTTATTCCTGTTTATATCTAAAGTTGTTCCACCTGTTAGCTTTTAGATTATACGTACAAAAACAACAACAAGTACTACAGGCTTAGTGTAACAGTAAGTAGCATATATTGCTAGCAGGAGTTGACATTTTTCCAAGTCAAGACTTATTTGGTGGCAGTCAAAGCAAGGAGAACTTGTACTATGGCTAAGGGGGTGAACGGTGGTGGCAAAGTTTGCACGCGGGCAAAGCTGTTGGGCGTAGCTAGTAAAACATTAAATAAAAAAACAATTATTTAGATTGAATTAAAAGAAAAAAACCCTTAGAAAACGCATCAATACCTAAGAAAATATAGTACGAATTATGTAATAGTCTAAACAACAAATCCTGAACCTTTCAATATCTTTTGGAATACAAGATCATTATTTTCCTGTAAGGTTGTTGCAAAATCCTAATATTAATTTATGGTTTGTTTGAAGAACAAAGAGGTTGGACTAAATAAGTAATAAACTAAATATTGTTAGATTTCATGATCTAAGACCAATTTTTATTTAAGAGATTTCATCCTGATCATTGATCCTATCAAATAATTGGTGCCGTAAAAATGTAGGATGTTATTATTTCACATTTGTGCCGGTTCGATTCACGGCTGATGTAAGCAACTTTTCAAAAAGTTTTACAAACTTTTTAAAATAAGCGAATGTTTCCTTTGAGTAACATTTGCTAGCTTTAAATACTGAGGGTAGGTACTTTCCTTCCAGGTCCCGTTGGAACTTTCAATTTTTCTATATGAGTTTTACGCATTTTCAACAAATTTATGCTACAACAAATGTGTAGGTATGCTGGAACTTTCCATTCTGTGAACGAGTATTACACATTTTCAACAATATTACATACGT
The DNA here is from genome assembly GCA_946251855.1 of Alsophila aescularia. Classification (NCBI taxonomy): domain Eukaryota; kingdom Metazoa; phylum Arthropoda; class Insecta; order Lepidoptera; family Geometridae; genus Alsophila; species Alsophila aescularia. Next base: position 42,665,172 of record OX276381.1, read on the forward strand.
AGGTATGCATGAACGTCTTTTTTTTAAGTAGGTAAATAATTGGTTAGAATATTCGATCATACAACCCTTCACAGCAATAAGCCTTCGAAGCATTGACCATTCGAGCAAACGTACTTTCGCAATTTTGACCATTCGCAGAAACGACCCTTCGAGGATTATAGCATTCGATGAATATACTTCGAAGAACACATTTGCAAAAACAGCATTCGCAGATGACTATGTATCCCAACCACGTGACCGACTAACTTCACAGAGAGGCGCAGCCATGTGCGGGCCTCCGCCAGTAAAGATGAGCATCCTTAGCAATAACGGTGCGTAGCTATTGGGTCAAACGGTTATCGCTGTACTCCAATACGCGTAAGGTACAAATTGACCCGCGCTGAATAGATTTTATGTCTGTAGGTATTTAAGCGTTTTCTAAGCGAATGAGCCTTTTGTACGTAGTACTATTATTTATTCTGTGGAATAAGCTCTCGCTTGATACACAAGACATAAGTTCAATAAGGAATCAGAGATACCTCCTTGTCAAAATCGGACCAATAAGGACGACGCTATGGTGGAATATCCACATACCCACACGTTTGCTTGCTGCGTACCTAAAACGCAGTGTGCCATACCCAAAAGTGTGTTGATCACGTATAGAATTATGGTGCTATGCTGCCCAACTGTTGGGCAGCTTATAATCCTCTCTCATAGGATCCTGGCAAAGGAACTGTGAAAATCGCATTGAAATTAGTGCAGTAGTTATTGATGATTGAGTTATTAAGATGAAAAAATAGTTTTGTACTGGGGTCCCTTCAACGAGACCCCATGATGGGTCAAAATCACGAAGGCACGTTTACTCGAATGGTCAATATTGCGAAGGTTTATTGCTGCCACTAGCTGCTACCCATTTTGCATAATTATATTGTCGTTCCATTTAGCCGGAGGGCCCGTACACTAAGTTTCACCAGTCAAGAAGGGATCAAATAAAAATAAATAAATAATGCTATTGTTGTCCTCGAGTCCAAGTCACTCCTTGGTTTGACTCTTTTACCACCAAAAGTATTCAATAATTTTATTCACGAAGGGTTGATATTCTACCCTTATGTTTATCTATACTTAAACAGCAGCAGGCCTAGCACGGGGGGGTGTACATATTTTCTCCTGGGAAAGGATAAAAATCGGTGGATTATACAGCGTGAGTAGCGTTCTCTATGGTCACAAACTAAGAAGGAGATACGGGTATGGTTCAATATTGGGTTCAATACCATTGAATTTTACATAATATCTTCAATATTTTGACAAATCCAACATACTTTTAAAAATCATTCGTTCTTTTGATGTTCATTTCTGTGGTTTATAGATATATTTCCAAAAATGTTCGTGTGTACCATTGACACACCCCGGACACTTTCATAGATCTCTATACAAAAGCCGCGTTCTAACTACCAAATAGACAGAGTAGACAGTCATTATGTATACTAATATATAAGGAATATGTATACTAATACCTACGTTTTTATTTGTCCAGAAATTCAACGTGTCACGGGCATCTCGGATATACCGCCCACGCCGGAGAAATTTTCTTCCATCGTTTGCGTTTCTCGCATCAAAATATAATTATAAAATGCTCGCGACATTGTGGTTGTATGAAGATAAACTGAGCATAGTTAAGCAAAAAGCGACCAACCCTGTTTTTTGAGTAAATTAGTTATAATGCCTAAGACATAAGGTTTTATTTACTTTACGTATTCCAAAGTTAAGTTACGTACTTCCACGTTTCTTCAAAGCACATTCTGATGTCAAGATATTAAATTGTCCAATAAGATCACATGCCATTATCACCCATTTTTTATGTTAAAGCCGACCACTTTAGTAAATTATTCATAAACTCAGAGAAATTATAACCGGAGAGGCCAAGCGTATGCGTTCCCCTCTGCCGAGGTACATGACCGTTTTGATCGTGTCCGTTTATAAAAACTAGTTTTCACGATCGTTCGCCATTTCGCATTCACACCTGTAGCTATACGGAGCTCACCAAAAATGGTTTGTTGTACTGTGTTTTCTTGTAAAAGACGATCTAATTTACTACACAAATAAGGTATTAACTTCACCGTAAAATACATTTTGTTACTACAAGCTTATGACAGAATAAAGATACGTAATTTCTTACTACGGGGGCGCATAATATTAATTCTTTTTAATAGAGTGATTCATTATACTAACGAATAATAACAATTCTATTTTAATAGACTATGGATTACATTACTTTAATTTCAGTATTGAATTGAACAAGTAGCTCAAGAAAATTAATCTCTACTATTAAAAATGTGAAAGTGAGGTTGTTTGTTTTAGCTTAACAACAAATTTTTATTTAGATTGGGGGGGGGGGGTGGTTGTACGTACGGGAAGTACGTAACCAAGAAGGGGCAAAAAGAGGGCTACTGAATATCTCCTCCTTATTAGATCCGATTTCAAAGTTTTTTTTTTACTTGAATTTGAGTCATTTAAAGTTGGTCTCATAAAAATTTGGTGAATACATCAGATCTTCAGCGTGATGAGCAGAATAGCTCCTCAAAATGCAGAAAATTGTTCAAAATTGCTCGCGTAGTCTACAGCTCTCAGAGCCACTAGTTTTACATTGCGTAAACTTTATTATAAGGATAGGTATTTGCTTTTATATAATAACATTTGAATATGAAACTATTACCTGTTTTACAGATTTCCGAAATACCCTATCTTAAAAAAAATGCATCACTTTTTGTGTTTTTTTTTAAGATATGCGTTTTATCATGCGATGATTGGATTCCTACAAGAACAAGTGCTATTTGCTCCGACAATTTCGGCCCTTCAAGTTTTGCATTAGTTTTATTGTTCCGCGCGGACGGGAAAGCTAGTACTGAATAATATCGTTTTATTGATATTAGGGATACCTATTACGTGGTATTAGTCAAATATTAGTTATGTTTTTAATATTGGTTTCATTGCGTAGTGAATGAATACTATCACTACGCAATATAGATATAACATAGAAGATTTTCGATACTCGCAGGGATTGGCACGTACCTATCATCTTCCTATTCTTAAGTGAAACGGTGATACTTTCCCTTCATACTTTAACAGATTTAGGACTTTCAACGACGAAATCATTGGCTCCTTATCTGATTCTTTGGCTTCGCTAGAACCAATGCCGTCCCCAGAACCAACGCCGTCTTCAGAATCAATGCCGTCCCCAGAACCAACGCCATTTGCAGAATCAATGCCGTCTTCATAACCAATGCCGTCGTCAGCATCGCAATTGCTACTTTTTAGTAATTTTTATTTAGTTTGTTTGCCATGTTTCCAAATTCGCCGATATTTGCACGACTTGTCTCGTAAAAAAACTTAGCTTAGATTTGGAATAAATAAAATAAAACGTATCCTCTTCTTGTCATATAAGGGGTTTCCTTCAGACAGTTACGTAGTTATAAACTTGATTAAGTCATATCATAACATTATAGAAAATATTATGCTTAATGATGATTTATTTTTATATTATTTCACCTCGAAAGAGAAAACTTAAAAAACAACTAAAACTTAAAAGTAAAAAGATGAAGCAATTACATACAAAACCCAGATATTTAAAGAAGATTGTAAATGATTTACAGGATATTTTGAACAATTTATGTGAAAAGTCTTTAATAGATATGGAAGCACGTAGAAGCCAAACAATCAATAAAAAACGACTTCACGTCTGAACGCACTTTGAAGAAATGTAGTGTAATGTACTGTAGAGGTAATTTTGTTCCTGGAATAACATATAAATTACTTTCAAGCCAAAGAAATAATCACACGGGCAAAGTCACGGGCACAGCTAGTAGATAAAATAACAACATTTAACAATCCAAATTTCGATCATTAAGTATGATACTTCCTTTTCTTATATAATATAAATTATATTATTAATAATAATATTCCTATCCGTCCAAAGGTTGCCTGTAAGAAATTGCAAATAGCGATAAGGCCGCCTATTGTATAACATTAGATTTCATGTATCATTACTGTTATGTTGTTTTTTTATTGTAATGTGTTCAATAAAGAGTTATTGTATTGTATAAGTTAATAAGATAAGTCCTTTTATCGTTCTTTTACACCCCATCTCTAGTTTTTGCGCTAGTGTGTAACTAAACAATACTGTGACAACAGTAATTTGTTATTTGTGTGATTGTTTTTGTGTTTGTGTGCAGCATATATGCGCGTGTGCGTTTATAAAGGCGCCTCGACTTCCCGCAAGAGTGTGCGTGAGTAAGTAAATGTGTGCTGTACATGTTTACCTCGCCTCCCTCGAAAACTGGCAGAAACATTTAGAATTTGCGCTTGGGAACTCTTGTTATAATTTCTCTGAGTTCATAAAAGAGGAAATTGTGGTAAGCAGAATCCGACTATCGCAGTTGGTCTGGCTTCTGCAAATTTTATTTATAATGAATTAGTTCCCCTCTTTTTATTTTCAGAAGCCGACCATAGCAATGGTCTAGTTTAGCAAAAATATTTTTGGCGTATTATACTATTTTTGCATGATAAGATTTTGTCCATGTTTTGATCTCGTGTAGCATCACACAGGGGGCAGGGCTATGGAAACAACTCATGCAAGCATAACAGTCCCTTGAGTCGTTCTAGGTTTATTTTATACGGTTATTACAATTTGCCGAATAACACCATTGATTTGGCTTTGCATATCTCTCGGTTGTTGTCCAAACCTCAATAAGCTGAAGGAGACCATTTTTACGGAGGCGTTATGCAAAAAACTAAATTATGAATTGTTGCAAAAAGCAGAAAACGACTACGTGTTTAACTCAAAAGTTTATTAACAATACTAATCAATTTGCCAGTTATAAATAACCCATTTTGTAGCCTTTGAAGTATCTTTTGATATCAGTATAACATTTAAATCAATTATGAGCTGTACATAAAAAAGCAACGAGACACCTTCAAGAGACGGTAATATATATTCCCTGTCTTATGTTAAACGGAGAGTATTTTAATCTATGTTTTTCGAGTCTATGCTTTTAAGCGGGAGTAGCATGGGAGTAGCGGGGGAGTAGCAGCACCAATGGCGAAGGAAATGTCTAATATGAGCGGCACTTATTGTCTATGACAAACGTCAATAGATAGTAGATACATTTTCTCCTCTGACTTTATCCCTTTCCTCGATTGCCGTGCTATACGTACAAAGAAGATAATTTAAGAAAAATTGACACGAGGTCTGTAATGAGCTACAGAATAAGTTAATAAAGTTTTTAAACAAGAAGCAAATGTAGATTAAAAAACTAAACGAAAAATCATTTGTTTTTTGTATGCACTTTTTTAAGATTTAATTATCATCGAGTTGTGAGCTACCCTGAAAGTTTCAGCTAGATAGCTAATCGGGAAGTGCTCGTTTGAGTTGCAAGATTCCATACAGAACGACAGACAAACCAGAAAGTGACTTAATAAAAACGTAAAATCATGTCTGTGTGTCTGGATGTTTGTTCGCGTACCACGTACAAACTTCTGCACGGATTGTATGGTTTTTGCTGTTGGATAGCTTAGGATATGGCATAAAATCAGATGTATTTCATATCCCGATCCGAAGAGAAGAAGCAGAGCGATCTTTAAAAATATTTTTGAGGGCTGAAGGAATTTTGATCTAATTTGGTATGTTAGTAGTCCTGGAATAACACTTAGGGTACTTTTAACCCAGAGAAATGACCATGTGGATAAAGCTGCGGGCACAGCTAGTATCTAAATATATTATGTTGAACTTTTACCTGGGTTATTCCGACAAGCAGCAGTACCGAACAATCAGCGCAGGGTTGTCCAGGATTTCCACGGAAATCCTATAATCCTTTTGATAATTATAAAACATCAAGCGAATCAAAAAAGTCATAGCTGCAATACTGCAACCGATGGTGCCAGCCGCTGAAATTACCTGAAAATAAAACAAATGTAGGGTGTATGGGAGTGTCCCTAGGGTTATTATTTTAATTTTATTACGGAATAAGTAATCGGGTGTGATGATTCTTTGGCATTGTGATGAAACTACTTATTATTTCGTTGCAATGGAATAGTCCTCGCCACACCCAGCCACCTGTCAGGGCGGCGTGAGCGACGAGTTCTTTGCTACTCGTATGTTATGTGACTAAATAGAAATTTTGTGGTATCTGAGTTAAGACTATGATGCTAAGCAAGTTTTGTCGTATTTGGTGTCATGTATTAACTGCTGTATTTGCGGCCCCCAAAAATGTGAAATTTTCATGAAGCAACACAAAACGTAGAAATTAGTTTATGGAACTTGAATTACACAAGTTGGGTTTTGGTGAGAAAGTAACTATGTCCTTGAATGTCATAAAGGTAAAAACAGTAAATAAATGGATCCTATAGGTCCTTATTTCCGAATTATCAATAATTAGTAGTATGTTGGAGATTATTAGGTATTACGGAGAAATAAGATAATCACAGTATTAAAAAAAAATAGATTTTGGACTCTTAAGAGACTAATAACGATGCTACTACGTATTAACAATATACTTTTTAGACAAATCCCTATTAGAACCCGTTAGTCTGTTGTATTTTATAGGTACATCCGTACCAATATATAAAAGTGAAACGTTGTCTGTTTTTTTGTTTGGAGAGCTTTCACGCGATTACGACTGGACGGATTTTGAACATTTTCATCCCGAATAATTGTAAGGTTTCACGAGAAAACTGGAAATACTGGAAAAAAATGATTACTTGCTGTAAGAAACGGTTGCCATGGAAACGAATTAATAAGTATGTCAAAAAAAACATCAAGAGCATTGGTGCTATATCTACTTTTGCATTGGTTTTTAATATTCTAGAAGAACATAGGATGCTTTTTTTCGCGATAAACAGTAGTCCGCGCGGACGAAGTCGTGGGCGGTAAATCTAGTAGACTAATATATGGTATGTAATCTAAAGTGATCTACAGTATCTACGACACTAAAACCATACACTAGGTATACTCACAGCAGATATATATCCAAAACCGAATAAAAACAAACATTTGTCACCGCAGCACATGGTGGCTCTGTAACAGGTGTTCATAAGTTAATTTCCTAACAAACAATATCATATTATATTGCCTATGTATATATGTTTATTTCAAATTTACTAAAGTCATTCTGTCTGTTTTAACTGTGACGCACCGACGCGGCGTGGTACGTCAGGGTGCATCTTCATGAATAATAATTGTTGCAGAAGCTTTTACAAAAACCAGAGATAATGGCTTTTCAAATAATAGATCTCTAATTATTATGTTCAATATCATTTTTATTTTCTATCAACTTTATATTTATTATACACCTCAAATATCTTGCATATACTGAAAAAAAAAAATGTATACTGAAGTAAAGTATGAAAAAAAAGAAAGAAAATCCTAAAGGAGATGTTTAGAAATGGTACTTTATTCCGAGAAAATTCCACCAATTCCAATTTCCTAAGCAAAAGAGAAAATATTTTCTTAGATATAAAGTTGAACAAAGGTTTTAATATTTTCCATTCTATTGATTGAGTGCGTTTTTCGTGCACTGGGAATAAAATAAAACAGATTTCTATATGTTATGTGTTTTGTTATTTCAATTATTATATTATACCATGTGAAATAAATAATAATAAAATATAGGAGCCTAATAACATTCAATCCCTATTCTGCGGAAACCCTTTAATTTATCGGGATGAAAAGTATCCAATGTCCTACCTCGTAGTATGAACTCAAATCTTGCCAAGTTTTATTTGAATTCATTCAGTAGTTTCGACAAGATGCACGTCCAAGATACAGACAGACAGACAGACGGACAGACAGACAACAGAAAAAAAAGAAAAAAAACAGGTTTGGCTTCAGTACGAATATAGAACAGCCTCCAAAAAAATGACAAAATATCTTCACTGTACAGCATTTGGACACCTATCCCGCAGGAACCCTTTATTTTTCCGGGATAAAAAGTATTTTCAATTTTCACACATCATATAAACTATGACTCTGCCAAGGTGCATTAAAATCCGTCCATTAGTTTCAGAGTGGTAATTGTTTTTCAAATAACTTTCAACCCCTATCCTGCGGGAACAGTTTAATTTTTCGGGATGAAAAGTATCCTATGCCCTATCTCGTAGTATGAACTCAAATCATATCAAGTTTCATTTAAATTCATTCAGTAGTTTTGGCGTGATGCCTAGCCAAGATACAGACAGACAGACAGACAAAAATGAAAAAAAAATATTTGGCTTCAGTATGGAAAACAGAAAACCCTCCAAAAAAAATTTACTAAATATCTTCAATGTACAGAATTGGCCTGTTACAGTTTTATTAGAAGTATATATGAATATATGGATATTACTGTTCGATTTTCTAACGGTGAATGTAACTACGTTCTTAGTAGATACTAGTCTTATCTAGTCCATCCATACCAATATATAAAATTGAAAACGTTGTCTGTTTGTTTGTTTGATTGATTGCTTTCACGCGATTACGGCTGGACGAATTTTGATGAAATTTGGAATAGAGATAGCTTATGCCATGGAATAAAATATACGATACTTTTTATCCCGGAAAATTGAAAGTTTCCATGGGGAAACTGAAAAATGTTGATTACTCGCTGTAAGGAACGAATGCCATGGAAATGAAATAACAAGTCTGTCAAAAAACATCAAGAGCATTGGTGCTATACCTACTTTTGCATTGGTTTTTAATATCCCAGAAGAACATAGGATGCTTTTTCCCGCGATAAACTGTAGTCCGCGCGGACGAAGTCGCGGTCGGTAAAGCTAGATTTGAATAAAAATAATTAAGAAAATTATGTTTTATTTAAATAAATCCAAAGCAGATAAGCACAGATATTACTTACATTAAAAATACGAATTTTGATAAATCTCACTTGAGATTAGGAAGACGGGGAAGGGGTCTTAGCCAAATTTCACGACATCTCACTGACAGATGTCAGATGATTATTCGATGATTATTCGAACCCCCACTTCGAGATCGAAGTGGGGGTTCGAATAGTCGTCAAAATCTCCTGACGTAATTAATGTACGCTCCATTAACAGCACAGACACGAGATGTTGTATACGCATTTAATTGTGATAGCCCGTTCTAAGTTTCATCATGACACGGCTACTGCATAAAAGCCTCTTTTCCTTAAAACGTTTTTTAACTAACTTATTTTAGTTTTTAATTGCAAGGAGTTCTACAAAATACAATTCTAATTATTTTTATAGTCAATTATAATAGGCATACCTACCTAAGTACCTACTATGATAAAACTGAATCATAATATTTATTCTATGATAATAGTAGGAAAATAAATAGTAAGTAGAGTATGTATTTAATCAAATCAAATTTAGTTTATAATGCGATAATGTTTGATAGTTTCTATGATTAAACTTGTCATAGTACATGTTGGTTGGCGTTGACTGTAATCAGACCAGTAGATGATTTTAAACTTCGGGAGTGTGAGTACCGACACAAAATAATATGTCTCGATTTACATGGCACAACATTCGTTGTAAATTATACTTACTATTCCTAGTATTTAAATGAGAAAAAGAGACGTTCCACAAAAATTTAAAGAGCTTGGCTGGAAGTATTGATGCATCCATCTTCGTTTAGCGACGACCTTGAAACCGTATACTTCCACCACGTTCAGTCAATTCAGAACTATTTGAGTGGCTTCAGTTTGAGTCCCGAAATCAGCAAAAAACACGAATAGCAAAACGTTGAGAACGACGTAATTAAACAAGTTTATGCAAACCAAAAAATACTGCGGATAGAAAAGTATACTATCTAAAAAAATAACCGAACAGAACTTTCAGGAATGGCTTGGTAACCTTGAAAAAAAAAACACGAACTACCACATGAAAATAACTTGTTGCATCTCAGTTTTCGTTATTTTCAGCGACAGCAGGTTTTTTTTTGCATTATAAAATAGCTAACATAATAAACAAAACAAATATCATTTTTTATTGAGTTTTATATATTGAGATATCGATAGAATTGCACAAAATTTATCTAAAATCGTCTCCCGAGCTGCATCACCTCTCCCACTCACACTGCACCTGGACGAGCAGGACAAACATTTGAGAGGATACCCCGCCTTAAGAGAGGAATGTCAAAATTACTAGTCGCAAAAAATCCTAAAAGTTCTACAGCAACGGGATCGTGTCTGCATACAAAATAGCAACAAGTTATCGAGCAAAACGGCATATAAATATATTTTAAGGTATCTCTTAACCTGTCGGCTATCGGTATTCTGTACTTAACCAAATAAAACTAAAAAAAAAACGATTAAAAGTTTTCCCTCGACCTTATTTTTAAACTATTTAAGGCCATTTAGATCTTAAATAGTTTAAAAATCTGAACAACAGAACAATAATTTAACCTAAAGATATAGGTATAAAATTAATTTCTTTAGTATAAAAAAGCACACATCGAAAAACAATTTATCTATACTTATAATAAAGCAATAAGTACAAAAAGTCTGTTCAAAGAAGATAATTAAAAAAGACAAATATTAATCGGGGAACAATTATATAACATTTTTAAAAATCGTGTCTGTCTGTTTGGTTGTCTGTATGTTTGTTCGCGCATCACGCTATAATGGACCGATTGCGATGACGATGATTCACTGTTGGATAGATTATGGTTTGACTTAAAAACTGGGGTACTTGATATCTCAATCCAATGAGTAGAAACCAAGCAATCGATAAAAATAATTTTGAAGTAATTTTGATCAAATGTTGGTATATTGGTATTTTAGGTATTTGTTTATAGAGTACTTTTAACCTACACAAATGACCACGCGTGCGAAGCCGCGGGCTTAAGCTAGTATAATATAAAGTTCTTACCAAAGTACTGAGCAAGATCTTCGGACGTTTTTTTATATCAAAGTAACAAACGGACGATTGTACTGGTCACGTCTGGACTACGAGACGAGCTCAACAAATGTGTACTGCCCAATAAGCCATCAATGATTTTAGCATGCCACTTTCCCTGATACCCTGATCCCCATCACCGGATTTGTGGACAATAATATTTGGATGGGAATATTAATTTATTATTATTTTATTAATTAACTAGCTGTACCCGCGACTTTGCAAGCGTGGTCATTTCATATGAAAGTAGCCCACGCGTGTTATTCTAGGACCAAAAGTACCTAATAAAGTACAATATTACATTTCTTTAAAATTCGTTCAGCGTTTTTCAGTTCAGCTTTTTATCGATTGCTCGGCATCTGTCTCCCACTTTCCTGACTCGATGTTGAACGAGATTATCTCACTTATGGTACAGTATTTAAAACGGAGCACAGCTCTACCAACGTCACGCTTTGCGTGAGCCACGGCGCTCAGTAAGATTCGTTTAGTAGGTAGTCAAGAGGTCTCCATACGTTGAACATACCCCAGCCACCTTAGCAGCCTCTGCTTGAGCATAGCAGTGAAGCTGGATAGATAGATATCTTCGAGAACACTCTCGTTGGTGATTTTGTCTCTCGACAAAAGGCCAAGATATTGTAGAGACAGCGCATATGGTAGCAGAACGGTTCAATAGTGCTACTTAGAATCCAACGAAATCAGGTTAAATCTTAGGCTCCGCACCAATGACTTTTCTAAGTTATGTGCGGTTTTCCATCACTCCGTGCTTCGAGGGCACGTTAAGCCGTCGGTCCTGGCTGTTATTGATTTAATAGCAGTCGTAAAGCCATGTCAGAGGCCCTCGGGACACCAGACGCTAGCACTACCTCATATGACCATATAGAACAAACAAGCTCATATAGAAAGCTTAAGCTGCCGGTCCTGCTTTACATACGAGGTCCAAAATAGAACAGAGTTCTTATTCGCTATGACCATTCACGCAAGTAACGCGCCGCGTTAAGATATCTTCGTGGAATCGTACGGCAATAGCTGTACTGATGTCACACGTTTTTAGCAGGGAATTTTATGTGGCATAGTGAATCAGCGCCCAGTTTGGACTAACCCCACGTTTCAGCCCCGTACAAGACAATGCTAAGGACGCAAGTCTGATATGTAATACAAGGATTTTGGTATTGACAGTTAAATTCTTGTTGTCCCATACTCTTGTACGAAGCTATCCATGGATTTTAACCTCCTCTCTAAATAATAGGTTATTCGTCAGTTTTGATCCCATTAGATAACGAAACATATCGACAACTTCCAGAAGCGTGCCAGGCTCAAATGGCTGAACGGATTTTGATGAGGATTTTGATGAAATTTGGATTGGGGATAGCTTATTCCATGAAATAATACATTGGATACTTCTCATCATCATCATTATACTTCACTCTCAAACGGATGAACGGATTTTGGTGAAATTTGGATTGGAGATAGCTTCTACCCTAGAATAACAAATAGAATACTTTCATCGTCATCATCATTATCGTCATACTTCACTCTCAAAAGGCTGAACGGATTTTGATGAAACTTGAAATGGAGATAGCTTTTACCCTAGGCTGGAATGACACATAGAATACTTTCATCATCATACTTCACTCTCAAACGGCTGAACGAATATTGATGAAGTTTGAAATGGAGAAAGCTTAAACCCTGGAATAGCACAGGATACTTTTCATCATCATCACCATCATACTTCACTCTCAAACGGTTGAGTGATTATGATGAAATTTAGAATAAAGATAGCTTATACCCTGGAATAACATAGGATACTTTTCATCATCATCACCATCATACTTCACTCTCAAACGGTTGAGTGATTATGATGAAATTTAGAATAAAGATAGCTTATACCCTGGAATAACACAGGATACTTTTCATCATCATCACCATCATACTTCACTCTCAAACGGTTGAGTGATTATGATGAAATTTAGAATAAAGATAGCTTATACCCTGGAATAACACAGGATACTTTTCATCATCATCACCATCATACTTCACTCTCAAACGGTTGAGTGATTATGATGAAATTTAGAATAAAGATAGCTTATACCCTGGAATAACACAGGATACTTTTCATCATCATCACCATCATACTTCACTCTCAAACGGTTGAGTGATTATGATGAAATTTAGAATAAAGATAGCTTATACCCTGGAATAACACAGGATACTTTTCATCATCATCACCATCATACTTCACTCTCAAACGGTTGAGTGATTATGATGAAATTTAGAATAAAGATAGCTTATACCCTGGAATAACATAGGATACTTTTCATCATCATCACCATCATACTTCACTCTCAAACGGTTGAGTGATTATGATGAAATTTAGAATAAAGATAGCTTATACCCTGGAATAACATAGGATACTTTTCATCATCATCACCATCATACTTCACTCTCAAACGGTTGAGTGATTATGATGAAATTTAGAATAAAGATAGCTTATACCCTGGAATAACATAGGATACTTTTCATCATCATCACCATCATACTTCACTCTCAAACGGTTGAGTGATTATGATGAAATTTAGAATAAAGATAGCTTATACCCTGGAATAACACAGGATACTTTTCATCATCATCACCATCATACTTCACTCTCAAACGGTTGAGTGATTATGATGAAATTTAGAATAAAGATAGCTTATACCCTGGAATAACATAGGATACTTTTCATCATCATCACCATCATACTTCACTCTCAAACGGTTGAGTGATTATGATGAAATTTAGAATAAAGATAGCTTATACCCTGGAATAACACAGGATACTTTTCATCATCATCACCATCATACTTCACTCTCAAACGGTTGAGTGATTATGATGAAATTTAGAATAAAGATAGCTTATACCCTGGAATAACATAGGATACTTTTCATCATCATCACCATCATACTTCACTCTCAAACGGTTGAGTGATTATGATGAAATTTAGAATAAAGATAGCTTATACCCTGGAATAACACAGGATACTTTTCATCATCATCACCATCATACTTCACTCTCAAACGGTTGAGTGATTATGATGAAATTTAGAATAAAGATAGCTTATACCCTGGAATAACATAGGATACTTTTCATCATCATCACCATCATACTTCACTCTCAAACGGTTGAGTGATTATGATGAAATTTAGAATAAAGATAGCTTATACCCTGGAATAACACAGGATACTTTTCATCATCATCACCATCATACTTCACTCTCAAACGGTTGAGTGATTATGATGAAATTTAGAATAAAGATAGCTTATACCCTGGAATAACACAGGATACTTTTCATCATCATCACCATCATACTTCACTCTCAAACGGTTGAGTGATTATGATGAAATTTAGAATAAAGATAGCTTATACCCTGGAATAACACAGGATACTTTTCATCATCATCACCATCATACTTCACTCTCAAACGGTTGAGTGATTATGATGAAATTTAGAATAAAGATAGCTTATACCCTGGAATAACACAGGATACTTTTCATCATCATCACCATCATACTTCACTCTCAAACGGTTGAGTGATTATGATGAAATTTAGAATAAAGATAGCTTATACCCTGGAATAACACAGGATACTTTTCATCATCATCACCATCATACTTCACTCTCAAACGGTTGAGTGATTATGATGAAATTTAGAATAAAGATAGCTTATACCCTGGAATAACACAGGATACTTTTCATCATCATCACCATCATACTTCACTCTCAAACGGTTGAGTGATTATGATGAAATTTAGAATAAAGATAGCTTATACCCTGGAATAACACAGGATACTTTTCATCATCATCACCATCATACTTCACTCTCAAACGGTTGAGTGATTATGATGAAATTTAGAATAAAGATAGCTTATACCCTGGAATAACACAGGAAACTTTTCATCATCATCACCATCATACTTCACTCTCAAACGGTTGAGTGATTATGATGAAATTTAGAATAAAGATAGCTTATACCCTGGAATAACACAGGATACTTTTCATCATCATCACCATCATACTTCACTCTCAAACGGTTGAGTGATTATGATGAAATTTAGAATAAAGATAGCTTATACCCTGGAATAACACAGGATACTTTTCATCATCATCACCATCATACTTCACTCTCAAACGGTTGAGTGATTATGATGAAATTTAGAATAAAGACAGCTTATACCCTGGAATAACACAGGATACTTTTCATCATCATCACCATCATACTTCACTATCAAACGGTTGAGTGATTATGATGAAATTTAGAATAAAGATAGCTTATACCCTGGAATAACACAGGATACTTTTCATCATCATCACCATCATACTTCACTCTCAAACGGTTGAGTGATTATGATGAAATTTAGAATAAAGATAGCTTATACCCTGGAATAACACAGGATACTTTTCATCATCATCACCATCATACTTCACTCTCAAACGGTTGAGTGATTATGATGAAATTTAGAATAAAGATAGCTTAAACCCTGGAATAACACAGGATACTTTTCATCATCATCACCATCATACTTCACTCTCAAACGGTTGAGTGATTATGATGAAATTTAGAATAAAGATAGCTTATACCCTGGAATAACACAGGATACTTTTCATCATCATCACCATCATACTTCACTCTCAAACGGTTGAGTGATTATGATGAAATTTAGAATAAAGATAGCTTATACCCTGGAATAACACAGGATACTTTTCATCATCATCACCATCATACTTCACTCTCAAACGGTTGAGTGATTATGATGAAATTTAGAATAAAGATAGCTTATACCCTGGAATAACACAGGATACTTTTCATCATCATCACCATCATACTTCACTCTCAAACGGTTGAGTGATTATGATGAAATTTAGAATAAAGATAGCTTATACCCTGGAATAACACAGGATACTTTTCATCATCATCACCATCATACTTCACTATCAAACGGTTGAGTGATTATGATGAAATTTAGAATAAAGATAGCTTAAACCCTGGAATAACACAGGATACTTTTCATCATCATCACCATCATACTTCACTCTCAAACGGTTGAGTGATTATGATGAAATTTAGAATAAAGATAGCTTATACCCTGGAATAACACAGGATACTTTTCATCATCATCACCATCATACTTCACTCTCAAACGGTTGAGTGATTATGATGAAATTTAGAATAAAGATAGCTTATACCCTGGAATAACATAGGATACTTTTCATCATCATCACCATCATACTTCACTCTCAAACGGTTGAGTGATTATGATGAAATTTAGAATAAAGATAGCTTATACCCTGGAATAACACAGGATACTTTTCATCATCATCACCATCATACTTCACTCTCAAACGGTTGAGTGATTATGATGAAATTTAGAATAAAGATAGCTTATACCCTGGAATAACACAGGATACTTTTCATCATCATCACCATCATACTTCACTCTCAAACGGTTGAGTGATTATGATGAAATTTAGAATAAAGATAGCTTATACCCTGGAATAACATAGGATACTTTTCATCATCATCACCATCATACTTCACTCTCAAACGGTTGAGTGATTATGATGAAATTTAGAATAAAGATAGCTTATACCCTGGAATAACACAGGATACTTTTCATCATCATCACCATCATACTTCACTCTCAAACGGTTGAGTGATTATGATGAAATTTAGAATAAAGATAGCTTATACCCTGGAATAACACAGGATACTTTTCATCATCATCATCCCACACGCGGGTGACACCGCGGGGCGCAGCTAGTATATTTATGAAAATAAAATTAAAAACTTAAACCCAGGGTACCACCGGCAGCGGAGCAAGGCCCAATCTACCGGTAGCTATAGAGCTGCAGAGTGAGGATCCTCCTGGCTTTGCGCGCAGGGTCAAGGAGTACTGCCTTCTGAACCTAACCCATTCCACCCATCTAGCGAGAGCCTCAATCTTGAATTCGATCGTCGAGTCAAAATCCTACAGGCGGTCACCTCGTGAGCCAAGTCAAGGTACTTGCCGAGGTTGTCTTTCTCGGCCTTCACGAGGTTCTTGTTATGTGGGATGGTTGTGATGTCAACAAGTACTGCCCAGCATTGGGACCTCTTTATCATTAAGATATCGATATCAGGCTTCACGGCGACAATATAGTCCTGTCCGTGATGATTGAGCGATCCCATCTTAAAAGACCCTTTAATATTCTATTAGTCGCTTGACTGCCATTTTGAATTCAAATTGACGAACAGCGTGGGCGTCTATCTAAGAAACTAGTACATTTACGAACCGGAAATCTGTTTAAGATAATCACTGATTCTGATTTGCAATATTCTGAGTAAGAAGTAATTGCATAGATAAACTAGTTATCTACATCAAAGTCCAGAAATAACAAATAACAACGAATAACAATAAATAAAAGAATGTATTGGTTGCTTCAAAGACACTTGCTGTCAATTCACAACAAACTGTTGTTATATAAGCAACTCCTAATGCCAGTTTGGACTTATGGTATACAGCTGTGGGGCTGCACCAAACAAAGCAATACATTAGTTATACAACGATTCCAGGATAAGGTACTGCGGGAAATTGAAAATTCTCCTTGGTACATGAGAAACGACGATCTCCATCGGGACCTCATAGTAGAGTTTGTCGACAAAGTCATTCAAAAATACGCTGAAGCTCACGAAAATAGACTTCACCATCATCTCTCATGTGAATTTCGAGGCAATCCAGCTTCTCGACCACACTGAAATAGTGAGAAGACTTAAACGACTAGAACCGTTCGAGTTAGTGTAGTGTTTAGTGTCAGTAATTTTAGTGTAAAGTGTACTAATGGAAGTGCTATCGATAACAAGTGAACAAGTGTCTTCATCATAGGGCTTCCAATCCCGCAGCCTATCTTCAATATCGGTATTTGCGGGTTGCGGGACTGAAATTTGCAATCCAGCGGGATCCCGGTATTTGCAAGATCCCGCATACATACATACGCATACTCTAGATGATTAGTTTTCAAATGTACGTGTAACCCTTGCGTCGAACTAGCAGTGGTTATGATAATAGTTTGAATTTTTCTGTTCAGTCGTCATTGGATTTGAGATAATGGTCCCAAACAAAATTGAAAAACCAGCAACTACATACATTTTACTGAACTTGTCACATTTATATTTAATTATAATACCATTACAGCAATAAATTTGATGGAAATAGGAAAAAAACAATAATTTAACGCAGATGAAGTATGTCAACTGTCAAATTGATTGACAAATTACATTCGCTTACTTCGCACACCACTCCCGCTCCCTACAGCCAGTTAGTACTAAAGAGATCGCGCTCGCGAATGCTCGTGTACATGCTTCTCTTCAGTCCCGCAAATCTCGCGGGATCCCGCGCCCGTAATCCCGCAACACACGGGACTGGAAAATGACGCGGAATTCCTGAATACCGAGGTATTGTGGGATTAGAAGCCCTACTTCATCATAATAGAGACAATTGTTTTTAAACACATTCTTAGATAAGACAATTTTAAGTTAAAATAAAAAACAAAGACAAAGTTTAAATTAAAATAAAATGCCTTATTCAAGACTATATTGTAATATCTACAGGGAAAATCATTATGATGAAAACTAGAAAATGAAAAGAAATATATATATATATATATATATATATATATATATATATATATATATATATATATATATATATATATAGTTCATCTTAATGATTTTCCCTGTTGATACTCGTATTACAATCTAGATGGCCCTGTATTGGTATTACCTCAGAATAAATATTACACGCTGTCACCTTAGAACACGAACAGTCATTTCACTTTTCTAAACTACATTATTTGATTGCAAGTATGTACATACATAGACTGTTTTACTATTCGAAAGCTACAATATAGCTTTCGAATAGTAAAACAGTCTATGTATGTACGTAAATATCCATGTAATATGATACATATTTATATTCTGTAAGATAAGTATCTGTACTGTCTTTCTACAATGCGAACTTTGAAGCAAAATCAGGAGAGAAGATAAGGTGTTTAGCAAAATCGAAAACGTTGCCTTATATGCCTAACTTTGGGATTAAAACTTCATTTAAAAGTAAGTAATCAAGATTTTTTAATTAAAATAATGTTATTGACAATTAAATGCATACGACTTGTATCAACTTACACTATACGTAGGTACTTAGATACATAAAGTACTACTTATTCTATAAAGTACTAGTTACTTAATGTACTAATAATTTTTAAACTAGGGATAAAACGGGGAGTGTGAAAAATCCGCTGAGAGAAGCGCGGTCGGCGCAGCGCCCTTGGTATGTGGGGTTGCCCACGCCACGTAGGGACGTGAGCAGCCCCCCTAATCCAATGCGATAGTTATATGATTACTTGTATACCTAGTACACAATTATTATCTCGTGTTATGTACTCGTATACTGGTTGTGAGATTTGTGAGAAGTGTTAACGCGGGGGGAGTCGGGGGAGTCATAACGGACCCTTGATCACTCCAAGCCACTATCACCACAGTACATAAATAGTCTTTAAGCACTATATAATGTACGGTACAAACAAAAATACGTCGTACATAAATACTACCTATTTTTGTTTAAAATTTGCAACTGCAGACTACAACTATCTATTTCATAATAAAAAGGGCAACTTAATAGGTATGCCATTACAGACCTATAAGGTCATACACAACAATATAATAAAACAGTCTTATCAAATACCATTACAAATGTAATCATATTTTTTATGATTTCTAACATTGTAAATGTTTTTTTACCATAGTTTTATTTCCAAATAAAATGTGTGTTTTCTTTAACTAGTATAAGTTCACTAAAGAACTTGTTAACGTATCGTATTGTACTGGTAGATAACTTATTCTAACTCTTACGTGCAATATACTTAATTAATCTAAAAATATATCGGAGACATTTTTAAATCGGTGGTTGTCAATTTTATTTCATGAGAACCTAACATACACTTGAAAGTGTATACAATACATTCATTATAGGTATACATTGTTCCAATATAGAGAGAAAAATATATATATTTGCGATTAGCAATCTTAATGCATTCACACAAAGCTCAATTTCTATCACAAAGTTCCGAAATTTTTGCAATGGCTGTTTATTTGATAATGAATCTTATTCTCAATAGGGTTAAGTTAAGATTTGTAATACACAATACGGTGAAATTCTCTTTGCATTTGGAAAAGATATATTATACGTGGAAACGTATAAAAAAAAGATAATGTGCAATGGTGAATAAAAAACGAGTTGAAAATGTCGTTAGATGCGGGAATCATACCTACCTAAAAAAGTGCCCATTTCAGTAGAAAAAAGTGTTCGACTACCACGTTTTATCAGGTAAAGCCGCGGGGCCGCAGCAAGTATGTTTATATTTTCGTGCTACCTAGTTCACAGAGCTGCATAACCTATGAACAAAATGTAAGAAATAAATTAGCAAAAAGTTTTTTAACTTAAGGTGGATGGTCCACGACAAGAGTTTCACTAGATGGCGCTACATGACAATATGTGCATAATTATTATTTTTTGGCTTTTAATTGCAATCAGTTCCGATTTAAAACTTTATTGGCGGCTATATTAACGTGTAATGATTATATTTAATCTTAAGTTTTAATTGTAAATCTAATATTTTAACCGTATTCGTTTCTTATAAATTTGGGTTCAGATCTTGAGTCAAGTCTTAAACCCGAATTTTTAGGAATTGAGTATGGTTGAAATATTAGTAAGACAATGAAAACTATAGATCAAACAATAACGTCGTATAGTGTTTTAACCGCGAATAAAGTTTTAAATCTAACCTGATTGCAATTTAAGGCCCAAAGAAATAAATTAAGCTAATATTTTCATTAACGCCATCTAGTGAAACTTATATCATGGACACCTTAAGTTAGGTATTTAAGGTGTTTTTTTTATTTATAACTTTTATGAGTGGAAGTGTAAATTAGATTATATCAATACATGTACTCGCTGCTAGCTTAATTTGGGTAAGTACTTCGTAAGTTTTATGTTAAATTTACATGAACAACATCTTGCGGATTTACGAACGCGTTTTCTCGGATCATCGGCTGATACGTCAGAAAAGTCATGTAGAGGCACATCGTGTAGATACCTGAAACAAATAAAATTGATCACTTTAATGTAAATCAATCTATCTTTAATGTGTAACTATGCAAACGTTAATAGGTACATCCAAATTTAAAAGTACATAAACATAACAATGTTATCTTAATATTGATTTTCATATCCGTAAATGTATTTTTAATGCAATATATGTATTAAAAGCAAACTATAAAATAAACTCGAATCTAGGCTAGGTACCACGAGGAGCAGGTCCCAAACTACTGGGCGCTTATTCACTATGCGGCATGAAATTCCTTACCGAAAGCGTGTGACGTCAGTACGGCAACTGCCGTACGATTCCACGCAAATATCTTAACGCGGCGCGTAACGTGTCTTATTGGCAATTGAGAATAATGGCCCTGATGTTTAGACTGGCAGAGTTAGAAACCTCCTATAACGCGCACTGTCAATGAGTAACTGCCTTCTGTATCAGACCCTTAATCCAAGCCTCTAGGGATAGCCTCTTTACTATGTTGGTCTAGGCTCTTTGCTATAAGGGCTTTCGCCGAAACAACTATCGGGGCAATGATCGTTGACTCACATCCCACATGGCGGTTACTTCGTGAGCCAAGTCTTGTCATGATCAAGGTCCTTACTGAGCTGATCCTTCTCGGCCTGCATGAGAATGTCGTCATTGATTAATTTCGCTTTATTTATTTTACATTTCGGGTATATATATGCCCGGACCATTAACTCTCTGCGGCACAGATTTATACAAAATGATTTGTTCTACTATGCTTTGTCTTTTTACCCAACTGCGCGGAGGGTAATGGGTCAGCCTACGTATGTTTATTGTTCTTTTGTGGCACTATATAGACCAAACGCGTGGATCGATTTTGATGATTCTTACGTCAATCCATTTGTCTTAATCTTAAGACGCCATGATGTGAAAAAGAAAAAGAAAGTGCCAAACAATGAAGTGGGTATCATTAAATAGGTAGGTATTCGTAAATCATCGTTAGATTTCTCTTATCATTTTTCATTTCGAATGACCAGTTAGGATCTAACGTTTTAAAGTCGGTTAGAAACCATTCTCACTTAAAGGGCAAGTTTTGCTAGCTTCTCTGCCTGGTTATTAAAAGTTCATGTACATCGATTACCTTATTACTAATTGCAAATAAGCAAAATTTCTCAAGAACTTCTAGTTTTAATAGCGACAGGATACTTTTTTACTAGTTGAAACGCATAGTAGCTATAAAGGCCCTTATGCTCACAAAAACGTAGGCACTCTATTTGAATTTGTTTTGAGAGTTTTTTTTTTAATATAGAGTATACGACAAGGATAATATGGGTATACATAAAAAACATTTTTAACCCCCGAACAAAGAGACGGGTGTTATAAGTTTAGGGTGTGTATCACTTTGTGTAAGTGTGTGTCTGTGTGTGTGTGTGTGTATCACACGTAGCTCCCAAACGAATGAACCGATTTTGATGCGTTTTTTTCTGTTTGAAAGCTGATGTGATCGAGACGGTTTCTAGATATATATCGGATAAGGGGAGAGGTGCTAGGTGAGAAAAAGGGGGTGAGAATCGTAGCTTCCAAACGAATGGACCGATTTAACTGCAGTTTTTTATATTTGAAAGCCGGGGTAAACGAGATGGATCTTAGCTATAATGGAGGAAGGAGGGAACGGGGGTGGTGAAAATCATATTAAGTAAGCGAGATGGTTCTTAGCTATAATGGGGGGGGGGGGAGGATGGGGGTGAGGATTGTAGCTCCCAAACGAATGGACTGATTTTGATGCGGTTTTTATGTTTGAAAACTGATGTGATCGAGATGCTTCTTAGCTGTAATGGGGGGGGGGGGGGGGGGGGGAACTGCAATCAGTCCTATAAATATTTATCCAAAACGAGAGCAAAACTGATCCGTAGTAACAAGCGAATGTAAAGATATATTTGTCCGGCTTGGCTCCTGACTAGGGAACTCCTCAACGGCTAACAGCATACACATTTTGAGTACACATTCTATTATAATAGCCGGTTTGAAGTTTCACATGACATGGCTGCAGCACTCCGGGTTGGCTCCTAACTATGGAACTCCTCAACGGTTAACAGTACAGATACGAAATTTTATGATAATATTATGATTTTGAGGTTTGAAGTTTTTCCATAGCACAGACACGTTTTTTTTTGGACGCATTATATTAAGCTAGCCTGTTTGACGTTTTACCATGACATGGTTGCTACACTCCGGGTTGGCTCCTGATTAGGGAACTCCTCAAGGGTCAACAGCACATAAACGAAATTTTGTGTACGCATTATATTATGCTAGCTTTTGCTTAGCTTTGTAGCGCATTATATTTGCTGGTCTCGGTATGTCTCCTGATTAGGAAACTCCTCAACGGTTAACAGCATAGACACGAAATGTTGTATACGCATTTAATGTTTGAGCCCGTTCTAAGATTCCTCATGACATGTCTAATCTAATGCACAAACGCTTCTTTTTTAATGTTTTTAAATTAACTTATTTAAGTTTTGTTCGCAGTCGGGCTTTTTAACACTTTCGATTATTGTTCCTTACATTTAACTATATAGCCCACATAGTAAAACTTAACATAATATTATGTAGCGTTACTAGCAAACGTTTACACACACTTAAGTATATAGGAAGGTACACAAATGTAAATTTTTAGATGTTACATACCCAATATTGCTACAGCCAACATAAGGAATCCAGCATAGAAGAAGATCGTCGTAATATGCAATATAATGAAGAACACCAAAAGTACCACAACTTGTATCATTCCGTAAATGATGTAGGTCTTCACCAGTGACGGTATGTTCTGAAAATTATGATAATATGGAAAATTTGCTAACAAATTATGGATGTAAATAAAATAAGGTGGTTTTCATTAAGTTGAAGCAACTTAGAAAAATATAGTCCTTCAACTTTTTGTTCACAGCAGAATCCAACTACGTGTAGAAGTATAAACATTAGAAACGGGATATTTACCATGGATAATATTTTCAATGAGTTGAGATATTTTGGCACTGTTTCAAACGCCATGATCACCGATAAGCTTAAGTATCTGCGGATGGATTAGGGTCCCGTTTCTAATGTTTGTACTGCTAGTGTTTATTACCATATCACAATTTATAATAAGTAAGGGGTGGCTTTTTTATGACGATACTGGTTTGGATATATGATCGAAGATACTGGTACTTTGTATCTATATATATTATGTGTGTTACCACACCACTCAGATTAGTGCAAGAACTAAATAATTTGATTCGTAATGCGTCGATATTCTGCTTGTATGTTTATCGTACTAATATTATAAATCAAAGAAGTGTAGCAACTGTAGTAAACAGGCCAATCTGAGCTTAGAGTTTTAAATATTCTCTTATCGAGCGGAAAACTTCGCATAACTGATACAAAACGTCATAAAATGCATAAAACCGATAAGCGCCATCTGTCTTTTATCTTTAAAAGTGTGTATGTATGGTTGTTACTCTATAATGCTCAAACGGATGAACGAATTTGGATGAAATTTGGTAATTGTGCCAAGTTGTGTCAAACACCGTCGGGTAGTTTCAGCGTTATGCGAGACAGACAGACATAAAGACAGACAAAAAATACAAAATAACCTTTTTGCACTTCATATCGATTTTGAAGTTTATTTCAATTAAAATTTTCAAAAAATATTTAATGTTCAGATTTAACCCAGTTACAGTTTTATTATAGTATACATAGAAGATAGATAGATAAGTTTTTATTTAAATGCTATATTTTTGTTCAGAAGCTTATTTTTAGTTCCCTAGGTATTTTTTAATGATCTTCATTCTACAGACTTTTTGTTATTTACTGCTTTATTATAAGTACTAGCTGTGCCCGCGGCTTCGCACGCGTAGTCATTTCTCTAGAATAAAAGTACTCTATGTACCATTCCATGACCTAAAATACCAACATACCAACATTTGATCAAAACTCCTTCAGCCGTCAAAATGATTCTTATCGATTGCTCGGCTTCTACACATTGGATTGAGATACGAAGCACACCAGGTTTTAAATCGAACTCTAAGCTATCCAATAGTGAAAACCTCATTGCAATTGGTCCAGTAGTTTTTACGGGATGCGCGAACAAACACACAGACAAACAGACAGACAGACACGATTTAAAAAAAATGTATATTCTCTTTCAGTAGCTTATTTTATGTACCCTAGACCATTATTTTTTATTTATCTTCTTTTTACAGACTTTTTCGTACATATTGCTTTATTATAAGTTTAGATAGATAAATAATTTTGATCTGTTTACCTGGGTGATTCCGGCAAGCAGCAGTACCGAGCAAATGAAGCCAGACAGGAACTCAATGAAGTATGCAGTTATTATGATCACCGTAGAGGCATTCCGTATCAACGTTTCAGTCATTTGGTCCCATGCGTAAGAGGAGCTAGTAGAATAAGGAAACATCAAGCAAATCAAATAGATCATAGCTGAAATGGTGCAAGCGATGGAGCCAGCCGCTGAAATTACCTGAAAATAAAACAAGAGTAGGTTCTTATGATTTAAAGATGTAACCTTAAGGTCAGTAAACATTTTCAACTATACAGGGCATAGATATAGTTAAGGGGAAGATATGGCACACTTTAGTAACATGTAAAAAACTGGACTAGATACAACTACACACAAACACACCCACACACCTACATTCCCCCGCTCGTCGCGTCGTGCTTCATGTGCATCAACAGCCAATCAACAACAAATATAGAGAAACATAAGCAGACTGTAGCGCGAGTGAGAGTCACTGCTTAAGCT